>CM060959.1:94933314-97415479 GCA_030765055.1 Mantis religiosa
CAAGAAGATACTCTGCGTGTATGTGCATATGAACGGCAGAACTCAATAACGTGAACTCGGTTCAATATTAAATCAGTATTTAAGTTAATTTTCCAGGACGAGACTAAGAAAATTCCCTCGCCCCAAATTATAGAACCGTTTTTTAATTTCTTTGATTTCCTCAAAAATAGTTTCTACGTTAAGATTAACATGCCACATGATTAAGATATTTTCATTTTAGATAACATGTATATGTTGGTTTTACTGGGACTAGCCTCTGTGTTATTGGTATGAGTTACAGAATAGATACTTTTCTTAAACAGGAATTCATTATTCGCATTTTCCTCTTCAGCTTTTTTTTTTCTCTTGATATAAATTGAAGGTTATTTCAAAGCCGTGAGACAGTGGGCCTAAAATACTGGACTATCAGTTAAAAACTTGCAGTTTTGTGCTATTCCATTATACCTACAAGTACATCATTTCTATTTCGATTAACATGAAATAAATAAACAAATAAACGTCTATGAATAATTAGCACTTGGGAGGGGTCTCGGCACGGAGTTCCATTCTTGGTCTGTTGTATCTATGCCCCAAGTGGGGCATCTCCGGGAGAAAGGATGAGGCGAGAAGAGCCAGGACAGTCGTCTCTAGGAGACACGACAGTGCAGAGGACAGTGTTTACAATAGACCAGTTTGAAACTCCCGGCAGTCCAGTACAACGGCATCCCACCGTGGTCTGTAAACGACCTACTAGTTCGGCCCGGAGACTGTCCTTACGGAGGAGGAAGTGTTTACCAGGAGCATACCATCCTACCGTGCAGCACCGAGACTCCCGCCGACACTTCTACCTGAAAGAGATTACCAGATGAGAGATAATGTGCATTGATAATGGAGATGATATTGAGGGACAGGAAATTCTGGGATGTAATTAACCTACCCAGCATTCATCTGGCGACTCGGGAAAACTTCCGAAAACCCGATGGGTCACTTAGGTCGGCTACAGGAATCGAACCCGTACCTCCCAATGCGGGCTACAGACGAAACCGCTTGACCCATCCCGCTCGGTATAATTAGTACAGAAGCGATAAATGAGTCATTTTAGTGTAACATCAGATTGGTAAACATTTGACTAAGGGGGGGATCTCTCCCTTCAGCTGCTGTGGTGCGTGCGCTGCGTACCCTTAGCACTCGTGGCACCTCTGACGTTACCAGAGGAACCTCAGGCCGAACTGCCGAGCCCATCCCTGAATGGAAGTTTTTCGGATTGGGTTGGACTCGAGGGGGCAATGTGTTGCCGTTACCCGCGGGAGATCGGCTACCTCCGGCCAGGCTTCGGCCGCCCGGAGGGGACAGAGGGTTACCTAAAAATGCCCGGGACTAGCCTGCACAGCTGGTAGTGGGTGTGCTAGATCACCAGGTGGCTCCACCAAGGTTATTCGGTAGTCTTCCCTGCGGGGTTGACGCGAGTACCCGTCTTGACGTTGTTGTCGATTGGGGGAGGGGGCTTTTTAGACTCATGGTATTGCCCCAAGGGAAGACCCCCGGAGTTTTCCATCGCTCCCGGATGTCAGAAGCCGGAGTCTTCAGACTTTCGGGTAGACCTCACTGAACATTTGTCTAAACCAGCGTTCTATACCGGAGACATTTCAGAAAACATTGTGATCAATTAGAATCAGAAGAAAAAAGTTACAGAATGGCTATAGTCAGTTGTCATGTGATCGTAACACACTAAAAGAGATTTTGGAGAGCAAACATTATATACTGTAACAAGTAGCAAATGTAAGAGTGCAATGAATGAATTGCATAATGCCTGACGATGCAATAAAACTTCCTTGTGTAATCCTAGATTAGCATCTCAGGATAACCTTGCATAATCCACTTCCCATGATACAATTGTTAAAGAAGTGGCTTATTACTGTACACGCCTAGCCAAGTGTTCGATGAATGATAAATCACATATTGCTACAGGTGATTCATGTCAACCTTAACACAGCTGAAGACGTTTTTCTCTGGTCACTATTCAGTTAATCTGTAAGTACTGGCTTTATTAAGTGGAAGTTTTGCTTAGAAAATGCTTTGGCAATGGTTTTCAGCTATTCGATATACGAATTATTATGTGCTCTATAAAATGGTGTTTAGTTTTTGTATGTTTATATACTGTTTGTTCTCTCAGGTCAATAAAATCGATCGTCAAGTCGACAATAAAGAGCATTGTCGATACCTGCTTTATGCCTTTAGTCGAGGTGTGATTTAGATGCACACCCATTTTTCCAAGGGCAGTGCCTTTTTTACTCGGGGAGAGTTGCAATATTTGTATTACCCTAAACAAAAATTAGAGATACCAAACTATTTGTCGGATATGGCAGGTAGTCTGTCTGCAGGGGATTGTGTTTTAAGCTGGTAGGCAGAACAACATCGTATTTAAAAATCTTCGGATCTTAATTAGATAAAAATGTTATTTTATCTCAGCCAACCATACAACTAAGAAGGAAAGAAGTCAAGGTCGTTAAGATAACTTGAACCCATTTGTGTGCATACGTTCCTGTGTGTTTGTGCGCGTGGATCCTTACTTGTTTACGTGTGTATGAATGAGCAAATATATACAGGATGTATATACAGGATGTTCGTTATGTCATAGTGCATTTTTAAACTTGTGCAATGGCTAAGCGAAGCGAAACCAATTACACTAGGGAACACGTTTTTTGTACCCGAAATAAAATAGGCTAATTCTTATGCAAAATGACTCGCTGATTCCAAAAATGCCTCTGAAAATTCTGTATCACGTAACGTTTTTTAGATACTCTTATTCTTATTCTTTTATATAAAATTACAGAAATGAGATATGATACCAACTCATATTGACTTAATTTAAAATAATAGCCATGTTATTATTAAGTAATATTTTTGTACCTGTAAAGAATATGAATACTATTCGAAATAACTAGAACAAATTTTCCATCACATAAGATTTATCAGTAAAATTAATTTTAGAGTCCACTATAAAAATTGTATTTACATGGATGTGCCCAACTCAAAATAAATTAAGTTGACATAAACTACTGATGCAGGATTTCATAACTTATCATGAAGACCTTAATACATCTTATTTTGTTTTCTTTAATGGAAAAGATTCCTATCTTGAGCCCTTAGGTTCATTGGGTATAGAGCATTGTGTCGAAGATTGGCGCCTCTTTATTGACTCTTCTAAATACAGCTTAAAGGCAGTGTTGCTTCATAATGGCAATTTACTACCTTCAATACCTTTATTTCATGCCATTGGAATGAAGGAGACATGCGATTCCATGTCCGTCATTTTAGATGCTATTAGTTATCAAACCATGGCTGGGAAATTTGTAGTGACCTCAAGGTGGTTGCATTGCTAACGGGACTGCAGGGAGGTTTCAAAAAATATTGCTGTTTTTTGTGCTTACGGGATAGTAGGGCAACTAACAAGCATTTTATAGTGAAAGAATGGGGGAAGAGGGAATACTATATCCCTGGAGCAAGCAGTGTTAAGTATGTGCCTCTAGTAGACCCAAACAAAGTTCTTCTCCCTCCACTTCACATAAAACTCGGGTTAATGAAGAATTTTGTTAAAGGTTTGGACAAAAGTGGAAGTGCATTTGAGTATTTAAGAAGTGTCTTTCCTAAAATAAGTGAATCTAAATTGAAGGAAGGTATATTTGTCGGTCCTCGAATAACACAACTTCTTAAAGACAGTGTTTTTTAATCAAAGCTTAAACGTGTTGAGCTGGCAGCATGGAAATCATTTAAATTAGTGGTGGAAGGCTTTCTGGGCAATAGCAAAGAAGAAAATTATGAAACTTTAGTCTCAGAACTATTAAGGAGCTACAAAGAAATGGGTTGCCGTATGTCACTTAAAATCCACTTTTGCACTCTCACCTTGATAGTTTCCCTACAAACCTAGGAGCTGTAGTAAGTGATGAGCAAGGTGAGCGTTTTCACCAGGACATTTCTGAAATGTAAAGGAGTTACCAGGGTCGCTGGGATTCAGCCATGTTGGGAGACTATTGTTGGTTCCTCAAACGGGAGAGTACATGTCAATACAAAAAAAAATCAACAGTGAAACACATCTGAGATAATTCAGGTATGTGGTTTTCATCATTATCTTGTGTTTATTTATAATAATAATAATAATAATAATAATAATAATAATAATAATAATAATAATAATAATAATAATAATAATAATAATAATAATAATAATAATAATAATAATAATAATAATAATAATAATAATAATAATAATAATAATAATAATAATAATAATAATAATAATAATAATAATAATAATAATAATAATAATAATAATAATAATAATAATAATAATAATAATAATAATAATAATAATAATAATAATAATAATTTATAATTATTATTTTCAATGTTATTTGGCAATAAAATACCTATTATTTTCAATTAATCAAATATGAGTTATCACATCACATTTCTGTAGGTTTTCATAAAAAATTATGAATACCTAAAATACGTTACGTGATACAGCATTTTGAGGGAAATTTTTGGAATCAGCAGATCAGTTTACATAAGAATTTGCCTATTTTGTTTCGGGTATATGAAAATAATTTTTTTTTTTTTTTTTTTTTTTTTTTTTTTTTTTTTTTTTTTTTGTTCCCCAGCGTTATCAGTACTGTACCACCTAAGAATGAGAGCATATGTTTACTTGGATGAGGCTACATAGGCAGTGTTTCACTGCAAAAGAATATGTTAATGCCCGCAAACTCTACTTTACCACCTACCCCTACTGGCAAAGTTATTGCAGGAGAATGGAAGAAATCATTTCACCGTCATCTCATACCAGAGGTTCGTGGCCATGTCCATGGGCAAAACTTAGCAAAACAAGTAGTGCTTTTATGTAAATTTAACGTCTTTTACCTGCTCCTATTCATTTTGTTACATGGCCATAACCTTTTTTTGTTCTGTGTGCTGTTGGTGGTCACCAAGTTAGTTCAGCTGTTTCACGCTCTCTTGCGATTAGCTACTGTTTATGTTTCCTTTGTCCTTGTAAATGGTAGCATACAGCGGTAAAGTTATTCCTAAACAGCGGTGCCTGAAAGTCTCCTCTTATGAGCTAATGATGTCACCTTTACCTCACCTCCTAGGTTTTATGCATGAGACATTTCTCCTTCACTCCCTCGGGTAATCAAACATTGTTTTTGGCTCCCATGAAGCCGTCATAGCTCGGCGAACAGTAGTTAAAGCAAAATCTGCCCTCCTCCCTTTCGCAGTAGCTCAGGCAACATTATTCTTAAATATTCACTGAGTTCTCATGCTAGGGATGCACAACAGTTGCTGAAATAATGGAGACTATGTGTCCATGAAGTTTTACAACAATAATAGCTAGTAACCCAGTTAAATTACTAGTTACCCATTAAAGGTTACTAGTTACTCAGCTTCTTTTTTTCTTTTAATTTAACGTTTTCATACTTAAGTCCTATCGGTCGATTACGAAAGTAATGAAGGCAGTAAGTTCAGGTAATCTCGTTAAAGGGCACAAATAACAAGTCTGGGTGATATTTATTGCGTGCATTGGTATCGTGTATTGGGAACCGCTGTCTCACCTCGTGCAGGCACCAGGAGAGGCACTATGGCTATAATACAGCATGTTCTCTCAAGCTTCCCCGGCCAGCTTTATAAATATCTTGGTTAAGATACTGTCTAGTTGTTTTCGCATTTCGTCTTTTGAAGATGACCACCACAGGATGGTGGAAACGTAGGGTATATCTAACATGACGAGACAAAACCGGATAGCCAATATACCTACTTATAATACAGCATCTGGCACAAAAATGCCTACTGTAACTTTAAATTGGAATAATTTTTGTTTTTGAGGGCCAGAAACCTATAGGCATCCTGTGATGTCATTGCGATGTGCAGAATCCATCTGTAATAAATACTATTTCTGATAATACAAAAATTTAAATTTTGCAAAAACTGAACCACGAGTAGAGTAATATTTCTAATACAACCATGAAAACCACATATTTTAGCTCAAATAGTTTTCATAATACAAATAAAGTACCAATATATTTACCGAAGCATCACGACTGTAATGAGTAAATCCGGAGAGATGTGCCCTCGCATGCGATAGAAGTTGGACACAAGAGTATGAATGACGTCAGACGTACAGCATGCGCATCAAATGTACAAACGTTGAAAACAACGTACGCTGCGAACTAGTGAAGCACTGCCTTGCAACTGTATGCAGACTCAAGGTCAAGGTATAGTATAACGCGACTGTTTTGTTTCCTTTGAAGTGAGACGTTGTCATGGTCAGGCTATACCTATGTGAGTTGTTTACATGCGCGGGCAATAACAGTATAGTACATGTGCAGTTTACCTACGGGCCTTTACTAATGAATAATGACCATCATTATATTTGTAATTATTCAGAACTGTAATGTAAATTATTGACATAATGTGCTAAAAGAATTACTTTGAACAGGCCAAGATGTTTGTTAAATTCGAGAGAGAACAAACAGTGCATTTCCTGTTATGCTGTAAGTGCTGTATCTGCAGAACATGAGCTGTCACATGATATGTTTATGATTGCTTCGTAATCGGGGACGGTGTTTACATACTCTATAGATTTTGACTCCGTATTGTTTAGTTCTTTTTCCATTTAAAAGCTAAGAAAAATTATCAGCTTGATCAACTTGAAATTCAAATAGGATAGGAGATAACCAGCCTGCCTCTTACCACTGCCAATACAATCCGATTGAGTTAGTGTGGGTTCAAATCAAACGGAGAGGGGGGGAGGGGTTGCAAACAGAAATCATACTTCCAAAGTGACTGGCGTTGAACGAATTTTCCACGAATAAAATAACAAGGTAACACAAGTCTGGGCAAACTGCGTGAGAACTGCAGAAAAACTACAAGAATAAGACTTGGGAAAGAAGTAAGCACCTGACGAAATTTTAAAGCCTGTCATAAATTTGCAAGACTCAGACGAATAGGAAAGTGACAATAATGAATTGTCTCTTGACGTAAAATGACACTGACAAATACACAGATGAGCCACTGGCAGTTCCTTCGGAATAAAAATACGGGTAATTCATAAACTATAATAATTACAGCATTTAAAACACATACATAATAATCGAATATCCTTGTACCAATTTTTATTTTAACAACTGCATAATGGTCTTGGGTGTGCCAAATCAAGAATCTATTGAAGGGAAGCAGTCTACATTATAAAACAAGGCACACATGGTAGCGTGGTGGGAGCGTGTCTGTCTCACGTTCAAGAGGCCCCGAGTTCGAATTTCGGCCAGGGTGAGTTACCTGGATAAGGTTTTTTCCGGGTTTTCCCTTATCTTGAAAGACGAAGGTCGGGTAACTCTAAGCTCCCTGGACCCTGGGCTCATTTGAACATCATTTCACCCATTCTATTCATCGTCCGATATGACTTAACGTTGGAGGACGTAAATCACACACACACACACACACACACACACACACACACACACACACACACACACACACACACACACACACACACACACAAAGGCACACATGAATTGCACAAATACGTATTTATGGTTTGTATACGTCACATCACGTGTCCTGTAGGGCACCACCTTGCAGTATAGTCTGTTTAGGTGCAAACCGCAGAGTAGCGTTACTAGAGCAAACGGAACAATAATATAAAGAAGACTTGAATAAATGAATATGTATTTCGCCATGAACATATGATATTTGTATTATGAGGATTATAGATTATTCATTTTACATGACTGCAAATCTGTCACATAAAATGTAGTATATTAGTTTGAAAATATACCTATATTATTTTAATAGTAATATATAATTATCATTTATTAAGCATTGCACATAAGTATAAATTATTTCTCGTGTTAGAAATAGCCAACCAAAATAAGTGTGTTATTTCAATTACTGAGTTTATTTTTGAAATTTCCAATGTAAAATTATACTCTAAGCCTAACGCGGAAAAACGAAAGCCTTTTTCGGGAAATGTTTGCGTAAATAACCTTATTAAAACGGATTACTTTATGTGTAATGGGTTACAACGCATGTATTTTAAAAAGGGGAACTGTACTTGCACCGAAGTTCCATGATCCATAATGTCATAAACTGTAATCTTTTTGTTCTTCAACTTCCCTAGTTGTACCACTATCCTGGTGTTAGGGAATTCTTGTTCCTTATCCATTTTAAGATGGACCTGAGGAAGCGACTTTGGATCCGATAGAGAACCAGGATAGATGATCAGCCCAATGCCTGGTGTGATGATAAAGGGAGTGGATGATATACTATGAGGACGAGATGAATGATAGGAAAGATGATAGTGGAGCATTTGGAATGCTGACGAGGGAAACCGGAGTACCCGGAGAAAACCCATCCCAGGGCCATGTCCACCACAAATCTCACTTTACTGTCGCCTGGGATTTAACCCGGGACAGCTTGGTGCGAGCCAAGCGGTCTAATCTCTCAGCCACGACGCGGCCCATGAACTATAATCCTTCGAGGAAAAGGGAAAATAAACCATCAGCTATCTCAACTCTCTTCCAACACACATGGTAAGGATACAACTGTTCTGCAGCGTGTTCATTCTCTGTATCCCCAGGCAACCGCAAAGTGAGATTTGTGGTGGACAACACGGCGCTGGGGCGGGTTTTCTCCGGGACCTCCGGTTTCCCCCGCCATCTCATTCCACCGGTGCTCCATCTTCATCTCATATATCATCAGTGTCACCGCCTGCGGTGCCGTATGTAGTAAAAGCGGGCGTTAAACACTACACATTTCATTTCATTCTCTGTATCGTTACAAGAGATCAAGTACGAGTGAAAGAAAACTGTGAACTTTGGTGATTTTTAAAAACAGAGTATGTATGTACACAAATTTTATAAAATGAGTTCTAAACATAAGACATTATCACTGGAGGAAAACAATTAAGGTTA
Source organism: Mantis religiosa (assembly GCA_030765055.1). NCBI lineage: Eukaryota > Metazoa > Arthropoda > Insecta > Mantodea > Mantidae > Mantis > Mantis religiosa. The sequence continues at coordinate 94,942,251 of CM060959.1, forward strand.
TTGAAGAACACGAAAAGAACAAACGTCCAGTTAAAGAATTAGCTGTGTTGTTTAAAGTGGGGGAAAGCTCAGATTTATGAAATTTTGAAAAAATAGAAATTAAAGACGAGTGGTTAAAGAGAACTGCAGGGCATGTGATGTGCATCACAAAATCTACAGAATACCAGCTAAATCGTGCTGGTTCGAGCGGTTTGTATGCGTGAGGTAAAGGAATTCACATTTCTGTAGCATTGCGTAAGACTCAAGCTTTAGAGACAGCAAGAAAATTAGGTAAAGATGGTATCAAGTTTCCAATGGATACCCCGAGAGTTTCAAACATCGCCTAATATTGTTTGAATGCTGTGTGTGGTGAAGCAAATGATGTTGATATGCAGTTGCAGATTGGAAAGGGAGAATTCAGAATAGAGAAACTAGTGGATAAACTACAATTATTGTATGGAAGTTAAAAATATAGTACATAATACATATCAGCCTATTATTATTTACACTTAACTCTAAGTTATTTATAAATGCCGGAATGATTGCGTTCCATCGAAAAGTTTTACTATATTACGTCGACGGTTGCCTGCTTTTCTATATAGGTTTGTTTTGACTTGCCTGCGGCTCTCTCTGTACTGCTGATCCTGTAGCTTGGTGTCCTAGGTTCGCTGCCGGTCTTCCCCACTTCTTCAGAATCTGATTATGGCAAGAAAGGGTAAATAAACTGTTATCCCGTAGAGAGAGGTAGTATAATCTCTGTTTATTTACAGATAAGTTGTACCGTAATCGTTACGCATCAGCCTACCAAGACTACATAAAGGAATCGAAAATAAACAAGGAACGTTATCATAGCACATTGGGACGCGTGTCCAACAAGATAAACATTCCGTGAGAGCGTGACCTGTTCGCCAGTCTGCTAGATACTGTGCGTGATGAAATGTCACACGTGACACTCCATGTGTTTTGGATACAGTCGTGCCTAAACGGTCTATCCCTCACGAAGATGCTGCTTGTCAAAGGGCAGTGTTGTCTAACTTCTGTTACCCTTTGTTCCTCGCTTTTTTTGAAAGCACCTAGGTCAGTGTTGAATTATCTACACGTTTAACACTCCTTTCTCGTTGGGAGTTTAAACTAACTTCAAAAATGTATTTTGAGTGTACACTGAGCTCAAAAGAAAACCCTTGTCTGCAACTGAACATGGATATATCTATAACGCGTGGGTAGCAGATTGGGGTACAAGTACACGAGTGGCCCAAGTCGTTAAGTACTAGACTCACTAAAGGGAGGTTCGCGGTTCAAATCCCGGCAGAACCCTCGAGCCTAACTGAAGGTTTCCTTAGTCTTATAACTTGCAAAAGTCGGAACGTACCCCAAATTCATGCTTGGAATATTTCCTTTCCAATTTCTTTTCTAATATTCATTTCGTGTATTAATCAGCGCATCCGCCTCTGTAGCGTGGGTGGCTGTGTGTCTGCCATGAGTTCAAATCTCGGTCAAGGTCAACTATCTGGAACGGGTTGTTCCGGGAAGGATGAATATAGGGTAACTCTAAGCTCTATAGACCCTGAGCTCATTTGAAGCCACTTTCAACCATTTCATTCATCGAAATTAATTGTTCTTTCACACTAGCCGTGTGTAGGACGCACTATGAAAGGGTAGAGCCAGACTGAAAAATTCAATGCCATAGCCGAGATTTGAACCACGGATCTTCACGGATCTTTTTTCAGTCTGGCTCTACCTTTTCATAGTGCGTCCTACACACGGCTAGTGTAAAAGAACAATTTTTTTCCATTAATTGACCTAAAAGCAGTTAACTATAAAGCCCGGGCCTTAAGACGCCATTAAGATAGTTGTCTCATGTGTTTATGAGAACTCCTAGTGGTTTACCGGGAAAACAGGAGTCAGTTGGAGAATTTAATTTCATGTCGGCATGTTGGCCATAGTAGCTCAATGGTTTAGAACGGCTGGACGGAAACCAGAAGATCCGTGGCTCAAATCCCGGCTATGGCATTGAATTTTTCAGTCTGTCTCTACCCTTTTATTCCATTCATCGTCCGATATGATTAAATTGAAAGACGTACAAATAAAGCCAATCACCGCCGACTATATATAAGCATAATCCAAATCAAATTTACCGAAAATGTATGTTTTGAGGTTCTTGGAGGGAAAAATAGGAGTTGCCTGTATTCGTCTCCTTCTACATCTTTTTCTCTTGTTTTGGGTCTTTGTATTCTTTGCAAACATCTTTATACTTCTATAGACCACTTTACATTAGACTGACATCGCAATTAAGGCATTCACAGCAGTAAAGCGAAACCAGATCATATCACGTGATTTTCTTCATGCAGAAAAGGTAATTCTGATTGCCTAATGCTTAGCAATGGGCGTGGGGTAGCAACAACGAAAGACGCAACTGCAGATGGCGTAGAGTTCGTCACTACGCCGCTTCCAACCAGTAGGAATCAAGTCATATCTAACTTTGGTTATTCAGAGACATAGAATACGTGATACAGAGCTGGTTTCGCTTTAGAGCTGTGCGGATCTTAATAGAATAAAACAGGGTTTACTTCTGTTCCTTATAGTTTTTTTTTGCAATATTACAGTGTACTCTGGACATTTTGTCATAGTTTATACTTTGTATAGGGCATGCCTTACTATCCATTTCGGTATCCCACTGTAAAGTTTTCCAAGGTTGGGTTTTCAAACCTTGTGGAGGGTGTAAAATCAATATGAATGTGTATTGAGCATTTATCTCGATTGACACGAAACAGGTAGCAGTGTAGGCTTTTGTAAGAATTGCGTGTAGAAGAATGAGCACGATGTTTTTTCTTGCAATGTCTGTCTTATAAGGAGTGTAAACATTTCCAATATACTCTCACTTTCTTCTCGGGCAGCCAGCCAGGTGAAAAGATTAATAGATATCAACGTTTCGGGATAGAAACGTTATAGATAGAGCCAATAAATACGATAAACGATAGAGCCAATTTTCGGGAGACGACCATCTTTGCAAAATGCAACAGTTACTGGGAGCGGAGAGTTAAGGAAGCTTTGGTGATTTCCTCTGAAAGGAGCACGCTTAATCGTGATGCTGGATTTCAGTTCAGCTCCTGTTGGAAACCGGCCTTAAGGGGGCACGTATGCAAATATTCAGGGTCTTACGTAAATAGCCATAACATCCAAAGTTTTCGAGTTAGAGAAATAAAACTTAGTATACTCATTTAAGATAATACAATTAATATGCACAATTTTCTTCATAATTTTCCATTGTTTATAACTAATGCTACATATTTTTTTCTATATGCAAAGATATTTACAAACTTAAGTTCATTTTTTTTTTTTTTTTCAAAATTCACATTTGCTATCTTTCTGAAATTTGGTATGTTATTTTAAAACACACTAAAAATGAATTTGTTGGATTTGGATTTCTTATTGAAGCTGTACAGGATTTAAAAAAAATGTTAATCATATTCATCCTTTAAAAATTAAAATAATTTCATATATTTTGTATCATCACATTCCATCTGGAGCTTAATCTTAAATTCTAGAACCAACAAAATGTTCATTGTGGCATAAGAATGCTGTGTGCTAAATGTCATCACTGTAGATGAAGTAGTTTGAGAGAAAAATGGGTTGAAGTTGTAGAAAATGCAAGTTACGGGAAAAGGCAGTTAAAAATAAAATAAGTATTATTCAGTTTGTCTTTTAATTTTAAGTCAGAACTTCCCACATCCACAGTCTGTATCCTCATTCTGGTCTTCTTCAGCCTTTCTTTTTAAATTCCTCTTCTGTCTTGCTTCTTACTGCATTAATTTCATAGCTTTTTCTGCACTAGCGATGCGAATTTTGTCGATAATCTGCAAAATTGTTTCCATAAACACACCAGGTTGATACCCTAACTGATGCATAACTTTCTTTCTGCCAATATTCCCATTATTAAACACTATTGCAGCATCAAATGTAGCAATTTTCACAACTATGGAAGACACAAATGATGTTTTGGGACACCTTTTCCATATCACACTGTTGAGGCTTTCATTTGGGTTTTGTGTCTCTCCATAGAGACATATTTTTTAGATCTGGGTGACTGGGTGTGCTGGAAGTTTGGGTGTGCTAAGAATTCGTAGGTGGGCTTTATAGATTCCAAGACAGCTGATGGAAGACTATGTATTGCTACTATGCTACTATGCAACACTAGGGCATTTAATTTTTTAAAGGTACATACAGACCACGTACAGTCATAATATTTTGCTGTTTGATAGATAATACTATATACTATTTTACAAAACTATAAAAATAGATTTTTTTGAACGTTTTCTCGTACGTCCCCCCTTAAAAATGGAAATCCATAGAATTAAGAAGAAAAGATCAATACAGCTTGATAATCAAGTAATGTAGTTACGTTCCTTTGACATAATTTTCTATACTCACGCCATCTCCTGACCTGGCATTTAATTTACTGAAAACAGTCTTTTGTTCAGTAATGCGAATTTTGATAGTGTTTTGCCTTTGTTTACAGTTGTGTTATATCCAATATTTCATTTGTGGTTATAACATGTAATAAATATCCTGATGATGGGAGAGATGTACACTCCCAAAACGTTGATATCTAATCATCTTTTCACCTGGCTGGCGTATTCGTCGCCAGGAAAGCTTCAGGTCTTATTTCCAAAATAGCTTAAATGATTTGAATATCACTTAAGGCTTCTGTCACTTCCCAGGAATTGATCAAGTGTATCCACAGTCAAGTGCCAAGCTTGCAATAAGGAAGTTCAGGGATTCGATTCCCATACACTACGCATTCTGACGTTGAGAGTTTATATACTTTTACCTGGTCGACTTTTACTATGTGTGGGATGTGTATTTGGATTTCTTCAGTGGCTAGGCGTGAATTTCGAAGCGAGGGAAGCTGCAAATAATAATTTTCATTAAAATAAGAGAGAATAATGAGTCAAAGAACTAAGCTATTTTTCAGTGCTCTTTCTATTCTACAGTCACACGTAGGCCCTTCTTGCTTTACAAGACTGCTCACACTACAAGTAGATATTCCTGCTTCCCATCTCCACTCAGACGTTCCGATTTTTCCTACAGCTGGCCCACACCGCGTGAACTGTTGGCCTAAAATTGAGATAGAATGGAATTCACACGTTGATGCTACTAATTTGTCTTCAAGAATCTCCTATTTGTCACCACTAAATACCAGTCTACGCAAAATACTATTGTTAATGCTATTGAAATATACTTGCAGACGTAGGAATCGAAAGCGGCACATGAAAGAAAAAATAAACTTTTCTTCACACGCTACAGAGACTTCACGTAACAAAATCTGTTAGTGCTTCCTAGCTATTGAAGAGACGCGATTGCTTCCAGAAACCTACTAAGCATGGTATTGAAGGTTACGAATGCGTAAATACAGAAATATTCAGTAATGAATGAGCTCGCAGAGCTGGCCACTCGAATCTAAGCAGCTGTCAAACTGCCCTCAACACAGCGGATGTTCGCGAATAAATTTTGATAATTTATCTAGAGCAAATAAAATATGTTTGGCATGAATTTGCTTGTTTTCTCTTTTTCTTCTGAAAGTCTTGGGGAAGCGGCACTTCCAGTGCTTTACTGCATGCTTCGTCATTGGATTTTGTGGTGTGAGGCGGTACTGAACAGATGGCGTGGGTGCTTGCTCTAAGCCTCTAAGGAAAGGGTATTCTCCACTGACACTAGAAGGCTGCTTGGCTGGATGCGTTGTTCAATGCCTCTTTTGAGCAGCTCCAATAGTAGGACGGGATTGCAAACCAGGAACTATTAGGGACCTCTGCGTCTCAATGTGGCCTGTAGCCTAGTGTAGCTTCTTCACTTATTCCTTTCTCCCACAAGGAAATTTATATTGATACCATTTCTGCAAAAGAAGAAACAAAAATTATGTTTTGTAAGAAAAATTCGTTGACATTTGAAAATAGGAGTGGTGTGTAGAGGGAAGAAAAAGATGAGTGTAGCACTTCATACTTTTTAAAAAATGCAGATGTTGCCTGTGAGGTCACACATCTACTACAAATAAGTTGAACATCGCTAACAGGTATAAGGCGGAAGTGAGATGGTGCAACGCTTATTAGAAATTGCCTCCACCCATAAAACGAATACAGCACCAGTGGAGCCAGCCAGACGCGAACTCCGGTATTAAAGACAACTATAACTCCTTTAAGGGGTCACGGTAAACATCATTATCGTCATGTTGATATCGCTCACCGTGTCGCTTGGTGATAACATCCTCAAGAGAAGATCTTACATGTTCTATATCTGATACTTCCGGCAGGTTTTACGATTGGCACAGTGCGTTCAACAGCTGAAAGACAGGAGCTGTCGAAAGTTTATTGAGCTCATGCCTGAAAATAAAATGAAAGATTATTTATGACGTTCAACATAAAATTGTATTTCTTATGTTAATATCTTAAATTAATGTTTTTGATCAAAACCATAAGTGTTGTTTTGATAAGAATAAAAAAAATTACATAAATAAGACAGACTATTAAAATTTATACTAACCGAGCTGAATGGCTCAGGCGGTTTCGTCTGTACCCCGCATTCGGGAGGTCCGGTTTACATTCCCGTGGCCGAAGTACCTGACCCATCCGTTTTTTCGGGGGATTTTCGGCTCGCCAGGTGAATGCTGGATAGGTTAAATTTCACCCCAAATTTCCGGTTTCTCCAATTCATCTCAATTATCATTTCACATCATCTCTTGTCTGGTGGTCTTTTCAGGATAGGAGTGTCAACACCGAATAGCAAGATGATTAACATTTCTTGGTAAACACCTTCGGTCTCCTGTAGGACAGTCTCCGGTCTCCGGGCACGCCTCATGGGCCGTTTCAGGACCACGGTGGGTGGGATACTGTGCTGCCCAAGAGTTTCATATTATAATGGGATTAAGGATGAGGCGAAGGAGACAGAGCGGCCGACCGAAAGAGCCATGACAGTGCAGAGGGCAGGGTCCCTACAATTTACTTTGATAGAGACTTCCCCCGACAGGCCTAGACAACGAACCCACTCCCCTGCAGTGTGACGGCAACGAACCCGGCAACCGAGCCCTAATGGTCCCAGGCAGGCGATCCCAGCTCCACATAGCCCGAAATGGTTCCAGCAGAGGAGCTAAGACCGACAACCGACCTACCGGAGTAGGAAGTAGTTTTCCTCAGAGCATATCATACTGCCATGTACCGCCAAGACACCCGCCGACACTTTTATCCTGAAATAGACCACCAGATGAGAGATGATGTGAAATGATAATTGAAATGGAGGGACAATAAATTCGAGGGTTGTAATTAACCTACCCAGCATTCGCCTAGCGACCCGGGAAAACCCCAGAAAAATCCCTGGGTCAGGTAGGTCGGCCATGGGGATCGAACCCGGGCCTCCCGAATGAGGGCCACAGACGAAACTGCCTGAGCCATCCCGCTCGGTATTATAAAGGATAATTAAGGACAAAAATTAATCTGTCAGACTTTTTTGTCTGCGAAGTTAATTCCGAAGTTGGAAGTACACATCTTTAGCAGTAGTGATTATAACTAGATGGTGCGAATAACGTTACAGCTGCATGGCAGCCGCAAACTTCACCTCTCTCACTGTGCGTATTCCCAGAATATCCTGGGTGGAATGGAGTAATAGAAGGGGCATGTGATTAATGATTAGTCGAGAGCATCTGGTAGGGAAAAATTCCCATCCGGGAGTGGAAGTTGAACCTGAGTCCCTTAGACTGCAGCAGTTAGGCTTCTGAGCTAATGACAATAATTCCAATGCTAGTAAAATATTATTCACTTTTAATCTGCGTCGTTTTAATTACGTAGTCATATTGCAACGGATCCATTAGGGATTTTATGGATCGGTGTGTGGCAAACAGTCCTCTATATCTGCTTCCTTTAGCATACCAGCTTAGTATGTCACATTTCCACAGAGGCCTTTGTGCATAGCAACTGCAGTTCTACTTCTGTGACGGACAGATAAGTTCTATATATGTGCAAGAGACCTTAGTGTAAGACAAGTGCACTTCTGCATCTGTGATGGGCAAATGCCAGCTTCGACACGTGTTGACAGAGGCATGTACAAAGCAGCTGCTGTTCTAATTCTGTGGCGGGCAGAGAAGTTCTATATATGTACAAGAGACCTTAGTGTAAGACAACTGCACTTCTGCTTCTGTGATTGGCAAATACTAGCTTCGACACGTTTTGACAGAGGCATGTGCAAGAGACCTTAGTGTAAGACAAGTGCACTTCTGTTTCTGTGATGTGCAAATGCCAGCTTCGACACGTGTTGACAGAGGCCTGTGCAAAGCCACTGCTGTTCTACTTCTGTGACGGACAGATAAGTTCTATATATGTGCAAGAGACCTTAGTGTAAGACAAGTGCACTTCTGTTTCTGTGATGTGCAAATGCCAGCTTCGACACGTGTTGACAGAGGCCTGTGCAAAGCCACTGCTGTTCTACTTCTGTGACGGACAGATAAGTTCTATATATGTGCAAGAGACCTTAGTGTAAGACAACTGCACTTCTGTTTCTGTGATGTGCAAATGCCAGCTTCGACACGTGTTGACAGAGGCCTGTGCAAAGCAACTGCAGTTCTACTTCTGTGACGGACAGATAAGTTCTATATATGTGCAAGAGACCTTAGTGTAAGACAACTGCACTGATGCTTCTGTGATGGGCAAATGCCAGCTTCGACACGTGTTGACAGAGGCATGTGCAAGAGACCTTAGTGTAAGACAACTGCACTGATGCTTCTGTGATGGGCAAATGCCAGCTTCGACACGTGTTAACAGAGGCCTGTGCAAAGCAACTGCAGTTCTACTTCTGGGACGAGCAGATAGCTTCGACACGTGTCCAAGGGACCTTAGTGTTGTGCAACAATATCTCTGCTTCTACATGTGCCAGGCAAATGTCATTAGGTTGCCACCCAGTGCATCTCCTGTCATTATTTGAAATCACTTGCATCAGGTGCACGCACGTGCTTACCCTCCTTAAGATACAAGTTAAACATTCTTTGGTCTAGACATAATGGTATGCGCTTATACTATTGCACTCGTGGAAAACTATAGACTGTCTTGCAAGTCTCAAAAACTCTCCCACCCACATCCTTCATCCCTTATATGGAAATATGCGCCGTTTAATGCATTTGGCAAATCTATTGTACAGCTATTCTATAGGTATGACCTGGCAATAGTCGTAGGTTACTTCACAACTTGCAAAATTATTCATTCTTACCTGTAATCGTCTGATAGTTTGAAAAATTTTAAAAATATTGTTAATCTTAACTTACTACCCTTAAAGACAAACGTTTACTAGTTCGCCACTAGGGGCACAAGTACAATCGGACTGTAGGACTTGACAAAAATTATAGAATAGGTTATAACTTATTAAGTATGAGTGAAAGTTGTGGGCTACTGAGGGCTTTTAAATCCCACCCCATCACAATATACGTGCAAGGTTGGCAAAATGTATTTCAACATAAAAGAAGGGAATTGTAGTGTTAATATTGTATCAATTATGTCAACAATAACAAAACCAGTGGGCACTTTTGAGTTGATTAAATTTATTATCAGACCATAACAGATACTTACCTGAACTGAAACCTCCTTTATCTATCTCGGGGGGTGTAGAGGTCAATAGCTTAACTGACGATCCTGCATGTTACTTTGAATGAAATAGGATAATAAGCTGTTTACCTTGGATGGCGGGACCGCTGTTTTAAGACGTTCGTCACTGATGCCCTATATCAGTGACGTTTTAACCAGCTCCGAGCAAAGGACAGCTCAGAGCGAGGAACCGGCGCTTTGACGGATGCAATAGTGTGTTACTCAAGGCCATATAGTTTTGCGTTTGTTTATTTGCGGCCAAATGAGGAACTACGCGGGTTCTGCTTAACTGATCTACCGGCAAACAGGATAACAGCACCACCAACCCATGCACACGTACAATAGTGGTGAAGGTAATCTTAAGAAATCCAATGCATCTACAATTAATGTATTTTGTACTTCTATACATAAGTTAAACTATTTGTTATATTGTTTCATTGTGGGTTATTTTCATACAAATGTGTTGTTATTCCCTCTGTTATGGATTGAAATTTATAGTCAGTTGCCAACGCGTAGTGCCATTACAATAATGGATACTCGATTAAAGCACGGGTCCCATGTTTCGACTGCTTAGTTGAACATTTTCTGGTTACCTCTTCATCCTCTTCATCTATTACAAAGATTTCGCCCATCAGTGAACAATTTTTCTTATGATGTCACATAACAAGGTATCGTTAAGGCTAAAGACTGCTCAAAACAAATTAAATCGACTTTTCGTCCACAATTTTTAATAGAACCATCGCGATTCGGGAACTCGCTATTGAAATTTTCTCATAATTTTTGAGATGTACATCTGACAACGTCGAAGAGAGACATTGTGCATGACTCAAACCTGACCTGCATCACACAGCTTGTGTGGTTCCAGTATATAGGGCGAGTAAAAATTATGGAGCAATGTTGTAACTTTGTTGGTATAGTTTTGTGAAGTGATTTGTATTACAAAAGCTGTTGGATATCAACATGTTTTTATATTACTATGATTGTGAATAGAACGTGACTTTTTAATGTCTTTTTTTTTTTTTTTTTTTTTCATTTTGCGTTTTCCCCCTCAGATCTCGGAACGTACAGGTATTTGCTTTTTTTAAACTAATTTAAATTTACTATCACTTTATAGAGTTCAACAGCGGGGTTACAGACATTGTTCCTTACATTTTACTCACCCGGTATAGCTAACAGCCCATTGCACTTTACACCAAAATAACTAGATGCAAAAGTTCAAATTGCAAAGCTTTTCCTCTCTTTTTATGACCTTGCAGAGTTTATACCCCTCCATAGGAGTGAAAGTCACCGAACGATGAGACGCAGGGGGGGGGGGGCGGCGTGGTGAAGGTTCCCACACCCTCCCTCGACAGGTTTATGACACCCCATGTCAGTATAGTTACAGACCATTCAAAAGCATTCTGACGGCTTCTACTTTTGTGAATGAATCATCTCGGTTTTGGTGTACAGAGTGAATAGGGCGCATGTTTTCTTAACGGTCTGCTCCTTGTGTAGCAGGCGTTCTCTGCCACACACATTCGCTGTCCTTGTCCCACTGTGGAACACAGCACTTTCCTTTCAGGGACTTTCTTTGCGTTGCTGGACAGTAGACGCGATAGCATTTCTAAATTTTAGTTGTCACTCATGTGGTTCTTAAATGATTTCTCTAGCTGAACTCAGCGATGAGAAATGTGTACTGTTCTAGCTTAGAGAAGGACTATAAAGGGCAGCGAAATTTTCCTAAGGTGAGGTTAGGAATAAAAATTATCAACTTTTGTAGTTAAAAAGTCCAAAGTGAAGTATATGATCTTGCGACGTTCACAAACTTTTGTGGTAAAATGACAGCTCTAAATATTATTCTTTTAATTTAAAAGGCTGCAGCTCGCGCACTGTCACACCTCTTTTTAACTGCAATGCTTTCCAGCTAAATACTTTTACAAATTTGCACATTCAAACTGCAAAGGTGGTTTCTGTTTGTACTGAAAGGCTGTGAGTGAGCGTACCAATGTTGTTTCAAGCGGCAAGGGGCCCATGTGTTATTTTAGAAGTAGAATAAATGCCTGAAATAAGTTTTTATTTTAAAATTTAAATTTAATGTTTTTAAAATCCATTCCCTAGTGATAACTGATCTAGAATTAAAATTAATCTATTTAAAATGCTATCAAGTAATATACCTATTTCATTTTGATAAATTTACTTAAAATTTACTTTACAGCGATAAAAAAATGAAAAAACGCACGGAGTAACGTGAGTTGTCGAATAAAAAGTATTGCACATTTTCCCAGTGTCAGTGTTAAAATGATCACATGTCCTCATAATTATCGAACATATTGGCATCCGTGGGCAGTGCAGTAGTTTGTTGATGCTACATTGTCGTATAGGGTTCTATGTTAGGTCCACTACAATTTCTTTTGTTTATCAATGATATATCATCTGTTGTTACGTTTTCAAATATATTACTTTTTGCGGATGATCTAATAATCTTTAGTTCCGTAAATCTATCTCTGATTGCGCAAAACTTCAAAAAGACCTGAATGCATTAAATAAATGGAGCAAAGACAATAATCTTCCTTTTAATATATCAAAATGCCAAGTTATGGTCTTCTCTAGGCTTAAAAAGGATACTGTTTTTGACTATAACATAGATGGAATTAATTTTAAAATTTTAGAAACAACGACTGATTTAGGAGTCATTTTAATAAGGATCTATCTAAGCACATTAACATAGTAATCAGTGTAGCATATAGAAATTTGGGATTCATTATTCGTAACTCGGTCAACTTCAAGGATATTAGACTTTTTGTTACATTATACGAGGTACGAAGTTCTGTTTGGTAATACAATTAAATTGTGTACAGATACAGAAAAAATATTTATTGCACAGAATTCTACAACTCTTAAACTACTTTTCCACATAACTGCCGAAATTTTGCAGGCACAAGTTTTTATATACCTTCTTCATAGAAATTTGCCGCCTGTGTCTTCAACCAGTTGGAAACATTTTCTTTCAGCTCTTCGTCATTGTTGAAGTATTGACCGCCAAGGAAAGATTTGAGATGCAAAAACAGATGAAAGTCGCTAGGAGTGAGGTCACGGCTGTACGGGGGGTGATCAAACACGTCCCAGCCAAATCCCTGTAGGATGTTTTTCGTCGCAATTACAGTGTGTGGTCGTGCGTTGTCGTGAAGAAACACAACACCTTTTGACAGCCGATAAATTTCAATTGGTTTCACTTTCCTAGCACTCAGAAAACGAATCACAGATCTGATTTCACAAGCGGCGGGATTTTCAATCAACACCGACATTGAAAACAAGCGCAACAAACCGTACGTGGCTGACAGCGATCTCACAATGGTGCACGTTTCTTCTCATTGATACAGAGCGTCTACCGCGCATGTGCGGAGCTGCGATCGCTGCGCTGCAGCGGAGATATATTGAAACAGAACTTACTTTCTGGACGCCTATGTATAATTCATTTGTAGGATCCAGACTCAAATATGCTTCAGTAGTATGGAGTCCTTATACCACCAAATTTATTAAACTTATAGAAGTTATTCAGTACAAATTTCTAAGGTATGTGTTTTTCAAAACATTTCATTATTTTCCTAAGTTCATATTAAACAATTTATTGCTTCAATTATTCGACTTTAGAAGTCTATCACATAGAAGAAATTGTCAGTTATTTCTTTTCCTTTATAAATTACTTCATAATGCGATTGATGATCATAACCTAAGACAATTAATACGTTTTTACGTTCCAAATGTTGCACCTAATAAATTTCGTAATATTTTTCTTCCTCAGAAGGTTAATACTGATTCTTATACTTACCTGTTCATAGAATGCCCTTATGATACAATAAATTACATCCCTTAAACATTGATAGACTTAGTATGAAAATCAGAAACTTTGCTTTATCCTGTGATTATGTATTACCAAAAGTATAATGATTGACTTACTGTAGATACATGTGAACCAATGTTACTAACTTTTTGGTTTGTTTTTGTTTTGTTATCATTCATTGTGTAATTAATGTTGTGTTGTTTTTGATACATTTTGTTCACATTGTAACTTTATAGTGAACATTGTAATTGGGTAAACCTGTAATGTTTTTCTGTGAAATGCTTGAAGATGGATCTATGGTTTTCAGGATTTCGTATGCTCCTTTCAAACCCGGGTTTCAGAGCAAATCTATAGTAGCAGGAAAAGACTATAGACACTATAAGCAGTTATTGAAACACCTGTAAGATGCAAGGGTAACAAAGTATAAAGAGGACGAAAGATGCAAGAAAGCGTTTTCCAAGAGACGGAAATAACACTTGTACATCCGCTTGTGTATTGTCCGGCGTTTTACACAAAGCATATCCAATGCTCGACGCCTTGGATACGCACGACCACGTATTAACCACTCCTACCAACATTAACCTTGACATCTGAAAGTTCTGTAGCAAAAACAGGAAAAGGAAAGGTTACATGTGTGCCACTATTGCACCGAAGGTGTATACGTGTCCACAACGTAAATACTTAAGTCAATGCAACGTGCTTCGTGACGCGGGCCGTGTCACGCGCAGCACTGAGGAGAAATCTCTTGAGATGATATCTGCGAGATTCAGTAACCTGTTGCATTCCCGACGAAGTTCAGTTAGGTCCACTTGCTAAACGTTCATTAAAGTAACTTGGCTAGGATTATAAACTAACACATTTTTGCTAGTGCGAAACACCCATTAGCGTCGTTTTGCTCACCTGACGCATGGAAACATGCGGAGTGTAGCTGAGATTTTTTAACTGTGGAGAAATGTTCATATTTATAATTATTTTAGAGTTTTTAAGTTATTTAACCGCATACATGACTTCCGTATTCACGACTTTTGGGTAGAACCAGCATGCAATGACGCGCTGATAGCCACGCTTCCCCAAGAATTTCAGGAGAAAAAGAAAAACAAATCACGCCAAACAATATTTTATTTGCTCTAGATACATTTTAAAAATTTATTCGCGAACAATTTGCCGGCTGCTTAGTTTCGAGTGACGAGTTCTCGCGAGCTTATTCAGTACTGAATATGTCTATTTTTACGCATTCGAAAACTTGAAAACCATGCTTTGTAGGTTTTCAGAAGCAATAGCGACTCTTCAGTAGTTAGGCCGCATTGACAGATTTTGTCACGTGATATCTCTGTAGCGTGTGAAGAAAAGATTAATATTTTGTTTTATGTTCTAAATAAAACTGTAAATATATTTCAATAGTATTAGCACAGTATTTTACGTAGATTGATATTAGTTAGTGACAAATAGGAAACTGTTGTGAAGTTTTAAATGATTAACAAAAGTGTATGAATTGAATAGTTTCTCAATTTTAGGCTAAACAGTTCACGCGGCTGTAGAAAAAATTGGAACGTCTAAGTGGAGAGGGGAAGCAGGAATATATCTGTTTGTAGTGTGAGCAGTCTTGCAAAGCAAGGAAGGCCTACATGGATGTACAATAGAAAGAGTACTAAAGATAGCTTTAGTTCTTTGAGTCATTATTCTCTCTTATTTTATACGTGACAGTTTATCAATTTATATATACTTTGTTGCAATCTACAAAATGAAATTAATTCAAATGGAGAACACTTATAAACTTGATTTGCAGAGACAGGGATATGGATTAAAAACGGAGGAGGTATTGTTGCCGTTTTTCTAAGAGAAGGCGCTGTGATTTCGAATGGTGTTCAGATCTAATGGCAACAGGTGCTGCGCAGCTAGTTCTCTAACGTTCCTAGATTGAACGGCTTTGCCCACCCTATTCGGGAAGAAGGTGCCACGCCAAGAAACACTACTATTCATAAAGCACACCCACCTAGCGCTGCAACCGTGAAAGATAAAGAAGGATATAAAATGGACGGCAAAATCTCAACATTCGCTTACCGAGAAAACAAGTTCAAGAATAAACCTCAGATTTTACCGAGCAGTGGTTTCGACGGTAACGTACGAGGCCAGCATTGACTCTTGTCGAACCTGCGCTCTGATCTTGGAGAGGACATTGTGGTAAATTGAAAATCATCCTAGAGTTCACTTACCGACCAGGGAGAGCGTCGAAAAAAACATCATTTCCTGTCTCAAGTTTTGGTTGTGCTTCGAGATGGTGCCAGGGATATTTGTTTCAAGGAAAGGTTCGAAGGGCAGTATATGGGCAGCTCCAATAACGAGACGGATCATCGTACTAGAAATTGTGACCTGTGGTTCTTTAACTTCACCCCTTCTTCCTAGGAAGGGTAGCTGTAGGAAGTAGTTTTTTGTAATTTACGTCCTCCAACGTTGTCATATCGGACGGTGAATGAATTGGGTGAAATGATGCTCAAATGAGTCCAGGAACCGCGGAGCTTAGAGTTACCCGACATTCATCTTGAAGGATAATGGAAAACCCCGGAAAAACCTTATCCTGATAACTCACCCTGACTGAGATTCGAACTCAGGACCTCCTGAACGTGAGGCAGACATGCTACCATCTACGCTACCGAGGCGGGCCGTAGGTGGTAGGCGAGGTATATACTCTGTATGTAAATTTTCTACCCGTTAATAATCACTACCATTCCTTATATACACCGCATATGTAAAATAAATTTTGACTTATTCACTTACCATTACCATGAAGTCTTGACAGATATATTTGTCTAATTAGGATTTTCAGCCAGTAAAATGATATTGTATTGTAAATTTAAGCCTAAGAAGAAGAAAAACATTTGAAAGATGTTTACCACATAGTCACGTGTTCAAAATTAGTGTTCAAAATGTTCTTTGTTTTTTCGCAAAAGTGTTGCGTAAATATATAACTGCACCATCAATAGTATTATATAAAGTGAAGCCCAAGTCCAATTCTTCGTTCAGTGATCTTTCATCAATGCAGAAATGTTGCTAAAACTGGTTTTTATTTGCCATAAGATGTTGAAAAAAGACATTGGAGAAAAATATGTTTAAAATTGGATTAACGAGCCAAATATTTTAGGTTTAAAGTTTCTGTATTCGTAAAATTCATAATTATTTCATTGAAATTACCGACTCTTATGCTTGCTATATTCTAAGATCCTCGGGATAACATTTTAAGCGATGATAATGAGAATCTTGGTAGAATGAGATGATCTCAGTGGACTCCGAAGCATGTTGGAAGTAGGTAGTATTTTTTTTTTTTTTTTGTAATTTTTTACGTCGGATGGTGAATGAAATGGGTGAAATGATGCTCAAATATGTCCAGGGTCCATGGAGGTTAGAGCTACCCAACATTCGTCTGTGAGGATAAGGGAAACCCAGGAAAAAACTTTATCCATGTAACTCACCCTCACCGAAATTCGAACTCGGGACCTCTTAAACGTGAGGCAGACATGCTACCGTCTACGCCACCGAGGCGGGCTGGACCTTGGGAGTATAAATACTTACCCAGCGATGCGATGCTCAACTGCAAGCAAGAAATTGCCTTTTTGCACCCACTGAGACAGAATGACATACTTATACGTGGTTATTGAACTCCAGTGAGGACACTGCGGTGTCATTCTTACGCACAGGAAATGAAAGGTGTACACATTCATGGACCTCTGACTACGAGGTCTGTCTTGGTCATTGGTAGGGGGTGGGAAATAACATGTGAAGGGGAAGCGAGCATATGTAGAACTAGGCACTTCTAATCTTGCCCTAACTTGGATAGGGCTTACTTAAAATCGTTTCTAAATTGACTTTTTTATCACTTTTGGATATTTGTATTAAGATATAGAAGAAAGAGCTCGTGGTTGTATTAGGCAATCGGTAACCTGTTTTTTCTTACAAAACATTAGGAATGTAGCCATTTTGCTATTCTTCAAGGATGCACAATTCTTCCAGGTATCTTCCTAAATATTCCGGATAGTACCTCATAAATAGGTAGTGTATCCGTTATTATTTCAATATAAAAAGTTTGCTGTTATGTTCTTGTAGTACGTATCAAATATCAATCTAATTTTTGTCATAACGAGATGTTTCACGCAATAGCATGGGTTTTTCTGAAGCCCTAAATGGACTGTTTTCGTTACTTTATTTAGCTAATTGGTTTTCAAGGCAACCACTCTAAACTATCACCGACTACATCTAATTGATTTCCAGTTAAAACTAAACTAAAATATTCGTTGTCTAAAACCAAACCTGAAGCGTCAAATATATTAACATCCAATTAATGGTGCCTATGGCGTTGACTTCGTAATTCTCCAACAGCACGCAATGTAAGAGCACACTAGCAGGCCGGTTAATGAATAGCAAGCTCATAATGTAAAATGCAGCAAGAGTTAATGACTTTTGAAGCTTATAAGGAAGTGGACTGCACTGTAAATACCGCTGGAGCAAGGCAATATGATACATCTTGCTGAGGTTGACATCCTCTTTATGAATGAATCCCTTACTGCGCAAGCTCCCTCTCTTTTTGTTTCCAGTTTTCTTTTGTCGCTTGGCAACCTACAGCTGTTGGCGTTTAAGCGCATTCCGGGAACTAAAAGCGCAGTAGAACGCTTTTCTTGGAATGTAATTGGGTCAGTTCATAGTGACATATATTTTAACACTAAAATGTTGTGATATATCATTTTAATTTCCCTTAGTAAGCGTTCATAAATTACGTCATATATTGAGGGGGAGACTGGGTCCTTCCAGAGCAGGGACGTAATTAAGGGTGCATTCCAGGGGGTCCGGAGCCCCCCCCCCCAAATGAATTATCATTTCAAACTTTTAATAAATATTTGAAATAAAGCTTAGTTTGAAATAAATCGAAAAAGTTTATTCAAGCTTCTCATTTTAACTTCTCTATTCACTGTCAGACAGACATGAAGTTATTTAAGAGATAAACGAAAAGTTACTGCACAGCAGCTGTAGAACTCGACAAAATACACAAATAATGTCAATTACAATAATGTATTGCAAAGTTAACCAATTCCGATATATTATAATTCGTTGATTAGAATTCCCAGATACTTAAAGATATCTAACTTTTAACTTCTAAGTTCCTGTTCCCTCTTTCATTCAAGGAGAACTAATAATTCAAATGCATCAGTCAGTGGTTCGCTTTTGAATATCTGATTACTGCTTATATCACTTTATCCCAGGTATAAGAACAAAAAATGTGCAATGTGCAAGGCCATTCTACAGACTTTATACAAAGAAACAAGACAAAAAAAATTTAAGAACAATTTGTAGAAGCTTGGGTGGAGAAAGTCATGTGAATATAATACGAGGTACGTCCAGAAAGTAAGTTCTGTTTAGTAATAATATTAAATTGTGTACAGATACAGAAAAACTATTTATTGCACAAAATTCTACAACTCTTAAACTACTTTTCCACATAACTGCCGAAATTTTGCAGGCATTTGTCATAGCGAGGCACAAGTTTTTGTATACCTTCTTCATAGAAGTTTGCCGTCTGTGTCTTCAACCAGTTGGAAAAATTTTCTTTCAGCTCTTCGTCATTGTTGAAGTGTTGACCACCAAGGAAAGATTTGAGATGCAAAAACAGATAAATGTCGTTAGGAGCGAGGTCAGGTCTGTACGGGGGGTGGTCAAACACGTCCCAGCCAAATCCCTGTAGGATGTTTACTGTCGCATTTGCAATGTGTGGTCGTGCGTTGTCGTGAAGAAACACAACACCTTTTGACATCGCAAATTTGCCGATAAATTTCAATTGGTTTCACTTTCCTAGCATTCAGAAAACGAATCACAGATCTGATTTCACAAGCGGCGGGATTTTCAATCAACACCGACATTGTAAACAAGCACAACAAAGCGTAAGTGGCTGCCAGCGATCTCACAATGGCGCACGTTTCTTCTCCTTGATACAGAGCGTCTATCGCGCATGTGCGGAACTGCGATCGCAGCGCTGCAGCTGAGATAAATTGAAACAGAACTTACTTTCTGGACGTCCCTTGTATATTACTGACATGATAAAAACACATCCCTGATTAATTATTTATTAAAAGCTAATAATAATTCAACGTAGATTTTTTTGACCCTCCACGGAAACCGACTTCTAATTACGTGCCTGGTCCAGACACGACGCAATGTGAATTTGGAAAGGATGGAATTAATGCTATCGTTTTGAAATTCTTATCGAAAAATCCCTTTCCTAAATTTAATTTAATAAGATCATTGCACGATAATAAATCGTACAGGCATATCTTTTGCAGTCTCTTGTATATACAAGCTCATTCTTATGAGCATGTACTTTTCATCCTGCCACGTTAATGTGTTCTTTTTCTAATAGTAATCTAAGGTCTGGGCCTGCCTGAATATCGTAGGCCGACATCAGTGTCAAGAGTATATATGCATATTTATCTATTTATTTACAATCTTCTAAAAATAATATACATCCTCTTCTTCCGGTTACAAACTAAATTAAAGGAAAATTACAGAAAATTAGGAACGAAAAATGCATTAAAATAATTTTAAAATAAAAAGTAAAACAAAATATAAACTCCTAACTTAAGAGCACTAGCATCCAGCGCTTAGAAAAGATAACTAGCTGCCTTTCTTAAACTTTATTATTAACAACGCGTAATTTGCAAACACTTTTTTTTTTTAAATTAACAGCATTTTAAAAATAAGTTAATTAAATGTGTCAATCTTTAATTTATTAGAATATCATTTGAGACTAATTTAATTTTATTAACTATAAAATTAATTTATTTTTTTAATTTTATTAATATATATATATATATATATATATATATATATATATATATATATTGCCTGTCTCGGTAGCGTGGTGGTAGCATGTCTGCCTCACGTTCAAGAGGTCTCGAGTTCGAATCTCGGTCAAGGTGAGCTACCTGGATAAGGCTTCTCCAGGGTTTTCCCTTATCCTGAAAGACGAATGTCGGGTAACTCTAAGCTCTATGGAGCCTGGGCTCATTTGAGCATCATTTCACCCGTTCCATTCATCGTCCGATATGACTTAACGTTGGAGGACGTAAATTACAACAATATACATATATAATTTTAAATTAATGTAATAAACTGGTTTTTATCAGATTACTTCATCACTTCTTTCTTCTTTGGTTATTTACTAAATTATGATTATGTCATTTCAAGTTTATGACAACGCATCACACGCCCACAATCGCAAGATTTAGGTTGACGATGATTTAATCGATACGGGGAGGACATGTGGTCAGTATCTCGGAAACCCCATGCGTAAAGCATTCTTGATTTGGATTCGCTATCTATTGCAGCTCCCCGTAGGGGAGGGCATCCGTCCCCTACGGGGAGGGCATCCGTCCCCTTCAGCTGCCGTGGTGCGGGCGCTGCGGATCCCTAGCACTAGTGGTACTTCTGACGTTACTAGAGGAACCTCGGGCCGAACTGCCGTGCCCCTCCCTGAGAGGGAGTGGTTCGGATTGGGTTGGACTCGAGGGGGCAGTGGTTCCCGATACCCGTGGGAGATCGGGTACGTCTCCGAACGGGGTTGAGGGAAGTCATTAATATTCCCGCGTACTAGCCAGCATAGCTAGTAGAAGGTGTGCTAGATCACCAGGCGGCCCCACCGAGGTCATATCGGTACCCTTCCCATTTTGGTGTTGGCGCGCGTAAGTAACGTATCCACTTCCATCCCATCTTGAGTCCACAGGACCAGATGGGGGGGGGGCCTTGTTAGTCTCTAGGTCTTGAATTATAGAAATCCCCACGGAGGCGCCGGGCGTCCTTTCGGGACAGCTCGGTAACTTTCTGGTCGAAGGAAGCCCGGGTCCGGGTCCAGGACTAATAGGAGTAGATCCTCTGGCATGAATTGACATGAATTTATCAATTGCACCTCCTCAATCCCTCAGAATACTGAGCTTTTATTTCTGTGACATCCTTTAATTTCCATGGTCACTGCGTGGGATTAACTTGAGAAACTAATAATGGTGTTGGTAGGTTTATTAAACGTCGATTGTATTAACTTTTGCTCTGAAATACGACCGCATTCACTATTACACGCATATCCTTGAGAAGGGCTAGAAATGATCCTACTTAAAGAAAACTTCCTCCCTCCCTCCTCGGAGGCCAAGAGTCAAACTTGGGTTTTCTGTGTTGGTAAGCGCACGCAATTATAGAGACAGTGCTTTCATGTATGCTATAATGCGTTAATTAACAGCATTTTATTTAGCTTCAGTAAATGGTATATTCATATGCAATAGTACCACGGATGTAAGGAATGCAAGGAGCACTGCCATTATACATTTTGCCAAGTTGTAACACGTTTAACTGGATTTCAAATTTGAACATTTGTGTGTATACTGTAGAATCTGTGTTGCTGTTCACATTTAAGTAACTATGGAGGTATCTCCTGTTCTATCCCCTCGCATCCTCCACCATTTTTTCAGCTCGTGGCAGGGAAGAGAACTTAGGCCGGTTATTCACCAAATGCTCCGAATGCATACGAGTGAGACAATAGACCGAAGGTTGCGTAAGGTCAGTGCTGTTTGATAAAAATACAGAAGCTCAGCGTTACTAAGAACATAACAGATAAAAACTGCTTAAGAAACATACTTCGTCGTTTGCTTGGATATCTATTTTCTTATTACAGTGTTAAAATAATTGCTTACGTTAATACTTATTTATGCATATATTGCGCTAAATAATGTTTCAGCGGACGAAATATTGGGTAGATCCGCTTAAGTTTTTGCATACATGGTGTATGCACTGTTTTAATGGAATATCTCCAAATTATTATAAATAAAATACATTTAACAAAAGTACCTACGGTAGAAATATAAAAGGCATTGTCAGTCATCTGTTGACATTCTCGTAGCCTAGGAAGCGATTTTTTTATTTTATTTTTTATTTTATTATTTTGGCCTTCGGTAAAATCCCATATGTCCATCGTAGGGAAAAATAAGAAAAATAATGTAAGGAAAATTAAGAGGATGGGAGGAGACTAGATCTGTAGATCACTTTCTTTAAGAAATTGCAGAAGAGCTTGGTATACAGGTTTGTGGCATAACTGTAATATGGTGTTGACGCTAGCGGGAAAAGGAACAGACTGCTGAAGTAGGCGGCGGAGGAAGGAAGAACGGTGGGCTCGGTAGCGAGAGCAACTGAACAGGGGATGATTGAGGTCAGCGGTTTCGCCTGGGTCATCAGGACATACAGGGGAATCGATGAGACGTAGTCGGTGTAGATGCGCAGGGTAACATCCATGTCCAAGTCGCATTCTAATGATGGAGGTGAGATGTCGACGTGCAATCCTGAAGCTGGAGAACCAAGGGGTCGTGGATAGATGCGTCTGAACGGCGGCGTAGTGTTTGCCTTTGATGGACTGCGAACGAATCCAGGCGTCATTCCAGCGACAATAGGCGTCACGATGAAGGGCCGGGAAGAAATCCGTGTAGGGCAGTTGGAGGCCTTGAAAGTTGCCTTGGGTGACTCCCTCTTTTGCCAGGCGATCGGCGACTTCATTGTATCGAATTCCGACATGCCCTCTGATCCAAAGGAAGTGAATTTGATGTCCGGCTATGGTAGCGTTGTTCACCAACGTCAGTATCTCGTAAAGATAACGGTGCATATCTCTCGTCCAACGAGGAGATGAGAGTCTCTGCAGCACACTGCCCATCGGTTAAGATCAGTAGTTTGGGGAAGCCCTGAGAAATCCCATATTGCAGAGAGTCACGAATGGCCAGAACCTCTGCAGTGTAGTTGGAAGCCTCCCTAGGTAGGCGGTATCGAGCCAGGGCATTAGTAGGACAGACGTATGCATAACCTACTCCATCAGCAGATCTAGGAAGTGTTGATCTTAACCATATGAGATGCGGATGTAGATGGTAGTGCTTATTCTGAATAACAAGTTTGTGACTGAAAATATGCGTGATCATACCAAGAAAATGTCAGTCCAACTTGGGAACCCCGGCAACAGGATGAGATGAAATATAATTACATTTAAAGAGTGATGCAAGGTAAGCATTTCTTTTAAACCAAAGTTTAATACGGACCCTTTTAATTATTTAAATGATAAACTGTTTTCTAATAAGTATTGGTTAAGTTCAGCTTAACACAAGTAACAGGTTGGCTGGTATAATTTGTATCAGGATAATGTATTTTTTTATTAGAAACGCTGTCAGATTTGGTAAAACACTTAAATTGTTCTATTTTTTTGGCGTGTTAGTTCGGCAAGTAGCTGTTATAGAGAGTGTGTTCTAAACATGTACTCTAAGTTGTTGTTGTAATTTTACGTCCTCCAACGTTACGTCATATCGGACAGTGAATAAAATGGGTGAAATGATGCTCAAATGTGTCCAGGGTCCATGGAGCTTAGAGCTACCCGACATTCGTCTGTAAAGATAAGGAAAAACCCCGGAAAAAACCTTATCCCTAACCGAGATTCGAACTCGGGACCTCTTGAACGTGAGGCAGACATGCTACCATCTAAGCTACAGAGGCGGGCATGTACTCTAAGAAAGTTGCATGGACAAGTGGATGTTTTGTAACGAATCTGTGGTAATACGAGCATTTAATTCTTGTAACGCAGGAAGCAATTCACGAATATGAGAATTAATACAAACTCTGTTGCCATATTTCCGACATTTTAAGAGATGCAAAATTAGCAGAAGCACCTAAATATATACAAGACTTTAAAATGAATTACGGCTAAAATGAATTACGGCAATTATGGAGTTTAAATGTATGCCATTTAGCTGGAGTCGGTACAAACTTGGAATAATCTCCCTAAAAACTTATTTTCTAAGATTGTAAAGACAACTATTTGAACTCATGTGATAGCTGCGATAGAAAAAAGACTCTGCACCAACAATGAAGACCATTTACTTTTGGATAAAAGTGGCCGTCGAAGCACCGAAAATGAATCGCGCTCTGGTTGCCCAATTGAGGTCATCAGTGTCATCACACAGGACACTATTGAAGAAATCCACGATCTGCTTATGGAAGACTGCCTAATCAAAATTCGTGGGATTGCTGATGCTATAGGCATCTCAAATGATCGAGTGCTCAATATGCTGCATGAAAAATTAGTAATGAAAAATATATGTGCAAGATGGATGCTGCAATTGGTCGCATTCAACTAATAGAGCATCCGAAAGAAGTGTGCCGAGAGTCTGGCGATGTTTAATCGCAATCCGCAGGACGTTTGGCGTCGATTTGTGACCGTGGATGAAACTTGGATACTAAGTTACAAACTAGAGTAAAAGCAGCAGTCAAACCAATAGTTAAAGGCTCGTAAAAGTGCACCAAAGAAGGCAAGCACAATTCTGTCAACTCATAAGGTGATGGTCACTGACTTTTGGGATTCTCAAGGTATAATTTTCATAGACTACTTGGAAAAAGGCAGAACAAGAACTGGAGCCTATTATGCTTCATTGTTAGATAGTTTATAACATGAGTTGACTGAAAAAAGACCGAGAATGAAGCGCTAAAAGTGCTCTTTTACCAGGATAATGCACCATCGCACCCATCAGCAATCACAATGGCAAAAGTGCATGAGTTGTGCTTTGAATAGGTTCTTCATCCACCTTATTCACCAAACTTAGCCTCAAGTGACCTCTTTCTGTTCCCAAACTTGACAATTTGGCTTGGTATTAAGAAATTTTCATCAAATGAAAAAGTGATAGTCACCGTCAACGAGTATTGTGCAGAACTTGACGGAACCTATTTTTCCGACGAGATGAAAAAGCTGGAACATCGCTGGACTAAGTGTATAGCCATCAATGGAGTCTATGTCGAGAAATAAGGTGAGATATTTACGAAAAAGCAATTATTGGTTTTTGATCACTTACCAAACGACCATCGTATATAAATCTACCCCAGCTCCAAACTGCGCTTTACATGGATAATTTTTAAAAATTCTTATTTTTTCCAAAAATGGTTGAAACAATTTTGATGAAAATGCATGTTAAAATAGTTTCATAAATGAAATGTACCCACTTGAATTTTCTGGGAACAGTTTCTGAGGTCCTCTTCATTTTGAATGACTTTTGCATACTTGATACGATGTGAGACACGAACCTTTACTACATAAGATCTATCGAAGCACCAATTTATATCTTTTTATGGAATTAATCACTTTTGAGGTATTCCTTGTAATAGGTTTGAATTTTTAAATAGTTATAGTTTTATCAAACAGGAAGTTTCATTGTTTATCTTTTTATTTGTTTATTTATTTTTTTATTTAAGACCTCCAGCGTTAAGTCATATCGAACGATGAATGAAATGGGTGAAAAGGTGCTCAAATGGGTCCATAGAGCTTAAAGTTACCAGACATTCCTCTTTCAGGATAAGGGAAAATACCGGGGAAAAACCCTTATCCAGGTACTTCATCCTGGCCGAGATTCGAACTCGGTATCTCTTGAACGTAAGGTTGCACGCTACCATCTATGTTACCAAGGTGGGCATTTCTTTCTCAGTGCAAAAAGTGTGGGAGTGCGTTTCTTGATTATCACAAAGTATTGCATTCTACAATGAAATATGTAAATATAGATTGGAAGGTTATGTAGATAACAAGTAGGTAGAATAGTTTGTGGAAATACAAGTAGAGATACCGTGTTAATGTAATTTTAAGATTAGAGTTTTCATTATTTCATGATGGTGAAAAATAGTGTGCAGTGTATGTACGTTAAATGCATAACAGAATCTGAAAAATAGAAAATGCTCGAGTTGCAGTGTTTTTAAACTATTCCTTGATTCTGTAACAATGTACTTTCCATAGTTATGTAATGCAATTACATCTAAACTCCACAAACTTCGTTTAGGTATATGTCCAGAATATTTCATCCGTGGTTTAAAAGCTATTTCGTGGTTCACTTCGCGTCAGCAACTGAAAGAACCACGAAAAGTTGACGGAATAGACTGATGTTATTCAGGCAATTGTTACAAATTTATGGATGAGAAACCAATACCATCAGTTAACTGTTTTAACTTCTCTTGGGAAATTGTGTCATTTTTGTTCGTAAACTTGCTCCTTCGCATTACGGCCTTCGATTTATTTCTTTGTTTCTCTTATAATTGATGGCCTTTGGACGCCTTTCATAATGCCAGTAGCCTTTGGAAACACGTACGAGGAGAATTTGTGTCACAAAATAAAACGCAGCTGTCTTTCCGTTTGTTTATTTGGCAGTGAATTTCATTGAAAGTTCTTCCTGCTTATCATATCCGCTTATAACCTGATATGATATTAAATGTAGAATGTCGTGTAAGAGAGATTATTTTGCACGGCACAGGATATAGGTCAGCATTTAAATACGCGTGTTTTAGTGTTGGTTTTGTGTACAAAGTTGAAGTAAAGGAAAATATTCCAACAGAAGAACTGAAGTTAGAAATTTGAAATTTCCATCTATGTTTTATATAACTTACACAATAGAAACACGTTGGAATATATATTAACATAGGGACAAACTGAAAAATTCAATGCAATGACCGGGATTTAAACCACGGATCTTCTGGTTTCCGTCCAGTCGATCTTACCCATTAAGCTACCATGACCAACGTGCCGTCCTGACATTAAATTCTCCATTGACTCTATTCAAAATGTTAGCCTATACACGGCAGTGTGAAGAAATGATTAATTTCCATCAATTAACATAAATAATAAGAGTTTAATGATGAAGCCTGGGACTCGAGTACTTACGATACTAAGTCGCCACAAACGGTGTATCTCGGATGCGAGAGCCTCTAGTGGTTTACTGGGGAAATATATGAGTCAATTGGAGAATTTAATATCTTGACGGCACGTTGGCCATGGTCGCCTAATGGGTAAGAGAGACTGGACGGAAACCAGGAGATCCGTGGTTCAAATCTCGGCCATGGCATTGAATTTTTCAGTTTGACTCTATCTACCTTACCCTAGAGCTAGTGTGAAGGAACGATTAATTTCCATCAATTAACTTAAATATATATTAACATTTTAGTTAATTGATGGAAATTAATCATTTCTCCACACTAGCCGTATATATAGGCTAAGATATTTGATGGATAGAGTCAACATGAAAAATTCAATGCCATGGCCGGGATTTGAACCACGGATCTCCTGGTTTCCGTCCAGTCGCTCTTAACCTTTGAGCTACCATGGCCAAAGTGCCTTCCTGACATTAAATTCTCCAGTTGACTCGTATATTTCCCCGGTAGACCACTAGGGGCTCTCGCATCCGAGATACACCGTTTGTGGCGACTTACTGTTGTAAGTACTTAAGTCCCAGGCTTCATCATTTAACTCTTATTATTTTAGTTAATTGATGGAAATTAATCATTTCTCCACACTAGCCGTATATAGGCTAAGTGTGTATCTCGGATGCGAGAGCCCCTAGTGGTCTACCGGGGAAATATACGAGTCAACTGGAGAATTTAATGTCAGGAAGGCACTTTGGCCATGGTAGCTCAAAGGTTAAGAGCGACTGGACGGAAACCAGGAGATCCGTGGTTCAAATCCCGGCCATGGCATTGAATTTTTCATGTTGACTCTATCCATCATATATTAACATGTTTGCAATGAAGGCTTTGACTTCAGGTTGAGAATTCCAGAGAAAGTGCAGTGAATACAGAGAAAAGCCAATGGAACTAACGTCCCTATGGGCTAGAAACTTGAAACTTTAAACAGTTGAGAACTAATTGACAATGCAATATTAACTCCTTAAGAAAATTCTCTCACCCCAAATTGCTGTTCACAGAGAAGGGTTTTCAAAATTTTAGATTTTCTAAAAAACGACTGACAGTTTTTATTAATATTACCGTATATTTAAAATATTTTCATAACGAATTACATATATTTTGAATTTTCTGGGAATTGATCTCTTTGAAACTTTAAACTTAAGCTCAGAACTGGATGACAAAGAAGACAGTTTAGTTTTCTTTTCTTCCTCTTCTCCTCTATAAAGCATGGCTGTTACATGCTCAAAATGATTTTAGTTATTTAAATAAACTAATTTAATTCTTTCGGTAAACTCGTTTTTAAAATGGAGTAAAATACATGAAAATACATGCTTGTATGTTTTAGAAAGGAAAAAATGAGAGGTGCATTTAATAAATAATAGTAAAGTGTTATTATCGTTGAGAAAATTTTGAGAATTCATATCATTTGCAGTCTGCACAGTTTAATTCTTAGCATATTTAAGCAAATAAATAATTGTTAGTCACTTAGGTGGAATACTCATGAATGATTTATGCACTGCATTCTCTCCACGTGAGAGAACAGACATGTATGCTTGGGTCATTTAGAAATTGAAATTACGAGCCGTCGGAAAGAACAGCGTCTTTCAGTATAGAAATAATTCATGAAAATGGGTTGATTCTTTTTCCGAAATTAACACACTTGCCTACATATTAATTGAAGTAATAGTAGGTGTAATGGCTCTCTTAGAACTCGATGGTTTTAATATAAATTTTATTAAATTTGTTTATAAAATGGGATCATGTAAAGCGCAAATGTACGAGTAGCAGTGCATCTTCCGCCCTGAGCTGGAAACAAAACCATAAAGATCTACTACGGCTCGTAAATTTTTAATGAAAGTAGATGAAGTCATCAGAAATCATGTTAGACGACCTTTTAGGGTCTCATTAACGGAGATGGGGACGTAAAGAGCCAGCAGACCAAGGTATGGGGTATTAATGACGTTTACCTACATGTTCAAACCTGATCAAGAATCACCCGCATTTTGATAGAGCTACACTAACTAAATAATATAATATTTATGTTGATATATTTTATAGTCCTTCTTCTACGAACTGTTCCTACAAAAGTTTATTTTTCCGTCTACTACGTGGTAATCGAGATGACCTTTGCACAAATAGTTCGATTACACATTTCTTTGAAAGTCCAAATGAGAGAAATCGAGTCGACATTCAGTTGTTTAAAAATGCGATCCCTTAAGGTCGCCTAGAAATCTCATACTCCTTTACATTGCGAGAAACAGATGACAGCACTTTAAAAATGACACAGTATTCAAGAATAACCAAATACTGATATATCCAAAATAAAAAGTAAATACATTAAAAATGTGCGTTTATTTTTGTGCTTGATAGGTGTTAGTTGTAGTAGCACCGAGAAGGATCGCTCAGCCGGTTTTGTCTGTGTTCCGAATTCGGAAGCTCTGGTTTCGATTCCCTACCTGACCCATGGGGTTTTCTGAGATTTTTCCGGGGTGGTCAGGCGAATTCTGGTTAGTAACATCCCCCGAATTTCCTATCCCACTATTTCATCTCCATTACCTTTCATCTGGTGGTCACTTTCAGGGTAGAAGTGTCGGCAGATGTCTCGGCATTACATGGCAAGCTGATATGCTGCTGGTGAACACTTCCTCCTGCGGTAGGACGGTCTCCGGTCTCCGAGCCGGCCCAGTGGGAGGTTTCAGGACCACGGATGACGGGATACCGGATGTACTGGTTTGCCGGGGAGTTTCCAGCTGGTCCATGCCCTCTGCATTATCGTGACTCCTTGGGCCGCCTGCCCTCTGTCTCCTCTCCCTCATTCTTCCTCTCGGGGTTGCCCCACATGCAGCAAAGGTACAATAGATCAAGACTGGTCGTAACTCCTGATATTTTAATCAAAATATTTACATGCAGTTTTGAAGAACTGAAAATTTTAAGTAAAAACACTTGCATGTTAAGGGTGTAATTTGTGGTGGGGGTTTTCTTGAAAATCTTGTGTTGTATTCTTGCAAGAAGTTGAACTTAAATTCTACCAAATTTGCTATGTATCATCAGTATTTCAGTTATTTTGCATACACACGCACACATGCATACACACACACTGAGGGAGAGGGAGGCTCAAACCGACCTTTCTCTGAAAATGCAGTTTTTTTGAATTAAGGTTCCTCAAAATCCTAATGCCAAACACTATTATAATAAAGATTTTGTAACATTTGTTAAGATTTTTTTGTTTATTTATTAGTTTCTTAGGATAAAATTTGCTGGAAAATATAAACTCATTGTCAACACTGCTTTGATTATAATTGTTTTAATGTACCTTTATAATATACTCACATACAGATTTTATACATAAAATGATTGAGAAATTTAAATTTCAATTACCCTTAGACTAATAAAAAATTGATATTTTGTTTAAATAACAGGTATAGCATTAGTTCCTCAAAGTAAAAATATATCTGCTAAGTTTTAAAAATATAAACTTTCAAATGATAAAAATGTCTGGCAGTTCAATTTAGCTGATAAGATTATGGTAGTTTTTGCTTTAAAATACAAAATAATAAAACAATGTAAAACTTAAATATGAACACATTCTAGATCAGATAATTTTTGTCAATTTAATGTTGAAGAAGTTTAAATTTATAAAGCATTTAATGGTGTAAAAGGAAATATTTATTTCACAAAATAGGGATCACGTAATGGATTTCGAAATACTGCCAATTGATTTTGTTAGAAAATTTGTTTCCCTTCCAGTAGATGGCAGAAGAATAACAATCTTATCAGGTAGCAGTAAAGAAACAAAACAATATCAACAAAACTAAGGATGCAATTTTATTGCGTGAATTGCGAAACTAGTCACAAGAAATTTGTATTTAAAAAGTACAAATTATATATTGTAACTAATATTTCTATTGCTTCGCCATTGAAATCTTAAGTTTTTATATATTAAGTAATAAAAAAAAAACTGTCCTCCTGATTCATTGCATGATTATAGTCAGGGCCGTAGTGAAGGGGGAACACTGATGTAGGGGGACGCAGTACCTTTACTACTGTCCGGCCACTGTATCTCCGGCTCTGACATTTAGTGGCTGCAGGAGGTGGAGGGGGAAGGTTACTAGTACCAACATATAATAATGAGTAATTGAAAACATATCGTCAGAATTATCTTTATAATGAGAGTATA
Source organism: Mantis religiosa (assembly GCA_030765055.1). Taxonomy (NCBI): domain Eukaryota; kingdom Metazoa; phylum Arthropoda; class Insecta; order Mantodea; family Mantidae; genus Mantis; species Mantis religiosa. Next base: position 94,973,605 of record CM060959.1, read on the forward strand.
GGAATCTATTAGCTTCAAAACATTGAAATACAACTTGTAATTTCATTATCATGCAAGATATTCTTTACAACATCACTCTATTCAAATATTTCGTTCACACCTTTCACGCACACCAACTGCTTCTGTTGCTGGTACTGGGAGTCCGTACATCCGATGTCGTGGTCAGGAAGCTAAAACTGTCTGCTAGCGCCAATCAGCGTTGTCGCTGGTAGGCGTGGCTCCCGAACCCAACACCGTGTTGCCAGCTTAAATTTGTTTGAGCCACGTGGCCTAATAGCGGCTTGCGCTGGTGAACTTTCTTTGGTATAATTTTCGTGCGTGAACTCCGATGTTTAGTGTTCGTAAGTCCTATTATTATCGCTATTATAATAATATGGCTACTGGTTCGTGAAATATGCAAATACATGAAATATTTAAAATACGCATTGTTCCTCTGCTTGAAATTCCCGCTCAAGAACTGACAACAGCCTGCTTCCCCCTCTCGAGAAATGTCAGAGCCGCAGATAGAACGGCCGAGGTATAATAATATTATTTACCTATACCTTACTTAATTTAACATTCAAAATACTGCAACAATACAAAATGTATACTTCCATTCGAAATACATTCAAATAATATTTATGACTGTTAACGGACCTCCAGTACATATGTGGAACTTAGAGGATTACATAAAAGAATGGATAAAAAGTCGTACGCATGCTGAGGACAACCAAAGTAGGAAGGGAATCTACAAATGCAGAATTCTGATCGGTTCTCCAGAATCTGGAAAAAATTCTTAGGTGAGCGTGCCCCCACTTTTTTGTTAGGAATACGAACCTGATTATAGTCCATTTTATAATTAAATGACATCGCATATAAGGAGGTCACAGCAGTAAAGCGGAGCCAGTTCCTATCACGTGATTTACGCCATCTGATGTCTTTGATTGGCTAAAGTAAGATGCGAATCGATTTTTATGTGATGGAAACCGGGCAGGAAGAGCTCTACACCAGCCAGTGAAAGATGGGTTTGAACTCCAAAAGTAATGAATATTGTCAAAGTACAAGTTGATTACTGTGTGTTCTTTTCTGCACAACATAACATTTACTCTACGTTGATTTTAAAAGGGCATAAAAATACGTCGTGTTTAGATTGTTCCTGATTGGTCTGCAAACAATAATGAATGCAGTGGTTGTTATTGTGAAGGTCGGGTACAGGTTTAAGGACGGCCCACTTCTATTGTTGGTTGCAGGTAGCAGCGACCCCTTGAGATAATCTAAAATGAAAACCATCACTATCCAGGGTGTGAATAGCTGCTCACTTCTCTTGGCACGTGGCCTCCCTATATCGCCTGGAGTACTCTACAGTCTCATTTTTAAACGAAGATACGTGAAGGTCATCAAGCAAGGGTCACGAAGGGTAAGAGGGGAAGGTGGTTGTTATGGTAACGTAAACAAAGGTTGACAGATTGTTTAAACTGGTGAATCCCATAATCTGATAGCTCGAACCCTTGTTTATGTTTCGAGTGTTGAGAGGATAAAGAAAGGAGATATCTGCATTACTTCCTGTCTGCTGTTGGGCAACATTGCGGAACCTCACCTGGAGAAACAGAGGACCTTCACGTATCTTGTTTTAAAAATCAGACTGTATTCCATCCTGGGGCTCTAAGAAGCACACTTTTTTTTTTTTTTTTTTTTTTTTTTTTTTGTAATTTATGTCTTCCAACGTTAAGACATATCGGACGGTGAATGAAATGGGTGAAATGATGCTCAAATGAGTCCGGGGTCTATGGAGCTTAGAGCTACCCGACATTCGTTTTGAAGGATGAGGGAAAACCCTTATCCAGGTAACTCACCCTGACCGAGATTCGAACTCGGGACCAAGAGGCAGACACGCTACCATCTACGCTATCGAGACGGGCCTGTTCGAGTATTTTGTCGATATATAATACTGTAACTGCCCAGTTTCAGCACAGTCATTAGTTTATATTTCCAAATGTAGTATATTGTAATAATATTATTGAAATATCCATTAACGCAGTTTTAAAGTAATGACCCAACGAAAATATAAGATCTATTTTCTACGTGTATTTTACGCTGAGGGTTGCGGTTAGTGGCCTGAAAGCATTCATTGCAGCCATTTGGTTGAGGTTGCCTCTCATGTGTTTCTTATTTAGGGATGAATACATATAGTACAGCGATGTCAACCCAAGCTTGTGGCGTATACATGACAGCATACTCTAATGTAATGGTGACATTAGCAAAGCATTGCTGTACAAAATCCGAAGAGAATATGAAAGAACTCTTAGTAATTTTTGTGTTTCTTCTTGTTATTATGCTTATTCACACGATGTGATAAAGTTTTAATATGAATTATAATAATTATGTTTATAAATGAAGGCATTTTTCATAAACAAAATCCAATCCAAAATTAGTGCATTAAAACTAGAAAATACAATAAATTACTTTTTACCTTATAATTTAAAATGAGAGTGAGTCAGGTCTTAAATATAACTACACATTATAACCACGGCTATTAGTTTTACTTACTGTGGTATTTTCCAATTATAACGTGACATATTTCGTGGAACTTTTTGGCGTTGTTTTTCATGTAATATTATGCTTTTTGCATACAAGCATTTGGGATTTTCACCAGTTTTCTTGTACTTAGATACAAGTACATTTCGCATTTCTTTATCCGTAGCACGCACGTTGTACAGAGGTGTTTTTAGACGTAGCGTAAGACGTAATGTTGGGCAGTAGTTTATGCTCGAGTTCACTTGTTTATTTGAAAGAAAAAGGGATGTCAGGTTAGTCATCTGTCACCTAATCCACTAGCTTTATCAGCAATCTGCTGGTGAAAGCAGAGATCTTACGCCTGCCATTGATTTGCATGACGTCACTCGCGCACATCGAGCAAGGTCATGCGCCACCTCTAAAAATACCTCTGTACAGTCCTGTTTTACACGTTTCAAGCAGTAGTACGCAGACACTTTGGGCGTGTTAAGCATGCGAGGTGCACGCCTGCGTTGACAGTTGAAAGTGCATATCAGCGAAGCTAAAACATTGATCATAAACTTCGTATTGCTGTTGACATTTGGAGGTAATGCTTACATATGTGGTGTTTCATATTGCAGTGAGCAGTCTCCAAAGTAGGAGAAAGAACTGTAATCTGTTTCAAATTAAACGATATCTTGGAAACATACGTGAACGCACTTAGCTTTTCGCTACATTCTCTCTCTCCTTCTCCCTTCCCATGTAGACAGGATAATTCTAATTTGAGACAGATATATTAAGTAATATGTACACCCATTAAAATAAGTTCTCCGTTCTGGACTATATCTATTATAGTAGCTCATAAAGACTTTTAATCTAGTTTTACAATTGTTCTTATTATTGGGAAATGCATTATTGCAATTATTGATTTTCACTGTAGTAGATCATTTCTATAGCGTGTTCTACAATTTTTCAGAGAAAGTTGCTTTGTACTTTAGAACTGCAAATGCCATAATCGTACACATTCGACTTATACAATTACAATCACGGCTTACCTCAGGCCTGGGGAACAGTACTCCCAAGGTGTCAAACAATTTCTTTTGTTTTCCTCCCTTCGTGACCACCAGAACGGACAACCAATAAAGTATGTATGCTACCTGTAAGAAGTGGAGGAACTACTTGTTCACACCTTCAAAGTACTCTTCCCTAAGTCTAGTTTACTTATTGGCAATGGGAGGCCCATAATGACTCAAAACTTTCACTAACTGATTGTAGTATTTCAACTGCTAACCACTTGTTATAGTTCATTTCTGTTCTGACTTTTTAATTAACATTAATTTGCCTTCGCTCGGAATTACTGCAATCGAAACACCTGTCATTGCATTGTGTTACGCTAACTATTGAGATACATTAAAATGTACCCAGAGATGTTTCGCAGGTAACAAGGAAAGTTAATTCAATTAGAAAAATATTGTAATTCAATATACGTGTTTATTTAACAATGCTGGATAGTAATCTTTCAGAGATGAGAAAATATCTTTTTTTTTTTTCCTTCCATCTTCAAGGATTGGGCCCTGTGACCCGTTCCGTTCTCTTCAAGAGCCTAGATCCTTCCAGCGTAGAGCTGGGCGTCTTACATCTCTCTTTCTCTTCGACATATAATCTAAAACTCTCCTTGGAAGTCGTTCCGCGTCCATTCTTAAACTATGATAGATGAGAAAGTTTTACACTTAAATTAAAGTTTTAGTTATTTCCTGAGTGAGATTATGTCTCCAAGATATTGGTGCTACATGTGTATAGAATTTCGCACCAATCAGATTTAAATAATACAGAGGAATTAAAACTGTAGCCAACTTTTTATGTGGTGTTGCTAGACTGAATGGAGATATTTTATCCTCAGTGAAATAATATTTTAAAATAGATATGAGCCATTAGGCAGCAAATATATATGCAAAAATTCAAGATCATATCTGGAAATTACCTAAATAGTGGTGTAATTGTTCATTCTGTGTAGATTTTAGAGGAAGTTTGTTGGTAAAATAAAACGTGGTGTTATAGGAGACAAGATAATATTTACAATGGGATATAGCTCATAGACATTTTCATAACGTGCTGATTTGGTTTTAGACTTCGGTAAAATTTTCCACACTCACAACTGGTTTTTATTGTAAAAAAAACTGAATATAATAATTCGTACACCTGGATGTAACTATAAAGGGCAGAACGCACAATCTCCGATCAAATAAATCTTTCCTTCAATCCTAAATGAACTTAACTCTTGGAACGCTACTTTCTTATTACACTCCGTGCATACCCTTACTCATACAGTACTGTATGGCACAAGGATACTGTGTTTTTAGCTTCATTGTTGTTTAGAGTATTTATTATAAACTGCAGAAACTAGTTTAATACCTAAAGAATGCAACGAAAGGCGATGGCTCGTTTGTTTATAGTTGGAAGTACATACTTCTGAGGAAAGTTTAGAAAATGTGACTTTGGCGCAAAATGAACCCGTGAGTTACAAAATGTATGAGATGCACGTCGATTACGTGGGAACCTATTAGTTCAAAATTCAGGAAAGGTACAAACCATAAGTTACTTCTTTGTAAGAAATTAATAAACGAAGATTTTCAGCAAGATATGTGACTTTGCCGTATGCTTGATGTAAGATTCAGACGCAACTTTGTTGCTTGAGACGAGATCTGAAGTCAAAATACGTCACTTGGATGTGTAAGATAAGGAATGGCAACTTTGTTTGCTTATTTCAAGGGACATATAGTTAGAATCTTTTTTAAACTTTGCAGTAAATATCAGTGTCAGTTATTGAGCAATATTAATCGTATATCCTAGTATATCTATGATCATCAGAAGCTATAATAGATGGTGTGTGCTCAAGGAGAAATTCTCAACACTGCATTTCAAGAATAATTTGTAATTCACCTCAACCATAATGCTTTTTTAATAAAAGCAAAATGTACTTGAACCCTTCAGCACTGAAAGAACTATTTTATCTGTTTTCTAATCTGTATGGTGAATACATTAGTGCATTATGGCTAAAAGAACGTTAAAGACCTTGGAGAAATTTACAGATGAATTAATGGACGTCTTATTGTATAAGAGAAAACAATACTCTACAGCATCACAGTAAAATTTGTACTACCAAAGAAAATCTGAAACCAACAGAAACTGCCGTTTTAATGGAAAATTACTCATTTGTCATTCAAGATGAAGTTTCCGGGTTTTGTTGGAACGACAAACTGGCCACACTACATCCTTTTATTATCTACCATAGTGATAATGATTCTGTCAATTATGTCCATTGCAATTTCCGATTGTTTAAAACACGATACTATCGCAGTTCACTTGTTTCAGAAATATTTGATAACGTTCATGATAGATAAACTTTAGAATTTAGCTAAAAAATTTGTGATGGAGCTTCATCTTAACATAAAAATCGGAAAATCTTTCAAATTTATGCAAGGAGTTAGTGTATGGGATTTAAGGGCCCGTCGACAGCTAGGTCATTTCTGTCCTTGTTTGCAATCATGTAGAATGCGCTGTAATAAAGGCAGGATGACACTTTTTGCAACGGTTTATGAAAAAGGGTCATTTGGTGGCATCGGGGAAACTATCACGAGACCAGCATCCAAGACAACACCTAATGATTTGTAACAATGGGCAGTATCAAGTTTGACAGCTACAACTTTCTGGGTATGTTTGGAAACAGGAGTATAATGTCCTAGAATAAGTACTTCGTCCTAGATTCGAACACGCACGTTTCCAGGGACCCTAACCCTATGCATTCCAATTTCGAAGTAAAAAATGGGACAAAGACTACACGGTGTAAACAAACAGCCTTGAAGCTTGCGGGGTGACCTTGACTCGCTAGCTGAGTGGTGACGTCAGCTAACCGCAACATAAGTATACGCCAGCTTAAATATTTTTTTTTTTTTTTTTTTGTTTGTTAATTTATTATCCATCGATCAGCAATTATGCTTTACAGATGTTTGTTATAAGATATATGGAGCAGGACACAGAACAATGGAGGTAGCCGTGAACGACTCCTCTAACTAAATATGAAGGATAACTGTAACACAAATTGAGAACTTAAAGTCTGATAGTAGTAATCATAAATATTTATTTTCGTTTTTTCTACGTTTCGGACAAGGGGCTTCTTAAAATTGAAAGCTGACATAGTAAAATAAATAAAGGTTCAAGACTATAAGCTTAATATTTGTGAAAAAGGAGCTATACTTCATGGGGGGGGGGGGGATAAGGTTTTGTATAATTGTTTAATTATATCATCATCAAGAGACACAGAGCTTCAGAATGAATCGTAGTTTACCGTGAACTCATATAGGACTCATGAGTTTTCTTTTATACAAGTAGAACTTATTAATGATTTTAAAAAATACGAAGTAAATTTTCTTATATGTTAATATCGGTCAACCCCATAGATGTACAGGCTGAAACATTGAAATAATAATCCGTTTTGTGAGGGGATGCTTATTTAGAGCCATTATAACCTCATTCAAGACAATGTGCCACCAAATTTACAGTCTCATGTGGTAACTAAAGCTTTTTTTTTGTGGTGCTGTCCTTGAAGCTTGACTACCTTTAGAAGTTTGCCGGTCTTGTGCCATTCTGCTATGCTGCTAGCTTGGCCAATTGCAACATCCGCTCTGTGCATGTCGCGAGCATGCGAGCACGTGGAGTGTCACCCACTCGACAAGTGCCGCAAAGACCAAGAGCGCAGCTGTTGTGGCTATACGCTCGTCTCGCATCGCGTGCCTTTCACTATGTAAACAATCGTTGACGGCTGCACAAATTAGAGTCGTACGCAAGAAAAATGTACAATAAGAACACAATATAAACAAGATTTTAAAGCAACTAATCTGCTTAAATCTGGAGTATATACAAGTTTCATAATACATGGCTTTTATTAAAACGACGTTTAATGGTAAATACCATATTTTAAACCTCACTGTACAAATACGAGAAGCTCTGTGATACAGATTTATTGGAGTCCAACTAGAAGCGCCTGCCTCTGTAGCGTAGGTGATAGCGTGTCTGCCTAGTTCAAGAGGTCCCGAGTTCTAATCTCGGTCAAGGTGAGTTGAGTTACCTGGACAAATTTCTTCCGGAGATTTCCGTTATCCTGAAAGAGAATGTCTGGTATCTACAAGCTCTATGGACCCTGAACTTATAGAGTTTCATTCTACCCATTTCATTCATATTCTGTTATGACCTATGTTGGAGGTGTTCTCTTATCTGAAAGAGAATGTCTGATAACTCTTAGCACTATGGTCCCTGGGCTCCTTTGAGCCTCATTTCACCCATTTCATTCATCGTCTACTATGACCTACGTTGGAGGTACTCTTTAATCTGAAAGAGAATGTCTGGTAACTCCAATCTCTATGAACCCTGGACTCATTTGGGCTTCATTTTACCCATTTCATTCACCGTCTGTTATGACCCACTCTGGATGTTCTCCTTTATCTGAAAGAGAATGTCTGGTAACTCTAAGCTCAATGGACCCTGGGCTCATTTGAGCTTCATTTCATTCACCGTCTGTTATGACCCACTTTGGATTGTTCTCCTTTATCTGAAAGAGAATGTCTGGTAACTGCTCAATGGCCACTGGGCTCATTTGAGCTTCATTTCATTCACCGTCTGTTATGACCCACTTTGGATGTTCTCCTTTATCTGAAAGAGAATGTCTAGTAACTCTAAGCTCAATGGACCCTGGGCTCATTTGAGCTTCATTTCATTTACCGTCTGTTGTGACCCACGTTGGAGGTTTTCCTTTATCTGAAAGACAATGTCTAGTAACTCTAATCTCTATGAATCCTGGACGCATCTGAACTTTATTTTACCCATTTCATTCACCGTCTGTTATGACCTACGTTGGAGGTTTTCCTTTATCTGAAAGACAAGGTCTAGTAACTCTAATCTCTATGAATCCTGGACTCATCTGAACTTTATTTTACCCATTTCATTCACCGTCTGTTATGACCTACGTTGGAAATTTTCCTTTATCTGAAAGACAAGGTCTAGTAACTCTAATCTCTATGAATCCTGGACTCATTTGAACTTTATTTTACCCATTTCATTCACCGTCTGTTATGACCTACGTTGGAGGTTTTCCTTTATCTGAAAGACAAGGTCTAGTAACTCTAATCTCTATGAATCCTGGACTCATCTGAACTTTATTTTACCCATTTCATTCACCGTCTGTTATGACCTACGTTGGAGGTTTTCCTTTATCTGAAAGACAAGGTCTAGTAACTCTAATCTCTATGAATCCTGGACTCATTTGAACTTTATTTTACCCATTTCATTCACCGTCTGTTATGACCCACGTTGGATGTTCTCCTTTATCTGAAAGAGAATGTCTGGTAACTCTAATCTCTATGGCTCCTGGACTCATTTCAGCTTCACTTTATCCATTTCATTCATGCTCTGATATAACATACGTAGGAGGACGTTAATTAAAAGAATACTAAGTACAGAAAACTGTATATTACACATAAGTTTTGGGATAATTAATAATACTTAAAATTTATTCTCGTATGTTCATTTCTGTAATTAATAATATGAAGTGTGACATTTTGTTATTTTCTAGTTTGAAAAGTGAGCCAGGTAACTTTTGTCATAGTAAGTCTTTTTAATGAAAATTTTTTGTCTTCCAATTTTAGAAGCGCTCAGTATTTCACTTGGTCCTAGAGGTGGCTATAAAAACCCAATTAAAATACAGTAAAATCCCCGTATAACCAAGATAAGATAAAAAGTGGCACTTCTCGCCGATTTTAACACTTTCTTTAAGAGCTTTCGACAAGATCACAAGTAGTTAAAATGGGCGACAATGTTTGTACTCCGAAAGTAGATAACTAAAGTCCTCCCTCAGTGCATTTTATTACACTTATCAAAATTCTGGCCTGCCAAAGTAGCACGAAGTGATAATGGTGAGGTTTATAATCCTGGTGCTGCTGAAGATAACAGGTTATCTAAAGCAGAGTGAAGATTTCAACGGAGAAGCTGAGTTCTACACACCTTTATGCTATATGTATTTTTGGGGGATGGGGGTTAGAATAGTTGGCGTTCACAGAAAAAACAGGTGGTTTCTATATCAGGAGTTGAAGTCCAAAGGTTGAACAGAGTCCTTGTTAGAAAGTTGTGCGGGCTGCTAGGGAATACGGCGCAGCACCATCAGTTATCTGCTTGAGTGATATCTGTTAAACTTTTGGGTGTTTCAGAATTGAATTAAAAAACAAAAACAAAAAAAAAAAAAAAAAACATTGCAATGCTGACGTTTAGTACATTTATTACAGAAAAGATCAATGATAGCAAAAAAACTAGAGGAATTGTTTGACGTAACTAAATATATTTAAGTGAGATACAAAATGTTTGTGTAATACCTACCAATGGCTCTTCTTCTGGAGACATACAGGAAGACGCCTGCCCATTAAAAAGGGAAGAAACTTCTTAATTCTTGATTTTGTAGTTCATTAGAATGCCCCTTTCGACAATCTGTTCTCTAAACATGCACGTAAGACATTAAAATAAGCTTGACTGACGTACTAACCAAACAAATGATTTTAAAATGCTGTTTGGCTTCAATTCTAGTCCTTACTATTAATTATTTATATAAAACAGCAAAATTACGAAAATGTATTGAGTTAGTTCTGTCATGTACATATACTCTTTTTAAAGTCGAAAAGTTTCTTTTTGCTAATACATTTGTTTTCTGTAATGTGAAAAGTATCTCTATAGGTAATCCCTATTAATTAATGACTGGAATTCTGTTCTGTTTGTTCCTTTACCATCAGCAACAGTAACATCTAAGAATTAAAGTCAGGATAAACGTACCTGAAGTTGCTAGAATTGGAGCAAATTTCATATGCTCCTTTTATAAAAAATTCTTCATGCAATTGAGTTTCCGGTTGTGATGAAACATTTTGGATTCCAGATGTAATGATATTTTTCTACAGGGCCTGAAACCAAGATTAAAAAACTTGGCATGGTTTAACAAATGATTATGATTTCAATATTGACACTTTTATACTAAATTCACGGATATTCTTTTTAAGAAGATTTATTAACTGAATACTTTTTACTATCGTGCAAAAACAAGTCTTAACATGTCGCCTCTCTCTTTTTTCGTGTCCACATCTACGACGTTACAGCTTAGAATGACGCAATCTTTATGCAAAGCGAAGAATATTGATTTTTCCTTCACCCTGGCAGCTAAAATCCATTTATTTATTACGTCACGCATAGCGACCAATACAATTGTTTTTACTTAATTGTAAAATTTCCTTTACGAAACTTAATTTAAACATTTGAACTTTCAAATATTATTACAAATAATAAACAACATCGTTAAAAAAAATTAACATTATTGATTCTTTCCTATTCCTAAATAACTTCATCACTCATTTAATCTTTTTCACTTCACAAACACTTCCAACAATTTATAATGATTTCTTCTTAAATAATTTTAAAATAAATTTAGAGTTACAAATATAATAATAATAATAATAATAATAATAATAATAATAATAATAATAATAATAATAATAATAATAATAATAATAATAATAATAATAATAATAATAATAATAATAATAATAATAATAATAATAATAATAATAATAATAATAATAATAATAATAATAATAATAATAATAATAATAATAATAATAATAATAATAATAATAATAATAATAATAATAATAATAATAATAATAATAATAATAATAATAATAATAATAATAATAATAATAATAATAATAATAATAATAATAATAATAATAATAATAATAATAATAATAATAATAATAATAATAATAATAATAATAATAAACACTAAAACTCGTTTATACAAACTGCTATTTCTTAGTCGAGTTGTGTTTTGGTGCCGTTTCCCTTATTAACCTAGCCAGCTCAGCCTGCTTGACTCCCAGACCTTTTAACCTTGTTGAGTAGCATAGTCACACTTCTATCCTCTACTCTAGTTTGCTGTTTCCCTTTGTTGCCCCTAAACATTCCCTTTTCCAATCTTCACTTTTCTCATCAGTTTCTCTTTAGCTTTCCAAAACAGATTACCTATATTTGTATATCTATTTTCATTTTTCCCCGTAACCAGTTTAATGACTATCAACTCGCTTTGAATCTTTTCCCATTTCTTCTCCCATACTTCAGTCTCCATACTGCTAGCTCTTTACACTTGTCAGAATATGAACTGCACTTTCTATTTCTCCACATAATTCTCACATTTCCACATTGTTACCTATTAGTCCCCTTAAAAACATTGATGCTGTTCTAATCCAAGCCATTCCTTCCCTCTCCTGTCTGTTTCATTGGTCTATATATCTTTCTCTTCCCCATTCTCTCTTTATTAACCTATAACATTTTAATGATTTTCTGTTTCGTAACCCTCTTTATGTTCTCCACTCTATTTCTGATATTTCTGATTATTTTCCAAAAACCTTCTACATTCGTATTTTCTAGTCTCCATAAATTGCCTATTCCTATTTCTTCCACAGCTTTCTCTGCCTCTAACCAACTTTTTGTTTCCCATTTTCTTCTGTAGATTCATATATACCTTTGGGATTTCATCATGTCTTTTATCAAACATCTGTACCAACATTTTAAAACTTTTTCAGTTACTAAACCTTTTCTTTTGGTTTTTCCTAATTCTACTAATGGTACTTCACCTGGAGCTGATCTGGGCAGTCCCAACACCTCTTTTTTGGCCTTAGAAAACACCTCTTTAGCACCTCTGCTTGTATAACTGGTCTATTTTTAATTGTTACGTTTCACGTCCCCATATTTCTGCTGTATACAACAACCTTGACTCTACCAGATAACAATTACACATTATTAAACGCATGTTGTTCAGTTCTGATTTTAAACATCTCAAAGAATTTTCTTTATTCATACTAATATTTCATTGCTCCCTCTATCTTACACACACACACTTTTCAGTTACATTTCAACTTATCACATCAGTTTTCCTTAACGAGATACTTTGCTTGACACAAAACGAAAATAAAAAACATTTGTTTCTAACTTCATTTAGGGACCTTTACTGGTGTTTTTGCGGCTGTTTATGCAATTTCAGTACAGAATCTATACTTTGCTTAACTCTTCTACGCTCCAAATGAGCAAAGTGTTATCCAGGATTAGGGAATCTGCATAACTTCATCTTTAAATGGAGATCATCTAGATTCTAGGAAGATTTTTATGAAATGAAACTCTTATTGCATATCGGGTTTTTCACCCGCAATGTGTATGGATATAGATCTTGTGACATGGATTCGTCCTTCATAACAATCAATACCATTTATTTTAAAACAAATAGAGAAATGATTTGAATTCTCGTCCAATATGCAAGCCTTTAATTCATAAGGAATAGAAATTTGTCTAATATGGTCAAGATTTGTTCACCACAGGATAAATAATTATAATTTTGTTCATCGTTATCACATCTAAAGTCTATTATTTGTATTTCATTATGTACTGTCACTACCGATACACGTTCCAACGCCCTTTGTCCACTGCAAATGTTGATATGGTTGGAATTTTGTTTGAAGATTATTCCGTGTGAATTTAATGGAGAAATAATGACATCCTGATGGCTAAATTGTCCTTGACCAAAGGCCTCCCTCTCCCTCCCAAAAAAACAGAACTGTATTTATGCTTATCGTGATATTTTTCTAATTATAAACTTCATTCTTAACATATATTGTGGTTCAGTAGAATTTTGAGTTTCCATTACCTTTCTTCCTTTCCATATTTTTTAAGAAACATTCTGTGAGACCATTGGATTTTTCCAGAAGAAAAAAGGTAATTGTGTTCACTAGAATTATTTTATGTGCAATTAGTTGAAACTTCAGTCATATGAGAGGTTTGAAAAATACAAATAAAACACGTTGTTACCTCTACTTCAATCAATCGAAGATAAGGAGCCAACCAGAAGCAGCGGACAGCGTTTCTCGCTTGTTAGAAATGAGAAAACCCTGCCTCTTACAAGCCAAAGGTGCGATTTCTTTACCTGGGATTGAAACTTGCTCAAAATAGCACGTATGATATTGATCCCCAGAGTGCTAAGTTTCAACTTTTCACTAATATGGATGGAGTTGGACCTAAATAGAAAGGAAGTTGCGAAACGAATTGCAGTGACTGGTTTGGTGAGCGAGCGGAAGGAAGCGGCGGATGCTGCCCAAGTTACCAAGTTTTGCACTTTACTTGGGACACGCGCCCCTACATAACAAATGTATTAGACACACTTCAGCTCGCGTGCACCTTGTTCCTGCTTGACCTAATGAGACCATAGCTACTGTTACCCTCAGGGACGGTATCCTGCTGCCATGCATCCGCTATAGGGATGTGGTAGCGTGTATTTATACATTCGATAAATTTGTGAAGGAAATTCACCAGTTAACAAAGAAGTTACGAAACGTTTCAAAACGGGGACCACAATAACCGTCAAAGAAGAAATCAGGGGCGCACAGATGACCTTAGGTTTCAAGTAGATTGTTTTATTGAAATAAGATCTACACTTTTTCCACGATACGCGATACACCCATATAGATACTATTTCCACTTCTAGTTTCAATACAAAACGGAACATGGAGAACTGTGTAATGCCAATAAAATTAAATAAGGATACATATTTATCCAGACAAAATTTCAAACTATTGGTGTTCTTATTTTTAAATTCTACATTAGAGAGTAAAACAGTCCACCTTTATAGGTTTTTGTTAAAAAATTTTCACTCTTTCGGGGTCAACTTCTACTTCTTTTACTGTCACATTAGTCCTGCTGTGCTAAATAGTCTTTCAGAGAAAACTGCTTCACGTGGAATACACAAATATTTACAGTTCTAGAAATTTTGAATTTGTTTTCCAGTAATCCAAGTGCACCAAAAAGAGGGGGTGACAAATCATCGTTGAGATATACAGTGATTTCTTCTTGGAAACTGGCACACTATTTGACACACGATTATTTTGACTGGCCTCGTAGCTCAGTCGGTATAGCACCCGCCTGCTGTGAAAGGGGTTCCGGTTTCGATTGCCGGCTGGGGATGAGGATTTTTCTCCAACCAAGATGATTCCCCATGTTCCCCAGAGTCTAGAAGTATGATTGAGAGTGTGAATGTGTGCATGATCTAACGATTAAATACAAAGTATAAGCAACCCAACGTATACAAGTTAACACCATCAATATGTTCGAAAGGAGAACGGCCGCCGATATGACCATTGTAGATAAAGGCGGAATATAAATAGAACAATTATTTTCTTGCATAATGTCACTGTGCCGGTACCACATTCCTAGCAATTTCTCGGATTTTGCAATGTTCTACTTGCGACAGTAATATTTTGTAATTTTAAAATAAAATAAAAATTGCAGAATCACCACTAAAGTATCGAACGAATTTTCGGAAGTGTCGTTCGATATAAATACCTTGCAAGTATCGTGAGTATCGAGGTATCACAAATATCGTGAACCGATCATTATCAACTCTTCAAAGTTTAGGAGAACACTCTTGTTCCGGCCTCATATCCCCCCCCCCCCTCCATCCTTTTGTCGGTCTTACCATTGTTCTAATATCCGAGCGTTTATTGACGGTAATGGAATGCGAGTTATTCATTCTTTGCAAATGGCTTTTTCCATTTTTCTCTATTTATATTTATCTGTATCTGTTCTTTTAATGAAAGATCTAATTCATTCCTTGTTTCTTTGTTTTTAACTTGATTTTGTCTTGTGCATGCCTTTACTTTCGGAGATATTTCATTTCCGCCCCTTGTATTTGGCCCCAATATTTCTTTTTAAAGGGTCTATCTCTCCCGTCCCTACAGCAGTTGTCTTATAAAATTTTATATTTTTATCCTTTTGGACTTTTCTTTCCAAGGTGCGAGCTATTACTCCACAAATATTTTGCAATTCACTCACTTTATTTCTCCGTTATTTGGTTTGAAAATTACATTAGTAGTTCAATTTTCCCATGTTCCAACTTTATTATTTAACACTATCCTCGATTTTTTTTTTATTTTTTTTCCTATAAATGCCATTGTCTTTGACTTTTCTACTGATATATTTAAACCATAATGTTGGGTCATTATTTCTAACTTGTTTAGTACTTATTTTGCAGCTTATCCTCTCTGTCTTGTATTAACATCATGTCATCAGCAAAGAATTGCATGTTAATATCTGATGTAATTAAATACTGAAAAATAGCCCGCCTCTGTAGCGTAGGGGGTAGCGCGTCTGCCTCACGTTCAAGAGGTCCCGAGTTCCAATCTGGGTCAGAGTGAGTTAATTGGATAACATTTTTTCTTCTTCTTCGGAATTTTCCCTTATCCTGAAAGATGAATGTCGGGTAATTCTAAGCTCTATGGACCCTGGGCTCATTTGAGGATCATTTCACCCATTTCATTCATCATTCGATATCACTTGAGAGACCGATCTCTTTACCTATGCCCCAAGTGGGGCTTCCCCGGGAGGAATGATGAGGCGATAGGAGGGCGGCCTACACCAAGGAGCCACGACAGAGCAGGATTGCTACCATTTTCCAGTTTGGAAACTCCCGGCAATGTAGTACAACTGGCATTTCACCTGCGATGGTTCTGAAACATTTCACTAAGCCGGCTCGGAGACCGCAGAGCGCCCTGCCGGAGGACGAGGGAGTTTACCAAGAGCATATCAACCTGCTATACAACTTCGAGGCTTCCGCCGACACTTCTAGCCCGAAACAGACCAACAGATGAAGTGAAATGATAGCAGTAGTGATATGGAGGGACAGAAAATTGGGGGGATACAATTCACCTACCCATCATTTCCCGAGATCCAGAGACACCCCCCCCCCCCCAGAAAACTATGGATCGGGTAGGCCGGCAACGAGAAGCAAATCTGGACCTCCCAATGAGGACAACAGAGGAAACCCTCTCAGTTACTGAACACTTAATTGATGAGTCAGCACGTGGCGATACACATACACAGAGGGAGAGAGGGAGAGGGAGAGAGAGACACCCCTGTCACGGTAGCGTGGATGGTAGCGTGTCTGCCTCACGTTCAAGAGGTCCCGAGTTCAAATTTCGGTTAGGGTGAGTTAACTGGATAAGGTTTTTCCGGGGTTTTCCGTTATCCTGAAAGACGAATGTCGGGTAACTCTAAGTTTTAAGGACCCTGGGCTCATTTGAGCATAATTTCATCCGTTCCACTCATTGTCCGATATGACAGCGTTGGAAGACGTAAAAATCACACACACACACACACACACACACACACACACACACACACACACACACACACACACACACACACACACCTGTTTTCATAAAGTATGTTTACGTACATATGTTTACATTCATTGAGAAAAATGAAGATTACTTTTCTCTGCTAAAAGCTGCAGACATTCGTGGTTGTAATTTTGTTCTAAATTTCCATCAGTCATAGCAGATCTACATTTTGATTATCATATTTTATTTTTTGAAACCTCTTTTCGGGTATGTGAAAACTAATATTAGTTCTATCGCAGGAAATGTGTCAAGTCAGCTGACAGTTGTAAAAGCGAATCAAACTGCCCTGTATTTAGGTCAATTAGTCATTACACTGCAGATAAATTAAAAAATCTAAGTACTTAATTTTTTCAACCCGATTCCTTTTATTTATAATTTTTGAAGTTTGTAATCGGTCTAAACAAAAGCACTTCGTTTCCAAACCAAGAATTAATAAAAGTTGGTCAATCAGCAATACGTATACAAGTGATTTTTAGGAAGGGGCGGATTGCAGCACGCGACATGTGGTGGCTGGTCTTATCACCGAACAAGTCCAATAAGACATTACCGTTAAGTTGGTTTACATAGCAGAGGGCCTGTTACGGAGTAGCACGCGTATAACCAGCGTCTTCACTTAGGCAGGACCAAACATTTCCTGGCCGGAAATGTAAGAGCAACAACTCTGGCGTGAAAGTGGGTAAAGGGTCGTCGAGTGCTTCCGCCGCCTTGTCACTGTCAGCTGCTTTTACTGGAATTTAAGAAGTTAGTACTTCACGCAAACAACTGAATATCATTTGACTCTCATTACATTAACTCACTAAGCTAATGTTGCCTACCTAATATAGAGATTTCTAGGGTGGGTCTCCATGCTCGATACCGATACACGATATTTTCCACGATACCCGATACTTCGATACTGGATACCATCATTTTTACTTGTATTTTCAACAAAATAGAATGTTGGGAGAACTGGTAACGCCAATGTTATTAATTATGCGCATATATTTAATGAGACAACATTTAAAATCAATGTAACTATTATTAAAATTTACATTAGGCATTTAAAGGCAAAATGCGTTTTGAAACAGACCACTTTAATAAGTGTTTGTTCAAAAATACTAGCATTCTCACTCTTTCAGGGCCAAGTCTACTTTTTTTACTGTCACATTTAAGTCCTGCCATGCTAAAAGTCTTTTAGAGAAAACTGTTGCACGTAAAATAAATATGCAGCTGCGAATTTTTTTCTGGAAATGTCGAATTTGTTTTCCAGTAATCCAGTGTACTAGATAGATCAGATGATAAATCGCCGTTGACATATGCAGTGATTTCTTCTTAGGAACTGTTAACTGGTACTGAACCTAACACACGATTGTTTTCTTGCATGTTGCTGTACAGGTGTCAAATTCCTGGCAATTTCTCGAGCTTTGCAATGTTCTACTTACGCATTAATATTTTGTAATTTTAAAGTAAAATAAAAATTGAGAATCACCACCGAAGTATCGAAAAGTATCGAGTGAATTTTCTGAAGTGTGGTTCGATATCGATACCATACAAGTATCGAGATATCGCAAGTGTCGAGGAACGACTTCTGGAGATTTCAACAAGAAATAAGCGAAATTTTTCTCTCTCTTTCTTGTCAATGCTGACGTTAGAAGGTGCTTGGGCTCCCTCAGAGCGAGGGAGCCGAAGCATTGTATCTGAGATGAAATGAGGGTTGAAGGGTCGACCCAACGCCTGAGATGGAGCAATTGATGGAATGATGGTGGGGGAAACCGGAGGACCCGGAGTAAACCCACCCCAGCGCCATGTTGTCCACTTTGTGGTAAATAAGCATTATGGCCTTAAAACAATTTTAGCATCTATGTAAGCAGCTTAACTAAAACCCAAAATTGGGAAATCACTAACTTGCATACTTATCTCAGGCATATTTTATATTAAAGGTTTTCTCAGCAAGCATTCACCCCAAACAATGTTTCACCAATTAGTAATTTTTACTTTATCTACAAAGTGTTGCTATTTTTTCATCCCAAAAATTCGATACGAGATTTCACTGTCTACAAATTTTTGTGGTCACCTTGACAAATTAAAAGTATATATTTACGAGATCCGTGATGTGTGTGTATTTTTTATTTTTAATTTACGTCTTCCAATGTTAAGTCATATCTTACGGTGATTGAAATTAGGAAACGATTCTCACATGAGCCCATAGTCCATAGAGCTTAGAGTTAACCGACATTTATCATTCAGCTTAAGGGAAAGCCCAGTAAAACCTTATCCAGTAAACTCGCCTTGACTGAGATTCGAACTCGGTACCTCATGAACGTGAGGCAGACACGCTACCACATACGCTGCAGACAAACTGTGCGTGTGCATGTGTGTTCTTGCGTGATTACCGAACTTAACAAGATATTAAAGAAAATGTAGCCCAAAACTACTCTTTACATTAATAATTTTTTCAATTTTTTTAATTTTCGAAAACGTTTTTATAACAATTTTCTTTAAAATAATCATATATTAAAGATATTTACACGGCAAATAGAAGGCATGGCCCGAATTTTCTGCTAACAGTCTGTGAAGATCCCTTTATTCGGAAGAAATGTATGGATACAGGAAAATGTAAAGAAGTAATACTTTTTTAAACCACATCATTTATTTTAAATAATATTTTTGACATGCCATATCCCAGAACCATAATTTTCAAGTCCTGTCGATTATTTTGGTTTCTCTCTTGTGACTGCATGGAAAGCAGTATGGAATTTTAAAGTCAGTGGACATCTCCCAGTTCTTAAACATTTGAGCATCGCAGTTCCCTTCGTATTGTGGCTATTTCTCCGAGGTTAACCTCAATTAAAATGAAATAGAAATAGAAATTTTCGTTGGAATATTTTGCCTGCTCAGTAATAAATGGTAGGAGAAGTCTGTGAATGTAACACTTGCTCTTTTTTTATATCCTAGCTCTACTTTTTAATGTTTTGATTTCAAAACGGTTTTATTATTTTCAAGATTTTGGGGTGATTCATATGTGGACCTTATGTAAATAACCTTTCAAATTGCTGAATTTTACCTAACTTTAATTATCTTAGGAGGTAGTCAAAAACCTTACGGATCAGGTTACGATTCGGAGGGGATTTGGCTCTGAAACTCGTGGTTTATTGTACCTAAAGCCTAAGTGGGGCATCCCGGGAGGAAGGAGAGGCGAGAGGAGACAGAGGGTTGCCTCCCAAGGAGTCCCGACAGTGCAGAGGGCAGGGTCTATACTGTTGACCGCTGGAAACTCCCCAGCAGGCTAGTACAACCGGTATCCCACGAAGGATCCCGTAGGGCAGGGGATCCGTCCCCTTCAGCTGCCGTGGTGCGGGCGCTGCGGACCGCTAGCATTCGTGGTACCTCTGACGTTACTAGAGGAACCTCGGGCCGAATATTCTAGGCCCTCCCGGAATGGGTTGGACTCCAGGGGGCAGTAGTTCCCGATACCCGTGGGAGATGGGATACATCTCCGGACGGGATTGAGGGAAGCCATTAATATTCCCGCGTACGAGCCAGCATAGCTAGTAGGTGTGCTAGATCACCAGGCGGCCCCACCGAGGTCATATCGGTAGCCTCCCCCTTTGGGGTTGGCGCGCGTAAGTGGCGTATGCTCTTCCATCCCGTCTTGAGTCCGCAGAACCAGATGGGGGGCTTGTTAGTCTCCAGGTCTTGCCCTATGGAAAGCCCCACGGAGGCGCTTGGCGCCCTTTTGGGACAGCTCGGTAACTCCCTGGTCGTCAGAGGGGGGGGTCAGTCTTCACTCTGTGAGGATGTGCCCTGGTAGATACCCTCGAGTTTATATTTATTTATATTTATGTATCCCACGAAGGAGGAAATGTTTACCAGGAGCGTATCTTGCCATGCAGCGCTGAGATACGCCAACACTCCTACCCTGAAAGAGACCACAGATGAGAAATGATCTGAAATGATAATGGATATGAAATGGAAGAACAGGGAATTCGGGGGAAATTCGGAAATTCGCCTGGCGACTCGGAAAACCACCGAAAAAGCAATGGGTCAGGTAGGTCGGCCACGGGAATTGAACCCGGGTCACTGGAATGTAGGCCACAGACGAAACCATTTGAGCCATTCCACTCCGTAGGCAGAAGTGTAAGAAAACGTTAAGATCTCCTTAAGGTTCATAATTAGTGTCTAATAAAGCTTAGGTATTTAACATCCATTTTGGAAATACAAGAAATATTTTGATAAGTCAGAGCTCATCTATGTGCAGAAACAACATAAAACGTAGACTAATATCAGTGTAATGAAACATCAGCATCCAGAAATTGACTTATTAGTCATAAAGAACGTAGCAAATTTGCAGAAGACCATCTATTTTGACGATGATATGTCGGACAAGGCTGAAGACGTAGTTGGTCTTTTGATTGTGATGCCAACTTAATTATGAGAAGAAGAGCGTTGCTACAGTTATCTCTAACGTCTAGAAATATTTCTGTTGAATATGTCATGGAAAAGGTGAGTAATATTGCAGTTTGTCACGTACGCCAGGATTCGCTTCACGTGTTTAGCTGAGAGGAAAACAAATGGCGACTGATCATTGCAAAGCGATGTTTCTACAGAGCTGTACTGATGTGTTCTTAATAGTGAACACGAACTAAAAATATAACCACATTTTTATTGGCTTTCTCATTTTCATTCCGCGGCGCAACTTCCCCGAAACCAGAGACATTAGCGAGCCAAATATGTTTAACACTTACCCTCAGTAATAGAGGAAGTACTGAGCTAGATATCACCTGAAAACTTGCAGGCTCCAGGATTCGATTCCCTTCGACAGACCTTTGACTGTGAGTTTTGCTGATTTTTACTGTCGGTTCCCTATATTTCATCTAGGTTTGCTGGCTTAAGATGGTGCCGAACAGATAGCACCTCATACTTGCTTAAAGAAAAAGGTATTTCCCACGGATATAGCTGCTTGGGCGCGGGTCGTTTAGTTCCAACAGTGGGAGCGGTTTTCGAATCTAGTACTGTTAAAGACGCCCACGTGACTCTGTGACGCTTCTTCTTGCGCCCTATGCACCCTGGTGGTTGCTTCGCTGCATCCCTTCCTCCTGGGAGTGCCAGTCACAATAGATCTATGTAGAACTCGACGTATCCCCCTTGCCAATATAACCTATGTCTTACAATATATTACAAGGAGCCTTGTGATATTGTTTGGCGAATATTTGGTTTTTAAGTGTTTTCTCGATAAATATATCGAGCCTGCTCTGCCCTGCCTATTTGGGCCGCGGGAGATGTTTGATTTCCCTCCTACCTCTCACCTGGGAACGCGCCCTCTAGGGTTTAGGCTCCCATATTCCATAGTTTAATATTTACTGGAATTTGACAGTTGCTTGCTAACTCGATAGAGGGTAAAGTAAAATGTATTTTTTTCTGCTAAAAGTAAACCATGTTTGGTAAAAACTGATTTACCTAATCTCGTTGGATCTTTTGCCAATTCTTTCCTTGGAAAAGTCGGTACTGTATGCAATCTTTCTAACGGATGAGATACATAAAAAGGAAAAGGGAAGAACTGTAAATGTCTCATAATATTATGCACTGTGAAGATGTTCATAAAATGTATCTTAATATGCGAATTGATTATGTTGGGAATCCTTCGTCTCGTACCCGTTAAGATTTTGGTTTAGAACATAAAATTTAATTTTAGTTAATTGATATACGGCTAGTGTGGAGCAATTATTAATTTACATCAATTAACTAAAATAACAAGAGTTAAATGATGAAGCTTACGACAGTAAGTCGCCACAAACGGTGTATCTCGAATAGGAGAGCCCCTAGTTGTTTACCAGGGAAATATACGAGTATACGAGTCAAATGGAGAATTTAATGTCATGACGGCACGTTGGCCATGGTAGCTCAATGGATTAGAGCGACTGGATTGAAACCAGGAGATCCTAGGTTCAAATCCTGGCCGTGGCATTGAATTTTTCATGTTGACTATATATATTGCATATTTTTCTACCTCTATTTACAACTCCGTTAGGCGCTGGCCGACTAATCTCAAGGGCTCGGCTTCAAACCCGGCCTAGACATAGTTTTTAACTGTGCTTAAAAGAGATAGCTCCAGATTTTGTATTGCTGCTGCACAATTATTATTTCTCTGATAAGTATAAATAATTTAAGTTTTTATTTATCAACACCCTCTTTAACTCCCTGTAGTTCTCCGTCTCATTCTATATTGGGCATAAAAGACCTCTTAATTTTGCTCAGAGGTCTCTATCAGGCTTGAGTTTCTTTTACGTACCATAAATCTATTACACAGAACCACCGGTTTTACTTCCCTTCCGAAGGAGGCATACTAAGTATTTTTGTACCCGATAAAATCCATTACCCTCCCCCGGCTTTGAACCCGCGACCTCGACAACCGAGGTAAACCGCCTTTAAATATATTTTCTCAATGCGTTCCATTGTGACTCCCATTAAGTCCCCCCCCCCCAATCTAGGCCTCATGATACGTCATGTGTTGCATGAGATTAACTGTTAAAATGCCCTGGTTGGCTGTCAATCTAATCCTAGATTAAGAAGCACTAATGCAGACTATTTGTCTAATCCTAAAGTAATATACTGCCAACCTAAAGACACCACTTATGATAAAGGACACTTCATATGCAGTAAATGAAATGCAAGAAATGAGGAAGAGAGAAGTAGAGACGGCAGGCGCAAAACAATAGAGCGCGAGCGGGCGTAGCTGCTGCCCACTTGTTGATAAGAGTAAGTAGTGCAGGAATGTTAGTGCCCATCACGTCAGTTGGACTACAGCGATTCACCTGGAAGTGACAAGTGTGTGAGCGTGTGCAGCAAGGTTAGGATTCTTCATTTGTCCGTGTGAGTTTTGTTTTCCAGTGTTGGCATCCGTGCTTCATATCGTAGCTTCAGCTAAGGCAGTTTAATATTCTATGGTAGCAGAACGCTATCCCAGTTCGCAATTATATTTTATTAACGTAATCTAACCATAGCACTTTAACATAAGATTATAAATGCACTTATAAATCTTACACTTTGTGTTTATAGTCGACATAATAGGGTGATACTATCTTTTCGAATGGACATTTTGGGGAATATAAAAGAAAACCATGAATCATGATCAATTCCAGCCAAATTTGAAAGCACCTACAAATTTTCTTCATTTCTTCTAGGTTTTTTTTTCCGATAGTCTTTTTTTGTGTCATACTATATCATGTGCTGCGAAAACAAATGTATTTTTGCCACGACGCGCTTTGCTTTTTTATCGAAGTTATTAAATATATTTAATCCTCCTATGTATTGATGTGTACCTATTGTTGCAGGCAAATATACATAAGATTTTGTAGTTAAATTTTGACATATAAAGGTTTAATTTTTAAGTATAACTTTGGCTCAGGCGGCCATCTCAGCTTGGCCAACACTATCAGGCGTGACTACTCGAACACCAAATTATCCTAGTCGACCTTGATACTGCTTTTGAACAGCTGAAAGTGATAACATTTCTGTCAAGTACGTATTTCTGTAATTCACTTTACATTGAAAAATACTAAGTACTTTGCAAAACACAAATCATGAATACCTTGAAAGCAACTTTTCATAGGTTGGTATTTAGGGACATACTTCACAGGAAATAAATTTATAGAATTGCTAACATAACATTGTATTTACGAATTATAATAATTATACCTGTAATTACAACATTTATTTTCCATACAAGCTTTTATTCAAATTCCGTGAGGATGGTAATTTCCGATACTAAATTGATCACAATTTTTTTCCTGGCCTGCAAATGGAATTTGATATTCGACGTCTAGAACGCGGTGAATTAGCGTATCGGTTCTTAGCAAATTAACATATTTCTTAGACCAGCAGCTGATGTTGGTTTATTAAACAAATAAATGACTACAGTTATTTGATTATAATTATTATTTATCAGCAATTATGATCGTTGTAACTACGCAAGCGGTTCCGAATTGTATTACAAATAAAAGTCAAATTTCCCATTTAAGTTATGCACTGATTCGCGTTAAATATGAAAATATCTTCAGTTATATGACTACTGGTGATAGCTTTTCTGTTAATTTTGTTGATTATGGATACTTGCCGTGATAACTATTTCGATACCTAAGGTTGGCAACAGCCAAGAGTTTGAAAGCTCGATTTAATTACATATATGAAGAATTTTGCAAGAGTAGATCAGCAAACCTTGCCAATTTTATAGTTTATACCAACCACCAATAGTGATCAGGAAAATGCATGAGAATAGGTTGCATACACCCCTAGTCTAATTGAAGTAGTGGTTTCACAGATAAATAAACATGAATATGGAGAAAAAATTATTAATTTTTAATTTTGAGTTCCATACTTTAAAACTATCGATAAAGTTCGGTCGTGATCGGTGAATAGAGCATAAATGAAACTCTACATGGGATATGGCTTATTTATTTTACCTATATACTTCAATTTGGAAATGTATTTATAATCTGCAATGTAACTGATACACTTCAACGAATAATGAAAGGAGGTAAAGGGACACTTTAAGTGAGCATTATGGCTGGAATATAATTTAGATTATTTACTACTAAATATGTAGGTTGTAAGATATTTTGGGCTAAACTTTGCAAGGAATATTAGAAGAGGCTATACAGTTATGAGTTGAACAATACAATCAAGGTAAGAATTTTACCGATTTCAAAGTAATTTTGTCATTCACGCGTGACTTTCTAAAGAATGTGATATAAGTACTCGTATGTTAAATTTGGATCCTAACTATTTATAAGATAAAATAATAACACGTTACATGTTACCTGGCAACTGTGATAATGAACCACGCAGGGTTGATCTTCCTTTGTTGGTGTGCATAACGTCCGTTTTACTATAAAGAGACAAACTGCTTTATCAGTACATTTAGAGATGAGCCCAAATTCCTTGCCACCGAAACATAATTGAAACTTGTTATAACTGTTTTATGTTCACAGTGTTCTTTAAGGGTAACCACAGCTGAAATTCGACTAACACTACAAAATATCTTTTTTATATCCCTAAATTACTTTAAATCTTAAGCTTCAGTAACATACCTTTGCTCTGAGAGTTATTTAATTCTTTAATACATGACTATTTAAATGCCCAAGAGCCATGCCTAATGACTGTATATATTTCCAGGGCCTTTTATTTTGTTACACTTGCAAAATAACATGTTCTACGACATGTAATTCGTAACCAATGTAGTTCAATGGTGTTCTAATTTTCATCAGACTGCTGTATGCTTGTTGCTTCACTTTGAAATGTTCAATTCGATCACTGAGAATAAATTGCTAAACAGATAAATATACTTAAAGATTTAGAAACAATAATATGAAATGATGACCAGTACAGCGTATATAAAATTATACATTCCTTTCTGTGTTTTATTATTTAAATAATGTGATAGAATTTTTATTTTCTGAAAAATACAATTTCTGTATGGTGTACAACATTGATTAGTATAATAAGATAAAATACTTTTTCTAAAAAATACTGTAAAAAAAGAACAGAGAGATCTGCATGAAAATTAAAAAGCGCCTATAAATTGTTTTAGAGCTGTGGGACAAAATTTAAAAAACATTTAGATTTAGACAATTCTTCTATAGTTAGCCTTAAGATTAAATATGATACAGAACTACCATGTAGTGTAAAACGTTATGCAGATGGTAGGATCTCAGATTTTCAATTCGGTGAGTCCGAAATAACCAAAAATAGTTGTACATTTTGCGTGCTAGCACGCTTCAAGTTCATTTGTCTTCACTAGGCAGAGATAAACTTTACACGCACCCGACATCAATTACCCTTTTTCGCAATACTTTACGCAAATGCGACGTTTTTGGCACATCTGGTTCTGGCTGCGGGCAAAGTTGTTCGTTCACAAAGTACACCAACAGAGTCCCTCGTCAAGGTAACATAAAATTAGGTAGTACACATTTTGCAACAACACATTTGACACACTTAAAAATCAGGGTAGGGTGCGTCTACCCCAAAAGGAAAAATGAACATGAAATGTGTAGTGTTTAACGCCCGCTTTTACTACATACGCCACCGCAGGCGGTGACATTTATGGTACATGAAATGAAGATGGAGCACCTGTGGAATGAGAAAGCGAAGATCCCGGAGAAAACCCGCTCTAGTGCCAAGTTGTCCACCACAAATCTCACTGTGCGGTCGCCTGGGATCAAATCCGGGCCGCCTTAGTGAGAGCCAAGCGCTCTAACCACTCAGCCACGGCGCGGCCTTCCTAAAGAGAAAATGATAATCTATGGTTAAATTTAAATGCAGTGTAACTATGAAATAGAAGCCGGTGATTATTTATTAGTATTATTAATTATTATTATTATTATTATTATTATTATTATTATTATTATTATTATTATTATTATTATTATTATTATTATTATTATTATTATTATTATTATTATTATTATTATTATTATTATTATTATTATTATTATTATTATTATTATTATTATTATTATTATTATTATTATTATTATTATTATTATTATTATTATTATTATTATTATTATTATTATTATTATTATTATTATTATTATTATTATTATTATTATTATTATTATTATTATTATTATTATTATTATTATTATTATTATTATTATTATTATTATTATTATTATTATTATTATTATTATTATTATTACTTTATTATTATTATTATTACTTTATTATTATTATTATTACTTTATTATTATTATTATTACTTTATTATTATTACTTTATTATTATTACTATTATTATTATTATTATTATTATTATTATTATTATTATTATTATTATTATTATTATTATTATTATTATTATTATTATTATTATTATTATTAACTCGTGGCTTTGAGCTCAAGAAAGTCATTCTTTTGGTTCCGTGATAGTGTTAGAAATTTACAGGCAGATTCAGGAGGACAAATGCATTAATCTAATATAAGAAACCTTGGTCCGGAAACGTCTCCCAAACGATTATAGGCAAGAGTTGTTTTGGGATACCCGTTAAAGTGAAATTATGAGAATCTAGGAATATATGTATTTTCTCTGTATTTACATTTACACAACTCCTAATACCACAAGAGGAGTTCAAAATGACGTCCTTCAGCGTTGATAGAGGCATGAAGTCGTGTGATGTTCTGTCGTACTTGGACGAGTAACCCTGGAGTTTCTCTGACAATATCCGAAACGGCGAGAATTCACTGCTAGTAGATCCTTTTCGGTTTCTACTGGTGTCTCGTACACAAGACTTCTCACATTATCCCTCAAGTGGAAAAAAAATCAAGTGGAATCAGATCAGGCGAACGGGCAGGCCATGTAGCTGGGCCTCCTCTTCCTTTCCACTTTTCAGGAACGTCCCGTTAAGGTGTTCTCGAGCATGGTGTGAAAGGTGAACTGGGGCTCCATCATGTTTAAGTCACATACGTCGACGTGCCGCAAGTGGGATATGTTCCAACAAACCGGGAAGTATAGCTCTCGAAAACACAGTGCGCACTGCTCCAGTTAATCAGGATGAAAGAAGAAATGGACCTTTACATCATCATTGACTAAACCCGCCCATAAATTCACTGAAAATCTGTTTTGTTGGTCCCTTACAACTACACCTACTTCCTATGAAAACAACTTTCGCCTATAACTTGTGAAGGAGACATTTTCGGACCAAGGTTTGTTATACCAGGTTATTGCATTTGTCCTCCCTAATCTTCTCTGCAAGTTTCTAACACCATCACGGAATCACTCGGTATATATACAGCGCAAAAGAGGCTGCAAATTCATTTTATAGACGGACAGAAAAGCGCAGGTCCAATAATAGGTAAAACAAGGTGTTGCCCGCCTCAGTAGCGTGTCGACCTCACGTAGAAGAGGCCCCGAGTTCGAATCTCGGTCAGGTGAGCTACCCTTTTACGGGATTTTCCCCTATCCTCAAAGACAATCTAAGTTCTTTGGACCCTGGGCTCATTTGAGCATAATTTCATCCGTTCATCGAAAGACGTAAATTTAAACAAAAAGGTGCTACTCCAGCAGCATCAAATGGAGACACAATTCGCACTTTTAATATGTTCAAAGTATTACTAAAATTACAACTTACGATTTCTTTTTAATTGCAGTTTTCAGTGTTTTGAATTTTATGAATTTTGTAAACTGCCCAAAGTTTCAATATTTTTATATACGGTTTTGTCACAATACACTTATGCCCGATTTCACCAGCAGATGTTAAAATCGACGTTAACAAATGTAACGTAACAATTGTAACAGCGCTAACACTAACGTTAAATTTCTTGCATTTCACCAACCTGTTTTCTGAAAATGTTAACAAACCTGTGTTAACGCCAAGAAACTTGTAAATATAACAGTTATAGAAGGCTATGGATGAGTCGTATTATTTTCTGATGCGCTTTTGTTTTCATTTTCGTCTGCACAATGGCGGATGAACAAAATTATAAATAAAGCCGCGAGACAAATTTCTCATCGACGGAGAAAGAATTGTTAAATGTATTGGTGACGAAGTGTAAGGATATCGTGGAAAATAAGAGGACAGATGCGGAGAATGTAAAGAGAAAGATGTCACGTGGGAAAAATTGGAAACGATTTTAATTCAAATGCATGTGTCACTACTACAAGCACCAAACAACTTGTCAGTATTACGTAAATTTAAAACGAGGTGCAAAGGACAAGTGACAAACGTTTCAAGACGGGAGGTGGACAGTGTATTATTCACATAATTCAGTGAATTATATAATCGCAAAGTTATTAGTACTTGAAGCAAAGGCGAGATCGGTATATTCCTTTCGATGCATATTCTAACTCATTATTACGTAAATTTAAAACGAGGTGCGAAGAAGAACAAGTGACTTGAACGTTTCAAGACGGCAGGTTGACAATGTATCATCCACATAATTCAGTGAATTATAAAATCGCAAGGTTATTAATACTTGAAACAAAGGCGAGATCGGCATATTCCTTTCGATGCATGTTCTAACCTCTCTTGTACTTCCGCAGTAACCTTCATAGCAACTTGTTTCGACAGTCTATACCTCCGTAAAAAAATATTCTTCGGATAACTCCTCAAAATCATTTCTCCTTATAGGCCGTACTCTGCGAATGCCATTTAGACGGTTATAAATATAGCAAATCGACATCAACAGCTGAGTTCATGCTCGCCATCTTGACTATTTACAATTGTTAAGGACTTGACATCAGAAATTTGGCTTGTTAGTTTAACAAGAGATTTAACACGAGTGTTACGCTAACACTTGTTGGTGAAATGCAATTTTTGTTTTAACTTTTGCTAAACTCGTGTTGTCTTAACATCTGTTGGTGAAATCGGGCATTAACCTAATTTTTGTATCTGAATTGTTGTTACTTGGAGTAATTTTAAATGACTATTATTACAGTTTGAAATTATTAAAATTATTATAGGATTTTTTTAAAAGAAAGAGATGAGTACTTGTTATACTGAAACACATTTAGGTTAAACATTTTCAACCTGCACAGCATTGAGATAAGTTTTGTTATCAACATTTCTTCTTGCAGGAGAAACGATAAGGGTAAGCAAGGTAAGTTGGCCGTTATCACTAACATGTTCAGAAACCACTACATTCCTTATAAATATTTAGATTATAACATGCAACGAGTACGAAATTCCCTGTAAAACTGCTTTTTGTGCATGACTTTCACCTTTTCTACAGACTATGCATACATAATAAGTTTAGTATTATTAATATACTTACACGTTTTAAGATATTTCAACATAAAATGCATATATTTAATTTTTTACAAATAGCCTTTGCTATGCTATTAATTCCAAGTACATTTTATGTAATGTTGTAATTATAATTTTGGTGGACTCAGAGATATGCAAAAATTTACCACACATGCAGATCTGCTTAAGACATCCTCTATTGTTTTTGTACCTATAGCAAATGTGTGTAATATCTATAACCTAGATTAATATGAAACAGATGTAATAATTGGGTCGAGAAATACAAGGAATGTATCGCATTAGATTTTACTCTGGAAGATAAATTGAAAACCCCCTTGTTGACAAATATATACAAGTATATACAGGATGTTCTGAAAATTATGCATATCATATTTTTAGATTGTGATATGTGCAGACGGAAATACTCTCATTTTGCTGCATTCGAGTATACTCTCAACAAATACATGAATAACAGCACCAACTTTCTCGTTACCGAAGGAATCTTTTTGGCTGCAACGTTCAAACGTCTTGTAAATGTTGGCCAAATTCAGTCCTCCAATATCATTCTCCACTTTCACCCCTATATTAGATTATAAACAGATGAACGTGTTTCTGTGTTTTTTCCTTTTGAAGCATAAACAAAAACTGTGTTTCTTTAATTTACTTGCTGTAAAATAATGTTACAAAGAGTGCATACACAAATTTGAGACACTATGTTAATGAAAATGACTGTTAATGACATGATAGAAATCACATCACATTGTTAGGCTCATTTGATTTCCTTATATAAGTAAAATTTTAATTTAGGAAGCTACTCAGCTATCACTAAGATGCCTTGAACCTGGTTACCCGACATTCCGCTCCTGGTAGTAAGGGAAAAAGTCAGATATAAAACCCAATCGAATTTGGTACATTTTAGCATACTCGTTTCTCTGCTAAGCATACACAAAAGGGATTAACGGCAACACAAAAACAACAAAACAAAAGAACTTCCAGTATTTTAAACCACTTTTGTTTGTCAATTGCACGCGTGTACTGCAGAACGTCGTGGTGGACCTGGCTTACAAAAATACAGATTTAATTGGAGAGCAGTTACACACCTTGCGTGCTTATTTCGTGACTGTTCTAAATGTTTGGAAATGCATTGTGAATTTATCGAGGTAACACTGCAATTTAATGTGAAAGTTCAAACACCAATGTAAAGGCACTGATGATAACAAATATGCTACATTTGCAATTCTAGTTTATTTCCATTGCATTGTACTGGTTTTCTTTATTGGCATCCCACACGTACACAGTCTTTCTCAAAAGTAATAACTGTAAAATTTCCATTTTTTTATTTTGACAGATAATCGATATATTTATAAAATATAGTTTTTATGTTTAATGTGCTTTAACCTAGCAGGACATCAGACAATGAATGAAAAGGTGAAAGGATGCCATTTTGAGCCAGCTGTTCATAGAGCTTAAAGTTACATAACCTTAATCTGCTCAGGATAAGGAAAAATTATGGGGAAAAAAAAAAAACTTATCAGGGTAACTCGCTTTAAAATTTGATTCGATGTGATACACATACGCTACCCTTATTTAATAGAGGCAGGCTAAACTGGTACTGATATTGGCAGCGCCGTAGCCGAGCTCTGCAAGGCTGTCCGCCATCAATTCCGGGATGGGCAAAGCGGCATATGGGTGGTTTTGTCCGTGTTATCCTGTTTTCCACGCCATTCATCACACAAGTACTCCATCATTACCTGTCCCTTCCCAGGATCCGAGCTTATCAGTTATCCCGGCTACTCTTTCTTATCCAGAGAAAGTTCCGGCGGGTGTTTTCATGTTTCCATGCAACAAACTGTATCCTATGTAAATGCATTCATCTCGATGACCAGAAAACCTTAAGCTTTCCACTAGCCAGGTACACGTGTGTCTTTCTCAGTTCCTTTAGTATAACATTTTGAAAGTTAATGTTTTTTCTCTACTTAGTTATCAAAAGGACCATAAAGAACAGGAGCGAATTTGTGTAATACTTTACAAGATTCTTGTTTTATTGAGCCCCCTAAGAAAACGTTACTATGGATCTCAAAATGCCTCATTACAGACAAAAAGAAAGGAGAGAGGGAGAGCGAAGGATGTAGAGATGGCGAAACGGGCGAAACCATCTGTGTATTTAAGACAATGTATTTCTGAAAACCGATAGTGTATTTCTGAAAACCCCTTGAACTTCCACAGTTTTCATTTGAACAGCCTAAAATTAGGGAAGTATTATGTTCAATAGAACATTATATATAGACTACCATAGAAACAAAACACATTGTGGATACATGAGAGAAGAATAAAGCAATGCAGAATGCGTTACATTCTTTCCTTTTCTTCTGTTTCTTGTTATATCTTCCTCATCTTCATCATCATCGTCATCATCATCATCATCATCATCATCATCATCATCATCATCATCATCATCATCATCATCATCATCATCAGTTTTATTTTGACCTTAAGAAATCACTATGTTAATTGTCATGAGATTGTCGAACCTTTTTCTATTTTAAAGGAACTTATGTGATGTATAAATGTAATAAATTTATTATTTATTTATTTATTTATTTATTTATTTATTTATTTATTTATTTATTTATTTATTTATTTATTTATTTATTTATTTATTTATTTATTTATTTATTTATTTATTTATTTATTTATTTATTTATTTATTTATTTATTTATTTATTTATTTATTTATTTATTTATTTATTTATTTATTTATTTATTTATTTATTTATTTATTTATTTATTTATTTATTTATTCAACCTGAGGAATGATACAAAAATTTTAATGGCGAGCAAGTAAGTTGGCGAACAAAGAGTTCTACGTTGAGGCGCCAATTTGATACAAAAATGTTTATGGGTAGCGCACAATTCCACGTTGTGGACGCCAATTTGAAGCAACAGTACATGTGGCGAACAATGTTCCACTTGACAATACAGTTTGAAGCACTTTTGTTTAGCTCAGGGTAAAACAATGAGGTTTCTCACAGGGTATGCGTGAATGTGTGTGAGAAGGATATTTAATGACACTGGAATGCCCGTTTCCAACTTATTTATTCACTGCTTCCTTTTTTAGAACATCGAAATGAAAGTTGCCGACCAAGGGTTACCAATCTCTGTTTAGAGTTACTGACGGCAGAATGTTTATTACTCGATAAACTTTATTCGTTCCTCATATATATATATATATATATATATATATATATATATATATATATATATATGAACCGACAAATATCCAAGACAGAACAAGAGGACTGTCCCTAATCACCCTCACGCCTCAGGCTGCTCTCATCGGCCTGACGCCGAAGACTTTGAATGACCACAGCTGCGCGTGTGGGTGTCTATGTAACTTTCACTTTCTGAAAGCCCTCTTCATTCCACCAAAAATATCTTTGTGGCTGTTTTGTCATGCCATTCTGAATGATCCAAAGAATACCCTATTCTTACAAGTCAAGTGAGCCCCTTTAGAAAACTGCTAAGGACACTGTTTCTTACATTGCTTTTGTTATAACAACTTTCCCCCCAACTCAACTGGCCTTGCCCGTTTTGTAATGAAGAACCAACATTCCTAATGATTCTTTACTTCTGGCAAACCTTAATTTCGGTATCAGGAATATTAAGCTTTAACAATAATCAGTTTTAAATGAAGGAGCTTCTAAATCGTTCATGTCAGCCTTTACTCATTCCTGAATTTTACTAAAAATTACAAGTCAATTGGTACGAAACATTATAATACCCGAAGCATGTAAAGTAAATCGCCAAAGCAGGGGAAAGAAAAACTATACAAAATTAGAATATGAATTCAAGTAATTGCGTAGAAGAACTTAAAATGACTATGTGAAACCTAAAATACTGCCAAAATTATGAAATCTATTGCGTTAAGTGAAAACTTAGTGTCAAGAAACATTCCATTTTTTTCACCGAAGCAATAAAGCAAGGAGTATACTTTCTGCTTCTTCTGCACATTTATTTCATTATTCATTCATTTAAGCTTCACAGATTCGTTGCAGGCAATTGGTTTCATTGACACAGAAAGATATCCAAATTTAAGCAGTGAGCCACTGACTACTTTTGGGTGTTCAGTTAAAGAGGGATCTCATGTTACATTGGATTGGTCAACGTTCAATGTGCCGCAATTAGGCGTATACAAGATTTTGCTCGGGAAGGTTTCTTTTGAAGTAATGTCACAAATGACGCCGCATAAATACTGAGTAGGGGAAGCAACACGATGACTCACTTGCTATACTAAACACCTGCCAAGAATTCCAGCAAGGCGATAACGTTATTGGATAACAAAGAGTTGGTTAGAGTATTATTTCCTTTCCAAAGTATACCATTGATAAACTTCTGTTGAACTTTGTCCCCGTACGTGACGTTCTTCGGTTTTGTGAGAAATGATGCGAAGTTGCGCTGAAACTTCATAATATTTGCTGGATTTTATTCTAGTTTTAATCATATTACTCGAAGCAAAGCTGATCTTTATATTCAATTTTTTTTTAAAAAAATACGTAATACAAACTTCATTATATGTAAGATACAGAAGGGCAATGCACTAGGGTATTTCGATCGATCGAAACTGGGGCATCATTCGGTTGCTAGGTTACTTGACCGAAGTGGTGTGCTTCTGTAGCCCAAAGAGATATTTCGACATTTTTTTTTTTTTTTTTTTTTTTTGAGCTTTGAACTATTGATCAATGAACGAAGACGCCCGTCTCCGTAGTGTAGTGGTAGAGTGTCTGCCTCACGTTCAAGAGGTCCCGAGTTCGAATCTTGGTCAGGTTGAGTTACCTGGATAAGGTTTTCTCGGGGTTTCCCCTTATCCTGAAAGACGAATGTCGGGTAATTCTAAGCTCTATGGACTCTGGGTTCATTTGAGCAGCATTTCACACATTTCATTCATTGTCAGATATGACTTAACGTTGGAGGACATAAATTACCAAAACAAAACAAAAAATGAAAGAAGACTAGCATTTTGGTATGTTCTATTTTGCCAGCTTCTATTCTTAGTCCCTTCCTCGGTGTTTGGAACATAACTTTGTATATTTAAATAACCATTATGAAAAGTGAATTTCATAAAACCATGTCCCCTATTTTCACAAAGCTTTGATTCCTCTTAAATACTAGGCAGGTTTCATGGTTTTTCGATACTCGATACACGACATTTTCCACGATAACCGATATTTTATAATCGATACTGTCATTTCTACTTCCAGTTTACATTCAAAATAGAATGTCAGGAGAACTGTGTAATGTCAATAAAGTTAATTAGTTGCACTTATTTAAAACCATCTGTGCACTTATTTTTTATACTCTACACTAGACGCTTAAAAGCAAAACTCATTTTGAAACACTCCACGTTTTATAAGTTTTTGTTCAAATATAAGAACATTTTCACTCTCTCGAAATCAAGTTTTCGCGTTATGTCGAAGGTAGCTCACTCCGTCGGGCTTCGAAGCAACGATCTGTTGCCTTCGTCGTACTCGTCGATGTTGTGGTTGATTATGTCAGGGTCCGTCTGACGAGTATCTATATCACTACTGAACCATGGAGTAGGTGATGTGGTTGGTCTGGGAATTGGGGTTTTTTTCAGGGTTCTTGAACAGAAAGTCTTGTAATACTTTTGTATCGGCGTCGAGCTACTCGGATGTCTGCAGGTTTTTAGTAATTTAGGCGGCACTCGCGGACTGTACCCATAACTATATATGCCTGAAGCTCTAAAACATTTATCTTAACCTGAGAATACTCTATATAACGTCGGATGAACCTTGCACTTCACCTCGCTTGATGCTGCTACGGCTTAACACTTCTCCCTATCTGAGACTTCGCCACACTGCCTCGATTCTACTCCAAACTGCCCTTTTCTAAACTTCCCAGAAACGGTAAATTCCTTCCTTTGTCTATACAAAAAGGGAAGGCCAATAATCCTTATGGCTACGCTAAGGGGAAGCAACAACGGAAGTTATACCGTTACAGTACGGACGATGGTTCGTGCCGGTGGAGACTGTGTGCGCAGTCGTTTTAAATCCAGTTGCTGATCCTACACTCTCGGTCATGCGTAATGGCCAGTATCGTGGAGAGGTTTGACCAGGTAACTCCTAATGCTTCGGTGCCGTCACGTTCAGATTTCAAAGTTTTAGAAATTGTGATTATTAATCGCACTGGTGATTAGCGTTTTGTCTGTGTGCGTGCGTCTGTATACTTTCTTATTTAGATTAAAATGCCTCCAATTCAAAGCAAACTTGGTGGAAAAACACTTCACAGCCAAAGCGCGAAGTTAATAATGTAGCAGTTTCTGGAGATATGCTAATAAAATGCAAGTGAGGATGAGTGCAGCAACAAAAGTATCTGAGAGAAAATTTCGTAAAATAATTAAAGGGGAGAAATGTGAGGCACAATGGGAGCTCCTTTGAAACATCTGGAAAGTACATCGTGCACCAGAAACAATCACTTCCATTGATGACTTTGATAGGTGTGTAATTTGCCAAACAATTTATGATCTGTATGCTCAGGAGAAAACTGTACCACTGTCAAAATTTGGGACTCCTGAAATATCAAGATTCCATTAACCTTACAGGAGGAAGCACTAGTTTAAAGACTAACTTAAGTGGCATAGGTTTCAAGTAGAAGAAAACAAGGAACAACAAGGTCTTGTTATAGGAAACGTATATGAGAAATTGGCGCGTGTCATATTTACGTGACATAAAAAGGCTTAGAGACGAAGGAAGGTCGGTTATCTATGAAGATGAAACACATAACTCACTTCCATGAGCTACAAGCCACAAAGGCATCTTCCCAGATTTTTATTTTCCTGTAAATGAAAACATTTGTGAAAGCAAAGAAGTAAAACAGTAAAACAGTAAAGAAGAGCTGTTGTTTCTCAGTGGCTAAGATGAGCAAGTGCTCGTATATCTTAGGGTATGTGTTTTAATAAAGACGAGTCTGTGAAATATGGCCTTGCTGCATTGTCTTCCATCCTCTAGCGCCAGCAGAAGATGTAAGTGATGCTTGGTCATAGACTCTCTCCAGTGCGCGAAGAAAGTAGGTCACCGGCACAGAACTATCGTCGCTACTGTAGTTGCCGCGAAACCTAGCAGACAATCCGGAGAAACTACGCCTGTGTATTTCATTTGTTATAATTTTCGATATTTAAAACATTTTATACATTATTTGTATATGTGATTCGTTCATAAAAATATTATTATAAAGTCATAGATATTGCTATCGATATAATTGTTTACATAAATGTTAATAATTCCTGAATGAATAAAATATAATTATTTATTTTGTACTAGGATAGCAGGCAGGCGAAATATCGCTACAAACTCTACTTCTTTTTGTATCACATAAGAGACCTGCTGTGCTAAATAGTCTTTCAGAGAAAACTGTTGCAGGTGGAGTACACAAATATTTAGCTGCTCATTTTTGTTTAGTTTTGGAAACTTTTAATTTGTTTTCCAGTAATCCAGTGCACTAGTAAGAGGACGTGACAAATCGTCGTTGAGATATGCAGTGATTTCTTCTTGAGAACTGTTAACTAGCAGTGAATTTGATACACGATAATTTTCTTGTTATCACATTCCTGGCTATTTCTCAAACTTTGCAATGTTCTACTTGCGTCAGTAATATTTTGTGATTTTAAAATAAAATAAAAATTGCTGAATCACTACCGAGTATGGAAAAAGTACCTAGGTAGCGAATTTTCTGAAGTATGATTCGAACAACCTCATATGTCCACGAAACCACAAGTCCTGAACTGTGGGATTTTTAAGATTAAATCAATATTGCTCTAAATAAAAGTAATGGAATTTATTAATATGTGGAATATGGGAATGATATGTGCTCGATACTAATGTCAAACTGGTGGTTGAGTGTTGTAAATGACTTCTAGGATTGCGACCAATAGGGGTGCGCCACGAGACAAGAAATGACATTCCTACTTACAGGTTTAATATAATTCGAACATTCAATGCAGCATTTTATAACTGTGTAAACCAATAAGTAGATTTATGGTATAGAATTACATGCCTTTCTTCATGTCTGAACAATGCTTATCTTGAGGAAAGATTGCCAATAAATTCTCAGAAAATAGGAAATCAAATTAAGAGCTTATTTGTCTGATAAATAAGAATGAAAAGTTTGAGAACTGATGTAAACCAACCTAAGGTTCTTCTAGAACCCAAGTCATGCAATATAGATCAGATGTAATATACCCTCTCGTAGGTACTTAGCCCCAAGAAGCTTAAATTTTTCTCTGTATGCTGCACTAGTAGATTTAAGAGAATTTAACCCGAGGAAGGGATGATACAATAATGGAATATGTTCTTTGTTTGCAGCAGTAGCAGTAGCCCAATGTATCCCAGAAACAGCATGTATTCCAGTCCATTACCGTACCTGACAGGCAGTCCGGGTTCGGAACCTGCCACCATTCAGAGTGCAGCCTCCCAGAACCTCTGGTCCTCTCAAGGTAAATTGTCATTTTTAGTTACAGTTATTATGCGTATCTGTTGGGTCAGAATTTTTTCCATTATTTCATATAATTTGCCTCATTTGTGCATTTATTTATATATATATATATATATATATATATATATATATATATATATATACAAAAATCAATTTTCACTTCTTTTTGCTTACTTCTTATAGTAAAGTATTGTATTCCACCCAAAGATCCATGTTTTGAATTTTACATATTTCAAAAATTCGGTAGAGGTTCATGTATGTTGTCTGTAAACAAGATGACTCCAAAAAGGAAAGGTTGTTTAGTAACTTTTGTTTTAATTTTAGCAACATCAAAGAATGTGCAATAAGATTTTTCAAGCAAAGCTAAGTCTCCCAACTAATCTTTATATGGAATGCTTTTATTTTCTTAAACATGATAATGTTAATTAAATACTTGATGCTTAACATATTTTAATGACAAATTAAATATATATTTTGGATTTTCTGAGGTCGTCGTCATTCGCAATTACTTTTTCTAATACCTCAGAAGCCCTTTTCATTCTTGATAGCTTTTGCATGATTAGTAAACTGTAAGACATAAACAAAAGGTTAGTTCACAAAGATTTATATTAGTCATTAATTTGGTGGAAGTTAGCCATTAACCATTTTGAAAATATTCCTTGTCCTTAATTTGGATTTTGAAGTACTTACTTTACTCATTTGGGAAGCCGTTTTGGTTTTCTTTACTTTTTTTTCCTTTTCCTTCTCGTGGTCATAGAAGGACATGGAAGTTTAAAACGATAACATGACGATATGGTCTTTAAGAATATGTCTCAGGCTGTGTAAATACAAATTGAAAGGTTTACTTGATCATTTAATAAGAAATAGATGGAATAATAAACTTTTGTATGAATAGTCTACAGAAAAGTGAGATGTGTGAATGTAACACCATACGATGTTTCCTGATCAAATAATCTGGGAAAGTACAATATTTTAAGTGTACAGCGCAAATGTACTGGGCAACAAGAAAATAATTTTTTAATATTTCGAGCAGTTCATTAGGCAATTCCTACTACTTTTGGGTTGAGAAAAGCAAATATGACAATGAAAAAATTCTATTAGCTCTAGTTTCTATGATATACACAAGGTGGAAGTTATAAATATTAACGGATTGAGAGAAAAGGATACATTTTAATTACATACATGCTAATAACAGTGAAAGTGCATTTGATTTTTTAAACTGGTAATTACATGCTAAGGGTTCTAAATTGCTAGAAATATACTTCGCAGATAGTCGTGTCTGAAGAGAATCATGTGGTGGCCTGTTGACTTCGTCGTCTTTTAGCTTGCCTCTTGTGATGGAGTTCCGCAGAATCCCTATACAAAGACCAACAGTAATCCGCAAGCATTACTTCATTCCAACGGCCCTGATATCTTTGTTCCATAACAGAAATGTCCTGATGAATCTCTCCCCATGTTCATCACTAACAGCTCCACAACTAGGAGGGGAAAAAGTCTAGGTGGGAGTGGAGAAAATGGATCTTAAGTGACATGTTGCATCCAAGGTTATGGTATTTTTGCAGGAGCACTGTCAAAAGTTCTCTTATTTGTGGTCCGACAAAAATGCCTTCCCTAACTTTTGCATCACTTAATTTCCAAAATTTCTCTCTGATTGTGTTTTTGTTATTTGACAGGTGTGCCAACTCCCAAAAAATCCCTCCCAAATTTAAAATCTTCACTCTAAAAAATGAAATGTCACTTTATCTTCAAAACAAGAGCTAATCTATAATTTTTATGGTGATTTTTTAATTCAGCAGATGGAAATAAATGTAAGTTCACTATTTTTAAGCCCGAAACATTTCCATTGTCGCCAGTAAATATATTTACTGTAACATATGAAACACCCTTTCTAAAATAATAAAGTTTAAACCCTTGGTAATTCAACTAAACAATTAAAAAGTATAAGTTTGAATATTTCTTATTTTAATTAATATTTTTATAAATCACGTTAGTTAAAATCGAACAATATGATTTTATGTACAACATTTACATAGTTTTCGTGAATAAAATTATGCACATGTACTGTTAAGAATATTTTATCACTTAAAAATCTGATAAATAAAGAGTCACTACTAGGTGTGTAATTTTGAAAATTAGGACAGTATATTAATATTTTAGATTTTACAATGTGTTCATATGCACCGTAATGTTCTCCGTTTTATTCAGCACAAGTTTTTCATTCGAAGCATGGCTGTTATTGTTGACAGTGCCCCTGGACGATTATGGCTCCAGCCCCAAGTCGACAAATTCTGCCCTGCCAGCGTTCTCACAGAGATTCGGTACGATGTCTACAGCAGGGTCTGGTGGTGGAGGGGGTGGCGGTCTGCCAGGGTTCTCGAGTTCCTCCATGAGTCATCACAGAGGTCCCACTTATTCCCCGGGACCTAGTCCCACCGCGACTCACAGCTACCTGGGCAGCAGTCCCTCGGGAGAGCCTTCTCCGTCGATCTGGAGCGGCTATGATTCCGGGACAGCGGCTCTTCAGCAGTTTAACGTCATCAATAACACAACGTCTAGACCTCGGGGATCCTCATCTCTCAGCTCAAGTAAGTCTGAGTTTGCTAAGGAACAGCATTTATTTTTTTAAGCTTTAAAATTTAATTCCTTTAATAAGATGTAGGTAAGTAGGTAGCCAAATCATAAATGGTAAACTGAGAAAGAAAGTATACGGTGTAAGTTTGAATCACTTGGATGACTTCAAATTTGCTTTCCAATAATTTTGGTTTTGAAGAGGCTGAACAACTTACTTAAAAATGCCCAAAAACCATTTTCTCTCACATAGGCATACATGAAAACTCTCTTATGTAATTTTTAAATTATAAAATACCAGCTTAACCAAATAGGAGTGTACTGTTCAACAGAATAAAATTCCTACTACGATATATGTTATTAAATATGATTTAATTTTGTGTAGCAGTAAATATGTAAGCACAATCAAATGGTGAAATAAGCAAGCATGTAGTCACGAAAACTGAAACAAAAAGCACCAAAAATAAGAAAACAATGTATAAAAATTTATTATGTGTTTCAAATGGGAAGGTGTTTGTCCTTGAGCGCTACTTGGTGAGCAACCAATGGGAGTTCTGCGGTGTTGTTGTATTGCATTCCCGCTAAGTGGGGTTGAGTATGAAATACTATTCGCGCTAAGACAAAAATTCAGATTTCGCCAAAACTGATCCAAGTGGAAGGTAGAGAGTAATGTATCTAACATAAACATGAAAACCCCATATTTTTAGCTCTATTTAGCTTTTCTAATACAAATAAATAAAACACTATTACCTGTATTATAACAATAAATCGCGACGTAAGCACTGTATGAATATCATTATTGGTTGGCATGTATGCGTGTACGTATATTTGTAATTACTCAGAACTGAAACGTAAATGTTTGACATGACGAGATAAAATAATTACTTTGAATAAGCCAATTCGAGGGAGAGGAAACAATAAATTTCCTGCTTCCCTGGCAGAACGTGTCTGGTCACATTATAGCTTTGTTTATGAATGGTTCGTAATCTCTGTTCAAAGTGGTTGTTGTGTATGTATTGTGACTTTGTGGGTTCGTGCAATGAAAAGTCCAATTACACCACTCAAAAATGTTCTTTATTTCCACCGACTTACAGTTAAACTCTTGCCAATTACACAGAATTACGTAATGCACACAATTACGATTCACCAGTTCGTTCGTCACAATTTCACTTGCACTCGTAATTACGTACAGTCTTCCGATGCTCTTACGCAGTCTTCTCGTCGTACACTAGCACTGCATTCTTACACCAAGAACTGACTCCTGTCTTGCCCGACGTGCTGCTTATATAGGGCCAGCGGGTCGATCGGAAGGTTCTAGATTAGAGGAAATATCCTGTAAGTTCGAGAACACAGGTGGAACAGAAAGAGACGGCGCCGTGATGCTTTTTGTCCCAGCCATCCCTTCTTAACGCTATAAGACAAACGAGGGGGCGGGGCGAACACCGACCCGTCTGCTGCTTGCCCAGTCTACAGGGTGTTCCGACGCTCGGGTGACACTGCTCCCTCCTCAAAGCTGGTCGTCCCGAACAGCACCATCGTAGCGTGCCAGGCGGTCCAGGTGTACCACCAGCATCTGCTCGGAGTCTCAGCCAGAAGTAGCGCTGCCGAAGTTTGTCAATCGTTCGGTTCGCTCCCAGGTGTCCTCCTGAAGTACCAGCGTGCACTTCTTCCAAGACTTTCG
Organism: Mantis religiosa; assembly: GCA_030765055.1. Taxonomy (NCBI): domain Eukaryota; kingdom Metazoa; phylum Arthropoda; class Insecta; order Mantodea; family Mantidae; genus Mantis; species Mantis religiosa. The sequence goes on from CM060959.1 coordinate 95,016,857, forward strand.
GTAACTTACTCCGGGGAAGTACCAACTGTTCTCTCTGCGTCTTCCCATCGGGTGATTCCCATACCCGGAACAGCGCACCATCTCTGGTCTTCAACGAGTCCCATTGGGCCCAGTACGACTTGTAGGTGGCGCCCCTTGGTGCGATGTCCTCCCAGGTTGGTCTGGTCCCTGCCTCCACTTCCCTCAAGAGTGGCCCCAAGTCTGCGTCCGCCAGCTGCTCCCTCCTCAGGCCTGCGCTATCCCAGCCTTCAGCAGGCACTGCCACAACTACTCGGACTGCTGCGGCACGCTCCTTCTCTTCCACTCTTGTGCACTGGCCGCACTCTTCTGGACAGGGTCTTTGGGAAATGGCGTCAGCGTTATCGTGGCTCTTCCCTCTACGATGTTCCGAGGTGAAGTCGTACTCCTGCAGCCTCTGGACCCAACGTGCTGTCTGGCCTTCCAGGTTCTTAAAGCTCAATAGCCAGGTTAGGGCGGAATGGTCAGTTCTCAGGTGGAATGGCTGACCGTACAGGTACTTGTGGAAGTGCTCCAATGTCTTTACTACCGCCAGTAACTCCCGTCGGGTGACGCAGTAGTTCTTCTCTGCCTTGGATAGCGTCTTGCTGTAGTAGGCTATCACCCGCTCATGGCCGTCCTGGATCTGCGATAGGACACCTCCAATGCAATGGTCGCTAGCGTCGGTGTCCACCATGAAGGCGCCACCTGGTTGTGGGAGACCCAAAATTGGAGCACTGCACAGGGTTTCCTTCAGGTGCTGGAAAGCGTCTTCGGCGTCCTCCGTCCACACATAAGGTCGGTGTTCCTCTGTCAGGCGGGTGAGGGGTTTGGCGATGTTGTCGGCCTTTTCCTCTAAATCATTAAGGCGGTCGTCTACTTGACCCATCCGCTTGCCCAGATTCGTGACGTCATCCCTCACGCCGGCCAACCGTTCCTCAAATTTGGCGACGAGAGCCTCGTTCGCCACCTTCATTTCCGTAGCCAGACGGTCGTTCGCTGCTCTCATTTCTGTGGTTAACTCGGCCTTCATTTCTTCCATCTTCTCGGTGATGTTGTCGTTAGCCGTCTTCATTAATTTCAGTTCCGCGGCCAGGTTGTTATTTGTAGTCTAACAGCACACACTCACTCACTCACTCACTCCAGCTTCGCGGCCAGGCTGTTATTTGCCGCTTCCGTTTTTGTTGTTAATTCGGCCTTCATTTCTTCCATCTTCTCGGTGATGTTGCCGTTGGCCGTCTTCATTTCTGTCAGTTCCGCCTTCATTTCCATCATCTTCTCCAAAATCTTTTCCAATGCCGCGTCCATGGCTGTAATGTTCGGTGCTGTTGTCTTCCCGCTTCCTGACACCAGTGTGACTTTGTGGGTTCGTGAAATGAAAAGTCCAATTACACCACTCAAAAATGTTCTTTATTTCCACCGACTTACAGTTAAACTCTTGCCAATTACACAGAATTACGTAATGCACACAATTACGATTCACCAGTTCGTCCGTCACAATTTCACTTGCACTCGTAATTACGTACAATCTTCCGATGCTCTTACGCAGTCTTCTCGTCGTACACTAGCACTACATTCTTACACCAAGAACTGACTCCTGTCTTGCCCGACGTGCTGCTTATATAGGGCCAGCGGGTCGATCGGAAGGTTCTAGATTAGAGGAAATATCCTGTAAGTTCGAGAACACAGGTGGAACAGAAAGAGACGGCGCCGTGATGTTTTTTGTCCCAGCCATCCCTTCTTAACGCTATAAGACAAACGAGGGGGCGGGGCGAACACCGACCCGTCTGCTGCTTGCCCAGTCTACAGGGTGTTCCGACGCTCGGGTGATAGTATGTACATATACTTGTCATTACTCAGAACTGAAATTTAAACTATTGACATGACGGATGAAAGAAGTACTGTGAATAAATCAAGGTGTTAAATTCGAGAAAGAGGAAACACTTCATTTCCTGTTAGCTTATGGAATGCTGTATGCATATGTTTATGAATGAATGCTGGGTAAGAAGTGTTTATTTACTCTGGAGAGTTTAGATCAATATCATTCAGTTGTTCTTTACACAACAGTAGAGTAAGAGTTAAATAGTGCAATGGCTTCTTGCGGTGAATTTAGTGGCGGGTCAAAAAGGCAATTATTGCGAAGTCAGTCTCGAAGTATTGTTTTTAAGGTGTACACGTTCTTCAAAAAATTGGGCAATGAGGAATATAGAAATCAGCTTGATTTCAAAAATGCTCAATGGCTTACTGCTGAAGCGTGTGGTGTAGGTAAAACAAGTGTGTCCCGCATTTGGATTAGAAAAGCAGGTAGTTCATAAACTATAATTATAGTTATAGTATTTAAAAATATACATAATTTGCGAAAATGCTTTTTCCAATTTTGATGTTGGCAACTGCATCATTGTAAAAGTTTGTACAATATAATTCGCTTACCCTTACATCTAGCGCCAAGCGGACCAGCATGTTGTATGAGTGTGCGAGAGAGAGGGAAATGTAAAAGGAGTGGGGTAACAAGCTGGCAACGCTGAGTCTGATACGACATCTGATTAACTGGACTCCAGAACTCTTCCCATTTGAAACACATAATAATCTTGGAACATGTGAAAAGCACCGCAGTTCTTCTTGAGTGAAATCTTCTTTGATATACCTACGTTTCTCTACCAGAAAGCGTTTTAGAAATGTTTGCACAGTGTATTGTAAATGGGGGTTTTCATTAATACCTGACTGAGTTTCTCAAAGGCAGTTTTAGCAATGCTGTGACGACTCTCTGAAGTTGAGGTTACTGACATTACATATATCAAAGAAAGTAAATGTTCCAAGGTACTATTTCGAGCTTCCAACTGTGTTATAATAGCAGGTATTTTGGAGAAACGGTTATGGGTGCCAAAATTTGCTAATCATTCCTGTGCTCCAGCAATGTTGCTTGCATCTTCTATATCTAAGGAGTAAAACACTATTTTTACTTCATTGAGATGTTCTGTGTAGTATGACACAGTCTTTAACCAAGAAACCCATCGAGTAGGAAGTACACATTTGGAAAGACTTACTGAAATTGTTAAAATGTTAATCGGTGACAGTACAAACACTTTCTTTAAGCTAGAGACAAGAACGAATCCCGTCTTTATATCGGCTCGTAACTGTTTCACGAGACGATGTAAACCATCTGAATGATAAAATGATGGCAAAGAGTGAAAACTTACTTTTAAATTAACTCGTTTTGGATAAAATAAGCTATTTAAATTAAAAAAAGCATAAAATAATTAAGCAAACAGCATATTTCAGCAAAAAAGCATTTATAAGCATTTCGCATAGAAATTCGGGCGATAGCTATAACTTAACATAGAGCTATGTACTAGTCTTAATTGAATAACACATTAATGGGATGTCGTATGTTATTCGTAGCAGTTGTCGGTTTGAAGACCTCGCTCTACGGTAGCCTAGCTTACACGCTTACGGGGATTAATGACTTTTGCAGTTCATTTGTTGCCATGTTGCATAATGGGAATGACGTTTAGTACTACATGGCAAAGCGAGAAGGCGTATCGGAAAATAATCGCAACACAGAGAGGTTTACTTGAGCTTATCACACATACAAGGCGAGACCAGTGTATGTATTGTCTGTTCAGATGTAATCATGTCTTCTGGACAGCGATGTGTCATACATCGGCAGACGCAAGAAAGCATATCATATAGACACACTCAGCTTCCAATCGCTCTATTTGTGTTTCGTAACTTAGTGTACGTCAACTTACTAATATTTCACTCTTCTAATCGACCAGATAAGACCCGATAAGGGACGATCACAGCGCTGATCACTTGAAGGTCAATACGCCTCAAGGCTCTGTTGAGTAATAATATGGTCTCTTGAGTGTTGGCAGTGCGTAATTATACCACAGAACATGTTTATTGTGTTATGTTTGGCTCAGGGGAGTCATTTGACCTTGGTATTTTTCCACAGGGCACTAGTGGTGAATGACTCAAACCTCTTTCTTTTCCCCTCCCCTCCCCTCCCCTTCCCTTCCCATCGATAGAAATGTAACATCATCTTTAGATATGATTATTATCAGTGGTTTTTTAACAGCTCCTTATGAAATGTGAATCAAGTTTGTATCTGATTTGGTTTCTCAATAAAACAATCATAAAGGGCAAATCACTCGAAATTTATTTTGTTCTATTGTTAATGATCGTGTAAACTGCAAGTACCTCTCACCTAATTTTATTTTGACCCAGTTTGTTACCTGACATGGGAAATTTAAAACTTACTTTTGAAGATTCCATATAGACTCTCCTGATGGATACCTATGTAAATGTGAAAGCGTTGATGAAAGTATTGAATACTTAGTATTTAGATGTGAGCTTCATTCCAAAAAGCGATATGATCTTGTTCAACATCGATCATATTGTAATACAGATCTTCAAACACCGTTGTTTAATGTATTCTTTAAAAAATGTTGCACTTCAGTCTTTGAGCACTTTATTGGTCAATTTTTAAAACGTTACAACTAGGTATCATGTTCAGCTATTTTGATCTTTGTATTTAATGTGTGTGAATTTTTTTTAACTAGAACCCTAACATAACTTACTGGTAAAATAGAGTTACTTCATTTGGAGTATTATTATTATTATTATTATTATTATTATTGTTATTGTTATTGTTATTGTTATTGTTATTGTTATTGTTATTATTATTATTATTATTATTATTATTATTATTATTATTATTATTATTATTATTATTATTATTATTATTATTATTATTATTATTATTATTATTATTATTATTTATTATTATTATTTATTATTATTATTTATTATTATTATTTATTATTATTATTATTTATTATTATTATTATTTATTATTATTATTATTTATTATTATTATTATTTATTATTATTATTATTTATTATTAATTATTATTATTTTATTATTATTATTTATTATTAATTATTATTATTATTTTATTATTATTATTTTATTATTATTATTATTATTTTATTATTATTATTTTATTATTATTATTATTATTATTATTATTATTATTATTATTATTATTATTATTATTATTATTATTATTATTATTATTATTATTATTATTATTATTATTATTATTATTATTATTATTATTATTATTATTATTATTATTATTATTATTATTATTATTATTATTATTATTATTATTATTATTATTACTACTACTACTAGGCCGTGCCATGGCTGAGTGGTTAGACCGCTTGGCTCTCCACTAGGTGGCCCGGGTTCGATTCTAGGCGACCGCAAAGTGGGTATTGTGGTGGACAACATGGCGCTGGGGTGGGTTTTCTCCGGGTCCTCCGGTTTCCCCCACTATCATTCCATCAATTCCATTCATTCTTCTCAGGCGTTGGACCGACCCCTCAACCCTGATTTCATCTCAGGTCAGATGCTTCGGCTACCTTGCTCTGAGGGAACCCAAACGCCTCCTAACGTCAGCATTGAAGTTATTATTATTATTATTATTATTATTATTATTATTATTATTATTATTATTATTATTATTATTATTATTATTATTATTATTATTATTATTATTATTATTATTATTATTATTATTATTATTATTATTATTATTATTATTATTATTATTATTATTATTATTATTATTATTATTATTATTATTATTATTATTATTATTATTATTATTATTATTATTATTATTATTATTATTATTATTATTATTATTATTATTATTATTATTATTATTATTATTATTATTATTATTATTATTATTATTATTATTATTATTATTATTATTATTATTATTATTATTATTATTATTATTATTATTATTATTATTATTATTATTATTATTATTATTATCATTATCATTATCATTATCATCATTGTTGTTGTTGTTGTTGTTGTTGTTGTTTCTGTTTCAATGAAAATGCTAGCATCTAAACCAAGACGTTCCAGATTCGATAAATGAGCTGGAAAATTCTTCTCCAATGCTTTTTATCCAGGATAGAGACTGTGAAATGCGTTTGCGGGGTTAAATATGAAATACCAATGTTTAAGAGTCATCACTTCACGCACTCGGGTGTCAAAGTACCAAATAGGGTTGGATTTGGACCCGTACCGCTGTCTATCCTGCCAAGCTTATAGTTGAACCTTGTCAGTTATTGTATTTTTTCGTGCAATAGTTTCTTTTGTTTGTCTTCCCAGGTGATTTGTAACTAGAAATTTTTATTATGTCTATTTATCTATTAGCAGAAATGAAAATTCCAAGAAACAATTACACAACTCAAGCTCAAAAATTTTCCAAAGGTAAATTCTTAGCCTTAGCTATCTATATTAGCTCAAATAATGATATTAGAACGCATTGTTACAATAAAGCTATAAAACTGTTTGGCGAAGTAAAGAAGATACCCATGTGTGAAAGGTCAGCGTTGCAAAAGTTCACAAATTGTAGTAACTTTATTGTTAATAAAAACTAAAAGCTTGTACTTAAGTTCCATATTGTTTTTATAGTGTGCGACCATTTAAACCGATATGCACTAATTTAAATCTCTACCTTTAAATTTAAGCTTCTTATAAAATTGTAGTAAATACTACAAATACATTAAATCTAAATTAGCTGTAAAGGAGTGAAAGAGTGTCTTCCAAGGCCTTCTAAACAGCCTAAATTGAAAAATTGGGTTTACATTTGTGTTCACATTCGCAATTTCAAGTTGTTTTAATGGAGTACTTTATGGCAGAAATCAACGAGGCCTTGTTTATGAACATAATAAAAATGAGATAAATTGTGACTCTTGTCAAATAATATTTTGTAAATTTTAATCAAAACAGTTATGTTTCGTGGAAATTAATTGTTCTTTCACACTGGCCGTGTGTAGGCTAAATTGTGGAAACGTAGAGTCAGACTGAAAAATCCAATGCCATAGCTGGGATTTGAACCGTGGATCTTCTGGTCTCCGTCCAGCCGCTCTAAACATTGAGCTACTATGGCCAACGTGCCGATATGACATTAAATTCTGACTCTACGTTTCCACAATTTAGCCTAGACACGGCCAGTGTGACAGAACAATTCATTTCCATTAATTGACCTAATAGTGGTTAACTATAAAGCCCGGGCCTTAAAGTACTTACATGTTGTAAGTCGCCATTAGGGTAGTTGTCTCATGTGTATATGAGAACTCCTAAGTGGTATACCGAAAAAAACACGAGTCAGTTGGAGAATTTAATGTCATATCGGCACGTTGGCCATAGTAGCTCAATGATAGAGCGGCTGGACGGAAACCAGAAGATCCGTGGTTCAAATCCCGGCTATGTCATTGGATTTTTCAGTCTGACTCTACGTTTCCACAGTTATGTTTCGTATTTGATATATACTCTCTCTCAAATTACCTGGAAGAATGATTAAAAGTGTATCTCTATATTATATTAATATATTATTAAAGAGTTTAATTATGTATTATATAGTTTTCAAAATATAAAAGTAAAAACAAAAGTTGCTGTCTCATGAAGCAATAAAAATATATGTGCGATTTGATCTGCACATGCACATCAAACCCATATTGCTGTGTCAATAGGTATTTCAAATTGCATATTCTTGAAATTTCATAGAGGCAGATCTCTTTAAAAAATAATATATGTTGAGCAAAGAATTATTCATCAATATATGATCACAACCTCTTTATGTAGAGTGTTACATTTAAGTTGAGAAAACCACATTTTTAGGACTTTACACAAAGCTATTAAAATTCATTCTTCACAAAGAGGAGGTGAACCAAAACAGAGCGAACGTCACAAACATCTTTAATTTGTCCTTTACTGTGGCATTGGCTACGTAGCACTAGTTTAAGAAGACCATTAATTTGTGAAACTGTTATTGCTGCTTCGTATTTTGATTTGTTTGGCTGACGAGAGTTTCCCCCATCCCAATTCCCCACAAATATCTCTTACTAAAACATTTTTGCTCTTTGGGTTCACGGAATGATTTCTTAAATTTTGAAGAAAGGAAGAAAGGGAAAAAAAGATACTCTTCTTAGTGTATACTATCCTTCCATAAGATTTTACGGAGCGAAATAACTCAGAAAATACTGCAATCCTGGTACCAGTAGTTTTCCTAATTTCTTGAATAGCAGTACTGCGATGCACAATATAACAACCACACACAAATCAAATGAATGGTACAGGAAGGCAACTATCCGATGAGCTATCTTTCCAGCATCATAGTGAATATTTTCTCATTCCTAACAGTTGTTAGGTAATCACAACAAACCGTCTTTTGATTAAATCAGAAGGTAGGAAGCCGACTACACAACTAAGGCCAGCACTGCCAATGTCAGTGAATCACGTGTATTAAAGAACCTATGGGTATTCCTTGGGATATGATCTTGAAACCATAACTTCGTATTTAATTAAATAATATAGGACTTTATAAAAGCTTTCTTAACAAAAAAATTATGCTATTGTCATCATTATGTCTGTAATTTTCGAGATCAAATGCCATGCAATGAGTGCATTTAATTGCAGCCGTGTGAATCAACTTCTTGCGTGTGAGGAGATAATGATTTATAAGTTGTGCTGTAGTCAACTTGTGTTATGGGTCCCCAAGATTACAAACATAATTATCTTTATTGATAGGCAAAATATATATTTCATATTCAAAAACAAGCTTGCCAACACTATGAAAACATTTTTACGTGGATATATTTCACATTACTTCGTTATAATTTTGTGTTTTAAACAGAACTTCATATTCCTTCATATCTTGTGATATTAACCACTTTTCGCTTTTAAAATAATTTATGACTGCTTTCCAATGATTGTCACATTTTTTAAGCTTTCTCGTAGTTCAGTCCGGGATACAAGTGGGAAGCTTCGTTGCAAGTCCCAAATATCTCTCAGTGGTGTCTACCATTTCATGTCACCTATTAACTCTCATCTTGATTATGTGATTGCAACTGTTCAGTATTACCATCTTTAGAAGTAACATAACACTACTCTCATAATAGGTTCGATTTTAAACATCAAATTTAGAGGACTGTTATAGAAAACTTTTGTACACTTTTGGATCCGTGTAATGAATGTGCAATGTTCCTAATTGTGCCCTGGAAGGTAAGCTAAATCCTTATGATATAACCTGGTTTTTCCGACTTTTGGAGGTGAATGTACCAGAGGATGACAATGTCTGGCTAGGCTCATTACTGAATGCGTTCACAAATGGTTTTCTAATCGCTGTCAATAACCTTCGCCTCGCGGTGTTTGTGTTATTTTCTTTTCGTTGTAGATCACCTTTGAAACGACCTTAGGCTGGTCGTATGTTTACGAAAACGTTTCTTACATGAGATTCTATCCGATATTACATTGGCAATTTTTGGGCTAACAAGTGTAAGAATCAATGAGATACAGGCACTCTCTTTCGTAAGATCTGGAAGTAAACACATTGTTCTTGCTCATTCTTAGGGACGTGCAACACACTAATGGATTTTGCTGATTCTAATGTAGGTCAACTTCATAATTTCGAGGGACAGTTGTCTCTTGCTTCCAGCAGGGAGAGAATTCTCCGAGACGTGAACAAATGAATAAAGAACAACGGCGTAACTTGTTTTTAGTAAAGTATAAGGCCAGACAGGTTTATATTTAAGAGAAAATTTACACCTCGAGCACATGTGATTCTTCTGAACGGCTCCTTCTTTATCTACACATGACCTACACCATGACCAGGTTTTACATCTCCCATTCGCCCTTCTCGAGCGCATTTTCAGCACCGTAACATATACTAGGTATACTCACATTATTAGGGAAGGTGTCGACAGTGGTGCGCTTTTCAGAATTGCCTGTATTGCAGCATAGCAGCTATGAGGAAATACAGAGGAGGGTATTATGGAATAGTCGGTAAATATGGAATACCAAGATTTTGGCTCTGCTGCTTTTATCATGTGGAAGAGCCATAAAGTAGTCTAGAGAGACTTCCATGATGAACTGCAGTGAGAGTTGTCAGCTTATTGTTGTCATTTCACTCGCTACAGAATAAAGTATGTTTTGTGATATTCAAAAGTTTCTGCAGGCAAATTTTCAAGCATTTTAAACCACTAGTACGCATATGACATGAACATTGCTGTTAAACATAACAGGTACACTAAAAGAATTGTAGTTTGTTATATTGTGGTCGTTTTTAGCTGGCAATTTTTCATCCATTATTTTAAAGGTTCATTGTCCAAGATGGCTCGTGGGATATTATGGAATATCGGATGTTTCTTAATATCCTAAAGGAATAATATTCCATATAACCGTACAAAATATACTGAATAGAAATAAAGGTAAGAACGAGTTTTGAGTATAATATTATTGGCTAAACAATTTAGATATATATGAGGGCTGGCTAATAACTCCCGGGACTCTCAATAAAAATATAAATTAAACAATTGTTTTCTTTATTACTCATCATAATCCACAGAAAGGCTAATACATTTGTCATATTTAATTTAATTTGTTAAATTAAATTATAATGTGCATTAATTTAATTTTAATTTAATTAAAGGATCTCTGCATTGCGACTTTTCATGGCCGTCAAAATAGCTGTTTACAGCATCAGTGACCTCATTGCTGTGAAATCTTCCCCGCCGTTTTCTCCGCTTTAAGGTTCGCCCTGACTTAAAAAGCGCAAGCTCCTATGGCGTAGGTGGCAGCGTATCCCCTTGACGTTCAAGAGGTCGCGAGTTCGAATCTAGGTAGGATATGGTTTTCTCCCGAGGTTTTCCCTTATCCTAAAAATTAATGTCGGGTCATTCTAAGCTCTAGGGTCCTTGGGCTCATTTGAGCACCATTTCATCCATTTCATTCATTGTCCGATATGATTTAACGTCGGAGGAAGTTAGTTAAAGAAAAAAGAAACAAACCTCGTAGTTTTAAAAAATTAAATATATTTTAAATAACATATAGAGACAGAATTTTCGGTCTCTGCTGACAGAAAATGTCCTCAATTGGCATGCGAATTAATTACTAAATTTCAGGTTTAAATTCTATTTAGCCTGTTTTATCAATAAGCATAATAATTCACTAATTTGCAAACTATGCTATAGATATACCCAATTGTTTGACAGGTATATTTTAAAAATATATTTCTAATTTATCTTTACATTTGATTTACAAATAGGATATTTCCAATGTGTTTCAAAGTCAGCCTTTAAACTTGAAAACGTTCATATGCAATGTAAACAGTAGATCAGGCTCTGGAGTTCTCGAAACTGAGTTCAACTGTAGTGCTCACACTTATAATAATACATATTACATTTAGAAATTCAATACCAAAATTGCTGCTGCAGGTTGGTGATTGCTCTCTAGTTAAGTCATTTAATCTCAAATTACATAAAAGTGTCTTATATTTTGACTTAACGTTAACGTGAGTTTTAATACTGTAACACATGAGCCTATAGTGCAAGGTTATCGGGAGCGGGGCAAGAGGCAGTCGAAAACGTAAATAAATAAGCATCGCTTTCGCCCAGTGTAAACAACGTGGAAACAGAATCTTCTAGAAGTTTCACCTTCTCGAAAGTACTGGCACTAGTGCAAACTTTCAATGGATAGGTATATAAAGTAGCACTCTTTCAAGTTTACTCAGTGTAGTGAGTGAGCCAGTTAACGGGTGTGCTAGCATTTCTAGTGCAATGAAGCGAGTTTGTGACGACTTCTGTGGAATTAGCTACGTTGTTAAGTGAACTATTCGAAAAGGCTACGTCGGGCATATTTCGTTAGGAACTAGGTCACAGAAAAAATTGAAGTGATTGTGAAGAAAAAAAGTATGAACAATGGAACTAGTTGACATTATTTAAGTGGTAGTGTGAGATAAGTGGAAGTCTCAGAGAAGTAGATAATTAAGTAAGAGTTTAGTGACACAATATTTATAGGTGCATATTATTGATGGAAGTTTGCACTGGAATTCTAGAGCATATAACTCCTGCCCCAACTGATAAGTAAATAAATATCAGGAGTAATTTATAAGTAGGTAGATACTTTAAATATGGTTATGTACTTCCAATGAACTGTACTGATCAGTTGGAATGATGCAAATTACTGCAGGAGCTCCTCTGGGAACTTCTGCAGTATAAAAGAGTGACGAGGGTGAGGAGCGCCTTTGGGGAAATGAATTACTGCTATAGTGCTGGGGCCAAGTGTCAGAACATCCTTCTCGACGTAAACCAGACACTCAGGTTTGTCCGCTGCTACCGTGCATGGCCACTTCCATGTTTTACTATTCCTGGTCGCCAGATCTCCTTAATAATTTATGTCTTTCCTTCTGTTATGCGCATTCACCTCTTCCGCAATTTCGAACAGCAATCCTTTATTAAAATATTTTTGGAACAATCGCGTTACTTGTTTCTCTAACTAATAAGTAGAGGAATTGTATTGTACTTAAAAATTCGGTACGGGTATCTTCTAAACATTAAGTGTGTAATAAGTTATTAAAATCCTAAATCCAAATATGTGCTAATCAGTCCACTTACTGAGCTCATACTGAAAATCTGAAAGCAATCGAACAAAAATACATTCAAAGTGTCCAACTCAAAGAAAGACACGCAATATTAAGAGAAGTCTTGGCTTTGATTTCCACTGGAGCGGGATTTTTATTTGATTTTATATTTTATTATAACAACCAATCTTTAAGTACTACATGGCATGGGTGTATAAAACTCCAAAAGTAACATAGGTGTTTCGATCCATATAAATCTGAACCATTTCAATAGCCCATAACTTTTGAACTAATAATGGAACACACGTGCAGCTTTGGGAGAATGTAATACATAATTGGGAGATGACATTACACTATTTACATCTCAGAGAAAATATTGAAAGTGTCCTCCACCAGCACCTATACATGTTTGTACTCGTCTCACCATATTCTCTGAAGTTTTACGGAGAGTATCCTCGCCAATGTTACTTATTTCGGTTCGAATGGATTCCTTGAGAACATCAATTGTCCGTGGCCTATTCTTGTACACTCTACTTTTAGATACCCCCACAAGAACAAATCCGGTGAGGTTATGTCGGGATCTGGGGGGCCACAGATCCTTTGAAATTATTCGATTATCAAAGGAACTGTACAAGAATAGGCCACGGACAATTGATGATCTCAAGGAATCTATTCGAACCGAAATAAGTAACATTGGCGAGGATACTCTCCGTAAAACTCCAGATAATACGGTGAGACGAGTGCAAACATGTATAGATGCTGGTGGAGGACACTTCCAACATTTTCTCTGAGATATAAATAGTGTAATGTCATCTCCCAATTGTGTATTATATTCTCCCAAAGTTGCACGTGTATCCTATTATTGGTTCAAAAGTTATGGGCTATTGATATGGTTCAGGTTTATATGGATCGCACTATACTTCAAATAGATACTAACACCAAATTGTTAAATAAGACCTGAAGCTTTCCTGGTGACGAATACGCTCACTTTCTTCTCGGGCAGCCAGCCAGGTGAAAAGTTCATATCAACGTTTCGGGAGTGTGCATCTCTCCCATCATCAGGATATTTATAGAATGTTATAACCACAAATGAATCACTGGATATAACACAAATATAAACAAAGACAAAACACTATCAAAATTCGCATTACTGAACAAAAGACTGTTTTCAGTAAATTAAATGCCAGGTCAGGAGATGGCGTGAGTATAGAAAATTGTGTCAAAGAAACGTAACTACTTAACTTGATTATCAAGCTGTATTGATATTTGTTTCTTAATTCGACGGATTTCCATTTTAAGGCCGGTTTCAAAGAGGAGCTGAACTGAAATCCATTATCACGATTAAGCGTGCTCCTTTCAGAGGAAATCGCCAAAGCCTCCTTAATTCTCCTCTCCCAGTAACTGTTGCATTTTGCCAAGATGGTCGTCTCCCTAAAATTGGCTCTATGGTCGTTTTTAAAAACAATGCTCTGCCAGCCCAGACTGTGATAACGACCATCAAATATCCTGATGATGGGAGAGATGTACACTCACGAAACGTTGATATCTAATCATCTTTTCACCTGGCTGGCTGCCCGAGAAGAAAGTGACCAAATTGTTGTTTTTTTTAAGATACGTGGTTATAGAAGATAGGGGGGGGGGCAATGTAAGTGATGAGGGGTGGAAATGTTTTAGCTTTACAAAAGATAGTTGCACACACACACACACACACACACACACACACACACACACACACACACACACACACACACACACACACACCTGTACATATGCATTTGAATGTCGCGTCTCCGGATTTAAATTTCTAAAAGAGGAAAATTGCAAATCGATCCGGATTCCAGAAGGTCATTTAAAAGATATGGTAACTCACTAACTTTTTTTTTTTTATTTATTTTATCCATCGATCAGCAATTATGCTTTACAGATGTTTGTTATAAGATACATAGGAACAGGACACATAACAATGGAGGTAGCCATGAACGACTCCTCTAACTAAATATGGAGGATAACTGTAACACAATTGAGAACTTAAAGTCTGATGGTATTAATCACGTGTCTGAGTCATCTGTGCTGGAGACGTCACTCAGGAGAAGATCTTGGGGCAGTCTGCGCTTCAGGCGAGTTGGCTGGCGAGTGCGACAGCCGAGACGGTAGGTAACAGCTCCAGGGACCTCCTGGAGATTGTAAAAGAATGGACGTGCCAGGCGTCGGATGTATTGGTGAACGGGTAGAAGACCAAACTCATGGTGCAGCTGCTGGTTTCGGATGAACCATGGAGCGTTTGTAACTGTGCGAAGCACCCTGTTTTGTAGTACCTGCAGTCGGCGGAGATTAGTCTTACTGGTGCCACCCCAGACTGGAGCTGCATAGGTAAAAATGGGACGGACTAGAGATGTGTAAAGAAGCAGGGAGGATTCATAACCAAGTGAAGTGCGCCTGTTGAGTAGAGGGTACAGTTTTGATAGCCGGGCAAACGCAAGCGTAACAGACCGACAGATGTGGGCGTTCCAAGTAAGTCGAGTGTCCAGTAACACCCCAAGGTATTTCACTGGCACATTGCTTGGTAACCATGAGAGCGGTTCCCCCAGCAGCCGTAGTGAAGGAGGATCCCTATAAGGTCGTAAAGAGAAGATCTTAACCTCTGTCTTGTTAGTATTGAGGGAAATGCGCCAGTGAGAGAACCAATGAGCTAATTGATCTAGGGCAATTTGCAGTTTCTGAATGGCATGAAGAATATTGGCGTGAGAATAATAGAGAGCAGTATCATCTGCGTATAACGCCGTACAAACTGGAGCTATATCAGGAAGATCATAAGTGAATATATTAAAGAGGAGTGGTGCAAGTACTGAACCTTGAGGTACACCTGCTAAAATAGGCCGTCGGGTGGATGTGAAACCAGCAATGCGCACCACAAAGGTTCTATTGGTGAGAAAACTTGCTATGATTTGTATCAGATAATAAGGGAGACCAATGCGATATGCTTTAAGTAGTAGTCCACTGTGCCACACCTTGTCGAATGCCTGGGCGATATCTAGGAATGCTGCTACGGTGTATTGCCTGTTTTCGAAACCTTGAATAATAGACTGCGTGATTCTGAGCAATTGGTGAGTGGTAGCATGCTTCGGGCGAAAGCCAAACTGAAAAGACGGAATTATCTGATTATGAATCAAAAAATGAGAAATACGTTGATGAATAATCTTTTCAAAAAGCTTAGAAAGTGTAGGTAATAAGCTGATTGGTCTGTAACTTGAGGGAAGATTTTTTGGCTTGTTGGGCTAGTGGAAGACTATAATTTCCGCATGTTTCCATGTAGATGGAAAATGACCAATGCGCAGAGCAGCATTGAAGATTGATGATAAATAAGCTAGGGCTTTGTTTGTCAAATTCTTCAGCACAACGTTAGGGATAAGGTCATGACCGGGAGACTTTTTAACGGGAAGACGATGGATAAAGCGGGACAATTCACGTGGAGTAGTGAACGAAATTCTGTTGTGCGCTGTAGGACGAAGTTGGTACTCAAGGAGTTCCCTGTCCACGGAAGAGGGAATATTAGAGTCAAGACAGGTGTTAGGCGTGAATGTACGCTCGTAGTGAGTAGCTAGAGCGTCACACTTGGCAGCAGAGTCACTCAAAAGGGTCCCATCAACCTGAAGAGGTGGAATCACTGTCGGCTCTCGGAGAATCCTCTTAGTGATGTTCCATAAGGTATGATCTCCGGGACGGATAGTGGCTAATTGTCGCTGGTACTCCTGAAATCGGTGTTGCTCTAGTGCGGTCCGTACTTGTCGAATGAGACTATTTAATCTTTGGCGCAGCCAGGGTAGACGCTGACGTTGCCACAGTCGACGGATGCGATGTTTCTCTTGGATGAGTTGAGTAATATGGATAGGCAAGGAGGGGAAATGACGAGGTTGAGGACTGCGGATAGTAGAGGATCGTACACTGGAAGAGAGGGCAGAGGTAAAATGGTGGACGGCAGTGTCTATGGCATCCGCAGTACCCAGTTGATAAGATGTGTGGAGTGCAGCATCCAGGTGTGTGCGAAAGATGTCCCAGTTGACAAAACCATCGATGAGTCGCGGGATTTGTGGCAAAATATCTGGAGTGAGGTTAAATGTGACCAACACTGGACAGTGATCGGAATCGAGCGCTGGCAGTGCAGAAATCGATGCAGGTAATCGTATATTGCGATGTACCCCAAGTAACTCACTAACTGCGCAAGGGAACCGAGAAGCACTGGGGAAACAGTGCCGGCAGAGACGTATTAAAAACCTTAGTACATTAACAGTTAGGCATATCGCCTTTGTTTTATTAAACAAAATGGGCCCCATTTTGCTATAGCACACTCCAATTTTCAGATCATAAGTACACGTCTATGGAGACCACTTGCTGTGATTAGTGTAAACAAGGTAGTATGGTCATATATAAGTATGAGTAGCTGGCATGCTTAATTTATAAGAGTACTCACTCGACGGTTTGAGGTTCACCTTTCCTCCAAAAGCTTTTCAATCCTAAACTGCAGACTTGGAGCAGACTTCAGTGAAGATGATCCGAATTTAGGGTTGAAAAGCTTTTGGAGGAAAGGTGAACCTGAAACCGTTGAGTGAGTACTCTTATAAATTAAGCATGCCAGCTGCTCATACTTATATATATGAACTATATCTCAATTTTAGTACTTTGACAATTCTTCTTAAGGTAGTATGGTCTTGATTAGTTATTAAGTCCCTTGCCATAACTCATTAGGAAACACAAAATAATTTCAGCGCTAGGGGCCTATTGTGTTTCTAGAAACCTCCATGAATAAGGAGTGATGTGAAGGACATGATTCCCACGGTTGTAAGCTCGGGTATAGGCGGGATACCTAACGCTTCCAGATATTATTTCCTAATACTGTTGCACTTGCCACCAGAAATATTTTAAGGAAATTAATTACAAGAAGAATCGCCTACCAACAATTTTAAACTGCTAAAAACCAGGCCAGAGCAGGCACACCAATGGAAATCGAACTCGAAACTCGAATAAGTATGAATTTCACGAGTTAACGTGGAGCTATCTCGAGTTGGAGTACTAAATCTCACCTCCATGGTAGGGGGATAGCTTGTCCGCCTCTAATTTATCACATCTTGAGGATTTTTTCTTATCTGCAGGGGTTTAACATTGGTGAACTCAAAGCTCCGGGGCTCGTCTGAGCATTACTTCAGCATGTTTCATTTTTTCTAGCCCGATATGACTTACCCAGTTAAACGGCTAAAGGAAGTTAAATTTCTCCCCTTGAATAAAAGGAATGAAGACAGAAAACTGCTGTATACGAACTTCAGTAGTTTGAAAGGCAAAGAGTAAAAAGCTGAGGCTGTTGGATATTTCAGTATAGTCCCTTTTATAATTTGATTGTCATTACAACTAAGGTAAGGATGATATTTTGGTGTCTCTGAAGTTAAAATTGAATCGATTCCTACTGGATGGAAGCAACGAAGCGGGGTAAAATTAACCTTATATGTCGTTGGTTAGAGTTTTGATACATTACTCATCGGTGAAGCTAAATTTTATCGTGGGTGGCACACAGTTCCACGTTGTGGCGCCAATTTGTAACTAATTTATTTTATTGGCAAGCAAATGAGTTCTACGTTAGCGTTACAATTTGAAGTAACTATGTGGCGAGCAATGAGGTTTCTCTCAGGATATGCGTGGATATGTGTGAGAAGAGTGGTTTTATTGACACTGGAATGTCCGTTTCAAACTTATTTATTTACTGCTTCTTTTTTCAGAACATCGAACTTGAATTTTCGACCAAGGGTTACCAATATCCCTGTTTAGAGTTACTAACGGCAGAATGTTTATTACTCGATAAACGTTATTTGTTCCTCACGTATATATGAACCGACAAATATCTTCTCTCATTTCTGTTATGCCTGGCCCAAGACATAACAAGAGGACTGCCCTAATCGCCCTCACGCCTCAGACTGTTTCAATGGCTTGCCAGCCACGAAGTGCTCTAATCGGCTCTACGCCGAAGACTGTTTCAATGGCTTGCCAGCCACGAAGTGCTCTAATCGGCTCCTCGCTGAAGACTGTTCTCCACAGCTGCGCGTGTGGGTGTATATGTAACTTTCACTTTTTGGAAACCCTCTTTTCACACAAAGATTCTATTTGTGGCTATTTTGTCGCCATTATAATGGTTCAAAGAATACCCTATTCAACAAGTCAAGGGCTATCCTTTAGAAATCTGCTAATGACACTGTTTCTTATGTTTCTTTTGTTAAAACAACTTATTCACCCAAACTGCTATTCTACTCGACTGCCCTTGCACGTGTTGTAACAAAGAACCAACATTCCTTTGACATCCATCATGATTCCTTATACATTGCAATTCTTAATTTCGGTATCATCGGCAAGAACAGTTCAGCAATTGAATTCACTTAACACAGCTGTGACCAAATTATTAAACCCAGCACCATCATTTGACTTCAAATTCTTTATAATATTTTTAGTATATGTATTCTGCACCACACACTAAGAGATGTGGCAGCATGGGTGATTCACATATACACTTCTTAATAAATAAATCGACTGTGTGGTCATATAAAAAGATCCATCTCTTCGTCTTGAGGTAGTCAGACATAACTATAATTGTATCTACGTTTACGAAAGCTAAGCATAAACTTTTCATTAAAACTGGACAACTGGACCACTGAAGTAAATGCTAAGGACACGCGATAAGCTTTTAAATCCGTTCGCATTCATAATTTTAATATTGTTAACACGTCTTTAAAAATAGCATAATGCAAGGTATAAAATACCATATGATGTGTAGTCTTAGGTGAATTTTTGTGTACAACTCTTAGAATCGAGGACTGTCAGTTGTGTTAAGTCAGGCAATGTTTCTATACTTCCAGAACATTTTTTTTAATTCACCTCCTACAGCGTTGTCATCGGACGGTGAATGAATTGGGTGAAATGATGCCAATATGAGTTCAGGGTCCATGGAGCTTAGAGTTACTCGACATTCGTCTTTCAGGATAAGGGAAAACCCCGGAATAAACCTTATCTAGGTAACTCATCCTGATCGAGATTCCAACTCGGGACCTCTTGAACGTGAGACAGACAGGCTACCATCTACGCTACCAAGGCGGGCATTCCAGAACATGCTGCACAAGTCCAGCCCACTGGTAAATTTTCCGCCTAATGGTTTCCAAGGGAATTTTAACTTCTTTTCGTGTAGCATTAACTGGTGAGTTCTTGTATTCAACAAAAATAATTTTTGAGATAATATCTGGGTGTGTGTGAGAGAAAAATAGCACAAAACAAAAACGAAATGTTTAAAACACCAAACTTACAAAGTTGAGCACCTTCAAGAATTCATCCCTCTGACCCATCTTAATCTAAACCGCTAGAGAAAATAAAAAAAAAAAAAAAAAAAAAATAAAATGTATATCTTAGTTTTCTGTATTAACTGGTAAACCACAAGATATAAATAAAATTTTCCTGTACAGTTAACGTAAACTTTAAAGTACAAACTAATTTTAGCTAATTCTTTATTGCCTTAAGAATTTTAAGATAGTTCGTTTGGTTTGAATATTCACATTCTTGTTCATTTTTCAAGGTAAACCGTATTCATATTCTTTTTCTGTTCAAGCAAAGAGTAATTTCAAAGCAAACCTATAAAATGTTGCTCATCAGTTTTCTTTAAATGGAGCGAGGGTATGACCACCGCTGGTTGATCTCTAACGCGACGTACTAAAAGTCAATAACTACTTCTTCTTTTTCTACGGCACTGATATAATCATTAGAACTAAACGACACCTCGAGAAGACTGATATTTTAATTTTACAGGTAGCTTAGCATACTCTAGTGTGGCTCCTGAAATTGTTTTGCAGTTGAAAGCTTCACGCTGCATCACGCGTGGTGTTATAAAAAAGGAATAAAGAGCAAGTGAGTGACTGACTGGTTTTACGGCCTAGTTTGTTATCTTGAGAATTTCATACACTATCGTCTTGACAAAGAAAACGAGTAGCAACCAGTTTTCGGCTCACGTGAACCTTGCAGTAAAGGTCACCGTCGCCCTTAATATTCCGCACAATTTTATTCAAAATTTCAGAAAAGTAATTGGTATTTGTTGGTCGTGATACCATCTTGGTTCAGAAAAGTATAGTGTAATCTGATGTCAACAATTGCATTGAAGCCAATATTATGTGTTTTTTTCTTCTTCCGAAGTTGTTTCTTCCAGGTTATGAAAATAGAGTATTTTTATAATTTTCTTAAGGTTTAAGGCATAATAGTTTCATTATTTTTATTCACCCTAGTTTATCTTTTATTTATTTTCTAAAAATTGTTTTTACGAAACTTTATTTTTCTATAGGTATAATTTTCATCAACATACGTATACCTTTGCAAAAATGTATATATTAAACTAATAGTGGTAGAAACTGAATTGATCATAAGCTGTTTAAAAGCGGGACGCTATATTTTGACCTTATAATCTTATACTCTTCCATGATATTGAAAGAATCAGCTCATTAGCAACAAAACCTTAAAATGACTGATACTGAAACTTGGAAACGAATAATTACGGATATTTCGGAATTGGCTGATGCTCCGAAGAATGTTATCTGAGATAAACTGTCAGTTTGTAAGAAATCTATATCTTATCTGCAGTATTTTTTTTTTTTTTTTAATTTCTTATAGTTTATCCATTATACAAATGTATAGAATAGTCATTCCCAAACGAAGGAAGTTCGCAGGCTCTTCACAGAAAATTCAAAATAAATATTTTGTTTTTCGGTTAAGTATCTTATAATCGAAATGGTTATTTCAGTTTTAATAATATCGAAGGGTTTTCTATTTACTGAGTGAGGAATTTCCATGAAAATCTGTCATATTGAACTTAAATACCAAACGTGATATTTGGGGATGTTTGGACATGGATTTTTTTTTCAAAATTTTTCATTTTGTATTTTTTTCATTCAGGACCTCCAAACATATATCTCTGGTAAATTTCCCTCTTCGATAGATGGACGTAATACCTACTTAGGTGGTACAGGAAGTAATAATTCTAACGTATTATTAAAGGGGAGAAAATTATATTTTTGATGTGCTTAGGTAAATAACATGATATTAAACAATACCCGTACATATTAAAAGAAAACAAAAAGATTAAATAATGATGTAATATCGATAAAATGATCCGCAAGTACAAAATTGTATACATTAAAAAGTGACGTAATAAAATGCATTTTCATAATCTGGAGCAATGTCTGTAATGCAACATTGTTGATACATTCCGACTAGTTATTATCAGACGTTTGTCATATCAGGAATAGAAATTACAGTAGAACCTCGTTTACCCGGATCAACTGGCACTAGGGTCGATTGGGGTTAACGAAAATCCGGGTTATCCAGAGAATGACATTACTATCGGCACATTCATTTAAAAACACATACACTGTACGTATGTACTGTAACAGCCTATGTATTTTTACTGTACACAATATAGCTACAAAATAGAGCTTCTGCTATCTCAGTTTAGTGTATCACTTACGAACAGCGCGATCTCGCATCCGCTTTAACATTAGAAGTTCATTTGGCAATGTTTCGTTTTGACTCTCGAAATAAAGCATGCTTGTGCGTGGGTCATAACCACAGTTGGCTCAACACTGTCTGAAACTGAATACCCTTCATTTTCATCTTCAGTAACACCGCATGATGCAATAATGACTTCCTCTGTAAAAGGCTTTATAACCTCATTGTGGATTTACATTTTTCAATTGCCAGTTTCTTCTTTCCTATAACCTCATTGTGGATTTACATTTTTCAATTGCCAGTTTCTTCTTTCCAATATCAGAACAGCCATCGATATTGTTAAAACGACCATAAAATCTTCTTCCACGCTTATTTTTCTTCTTCTTCTTCTTCTTCTTCTTCTTCTTCTTCTTCTTCTTCTTCTTCTTCTTCTTCTTCTTCTTCTTCTTCTTCTTCTTCTTCTTCTTCTTCTTCTTCTTCTTCTTCTTCTTCTTCTTCTTCTTCTTCTTCTTCTTCTTCTTCTTCTTCTTCTTCTTCTTCTTCTTCTTCTTCTTCTTCTTCTTCTTCTTCTTCTTCTTCTTCTTCTTCTTCTTCTTCTTCTTCTTCTTCTTCTTCTTCTTCTTCTTCTTCTTCTTCTTCTTCTTCTTCTTCTTCTTCTTCTTCTTCTTCTTCTTCTTCTTCTTCTTCTTCTTCTTCTTCTTCTTCTTCTTCTTCTTCTTCTTCTTCTTCTTCTTCTTCTTCTTCTTCTTCTTCTTCTTCTTCTTCTTCTTCTTCTTCTTCTTCTTCTTCAATCTTGTTTTCTGGCAAGCCACACACATCAGGCCACATTTTTTCCATGCTGTTATCAAAGTTTCTCATTCAAATAGGTGGGGTGAGTGAATTCGTCTGCTGGCAATAGAATTCGAGTAATGTACCTACTCAAAACAGCAATTTATCGTCTGTAAAAAAGGTGATTTTTTATAATTTTACGTCCTCTAACGTTACGTCATATCGGACGGTGAATGAAATGCGTCAAATGATGCTCAAATGTGTCCAGGACCCATGGAGCTTAGAGCTACCCGACATTCGTCTGTAAGGATAAGGGAAAATCCCGGAAGAAACCTTATACAGCTATCTCACCCTGATGGAAATTCAAACTCGGGACCTCTTGAACGTGAGGCAGACACGCTACCATCTACGCTACCGAGGCGGGCAGTAAAACAAGTTTTCCATTTACCACGATGAACACCATGATTGGTTTTACTTGTTCTGGTTAAAAGAGGTTCGGGTTAACGAGGCTTTACTGTAAACAAACGCAAAAAGCACTTATTAGTGTAACTCTTCAAGCTGAGTTTTGAATTAGCATCTTGAACATAAGACAGACACTGTATCCGCACAACACATCTTCAATTCTGAGTTGCATATGTTTAAATAAAAGTAAACTTGCAGTATAACGACTGTAAGTTGTTCTAATTACCCTGTAGCTCTCTTCTCGACCCATATTTATTTTTGAGTTTACACTGGATGTTATTTCTAAACCTAATTTTGGAAAAGTATATGTCAAATAAAAAAAAAGAACTAACTGCTATAGATTTAAAGCCTATTTGAATGTATTACACTGGATGTTATAGAAAGCATCCAAAAATTTAAAAAGATTTTCAAAACATATCGGGGAAATTTCGATTTTTAAGATTGCAGACAGAGTTGACACCTTTTGAATAAAAAGTTGTAGCGTTATGTTGGCCATACCTAGGACTTTTAGAATTTCAACTTTCAGAGGAGCTAGTGCACTTGAAGGCAGATGCAAGCGAGCTAGACAATGTATGTGGTAGGTATCAGTGGAAGCAAACAAGGTCGGCACGGCCGAGTCATATAAACTCTGGATATGTCCATTTTTAACTACAATCTGTCATTCCACAACTCTGAAATCATGTTATAAATTGCCTAAAAACGTTCTATACAAATGTCCTAAATGGAACTAATAGCTAAAAATAAATATAAAATATAGTGTAAATTAATTATAATTTAAATCAAGTTCAAAGTCTATATCAGTAACTTAAAATGAATATTTCAGTAAAAGATTGATGTACTTAATTTATCACCTGGTACCCAAATGTTATACTTTGAAATATAATTACATATTTGTGCTCTGGTGGTATGAAACATTGTGCTACAAACTATGAATGACCTGCTTATTCTCTCAATCCAATTTTTAGGTTATGCAAAGTTGTAGAGATCATTCGCATGAAATTGGAAAGAAACAAAAACTAAACAAGACCAAAAAAGGTACTTACAAACTCAACATTTTCAAACCTAATGAACTCATAATTACGAGGTTGGGCTTCATATTGGGATATTGGAAAATATTTTTCGCTGGAATTGATAGTTTCTGTAAAATAAACAAGAGGAATTTTATTTTTAATTAATTAGAGCCAACTGAAAAATTCAATGCCGAGGCCGGGACTTGAACCACGGATCTCTTAGTTTCCGTCCAGTCGCTCTAACCCCTTGAGCTACCATGGCCAACATATCGACGCGACATTAAACTCTCCAATTGACTCATTATATTTTCCCGGTAAACCACTTAGAATTCTCATATTCGAGATACCATTTGTGGCGACCAGGAGATCCGTGATTCAAATCCCGGCCGTGGCTATGTATTTTTTAGTTGGCTCTAATTAATTAAAACATCCATATACCGGAATAATGCATTTAAAAGGATTAACTCCACAATATAAATTGTATTTTTGTTGACCATTTCGTGCTGCACTAACCAGCAGCGCCTTTCAGTCCAGAGCATCGTTACTATTTTAGTGTTGAGACAGGAGCCGCCGAAACTGTCATTAGAGGGAAGAGCTTCTGGCGTTCGTCCTATCGGCCAGCCCGCTACATTAATAGTCCGGCTCCCGGACCTTTTAAACCCATTCAAAACCAGCCCCCGCTAACCCCTTTTTGTCTTGCCGCAATTTGTTTTCCAGCTGTCTTATACTGGAGGAAAAAATCACAGCTTACAAACTTGCCGTTCTTCAATTGTCTTATATAAAACAGCTTTAGCGCTGT
Organism: Mantis religiosa; assembly: GCA_030765055.1. Classification (NCBI taxonomy): domain Eukaryota; kingdom Metazoa; phylum Arthropoda; class Insecta; order Mantodea; family Mantidae; genus Mantis; species Mantis religiosa. Next base: position 95,041,861 of record CM060959.1, read on the forward strand.
GTTCCCCTCACGAGAATGTGTCTGCGTTTGGTATCAACTCTAGCGTTTTCTGAGAAAGACTACGGCTAGAGTTTCAGAGACCTACAGTTGTTCCATAAATGCCCAATTCGGCCTAAGGATTTAAATCTGTGCACTCAAATTAAATTATGCTCAGTCATTTGGGGAATCAGCTTTAGTTTGTACGTCAGCTCGTAAATCGGTAGCCATTCCGAAATATTCAACCAATCACAATTTTATTGCTTTATGTTTATCCTATCCACGAGTACTTGTTTCTAAATTCATCAGAATATAGTATTGAAACGTCTTTTGTACTTAAGCTTCAGTTGTATTTATATTTTAGCGATTATATATATATATATATATATATATCAATTCGGGCACATGGGATATCGAACTTACAAGAAAAACTGGGTGGCAGGGTTAAATGTGCATGTTAAGAAATGTTATGTTCGTTTTCAAACACTTGTTTTATTTGGAAAAATGACTACGACATCTCTTCTACAAACTATTTTTACAAAATCCATTTATTTTTATCTATTTCAAGATAATCGAAATGCAGATATTAAAAATATTTTATTACACATTTGATTCAAGATGTAAAGGGTAACGAGGCTGAAGTAATAGCTACATCTTCAAAAATCAGATCGCAATGTGATGCTTTTAAAATGTTACATACTTTTCAAGACATTTCTCGAAACAAAAGATTGGCGACTTCAAGGAAGTATAAAGTATTTAAAGCTCAATTAATAAATTGTAAATGGTTGAAGAAACAGCAAATTTGAACATAAAGTATCTATTTCTCAAGTCTTCTCGGGAAGCAAGCCAGGTGAAAAGACGATTCCTTGTGAATGTGGGACACCGTATATAGGACAATCGCTACCAGAATAATGGAACATGAACGGAGCATTCGTTTAATGCAACCTGAGAAGTCTGGGCTAGCAGAGCATTGTTTAGATAACGACCATAGAGCCAATTTTCGGGAGACGACCTTCTCGGCAAAATGCAACAGTTACTGGGAGAGGAGAATTAAGGAGGCTTTGGCGATTTCCTCTGAAAGGAGCACGCTTAATCGTGATGCTGGATTTCAGTTCAGCTCCTCTTTGAAACCGGCCTTAAAATGGAAATCCGTCGAATTAAGAAACAAACATCAATAGCGCTTGATAATCAAGTTAAGTAGTTACGTTTCTTTGACACAATTTTCTATACTAACGCCATCTTATGACCTGGCATTTAATTTACTGAAAACAGTCTTTTGTTCAGTAATGCGAATTTTGATAGTGTTTTGTCCTTGTTTTTATTGGTGTTATGTCCAGTGACTCATTTGTGGTTATAACATTTAATAAATATCTTGAGGATGGGAGGGAGGACACTCCCGAAACGTTGATATTTAATCATCTTTTCACCTGGCTGACTGCCCGAGAAGAAAGTGAGCGTCCAATGTTCTTTCACATGACTATGACATCTCTTCTACAAACTATTCCTACAAAAGCCTATTTTTTATCTGTCAGGATAATCATTTTATAGAAATATTTTCATTATAAGTTTTATTTAAGACGTAAAGGGTAACGAGGCTGAGAAAATAGCTACATCTTAAAAAATCAGGTCGCAATATAATGCTTTTAAAATTTTATATTTTTTTAATACACTTATCGAAACAAATGAATAGTGACTTCAAGGAAGTATGAAGTATTTCAAGCTCAAAGTAATAATTAATACGTCGTAAATGGTTAATGTCACAGCAAAGTTGAACATAAAGTATTTGTACATCTTCGTCGTAAAAGTTGATTTCTTATTGTTTATCAATTTGTAAATCTACGCAAGAATCATTCAGAACGAAGAAAGCCTTACAGGTTTCTCACAGAAAACTCAAGATATAAATTTATTAGACGTATTAATAAAGAATTGATATAGGCTTTTCTAAAACAAAACAAAAAAATTAAAAAAAAAAGATAAAGAGTACTTTTCCATGTAAACGTAATTTGAGGAGAGGAGCTTTATACAAATAATCGTGTTGCAAGTTGGAGGATGTTGAACTTAAATAATGTTTCATAACTTTTCCTCTGAATTACACAAATGCAATCTGTTTGTACAGAATTATAATGATTTTCGAGGGAATGAACCGGCCCAGACATCCGTGCAGTCAGCGGTTCTATAGTTGTTTGTTGTATTATCGCCGGCTAGTTAGATTAACATGCGACTGCGGTTGGAGCTACTTAGCATTCAAGTAATTCTAATAATTTCTCCGCACTTCCTTAGCCAATTGTTACTGGAGTTAAAAGCTAATGCAAGTTAAACCTTTAACAACTTTGTTGTTGAAATGGGCTATACCATTGCCATTTGTTCTGGTGATGCCCTGTACTGAAAACAGAAAAAAGATGACAAAACTCTAGTCTGAGATGAGTACTTATAGATATGGACATAGATGCCGTCTGATAAACCAGTGTTATAACATGTTCGATGTTATCTTATAGTGTGGAATAGTTGCCCTTGGTAGCTTTGCAACGACCTTCAAATGTTCTTCGCATTCTCTTTTGAGATAATACATATAAACCAGGCCAAGGTAAAGAAATGTACACCCTCGAAGCATTCAGACACCCTTCCCTATCCATTCCCATTATATATAATACGAATATATAAACACTATCTTCAGTAACAAACCCCATTATGAAGACTTCAGGAAGATTACTAAAAATCGTGTGGAGATGGAATTCATGGGCTCTGAAAAACAATGTAGCTTCACAGCAGGAAGGTCAGTGCTGATCACATCTTTACTTTATACAAAAATGTAAGATGAAAAATAAAGATGTTGAACTCATCTTCATTGACCATGAAAAGGCATACGACAATGTCCTCAGAAAATTACTGTGGAAAGCATTAGAATTGGCAGGAATAAGCAAGACTATCATGCTGTAATTAAAGAAATATACAAGACCTCTTAAGTGAAACAAGGAAAAAAAACTGTCAAAACCATTTTATACAAGTAAAGGGCTTTTGCAAGGGTGCTGCTTCTCACCCTTATCATTTAAAATTTTCATTTATGTAAGCTTAAGAGACTGAACAAAAAATGTGGAATAATGGGCTACCAAAAAAGGGATAATATATTTATCTCTAATCTGTTATTTGCCAACAACCAAGTAATTGTCGCCCAAGATATCGATGAAGCTGATTACTTACATGTGTAGGAAATTACAAGATGAATATGGGAAGTGGGGACTGAAAATAAATTTGAAGAAAACTGAACATCTGACAGCTGGTATTGAAGATATAGAAATTGAAGGGCAAAAATCAAGAAAGTCATAAGTTTCAAGTATTTGGGATCGATATTACAAGAAGGATCATCAAAATTGGAAATAGACAGAAGAATATGTTTAGGAAAAAGAGCTATTGGGATCTAAATTCAATCTTATGCAGTAGTAATATTTTGGCCAAAACGAATAAAATAAATTTATAAAAGCATTGGTGGAAAGTGTGATGCTCTATGGAGCAGAAACTTGGGCAATTAGCAGAATACAAGAGGATAAATTAAAAGCAACGGAAATTGACTTCTGGAGAAGGTGTGCCTGAAAGTCAAGAAGGGATAGGATAAGGAATAAAATAAGAGAGTTGTTGAATGTGGAAAGAGGTGTTATAGAAGTCTTAAATAGAAACGACTACAATGGTATGGACACATATTAAGGATGGATGATGGCAGATTACCAATTGACGTACTCAGATGGACGCCAAAAGGAAGAAATAGGAAGGGAAGACCTAATGATCAGTGGATGGACAAAGTGAAAAATTGTATGGACTATTTGATGTAGATGCATAAGATAGGAAGAAATGGAGGAAAAGGATTGCTCTGTAAATTTTATATTGTGACACAATTTTCTAGTTGGCTATTGGTTTGGTTGAGGTAACCTACAGCATTGTAGAAAGCCCTTAATTTAAAAACAATCTTCAGTGTATTTTACCTTAATCAGGATACAAATATTTGTCTGCAAAGTACATATTTCAAAGTGGGGCAATTAAAGTATTCTTAGGGTTGCACGCAGTAAACGACAGCCAGCTGTTTATATCGGTGTTCGGGAGATCCATGGTTGAAATCTCGGCTATGGCATTGAGTTTTTCAGTCTGACTACCTTTCCATACCTTGGCCAACACACGGCTAGTGTGAAAGAATAATTAATTTCCACGATAGCTTTAGTTCCAGAGATATTTTTTCAGGTATACTCCACTATTTTCAGTAATCCATAGGCGATTAGTTCCTAAAGCCGGGATGGTAGCATATTTGACATACCTACTTCTACTGTTATACTTTCCATAGCAGAGATTAGTTGCATGTATTTGTAATCTGTTGTGTGACTTTGCAAGTGTTAATTGGTACAGGAAGTGTGCCGCAGTGCTGATAACCGCAAAATTTCGCCCCTTTCCTCTCCCTTCCTCCGGGTTTTCCTTGTTGTAAAAATACCTCCGCTGCAACGAATTACAAAACATCCATCAGTAAGTCCGCAATCGTAAAGCATTTCAGAAAATTCATTCTCTATCTTGTTACCAAATACTTTAGACTTAGAAAATATTTTCTTCCGTTGATGTTACATATTTTACCCCTTACCCACTGTAGGAAAGAAGTGCTGCATTTCACTGAAAAATTGAATATCTAAATTTCAATGGAAATGTTTGTTTTGAGGTCTCTCGAAAGAGCAGAACAGCACGACTTAAACACCAAACTGCATATTAAATGTAAAGAAAAATCGTCTAAAACCCCAATTTTTCGTATTTTTACTTTTAAACCTGGAGGAGTCAAAATCTGTAGTGTCTGCTTCCTGCACATTTAAATAACAAATAGGCATATGATACAAATAGGCATATTCTGGCAAGTAGATAAAGGGGGACTTAGACTACTCTCCCATTTTATTTTGTTCCAGTAGTGCTCATTCTCGTAAATGTTTCTCGAGATCGATCTCTAGTAATTTTTTGTAAGCTTCAACATAATGTTCTTTCAACCGGTTGAATGAATGAAATGGTTGAAATAATTCTCAGAGGAGTCCAGGGTCTGTAGAGCTCACAGTAACCGGAAATTCATCTTTAAGGATAAGGGAAAACCTTGAAGAAGAACCTTATCCAGATAATTCGCCCTCATCCAGATACAAACTTGGGACCTCTTGAAGTTGAGGCAGATAATCTGCCACCTACACTAAGATCTTGTTTGAAAGCTTTGATAACCTTCTAGTCAAAGTAGGATGATCTTTTTTCAAATTTAACACATTGTTTACCATTTTGGTACTTTTAAATTATTTTTGTGGCAAAATAAGAGCAACACTGAAAAATAATCTTTCGATTAAAGAGTTTCAAGTTCTGGTCTTATATTTAAAATATACTTTTTAAAAAGTCTTGTTGAAGGGGTTGTTCTAGAAACCACACCTTATTTTTTAAAACTAATTTATCAAAAGGTTTAGAAAATGCCTAACTAAATTTAGATGTTAAATATACCCACATTAGAACTGTTAAGTTCATAAAATATTTGGAATTTAGCATGTGCATTGGACTGTTTTCTTAATTTCCACATATTTTAAGAGAATACAACTAACTCTCCACTCCGAACAACGCATTACTCTACCCGTAAGCTATTTTTTATTTTCTCAAATACAATACAACGATTTGGATTCAAATGTTGCTTTAATATGAGAAACAATCTTAATTTTTCTCAAATAACCTCTTCATTCGGTCTGAGCTTTCTATGATTATGCATAATGGTCTATATATAATAAATGACATTATTAGAGTAAAAGTAAAAGTGAAACTAATTAAAATGTTACAATTTTCATCTTTTTTCAATATATTTCATGTTATATTCGCAAAGGACATCTCACAGTGGCGTATTTGGCACATTTCTTAGATTATAGCATTAATTTCAAATGTCTGTATAATAATTAATCAGTTAAAAGTTCTTTTATAGCTAGGATGTTCAATCATCTCAGAATGACAAGTTTATGGAAAAGGTAGTTAGTTTATCGTTTCGTTAATCAAGCATATCTTTAAATAATAATAATAATAATAATAATAATAATAATAATAATAATAATAATAATAATAATAATAATAATAATAATAATAATAATAATAATAATAATAATAATAATAATAATAATAATAATAATAATAATAATAATAATAATAATAATAATAATAATAATAATAATAATGAAAGTCCATTTTAAATTGGCCAAAAGAATTTTAAATATCTGACGAAGATCGGCTTGCACTCGAAGATCGGCTTGCACTAAGTAGATAAGCACTACTGAAATTTCAACAAAAGCTTTAAAAAAAAAAAAATTCGTAGAAAAATATGATGTGTCCACACATGAGTTTTATCTACATTTGTAGAAACTCTACTTAAAATACTTATTTCTCCACCTATTTCGTGTTAATCACATTTACAGAAATTATTGCTACTTTTCTTTTAGTTGTAAGAAGTATATGGAAATATAATAAGCATTAAGTAATAGCTTGCCTCTGCAGTGTAGGTGGTAGCGTGTCTGCCTCACGTTCAAGAGGTCCCAAGTTCGAATTTCGGTGAGGGTGAGTTACCTGGAGAAGATCTTTTTCCTCGTGTTTTCCCTTATCGTGAAAGACGAATGTCGAGTGACTAAGCTTTGTTGACCCTGGACTCATTTGAGCATCGCGCGTTCAAGAGGTCCCAAGTTCGAATCTCGGTCAGGGTGAGTTACTTGAAGGTCTTTTACCCCGTGTTTTCCCTTATCCTGAAAGACGAATGTCGAGTGACTAAGCTTTGTTGACCCTGAGCTCATTTCAACATAATTTCAACCATTTCATTCAACGTCCGATATGAATTAGCGTTGGAGGACGTAAATTAAAAAGCCACGGGCACGCGCGTGCACACACGCGCACACACACACGCACAAACAAAAGGTATTTTATATAAATTATGTTTTAACGAGTCCTGCATTTTTGTGCAGCAGCATTTTGTGTATTTACCAGAAGAATGAAGAGGGATCGTAAGGATATTCCCAGAAAATCTATTATATTTAATCAACCTTTTTGACATCAACCGATATCTATAGTTTACCACATTTTATTCTATTTAATCAATAGAATACAAAGTTTAATTAGTGTAGGAATATATACGTATAATACAAGACACAAGAACTACGATTAAAGTATAACTAAGTAAATCAATAAGCATCAGTTTATCTGGATTAGAGACTATTAATGAAATTGCATATACCTATGTGGTGGTATTTGCTGTACGAGAGAAAAGTTACTAAACACAATACCTATATGTGATAATTCATGACTTTTTAATGACTTTTTAGAAATGTTGAGCCTTTTCTAATAGATCGTCTTTAATTATGGTATACTTCCCCTACTGCCTAAAGGTAATCTGATGGCCAACCAGTTTTGAAGTGGGAGATATTTCATAGCAAAATTAAAAAGGGATGTCTCTTGTATAGATTTTTCCTCTCTATCAACTTCCTTGGCATGAAAATATCATAAATATATCCGAACTTGTACATAAAGAATAATGTTAAATACAGTCTTATTATTTTCAACCTACGTTCACCTACAACTGTCAATATAATCTACAACATATCTGCGAAGATGCATAAATGAATACAGGGTGATCCGTTTGAGATATTAGAAAAGTAAAACGTTATATTTTTTAAGTTAATGTACATATGTCCCTTTTTGTTGTTGTAATTTACGTCCTCCAACGTTAAGTCATATCCGACGATGAATGGAATGGCTGAAATTATGCTCAAATGTGCCCAGGGTCCGTAGAACTTCGCCTTACCTGACATTCGTCTTTCAGGACAAGGGAAAACCCCGGAAAAGCCTTATCCAGGTAACTCATCCTGACCGAGTTTCGAACTCGGAGCCTCTTGAACGTGAGGCAGACATGCTACCATCTACGCTACCGAGGCGGGCGTACATATCTCTGAGCAGTTTCCTTTAATGTAAGCGGAAATGATGGAAATTAACAAATGAGTGATGTTTTCAGTGGCTTTACAAAGAGAAAACAAAGAAAATAGACAATGTAGTCGTAAAAGCTTGATGTGATCAAGCAGTTTTTGGTCCCTCAATTATAGGAATATGGGATACTGGACACCATTATCTATCAACAGGATGGCACTCCACCGCATTGGGCTCTCATAGTGCGGAATCAATTAAATGATGGATCCATAGCATCGCCTCTTGATAGCCGAGACTTAACGCCTTCAGCTTTTCTTTTTTATGTGGGGCTGCATCAAGTCAACGCAAAAAGACCAAAGAATCTAGCCGACCTGCGGAGGGATATTACAGCTGCCTTTCAGCAAATACTCCAGAAATGCTGCAAGCCAAATGGTACAACAAGGGTACCAGATGTGAATAATGGTAGTGATGTGGAGTGCTAATGTGCTGGACACAAAACTCCTGACTTTCCTACACAAATGTATGTCATTACCAAGCAAGTTGAATAGTTACCTTTATATACGGTCTTATTTTTCTGACATTACAAAGGGATGATCCAGCAGAAGGAAAAAATGAACGCATTGATAGGCTAAAGATCTTCAAGCAAAGTACGAATATTTTGACATGTGTTTTGCGTCTAGGATATGACTTGAGACTGCTCTGATAAAACTCTAGTGGACATTGGAGGCCAATAATGGGCAGGTTTACGTGTGTTGTTATGATATTTCGGGTCCTTGCAGCTGATATCTGTTGCGGTTTCCATGTTCAACAAATTGAAAGAGATTTTGAAGTTGATTCGTATGGAAATAGCACCAAAGTCGAAGTTAGTGTCGGCGGAAGTATATGCGGTGGGTGGGAGTGAGTTGAACTGGGCGCTAATTGGACCACATGCTTTTGATAACAAATTCTCCCTTCCTGCAAAATCCGGAAACAGGCCTCTACAGGATGTCGAAACCGTTTCACGCTATTGGTGCACAAGTAGAGACTAAAAATATGTATGTACATGGCCATACGTTTAAATAAATCGGTCAAAACTGCGTTAAGCAAATTTTTCTATCTTTGTCGTAGTGCGAATCCACGATCTGCTGGTGGATATCATAAGTAGTAATTCTAAGTAGATATCCAGGCCGCGCCATGGCTGAGTGGTTAGACCGCTTGGCTCTCACCTAGGCGGCCCGGGTTCGATCCCAGGCGACTACAAAGTGAGATTTGTGGTGGAGAACATGGGTGGGTTTTCTCCGGATCCTCCGGTTTCCCCCACCATCATTCCACCAATTACTCCATGATTTATCTCTTCATCATTCCAAGCGTTGGGCCGACCCCTCAACCCTGTTATCTCAGGTCAAGTGCTTCGGCTTCCTCGCTATGAGGGAACCCGAGCGACTCCTAACACGAGCATTGGTGAGGAAGGGAGAATAAAAAGTGAATATCCATAAATATTTGTACACAATTGACCAACAATGAGCACATGTTGGGGAATTGGTAACGCACATTGCATTGATAATAGGTGTGACGTCAGAGTCCGTGGGCTCTAAGTACTGGTTTGGCAAACTATGGTCCGGATGCGCGAGAGATGTTTGGCCCACCTACAAATATGTTAATTTTGTTACAGTTTTGTTGTTTGTCACAGTTTCGAAAACGTGGTTTAAATGAATTTTTTTAAATTTACGCCCTCCTGCGTTGTCATATCGGACAATGAATGAAATGATGCTTAAATGAGCCTTGGGTCCATAGAACTACAATTACCTGACATTCGTCTTTCAGGATAAAGAAACGCCACTAGAAAAAGACCTTATACAGGTAACTCACCCTGACCGAGGTTCGAACTTGGGACCTCTTGAACGTGAGGCAGATACGCTATCATCTACGTTATAGAGGCTGGCATTTAAACTATGTTATAATTAAAATCTTTAATAATAAATGAATAAATGGTAGGTATAAATGAAGCTTTTAATTATTATCCTACTAATCTGGTTGGAAAAGTGTTGAATGTTAGACCTTTTCAACTTAGGGTGTTAATAAATATTCATGAGATTATTTTTATCTGGTTATTTATAAGTAATTAACCAAACTGGATGACTGAGCTGGTCGTGAACTCGAATCCCGTGGTGGACCTTCCAGACCCCCTTTTTTTTCGGTGGTTTAAAACACATATTCATGACATTTTTATGGAATCAGATGCTATGAAAGCAGATATTTCAATGAAATCAGAGTGATCAATTTTTGGAGGAAACCTATACCACCTAACAAGAGAGCTATCACTGTACTCACACCACTACGCACCTGAAAATTTAATAGTGTAATATCTACTGTAGGTGGAAGACCGTGTAATATGGATCACTTAAATTTAAGCGCTAATAGCTGTACAGTATAACTTGGATAGAATCCACAAATTACTTTAATGCATTAATAAGAGGAAGTTTGACATTATGGGAAGGTACATATTTTAGTCTCATCAACATAATTTGCAAATTGCAATTATAATATTTTTCCTAAGGCGTGTATTTTAGACCAGGGGTGTGTAATTTGGTCTGATAAGGTGTATAATACATTTATAACCCACTCATGTGCTTTAACATTTATTGACTGAAATGCACTATAAAGATTGACTTAGCACTTGAATAATTATGTATACTGCAAACATTGCTCAGAATATCAAAGTGAAGTAAATTAATTTTAGCAAATCAATATAAAACTGCCATACACAGTATTATTGTTTTCAAGTTCTTTGTCCCAATTTAAGATGAGCTTCACTGCTTACTCCAAATTGCACCTGCCACAAAAGAAATAAAGAAAATAATTTATATCGGCACACTCTTCATGAGCCCATCCCTTGCATTTATCGCACTGTATCCAATCTTCTTCGCGAGATTCCTCGCATACTATACAGCAGGTCTTTTCTGAGCTTTTGGTTCCCTCTAATCCAAAATTAATCTTCTTTCTCCCCTTGACTCCAGATGTATTAGAAGGCATCGCAAGCGTTTCTTTATGAGGTGTTCCTATCAGGACCACACCTGAAGCCCTTAGATTTGCGAGCTTCTCGTGTTGTCATCTGAAAAGTTTCACAATTTACATGGTGTGCAACACAAATAGTTATAAAAATGATCATTTACTACAATAACTTAAGAAAACTATTTCATAGTTACTGTTTATTTGGAATTTATTACCTAAGTTACTTAATCCGTGTAATTTTGTTCGGACCAAATTACCCTCTACCTTCGGCCCAAACTACATGACACGACAGAGGTTTATGAATATCACATATCTTATAAACCTAAATTTTATTAACAACGTAAAACTACGCCACACTTACCTTGGTGTATTGGAGTATTGTGTATTGTAGTTTTGTTTCCAAAGAAAGCTTCAAGGTGGAGGAAAACACTCATAAAAGCGGGGCAGAATTACAGCGAAAATGCTCTCAGTAAATATCACAACCTTCCTCCCAAGGTCACTGACGCTGGAATGCCGAAAACTGGTGACAACGCTTGCAACAAGGACTGCTCAAGATAGCCGTCTGGTTGGTACTGTCATCTGTGGCCATTCTCTCAAACTGACCGTGGACCAAAATACACGCTGATCCAAATTACACGGTCTTCCCATATATAAATCATGTGCACCAAAAATTATACGTTGGAGTAGAACCACAACGCCCAAAACTGAAGCATGCGACCACTTGCGAGTAGCTGCTGGACATCCCTCGTCATCTCTGTGTCGAGTGTAGGGGACGGTGCTCCATACGTATACCATGTGTAGACCGCTACCTATCAGGGGTAAACAATTCCTCACGTACAATGCTGTATTATTATGCCTATATGATCCTACGTATTCTGTACTCATTTTCGGGTACTTTTTGTTGTTGTAATTTACGTCCTCCAACCTTAAGTCATATCGGACGATGAATGGAATGGGTGAAATGATGCTCAAATGAGCCCGGGGTCCATGGAGCTTAGTGTTACCCGACATTCGTCTTTCAGGATAAGGGAAAACCCCGGAAAAGCCTTATCCAGATAACTCACCCTGACCGAGATTCGAACTTGGGACCTCTTGAACGTGAGGCAGATATGCTACCACCACGCTACCAAGGCGGGCGCATTTTCGGGTACTTCCAGCTATACTCCACACCCGATTTTTAGCACATTGGCCTCACATAGAGCAGAGATGATCCAATCAAACTCTCAAGCGAATACAGATATCCCTTGTATCTGACAGTACCAACGTAAATAAAAAGAATGAAATAGTTATTGAAAAGAATAATTTGAAAATGGTTATTGCTACATCAAATTTATTTGGCTCAAATTCTGTATTTTAGCGAAATCTCATTTGTATAGTAGATAAAATCTTTTCTATCTCTTGCGAGGTACTAGGTATGCAACTTGATGCAAAAACCATTCAATTTTGCAAATAGTTCAAGATATACATTTTTTTTCAAGCATTATCTTAAATTTTGAGAATTTTAATGAAAATGTTAGAGCAATTCTGAAATAAAAGTTTCAAACAGAATTCCAGTTTAAGGGTAGTTTGTGGTGGAAGGGTTTTCTTGAAGTAAAGCTTTGTATCCTACCCTTGGAATTGGTTGAACTAGAATTTGTGATAATATACGTTCTTTTTGTTTTAAAAAATATCACTGGTAGGTGAATATCTAGTTACACGTACATTCACTACTGGACAGTTTCCAGCTAAATTTGTTTAGCCTAATTTTTACATACATATATATTTTTTAATAAATTGTGATCAGCAATTTAAAATAACTTGAGCTGATAAACGACCAGTGACATTTTTATCCATTTTTCTTAATGGTTACAGAGAAAAATAAACCAAAACACCCTATCAGCGGTGGTTTAAAACCTGTTCAGCGATACTTATACTTTATACTTGGACTACATTTGTAAACATTGTTTTATTCAGCTTAAAAAGTAATATTTCATTATGTTAAATAATTATTGAAAAATAAAAACAAAGTTGACGCTCAAAGAGCAGTGGAAACTGCCTTACGGCTGTCCAGTGAGATATAAGATAGCACGAGAAGAAATGTCATCTGGTATTTCCGTGAGTTAATCTCCCCTCTAAATGCGCCAAACTGCAGCAACAAGATTATCGTCCTGTTTGCTTCTTCACAGCGAACACTTGTTGGACGTCAGCGTCAAGATAACAAAAGAAGAACAGTGTCCCGAGTCGTGTGCCTCAACGGAACGGAAAACAAACGAAACATGACCGCAGCGCGGAGAAAGTTTTGCTTATCGACAGTTGACAGTAGTTCCGCCTTGCCTTCAAGATAGTTCGCCTTCCTTTCTTTATAGGCGCCAAGCGATTCGCATTAACTGCTTTGAGTGATAAGCACGAGGGGCTTCATTTTCCCTATCGATGTTCTGCTTCTCTCAGCAGCTATTTGTACTTTTTGACCAAGAAACACTATAGTGGAATTAATAATACTTATTTTCTCCTATTTTTAAGCAAAGAAGTGGAAATATTTTAATTACATATACTTCGACTATAAAGCAGTAATGCTAGTTTTCTTTTTCTTTGTTTTATCGACTTTAATGTGTCTAATTTTAGATATTAATTCCTCATCTGATAGATTGCTCCGTTAGTGCAGTGAAATATGCAAAGGAAAATGACTTTCTTTACTCAAAAAATTATTCTTACTAACACTTACTCGTTTATGTGTACAGATATGAACCCAGAAACGATGCATCAAATATTTCCTTGTAATTAAAAGTGAGTATTTTGTGCTGGTCGCTATGTGATGACTAGAAAATCAGTTCTCTTTGCATAACGAGAGCAGGAGAGAAAGAGAGAAATAGCGATTTCCATTTGATAAATATGTTCAAATTCAAACCAATAACAAAGAATATCTCGGAAATGGTTAACTCAAACAAAAATCTTGGTAGGTATTAGATACACAGGTATTAGGTATTAGATATGTAGGTGTTTCAACCGAACTCGTTAGTCATTTTAGATCATAAATATTTTCAAAATAGTTTCTATTTAAAGGTAGTGTGGTCTTATTTGAATATACAAAGACACTTAAAAATAAAATAAAAAAGAAACTTTTATTTAAGATTTAATCTCGATGGAATGCATGAAATACATGTACACATACATGCGCTTAATATAAACCGTTCCATTCCAAAAAAAAAAAAAAAAAATGCATTATCGATAGTGAATTATTTCATTGCAAATTTTCTAAATTTATATTTTCTTTAAAGTTTATAATGACTATCGCCAATAGTTCCAAAATTCACAGGATATTTTGCTTTTAATATGTATTCTGAAAAAAGTGATACAATATGTAAGGAAATATTCTAAAAAGTCAATAAGCGGTACACTTTTAAAAATATTAATATCAAAGAGAATAGTTATTTGAAAATTTAGGGTCATCTCAAGGTCTAATTTGTGAGATGTTAAAGCTTTTTTTGTTCATTTTCGTTCTCCAACATTACCTTCGGGTGATAAATGGGTGAAATGATGCTCAAATGACCCCAGGGTTCATTGAGCTTAAAGTTACCAGACATTCGTCTTTCAGGATAAGGGAAAACACAGGTGCTTTCGGTGCTTTGCTTATACACCTCGTCTACATTCGAGCCCAAAGACATGTTTTTGCCTCATTAGGAAATACTTTTTGAAACAAATGGCACTTTCTAATGTACAGAAATTACATATAATTGTAACAAATCAAAACTCATACATAAGTAGATGAGTTTACAAAACAAAATTTTATTTAAAATAATCTGTTTGTTTTTATTTCATACACCAATGGAACATTGCTACACACATGAAGCTGGTGTGAAATAAAATATTGCGAAAATTAAAGAGTTTAATATAATCGTTTAAATTGTGGCACGAATAAATATTTAGTGTACCGATAATGAAACCTCAAGTCAATTAATTAGTAATAACATAAATTTACTATAGGTGAATTTATAGTTGATGTCCTGGGTATGTGGCATCACTTTTCAGCACTAACAGGGTTTAAACAAAATACTTGGTGATGAAATCGAAAATATGAGCCGACATTGTTTTTATATTAATCATGAATTTTAGTAGCTTCCCCCATTTATTTCCTTATTTTTGAATTGTCCTCCAATGTTAAGTCATATCGGATGATGAATAAAATGGGTGAAATGATGTTCAAATGAGTCCCAGGTCCATAGAGCTTAGAGTTACTCGACATTCACATTTCAGGATAAAGGAGAATCCTAGAGAAAATCTTATCCCGATAACTCGCCCTCACCTAGATTGTTTTAATTTAAATAAGCCAATATCACATCTTCGTTCAACAGAAATGCTGATTGCCTTGTAGGTACTAGTATTTAAATGCAATATCAGCCCACGTCGGTAGCGTAGATGGTAGCGTTCAAGAGGTCGCAAGTTTGAATCTCGGATAAGGTTTTTCCGGGGTTTTCCCATATCCTTAAAGACGAATGTCGGCTCCATGGACCCCGGAGTCATTTGAGCATCACTTGACCCATTTCATTCATCGTCCGATATGACTTAACGTTGAAGGATGTAAATTACAAAAAAAAAAAAATGCAATACTGTATTCTTTCCCATAATGCCTGCAGAGATTTCTTATTCAATGTTTCTGGCTCGGATTGCAATTTCCTTAAGATTATTACCCGTATTATTAATTACACGCTTATTTAGAAACGCACTGAATAAGCACTCCCATCTACATCCGCATCTCGCGTTGACTCCGCTTCCAAGGAGGCGTTTATAGTTTAGGATTTATATTGACTGTGATAATATGCCAACAAATTATATACCTTTCAACATGTATACAATATTTATGTTAGGATTTATTTTATATATTTTAACAGCTATTTTAATACAGTTTTGATATCGAAGTAGGAAGGCGTATCCATCAGGAGAAAGTTATACTCACCTCGTGTCTGCTTCACCGTCATTTAGCAGTACACATATTAACATTTCCTTCTTTTTCTTCTGCAGATCTGCAGTTATTTATAAATGAATCAGTGGGCAATCACGCATACGTGAGTCAAATACAAAGTTCAAGTTTATATTTGCCCCAATAGGTGACGGCATTTTAGTTGCAAATTCCATGTCTGCAATAACAAAGCCCTTGTTTCTAAACATGTCTGGCATAGTTGGAATGTGTGTGACAGTTGCCAGACTAAATATCACTAAATCATAAACATTTTCTTTTCTTTTATTCGCTTTTGCATGTGTAGAAACTGTATGTCTGTGAGAATCTAACAGTCACGGAAGTATGCGATGTGAAATACTAAGGGTGGCAAACTTTACCTGTGGAATTTAAGGGGGCTTAGGTGAAAATTGAACAAAATCCTCTTAAAAGTTCAATGTCATTTATTGCTTTATAATCTTTATTCCGTGTCTTACAGGTGATTATAATTAATCGACAGATATTTTAAATCCACAGATAAGCCCCTTAAGAGTTCGCGAAGCTGTTTTTCTCGTTTTCTAATTGTTAAACTTTTTACACGAATTTTCAAAATTTTCTACATGAAGCAATTTTCGTTTAATCTCCTTCAAATGTTATACGAAATAACTAAATGTTTCTATGGAAATTAATTGTTCTTTCACACTAGCCGTGTGTAGGACGCACTATGAAACGGTAGAGCCAGAATGAAAAATTCAATGCCATAGCCGGGATTTGAACCACGGATCTTCTGGTTTGCGTCCAGCCGCTCTAACCATTTGAGCTACTATGGTCAACGTGCCAACATGACATTAAATTCTCCAACTAACTCGTGTTTCTCCCGGTAAACCACTAGGAGTTCTCATAAACACATGAGACAACTACCTTAATGGCGACTTACTATGCTGTAAGTACTTCAAGGCCCGGGCTTTATAGTTCGGAGCACTATTAGGTATAATTAATGGAAATTAATTGTTCTTTTACACCAGCCGTGTGTACGACGCACTATGAAAAGGTAGAGCCAGAATGAAAAATTCTGGTAGTTGTCTCATGTGTTTGTGAGAATTCCTAGTGGTTTACCGGGAGAAACACGAGTCAGTTGGGAAATTTAATGTCATGTTGGCACGTTGGCCATAGTAGCTCAAATGGTTAGAGCGGCTGGACGGAAACCAGAAGATCGGTGGTTCAAATCCCGGCTATGGCATTGAATTGTTCATTCTGGCTCTACCCTTTCATAAATGTTTTAAATTTAAAAAAAGTTACGAGTGATTATTCTGTATCAGTTTGGGGGAATATTAATTAGAACATCCAATTAACACACTAAAAATAATTTTGTTTTTTCAAAATCTAAATTATCAATAAATGATCTATGCTCAGGATTTCTTCTTAAATATTGCTTAGGGTCAAATTAGATACTTATATCAGTAATTTTTTAATTTTACCACCATATAGGCTACTTTTATTTTCATTTACAATAATTAAATAACACGCTAATTATTTAGAATTTGGACGTTACACCCATGTGTACTCTTAAACAATTGTTAGAAAACTATCCCCCTAGTTATCTAGTTCAACTTTTACGACTATAATTTATCCAGATAACAAACTGTGTCAACCGTGTTTGCATTACACTGCTGGTTGCTTGACTTTGTTTTGCAAATAATTTTGTTCCACGATGTTGATTGCCCAGAATAGTATAATTACAGTCACAAGAGAGCTCGGGAACTGCTTTTCTTTTGTCTATCTGCAAACTTCAAAACATAGGAATAAAGAGAAACTGCGTGCTTGTATAATTTATTCACGAATTTCGAACTATTAAGTTGTCAGGATTGATTTGATCTTCAGAGATTCATTATGTTGTACAAAAGCGAGATAGTTATTTTGCTTGAGTTTTATAGCTATCTGCCAAAGTACACTGTTACCATTTGCACGGTGCACGCATCAACATATTCAAAAACGAAAAATGTCTAATCAAAATATAGTTTAGCTATGATTAATGATAATTTAAAGTCCACAGGTATCTGCATGGCAACGCAAAAAAAGTCAGTTTCATTCTCCACTGAATATTAACTATATTGTAAAAGTACTTCGTGTAACAGGTGTGCGTGTGTAAATGTCCTACATATGAAATACTGATAATTGGTGTTTAATTACACCAACAGCAATGGAGTCGGATTTTTGGGAGGTCAGCGCTCGATATTTAGAACAAACAAGCATCCTATTCGCCCATTGTAAACACGCTAAGCGCTACCGCTAAATAACTGAATTCTTATGGATGTTTCTCCTTCTCAAACCTTCTGGAACTGTGTGGAATTTCCAACTTGCTCTTACAAAGTAAGTCAGTTTGGAGGAATTGGTGAGTGAACAAGTCAGCCAGCGAGTTTACAAACAGCGTTTCTGTTGTGAGTTTGTGACAACTGTAATTAGGAGCAGTAAGTCTTGTTACTGCAAAGAATTAGAAACGTTCAATATTCGACTCTCCAGCGAGTAAACCGCCAGGAATAAGAGGCTACGTCGGTCGTACTTTGTTATGACGTTACCGAAGTGAATGTGAAAATAAAATGAAGCGATAATGAACACTGAAGCAAATGAAGTGACTATGAACTCTATGAAGTCTGAGGGAAAACTAACTAGATAATTAAATGACAGTAAAAACTGATTGAAATGATAGCTTAAATCGGTCAATGAAATAATATGTTTGGAAACTAATGTGATATGATTTCTATCTTAACCTTACGAGTTTCGCCCGCGATTCAATCTCTGCTGATTGTTGTGGCTCCCATTATGAATGGGCAACCCCTGCTCTACAACACACATAAATTGTTTGTGACATCGTTGTAAAAGCAGTGGACGGAGAAAATCGTTTTACTGTTACAAATTAGAATTTGCATGTGGACCGCAGCCGTTGATGACCGTTTTATCACATGTAGAGATAACTGCATAAGGAAATAATGTTCATGTGTAGGAATCAAGACGGTTAACCCTTATGTAGAGGGCTCTTTCAAGCAAGACAAGGTGGTATCGCAGAGGTTAGAGTCATCGATTCGGAACATTAACTAAGAAATGCGGGCATCAGCAGTAACGTCCAGTAAAGTACGTTCAGGAAATGTTTCCTATCTTAACGTTTAGACGGCGTACTAGAAAATTGACCCCAATAAATATTTTATTTATTATTAACATTTATCATCAACCCGGGGAGTGGATTTAGAAGCAATTTATGCTATGGCTTCATTTTGGCAACTGATGAGTATTTTTCAACCCCAAAATCCAATAAACTGCGAGATTCCATCACATATATATCTTCTAATGTCTCCTAGATGGGAAAATTATTAAGGAAAGCCAGAACAAAAAGGCTATAGGAATACAGCATAATTTAAAAATAAAGTTGGGTAAATGTCAACTTATATTTAGTCGATTTTGATGATGCAAGGTAAAGCTTCCGGCTATATTTACTTTCTTTATCACTTAACTACAGCACGTAAGAAAGAATGTTTCACTTCACACTAAAATTTTATTGGATATCAAGCTCCACACTAGTTCCAACAATTAGTGTATTTCACTCAGTTTTCGCATTCACTTAGCTTTCGACGTAGCCCCTTTGCCGGACGGTTTACTCTGTAGAGAATCGAATGCAAGACATCTCTATGTATGTGCTTAGGCTTTCACGGCTGGCGTCCTTTTTGAAGTAAAGTTTCTTCCAGGCTTGTAGACCGTGGTCGATGCACAATTTAGGAGAATTCCTAATTTTTGACCACGGTCTACAAGCCTGGAAGAAATTTTTCTTCAAAAGCAAGACGTCTGTACTCTTTGCCGTAACAGCAGCCTCTGCATGCCACCATAATCGTTACTGACTCACTGGGAGAGCAGCGCTGACTTGCTCACTCTCTAACTCACTTACCGAGGTTGCTCACTCGCCGAGACAAGCGAGAGCCTTCGGTTGTATAGCCGTTGAACTTTCCAGAGCGTTCTAGATGTCAAAACATCCAGAAGGTTCTAATTATATGGCGGTAGGGCTTATCGTGTTTATGTTGAGCGAATGCGCTGATTGTTTATCGTTTCGACTATCCGGCACCGACTTCCCGATAATCTTGCATCACAGTATTTTATTGTATTTATTTGTTGTCATATTTACTTAATTTCTTTTAATCTTGAGTTAATTAAATCCCAGTCGATGTAACGTCTCTTTAACTCAAAAGTATTTAATTCGATAGTTTTTAAAGTATAGTTCTTGGAAACTAATAACTGGTAGTTCTTTCTACATTCATTCTTACTCCTTAACTGTGCTTCGACCCTACTAAGAATGAGAGCCTTTTATCATGCATTTTATAATGAAAAGCAAATGTACATTTAAGGTTATACAACAGTGAACGCTCTGCTTAGAATAAAAGCTAATTCTCATTAGTATATGCCTTTAGAAAGATAAAACGCTAGAAAGTTAAGTGATTATCCTATAAGTACAATTACCCCATCGGGGCACGTGTGCTGTTACCAACCGTGACAGGCAGCTGTCGAGTAAATGTAAACAACACCGCCCTTGCGTAGAGGAAGGAACAGCAACTTTTAATGTCTTCGTAAACATATATACATTACGTGTATGCTGCAAAGCAAATAAATGTCGATATTAGGTATTATTATTGTGCTGCTCGAATGGTTACCATGGCTTTATTGTTGTTAATAGAAACCTCTCAGATAACGCACTGATTACTCCACGTGGATGCAACATCTATCATTTGTGATTCCTGCGCATTCTATTGGCTGAAGTGATGCATTCATTGTGCTTAGCACACGACCGAGGGGCGCGCCAGTACCCCTCTCACTCTTCCAAGAATAATCAGTGCATTATCTGAGAGGTTTCTGTTAACAAAGCTAAATCCATGGTAACCGTTCCAGCAGCGCGACTTTAACACAGACTTTATGTGAGAAAATGAACTAAGCCATGCATGTGAATCCTCTTGCCCTTCCCCCCCCCCCCTTTTATTCATTTATACAGTGGTCATATCGGCGGCCGTTCTCCTTTGGAACATATCGAAGGTGTGAACTTGTAAACGTTAGGTTGTATCATTAGATCACGCACACATTCACACTCTCATTCATACTTCCAGACTTTGGGGAAGAAGGGGAATGATCTTGGTTGGAGAAAAATCCCCACCCCCCAGCCGGGAATCGAACCCCCGGCACGGCAGTCAGGTCTCTACCGACTGAGCTACGGGGCCAGCCACCTTTTAGTTGTCTATACTATTTTGAGAGTATTTGGAAAGCTGAATGTTGAACACGAACCTCGATCCTGCTGTAGAAGTATTAATTGGGAAATCCTAACTTAAATTTTGATTATTGCTGATGTACGAAATGTTATGTGGCTGTTTCCATCACTACTTTTACAATAGTTTTGTAAACGAGTCAGTACAGAAAGTAGTGTGAATGCAAATTGATATATGTATTTCTTTATTCAGAATGTTTACAAATGAATGCTTAATTAACTGAAATATAGGACCATTTTAGACAAATATAATTTGCCTCAGTATAGTAGGTAAATGGTGAACGAATTTTATTAAAATAAATAATTATGAAGGGTTGAAGTGCTTTACGGATAACGTCCATCAGATTGAGATAAACAGGTGGACTCACAGAACCAAAGAATGGATTACATCTGCCTTAAATCTTTAAGATCTTGATTCCTAAGTCTGAGCCCATAAAGATGTACAAAAAATAATATTTAGGAGGCCTGGTTTTCTTCGAAATAAAAGGCAGGAAAGGCAGTTGTGACATATTTATTGCCAGTAACTAACCTTCTGACACGCAGAGTCCAGGACATAAAAAATACAAACAGGGCTGCGCGTTCTTTGGATTTCTGACATGTTTGTGGTCTATTTGTTGACCCAGGGTTGAAGCGTCGATTTGTCATCGCAAGATCGCTAATGAGAGACTTCCGAACTTCTCCTGTATCTTCCTTCCCTTAAACTACGTATGCATAATTAACAAGTGTTTTCCTAGCAATAATAATAATAATAATAATAATAATAATAATAATAATAATAATAATAATAATAATAATAATAATAATAATAATAATAATAATAATAATAATAATAATAATAATAATAATAATAATAATAATAATAATAATAATAATAATAATAATAATAATAATAATAATAATAATAATAATAATAATAATAATAATAATTATTATTATTATTATTATTATAATAATAATTATAATAATAATAATTATTATTATTATTATAATAATAATAATTATTATTATTATTATAATAATAATAATTATAATAATAATTATAATAATTATAATAATAATTATAATAATAATAATTATAATAATAATTATAATAATTATAATAATAATTATAATAATAATAATAATAATTATAATAATAATAATAATAATAATAATAATAATAATAATAATAATAATAATAATAATAATAATAATAATAATAATAATAATAATAATAATAATAATAATAATAATAATAATAATAATAATAATAATAATAATAGCAGTATTTTACTCTGTCATACCGCATTCATTACGCGTAAAAAGGGATATGGTCAGAAAGATGTATTTCAGTGGTTTCTTTAGTGTAAACCTAATATCATTGGCCGAGAAAACAAAAATTCCGAGTTGCATATTTGTTTAAACTGCAGAAGATTTTTTAATTCAATGTTGGTTTTGAGGCTCTGAAAGTTTTTCTTCTTCTCTTGGTATAGGACACAGTCCTGTTCATTTATGGTTCTCTACCCCTTATGCCATTTTAGACGTCGAGTGAGGGAGCCACAACTATGGACCAGAGAGAGAACTCCAGGGATGGGTGATCGGCCCGGTCTCCGGAATGAGATTGAGGAAAGCAGATGAACCAAATGAGGGAGAAGTGGACGAAAGGAAAGATGATGTTGGAGTCATTGTTGGAATAATGAGGGGGAAAACCTGAGGTCCCGTAGAAAATCCGCCAGAAATCTCACTTTGCTGTTGCCTGGGATCGAACCCGGTTCACCTTGGTGAAAGTCAAGCCGTCTAGCTGCTCAGCCATGGCGCAACCGATCTGGGAGTTTTAAGCTCAGTATTATAGGAAGGAAAGAATAATGGAAAATTACCCTTAGAAGCTGCTGTATTATCATCTTTACGTACATTCCAAGTACGTCAGGTTCCGTAGAAAGAACCTCATACAAGAATGTACTATGTGATGATAAATCGTTTACGACAGAAAAATTAGGTGTGTATTAGTTATCGACAATAATAGCACAAAAAAGCTACAAAAGAAACATTAAAATGTATTCTCCATGTGTTTATAATGGATAATGTAAACTTCCTTAAAAGTTTATGTCTCACAATATTTACCAAAACCATAAAATGTTTCGTGGATGTACTGATACGAGAAGCAAAATCTTAAAAAGCGCACAATAAGTCTAAATTGAAGGTTTTATTCCACCTAAAAATCCGAGCTGTAGTGATAACACATCCCTTTCATCATAGTATTGAAACATAACCTCTTAAATTGTTGCGTTAGTTAACATTAAAAAGAAATGCCGAACGATCTCAGTGAAGACAAATGCGAAACTGCCGCCGGTAAGTCGATACTAGACGTAGCAGTCCAGAGAAGCAGACTGCACATAAACTTCAAAACTTGACGAAAGGAACAGCTATTATGTTGTTTGGGTGCGAGTTTACAGACGTCGAGAAAGAGACAGAAGAATCAGATATTTAATGAGAAGGTTTTGGTTTACTGTTTCAGAACCATAATTCCTCAATATGTAACTGCGGTGACACAGAAAGAGGGAGAGAACCGACCCAAACATTCATTTCTGTTACGCAACCATTTAGGTAGGGTATAATAGCTATGGGAACGAAGTGCTAACTACCGAGAAGGTTGTCAGCTGTTTTTTGTTGACTTGAGGAAAGACAGAAGAACGTTTGACGCGAGGGGGTTGTTGGTATGTATTGCACAGTTAAACTGAAGTAAGAAATTCAATTAGGCTGGCCCTGTAGCTCAGTAGGTAGAGCACCTGCCATGGTAGGGGTCCCGGGTTCGATTCCCGGATGTGGGGGTGAGGATTTTTCTCCGATCAAGATAATTCCTCACCTTCCCCAGAGTCTGGAAGTGTGAATGTGTATGTAATCTAATGATTATAACCCAACGAATACGAGTTAACACCTTCGATAATGTTCCAAAGGAGAATGGCCGCCGATATGACCATTGCAGTTAAAGGCGGGGTATAAATGGAACAAAAAACAACTCAATTGTTTATTGTTCTCTTTGAGTATTGTGTTACACCAGCCATAAAATGTAGTGCGAGGGGAACCTTCTGTTTCACATTCTCAGACTTTCTCAACCCGTTCTTTGGCGACTGCTGTTTCTAAAGCTTATTACCAATTTGCTACATGTTAATCGATATAAAATCTGTACATATGGTGGGATTACTCAAAACTGGCCACATTTTTTCTGGCTGGAGTAGATTTCGTTTTTATTTAACTTTCTTTTATTAACTCCAACGTTAAGTCATATCGGACGATGAATGAAATGGGTGAAATGGTCCTCAAATGAGTCCAGGGTGCATAGAGGTTAGAGATACCCGACATTCATTTTTCAGAATAAGGGAAAACCGCGGAAAACGCCTTATCCAGATAACTCAGCCTGACAGAGATTCGAACTCGAGACACTACCATCTGCGTTACACAGCTGGGCGTAGAGTTCGTTGCTACTCCGCTTCTATCCAGTAAGCATCTATTCATATCTAATTTTAGCCAACCAGAAACATAATATCCTCCCCAAATGGAGTACTATCCGCCACAAGAAGGCAAGCGGGGCCGGAAGAGTGAGAGGGTTTTTAAGTGTTTATCTGCTCTGTTAGTGGTTCTGTTTATTAAGAAATGAGTGTATGGTAGTGCATAGCTGACAGATCTAATGCTCGTTTCAATAACTGCAGTGATGGATATTATACATGAGTGAGCTATGTGACAACACTGTGTATCCCGGGTTCGATCCCAGGCGACCGCAAAGTGAGATTTGTGGTGGACAACACCTCCGGTTTCCTCCACCATCTCATTCCATCGGTGCTCCATCTTCATCTCAAGTATCATCAGTGTCACCGCCTGCGGTGCCGTATGTAGTAAAAGCGGGCGTTAAACACTACACACTTGACAACACTGTGTATGTTAAATGTACCTAGCATCCTTATCATATCCAGATGGCGAGCATAAACATCATGTGGATAGCAATAGTGGTGGTTACACGTTCCTCTGCCTTGCCTTCTTAAGCTGGGTGGACTGTACATCATTGATAGGAGATAGTTTCGCTTCACTGTTCTGATATCAATCTAATTACAAAATGGACTATAGGTGCTATAGGAATAGAGGAACTTACGAGTAGTCTTTTTTACTTCCCTAGTACTACCTCTATCTTTTGTTAGGGGACTCTTGTTTCTCTATCTCTTAAGGTAGTGTTGAGGAACGGTAACTCTGGATGAGTTAGAGAACCCAGGATGGAGGATCAGCCCGATGCCTGGTATGAGAGCGACAGAAGTGGATGACAGAATGAGGGCGAAATGAATGATAGGAAAGATGATAATGGAGAAACTGGTGGAATGATGGCGGAGGAAACCGGAGATGCGGAGAAAACCCTCCCCTGCGCCGTGTTGTCCACCACAAATCTCACATGCGGTAGCCTGGGTTCGAGGGTAACCCCTCGGCCACGGTGCGGCCTTGAAATAGAGGGACACGTGGACTTAAAGCCATCGTCAAATATTTCAAGTCGGTATGTATCGGCTTTGAATTAATATTTTCTTTGAATGACCAATGAAAAAACATCTAATGCATTAGATTCACGTGATATAGAATATTTCAGATTTGGTTAACCCCGCAGAAGTATTTGTTTCAATCGTGTAAGGTGCACTGCTTGTGTGGTAAAATTTTGTCTATCTCTTATAGCCTATCAGCTATGTAAATGTCATTCAGAATGAAGGGCACTCAGAGGCGATTCCCAGAAAATATAAGATATGCATTTCATTTGTCATAATTTCTGAGAAAATTGTAAATTTTTAAAAAATGTTTCGTATAATGGCTTGTGGAGAGAGATATTATTTTTTTTTTAATTTTATTATTGTAATTTTTTGTCCAAATGTGTATGTCGCGAAGTTGGAAGATGCTGAACCTAAATACAGAGTTCAATATTTAAGAAATTGTGGTTTTTGAGTTCTGCTGTACACGTGGCACTTTTTCTCAAAAGGCTTTTTTTATTATTATTTTTTTTTATTCAGGGGTCCCAAAATACATTTCAATGAAATCACGGTAAAGAAATTTTAAAAGGAACCATATTAATTATCTACTATACGAGGGTGTTTTAAAAGTTTCCAATTTTAACATGACCATGACAGCACTCGTAAATAAAAGCTAGTTGTTTTCGTTGTTCATCTGTTTACAGTTACTCACCAAAGTTTTAGCAATTTCGGATGCTCAGTTGCTATGTAACAATCGTTTGAGTGAGTTGATGTGAGTGTTTTTATGAAAATGGACAAAGTCGAGTATCGAGCTCTCATTAAATATTTGTTTTTGAAAGGCAATACGCCTACGAAAATCAAAGATGGGTTGGATTCTGTGTATGGGGACTCTGCACCATCATTTACCACAGTGTAATTTTGGGCAGCTGAATTTAAACATGGCCGTAGAGCTTGGGAGACGATGAACATTCGGGGCGTCCCAAAACTGCATTTACCGAAAAAAAATATCGCCAAAGTTCATCAAATGGTGCTAGACGGCCGCCGAATTAAAGTGAGAGTGATAGCAAAGGCTATTAACATGTCAAAAGAACGTGTTCGTCACATTAAATCAACATTTTGACATGAGAAAGCCGTCCGTGCGTTGGGTGCCGCGTTCACGTTAGACCAAAACACGTGTTCGAATGAACATTTCCAACACTGTGTTAGTGCAGTTTAGGCGCAATAAATCCGAATTTTGGCGCCAATTAATTACTATAGGTGAAACTTGGATACACTATTATAGGCCCGAAACAAAAATACAATCCAAACAGTGGACTGCAAAGGGGGAACCGGCTCCAGAAAAAGAAAAAACTATATTTTTGTCGGCTGGGAAAGTGACGGCGAATGTTTTTGGAATAGTGATGGAGTTATTTTAATCGATTATTTTCAAAAAGGAAAAACCATTACAGGAGCATACTACGTATCATTACTTGACAAGCTGAAGGCAGAACTTGCAGAAAAACGGCCACATTTGCAGAAAAAGAAAATCCTGTTTCACCAAGACAACGCACCTCAGCGGTTGCAATGGTGAAAATCCACGAATTACGGTTTGAACTGCTGACCTTACTCACCAGATCTAGCCCCAAGCTACTTCGTTTGGTTCCCTCATCTGAAAATTGCGCTCGGAGGACAGGGATTTTCGTCAAATGCATTCACCTTCGTCATCAATTATTTAGCAGAGAAAAACGCGAGTACTATTTGGACGGGTTACAGAGATGGGAGCATTGCTGGGAGTAGTGTGCAGAGTTACAAGGAGACCATGTTGAAAAATATAAAAAATAAATCTGAAAAAACATCTTCTATGTTTATTAGGTCGGAAACTTTTCAAACCACCCTCGTAGAAAGGTGATAATGCAAAAATAAGCTAAGACTGCGAGCCCCTTGTACTATTTTTATTCGAACAGCACGTCTCGTTTATGCACTTTTGTGTAATATCCAGACCCAGAAGTTCTGTGTGCATTACATCATAGAAGCAAACAGTGGTATAACACAAACTGGAGGTTAGTTGTCTGACAAACAGCTGAGAGAATGAACTAAGGTGTTGTTGCTCGGGGACACGTTTCTTCAAGTATTGTCCGGGTTAACATATCCACCAGGAACTTCCCATTACGGGTGTGACTTAACAAGCCTGTGTGACACGCTCGACCTTGGTACACTTCGTCACATTAGACGGAAATAGCGGCAAAATGTATATATTCTTCCATTTCCAGGAATGGTTCTTAATCACCTCTTTTCCTGGCCATCCTGAATCGTGTTTCCTAGCCGACTGCCTCTGTGGTCCCTGTTCGATTCCTGGTTAGAGGATGGGGAAAAAATTTGCAAGGGATTATTCCCCATTCTCCGAAAATCTGATAGAATTTAAACACAGTTGAAAAAACCCAGTCAACGAATAAACAGCAATGAGAAAGGTAAACCCGGCGATATGATCCAAGAAGTTAATGGCAACATACAATAGCCATTACAATAGTGCATTAGGAGATGTCTTTACCTACGTAGTTGTACCATTGTGCGTATGTAAGCCACAGACATAAAAGAAAAAAGCGGGATAAAATACAAAATTTAATTCTTGAGTCGGACTGGGCCAATGTTAAATCTGCTGAATTTATGATCTATTAGTTCAGAAATTATTTATGATGTCAGACTGAACAGGATGTAGATAGAAGGATTACAAATTCATGATCTTTTCTTATCTGGATTTGATTGTTTAGCCATATACGGTTATTTTCTTAACTGTACGTATTTTTCATTAAAATTTACACTTTAATTGTTTAAAAGATAAATCTCATTAACTTCGAAGTGGTTCCACAGTAGCACTATTATCATATAATTTCATAATTTTGCTTTCAATTGTTTCTGAGAAAACTGTCTATTTACAGAGGCCGAACGTAAACATGTTTATTACTTATATTATTTTAAAAATACGCAGAGTAAGCGTACGTAAATACAACTGGTACAAAATAAACTTGAGTCTTCCATTAAACATATAAACTCATAAATAGCAACTGAACCTGATTTGCACTACAAGGAGAAATAAAACGGTTACTTACATCTGGACATAAGTATTCGAGCTAGTATTTAGTTATCATTCCATTTCTTTGAATTACTGCTGATAATCGTTTGGGCATTGTCTATATGTGCTGTTTAGTGACTGCAGAGTCCATATTTCTGCACTCTGTTTGAAGTTCTTTCAGATGGTGCTTGCTTCGGATGTGATGCTTCCTCACATTCTCCTCGAGTTCCTTCCAGATGTTCTCTATAGGATTTAAATCTGGAGATTGGGGCGGTGTCTTCAAAGTGTGAGGAGTGTTGTACACGATGCAAAGCCTTACATTTTCAGGAATATGCTTCGGATCATTGTCCTGCTGGAAGTAATAATCATGCCATAATCCCAGCTTCTCTGCACTCTTTTTAAGATTGTTTTCAAGAATCCTCTTGTATTCAAATTTGTCCATGATCCCATCTATGAACCCCAAGTTCTGCAAAGCCAGATAAAGCTATACAGCCCCATACCATCACACTACTACCACCATGTTTCACTTAGCTACAATGTTCTTAGGTTCCCATTCTGTATTTGGCAGTCTCCACACTTTAAGACGTCCATCACTCTTGTATAAGCAGAATTTGCTCTCGTCCGACCAGAGAACCTTATCCCAGAATTCTGTTGGTTTCATCACATTCTGTTTAGAAAATTCTATACGCTTTTCCTTATTCACCTTATTAACCTATGGTTTCTTCCTAGGAACGCGGGTCTTGTACCCAGTACTATTTAAAACCAGTTCAACTGCTCTGGTGTGAATCACAGTGTCAGAATGCATCTTCTAATCTCAGATGCAGTCACCCTTGGATTTCATCATTTTTATTATTTGCCTTCTGTCTCCGGTGGTGAGTTTAGAAGGAGCGTCATTTCTAGGTTTATTTACAACAGTATTTGTCTGTTTGAAGCGTTGAATTATGCAGAACAGAGTTTTGCTTCTGTTAATAGTTTTGGCAATTTCAGAGAGAGATTTGTTTTGTTTGTACATATTTATCACGATATTTTATCACGATATTCCTCTCTGCCACAGTTGTCTCCTTACCTTTACGTCCCATATTACCTGTGAGTTCACAATCGGCTGAATAACTGAGCACACTGTCTCGAGGCATAGCATAAACAACTGCTATGTGGTAGGGGCGTGTAGGGTACATCCAACCACCTTTCTCTCTGTTCGATTGCGTACGTTCGAATACTTGTCCTCCAATAAGAGAGACAATAGAATAAATACAGTACAGATTGTGTAATAAATATATGCAAAGTGATATTTTAAATATTGTTTCCGAGATACAAAAGGTTAATGTTTACAAGTTTAACAATTCAACGCTGCCAAATAAATATTACAGTATTTATAGTACGTACAATGTTACATGTTATATTATTGGAATACTTCTGTCGGCCTCTGTATATTAGAATATGTAATAAAATAGTTCAAAGCAAAAATGATAAAAACAAACTCCTATTACGTACAAAGTGAAGCTAGTCACAGTGAAGCAATAAGTATTACCTATACAAATATAACTATTTGTAGCAATAGAACTTCACTTATCTTAAGAAAAGATGCCAATTCTTCTTATTAGTTGAATTAGTTGAAATCGATTTCAGGAATCCTTGTTCGCGTCCTCATTCAACACAACTAATTCAACTAATAAGAAAAATTGACATCTTTTCTTAAGATAAATGAAGGTTTTTTATTTTGTTACAAATATTTATGATTGTATAATACAAACTCCTATATTTGCAAAGAAGCAAATGACATGGCTTTTCATTCATATGCCATATTTAATTGTAGTAAGAATTTTAGGCCAAAATCCCCTTAAGGGCACTGGGAGGTTATTTTTACCCAGACAGGCCAA
This sequence comes from Mantis religiosa, assembly GCA_030765055.1. Taxonomy (NCBI): domain Eukaryota; kingdom Metazoa; phylum Arthropoda; class Insecta; order Mantodea; family Mantidae; genus Mantis; species Mantis religiosa. Next base: position 95,072,366 of record CM060959.1, read on the forward strand.
GTTTTTAAGAATATTGAAATATAAATATACGAAAAACTAAACATTGCAAGAAATTGAATTTTGGTATTATTATAGTATAAGGATGTGTGCACTTGACGACATTAACTTCATACAGTTCCAAATGTTCTTAAAGGATGAGCAAAATTTCACTCTCTACTTGGTGTAAAGTAAGGATGTTCTGTTTTTCTGCGAGTACTGCAGAATTTATTGTATACCGAATGGCAAATATTAGAAGCTACCTACTTGCCTGATCAGTATAAAGTGTAGAAATAATTACCTATTTATTTACTTCAGTGTAAGGAGTTTATGTAGTGATCGTAGCATTAGGCTATAGTTAAAACAAACGTCGTTCGAGGGAGCACTTAAGGAAAAACAGTTTTTATTAGACTTTTTTTTTCATTTGTCCATTTACACTTTGTGAAACATGTATTAATATAATGTCCATAGTCATAGAACCTGAAGCGCAAATGATAAGCCACATTTTGAGAACTTTTAAATTTACAGTAAGCAACTTGTTCTGAATGTTGTGATGGAGTTACTTTAAAAGATGTTGGTTGAGCATTAACATTTCTTTATCAAGCCCTAAGAGGGGAAGGGTTAGAAAGCAAAACAAACGAAACATTTTTCATCCTCTCATATAATGTAAGTCTAATTTTGAATCGTACATAATGTTATCCTCTTTGCTGAAGTAAATAAATAGATTATGTTTGGTTTGTAAATCTGACTTCAATAAATTATATGTGTGAGTGTTTTAAACAGTTTAAATGAAATGGTTTATTTTGTGTAACAGTAAAAACATGCTTTTCAAATATAGATTTTAAAAAAATAATTCTGGTGATGCTCTTCTACATGAATACGTTTTTCTTTTCAGCTTCTTTACAGTTCTATTTGTTTAGATTTGTAATTATACTATATTATATTTTTGTCATATGTGCTGATTTGTGTGTATTTAGATTTTAAAATGTGAATAGGATTACTACTGGAGATGGCTCTTTATGGATAGTGATAGCATTGTGTCTTGCGGTGAGAACCACTTTTTATAAATCTAAATATTGCGTTTAACATGTCAAAGTCTGTCAGTTTGCAAGACGTTATCAGTTTTTTTTATGGGTGCTCTAGAAGTAAAAGTAAACAAGTATTTCTGGCTTCTGAAGATAAGCAAGTGAATCATTTACATACAGTCAAAACATTTGTTTTATGAAGTAAAATACCGTCTCAAGGCAAAATACATGGGTCATTCAAAAATTAGTGGCAACACTGCCTGTATTTGGCGCTGTCAGCAGTAAATCGTGTAAGCTAATAACAATGAAAAGTAAGAACATCTAATATTTGTTAGCTGTGAGTTTGAAGACAATAATTTTATTTAATAAGACATTTTAGTAAGTTTAATTGTAGGCTGTTATCTCCAGTGCTCTAAATACGAGGGCTGTTCAATAAATAATGATAATACTTTTTTACGGTCTTAATTTTTCGCACTAAAATTCAATTTTATAATATTCTGTTAGCTTAATGTGAAACAAACACGCCGTAGTAGTTTCATTGTTGTACTCCTGGTTCCCGCCTGTGAGAATCGGGTAACTTCCGACATGTTAAGTATCGCCTATCACTGCAGTGGAGGTAACACGCGAGGAACAATATGCGACTTTGAAATTCTGCTTTCGTCTCAAATAATATTCAGTTGAGGCTTATACAATGTTACAGGAGGCCTTTGGAGAATCTGTTCTTCCCTAAAGCACAGTTGGAAGGTGGTTTAAAATGTTTAAAATGGGGAAACAATCAATTTCAAAGGAAGGTGGACCCTGTGCTCCAGTTACTGCTCTTAAGAAAACATCAACACTGCTGCTGCCATTGTGAGAGAGGATCGACGAATTACCTCAAGATCACTTTCTGAAATACTGAACATTTCATTGCGTGTCACCTACACGTTGGTGACAGAAGCATTACACATGAGACGTATTTGTGAGCGATGGGTCCCAGACTGTTGATTCCCGAAGTTAAAGTTGATGTTAGAGGAAGATCCGTAGTTTCTTTCAAACGTAATCACTGCGGATAAAACTTGGCTACATCATTTTGTTCCTGAGAGCAAACAGCAAAGCTCAGTGTGGAAATCTCCTTCATCACCAACCCCTCCAAAAAAAAAAAAAAAAAAAAAAAAAAAAAAAAAAAAAAAGCAAAAGTAGTTGCTTCTGCTGGGAAAATTATGGTCATCTCATTCTTTGATATTCATGGAATGGTTTATCAGCATGTTGTACCTGCACACACATTAGTAACTGGACAATACTACAGGGATGTCCTGAATACATTGCAAGTCCATATCAGGCACAAAAGACCACATTTCCGTGAAGCAGGCTGGATGCTACACCACGATAATGCGCGACCGCATATTGCCAATGTTGTTGCTGAATATCTTGCAAAAATCAACGTGAAGTGCATCCCTCACCCTGCCTATAGTCCGGATTTAGCCTCATGCGACATTTTTCTATTCCCTAACTTAAGAAACGCCTTCATGGGAGGCATTATCCATCATCAGAAGTAGTGGTGAAGGCTGCGGAGGCTATTTTAAAGGATCTCTCAAAAATGGTTTCCAGCATGACTTTGAAGACTGGCATAAACGCAGGGACAAGTGCATCAATTCAGGGGAGACTATTTTGAGAAGGACCATCAAAATTATGAGGATGAGTAAAGGTACGTTGTCAAAAAAAAAAAAAAAAGTGTGAACATTCTTTATTGAACAGCCCTCGTATGTTTAGTAAAAATGGAAAAAGATGCTTCATTAAAATACATGTTGTAAGAGAATGCCATACAGAATTATTGGAAGTTTGTTGTAGACAGACTTTACCATATCGTACCGTGGCTAGGTGGGGGAATGCATTTCGTAGAGGAAGAGAAGACGTTCATCAAAATCTGGAGCAGGCAGAACGCAATCAGCAAGTAATGATGTGCATGTGAATGCTATTAGAGCACTGCTAGAAGAACATCGTTGTTGGACTTGAATTGAACTAGCAAGGGAGAATAAAATTATCACTTAGGGGAGTTCGCTTTAGAACCAGACAGGCAATTACAGCAGCAGTAGAGCAGTCTGTTCGAATATTAGGACAAGACGCTGTGTATGGCATCCTTCGGCTCCCTGATGTGTGGAGACGAGTTCTTTATGTTGGAGGAGATTACTTCTAAGCACTGCAATAATATGACTGCTCCAAAAATGTTTTATTTGTTGTTAATTCAGAAGTTGCCACTAATTATTGAATGACCTAAGTATTAAGGCTAAAAATAAATTTCACAAGAAATCCATAGTTACATAAGTTTTGAGGTTACATTATTATTATTATTATTATTATTATTATTATTATTATTATTATTATTATTATTATTATTATTATTATTATTATTATTATTATTATTATTATTATTATTATTATTATTATTATTATTATTATTATTATTATTATTATTATTATTATTATTATTATTATTATTATTATTATTATTATTATTATTATTATTATTATTATTATTATTTATTGTGGTTGTTGCTTATGTTCTGAGAAAACCCAGGAAATATGCACAAACAGTACATTTTTGAATTTACATTTTAGGCACAAAACCCATTAAGGCGTTTTATTAGTTCTAATCATACTTGATTGGAGGTACGTAAGTGCAAATATTTCAGTATTAAAGAATCTAATACGGAACTTTTATGTTTGATTTCCAATCAGTGTTCCTGTACAAAAGCATACGATGATTCTGAAACATTCATATCTTCCGTGAGGTTAACTTTTTACTTCCATGTCCTCAGGACTTCCTGTGTATTGGGTCGAGAACAGCAATACGCCTTGGTCAACACTAGATATCTACCATTAAACGACACCTACCTATTTGTAATACTCCAAGGCATTTCTTTTAAAAATATGTATGTAGTTAAGTATCGAGACCTCTGGATTTGGTTAGCATACTAGCAACCACTCTAGTTTTTCGAAATTTACGTCCTCCATCGTTAGATCATATCGGACGATGAATGATTGAAAGGGATGAAATTATGCTCAAATGAGTCCAGGGTCCATGGAGCTTAGAGTTACCCGATATTCGTCTTTCAGGATAAGGGTAAACCCCGGAAAAACTTTATCCAAGTAACTCACCCTGACCGAGATTCGAACTCGGGACCTCTTGGACGTGAGGCAGACATGCTACCATCTACGCTACCGAGGCGGGCACGTCGTGCGTGTACCGGTAGAGGTTCTGTACATAGAACGTTTTACACACTAGCTAAGGTTCTGACTATTTTACCCATTAACTATTTTAACACATTAAATATTCCTAATATTCACAGCAGTGGAACAGCCAGCACGGTTTCCAATCCTCGCGTTCCTACATTGTGGGTCTTTCCCGCAGATTGAAATTCAGGCACGCTCCCTTTATCTAAGGATGAAGCTGCCTCACTCCAAATTCGTGACACAGTGTATACACTACCTACACCACAAGCTTCCACAGTTGATTGCTGGGTTTTTGAAAAATCTGCAGTTGTCCTATATTCTGGATTAGAGCGGTTTCGTAAAAACTTGTTCATATTAAATATAATTTTTCTACTCTGAGAATGAATCACTTCACGTTTGTTGATCGAAAAATCACTGTGCCCACCTTCGAGGGACATGTTCAAGCACTCGGATCACTAACACTGGAGAAAAGATATGTATATGATCATAATTTAATGTAATAATAGCAGTACTTCAGCTCGAGTTCGACACAGGAGTTAACGATGTCGTTCATGTTAACAAAATAACACACCACTACTCTGGAAATGAACTGAACATTAACTCAGACTGTTTCAAACTGCGTGACTTCTATTTCCAGAGTAGGTGCACTGTTTATTTATGCTTGAGATAAGTGGTGTGAGGAAGGAATCGTGTTGTTTTTCATGCTTACTATCTGTGTTGAATGGATGGAAGTTGGGTATTATAACCATAACCATGCAAAGATAAATCATGCATCTCTCGCGTTCTAAGTATCGTAGTTTTAAAAGTTGGCCAGCCCAGCCAGCCTCGGTAGCGTAGAGAGTAGCGTGTCTGCCTCACGTTCAAGGGGTCCCGAGTTCCAATTTCGGTCAGCGTAAGTTATCTGGATAAGATTTCTCCGGGGTTTTTCGCTTATCCTGAAAGACGAATGTCGGGTAACTCCTAAGCTGTAGGACACTGGGCTCATTTGATCATCATTTCACCCATTTCATTTATCGTCCGTTATGACAACGTTGAAGGACGATAAATGACAATTCATTTTAGAGAGAGATAGAGAAGAGGAATGAGGGTGGAAGTTTGGGTTACCCTTAAGAAACTAAGTTCAGCAAAATAAATAAGAAATTTTGAATTGTAGGGTCTTAAAAACTTTAGCTTCCAGCAGCTTTTTATTTCCATATAACCACATTTAAAATAAAATGTAATGAGAAAATGTTAGCATATAATGTGATATTAGTAATTTACTTACACTAAACTGCCAGTTTCACACAGAAATATGCACATTTCCTGGGTTCAGAGAATATCCAGATAAATCACACACTTCCTGGCCTCCTTAAGTTATTCGTAGCGTGACAATGAGAAATCATTGGCTAGATTTTAGAAGGTAAGTAATTTTAAAATTAGATGACATATTTTTATGCTGAATATTTCCATAAAGAGCCATCTGTGAATATTATGTTAATATTAGGATATTTTGAATAATGTATTGATGGTGCGCAGTCAGTGAGACGTCTGCGGAGTACTTCTCGGAAGGAAGAGAGTGTGTTAACTGCGGCGCCATCTCCACCCCGCTGTGGCGTCGGGATGGAACAGGCCACTACCTCTGTAATGCCTGCGGTCTGTACCACAAGATGAACGGCATGAACAGGCCCCTCGTCAAACAGCCGCGGCGGCTGGTAAGGCCCACTTCACGGCATCATGTTAAAGTATTCGAATCCTGCTCCATTCCCAGTTTACCAAAGGTTTCCTATTATTGACTTTACACCGGCCGCCACTGCTCAACAAGTGTGTATTATGGCTATTCTTAAGTTTAGCACTACCTTCAATTCACTGTCGTAACTGCCAAATTATAATGTATTTAAGTTTAAAGAGAAGTTGTATTAGAAAATACAGATCATTAGGTATATTAACTCATATGATGAAACTGTTTTGAATAACAAATAGATGGCCACGCCGTGGCTCAGTGGTTAGACCGCTTGGCTCTCACCAAGGTGGCCCAGGTTCGATCCCAGGCGACCGCAAAGTGAGATTTGTGGTGGACAACACGGTGCTGGGGCGGGTTTTCTCCGGGATCTCCGGTTTTCCCCGCCATCTCATTCCACCTATGCTCCATCTTCATCTCATGTACCATCAGGGTCATCGCCTGCGGTGTCTATGTAGTAAAAACGGGCGTTAAACACTACACATTTTATTTTCAACACATTTAACAAATAAACGCTCTTGAATATATATCACATAATGTTACGTCTTCCTAGTGCAAAATGCCTTTTTGCTATTTTGGGAATACCTTAGAACTTGAAAAGTTATGTCCGTCTGTCTGCTTTTTAAAAGTGTAAGTCCTCCAATGTTAAGTGATATTGGACGTTGAATGAAATAGCTGAAATTATACTCAAATGAGCTCAATATCTATTGAGCTTAAAGTTATCAGACACTCATCTTTCAGTATAAGAGAAAACAACGGGGAGAAAAGAAAACCTTTTCCAGATAACTCACCCTGACCGAGATTAGTACTCGGGACCTTCTGAGGCAGACACGCTACCATCTACGCTACAGATGCGGGCCCATCTCTCTCACGAATCACAAATAATTTAAATGATATGTATAGAAGTCTAAAGAAACACTTTTGACCTATATCTATGGCTGTTGTCGACAGGAAACTGTTTCTATGGAGAACCTTCGCCAAAATCATATGGGTAATTTTAAGACAATTGAACGTTCATTTAAGAGTGTTTGACAGTGCATCTTCAGCTGTTCGAAATCGGCGCGAAACTAAGATTTGTGCATCGCTTACTTCTAGATGTTTTAAAGATTAATTTTTCAAAGAAGAATTCAGTTAATGAGAACCAACTTTATTACATATTCTCATATCTTAATGAAAATCAATTAGGAGCAGAAAAAATAGCTCCACAGCAGTTTTAAATGTGTAGTTACTCTGTGGACCGATAGTCCACGAAGTGCAAGACCCACCAACCCGACTGCCGGCGTCATACCCACAAGCACAGGCAATTATAGTTCAACAAATGCATGGAAATGAAGTGCTCAATACCAGAATTTCCTCAGATTCACCTCTAATCATATTTCTTCTCACTACTGAATGGGCACAGTCCTCTGCATGAGCTAAAAGGTTCATATCGTTCGAATGTTGGATACAAACTGGGAACAATACAAATTATTAATGCTTGACATCCTACAAAGCTTAACGAATGGGAGAGAAGTGGCCTTCCTTCATAGCAGAGAAAGAAGGGAAGGCCGATGTGCACACTGAAAACACGTTATCACTTTTCATCATTTTATAGAGCAATTACTGAAAAAGATACAAAGAAATGTCTGGGAACCTCAGAGATTCCATTGCAAGCAAGTGATACAGACATAGGAATGGGCTTTCTCATGTCGAGCTCCTAAAAACTCTATAAATTTTGGACTTGCAACGAAAATAAATTGAAACAGGCTTCCTTTAACTTAGCAAGAACAAAATAAAAACCTATGTTAGTACTTATAGATAACTCAAAGGATAAAACAAATAAAAACAGAGTGTTAACTGAAGCATTCTGCGAACAAAGTTTAGTAAACTCCGTGTTTTTTACGTGATATTTGAAACTAAATGAGCTCCTATTCCACTTATTTATATTTAAAATAAAATATAGAATTAACCTGTTTAAATATTCAAAGAAAAACGACATATTGGATTGCTATTATAAATGCGCGCCATACCACTACTGCCAGGGAAGGGAGGCGCGGAATAAAACGCTGCACGACGATGTACGTCAGCTATGGAAGATTTTAGATCATCGGTGGTGATTCTCCAATTTATATTTCATTTTAAAATCACAAAATATTATTGCCGTAAGCAGAAATATGCAAACCCTGAGAAATTACCAGGAATGTGGTATCTGCTCTATAATATTGTCCGTGGCCTATTCTTGTTCACTGTGTTTATTAGATACCCCCACAAGAAAAACTCCAGTGAGCTTAGGTCAGGTGATCTGGGAGGACACAGATCGTTTAAGATTATTCGATTATCAAAGAAACTGGTTGCAAGTTCCATGGTGTCATTAGATGTATGGCACGTTGCTCCATCTTGCTGGAAATATCCTTCTCTCAATTAGATATCATCCAGTTGCTCCACAAATGTATTGAAGATACCCATATAAACTTCAGTGTCTACAGTCGTATCAAAGAAAATTAAGACATTTTAGACTGTCAAATGTCAACAATTGTCAGCGTTGTCAATTCTCCCAGAGCCACTAAGATCATTAAAACAAATGTCTACATTCTATGATCTTTCAAAGGGAAATAATGGCCCATTGAACTGGTTCAGGTTTATATGGATCGCAGTGTATTGTGAAAGAAAATAATCGTGTGTCAAATTCAGTGCCAGTTAACAGTTCCCAGAAAGAAATCACTGCATATCTCAACGACGATTTATCACCTGCTCTTTCTAGTGCACTGAAAATACTGGAAAACATATACAAAATTGAAAAAATATATATATATATATATTTCTGTATTTCACCTGCAACAGTTTTCTCTGAGACTTTTTTTTTTTAGCATAGGCAGGAATGTGACAGAAAAAGTAGACTTAATCCCTAATGAGTGAGAATGCTAGTATTCTTTTAACAAAAACTTATAAAAATGGACTGTTTCTAAAATGTATTTTTCTTTCAAATGTCTAATGTAGGGTTTAAAAATAAGTACACTAATGCCCGATTTCACCAACAGATGTTAAGACTTAACACGAATTTAGCAATAGTTAAAACAAAAATTGCATTTCACCACAAGTGTTAGCGTAACACTTGTGTTAAATGTCTTGTTAAACTTACAAACCAAATTTCTGTTGCTAAGTGCTTAAGAATTGTAAATAGTTAAGATGGCGAGCATGAACTCAGCTGTTGATGTCGATTTTCTATATTTAATACCGTCTAAATGGCATTATCAATAGAGTACGGCCTATGAGGAGAAATGATTTTGAGGAGTTATCAGAAGAAAATTTTTTTACGGAGGTGTAGACCGTCGAAATGTGTTTCTATGTAGGTTACTGCGGAAGTACAAGAGAGGTTAGAAAATGCATCGAAAGGAATATGGCAATCTCGCCTTTGCTTCAAGTATTAATAACTTTGCGATTTTATAATTCACTGAATTATGTGGTTAAGGCACTGTCCACCTCCCGTCTTGAAACGTTCAAGTCACTTGTCCTTCTTCGCTCCTCGTTTTAAATTTACGTAATAATGAGTTAGAATATGCATCGAAAGGAATATGCCGATCTTGCCTTTGCTTAAAATATTAATAACTTTTCGATTTTATAATTCACTGAATTATATGGATAATATATTTGTCCACCTCCCGTCTTGAAACGTTCTATTCACTTGTCCTTCTTCGCTCCTAGTTTTAAATTTACGTAATAATGAGTTAGAATATGCATCGAAAGGAATATGCCGATCTCGCCTTTGCTTCAAATATTAATAACTTTGCGATTTTATAATTCACTGAATTATGTGGATAATATATTTGTCCACCTCCCGTCTTGAAACGTTCTATTCACTTGTCCTTCTTCGCTCCTAGTTTTAAATTTACGTAATAATGAGTTAGAATATGCATCGAAAGGAATATGCCGATCTCGCCTTTGCTTCAAATATTAATAACTTTTCGATTTTATAATTCACTGAATTATGTGGATAATATATTTGTCCACCTCCCGTCTTGAAACGTTTTATTCACTTGTCCTTCTTCGCTCCTAGTTTTAAATTTACGTAATAATGAGTTAGAATATGCATCGAAAGGAATATGCCGATCTCGCCTTTGCTTCAAATATTAATAACTTTGCGATTTTATAATTCACTGAATTATGTGGATAATATATTTGTCCACCTCCCGTCTTGAAACGTTCTATTCACTTGTCCTTCTTCGCTCCTAGTTTTAAATTTACGTAATAATGAGTTAGAATATGCATCGAAAGGAATATGCCGATCTTGCCTTTGCTTCAAATATTAATAACTTTGCGATTTTATAATTCACTGAATTATGTGGATAATATATTTGTCCACCTCCCGTCTTGAAACGTTCTATTCACTTGTCCTTCTTCGCTCCTAGTTTTAAATTTACGTAATAATGAGTTAGAATATGCATCGAAAGGAATATGCCGATCTCGCCTTTGCTTCAAATATTAATAACTTTGCGATTTTATAATTCACTGAATTATGTGTCACAGTCATTATATGTCACTGTCTACCTGCCGTCTTGAAACATTTGTCACTTCGCACCTTGTTTTAAATTTACGTAATACTGACAAGTTGTTTGGTGCTTGTAGTAGTGACACATGCATTTGAATTAAATTCGTTTCCAATATTTTCTCCGTGACATCTTTCTCTTTTACATTCACCACATCCGTGCTCTTATTTTCCACGATATCCTTACACTTCGTCTCCAATTCAATTAACAATCCTTTCTCCATCAATGCGAAATTTGTCTCACGGCTTTATTTATGATTTTGTTCATCCGCCATTTGTGCACACGAAAATGAAAACAAAAACGCATCGGAGTACGTTCAGAAAATCATCCATAGCCTTCTATAGCTGTGATATTTACAAGTTTCTTGGCGTTAACACAGGTTTGTTAACATTTTAAGAACAGATGTTGGTGAAATGCAAGAAATTTAACATTAGTTTTAGCGCTGTGACAATTGTTATGTTACATTTGTCAACGTCGATATTAACATCTGTTGGTGAAATCGGGCATAATGGTTTTAAGTTTTGTCTAATTAAGTATATGCACCTAATTAATTTCATTGACATTACACAGTTCTAACATATCTTTTATTGAAAAAAGTAGCAGAAATGATGGTATCGAGTGTCGAGGTATCGTGGAAAATATAGTGTATCGATTATCGAAAAAAAATGGTAACGACCCATCCCTAATCGTAACAAAAGTCATCTGATCCGATCATTATCCTTCTGCTCCGATACACAAGGACTGCCACTTCAGTCTTATCAGTGGATAAGATCATACGTCACATGTGACTTTTAAATATCGTTGTTTTCGAAACAATAATTGATGAGGATTATACAATAAAGTTATCTCGTTGAAAAATGACCATGGATTGCTAACGCCCAACTTCCTCTATTTCATCTTAATATCTTGGTGATTGTTAGTATACCTGAATGCATGCGCAGTGGCGGCAGGTGTTAAGCAGATTGCATGCGCAGTGGCGGCAGGTGTTAAGGTGTATTTGCAGTTGCCGAAGGTGAATCATCCACATTGCAGGTTTGTCTTGTAAAATATTTCTTTTGGAGCAAATAACTGGATAACGGTGTATGATTCGAATACTTGAACTAAGTTGTGGGAATCCTCCACGACGCCGCCGCCGCCGCTCCCTTGTTACCTTCCTAAGTACTTTGGTGAAGGAAAAGAGTTAACGTAGATAGTAAACATTAATTTAGGACTGTTTTAATGGCATTTCGAAAGTTATTCTGCTTGCAGTTGTGCGCTAACACATGTGAAAGTAGAAATGTTTGTTGCAATGAGCGCTTACTAAGAGATGCAAAGCAGCCGCGAAATTTTGAGAATGGTTCTAATAGAGCACTCTGTTGCCTTGTGTACTTTCAGTGGCGGCGGAGTCAGGGGATTACTACAAAACACCATTCTATCCGCTTAATGGGATCTCACGCGTTCCATTGGAGGAAAAATCCAGCCGACGTTTGGTAGGTGACCATTTTGTTGTTTGCCAACCATTTGCACGTAGCAGCCCTGTAGTGTGTGTGGTGTTTCTCTTTTTTTCTCTCTTCTAATTTTCCATGCATTATTTGCAGAAAATAAATATCAAGTCAGTAATCTATTTATTCTATTGTTAAAGTTACCTGCAGTAGAGCCTATTTCCAAAATATACAAGTATTAAATTGCACAATTTCGCAAGGTAAACACAAAAAATGTCCTGTTTTACAAGTAAGATGTATAGAGGATATCAAATTAGCTATTTACACGCGCCATTTTATAAATTAGCACTGAAGACAGCAATACGAATTATTTAAAAAGCAGGGACAAATTTCAAAATTTTGTATCATAGTTATGAAAGACAGAAACACATTCTGCATGTTAACGGCTTGGGGAAAGCTTACATGGTCGCTGAGGCTGTATACATTCAATCCCCCCCCCCCCCCCCCCCACAGAAACACATTTAGTCCATTATTTGCCACACTAAAATAAAATATAAAACTTGCTTAATACAGTGCAACATTTCCTTTTTTTAAATCTACTACTTTTTGCACTTATTATATCTTCTTTATTCCAGCATAGTATGCAATGTGTTTCTGACTTCGTATTTATATTTATGCTCCTTCTTCCTAAATAATTTTGCATTAATGAACATACTTTTACTCATAGAATGTGAAGTTAATTGCTTAGAATGCTTTTGCTTTTAATATAAGTTGAAAGTAATATATAGCAAATAAAATAAAACATGATTTCAAGCATTTGATATTTTTCTCAAGTTGTAAAAAATGTAACTTCCCTTGGGCAACATCCTTCAAACAAATAGCATTGTATACATATAATTAGTAGCTGATATACTTTCTGTAATTCAATTTATCAGTCATTTTTGGTCTTATTTGGAAGCATTTTAAATAAGACTTGTTTGAATATGATACAATCCTTAAAACATAATCATAATTTTGTGTATCCTGATTCATATATTCATACATATTCTCATACATTTATGGGGAAAAAATAAAAAATTCTAAGCTAAAATGCAATGGGACTTTCAAACTGACATAAGATTGTTACATCCAACTTTTTAGATTGCGTAATAGAGAATAGAATGCTTAACCATTTTAGACTTTATAGCCATTTAAACGTAATTTATGTCTTCCAATTTATACGTGTATGTAAACAAGTGCGGAAGTAAATTCACATCTAAATAAAATGTATTTTTATTTTAACACCTACATCTTTAAAATTTGAGAATGTAAATGCCTCTAATTTAAATAAAGATACCATAAAAATATTTTAGCAAAGTATAACTCTTGATTTTAAGCTGGAACGTTTTGAAATATTACTTTTAGTTCAGAAGTAATTTCATATGTATAAAATGCTACAGAAACGTAACTCAAGTTCATGTTAAATTATTCCTGGATAGTAAAAATGTCCAAATTATTAATTGTTAGAGAACTCTGTAGGTAGCCCACTTCAAATAATCTGCAAGGGTACAATTTCTGTGGACTAAAAATATTAATTAGTAAAATATGTTAATAATTGAGATTTTTGTTGGAAATTTTCAATACTACTTCAGCTTATAGTCTCAAAATTTTTGGTTAAATAATTTAATTACTCAGATCCCAGAGGTTTTTAAGGAACTTCTATTCTGGAGATGTTTAGGTGACTGCAAATAATGCATGTGTAAACACGCACTCTCTTGTAGATATTCTTTCTTTTCTACTGTCATATTTTCTATAGGAGGAATGTAGTCTCTGAAGGAAAAAGTATATTAAATAAAAGTTTTATTAGTTCTAGATTGTTCTAATTCATTGTATATTTTTTATGAAGTTTTAATTTCAAGTACTTACACTGAAATTAAAAAGAAGATGGCTGCTGTAGACGAAAAAAAAAAAACACTAACATATACCTAAATATAGATTTTTTCTCAAGTATAAGTAAATTGTAGCAGTTTAAATCAAATATTTGGAATGTTGGATTTTCCTTCAGGGAACGCGTAAGATTTTACCCATTTGCCATACTTATTTTTACTTTTAAGTGCTTTTACTATTGTTTCTTGTATTTGCTTTTATATTTATTAGTTCTAAGTACAATATATTATGTAAGAATAAAGCATTATGCTTTGTAAAGAAAACAAGACGGGATAAAAATGAACCAACTATTAAAACTATTTTTTATATCCCATAAACCTTTAGTTTGATGTTGTGCATGATTTACAGTAAATTTAACTAGCTCTTCGTAGGTTTACAAGTGTTTGCATTATAAAGCAGCAATTAAACCATTCATGTGTGATTTTTAAATTTTTGCTCTCCAAGAGTACGGTGGTTATAGGTATTGATGGATAGGATTGCATGGTTCATGTGGAAAGGAAGTTAACTATATTGCAGAATATTCAGTTTCATATAATTTAATTATATTTTTACTTCCCCAATCCCGTTCACATATAGGTACTTCAGCAACGTTAATTTCTGTTAACTTCACTGTATTTTAAGGGGCAACTGCACAGGAGTCGAGTATGAAAAATTGAAAATTCCATATTGTACTCACTTCATGAGCATAGAATATGGCTGTATTGACAGTGATTCTGGAAATGTGATAAACTAATATGCAGCCTATGGTAGTTTAATATCCTATTTCATTAAAAGAGAGCTTAACTTTACAAGTAGGTAGATTGAACAATTATGTGACCGTATAAGGTCAAAAAAGTACAAATATTGCTTGTGTGTGGCAGTAACTTAACTATTTCTTAATGTTTATAAAAGTTACATTTGCTGGAGTAAAGTTGTGGATGTAAGTTGTGCAGTTTATCCTTAAATAGTTAAGCATTAAAATTGAAGGCCTAAGATTTTATATTTCTTGGAAATAAAATAAGTTACATTCTTCAAAAATCATTGCCTACACAAAAATGTATTTTAGCAATTGTCAACATTTCATTAAAAATGTTTAAGTTCGTTCGATAACTAAATGTGAAACAGCTATTAACGTTGTACTACGTCCACACATTTCAAATGTGGTTGTAATCTACAAAGAATAAAAAGTATTCTATATTCAGTTCCTATTAAATTGCAGATGTGAACCATTGCATAAATAGATTTAGGAAATTTTTATTAGAATTCTAAGAAAGTATCTTCCAAATTTAGTTGAAATCTATTCAGAATGAATATAGATTTTATGTAGACCTTTAAAGATGTTTAGTTGAACTGCAAATGTGTGGTTGAAATTTTAATAAGTTTTAAAATATGTTTCCATGCATTTCATATTTAGTTCAAATCGGTTAAAAATAAAATGTATTTGTTCAAATGTTATTTTTCGAAATATCTTTAATAATAATAATAATAATAATAATAATAATAATAATAATAATAATAATAATAATAATAATAATAATAATAATAATAATAATAATAATAATAATAATAATAATAATAATAATAATAATAATAATAATAATAATAATAATAATAATAATAATAATAATAATAATAATAATAATAATAATAATAATAATAATAATAATAATAATAATAATAATAATAATAATAATAATAATAATAATAATAATAATAATAATAATAATAATAATAATAATAATAATAATAATGATGATAATAATAATAAAATGTTACCAATGCCACAAAATGCTCTTGAAATTTAACGCCATGCTTGCATATATAATAGTGGAGACTAAATACTTTTCAGATATAAACATCAGGATTTGATGTTTTACAGATAGTTTAATAATGCGTTATTGAATATTTGCTCACTTGCTGGAAATGAATGCAAATGTCTAATTGAGGCGTCACAATCCACAATTCTCTCAAGACTAAATTGTGTTGTTGCAGTCGGCGTCGCGACGTGTGGGTTTATCATGCTCTAATTGTCGCACCAACACGACGTCTCTATGGCGTCGAAACACGATGGGCGAGCCCGTGTGTAACGCGTGTGGTCTGTACTTCAAGTTGCACGGGGTCAACAGACCGTTGGCAATGAAAAAGGACAGCATTCAGGTAAGTGGAGGTATTTACAAACAATTGAAGGTAGTGGGACTAAAATGCATTTAAATGTTTCGTTATGCCAGTTTATGAAATGAGAAGTAAGTTCATTGGCATTTCCTCAAACTAATTGTTGTTAGAGATTAAGAAAAGTTTGGTGCTAGCTTACGAGGGTTGTTCGAGAAGTACCCGTCCAATTTTGCAAACGCAAAACATGTATTTCCCAACGTAGTCTCCTTTTAGAAAAATATGCTTTTTGCAGCTTTCCTGACATTTTTAATCCCTCCGAAAATAGCAATAGTCAAGCTGAGCAAAATATCCAGTCTCTCGAAGACGAACTAAATTATTTACCCCTAAGCCCTTCATTTTTGGCAACAAGAAGAAATAGGAGGGAGGCAGGCCGGGCGAATGTGAGAGGTTCGGTAGCGATTCATTAAGACATTCATGCATTTTGGCGGTGAAAACACCGATGCATTGTCGTGAAACAGCACTTTCTTCTTCGCCAAATGACCAGTTTCCTTCAACGTTGTATCGAATCGGGCTAATTTCTCACTGCAGTATTGTCCAGTAATCGTTTTTCCAAGAAGTCAATGAGTATGACACTTCGCACCCCTCCTCCCCCCCCCCCCCAAAAAAGCGTGGCCATTACTTGTCCGGTCGATGAGATCGTCTTTGCCTTCTTTGAAGCACACACTGGACGCAGCCCATTGTTTCGATAGTTGCTTGGTTTTGGGAGTATAATGGCGAATCCCAGTCTCATTGACGGTAAGAATTTCATGCAAATGCTGGTCAAATAACTCCAAACACTGCTGCGAAGTGAATTATGTTCAATGTGAGCAAACGAGGCACCCATCAGGCCGGCAACTTTTTCATCTCCAACTTGTCATGCAAAATATGAATTGCCGTACTCGTCGACACACCTATGGCCTTACCCGTCTCGGCAGCTTAGGTGGTAGCGAGTCTACCTCACGTTCAAGAGGTCCCGAGTTCGAATCTCGGTCAGGGTGAGTTACCTGGATAAAGTTTCTTCCGGGGTTCTCCCTTATCCTCAGACGAATGTCGGATAACTCTAAACTCCATGGACCCCGGAGTCATTTGAGCATAATTTTATCCATTTCATTCATCTTCCGATATGACTTAACGTTGGGGGACGTAAATTAAAAGAAGAAAAAGCACCTATGGCCTCTGCAAGAGACTTTCTCGGAAACCTCATCTGTCTGGCGTCTTGGACCTGCATCAAAAATAGAAGTACGACCGCGTTTTTATTATAGATGGCGAAAGATCATCTTAAAGAGCAATTTCATTTTGATTTATTGTAAGTTTCCTCCTTCAAAAGTAAAAAGTAAATCACTGTACGATACTGTACTTTTTCTGTTTTAGCGAAATCACGTTGAACAATTGGCGGAAATGCGTGTCAAATCCAAATTAACCCATGTTTTGTGATGTATAACAAATTGACACAAACATTCGTAAAACAATTGCCTTAACAACATCTATTTTTTATCTATCTATTTTTTAATCTTGGTACTTACTCATTAGCCTACATTTCACCAATTGCTCCTCCCATTCTCGTTTGTTTTCAAGCTATCAATCTTGGTTATTATTTTGTTATATAAACTATTCCTACAACTTCATGATTACTCTAACTGATTTATATTACACATTTACGTAAAGCATTTACCACCATTACAGATTCTGCATAAGGTAAACAGCTATGTAGGAAGCTGAAGTTATAGCAAAATGTTTAAGAAGTGAGATGTAGAATGTTGTATTTGAAACTGTCCACTCTTTGCTTGTTACAATAAATAGAAGAATAGTGACTTAGAACTACGATAGTACTTCAAGACGTGCAAGTGTCAAACTAAGACTAATAAGGGAATAATAATTGACACAAAAAATTTATTGAACATAATTGGCAAGTTTTAACAAGATATTCATCTTTATGCAATTTATGTTACTTGTGGTTTACTAGCTAAACAAAATTCATTCTTAGCTGAAAATCCAAGGCAAAAGTTTTCATTCTGGGAAGATGCAAATGACCTTGAAATGTGTATTTCCAATATTGAATTGTTGGTAGTAATATCAACTTTCATATTTTATTTGGGAATGCAATTTATGCCTTAAGTGTGCAAGACAAACATTTTCTTGGAATTCTCTGCCTAATTCTATGAAAAACATTACATAAGGAACGTTGCTTTTATTAGAGCTTTTCTCTCAAAACTTTCTTTGGAGCATATGCTGAGATATGGCAAAACTGTTAAAATGCATATAATTAATTTTCTGTGAATAAGTTGTGAGGTCATCTTTTTCATTTCTTTTAATATAACTGGAGAGCTATAACAGATAGATAAAACATTAACAAATATAGAATTTATTAAAATATTTGCAGTTTTGGAAATATTTATTCTTTTTATTTTGTTTTCCATATTTAGCTTTGTTTAAATTAAAATTATATCCTGCCAAATGCTTTGATGATTATTATAATGTGAATATCAATTTCACTTTTTTATGAATAAATTAATATATAAGAGCTATTTGTGAATTAGTGGTGTGTAGAGAAAGTTGTGTAGATGTTAAACACATCAGAGATTTTTCAAATTTGACCTTAGGAAACATAAGTTACAAATTGTTTTCTTTTTCTCTAAACTATATTTGTTTATTTGTTGTGCTTTTTAGACGAGGAAGAGAAAACCAAAAAATGTGAACTCCAAGTCAGAAGGCTCGAATGGAGGTGGAGGAAGTGGAACTCCTGTATCCAGCATCACTACAGGTGCCGTACAGACTTCAAGTGTAATAAAACTAGAGCAGCCAGGTAACTGAATAGAGTAACTGTTACCTTCTGGTCCTTAATATTTACTATTCTAAGCCTCACACCTGGTGCTTTACCCAAACATATTTCAAATTTCTTACATTCTTTCACAACACATAAAGGAGGTTGTCTTACAGCCCAAAATTTAGTACCGAGATATTGCCATAAATACATATTTAGACACTCCCTGAATAATAAAAAAAAAAAGTATTCTTAGAAAAAGGTGTATGGTGTGCTCATGTTCGACATTCTCCAGTCTGTGACCAGCATACATTTTTCTTTTGGGATTTTATCTAAATGAGTTCATTCATTTAATGTATCTGAGGATCCGGTTGGGATAAAGTGGATTTTCAATGTCCTGCTATAATGTAAATCTTGCATCATAGGTGTAAGTTCTAGTCCATTTCTTATACCGTTGGCTCAGGCAAGCTTGAACCAATCACGGATTTTACCTATGCCTAGTTTAAAAAACTTGCTCAAAAACCTACCCTCTCTCTCTCTCTCTCTCTCTCTCTCTCTCTCTCTCTCTCTCATCTCTCCCTCTCTCTCTCTCTCTCTCTCTTCTCTCTCTCTCTCTCTCTCTCTCTCTCTCTCTCTCTCTCTCTCTCTCTCTCTCTCTCTCTCTCTCTCTCTCTCTCTCTCTCTCTCTCCTCTCTCTCTCTCATCTCTCTCTCTCTCTCTCCTCTCTCTCTCTCTCTCTCTCTCTCTCTCTCTCTCTCTCTCTCTCTCTCTCTCTCTCTCTCTCTCTCTCTCTCTCTCTCTCTCTCTCTCTCTCTCTCTCTCTCTCTCTCTCTCTCTCTCTCTCTCTCTCTCTCTCTCTCTCTCTCTCTCTCTCTCCTCTCTCCTCTCTAAATTCATACCTCCTCATCCTTTAGTCGTCCTTCCCCCACATCCCCCTATCATTTCCTCCAGGCTCTCTTGGGCCCAAATGACCTTGTTGTCGACGGGCCCTAAAACACCACACACTCACTCACTCCAGGGTCTCTTTCTCTCCCCTCTCGCCCATCCTCATTTCTCCCACTTCTACCTTTCCTCATCTCTCCCTCACTTCACTTTTTACCCTATCTCTCCATTCCTCCTCCCGTAGGGGGATTCGTTCCCTTCAGCTGTTGTGCGAGCGCTGCGGACCCTTAGCACTCGTGGTACCTCTGACGTTACTAGAGGAACCTCGGGCCGAACTGCCGAGCCCCTCTCATAGGGGAGTTCTTCGGATTGGGTTGGACTCGAGGGGGCAGTGGTTCGCGATACCCGTGGGAGATCGGGTACGTTTCCGGACGGGGTTGAGGGAAGCCATATATTCCCGCGTACTAGCCTGCTTAGCTAATAGGTGTGCTAGATCACCAGGCGGCCCTACCGAGGTTGTTCGGTAGCCTTCCCCTTTGGGGTTGGCGCGAATAAGTGGCGTATCCACTTCCACCCATCTTGTGTTTTCGGAGCAGATGGTGGGGCTTGTTAGCTTCTAGGTTTTGCCCTATGGAAAGAGTCTTGGAGGCGCCCTTCGGGGACAGCTCTGTAACTCCCTGGTTTGAGCGGGAGGTCAGTGACAGCTGCCCTACGTTGATCCCTAGTATATCTCCAACCCTCCTCTCTCACACAGCAACCTAATTTAAGCATAATTTGAAGCATAATGAATAAGACATGAATCTTTTAAATCCTTTTGACATATTTGTCATCGGAACATACCCACCTGAAACAGGGCCATTAAGTATGTTACAGTTGTAAATGAATACATATGGTTGACTTATCCAGCATTACATTTTAGTGATAAATTATTTTATTTCATATACCCCCCTCCCTCCTATTCCTTATGAATTCATTGTTGAGTGATGTAGAAGGATTTAATGGTAAATATCCCCTTTATGCCTTATAAATGTAATTTAATAAAGCTGATGTCTTAACAACATATGAAAACATCACCAACATTTACACAGGGTATAAAATATTGGCAGTTGTATTCTTGATTCCATTATTCTTCCAGGTACTGAAATGTTGTATAGCCTGTAAGTCCATTTTGCCTGAGAGGTAATTATCAGACAATCACAGCAATAATACTTCCAACCTTTGTACCTTACATTTGGTCCTATATTTGTTTAGTAACATAAAGCTGTCACACAATGCAGAAATCCTGTACTGGTACCAAGAATCTAACTTGGATTTCCCACTTGAAGCTACTTCTGCACTTAGCAACACATGTAATTCGTTGATACCACCTCTGATTTTATGTTAAAATGAAGTCAATGTTGTGTAAAACTATATTAAAATAAGAAACATTACTATGAAGGAAGCTGCATTTGAACTAATGCTAGGCACAACAAAGCGATGCTTGAGAAAAGTATTTGGCATGTCTCAAGTAGACGAGGAAACTCTGAGAACAATACTGGCAGAGACAGAAGTTGCCATTATCACTATTAACAGCAGAAAAACTACACAAGAAGGTTCCAATGTATTGATACCAAGCCATTTCATAAACAGGGGACGATTAACAACGTTACCCAATGGTCCAGATCCTAGCATTGATACTGATCTGAGAAAAGAAGCAAGGCTGAGGACAAATATGTAAGACGACTTCTGAAAGAGGTGGAAAAATGAGTACCTTCTCAAAGCCTTTGAAACCAAATTTGACCAAATGTCAAACTATCATCCATCCATACAATTATTTTCAGTCTTAAAATGCAAGTTTTCTAAATACATCATTGACCTCCCTCAGATTCAAAAGGAAGTAGAACTGTTAATATATTTTCTAGGGTTTTCCCTTATCCTGAAAGACGAATGTCGGGTAACTCTAAGCTCTATGGACCCTGGGATCATTTGAGCATCATATATCATTTCACCCATTCCATTCATCGTCCGATATGACTTAACGTTGGAGGACGTAAAATACACAAAATATATATATAAACAGAAGCTAACAACTGAGAATCAATGCAAATATTACAATAAAATATAATTATCTGCCACAAATATCACTTACCTTTTAAAGAAAATTGATGAACTCTCCACAGAATTCAAGGGACTAGTTTCACAAATCCTTATTTGCATCATCAGTCTGTTTATTCCTGTTGTTATTGTTACAGCTTCTAGGTAACCAATTAGTCTTGTATTTATTACCAAACTCTGAAAATAAAACAAACTTAAAGACAGATCCAATATGCAGTATCTCAAAATTCATTACACAATTTCTATTTTTTAAACCAAATATTTTCTCCCAAATCATTAAATCAATCAGACCATTTAATTGCTTTAATAATTTCATTTCCAAATTTATTTCATGGTTAAATGACCAAAAATGACCTGCTATGACTAATTTATCAATCTGTTTATATCTTATATTTCTAAAATATTCCTTCATTCTGGTTTCTAAATTATGTGTGGTCCTTCCAATGTAAACATTGTCACAATCCAAACAATTAAATTGATATGCCAGATTTTTTATTATTGGAAATTTTATCTTTTTATAGAAAAATTAGACATTTTTTATATTCTATTTATTTTCTGGAGGCAAAATTCTTTAGAAACTTTTTATTAGTCCAAGGGTTGTAAGTAAATTTGTTTTAAAATTATAATCATCTTTAATTTTTTTAAGGGAGAGTTGATCAGTTTTCCTAAACAGATAAGTGAAGTTCGTGGCAAATAATAATTATATTTTATTATAGTAAATAGATTTGTAATTAAACTTGTTTCAGTTCATTTTATTATTTAGACTAATAATTGGTTTTCATTGTGTGAAGATGGGCTTCCATTTTTCATGATATATCATCAGAAATGTTCTATTGATGTAGGCTACTTTTCAGTCAGGGGTTTGCATGGGCTTAATTTAACAGTTTGAAGTAAACTGTTGATTAAAGTAAATGTTTATCTGATTACAGACACGTATGGTACAGATTGTCGAACTGGAACCACCGGATCTGTGCTAAGTCATAATGGTCTGGGACTGAGTTCAGCAAGCACTGCTGGATCATCACTTGCATCATATTCCACGATCTACCCACCAACAGCATATCATCACCTGCATCATCACCATCATCAGTCAAGCAGCCCACAGCAGCTCAACACATACTACGATATCATGCAGCAACACCTGGCCAATCATCTTCCAACAAAAGTGGAGTGCCCAAGCCCACCTGAACACGGGAATAGATCTCCTGTCCTCATGACAGCCACCACACATTCCCCTAGGGATGCAGACCTTGGACAATCACCCCATATTGTCACACTTGGCAGTAAGGGATTAAGTGCTGAAAACTTGGAAAGACCATCAGTGGTATCTATATCAAGTTCATAGACCAATAGCTAAGTGCCACTGAAGTGTGTGTTTTAAATTCAGTGTACCTTCACTGAGGCTAACCATAATGTGCCTTACATATTTTTGTATGTAGCCTTCATCACCATCCTCCTCAGTGAGTGAGGATATACTGAATGCCACTGAAGAATACTTTGGCATTGTATAACATGTTTTACTGTGTTCAGATCACAGTACAAGAAAATAAGTAAGACTTGATGATGGGTGTAACAAATTAATTGAAAGAATGTGCAGGGCCAGTTTTAAAGTTATGAGGTGCTGAAGACATGGCAAATGATCACATTTTCATTTAAAATGCGACGAAAAATACACTTTATGAATGTATCGAAGAACATAATATTAATTGTACAATTAAATGTGCAGATTGCAATATCTTTTATGTAAAACAAAGTGATACACAGGGCTAGTCAAAGTCCCACACTGTGTAAATATATGGATAGATACTTGAGCTAGAGTTGGCAGCTGATATGTTCAGAACTTCTGGGCTCAAATGTCTTCTTGAGTTGGATTTAAGTTTACAGACATTTATCACTTTAATCTTTGACATGTTTTATTGCTGATAAAATTAGTCAGATCTTAGAAAACTAATGAAAATCTATTAACATGGTACCATTAGCTGTTTCTACCATTTTTTGTTCCAGAGTTGTAGCCAGTTTCAGCTACATCAAATATATTCAATGAATAAAAATTTGATTGATCCCTAATCAAAAAGCTATCAATGCCAATAATAGTTTGCTCAATAAAGTCTAAATGTTAATAGTATGTATTTTACATACATTTTTCATAACAAAATACCACATACCTTGACATAAACAATGCTATTAACACATTTTTCTTGAGTGTCAGGCTTAAAATGCCATATTTGAAAATGCAAAAACAATCTTCTCCAGAAATTATTTTAAATAGGCCTAAAATCAGAAGGGCATCTCTGTTTAGCTGAGAAATAAAATGCTGTAACATAGAGATACAAAATGTAGGGTCTAGGTCCATATATTAATAAGTACAGAACTTGTCAACAGGTTTATATGATATAAACAAATTGTGGTATGCATTTCCATTTCAAATAACCTTAATTATGAGAAAACAGTATAAAAGGTTGACAAATCCTATATTTTTAAACAGTTATTTAGAGTTCTTTAAATGCTAGTAAATATTAACTTGAAAGATATATTGGTGTGGGACTTTGAACTAATCTTCAATATTTTCTACCAATGAATGCAAAACTAAGGCCATTTATATTGCATTTTGTGTCTGAGAAGAGCAATCACTTCGAGCACAACTCTCGGCATAGTGTCATTTGGTTCCAAGGCATCTCGTTTATTTTAACTACAGCTGTTAAACTGTTCAATGTGCTGCAACAGGCTCAGCACATAATATTTGGGGGAAAGACAGTTTGCAATGCTGAAGAAAAAAATGAAATGATTTTCTATTTCTTCAGTTCTGTCCACGAGTGCCAATTTTACTTTAATTTTAGAAATACAATAAACACATCACAGTTTTCAGGACAAACTTCTGTGATTTTCAAGATAAACAAATAAATGAACTTCACTGCAGAATAGTTTTCAGTGCTCTGGGTTTAATTCCTGACTGGGACATAGAATTTTTCCTTAGTCCGAATAAAAACCCATCACCCTCACAGTTTTAGAAGGTATATGCTATTGAGTTTAATAATAAAAATTTGATCAAACCAATGTTGACAAAAACCTACAGTTCAGTGAGTAATCATACTATCAGTTATTTTTCAGCCCCTAATGTGACCAAAGAAGTTAGAGATCTATAGAAGATATAAATATAAATACTCTTATTAAAAGTTGGATGTTATGATTAGTAGTATGGAGAAAAGTCATTAATAAGATTATTTTATATTAAATTTAAAGGGAGTCAATTAATGACCCTAAACAACACTTGCTTTTAATTTTTGAAGTAATGAGTCTTCCCGGAACATATTTCAGAGACTATTTGTCTCCACTGTCAACCGGACATAGCTGGCAATATTTTGTCATACGTCTCCTCTGGTAGTGGTTCGAGGAACTTGTTGAACAAATCTTTCTGGGGGATATCGAAATTGAAAACTTTGTTCCTATTTTTTGAAATGAAGATTTGTTCCCAAAAATTGATCCAGCCCTATAATAGTACTTGCCATATGGACTTATGCCTCAGGTTTATAATGCAGTAAAATAGTACACTATAACAATCATCATAAACATAAAAGAAGCTGAATTAAAATGAAATACATGATTGTGCGTGATTGGACCAATTTAGTAGCAGTGACTTCAAAATTAATTGAAAAAGCTATTTGTAGTCGGTTTTAAATACTTTGTCACTTACATTTTTATATTATTAAGTGACTAGTTTCGGAAGCCATTGCATTCATTTTCAACCGAGGACAGTTGGACCAAAGTTGATAATGGGTGCAACAGCTTTCGAAACTAGTTCCTCAATAATTCAAAAATTTAAGCAACAAAGTGTTAAAAACCAACTACAAATAGTTTTTTCAGTTAATTACATGATAAAACTGACTTTAATCTGCATAGTCATCTCTATAGCGAAGATGTATAAAAATATATGATATGCTATTTCTTTGTAATTATATTCTGTTCGTTTTTATTTATAAATCAAAGTCAAAATGCTGCAATAATTTTATTGATTAAATGAGGATCCTTTAAAGGAATATAACATAGTATCATAGCTGACAGTATTTGAGACTTTGTCTAAACATTGGCTGTTTGTTGTACAGGAAAACCTAGAGCATTTTTATAATTTTGTCTGTCTGTTTCCTTCCTTGGTGTTTGTAATGCTTCCATTTGTTCTTTGAAGTGCATATGTAATGCCCCACTAAGAACATTGCTTTTTCTTGCTGTTATTAAAGGCCTAAGTTTAGAATGTTTCACTATTTCACCTTTATTGTTATTCACCAAGCTAACAGGCTATTGGCACACTTATCTTGAGCCTTGTAGTCTAGTGCTATGAACGGTCCGAGTCAAGAAAGTCGGTACTCTGCCAAAGTAAACACTGAGCATCATCCATACTCCAATGTCATAATTGTGCATTTTACTGATCACACAATTTTCTCTTGGGTGATCATACCGATTTCATAATTCAGTGTTTATTTATTTTTCAAGTTTTTAATTTACATCCTCCTACATTAAGTCATAACAAACAATGAATGAAATAAATGAAATTCTGCTCAAATGAGTCCAGGTTCCATAGTGTTTAGAGTATTTGACATTCATCTTTCAGGATAAGAGAAAACCCTGCATAAAACCTTATCTAGGTAACTTAATGTGATTGAGATTCGAACTCAGGACTTCTTGTACATGAGGCAGACACACTACCACCTACCCTACCAAGCTACAGAGGCGGGCAGCTCAAATAGTAATTTTAAGCCCTAAATGCCTAAAGCAGATCCAACATTGACACTACAAACCCATGTAAATAATAAAAGAAGGACCTATGTATTTAGCCTTGTACTTCAGCCATTGGCTAACATGGAAAAACAGTTGCAAAAACCAAAGCTAATGGTCTTCAGTATATAATATAAAATACAACTATGTAAAATACATGAAAAGTTCTGTTGCTGTCTTCAACAGCGATGCAATTTGAGAGCTCAAGATAAAGTACGTAAGTTGTACTCGAAGACATATGCCATTTAGCACCTGCTCATCATTTATCATTTGAATGCAGAAGGGGGTTGAACGACAACCATAAAGAACTGAAGGGAAGCTATAATCTTTTATAATGTTTATTATTTCAAATTGATCAGAAGTTTTGAACCATGTATGATTAATGTACTTCTTGAAAACTCAGAGATAATTGTGAATATTTGAAGTAATATATGTATGGTGTGATTTGTTGTCTCACAAGGTAGTAAACGACATCTTGTGGTTTCTTCCAGTTGGTTTCTAATTTCCTGCATTTGATTCCATCGATGCTTGTTGTGCAAATTTCAATTACTCGTACGTATAAATCCTGTAAGTGCCAAAGTTCCAATTTTGCAATTATAGAGAAAGTTGTTCTTACTTGTAGATAAAATTATACAGCTATATACAATAAGTAAGCGCAAGCAAAGAAATTAAGAAAGTGGAAAGTAAAATTCTAGTAAGCACTACAAGATATGCATCATACAATATATGTATTTCTTAGTGCTACAAAGTTAATTTCAAATAGTTATGATGCGACATGTGAATAACATTAATGTTCTGTTTGTCTTTAGAACTACGAGCTACCCTTGAGTTAATAAACCTTTGTGAATTAATAGGAATCTACCATTAGGATAGTCATTTAAATATAATTTGAGATCTCCTTGTGGTTTACTGGGAAGAGTGCAAGCTAGCTGGGTAATTTAAGGATCAGGGATGTTTATATTTCTCTTCAGCACTTTTACTAATGTGTGCTGTATTGCCAACCATAGTGGAATTTGCAGTAGCAAATGAAATTAAGATAACCTATTTGCCAATGTCGACAGCTTGTTTATTACTGTAGGTGCAATAATTTCGTAGAACTAATAATGCTATGAGTGTGCATATATGAGAGGGGAGGAGAAAGGGAAGTGTTGAGCTTGTTAGTATCTGTAGGTACACGATTAATTTTCATTGGCAGCATGCAGCCTCATTCGTTTGGTCCTATTTAAACTGAATTGATATTTGCTTAATTTTATCATCACAAAAATGTGTGAATCCCTTGATTAATACAAATGAATATATACTTTGTAATTTTGGTATATAAGAGTAGATATTGTCACAACCATGCGGGATGTAACTGGGATGCATAGCGGGAACAGGCAATAGAGTAATGCATAGTGACAATATCACTGTCTGTGCATGCCTTAAGCAAACAATAAGTACAGTTACCATGCTTATTGTCACAGAAAAACAAACTAAGATTTGTGAAACATGTTTCATTTGTTTTGATAACAGGCGTGATAGTGATTATAGTATTTGCAAAGTCCAAAGTCCACTATTGTAAATCAAAGCTTGTCTTCATTTATAGTTTGTTTTCTTTTTTTAGGATTATCTTATTTTTGTCCATTCAGATTACCTCCAGTCCCTCCAAGCCGAGATAAACGATGCTCTTCCATTCGTTAGCTAAAAGTGTTAATATAAAGTTTCATTCAATGTATGCTTTAAATTTTATTGGAACTATTCGCTTTCTAGTAGATTCTTAAGTGACAAAAGAACCAAAGAAAAATAGCACAAGATTGGAAATAAAGAATTTATTACTCTGTAAACCTGCTGATTCCTTTGAATTAGGGATGTGAGTTGAAACTCAACATTTTGTAAATTGATAGTGAGTCAAATTCCTAAAAGTTGTCTCATTAAGTCGAGTCTAAGCAACATAAGTATGTTATTAGCAGACATATGAATTCTTAAGCAGTAGGTTTTGAGTTATCTGATTCAAACAAGAGAATTAAAACATACTAAAAGTCCAAGGGCCAAAAACAGACAGGTAAAAATTGGTCTGAGTGCTAACTGCAAATGCCAAAGACTGCATGAGGTTTGAAGGTGTCATTTTATCTGCCACAGTATTTCCTTTCGTCCTGGGTTTAACGCACAGAATTCTTATGTGTGGTTATAAGTTATGCTCTGTATAATGTTGCATCACATCATATAACATTATTAGGCTTGCCATACTGAGAAATCCAGATTGTTCCAGTTTTGAGAGTTGGATAAAGCATCTGGTTTTACAGGATTAGTTATTAGTTATTTCCACTATGAAATCAATTTGAAATGTTCGACCTCAGTGCTATTTTAGAATGTGACAGTTACTATTTGATTAGAAACTTGGCTACAATTGCTTTGGATTAATTTATTGGTATCTTTTGTTAAGTAGTTGAATAAGTTGTCTGCACATCTCTGGTTGATGATTTGAGGTTTCTTGACCACTGTTGG
Organism: Mantis religiosa; assembly: GCA_030765055.1. NCBI lineage: Eukaryota > Metazoa > Arthropoda > Insecta > Mantodea > Mantidae > Mantis > Mantis religiosa. The sequence goes on from CM060959.1 coordinate 95,101,282, forward strand.
TCAGCTTTGAAAACTATGAAAGGGAGTAAATAAGTCACCTTAGGCTCATAGCAACCAACAAAAGTATCATACCTTTAAAACATTCTGAAAAGTTTGCTTTGTATAAGAAAATCTAATCCCTATAAAGTTGTTGTTGTTTTCAAGTGCTAGGCTTTGGCAATGAAGCCATTAGCTCTCTTGCTCTCCAATATTTCAGTGTAGTGGGTCCTGCAGGTTAAAATATGTTCTTCAGTCATTTCCTCTTCTTTGTTGCACAGAGGACAATTTGGACTTCTATAAATTCCTATTCTGTGTAAGTGTTTGGCCAAATAATCATGTTCCGTAAGTAATCTAAAATTTGCTACTGCAGCTTTACATGGGATTTCTGCAATAATTTCTGGATTTTTAATTAAAATGTTCCATTTTTTATCTTTGGCTTTGTTAGATATTGATTGGTTTGTTTGTTTTTATATTTTCTTTTGATTGATCTTTTTATGGATATAAAGGATAAGTTTTTGGTTTTGTTCTGAATTAAATTTGCACCGTTTTTGGCAAGAAAATCAGCTGATTCATTTCCAGCAATTCCACAATGTGCAGGTATCCACTGTAATATAATTCTTATCTGTAGTTTTTGAAGTTGTTGGATCATTTTGTGACATTCTTTAATTTGGATTGACCTCATTTTATATGAACTTATTGCATATAATGCTGCTTTAGAATCAGAAAGTATGAAAGCATTTTTGAATTTATCTATTCTGTATAGAAGGTATTGGAGTGAAATATGAATAGCCGTTACTTCTGCATCAAAATTTGTTGTGTGGTATCCTGCTGGTTGATAGAATGAGAACAGTGCACACTTAATTCCTGCTCCTGAGTTGTTGTCCAAGTTATATCCATCTGTGTAGATATGTAGCCATAGATATGGGTATCTATTGTTCACAGTTTCTAATGCTAATGCTTGGAAGTTTCAGATTTTGTAACTATTTGTTCTAAATCTAATTGAATATTAATTGGTTCAAAAGTCAGTGGGTTTTCTTTGATTAAAATGTTTTCTTTAGGATTAGGAAGATTCAGATCTGCTTTTAATTCCATTACTTTGTGCAGGAAACTTTGTGTTTTCATCTTGATTGGTTGTAGTAATCATTTCTCCCATTTTATTATTTGCAACATTTTTTCATGTTGTATTAGTGTCTGCTCCTCTAATCCCTATAAAGTTAAAGTATATGAACTTTTGAACAGTGTGCAAAATCAAAATACATAACATTCCATAAAAAATGTGAATTAGACATTCATAGTCTGTGAAAATACTGACATGTGTTGTATTATTGACAGAGCACTAATCATTGAAAGTACAACTTATAATAATACATTTGTACCTTTGTCCCAGATTTATGCCAAATACAGGAGCGAAGGTAGGTACAACATTTATGGAAGCGCTAACTGTATACAGACAACAAGTCTCGAACTCAAGTCCACGAGTTGCTTGTTTACAGGAGCTGCTTCCCTTAATATCATGCCACGTCTCAGCACTGGCCAAATAATTATAGAAACTTAACGTCATGTTAATTCATTACAGTCGTGGTTCAACCCAGTTCAAAGTAGATTAATAAATTCCAGCTTAAGTGTGAACGTATCATGAAATATCCTTCAGCAATATGAAAATTAAAATGTGTTTGCAGTATTTTAGAGAAATAATTAAATGGAGAAGGTTCTCCAGGTTTTCTCTAATTACTTAAGAGCATGTGAATATTGTTATGAATTTATGGGGGTATACGATAACATTTAGGTTGAAGAATGCTGCAGTGCCATTCATTAAATAACGAAAAACAAGTCATTCTTTGTTTAATTTCAACAGAAGGCAAAATGAAGCGTTGAAATTGTTTTGTATATGTGCCAGTTTTAACATCACAAAAATTATTTGTTCCTTTTTATTAAATAGCTTAATGAATTGCTTAGACATTCCTCTTTAAGAGGTTTCACAAGTTGTTTCCCAATGAAATAACTGCAAGGTTTGTAAATACAGCAAATGTGAGTGTGTGTATGATGACGTTGTTGACTTCAAGAATAATTGTTGAGTCAATTTCTATACCATTGAAGAAATTTGATGTTCTGATTAGAAGTGAACCAAGCTCATGTCATGATCTTTTGTTGTGATCTTTGTCTGATGTAATGCATTTTGTAAACATGAGATAAACTTTTGCAAATACAGACAGAAATATCAAACTATTACAAGAATTACAATGATTGTCCAAGGGCAGTTGTGGAAACAATTCACTAAAGTGTGGAAAGTAAATAGTATGTAAATTATACTCTAATCAGCTCTTGATAATTTCTCAGTTGCAAGTTATTTTTCATTATTTTGAAAACAACTACTGATATTAAATTTTTTTGTGTGTATTTTTTGCACGTTTTATAGTATTAATCACATTTTACCATTATTATTTTAAACTTCTAAATACTTTTGTACAGTTTTGAGATCTGAAATGATAATTGTTTCAGAAATGAGTGTGTCATCGAGTCATAGTGTACAAAAAGGATATGGGGAATACATCCTCAAGGTAATTAAAGCAGTATAGTGGTTTGCTCGTTACTGCTATTGCATTTAGACATTTTTATATTTTATTTTATGTGTTCATAATGTGTAAAGGTTATTGCTGAGGTTGGTTTAGCTAGCAAATGGTTGAAAACTTGTAATTCCTAAATGAAAACACATCTGTGCTCTCTTCCAAAGTATTCTAAATTCATTTGTTATGGTTTCAGTCAATGAAACTTATGACGATACTTCTTGTTTCTTTTTTTTCCCAAAAATTATCTTGCTCATTTACTTTCTCTCTTCCAGATTTGTAAGAATCTGTTACTAAGAATACTTATTTATAACATATACTTCTATAATTATTGGATCCTTCATTATCCTCATTAGGTAAGCAAATCTTCTCATCACTTTTTGTGATGTAGTTCTTTTCACATTGTTTATACAATGTAGGTAACATTATTTTACTGTTATTCTATCCTATAAAGCCCAACAAGTAACTGACAAGCATTTTGTAGAACATGAATTCTTCATTTAGTTTCAATATGTGCTTTTCCCTCTGCTGCCATTTGAGCGAAACGGAGTGATCTGCAAGAACCTGGAAGTCCAATAGTAACTTTCACTGCTGGATATTTATTTTTTTAATCAAAGAAGTGCCTCTATTTTTCTAACCAATTAGTTGCTACCTATACAAATACATTAGCAGTAGTAAATTGCATTTGAACTTAAACCTTTTTTTTTTTTATTATGTTGGACCCCAGCTAATGCATTATACAGTATCATGTTCTATTTTCCTCCCCCCCCCCCCCCCCCCCCCATGTCCTACAAGCAAGTTTAAAGTTAATTTTTTTATGTTAAAGCATAGGCAAAGATATTGTTGAAGTTTCTGCCTGATATTAAATCTCTTCAGATACTGTGGTAACTTCTGTAGATATTTTGCTGGAGGACAAAGCACATTTGTGTTTATTTCATTTTTACTTCTTGTTTTAAATATTTTGATAATGTAAATCATGCTTGTTAAAGTGTAAAATATCCACAGAACGATTGTCTCCTAGTCTTTGCAATTGGACACGTCTTAAGGTCTCTAAGTAAAAAGATCTAAAAATGAATATTGAAATAGAAGAATTTATTATCTTGTTGGAGATTGTTCAGATTCTAAATTTTACCTGAGATGATATTTTTTATGTTGATGTTCTACCTAAATGTTACTAAGGACTATTTTTATAACTTTAAATGAATTGGATATTTTATTACAATTTTTCAAATGCATTTGAGGGAATCTCATTATAAAATATTCTCAACAAACTGAGCTGCATCTATGATGCACTTGCTAGTTAAAAATGATATATCATTTGTGTGCAAAGGACATTGTTAAAGGAAGCAATATGTTTTGTATAAAAAAAGAAATGTTTAAATAAGGAATTGTATGTACAAAATGTACAGAATATAGCAATAAAATACACTTTGATTAAATTTGTTTAAACACAATTTTAACTTTACCCCTGTTTTCCTTGTAAAAATAAAGGTTTGGTGCAGCTTTGGAGATAACACTAAGATAAATGGAATTAAATTGTTCATTTGGAAAAAAAATGTCCAAATGATATTTGAAGGTTTGCAATAATAGTAGTTCGTGCAGAAATGGATTAATAGATCAGGTGATTTATTGCTAGGATACAAAATAAATACATCTGGATTTGAAATGAATACTGTATTACTCTTGGATACTTTTTATAAGAGTTTCCTGTTTATTTCTGTAGATAATTATTTTTTTTTAGTTATAAGATATCCTTTTGGAAGATAAATCTTTATTCTGTTACTACCCTTTTTATACAGTTTTGAAATATTCTCCTGCAGAAAAATGCTTTAGTTTCGTAGTATACTTGTTCACAGGAGAGTTGTATCCATTGGTAACTACTGAAAAGTTTGTAAACCACCTAATGCATGAAAATAAAATATATAAAAAATAACATCTAAATCTTTCCTGGGGACGAAAATATTCAAGATGTTCTGAGGCTTCAAGCCAAGTGTATTGATGAAGAGCCATTGACATTTCAAGAACGTGCATCTCCCATTCTGATGGGTGGCTCCCAAAACATTGATGGCTATTCATCAATACACTACTTTGAAGCCTGAGAATAGCTTCAATACATCTATTATGTGTTTCCAATGGGAAGGTGTTTGTCCTTGAGCGCTACTAGGCGAGCAACCAATCGGAGTCCTGCGGTGTTGTAATGCATTCCCGCTAAGTGGTGTGTGAGGAGCGCCAACCTAATCAATCTGTATGAAGTACTATTCATCCTAAGACAAAACTTCAGATTTTGCCGAAACTAATCCATTTGGAAGGTAGAGAGTAATGTAACATAACCATGAAAACCCCATATTTTTAGCTCAAATATTTTTCTAATACAAATAAATAAACCACCATTACCTGTATTATAACAATAAATAGCGACGTAAGCACTGTAATGAATAGCATTATTGGTTGGCATGTATGCATGCACGTATATTTGTAATTACTCAGAACTGAAACGTAAATGTTTGACATGACGTGATAAAAGAATTACTGTGAATAAATCAAGGTGTTAAATTCGAGAAAGAGCAAGCACTTCATTTCCTGTTAGCCTGTGGAATGCTGTATGCTTATGTTTATGAATGAATGCTGGATAAGAAGTGTTTATTTACTCTGGAGAGTTCAGATTAAACAGCAGGAGTTAAATAGTGCAATGGCCTCTTGCGGTGAATTTAGTGGCGAATCAAAAAGTCAGATAGTCAGGCTCAAAGTATTATTTTTAAGGTGTACACGTTCTTCAAAAATTTTTCGGAAACAGAAACTAAAAATGAGTTATTGCAAAGAGTTCTTGCGTTTAAAAACACGGAAAAGGTGTGTCAGCTGGATCAACTTGCAATTGTAAAGGAGCACGAGGTAATGCGCCTCCCGCCTTACCACTGCCAATATAATCCAATTGAGTTGGTGTGGGCTCAAATAAAAAGGGGGGTTGCAAACAGAAATAATACTTTTAAACTGACGGACGTTAAACGACTTGTTCACGAAGAAATTGACAAGGTAGCACAACAGGACTGAGAAAACTGTGTGAGGCATGCATAAAACCTTGAAGAATACGATTTTAAGAAAGAAATAGCACGTGACGAGATTTTGGAACCTATAATCATAAGTTTGCAAGACTCAGACGATGAAGACAGTGACAATGACGAATTTTCTCTTAACGGAAGTGACATTGACAGCGATATGGATGAGCTCCTGGCAGTTCCATTGGATTACAAAAACAGGTAATTCATAAACTATAATTATAGTTATCTATAGTATTTTAAAATATACATAATTTGCGAAAATCCTTTTTCCAATTTGGATTTTAGCAGCTGCATCATTGTAAAAGTTTGTAAAATATAATTTGCTTACCCTTACGTCTGCGCCAAGCAGACCTGCATGTTGTATGAGTGTGCGAGAGAGAGAGGGAAATATAAAAGGAATGAGGTAACAAGCTGGCAACGCTAAGTGTGATACGGCATCTGATTAGCTGGACTCCAGAACTCTTCCTATTTGAAACACATAATATATATATATCCATTTTCTTAATACATTTTAATTTAAGGTTGCAATTTTTTAATTGTGCTGTTAAGTCAGTGCGTAAAATTAAAAGTTGAAATGACTTTGTAGTTGCTTTACAACTGTTGATAATTTTAGTCTTAATTGCTTAAGAGGAGATTGAAAGAGAATCCTGCCAATGTTAAAGCCGCTAAATTACGACCTTTATCTTAGAAATTATTTAAGGTATCAGACTGAATTGTTTACGGGAGGTACATACATGCATATCTTCTAAGTTTGTTTATCTGCATTTAATAAATCTGTTTACTTAAGAAGACATGAATGTACTCTCGGTTATGAGGGTGGACTGAAACGTTTCTGGGTCTGATTGTGAAAAACAACAATTCATGCTTTCAAAATAGTTTTATTTTTCAACATAATCCCCTCTAATATAATAACTTTTGCCCAGCGGTGTTGCAATGCCATTATCCCCTCTCTGTGGTGTTCCTCTGGTAGTGCTCAAAATACTCATTTACAGCTGCAATTGCTTCTTCAGGGGACGAAAAGCGTCTACCAGCGAGGAATTTCTTCAGTTTTGGAAACAGATGGTAGTCTGAGAGAGCCAAATCCGGGGAATTGGGTGGGTGTTCCAGCAATTCATAGTGCAGTTCTCTTAATTTCCCCATTGCCAAATTACTTTTAGGGGCAGGTGCATTGCCTTATGGAAAACTTTTTTTCTCTCTCTTTTGACCCCTATCGGTTTTCACGAATGCTTGCATTCAGTTTGATTAGAAGTTGAGAGTAGAATTCTCCAGTAATGATTTTACGTTGTTCGAGATAGTCATTCAAAAAAATTCCTTTGTCATCCCAAAACACTGACATCATGATCTTTCCCGCCGATGGCACCATCCTCGCCTTCTTTGTAGCGGAAGAACCAGCTACAAATCTATCCACTACTTCGACTGCTACTTGGGTCCAGCTTACGGTGGTGAATCCATGTTTAATCCATTGTGACGTCGGCGTAAAAAGTCAGTGCTGTTCTTCTGAAAATGTGCGAATGCAAAGATTTTACATGTTTAATTCCTGATGCAAGATGTGACCAATACGTTCCTTTGAAATTCCAACAGAATTAGCGATTTCATGCACCTTTGTACGCCGATCATCCAAAATCATTTCATGCACTTTTTCAATTGTTTCTGGTATGGTTACAGATTTTGGATGTCCTTCGCGTGGATAGTTATGGACGCTTTCACTGCCACGTATAAAATCGGCCTCACATTTCTTCACAGTGGAAGGTGAAGATGAGGAACCATCATACACATTTACAATCCGCAAATGAATTTCTGAAGGTGTTAAACCTTCTTTTACGAAGAATTTTATCACAGCACGATACTCGAATTTCTCATTTTTCAAAGCAATGCGCACTTCCACTTCTTCAGATAACTGCCTACCGCCAACTATTGCCTGGAATGACTTTTAATTTTACATAGGGTCTAGTAACATGTGCACCAACGTAAACAAAAAAAAAAAAAAAATCATGCTATTAGTACCGCGACCTGTGCGTGAGATCGAGAACTTTTCAGGCCACCCTCCTATATCATTCTTTGATATATATTTATGAGCAATTATTTTTATAAAAAAACAACTCTGAGTAGATTATTAAGACTAAAGTAAGTCCACAACACCACATGAGCTTTTTCTAGTTTAAATTTAACGTATAGTTTCTGAAGAAACAGGTCATTTGTACCAGAAATATTGTCATTCATAGAAAAAAGTTGTTCAAAATGGTGAGAACAAACTTTCATATATTTGCAAAGAAAGAAAGCACTTGCCTTGAGTATTCAGAGGCTGTCATACTTAACAATTCACAGCACGAAACAGCAGATACAGCATATAAAAGTAAATAAAGTATTATGCCTTAAATTAAAAAGCACATTCTGATTTAAAGGACTGCATAGCAAATTAAGAATGCCATTTTTTTGCCATTTTGACTTCCCTTAAATAAATGACAGTTCTGTCATTATTCGTAATAAATAAAGGTGCAGTTTAATAAAATATTTGCTTATCAATATTTTTACATAAATTAATATGTGAAAGTTGTTTATTTGGGATATATTTACAGAAGTGCAGATATTAGGAATTAAGGTTACAAAAGCAAGATGCAATTCAAACCAGGCAGCACTTTTTGTACTGAATCTAGCAGTGGAGTGCTGCCACAGTAATAACTATAGCGCATGTATATACAGTGATTCCCAAGCATCTGTCAGTCAGGGGCGGTTCTTTCTTGATGCGTTTTAATCGCCGAGTTACTCTTTTTAATAACTTACATGCTTCTGTTTTATGTTCTAGCATTTAATTTTCGTTTACGCGAGGGTGGGTCAGAAAGTAATGACTCCTATTTTTTTTTTTCCTTAAATAAGTAAGTTATGTGAAAACTTTGAATTTGGCGCAATTCCTCAAACCTTCTTCTCCAATCCCCTGCAGTAGTAACTTCCTAAGTCAACAGGTGGCAGCACTGCATCCTCTTGCAAAATGGCTGACATCGACATTCGTATTAGACCGCGTTCTGTGATTGAATTTTTGACTGCGGAAGGTGAAACGCCAATTCGCATTCACGAAAGGCTAAAAATGTGTATGGTGATGCAACGGTGGATGTCAGCACTGTTACACGATGGGTTCGTCGCTGTAACGAAGCTGAAGGGCAAATAGCATTGGCAGATGAAAAGCGAAGCGGCAGTCCGGTGACTAAAGTGACTCCATGCAACATTCAGCGAGTCGATGACATCATTCATGGTGATCGCCGGGTAACAACAGGTGAATTGTGTTGCATTACCTCCCTCAGTAAAGGCAGTGTGATGACAATTATTCAACAACTGTGTTACTCAAAATTTTGTTCACGTTGGGTACCAAGAATGTTAACCTCCCAAAACAAAGAATCAAGGAAAACAATGGCCTCCGAACGCTTGCAGCGCTTCAATTTGGAGGGAGAGGAGTTTCTGAAAAAAAAAAATGTTACTGGAGACGAAACGTGGGTTCATTCTTCTTTTTTTTTTAACCTGAATCAAAGAAGCAAGTGGGCAAGAAACTTTATTTTCTCTTTATTCTGTGTCTGATTACAAACCCTTTCTTTTGCGGAAAGTAAGTGGGGGCCTACTGTATCTTATATACCAAGTAACGTGATTGATTTTATCATTTTTAATATGATACAACTATATACATATAAAATTTGTTCCTTTAATATATATAAAAAATTAATTTATCGCCGAAATCTACGGCTGATCCCATGGATCCAGAATATAACCATAACAAAACACGCAAAAAGTAAATTATATATTAATAAGCTTTAATTATTAAGCTCCATTTTATGAGCTTTGTGTCGGTTTATTTCAGCAGAATTTCCGTTCTGCGTTTGGCAGCGCTGACATATGCCTGTCGACTGCCTTTTGTTTACACGTGTCTTACAATAGCAAAGGTTGCTCATGCTTTTCGTAGAGAATTAAGTTTGACTGGAGTGTTGCAGTTGCGTTTCTGTAACGAAGAAATTAAAATAAATTGTCAAAAATGCCTTTGTGTGGAACGGATTCCAGAATAGTGTGATTGTCCGTGAAAATGATAGTGAAACTCACGGAATGAGCAGGTATCGTCTTGTATGCGACCAAGTCAAAATACAATCACTTTCTTCTCGGGCAGCCAGCCAGTTGAAAAGATGATTAGATATCAACGTTTCGGGAGCGTGTATCACTCCCACCATCAGGATATTTATAAAATGTTATAACCACAGATGAAATACTTGATATAAAACTACAAAGACAAAACACTATCAAAATTCGCATTACTGAACAAAAGACTGTTTTCAGTAAATTAAATGCCAGGTCAGGAGATGGCGTGTGTCAAAGAAACGTAACTACTTAACTTGGTTATTGTATTGATCTTTGCTTCTTAATTCGATGGATTTCCATTTTTAAGGTCGTTTTCCAAGAGGAGCTGAACTGAAATCCAGCATCACGATTAAGCGTGCTCCTTTCAGAGGAAATCGCCAAAGCCTCCTTAATTCTCCGCTCCCAGTAACTGTTGCATTTTGTCAAGATGGTCGTCTCCCGAAAATTGACTCTATGGCCGTTATCAAAACAATGCTCTGCCAGCCCAGACTTCTCAGGTTGCATTAGGCGGATGCTGCGTTCATGTTCAATTATTCTAGTAGCGATGGTCATTCCGATTTGTCCTATTTATATACGTTGTCCCACATTAACAGGGAATGCGGTACACTCCCGGAACTTGGAAATCCAGTTTGTCTTTCACTGGTCTCAACAGATGTTTAATCTTCGGAGGTGGCTTGTGGATGGTCCTGATGTATTTGGCGAGAATTCTACTGATTCTGCCGGATAGATTGCCGGTAATCGGGAAGCAGGCTGTAGCGGTAGGCTTATCTGACGCTTGCTGTATTATAGGTTTCCCTTTCCTAGCTTTGGTGATCGAGGCTTCAACGTCATATTCGGAGTAGCCGTTTTAACGGAAAGTGAGTCTCAGGTGCTGTAATTCTTGTTTTAAGTGGTTGGTATCAGAGATAGACAAAGCACTGTGGGCCAGTGTATTGAGAACTCCCAGTCATTGAGTTCTCAACAAGATCAATACAGCTTGATAATCAAGTTAAGTAGTTAAGTTTCTTTGACACAATTTTCTATACTCACGCCATCTCCTGACCTGGCATTTAATTTACTGCAAACAGTCTTTTGTTCAGTAATGCGAATTTTGATAGTGTTTTGTCTTTGTTTATAGTTGTGTTATATCCAGTGTTTCATTTGAGGTTATAACATTTTATAAATATCCTGATGATGGGAGAGATGCACACTCCCGAAATGCTGATATCATCTTTTCACCTGGCTGGCTGCCCGAGATGAAAGTCAGTGTATTCGTTGCCAGGAAAGCTTCAGGTCTTAAGTCAAAATACAATTCTGTGCAAATGTCAAAGGGGGTAAGGAGGCATTCAAGAACACAGACTGGCCTCAAAGGTAAGAAGATACACCTGTCATCTTCATATATGTGTTCGTTTTCTCAGAAATTATTGGAGACATTCATATTTTCCATTAAATATATTATGAAGTTATATTAACTACTACATTTGTGTCCTCATTCATACACCTTTCGGTGTTTATTTTCTTTAACATGTAGGTAGCAACGGCAGAGAAGATGTTACATTAAACACAAACATTTGATATGAGATTTCTCTGGAAGTGACGCTTGGAGATTACCTAAATAAATAGTAAACTTTCAGGAGAAAAAATAGTTGATGGATATTTACTTCGTTTTATCGAGATAAACGTTTGCAGAAGTGGTTATGTCACACGTTTCGCTGATGGCCGAAACGATAATCAAATGCTTAAAAAAACAGGTCGCTGAATGCTACTTCGGCCCGCCTCTGTAGCATAGTGTCTGCCTTACGTTCAAGAGGTCCCTTGATGGCATCTCAGCCACGGTGATCTGGATAAGGTTTTCATGTTTTCCCTTATGCTAAAGATGAATGTCGGGGAACTTTAAGCTCTATGGACCGTGGGCTCATTTGAACATCATTTCATCCATTGTCTGATATGCCTTAACGATTGGAGGACATTAAAGAAAAACTATGTAGGGTAGATATGTTTTTGTGTACTGCTTATGGTTTATCAGTTACACAAAATGATTCAAAATTCCTATGAGAACACTCTACAGAGGATAGTAATTCACATAAAATCAATTTTATTAAAATAATTTGGATTTTATGATTAACAGTGATAGGTATACTTCTTTTTGCTTCAATTAATATAGTATATCCTTAAACTTTCGACATCTTAATCGAAATGGTTGGCATTTTGGTACAAATCAAAAATAAATGTTTTGGATTTAAAGACCAGTTTGATAAGAGATGACTGTTGTTTAGAAAATGTACTGAGTCGACATCTATAGAAGATAGCAACTTTGCTATTTGGTATTTCTTCAATTTTTCCCCCTTCTTCCATTTAACTGCTATGGTCATATCGGCGGCCGTTCTCCTTTGGAACATACTGAAGATGTTAACTGGTTATCTTTGGTTTTTTAATCATTAGACCACGCACACATTCACACTCTCATTCATACTACCAGACTATGCGGAAGATTGGGAATTATCTTGGTCGGAGAAAAATCCCCAACCCCACCGCCGGGAATCGAACCCGGGACCCCTAACACGGCAGGCAGGTGCTTTACTGCCTGAGCTACGGGGCCAGACTCTTCAATGTATTATTTTTGGGCGTTGTTGACATAAATGCACAGGTATGTCTGAACATTAAAACCTGGACGAAAGGAAATTAAGTTGAATTGAAGCTGGACTTTACTCAGTGACGTCACAAGTTACAAGTCCAAACCAACCCTCGATCAGTCTGTTAGTGTTTGTAGACACCCTTCGCCAGGAGCTGTTGTTTACATTCTTTGTACTGACACATGGTTTGAACACAGAACAACTTGAAGCCAACTGGTTAAGGGTACCCATAGATCAGATTGTTTTGAACATGTCATATACTGCTATATCACAATTATAAATGCGTTTTAAATTTCATACAGACATGTTTAAGTTTTTTCATCAAACAAAACGTTACACTTACTCAATTAGATGTTGCACATAATGTAAAAATAAAAATTTTGCAAAAATAAAAATAGTATCACACCGTTTGAATACTAGAACAAAACTGTTATCAATGGCTGGCCCCGTAGCTCAGTCGGCAGAGCACCTGCCTACCGTGCTAGGGGTCCCGGGTTCGATTCCCGGCGGTGGGGATGGGGATTTTTCTCCGACCAAGATAATTCCCCATCTTTCCCAGAGTCTGGAAGTATGAATGAGAGTGTGAATGTGTGTGTGTGTGTGATCTAATGATTAAAACCTAACGAATACGAGTTAACACCTTCGATATGTTTCAAAGGAGAACGGCCGCCGATATGACCATTGTAGTTAAAGGCGGGATATAAATGGAACAAGTTTAAAAAAAAAACTGGCATGTAGATTTTTCTCGTTTTTCAGACGATATGCGCAAATCTGCCGGTGGAGGGAGGGAAGCAGGAGGGGTGGCTGGGTCTTCGTTTACCCCCCTCCTACAGCTCGAAGTTGCACGAAGCTTCGAGAATGTTCCCCCCCTCCATAAAAGGAGAATCTAGAAACTTCGGGGCCGATCGATACCGGAAGCGACAGTCAGTTGAGTGTAGTGTTGTGATGGCGTGCGTGCGAACTGACAAAAATGTAATTGTGAACAGTGTATTGCTACGAAAATAAAGTGCAGTTTTTTTGTGTTTGTAACCTCGACTTTTTATTTCACGAACCCACAAAGTCACAATATAAATTACACAGAAAATGAAATATAAATATATTGCAATAATTTATCTTCATTTGTGGAATTAATAATATGTTATCTTGAGCAACTTGATAAGTTGCCATGACGTTGAATTTTTCATGTTGACTCTGTCTATCAGAAACCTTAGCCTATATACGGCTATTATGAAGGAATGATTAATTTCCTTCAATTAATTAATATAATAAGAGTTAAATGGTGAAGCCTGGGACTCAAGTACTTACTATAGTAAGTCGCCACAAACGTGTATCTCGAATACGAGAGCCCCTAGTGGTCTACCGGGGAAATATACGAGTCAAATGGAGAATTTAGTCATTACGGCAATTTGGCCATGGTAGCTCAATGGGTTAGAACGCCTGAACTGAAACCACCAGATCTGTGGTTCAAATCCCGGCCGTGGCGTTGAATTTTTCATGTTGACTCTATCAAAAACCTTACGCTAAATACGGTAGTGTGAAGAAATGATTAATTTCCGTTAATTAACTAAAACTTGATAAGTGTTGGAAAAACCACATTTCAGCTCTTGAAGTTAATTTTCCCTGAGTTTGAAAAAAACTGGAACAATTTTTTTTTTTTAATTTACGTCCTCCAACGTTAAATCATATCGGACGATGAATGAAATGACTGAAGTAATGCTAAAATGAGCCCAGGGTTCATGAAGGTTCGTCTTTCAGGATAAGGGAAAACCCCAGAGGAAAACCCCAGAGGAAAACCTTATGCAGAAAACTCCCCCGGACCGAGATTCGAACTCGGGACTGAGGTGAGGTGAGTTATCTGGGTAAGCTTTTTCCCGGGGTTCTCCCTTATCCTGAAAAACGAATTTCGGTAGTTCCATGGACCCTCAACTCATTTGAAGCTCATTATGACTTAACGTTGGAGGACGTAAATTAAAAAAAAAAAAAAAAAAAAAAGAGGCCTCTGGACCTCTTGAATGTGAGGCGGGCGAATTCATTGTAATCTACATCGTATAGGATATGTTTAATATACAAAAGTGCAACAAAATTCAAATCCGAATAAAAGACATTAGAAATAAATGAAATGCATTAGGCTTTGTGCCTTTGGGCATTTAAATACTCACGAAAGGCTTTGAGGGCAAACGCCACAGTAACTATATTACTAAAGATAATTTTAGGACATACATTTTTTGTGATTTTTGAAAATGATCAAATTTTAAAACTATATATCGTCTTAAACATTTCTACACCTGCTTAGATATAATACAACAGCTGAGAATACATTCTAATCTAAGGCATTTTTAATCGAGAGGGATGGCTCAGATGGTTCAGTCTGTGGCCCGCATTCGATTCCTGTGGGTGACCTATCTGGCCCATGGGTTTTTCCGGTGGTTTCTCCGGGTCTCCAGGCGAATGCTAGGTAGGTTAATTGCATTCCCCCAATTTCCTATCTCTCCAATAGTATCATTTCACAGCATCTCTCATATGGTGGTCTCATTCAGAATAGAAGTGTCGGCAAATGTCTCGCCGCTGTATGGCAGGATGATATGCTCCTGATAACACATTTTCCTTCAGTAGGACGGTCTCCACGCCGACCTGGAGGGCCGATTGAGGACCAAGGTGGTTGGGATGTCGGTTGTACTGGCCTGCCGGAGAGTTTCCAACTGGCAAATTGCAGGGATCCTGCACTATGCACTGTCGTGACGCTTTGGAACGACAGCCTTGTCTCATCCTTCACTCCGGAGATGCCCCACTTGGTGCATAGGTACAGTAGACCAAGACTGGAACTCCGTGTCAAGTTCCTTCCGTAGTACCTATAGGTAATCCAATCTAATCAAATCCAAGACATTTTAAAATGTATACAACCCGCTAATGTGTGTTCTAGTTGACTGCATTTCTGACTTCATTACTCATTCACGTATTTAGATAGGCAAACATCCTACTAGCCCGCCTCGATTGCATGGTGGTAGCGTATCTGCCTCACGTTCAAGAGGTCCTCAGTTCGAATCTCGGTCAGGGTGACTTACCTAGATAAGGTTTTTCCGGGGTTTTCCCTTATCCAAGACGATTGTCGGATAACTCTAAGCTCTATAGACTCTGGGCTCATTTGAGCATCATTTCATCCATTCCATTCATCGTCCGATATGACAACGTTGGAGGACTAAATTACAACAAAAATCCTACATTCAGTTTAAGTAGCACAATGGTAGCACCTCACATGAAATAGTTTGCGCCAGGTTTATACGATTCGCTTCGGTTATCACTGGTTTATCAGTTCGATCCAAGAGTATTTACTATTCATGCTTCATTGTGTCATTTTGTGGAAAATATAAATTAAATAATTGTCCCTCAATATCACAAGGCACATTACAAAATCATTTATGTGACACTCGAAATGATTTATTTTATGTACATTTTTTTCTGCATTTTATTGTGATTAGATAAGGTTTTATATGGTTGCATTTTTATTAAGTTACGTATATTTTTCACAATGTCAATTATATGTTGTCCCTAATAATTATGCAATGCATCTCGTAATTCCTTATACCACTGGGTTAAAGACGGCTTGTGTGTTTTAATCAACAAACGAGAAGGGAAGGGGTGAAGAACGGTTGATTTTCAGAATCACTTACTCTACACCCTCATACTATTTCACAAATTACCTTTAGTTATAGAGAACCTTGCTTTTGTAGGCTCACATGCGATTGCTTACAATGCGAGGAGATTTTAGAAAAATTGTTAATGAATATTAAACATCCTAGTTACTCTCAGAGCCGCCAAGAGAAAATATACGAGGGTTTTCTACCATTTAATTTAATTATTTATTAGAATATTTTGGCTGTTGTTACGACAGTTTTATTTTCGCCAGTTTACCATATGTGCCATTAGGTATAGGCGACACAGGTATGCACAAAGACACAACGTTAAAGAGAGAGCACGTATGCAGTTTAACGTGTAAAATGACAACCATTCTAGTACATCTAAATATATAGATTTACTTCAATCTATTTTTATCACGCTGTGCCAGATGCACACAAATTAAGAACATCGATAAATCACTGTCCTGTTGATCTTGTTCTACAGTGCTACTCCTCTTATAAAATGGAACTCTGAAACGTAGTGTCATTGTACAGAATACTTAATTAAAACCAATCGGGCATACAACATTTCTCCTGTGCGCGATTGGGTGTACCACAGCCGGCTTTGTTCCTATATAAGCTCTGCGTAGAGATCATGTATAGGTAACACTCTTACTTTAAAAAAGATGATATAAATGTCTTCTACCCTCGACTAAACAAGCATTATATCGGGAGAACTTATTCTGATTCACATGATTATGTAGGCTCACTGTAATGTTTCCGATTTTATTTCTAATATTTTGTTTTATTTCTTGGAATGTATGAGGATTTGTTTAGTAAACTTTGTTTTAAGGTTACGTCACAAGTAAATATCATACAATGTTTCTTAGATCCGGGAGAAAGAGAGCCATATAACAGTACTAATCACTATATCTTCAAACACTTTCCTAATTTTATTCACGGACTCCTCTGCTGTATGGGCATTAGCAGGATCTTATGGAAACCACCCTTATGATTTATCTTCTTCTATCAGTTATTGATAACATGGGGATTACAATGTCATTTGTTCATGTTAGTGGCCGGTACAATACTGCCGAGTGAGTGTATATCGTTAGCCTCAGCTATGGGCAACCGATAGTGTGGGAGTCCACCAAGGCCGCGGAAAGGGCAAAACGCCGTGTGCTCCCTTGGGTTTTAAATGAAAAACCCTATATGTGATCATTTTTTCCTCCCATGTTCATCTGATATTGGAAACAGTTTGCAATATTATACTGTACTGTTTTTTTTTTTATTTACGTCCTCCAACGTTGTCATATCGCACGATGAATGAAATAGGAGAAATAATGCTCAAATGAGTCCGGGGTCCATGGAGCTTAGAGCTACCCGACATTCGTATTTCAGGATAAGAGAAAACCAACTAAAAGACCTTATTCAGGTAACTCACCCTAACCGAGATTCGAACTCGGGAACTTCTGAACGTCAGGCAGACACGCTACCATCTACGCTACCAAGGCGGGCATAGTGTACTGGTTAACCAGATAGCCACCAAGACAAACTTCTCTACAACATGAACTTGACATAGATAGTTAACATGAAAAATTCAATGCCATGGCTGGGATTTGAACCACGGATCTCCTGGTTTCCGTCTAGTCGCTCTAACCCATTGAGCTACCATGGCCAACTTGCCGTCACGACATTAAATTACCCAACTGACTCGTATATTTCCCCGGTAAACCACTGGGGGCTCTCGCATTCGAGATACACCGTTTGTGGCGACTTACTATCGTAAGTATTTGAGTCCCAGGCTTCATCATTTAACTCTTACTATTTTAGTCAGTTGGTGGAAATTAATCATTTTACACACTAGCCGTACATAGGCTAAGGTCTCTGATATATAGAGCCAACATGAAAAATTCAATGCCATGGCCGGGATTTGAACCACGGATCTCGTTTCCTTCCAGTCACTCAATTAACTAAAATAATAAGAGTTAAATGGTGAAGCCTGGTACTAAAGCATTTACAATAGTAAGTCTTCACAAACGGTGTATCTCGAATGCCAGAGCCCCTAGTGGTCTACCGGGGAAATATACGAGTCGAATGGAGAATTTAATGTCGTGACGGCAAGTTGGCCATGGTACCTCAGTGGGTTAGAGCCACTGGACGGAAACCAGTAGATCCGTGATTCAAATCCTGTCCATGACATTTAATTTTCCATGTTGACTCTTTCAAATACCTTAGCCTATATAGGGCTAGTGTGAAGAAATTATTAATTTCCAACAACTGACTAAAATAATAAGAGCCATTAATTAACTAAAATGAATTTGACATTTCTGTTCACACGAGGTTGAATGCTAATTCTTTCTCTGTGCGTATATTGGTTGGTGTTTCCAAAACGTAAGGCCCAACTTATTTTTCATGGTGTTACAATCGTTGAAGGGCTAGAGCCTGCCTAACTATCGAACACAGATCTCATCTATCGTGGCAGCTAACCATAATATTTTCCTTTATGCTTTTCCTTAGTCATTGTTTTTCTCAGTCCAGCTTCATATAATGTGGCTTTCTGAACAGACAGTATAGGGTTTTTACCCCAAGACCACGTGATTTGTAATCAGGGTTTTCTTTCCTTAGTCTTTGAAGAAACCTAGGCTAACTTTGAATTAAATCTAGACCTTTGTGTTCACTGCGTTTCGCAATGGTCCCTTCCTCGTGCTCCTTCTAGGTAAAAGACAAGTACAAAACAAAAGCATGGCGCATATTGTTGCCAAAAAAATAAAAAGGCACTAAAGCAAAGTACTGCTACTCACTTCACTGAACAGCTCTTACGTAGATGAACCACCCGCAGATTTTTTTTTTTTTTTTTTTTTAATTTACGTCCTCCAACCTTAAGTCATATCAGACGATAAGTGAAATGGGTGAGATGATGCTCAAATGAGCCAGGAGTCCATGGAGCTTAGAGTTACCCAACATTCGTCTTTCAGGATAAGGGAAAACCCTAGAAGAAAACCTTATCCAGGTAACTCAATCTAACCGAGATTCGAACTCGGGACCTCTTGAACGTGAGGCAGACACGCTACCATCTACGCTACCGAGGCGGGCGAACCACCCGCAGTACAATGTCTAGCGACATACGTCGTTGTTGCATATCATGACATTGAAAGTCTTACCAGATTTTAGGTGCTTAAAATGTAATATTTACTACATATTTACACCGCAAATGTACCATAAGACTTATTCATATCCTGCTCTCTCTCTAGACAGCACACATCCGCAAACAAGAGTTGCTACGCGCACCTAATAAATTAACGTCTAACTTCGCTACGGAAGTTTCCGTGGAACAAACTTGGTGAAAACATGATCAGTAACAATCTACCAGTAATATCGCAATTCATGTATTTTTTATAGCTCTGCATAATAACCTAGGACAGAACGTTAAGATAAGGTTTGAATGAGTAGAGTCAGATTGAACAATTCAATGCCATAGCCGGGATTTGAACCTCGGATGTCCCGCTCTCCGTGCGGTTGCTCTAAACCACTGAGCTACTATGGCCAACATGCCGCCATGACATTAAATTCTCCAACTAACTCGTATGTTTCCTGGTAGACCACTAGAGGTTCTCATACGCTATGAGACACGCACCTTTTGTGGCGACTTACTACGCTGTAAGTACTTAAGTCCCAGACTTCATAGTTATACCACTGTGTTTATATTTTAGGTAAATTGATGGAAATAATAATTTCTTCCACATTTGCCGTGTGTAGACTAAGGTATGGATGAGTAGAGTCACACTGAACAATTCAATGCCATAGCGGGGATTTGAACCACGGATCTCCCGCTCTCCGTGCGGTTGCTCTAAACCTCTGAGCTACTATGGCCAATGTGCCGACATGACATTAAATTCTCCAACTGACTCGTAAGGAAGATTTCCAATTAAAATATGCATTTGCATACAAATCCAATGTCCCCTCATAATGCACGAAGCCCCTGATCACAAGGAATCAATTTCAAAATCAACCATAAACAACTGGAATATCTAAACTAGAGAAGCGATGGATTACAACCGATTAAGATAGGTACATGCTTCAATTTTACATTGTTAGATATTAAACATCAAATAGGTACAAAATGTTTGATATTCAGTTCTGTCCGAATTGTCTTCTTCGAGGGTCGGCTTATAAGTTGGCGCCACTGGGCCAGTTTAACGGATAGCATCATATAGTTTAACTCTATACTAGCTTGTATCCATAGTTACAGGTCAGTAGCTTGTTTAGTTTTTGAATGACAACATTTTAAAAAAGACAAGTGTAGAGTTTCCACGAAAATGGAGGAGTTGGAAAAACGAGTAGTGATTAAATACTTTTATTTGAAAGGCTTAACGTCTAAGGAAATCATGGAGGAAATGGACAGTACATTGAAAGACTCTCCTACTTCATATACAGAGATTAAAAGTTGGGTTGCAGAGTTTAAAATGGGAAGTACGAGCACTAGTGATGAGCCTCGCTCTGGACGACCTGTGGAAGTCATAACTCCAGAGATCATTGAAAAAATTCATCGTTTAGTTCAGAGAGACCGCAGATTTGATTGTTTGACATAGCAGAGGCTGTAAATATATCAAAAGAACTGCAAATTATATTTTAAGTAATGTTTTGGGCTTTCACAAGGTCTGTGCAAGATGGGTGCCACGTTTGTTGACACCTGATTAAAAGTTGCAAAGAAGAACTGTTTCTGTTAAGCATTTGGAACTCTACCCTAAAACTTCCAGTGAATTTTTCAGACGGCTTATTACCATGGATAAAACTTGGATACATCACTACACTCCAGAAAGTAAATTACAGTCAAAACATGGATTACGCCAGGTGAACCAACTCCAAAAAAGGCAAAGTCAATTTTGTTAGCTAACTAGGTTATGGCGAGTGTTTTCTGGAAGGCACGGAGAATTATTTTTATTGATTACTTGGAAAAGTGTAAAAGTATCACTGGTGACTGCTACGGAAGCTTACTGCAATGTTTTAGTGAGGAGGTGAAAAGAAAGACCTTATTTGGCAAAGAAAAAAGTCTTGCTCTTCACGACAATGCTCTGGCCGATCGTTCAGTCATTGCAATGGGGAAACTGTGCGAATTAAAGTTAGAATTTCTTGAACATCCACCCTATTTGCCAGATCTAGCACCCAGTGACAACCACCTGTTCCGGAACTTCACAAAATTTCTTGGAGGACGAAGATTTCACAGCAACGAGGTCATTGATGTGGTAAACAGCTATTTTAAGGACCATGAGATGGTTTAATTATGTTAGAACACCGTTATGGCAAAGGTATTAGCCTTCCTAAGAGAAATAAAGAAAACAATTAAATTCTTTTTCTTCCCTTTGTTTATTGAGAGGCCTGAGACTTTTCAGGTGACGCTGGTACATTTGATATAGTTATATCTAATAGCTATAGTCATCTGATTTAACTGGTTTAAACGGTCAAAGTAATTAAAAATTGAATAGGAAGAAACTGAGCAAAACATATATAATCGGGAACATTTTAAGCTTGCAAAAACTAAGAATACAAGATTACAGAAAATGAAGTTTTAGTACTTCGTGGGCTACTTTTACCATCTATACATATCTATATATTTAGGTATGCCATTTGAGCTTTTAAATGATCGGAAAGATGAAATCGCTATTGTATTCCGATTTTACAATGTTTGAGTTTTGATTTTATTTTTCGTATAAGAACTAACAACCGACCACACAAATAGTGGAAATTGGGTTTCATTAAATCTTTAGAAAAATCAATTTTACGTAAAGTTTATCAAAACTCAGGTCGAGTATCCTCAAAACTTTTAGTTATATCAGATAGAATTAAAATATGCGGTGTGCGCTAGGTTGCATTTGGGAAATGCATAATTAATATCAAATCAATAAAAATTATATTACAGCAGTTAATAGAGTATAGTGCATTAATAATTGCTTGGTTTAAATTGTTCAGGATAAAGTATTAAAATAAAAAAATAACTAAGATAAAGGCAATTGAAATCCAACGAGGTTTTAACTATCCATCATCCAGTCTGTCAGAAGAGAGGTAGGTATAGTTATGTACTACAGTTTTCACTCATTATAAACCGCGATTCACATGCCTACAAGTAGCTGATTAACATATCCTATCATGTATTGACAGCAACTCAATAGGAATGCATATCTACATATCTTCGAAAACATATAATCAGAAGTCAGGTACTCGTTGCCATATTCCATTTCCCCCCGAATTAAGAAGATATTGAAAAGCATCTTGTGTCTTTGAATATCAGAAAAAATTCTAAATTTTAAATCATAGATATTTGAAGTATAAATAGAAAATATTCAAGGACTTTCCCCCATTCCATGTATCAATCACTCATATGAAATTTAATTTAATTATGTATTAATGGAAATTAATTGTTCTTTCACACTAGCCGTGTGTATGACGCACTATGAAAGGGTAGAACCAGACTGCAAAATTCAATGCCATAGCCGGGATTTGAACCACGGATCTTCTGGTCTCCTTGCAGCCGCTCTAAACCATTGAGCTACTATGGCCAAAGTGCCGATATGACATTAAATTCTCAAACTGACTCCTGTTTCTCCCGGTAAACGATTAGGAGTTCTCATTCTGATAGTGCGTCCTACACACGGCTAGTGTGAAAGAACAATTAATT
The DNA here is from genome assembly GCA_030765055.1 of Mantis religiosa. Classification (NCBI taxonomy): domain Eukaryota; kingdom Metazoa; phylum Arthropoda; class Insecta; order Mantodea; family Mantidae; genus Mantis; species Mantis religiosa. Next base: position 95,123,896 of record CM060959.1, read on the forward strand.
TCCATTAATTGTACCTAATAGTGGTCCAAACTATAAAGCCCAGGCCTTAAAGTACTTACAGCATTGTAAGTCACCATTAAGGTAGTTGTCTCATGTGTTTATGAGAACTCCTAGTGGTTTACCGGAAAAAACACGAGTCAGTTGGAGAATTTAATATCATGTTGGCACGTTGGCCATAATAGCTCAATGATTTAGAGCGGCTGGACGGAGACCAAAAGATCCGTGGTTCAAATCCCGGCTATGGCATTGAATTTTTCATTCTGGCTCTACTCTTTAATAGTGCGTCCTACACACGGCTAGTGTGAAAGAACAATTAATTTCCATTAATTGTACCTAATAGTGCTCCGAACTATAAAGCCCGGGCCTTAAAGTACTTACAGCATTGTAAGTCACCATTAAGGTAGTTGTCTCATGTGTTTATGAGAACTCCTAGTGGTTTACCGGAAAAAACACGAGTCAGTTGGAGAATTTAATGTCATGTTGGCACGTTGGCTATAGTAGCTCAATGGTTTAGAGCGGCTGGACGGAGACCAGAAGATCCGTGGTTCAAATCCCGGCTATAGCATTGAATTTTTCAGTCTGGCCCTACCCTTTCATAGTGCGCCCTACACGGTGAACGAAAGAATTAATTTCTCTTAATTGTACTTAATAGTGGTCCGAACTATAAAGCCCGGGCCTTAAAGTATTTATAGCATAGTAAGTCGCCATTAAGGTAGTTGTCTCATGTGTTTATGAGAGCTCCTAGTGGTTCACCGGGAGAAACACGAGTCAGATGGAGAATTTAATGTCATGTTGGCACGTTGGCCATAGTAGCTCAATTGTTTAGAGCGGCTGGACGAGACCAGAAGATTCGTGGTTCAAATCCCGGCTATGGCATTGAATTTTTCAGTCTGGCTGTACCCTTTCATTATGTATTGTTTTCCCAAAAAGAGCTTTCACAATTTTGAATTAAAACACGCGCAGAAGATATTCGGGTGGCACATAAAATGTACCTATTGAATGTTTTCTAAATACCTTTTAAATTCCTCTTTATTGATGGGAACATTTAAGAGAAATTAAAAAAAAAAAAAAATCTGCTGCAGGAAAAAGTATAGCACATTGAAGTGCACATTTTTAACACATGTATTTTTGTAAATTAAGCTTCTCTGTAGTATTTTTGGATATATCTCCAGGCCCAGATTGACTTCGATGAGGCATGTTACAGACGCACACACTTATCGGAAAGTAATTTTGCTTTTCTTTCAGCTTTATGAAAGGTCCGTTAGGAATTTTGTGCACATTGGTCCCGTTTCGCCAACAATTAGGACACTTAAACTCAGTTCCACTTGGTAATAAAGATGTTACTATGATTGTCATGCATGTCTGTATCTTGAATTTAGTGTAGTTGACAAGTGGAATGTAAAGTTGTTAGTTACTAACTGAAAAGCCAACTCGAGTACGCATTGTAACCGACTGTCGCCATGGATAATGCTTTCTGTAGCTTAGTCCTTGTACATTTATTGGGATTGAAATAAAGGAGATAGCTTTTATATGGTCAGCATAACAGTCAATCCTGTCAACCAGTAATACGAAGAGAAATTTATATAGTTATAAAGTAACCCTCTTTTTATTTTTAGGTGAAAAAGTTATAGTATAATGATAAACAGTCCTTAAAATAATGCATTACAGCTGGGAAAACCCCCCAAAAAATGAAAATAAATGGAGTTGAGTGGTTACTTTCCATCCTTGCGAGGTAAGAATTTGTTAATCATTTCTATTTCCAAAGCATTTTTAAGCAAAATCACACTTTAGGGAACTTAGTGAAATTAATTGTAAAGGAGTATTCTTTGAAGTTTCTGAAATTATGAGTTTTAATTAAGATTACAAGAATAGAAGTATTTCATGAGCCTTACTAAACGGAACAATTATTTCTCTGATGTATGGTGAATTTAAAGACAGTTAAAAAGATGACATAGGTACACCAGAGTTCTATCTACTATTTATTATTGGATATCCCAGCCTATCACAAACATTCGATGTTCCGATCTAAAAGTGGCTTCAATTTCACACAATTACGACTGTAAAACTGTTCAGATGAAATCCCAACTGATGTTCGTAGATTGTAAACTCAAGTGAAGAATAGTGAATAAATGACAATAATGAGTAGCTTTAACGTAATTTTTGGGTTAGCATTGCAGCAGACTGAGGCCGTTATATCCGTACTAGGTAGACTTTCCTTCGCTTATTACGTCAGAGTTATGGCACCGTCAAATGTTTGTTGCGGGACTGTTGGGGAAGCGGTGTACCCCTCTGCCGATGGTGTTTTCATTTGGAACCCGGCTTATGAAGTCCATTAGGAAGGACTGCTGGTAGGATTTAAGGAAAATAATACCTCATCACATAAGTACAATTTCGGACTCAAAGAATGAAAGGATTAAACAAATCTTAACAAAGCTTTAGTATGTAGGTATAACTATATATTGTGTTTATTAGTAGATAATTTTATACCTTATACATTGAGGAAAATATTGAGAGATTCAATATGTCTTTTTAGCTAATACTAATAATTATTCTTTAGGGGCAAATTTGTATAAACAGTTTATCTCGCTGATATGAGTTATGAGAGATTCATCTGTCCGAGAGATATGGCAGGGCAATTGCCTATCCTCTAAGTATTTCTGAATGGGGATCCTTTAAAATTGTGCTATATTTCTCTTTCATCACTCATAGTATGGACAAAAAATGCATGTAGTTGCAGAGAGAGACGAAAGTCGAATAACCTCTCAATATTGCTAAATGTTTACCCCTGGTTTTCTTCATGCAAGCCTTTTAATACCTAAGGCAAGAGTCTTTAAAATGAAAATTGTGCTTAAAGGCACTGTAATCTAATGATATATATTCAGGAGAACCATTAAAATGATAAATAATCCGGTTAGTATGAAAGGGTAGAGCCAGACTGAAAAATGCAATGCCATAGCCGAGATTTGAACCACGGATCTTCTGGTTTCCGTCTAGCCGCTCTAACCATTTGAGCTACTCTGGCCAACATGACATTAAATTCTTCAACTGACTCGTGTTTCTCCCGGTAAACCACTAGGAGTTATCATAAACACATGAGACAACTACCTTACTGGCGACTTACTATGCTGTAAGTACTTTAAGGCCCGGGCTTTATAGTTCGGACCACTATTAGGTACAATTAATGGAAATTAATTGTTCTTTCACACTAGCCGTGTGTAGGACGCACTATGAAAGGGTAGAGCCAGACATGAAAAATATGTTGGCACGTTGGCCATAGTAGCTCAAATGGTTAGAGCGGCTAGCCGGAGACCAGAAGATCCGTGGTTCAAATCCCGGCTATGGCATTAAATTTTTCAGTCTGGCTCTACCCTTTCATAGTGCGTCCTACACACGGCTAGTGTGAAAGAACAATTAATTTCCAATCCGGTTAATAGATTGTAATTTTTTTATTAAACAAGAACTGTGCATTATAAAACAAGTGGCTAGGTATGAAACGGTCAATTGAGAGGTTCCGAGCAAATATAAGTCCATTTTAACATCCTGTCTGACAACTCAGCAATAAAGATTGCCATTGCATTGTTATTAATTTTACTGAACGTTCAGCATGGAATACAATTAAATATTTTATTAAATGTCTAAATTTCAAAGTTAAACAACCAGTCATGGCCTGAATGTATGCCAATACCCACTCACTAAAATAAGAAAAGTAGACAGTCCAATAAGCATTAGTCCTAAAATGAATCGATTTTACAAAAAATGTTTGTTTATTTCTCTTGTTTTGATGTGTAGGTGCTATTATTATCTTGAAATTAATTTGAATACGAATAGCAACTTCAAAAATCACTTCAATTCTTGTTTCAATTTAGATTTTGTTCCATATTACCTGAAGGTGTTTGCTCTAATGTTTTACTTATAGATGGTTCTTTGCTATTTCTATGTACACATATTGTATAGGTATAATATTTTAAGTCCTATAGTTAGGTGGAAGAAAGATGAAAACATTGTCATTTAAACGAGAAGCACCAAGATATTTGACACATTTGTATAGTTCTTGATACAAAAGATGAAACATTCATTATCCTGAATGAACGCGAGTGTTAACATTTTGAGAGCAACTGTAGCCGTTATCAGTATGGCGACTTGCTTTACTCTCTTGTTTGCTCTTCCGTTGCTACGGCAACCCTCTGCTTGCTCATGATAAAACTACCTACCTACCTCGAAAAAAGACTTAATATTACATCTTGTCGTGGACTTTAGGATCACGGCCGGTAGCGTTTTACTTGGATGTTGGACCTTAGCGGCGTTTAGTATTACGTAAAACGTCGCTGAATTGACTCCCCTGAGGAGCGTGCAGGTATGGACAAGATGGCGGCCACAGCATGAAGAACCTGGCTCACTGCATTAGCTCTCAGACTGCACACAGATCCGCTCCAGGCTGAACAGGTGGGTGATACTTCAGGGATTGATAACGTTGCTTTGTTTGCAAATGAGTCTTATTATAAATATAGTTGATAAGGAACCCTTATCTTTAGATTGTGTAGGTATATGCACTGTATTTTAAGAAAGAGGACCCGAACTCCACGCTAAGGACAACATTGAGTTCCGAAAGCTTATCTGTCGCTTAAGAGAACAATCTGGTGCTAAACTAGCGAAATATGTTATCTTTTCTGATGGCAGATACCCTCTGTACTGCTTAGCTGAAGCATTCCAAATCAAGATTTCACTAAAACAAATTAGCAGCCATTAACATTCTCATTAATTAGTTTTCATTTTCTCTAAAATTGCTCAGTTATTTTTATATTTCAACAACTCAATAAAATGTATTTTGTGTAATACATTTTAAGTGGGAAATCATATAATTTATACAAAAACTATGTGAAGAAAAAGTATAGCTCTTAAAATACACAATCTTTGCTACATTTTTGTGACGTTTAAGCGTTTTCGAGATGTTGGATATAGGTAATATATAAAATTCATGTTTGTGTTACTAACTTAGATATCTGTAACTATTTAGCTGGAAATTGATAGAAATATTAAGCATTTTTGTGAATAATTTTGTAGTGTAACTACGAAAATCTGGGCAGAGAAATGCTTACTCCAGATTTTTGAAAGAGTATTGCTTTCTTTTACTTGTGGAATCGAAGGCATTTTTGGATCAAAGCATTAGACCACTTTTTATTCACTAATTGTGTACTGGGCAATACATTTTAGGGTGAAGCTTAAATAAATTTGCTTGGATTAATTTTTCAAATCCGAAAAATGATCAAAGGTGTTCCACAAAATCCTTACCGGTAACTTAATCAGCACTGCATGGGAGGTTTTACCTATATGCAAACCAATAATGATAATTGAATTAATTGCATTGATCTCCTACGAATTATTGTATAATAATTTAAACGTTTTAATATAATTAGTCTCAAACTAGAACGATACTGTTATGGAGGAGAGAAAGAGGGCGATAGAGATATTTTAAAGGAATGCTCTTTTGCTGTTTAGTGATAACAAATTCAAGAGTTTATGTTAGCATATATCGGTGTCTCTCTTTCTCGCTTCCCATGTGTTCACAACAGGATCTCCCAGTTTGAGACAAATTATTATAGTTAATCTGTGCTATTATCCCTTAGAATTGCGATATCGTACAGTCCACTGATATTCTTAATAATAAACGTAATATCTCGTTATAATTACAGAAATTGGTGTAAATCGTTGGAATATTTCCGATTTCTTTAATTCCCCCTTTCTCAACAGACATCAGCATTTTGTATATACTGTATAGTCTGAGTATCTTTTAGTTGTGAAATATTTATCAAAATGGTCTAGTTACTCAGTAAGTACTAGTTTGTGATTGGTGTCTGGAAACAGGTAACATGAAGAGTATTTCAAAATAACAATTTTTTCTTTTGAAGTTCTCCATCTTTCAAGAATGCAAAACGTATATTTTCAACATTGAAAATAGGAACACCTTTACATTCAGCATTTTTTGAAAATTTTGATCTTCTCAAAAGTCATGTAGATTTTTATTAAAATACCACATGTTTAAGGCATTTTAATGACAAATGAAATTATCTTAGCTGCATCTTTAATGTCCAGGGAATAAATCTCTGTAGTCTTCTGCATTCTGAACACTTTTGCATAGCAATAAGAGAAAATCTTATTCCACAAAAAATATGTAAATCTCGTTAAAGCACAAATTTATGTCAAATAAAATTTTTATGATGATTCATTTCGGAGAAATTCCTTGTTATGTGTTTGAATTTTCAAATACATAGACTTTTCTCTATAGGAGAAACGCTATCGCTTTTTCTCTCCTTGTCTTGTTTTTCTCTTCACTATGCAAAAATCACGGAATTTCAAAGCCTTCATATAGCAACCCAATTTTATAACATTTGACTATCATTTGAAGTCTAGGGTATTAATTAATAACCCCCTTGTATACAAGAGAATCTGCAATAACACACTTTCTGCAAATGTTTATCATTATTAATAGAAAAGTTCACTTTTATAAGAACAATTTGTTAAATGATGGGTGGAAAACGTCATGTGAATTGCAAAACAAAATATTTAGATAAGTAATCATGGTAAATGAAATGTTTAACTGTTGTAACTTCTCTTTAGTCCGGCAGTTATTTAAAAACAAAGGTTTATTAAATGTTTAACAATGTAGTGACGAAACTGCTGAATATAAACACAAAGGGATTTAATTTAAAACTTTTGGAAACATTTTTATAACCATCTAGAAAATATGATACATAGGTTGTTGATATTCATAAATAAGGGTTGACTACCTTTTGATATTTAGTGTGGACACAATTTCCTCTATTGGCAATACAGTTGATACAACAGCAGAAGAAATACCATAAACTTTTCTTCCGTAACTAATATTAAAGATGGTTTTGGCACCTCAAAGTTTCATTAGGAACTTACATTCGTAGAATTTGATCAAATGTTACTATGAAAGCATATCTGCAATATTTAAACATAAAAAAATTAAAAATAAGTCCCTGAATCATTGTATGAAATATTTAACACAAAAATTCTAATTTCAGCGGAAGTACTACTCTTTTTGGGCTTCCCCTGAATTTCAAAACAAAACATTTTTAGTAAAACGTGTGTGTGCGTGCAGGAACAGCATAGTCGGATAAGTTTATAAGTTTATATTCCAAAAATACGTCACGAAAATTCATTAGGAATGAATTGTTTATAAATTTGTATAGCTGACAGAAAACAATATACTGCAGATCTCGTAAAACACTCAATGGCCAAACATTTTCTTGCTTTCCGTTTGTTACACTAATCATTTAGTTCTTATAGGTTTAAAATTGTTGTATAATTTTGGAAGTATAAGTCGCGATTTGTCCGGTTCTCGAGATGCCAAGCAAGCAGTCGAATTACAAAGCCAACATATACCGGTTTGCTTATTAAAGATCTGAGACTTGCTTTACTTCTCTCTTTGTACCCGCAAAGAAAATTGTAAGGAAACCATTTAAAAAAAAAAAAAAAAAAAAAGTTTATCTCAATTAACATGAAGTATATAGAGAAAAAACAAGTTTTTGTATAAAGTTAGTGAAAAATGGGTAGAGAATTTTATATGAAGATAATAAACCAGATCTATTCTAGTTTCCAATATTGCTATTCAAATTTCAATTATAATACATTCCTTAATGCGAAGAATTAATATAAAAATTTCAAACTTTTTAAAAGAAAGTTGTTGTGAGAGTGCAAGTGTTTTATATTCTGAATTCTGCAAGGAGCAACAAAGTTAAGAAGCGTTTGAATGGTTGAAAGTAAGAAGGAAAGTTACCACGCGATTGATATGTAAATAAAGTTATTTGGGTAATAAACTAAAATTTTTTAAATGTTTGCGATATAGATCTGACAATGATAATGTAAAAAGAGTTTTTTCATATGCATTTAATAGCTTAATAATTATAAAAACTGTACAAAATTCGTAGGACGTTTTCATTTTGTACCTCAGACGAATGTTGGTGGAAATAAATGTAACACCATAAAGTTTTTAAACTTGGTTTAAGTAAAGGAATTACAAAAGTATATTTAAAACAACAAAAATAATCTGAACGTTTAACAGTTAATTATTGTTAAAATCGCTAAGAACTGATTCATTTCTTTTCATAAAAGTAAACATCAAAACTATTCATTAGAAACAGATGTTTACTTATTCACCAATATTAGAGTGATCCTCAACAATCTGCCGAAATATATATATTTCCAAAAAGAAGATGGCATTCATCCTTATTAAATTTGCTGTTATCGAGTGAGGCAGTTTACCTAAAACGGGCGTGTAAACTTAATGACTCTTTCAAACAGAATGTTCGATTTGAATCTCTATTTTTGGAACTATAACATATGAATGTAGGTTATAGTTGACCTATGAATCTATGAATCTCAAAGAGAAATTTTGAAAACTTCTATTGGTGCCAACCTGAAAACTTCAATGCAATGGCCGGGATTTGAACCACGGATCTCCTGGTTTCCGTCCAGTCACTCTTACCCATTGAGCTACCATGGCCAACGTGCCGACCTGACATTAAATTCTCCAATTAACTAGGGCTCTCGCATTCGAGATACACCGTCTGTGGCGACTTACTATCGTAAGTACTTGAGTCCCAGGCTTCATCATTTAACTCTTATTATTTTAGTTAATTTATGGAAATTAATAATTTCTTCACACTAGTCGTGTATAGGCTAAGGTTTTTGATAGAAAAAAATGAGTCAATTGTAGAATTTAATGTGAGGAGGCACGTTGGCCATGGTAGCTCAATGGGTAATAGCAACTGGACGTAAACCAGGAGACCGTGGTACAAATCCCAGCCATGGCATTGAATTTTTCAGGCTAACTCTATCAAAACCTTAGCCTATATACGGCTAGTGTGAACAAATGGTTAATTTCCATCAATTAACTTAAATTATATTGGTGCACCCATTTTTATTGCTGGTCAACATCGGCTATTCTTTCACTGTCTGAAACTTGGTTAAAGCTGTTGTCTGTGTTATTTTCTTCTTACTTTCTTCTTCTCATCATCATCCTCATCATCATTACTAATTTTTGGTAGTTACAACTTTCAAGATGAATGGCAATAATTTAGATTCTATAATTGTTTCTTTAACTTCATATAAGAAAATAAAATTTGTCCAGAAAATAAAAAAGACTGAAATGTCGAAGCGTGAAAATTATTAGACTCAATGCAAAGCTTTGGTTATTTACTGTACCGCTTGTTTACAAGATCTAATATGATAAATTCTGAGAGAATATTCTAGTAATTGGAATTAGATAATTGTCTATAGGAAAAAATATAGAATCGCGGTTTTGTGTTATACTGCTAGACATATCTTAGATACATTTTCTTCAATGAAAAGTTGGCGGGTTGATTTCAAGTTTGCCAAAAATATATCCGGGTGACTGTTTTCGACCATTATTCCTCTCAGTATTACCTTAAAATTCAAGAAAATGGCTGGAAATTAAATAGTAAATTTTTTATAACATGTTTCAATTATTCTTTGTAGTTTATTGAGGACGTAAATTGCAAAAATAATGCTTTACTAACCAAAATTACTGATGTTATTACAGAAATATAGATGTTCACAATGAAAATTAGCCGACAGTTTTTCAAATAAGAAATTTAAATTAGAAATTTGAAAGCATTCTCAAACTCAGAAGTTACTTACAACCATTTTCACCGTAAAAATGAGTGTCTTGTATATAATTTTCACAATTCTGTCAAGCTGTTGGCTTTTATTGACAACCAGCTATAATGAACTTGTTTATTATATAAAGAACAGTTCCTTCCTTGAAATTCCATGCAATATAGTGTAAATTATTAATTCTATGACGTCTTATTATTTGAAAACTTATGTACCTACTAAACATGCATAAGCAAAATATATTTACGAACGAATTCTTTATAAAGTATCTAAGGATCATCTATATTGCTAGTTTAGTAGTTTAGGATTACTTTGTTTAGGCAAATTATAAATACTTAGCTAAAGGAATGTTGGTATCTGATTTTAATAAACATTTAGTCCATAGGCTTCAAAAATTCAATTCTGTATAAGAAGTGCCCATATATTGAAACAAATATGTAGTTATATAATGCATAAAATAAAATATGTCTAACTTTTTTGTGAAAAACAAAAAGGAAATTTTGAACAATGTGTTCTTTTTTAAAAAACCGCATTAAGAGTTCCATCAATAGGTTACAACTTAATCTAAATTCTCCCATTATCTCAGAATGTCATTTTCTTATACTTATGTGCCGTACTGCCTCATTACGGTATCGTTTACAGGGGATGTTAACTTTGTCTCAAACGTTCAGCTTTGCCAGAGAAGAAAAAAAAAATACCCTCTCAATTTATTTTCTACAGAACATAAAACTTCATTTTCTTACTCGTTTATCCATTTAAAAGGTGCGTTCAAAAACAAACGAGCCGGAGACATAATTACAGAAACTAGTACCTGTATGTTAGAAGTACTGGCTCTGGCTGTTGAGACACTTGTCCCACTGTGACACAAGGCGGTAAATGGCTGTCTCATAAAATTCCCGGGGCTGCGATGTGAGCCAGTTCCGCACGCTGGACGTCGTCGTCTGAGGTAAATCGTTTGCCCTTCAGATCCTTATAAAGAGGACCAAAACTGGGGTAATCACAGGGAAAGAGATATGGACTGTATGGAGGGTGGCCGAGAACCTCCCATTTGAATTTCTGCAGGAGTACCACGACTATGTTGGCCGTATGAGGCTTTGCACAGACGTGAAGCAGAATGACCCCACGGGTCAGATTGCCTAGTGGTTTTGAATTGATCACTTGAGGAAGGTTGGTCAAGGATTGTGAATGACGCTGGGCATTCACTTTTGTCCCGTGCTGTAGGAAGTGTATCGGAAGGGGGCCATCTTGGGCAAAGAAGAATGTCAGCATAACCTTTCCTGCACTTGTGTGGATGGCCTTGACTTTTTTGGTGGTGGAGACCCTGGATGCTTCCACTGGATACTTTGTCGTTTTGATACTGGTTCGAAGTGATGACACCATGACTCATCTCCAGCTATCACTCGTGCCAGGAACTTATTCCCTTCCCTAGCAGAGCGCTGCAGATGACCAAGAAAGTGGTCTACTCGACATGCTTCCTAATGTGGTTGAAGACTGTGAGGCACCCATTGGGCACATACCTTGCGCAAGAGTAGTGCTTCCTTCATGATGGTGTATAGCTATGTCTTTCACTGTCACTCGGAGGTCCTGGGAAATGAGTGCATCAACCAGCTGGACGATGTCATCAGTAATGCAGTGTGGTGCTCCAGACGATGTATCATCGGCTAACGACACCCATCCTCCCCTGAAGCGCTTGTGCCATGCCTTGACCCTTGCAAAGGACATGCAGTGTTCGCTGTACACTTGTGACATTCGTCGATGAATGTCCGTTCCCCATACTTCTTCCCTTGTCGGAAAACAAATAATACCTCTTTGCTCTTCTTTTGATGCGTTCATTTCACTGTTTGCAATGCACTGGCGGCGTAGGACGATTGATGCATGTTGCTGCTGCTAGCTTTCTACAGTCACCTGACGTGTACCCATGCCCTCTGACGACGGGCTGTGAACTTCCACGCTCTGGTCGGAACAATACTTCGTTACACACCCCACGATATTACCATCCTGTCACCGGTTTGCGTATACCAGACTCCGGCTTGTTTCTTTTTGAACGCCCTTATGAGCTTACAGTTACTGAAATGAGCTTCTAGCAACATTCTGTGACCTTAAGTCCTTTTACTGCAATTAATTACTTTCCGAACAAGTTTGTTGTTACTTCTACTTTCATTTTTCCTTTTGCGAAAGTGAACATCTCTCACTCTCATTCTAGAGATCGGGCTAATCACCCATCCTGGGTTCTTTATCTGATCCAGAGTTATTGCTCCTCAAACGACACCTAAAGGCATAACGGATAGAGGAAGAAAAATCCCCTAACACCACGGTAGTGGTACAACTAGGGAAGTTGAAGAAGAAGAAGAAGAAGAAGAAGAAGAAGAAGAAGAAGAAGAAGAAGAAGAAGAGAATGGACATTTTCTTCACTAAATGGAAACAAATGCTGGGCGTACAATTCTGTTTTATACCAAACGAACTTGGCCATTACTTGACGTTTTGCTTTGGCAGGGTTTTAAATTGCTATTAGGCAATTTAAAGATATTAATCGAATGAATTACATAATAAGCAATTGTAAAATTAAGAAGGGAACAACTGTTAAATAAACGGGTAGAGCTTTCTAGGTGGACTTCCCTCCATAGTGTCCTTTATACCTTAAAAGGTTCACTTCTTGTTTCTGTCATCAAATTTGAAATTGGATACACATTCATATATATATATATATATATATATATATATATATATATATATGAATTATCAGATAACTCTATTTATTCATAATTGAATAATTTTTGTAGTAGTTATGTACATGTCAACAATCCCCAGTATAAATGAAAGGCTGAGTGCAACAGTGGTCTATCCCACGTTTTAAAGAAATTGAGATATTGTACTGCAAAGCTGACAGCAGCCAGTTACTATAGTTTGAGAGCAAGAAATCAAGTTGCTGCCAGTGCGCAAAAAATACATTTCTTTCAGTATATATAGATTATAATAGCTAATTCAAGGTTGCCCGCCTCGGTAGCCTAGATGGTAGCGTGTCTGCCTTACGTTCAAGAGGTCCCGAGTTCGAATCTTGGTCAGGGTGAATTACCTGGATAAGGTTTTTCCGGGGTTTTCCCTTATCCTGAAAGAAGAATGTCGGTTAACTCTAAGCTCTACGGACCCTGGGCACATTTGAGCATCATTTCACCCATTCCATTCTTCGTCCAATATGACTTAACGTTGGAGGACCTAAATTACAAAAAAGTAGTAGTAGTAGTAGTAATAATAATAATAATAATAATAATAATAATAATAATAATAATAATAATAATAATAATAATAATAATAATAATAATAATAATAATAATAATAATAATAATAATAATAATAATAATAATAATAATAATAATAATAATAATAATAATAATAATAATAATAATAATAATAATAATAATAATAATAATAATAATAATAATAATAATAATAATAATAATAATAATAATAATAATAATAATAATAATAATAATAATAATAATAATAATAATAATAATAATAATAATAATAATAATAATAATAATAATAATAATAATAATAATAATAATAATAATAATAATAATAATAATAATAATATTAATAATAATAATACAAGGTTAATGACAACAGATGGCAGGGTCAACTCAAACTCGATATCGGAGAGGATTAAACCACTGTTGCACTCAGCCTTTCAAATGTTACCCATAGTGATGCATATAACATAATTAATAAATAATAGTAATAATAATAATCCACATAATCATCATAAATAGTTTTGATAAGCCACTCACAAGGGCGAATATTTTCGTTCTTACTAAAAGGCTGCGAAACAATGCCCCTTATTTGTGCTATTTTGACTATTTCTTTTCTTTGCAGCTTATTATTGAAACCAGGGTATGTTTGCACATACATTAGACAATAAAATAGGCATAATTTGCCCCAAACGTTATTACATAACTTAACTGTAACACACAATGTAATACGACCTAGCATTAAGGTCTTAACCTTATTTAGAAAGCTTCAAAACGTCACTTTATGCAAGAAGGTAAATTTTAATAGCTTAAACAACAAGGTCAAATCTGAATGTTGGTGTATTACCTGGCAAAGCGTCGAGGCCTATTGGAAAGGATGGAGTTCAAATGAACTTAAGACAACGTATTATACATCGGCAGGCACGAGAAATTATATATAACGTGATTGAATATTATGACAAGGAGAAAGAAGTCGGAACCAAAATTACTTTGTGCAAAGTGACGAAGCGGACGGCTGCAACGACAATTTAATTTTCGTATAATAATTGGCTAACATTCATATAAAACACACAGCTGTTTGTGTTGCGTAACTTACTGTATGCCAAATATTTTGCTCTTCTAGTAAACAAGGTAACAAACGAATGTAGCGCTGTCATTGAAGACCAACACGTCTCAACGCTTTGCCAGGTAGCAGTTATTTTTAGAGCATACCTACATGTTGACATCAGTGGTTGCTTTTATCATCGTCTAAAATCCGTTACATTTCAGGGATGCTAGGGGTATATTTACGATTAAACGCCCGGTACGTTTTCACAGGTTAAAGAAAAGTAAACTTCTTGCTTTATATTTCGTTTGTCGCTCACCATGTAAGACAAAGAAGGTGTTGTACCCCACTAAACATTCAAGCTCGAAATATAAATCCAATATTTTTCAACGATACAACAAAAATGCTCGTATATTCATAAAATATCTTGGTATCAATAAGCCATATTTGATGTTTATCATAATTTATGTTTTTGAGTTATGCTCGAAATAAAGTATGATTTACACATACCTGCGCCATGGCGTAGTAGGCTAGGACGCTGTGCTTTGCTCCCCTGCTACGAAATTCGCAAAGGTTTGATTCCACCGTTGGAGGCTGAGGATTTTAAGTCTCGGGTATAGGACCGGTGTCACTCGGCATCGTGACAAAATTGAGGAGCTACGATAGGTAGCGAATCCCGGTCAAGAAAGACAACTATCCGGCTTTCCGGCCTTTTTGTTTTTTTGTTTGTAATTTAGCCCTCCAACTTTAAGTCATATCGTACGATGAATGGAATAGGTGAAGTGATGTTCAAATGAGTCCGGAGTCCATGGAGCTTAGAGTTACCTGACATTCGTCTCAGGATAAGGGAAACCCCGGAAAAAACAGTATCCAGGTAACTCACCCTAACAGAAATTCGTACTTGGGACCTCTTGAACGTGAGGTAGACACGCTACCACATACGCTACCGAGGCGGGCGGGCTGGGGGTGCGTGACGCTGACCACATCTCGTATCGTTTGGATGATCGCCGATCTCTGCCTTGAGAATGTGGACGTGTGGCCGGCAGTCAGGTCAGTCGGTTTGGCTGGTTCTGGTCTATTTGTTGGCCATTACTCTATGAGTAATATATATATATATACATGGCATCCTTGGCCATCGGGGTAACCTCGCCCCACCACTGATGACCGGACCCATTTATCAGGTGGAGACACCCAGAGGGCGGGCCCATTACCTCCAACGATAGTGATAGTGAAGATGACGGTGAGGCGAGGGGACCTACAGCTTATACCGTGGACTCTGAACTACGTTGGGTATAAGGGACGCTCCACATGTACTAGACTGAGGTGAAGGCGTGGATAGTGCTGACTTCAAATCGCCAACCCCGAGCTGGGAATCGAACTCGGGACCCTTAGCACGGAAGCCGCGAACGAAACCACTGCACTACCCCAGCGCCCAAATAGGTGAAAGTAAAAAGTGTTATTATCATAAAAGGAATAATTTTGGCAACTCCTTCAAATTAATTTTAAAACAATTCATTCACACATATTTTAGTTTACTTGGGAAAGAATGTTTTACAATTACACTAAGAACTAAACGGAGTTTAAGATTTGTTAGTCTTTTTTATTGAAATATATCAACAGATTGAATATTTTAATTGTTTCATTATATATTCGTAGTTAAGCATTTGATTTGTTGTAACATTGGTCATTCTTAATGGTCTTAGAATGGGCATTATTTAAATTCGTTCCTGTTTTACAGAAACAACGCAATTGTGGCATGAGGTCAATAAACCTTAAAATAACAGATAACACGGTGTTCTCAATACACGATACACAATTTCCAAAACGTTGTTAGTTTGGGAAACCCTGCATAGTGGATGGAGGCTTACCTTCCGTATTACAAAGTTCAAGGAACGAGCTATAAAATCACGTGATACACCGTGTCAACAAATGTGTACACGCCCGTGTTGCGTTTCTTTGCTTTGTTCAATAAATAGTGGATCCTTAACATCATAAAATGAAACAAAGACACAAATAACAGACCATATGTACGATGACGGTGAGCGAGAAAAACACGTATAGCACTCAAAGACATGTGTAAATCAAATCTTTATATTTAAGGCAATGCATCAAAATATCCACTTTTATTCTTGTTATTTCGCCTTGTTTACCATAGTTATACTCGGAGAATACAGCATATATTTATAGGCACACAAAAATGTCATACAGTTAAGATACTCTTGAATAATCACCCTTTTATTATAGTATTATGAAATACTCTTTGGATCCTCTTGTTATGTATCCTCACTAAATTTCAAGCTGAGTTTAATATACAAATATAAAAAAATGTTGTGCAGGTGGTTCTTAATTTCAATTAATTTATGAGAAATACATTGACTTTGTATTACATGTTTCAGATTTTTTAATTTGAGTTATGGAAAATAATTTTAGCTAATCTATGTAATGTTTAATGCAACACAACGTTTAAATATATAATTCCTGTAGCACTCCTCGCAAAATTTCAAACTAAACGTTATAAGCTTGTCCAAGAAGCATTTCGGTATGTAAAAAATGCTGGAAGAAAAGGGAGAAATTAAAAAAAATCGAGTTTAAGGTTAACCTAAATGATACATAGTGAATTAAATAGCCCCTGGTGGCTTTAAATTTATTAAAAGGCCAGTTTGGCTATAAGTAGGAGTAATAAGGACACACAAACAAAGTTAGATGTGACGTGTTATATCCGTGTGACACAGCATCGTTTCCAGAAATCGGTGACAAAGGATGCGGAGAGAAGGTACCTTTCTGTGTGACAACCGCATAAATAGTCCGCCTCGGTAGCGTGGTGGTAGCGTGTCTGCCTCACGTTCAAGAGGTCCCGAGTTCAATTCCCGGTTAGGGCGAGTTACCTGGATAAGATTTTTACGGGGTTTTCCCTTATCCTGATAAACGAATGTCAGGTAACTCTAAGCTCATTTGAGCATCATTTCACCAATTTCATCCATCGTCCGATGCAACTTAACGTTGGAGGCCGTAACTTACAACAACAAAAACGCATAAATACAATTTTAGCCTCTAGTCTTTTAACTTCGTCTTTCTTTTGTTTCACCTGCCGTGCATTGAGTTCCTGGCTGAGATCCTGTAGCAGGAAGAGGCTGCCCGCCTCGATAGCGTAGATGGTAGCATGTCTGCCTGACGTTCAAGAGGTCCCGAGTTCGAATCTCGGTTAGGGTGAGTTACCTGGATAAGGTTTCCTCCGGGGTTTTCCCTTATCCTTAAAGACGAATGTCAGGTAACTCTATGGATCCTGGACTCATTTGAGCATCATTTAACACTTTTCATCCATCGTCCGATATGACTTAACGTTGGAGGCCGTAAATTAAGAAAAAAGAGGCTGGCTGACGTCATAGGGCATTGTGCTCTATGTATGATTTGAGCATAAATAATCTCATTATGCTTGTCTAGGCTACGAACATCACTTATAGTTTAACGACTCCACTTTTTAAGGGACATCCTTGAGTTCGAACAAAAATAACTATACCAAACCTCATTGTATACATTTCTATTGTTGATCAGTGTCTGCAACGCTCATCTTTTGTTTATACTCCAGACATATTTTTAGACAGCATGAAATGTACATGGAATGACTTGTAATTGACGGAAGCTTTGAGTTGCAGCATGGAATTTTTATAATTTAGATTGGTTACAAAAAATCGTTTCAAAAAATCCATTTTATCTCCGTCTTTTAAAATGATGAGCGAAATCTGTTATTACTGACACAGGTTTCCAAAAATCTAGCCGGGTTTGAGCAGTTAATAATGTACAAAAATAATTTTATGATTGCAATTATGGCCTTCAGGAAAAAGGTCAGAGAAACCACAGGGCTTTCTTTCAGGGAGAATAATGTTAATAAACTCTCAAGACTATTGCATTGGCCTCTTTTCTTAAGTGGAATACAGTCACACACCATGTATGATTTAGTACGATAACCTTTGGTATCCATTACGTATGTAGTTTTGTTTACTTTAAGTTTAAATAATCATAAAATACATTCTAGCCACACGCGAAAGTCTAAAAGTAACTGCAATTCCCTTTAGCCCTTTGGACTGGTTGCCACCAAAGAGTAGCACAGGTTATTTGTACGATGCTTAAAATACTGGGTTCCAGCATATTCATTCAGAAGATGCAGTCTGTGTTAACAATAATGCAAAAATCTGTAAACAAATGTTCCAATATGCATAATTACTGAACTTATGTAGCAGTTCAGAGCTGTCCTGAACTGTAGCGGCTACAGCCTAAGCTTCAAAAGTTTGTCGCCGGTCAGTCAGACAGCTCTCGCCCAACATTAAAACCGTAACCTCTACCTTCAGATAACCAAAATCTTCTGGAAGTTTTCCTTCTCTTCGCCTCTAGAACGTTCTGGAACTTTAACCATTTATTACAAAAGCGAACATTCTCGCGAATAAGCCAAATAATTTGTGCGTGCGACATAAATTTGTTCTACGTAATGAGATTGTGACGTCAATTTGTATTGCTATTGCAAGAGTTTAAGAGAGGTGTTGTGTTCGACTTCCTAGTGAGAAGTGAAACGAAGGAGAACTGCGTCGAGCGTATCTCAATCATCATCGTCATCGTCATTATTGTTATTATCATTATTATCATTATCAACATTATTTATTACTATTATTATTAATCATTACTATTATTACACGACGCTCTAGTGCCTGCAGAAAGAATGGACTTGAATTTCGGGACTGACAAGGGAATATCTTCGGCTGCTTACGGGCCTGATTAAGGATGCATTCAGGTCCTGGACCAACTGAGGAGCTACTTTACACAAATAGTGGCGGTTGAGGTCCTGGAATACTCAAGTAAGGGGCACATAGTCCGCCCCGTATTATTGCACTCTGCTCTGACGAACGGAGGCGGAATGTGCGACTGCCGTGCTGTTAAAACTCCATTCGTAATTGGTCCTTAATTGAGGATTTATTTATTAATAAAATTACTACTGTTATGGATGTGTGCCTGCTGCAATAATTGTGGAACATCCAGACAATTTCACAGATCAATAAAATAAGATAAATTAGTTATTTCGTCTTTATTTTCCCCGTACATGGAAAAATCATCCTTAACGTGTCTTCTTAAAAATGCTTAAATAGTTTTGATTAAAATATAGCAGTTTAAGATGTTTAAAAGAAAAAAAAAACTACTGTCCAGCAACGCAAAGAAGGTCCCTGAAAGGAATGTGCTGTGGGACAAGGACAGCGAATGTGTGTGACAGGGAACGCCTGCTACACAAGGAGCAAAACCGTTAAAAACATGCGCCCTATTCACTCTGTACACTAAAACCGAGAAGATTCATTCACAAAAGTAGAAGCTGTCAGAATGTTTTTGAATGGTCTGTAACTGTACTGACATGGAATGTCATTAACCTGTCCAGGGTGGGTGTGGGAACCTTCTGTAATCCTCCTGCGTCTCATCCCTCGGAGACTTTCTCTCCTGTGAAATACTGTATGTTAAATGTAATATATTAACTTTTGCGTGTTTATTTTGTAGCTCGTGCTGTCCTCTCTATTGTGAAAATAGATTTTAAAAAGAGGCAATAACCATATAGTACCGTTTTTGGTTTGTTGTGTATCAGGCTTTAGTTGAAATCTCACACATTTGGAACTGTTATTTAACTTTCTCACCACTGAGGTACATTTTCAAATATCCTATACTAGTTATTACTTAGAGGGAGAAGAATCGAGTCCTTTCATTAATTGTGAAGACAAACACTTTAAAAGAAGAATACATTTTAACCGTTTCCACTGTCATTCTAGTATTGATACCGCTTGTGGTTTCTTGTGTAGCAGACTTGAAAACTGACATATTTGTAATCTTTAACTAGCTTGTTCATATATGACACTGAATACACTTACCATGTTAGTTTCCCGTGGACGCAGGAGCGTAATCGGGGATATGTTCCTGGATGGCGCATCTTGCCGAACACGGAGAGAGATCGGATACCTTATCTGCCCGCACCTTCCGGAGGCTCTGCACCCGCCGTCTAACGGAAACTGATTGTGTCTGATGGTAACACAAACTTTCATATCATATCCTGCTCCTACTAAATCACACTTATTTTCATAATGATAATGATAATGATAATGGTGTTTATCCGAGTTCCAACACTAGACAAGGAGACGCCATTGCTGGGTATGAGGTTATCTTCAGCCTCCGTAGTCCCTGATAACGATATGCTGCAGCTTTTCGGATATCTGTCTGCAGTTAAAGCACAGACATCCTAAAACATTCCTGCAATACATTCTTTTTTCACTCTATTAATTTTTTTTTATTTGTTAGTGAACCTTCCAATATTAGCATATGATCATTTATGACGTACAATTTATTCAGTGTGTCCAGTTTCACAGTTAAATTCCGATGAGCAGCTGTCATAAGAGTATTGGTACCTATCAATTCATTTATTTTAGTCTTTGGAAACCCCCACTCAATTGTTTACAAGTCTCTTATTATTGTAATAACTAAATACAGTTTTAGATTAGTAGGATGTGAACACTTTTCCTGCTGCTCTCTCTCTCTCTCCCTCTCTCTCAAATCCCTCCCTCTTACAAACAGCTATTTTTTAACGATACGTATTTCCTTAGATTTTGCAATACAGAAATATTTTGTGTAAAGAATTAATGACAGGATAACATGTTAAAATGCTAAATAAAGAATGCTAAATGTTTGAAATTAATAGAAATTTAAGGATAGTTGAATGATTAATCGGTAAAAAATGTAAGGCGAGTTGTATGATCATTTTCTAAAATGCTTATTAAATACCAATATCTAAGACACAGTTTTGTGAACGTTCTTAAACAGAGGGCCAACTTTTGGGATGTTAGAAGAGAGATGACTTTAGAATCAAGCGGTTGTTCATGTTACCAAAAAAAAAAAAAAAAAAAAAAAAAAAAAAAAACAACTTTTTAAACGTTAATATTACTCGCGCATTTTTGTGTATGTGCATGTAAAACAAATACCAAGTTTGGTTATTAATTATAGCCTCTTCCAAGTATGCAACGCATACAAAAAGTATGTATGTAAGTACCCCTAATTATTCTTTATGCATATTTTTCCACTTTATTTCTTTTTTATTCTAAAGTCAATGCCCATGGATTTAGATTAAAATAGTGAATGTTTTAAGATACTACTTTACAGCACCTATAGCTCAAGCTTATCGAGAGGTTGGCGCTGAGCAATTGGAGTGTTAGGGATAAGTAGATGCGTTAGCGCTTCCATCATCGTAAACAACAAAAGCTGTATCGAGAGACAACAAATTCTTCTGGAGATTTACCTTCTCCCCTCCTCCAGAGTATTCTATATTAATCAGTGGAAAGTTACAGCGGCTAGAATAACTGCTATGCTGGTGAGTGATTTAGCACATCTCTGCTGCTAGTATCCAACACATTCTCCGAGAGAGGTTGCCACGGTAGTTGTGGCGTACAGATGGTGAAAGGTAGGTCTTGTACTGATTGCCCAGGACAAGAAGGCAAGCTAGAGGAATGTGCAACATAATCACTTTAGCTGTCTTCTCGGGATGTATGCTCGCCTTCCGAATATGACAAAGATTGGGGATTCATTTAAAATACACAAGTGTTGTCACATAGCTCACCTATACATAATGCAACAAACATTAGAACTGGCAGCATGGGTGACTCATATGCACTCTCATACACTCATTTCCTAGTAAACAGATCCGGTACCGGATCACATAAACAGTTCAAGCTCCTCTGCCCTTCATACCCATCTAGCCTTCTTGTCGTGGGCATACAGTATTCATTCTTCCGAGAGTGAATTCTCCGGAATAAAGGCTGCGCTGTGTGCATGTACCTATTCATTTACCTCTACGTCATCAAGAAAGTGAAGAACAGAATTAAATATAAATGATCGAGTAACGTACAATCCTAAAATTTCTTACAAATAGTCGTGGAATTCTCATCCTAGTTCACTCTTTATAATTTTGAATAAACGACGAATTGTTTGAAATAGACCCAAACTTATTCAAAAAAATGTAGGTCTCCTAATCATTTGATATCCTTTGTTATTGGCTTAAATTACCAATATTTCATCATAAATATTTTAAAATGCTATATAACCACTTTCTTTTGTTTTTTTCTTAACGTATGTCAAGCTTAGAGTTGAATAACAATCTAGGGACCCACATTTGAAATATATGACCATTGCTTCTTTGTTTACTTCCATGAAACGTGTAAGAAATGAACCATGTAAACGTTTGTCTTAGTAAATGTGAAATAAACAGTAAAATAAACATTATAAGAATAATTGTTAAAGACATACAAATATAATATTGGTGAAGAAAATCATAAGAGTAGTACAAATGTTTTTGTCGGTGCAGAAAAAATATAAGTATACTTTTAACTGAATATATTTTATATTATTACTGTTATTATTACTATTATTATTAAGATCGATTCTTGTGTATTTAAAAAGGAATAAAATTTAAAACATGCTGTTCTCAGCATGTACAGTCCTCAAGTTTATATCTACGTTTTTAAAGACAACTTGTTGATACATTTTAAGTAAATTAAAGATGACAAAAACTTAAAGATAGTATACAGATCCTGTTAACATTAGTACCTCTACACATAGTTTCACATGCAAGTAATAAACTTCAAGCATCAGAGTTAGAAGAACATCTGTCAACTCATTTCAAATTTATTTAAAACTATACGAAGATTTATCATAGTACACGCTACCAATGTTAACACATTCTTGCTACTACGACAGTCCCACCTGAATTTTAATGAAATGTGTACAAGGACGTTATTTTATTTTCGCAAAAGTTTTAAAATTGAGAAATGATTTTTGAAAAGAGAAACAAATATATACTGACCAAAAAATATATAACCAGCTTAGTTAAAACACTGCCGCAGGTTAACACAGATTTTGACTCCCAACTGGAGCCTTTGGATAGTTTCCGTTAGGGACGATATTTACCTAAACCTTGCAAAGTCTAGAAGTTATGAAGGTGGGTAAATGAGGTTCCGGACATAAATGCATGTTCGAGTTATAATTAAGAGACAGGAAAAGCAAGAACTTGCCAAAACTATGACAGTATGGGGAAAAAACCACCCAAACTAAAATTTATGTGGAACATATTACAAAAATTGTGGTTTTCTCAGAAATGGCTCTATTCTAGATGAACTTAACATAAATGTAAACTTTAAGAGGTGGATACAGTTCTGCTGTACAGAGAATGTAATACATTTGTTTATGCGGACTGTTGTTTGAATTTTGCAATACTTGTATATTATTTTCTCTAATGGAAAATCGTTATGCTTTTTTGTTTCTTAAATCTCTTGGCTATGCATAGAGAACTTAATTTCAGAACCATTATAGAATATTCTTGATTTTATAGAGTTGGATTACTTTTTCAAAATCTGCTCCCTACGGAACAATCACTGTGGGGCCGCCTCGGTGGCGTAGATGGTGGCATGTCTGTCTCATGTTCAAGAGGTCCCGAGTTTGAATCTCGGTCAGGGCGAGTTACCTGGATAAGGTTTTTCCAGGGTTTTCCCTTATCCTGATAGACGAATGTCGAATAACTGTAAGCTCCGTGGATCCTGGACATATTTGAACATTCTTTCACCCATTTCATTCATCGTCCGATATTACTTAACGTTGGAGGACGTAAATTGAAAGGAAAGAAGAAACTTTGTGGGTGAAGAAGTTAAGTAACCGAAATAGCTACGTGTCCAATAGATTTTGTTTCTTCAGAAGTGAGAAATAGAGCTTCTTTTCCAGAAAGGAGGTATGTAATTGCTCCATTTCTAGCGTTTTGTTATTTTTTAAGTTCGTTGTTATTTTTAAGATAGATTTATAACGAATTTGCATTAAAATTGCTTCAGAAACTAGTGCAATAAGAAAGTATAGACTATCTTACATTCATGATCCTACTTCTTAATGATAGTTACTTAATCTGTGCTGTAAACTGGCAAAAAATAAATAAGAGAGGACGAAACGGATTAAGGTAAGGAGGGGGATTTAAATTGCTTATTTATTTTTTATTTACGTCCTCCAACGTTAAGTTATATCGGACGATCGATGAAATGGGTGAAATGAGTCCAGAAAAATAGAGAATGCTACCACGAAATCAGTGTGGGCGCTTTGGGAAAGAAACAATTCACATGTGGAGAATGTGTGTGATATGTCTAAAGATATAAATATACAAGTATAGAAATGTGTTATTTTGTTTTCATGATTACATGATGTACTGAAATTGAATGTTCCGCCGTTTTTATTTCCATTACGATTCGTTCGCTGTGCCAATCCTATCTTCCAATTATGGGCGATTTGGATTAGTTTCTGCTCGGAATAAAAATGAAAACGAAAATATACAGAAAATTCTTCATCGAAAAACTTAGAATTTAACATAATCTAGAATTTCAGACTTTAATTTAAGGTAATAACTTTCATTTTTATATGACAAATAAAGGCTTTTGTAAAAAATTCTAAGTATTGATTCGATTTACCTTACATTAAATCCTAATTCAGACATTTACATTACAAATCAAACCTTCGCGGGATATCATTCGTGTCAGGTTTACGAATATCGAGCTTTCGGCTTCAAGGCTTATTTTAGTTGATTGTTAATAGTTGCTTTACATATTTTGTGGATGGTTTCTACAAAAGGCTTTATTCGGTTTTATTGTTTTAAATGCTCGTATCATGTAATTTAGAGCTGCAGTTATGAATCCCTCTTCACTAAAGCTAAAATCACTTGGTAAAGTGTTAAGTATAATTTTTAAAGTAAAATGTTACAATAAAGTGTTGGATAATAGTTACTTATCCAGAGGTCCAGAGGTAGTCCTAGTCGAGCGGGGCTATTTTGCTTTTTCCCCGTCCGGGTGTCTTCTGCCGCAGTACCTAGCCGCTTCGCGGCTTAACCTGCGAAATGAGCAAATTGGTTTCATGTTCTGCTGGGGTGTTTGAATTATTTGGGAAATTTGGAATGGGATGCCCTTGTTTAATTCTCATAGGCAGCTGCACTTAAGCGTTCCCCCATTTTGGGAGACAGGATTTAAAGTTTTTCCTCCGTTTTGGTTACGGGTTGTATATCGCTTGATCCATCAGCCGTAAAAATTGGTCCTAGAGACATCTGGGGTTTCTCTTGGGTTAACCAAGGGGACCCAAGACGTCTCTTGGTAGTCTGAAGGATCGCAAGCGTCTTTGATCCCTCTGGTCATACCTGCCCAGGGAGTATACTAAATGAGACTTGCGAGTGAAAAAAAATTAACGCCCGAAGCGTTAGAGCCAAGACATGATAAACATCAAAGCTCGCTAGTCTCATACATAATTTTATCCGTTACCTAAGAAAAAATTGATTTAAATAATTAATGATGAAAATATTAAAAATTGTTTCTGTACATTGTACAGTCGTATGTTTGTTTCTTGTTTTTCAGATAACTAAAGAAAAATTGAATATCGGACTAAGCTATCTACGAGGTAATCCATACTCAAAGAGATTATAAAACAGTGATTTATATAGAACTGACATTTCTTTCATTAATAGTTTCAAAACCAATTGTACTAGCAACATCTTATTACACCTAAAATGTAGAGGAATTTTGGGAGATTATTTATCTCTATAGCAAATGCTGAAAATGTCCTCCATCCTGCATAAGGCACAACTCAACATGTCCCATGTTACTGGCCACTCGTTGGAGGACTGTGTTGTCACTGGCATGAATCTCCTGTGTGATGTTGTACTTCAGGTCGTCCAATATCTGAAGATGTGTGCTGTAAGAAGTCCAGCGATATCAATCCGGAGATCTCGGTGGCCACAGGTTCCTGGAAATTATCCGGTCGTCAAAGAAACTTGCAATTAGTTCCATGGATTCATTTGATGTATGGCATGTAGTGCCATCTTGCTGAAAATATCCTTGGCTCAGTTCTACATCGTCCAGTTGTTCAAAAAACTCCATGAAAATCAGTTGGTACTCTGCAGTATTCATAGTCTGATTTAAAAAAATTGCCCTACCATTTCATGTTAGGTTATTCCGTACCAAACTCCGATGTTAACCGGGTGCAAAGGTGCTTCATGGATGACATGTGGATTTTCGAAGAACCAATGGCGTGAGATTTGTGAGTTCACATAACCAGATAAACAGAACCATGCTTCATCTGTGAAGCATGTGATGGACAATATGGCAGGATTTTACACAATGAACGTCTGAAACCAACGACAATAATTCAATATTTTATCCTTATCTGGTTCCTATAGCTGATGGACAACCGTAAACCTATATGACTTTAGGCCTGCACTTTTCGCAGCGTTTTTTTTTTGGGGGGGGGGGCAATTTTACGTCCTCCAACGTTAAGTCATATCGGAAGGTGAATGAAATGGGTGAAATGATGTTCAAATGTGTCCAGGGTGCATTGAGCTTACAGCTACCCAACATTCGTCATTAAGGATAAGGGAAACCCCTGGAAAAACCTTATCCAGGTAATTCCCCCTGACCGAGATTCGAACTCGCGGCGTGTTGAAGAACGTGAGGCAGGCACGCTACAATCTACGCTACCGAGGCGGGCACTTTTCGCAGCTGACACATTGAGTAGGTGTACCTTGTCTCCTGCGACAAACGTCTTAATGACTTTTTGGGTGACTGCTCCAGACGTGATCTTACGTCAACAACAACCGTGGGAAGCCTGGATGAACGATGCTTGCCTTTTTCACTCACCAGAGATCCTGTTGTTTCCAATATGTTTACCAGTCCCAGTATGGTGTTTGTTTTGGGAGGATTATGAACACCAAATTCTCTCGGGTAAACCCTTTGAGTAGTTGTACTCCAGTATTGCTTCACAAGGGAGAGTCCTTAATTTAATGTGTACTGTATTTTCACGTTGACTAGAACAAAATGTTCGAAAACAGCTGCCAACAATAACAATTAGGAATACAGCATAAACATCTGCGCATCTAGTGGCAAGGAATCGTAACTCCAGAACATTCTGCTTAATTTAGTGCTAAAATTGGGTCAGTGAATGAATTCCCAATGTAATAATTAAAGAAAGAAATATGTCAGTTCTATATAAATCACTCTATATAATATCTTTGACTCTATACGGGTATTAGAGTAGACGTTCCTGAAGAATGAGTTCTTGTCTCGCAATTTTCACTTTTATTCTTCTGTTTGATCTGCTATTGGTAGAGATAATTTGGCTCTTTGCAGAGATTATTCATGTTACTACTTTTCAGTAACAAAAATATCGCATAAAATGTATTTTTTCCTATTATACAGTAGTTTTTATACTTGGAATAAAAAAATGAGCAGTTTATAACCTAAAAACTTTACACGACTTCGAAAGATACCGTTATGGTAATAATAATTAAAGCATATGTTTAAATGCAGTTCACTGGAAACCTGTTTCGAACATTTTGTTTTAAAATATTATGTTAATTTGTAGTTTTATGCTTTATATCATAAGCTTTGTCTTTCTGGACGACGATATTCCAATAAAATGAGTAAGTTCTAATCAAATGATTAAAATTATTATTTTTTCTGTTTCTATGCAGTGCAATAATGTTACTTTGAGTCCCTTTAACAAGAATATGAAAGATTAAAGATTGCAAGGAGTGTTAATGTTCATATTAACGGAGATCATTGTTTGCCAGAACCTGAGGTAAGAGCTGCAGTTCTACCTCGATCCAGTTATTGCCTCAATGCAGGAAATGCCCTTCAAGTGTTTTGTGGATATCCCCTCACCTCACCTATGACTGACACCGCATATCAATTTCGGGAGCCATTATGAAAACCTTAACGAAGACGCAATCTAACCAAATATTTGCACAGAGGAGGGGATCGGCAGCCAATAGTGAACGTTCGACCGCCATCTTTGTCCGATCAAGAAGTGAAGGAAGGGTTCGCGTCCCGACGGTAGATCAAACAAACTCCTCCTTTTGTCGCCCAGTTCGTCTCAGACACGGCTGGCCGTCACAGTGACTCAGGACCTGCTATCTCATTAGAACAGCTCACGGCATCCTCACTGAAGATAACATTTATACAGGTAAACTTAATCATAATGATAATACCTGTCCTACAGAACATCTCCAGGTTTGTTTATAGTAGTTACCAGTTTATCTTCTATACTGATATTTCTGTAAAGGTTGTGACTAAAATATAAAATATACCTACAATACGACTTTGCGTTGCATTTAGGTGACTTCTTTTAGCCATTCTTCAATAAACTTCTTAAAAATGCTTATATGTTGTTCTCGAACTTCATGTTAATATACATATTTGCACAAATAGTTCCATTACACATTTACTTGTAGGTGCAATGGTAATAGGGAAAACATTAGGTTTAAGGGCTGGTGGCTTTGAAATTCTTTTAGCTAACCAGGAGGAAAAAAGAGAAAAGGAATCATTTCCCATCTAAAAATTTATATATTGTTTTCTAGTACTCAACAATGAAGTTATTAGTCTTCTTACACTCCAATGTTTTACATAATCATTCTACATATTTTGAACTGATATATATTTTCGAAAATGACTATAGTCCATTTCTTCATTTAGACAAACTGGAGACTGGTATATTCCTATTCTATGTAAATGTTTAGCCAATCATGCCCTTTTAATAATCGGAAGGCCACAACTGCTAATTTCCTAGGTAGATCTGGTACTACTTTTGGATTCTGGGCAAAAACTTCCCATCTTTTCCTTTACACAATGTAATGTTATTGATTTTGTTGAAATTTTTATATTGATTTTTTATTAATTGTTTTGCAGAATCACATGTTAATTTTATAGTTAGTCCAAAGGTGTGCTTTCTTGGCTAAGTTGTTTACTTTTTCATTACTAAGTATACCACTATGTGTTGGTATCCATTATTTTATTCAATTTTGTTAATTGTGTTAACATATTTATTATTTATAGTGTGTGTTTGGATTGATTCTTATCGGAAACTATTGACAGGATTTCTGCTTTTGAGTCTGATAATATTATGCAGAAGCTGTCGTAAGGAATGGTTGATTGCTTCAATTTCTCCATCATAACTTGTTCTATATTCTAAGGATTTAGAAAAGGAAAAAAGAGAGCAAAGTACTCTTGTACTTTTTTCTTGAGAGGTTAAGGATCCATCAGTATAAACATGAAGCCAGTCTGGAATGGGATATGTGTATGGATTGTTTCTGAGAGAATATAAATATTTTAAATTGGAACCAATAACACGACATGTCTCGAAAATGGTTAACTCCCCGAAACATTTTACTTAAAGGAGATGTTGCTTTGTCAATAGCTACTGGATGAATATTAGATGTTAAGATGGGAAATCATACTAAATTATTTAGATGTGTATCCAGTAGATGATCATGAATGATGCCTCATTTAATGTTTTATTATTTTATCTGGCATAACAAAGGGTGTTCAAATTACTTGTATATTACGTGATATTATATTTACATTTTTATGTTGTAAAATGTCTATATTTGAGGTCTACCAGT
This sequence comes from Mantis religiosa, assembly GCA_030765055.1. Classification (NCBI taxonomy): domain Eukaryota; kingdom Metazoa; phylum Arthropoda; class Insecta; order Mantodea; family Mantidae; genus Mantis; species Mantis religiosa. The sequence continues at coordinate 95,153,327 of CM060959.1, forward strand.
TCTACAAATGGCATTAAAATTACGATGTCAGAGGCAATAAAATTTACGTAATATATACATTTCATTTGCAGTAAAAATATATTAAACAAAACGTGTAATCAAAATCGTTGGAGGCATTATCCATAAAATTAAAAGTTTTTAATAATTTTGAACTTAAGGGCTGGTTTGGTAAGGAGAATTATTTTCTTGTAGTATCCTTGAAAGATGCTGAAATTAAAATACCAAGTTTGGTATTAACTGATTCTCTCTCTTTCTCCCATATACATATGCGCACGTTGACTTTTTTTTCTAAAAATAAATACATTTTTGGGTTCAGTGAACCTCAAAACTTATTTCCAGTGAAATCTCAACATATAATTTTTGGATTCAATACTATGATAGTATAGAAAGAAAAATTCAAAGCTTGAATAAACACCACATTTCATACTTAAGGGAATGAAGCACTGAAATAAAATCTATCAAATGTTTCACTCGGTTATCCTAAAAATGTATCTTAAGTTTATCCTACGTAATCATTATATGCTTTTAAATTTCGTTTCTTTACCCGTTTTAGATTTCAAGTTATTTGGGTTCAAACACGTTTTAATGTTTCTAAACCAATAGATAAATAGATTCTATTTTAAATACGTGTTATAATTCTATTATTTCAGTGCACAAAATTGTTATGTATTAATGTTTTTCTAGCTTTAGTTCCCCAAAATAGTTTAAAACATTATTAGTGTAACTTTCTGTTCTTTTAGTGTCCCTCAACCTTAAAACATCAGCAACAAAAATCTTTACCACAGATTTATATACTTAGCTGTAATGTTTAATTTTCCGGGATGTGCATGAAATGTTTATAATTTCGTGTAGAAAAATTTAGAACAAGGTTTCAAGGAACTCAAATTTTTAAACGAAAATAATATTAACTCGAGTTAGTTACCTTATTGCATAGAAACATAAAAATGTTCTACATTTCAGATATTGAATTTACTTATAAAATGCGTGTCTCACGTTTTCAACGAACGAAGGATATTTACAAAGTTTTTAAGACGTATAAGACTTATTCATACTCACTGAATTTTAAGTAAGTGTGCAATGTTAATAAGTAGACAGAACCTTATGATATGCAACTTTGTTAAGCAGTAGCTACTTGTTTTGTTTTCTTATCTTTTCATATGAATATCCCCCGTGGCGGTGCTATTGGCGACATTGACCTGAAAATGTTGTAATTTTCACATATCCGTTTATTTAGGTTGTAACATTATTAATATTGTCATCCAACTCGGTCACTTCATACTTCAGTCTGTGCGGCGAGAAGGCACTATTTGTAAAATTGCCCAGCCCTAACGGGGATTCACGTACTCCGCCATGAGAAGAGTAGTTCTTACGTTTCTCATTTTCTACAAATATAAGGTACCTATGTTATCACGGTTAGCATGTTTTTGTGATGGAATTCTTGGATGGGAGTGTGGTTTTATATATCCATTAGTTATTTAGAGGCTATATAAAATATAAGCAAAAACAGTTAACAGTTACGTTATTTACAGTTTGCATTTATATGTATTATGCTTCCGATTTTATATTAAAAAGGATTGAATCTCAAAACAGTTCTTTAGAGATCATTTCCTGACCAAATACCACAGAATTGTGATCTATTTTTAAACAGCAGGTGTTTAAGAAAATAAAGTCCTGAAATGTAACAAAAGAGTAGTTTTTTTATATTTATAACATGCGGTCATTTCACACAGTTGAATTTTTAATATGAACAACTTTAAAGGCACAAGTGGATGTTCTGTATCACAATAAACTCGACATTTTCACTGTTGAAAATCCCCATAGGATCGCATTTCATAACTTATAAGGTTCAAATTTTCAGAAGAGCTTCCGAAATTATAGATTTAAAATTTGTTGTTTACTAGTTAAAATATTAAGAATGTTCAGTTGAGATTAATCCTCTTTAAAAAATTCACATTGGAAAGGTTGAAAGTTTTAATAAAACGTACATAACTTTTCTCTTAAACTACCTAAAATTAATAGATGGGTGCAGAAATTTTCCTGAGCGCGCGCGCGCGCGCGCATACACACACACGCACACGCACACACACACACACACACACACACACACACACACACACACACACACACACACACACACACAAATGATGCGCTTTAACGAGATCTACAGTTTCTGTGTAGTAAGAATTTGTGTATTGTTGATGACTTATGTAAAAGGCAGTTCTGTAAAATTAATCCAGAATGAAAAAAGGAACAAAAAGCTTTAGAGCCTGTAAACGGAAAATTCAAGACCTATCTACATTTAATTTGTAATGAAAATAGATTAATTGTACGGTGTATGTTTATCAAAATAGTTGGAGCTACTTTTTGAAAAAAGTCAGAAGTTTCGACACAATTTCAGTCATTTCTGAGATAGCTAATACTTTTTTGTTTATTTTTTTTATCAAGTCAAGTTTCAACTTTCACTCATCAGAAAATCCTATTTACAAGGAAATTATTACAATGGATATGAACACCACTTCATACAATTTAGATCTCTAATGTCCATATATAGTGTGATCCATATAAACCTGAACCACTTCAATAGGTCATAACCTTTGAACCAAAAATAGGACACACGTGCAACTTTGGGAGAATATAATACACAATTGGGAGATAACATTACACTATTTACATCTCAGAGAAAATGTTGGAAGTGTCCTCCACCAGCATCTATACATGTTTGTACTCGTCTCTCCATATTGTCTGAAGTTTTATGGAGATTACATCGAATAGAGAGAAGGTTATTTCCAGCAAGATGGAGCAACGTGTCATACATCTAATGACACCATGGAACTTGTAACCAGGTTCTTTGATAATCGAATAATCTCAAAAGGTCTGTGGCCTCCCAGATCCCCTGACCTAACCTCACCGGAGTTTTTCTTGTGTGGTTATCTAAAAAATAGAGTGTACAAGAATAGGCGACGGAAAATTGATGTTCTCAAGGAATCCATTCGAACCGAAATAAGTAAAATTGGCGAGGATAATCTCCGTAAAACTTCAGAGAATATGGTGAGACGGGTACAAACATGTATAGATGCTGGTGGAGGACACTTCCAACATTTTCTCTGAGATATAAATAGTGTGATGTAATCTCCCAATTGTGTATTATATTCTCCCAAAGTTGCACGTGTGTCCTATTATTGGTTCAAAGGTTATGACCTATTGAAATGGTTCAGGTTTATATGGATCGCAATGTACTAAGGCAGCTGTTTGCATTTTCATTTTTGCCTCTTTGATTCTGTGTTGTCTTAGCTTGACAAATGTATGAGCTTGTGGCATACTGTTTTGTCTTTCATTTCTATTTCGGCATCTTTGATTCTAGTGTTGGTGTAATTTGACACATTTTTGACACTGCTGCAGAAATTGAAGCAGTATTGTTCAAGTTTAACATGTGATTTAGAGGTTTACACATATTGTTCCCTAACAAGGAGAAAAGGTAAAACCTTCATAATAGGAGGTAGAAACAGATAACTTTGTAAGAAAGTGGAAAACCGATTTAAGTCTGAACTATACTTCATGCTCCAGCTTATAATCATAGCTTAACAGTGGTCTTCATCTGTTTCTGAACTAGAGGAGCTTGCTCACTCTTATGATAAAAATATCTCAAAACAGTAATACAGATTTTATTTTCATCACAGGTGATAATTTTGTTATAGTGATAACAGATTGATATCCCACATCATTTGGTCTACGCTGTGATGTAAATAGTCTTAACTCTTAGAATGCAGCTACCAAAATATACATATATGGGACTGGAGAAACAAAATTGAAAGGTTTTACTTCGGCCTGAGTTAATTCTGAAATTACTGATTCCTTATTTAGTTGTTAAATACTTTGTTTCTCAACTCTTCAGATGAACGCTTGTAGTTTTTTTTCATTTACGACTTAATAATAAAGCGTTTTAAAGTTTCGAACAGTTATTTACCAATTCAAATGATTATTGTACCCGTTTATTTCTTCAAATATTCCAAAATGTATAGTGCAAGATTGTTTCTATAAAGATAATACACGCAATTTAAAGTAATTTTATGTTCTATAAACATACTTGATATAAATTGACTCAGTGTTGGCTTTTACTATTACTCGAGTTAACATCGTGTGTGTATGTGTAAGCAACGTCAATCGAAATCGATAGTTTCTTAGAACTTGAGACAGTTTTAAGCTTTGATTGTAACTTATTTTATAAATTATGCCTTATTTGATTGAAATAATATTATTCTGCTTATAAAGCAGCCATTTTTATATCTTTATTTTAACACCTAAAACGCTAACAAGTTAATCCAAATTATTCTAATCTCTATTTGGAAATTATTAAAGTGTCTAAATACAGATCTGCCTATTCCCATAATATAAATATTTTTTACATAAAATCTAAAAAAATATTATATTATCAAACTCACATGTCCTTCCTAACACTGTTTATTAAGGGGTATACAAACTATTTTTAAGAAAGCTTAATTTTCTATATCCTTCACGTTAATTAAGATAAAGCTTTGTATATTACAATTTTGTTTTAGATACAAACGAATTAGGAATAGTTGGTATATAACAAATGAATGCTGTATATTGGTATTAAAATTCCACGCTCTTTACGTGCATTCACGAGGAGCAACTGAATCTCAAAAGCATTTAAGATAATAATTTAGGTATTGAAAAATTCGAACCATTAATAAAAATGACTGGTAAATGGCTTATGGCACTAAAACGCTATTTAAAATGAAATGTGTGTTTTAAGATAAAAACTAATTTTTGTGTAATAGTTTTGGTTTATTATTTAATATTTACCAGTTATACAAGGTTCACAAAATTCCTGGCTGGCCCCATAGCTCAGTCGGTAGAGCACCTGCCTGCCGTGCTAGGGGTCTCGGGTTCGATTCCCGGCTTGGGTGGGGATTTTTCTCCGACAAAGAAAATTCCCCATCTTCCCCAGAGTCTGAAAGTATAAATGGGAGTGCGAATGTTTGGTGATCTAATGATTAAAACCCAACGAATACGAGTTAACACCTCCGATATGTCTCCAAAGGAGAACGGCCGCCGATATGACCACTGGAGATGGCGGATTATAAATAGAACAAATAAGTAACAAAATTCCTTCCGAATGAACACGACTTTACAAGCCTAATGTAGTAATCTCAAAAATATAATAATCTAGAAAATTACAAGAAATTAGTTTTACCAACTTTAACACTTAATCTGTATCATGAATGAAACCAGAAACCCTTGAACGATAATCTTAATTCACCATTAATTAGGGTTGAGTTAACCATAATATTTGATTTGAACTCGCTCCCAGAAAATTCAAGATATAAATTTCTTGCTAATGCCTCTAATTTATAACATTTTAATAAAAATGTTTAGCCACTTTTTAGAAAATAGAACATTTCAAAAACTTTTCATGTAAAGGTAAGATCTGGTTGGGAGGATTTTGTTTAAAATTGTTGTTTGGCGTTTAACGGAATTTTGTTTTTGAGTTAACGCTGTTTAATACATGCGTGAGGATGCCTTTCTAAAAACACTTTGTCTTTTTGGATTCAGGTACTTTCAAAAACACATTTCAAATGAAATCTCGAAATCCAACTTCTGTGCAGAATGTAATACTCCCTCTTTACTATACGTATGCAGTAGATAAACTTAAAATAAAATACAATAATACGATACTATGAAATACTAAATGCTAACGCTTCGTTACCAGAAGCTTCAGGGGGCAAAAATAAATATCTCTCAGAACCACAAAAGTTCTAAAGAGAATTTAAGCATTTAAATACACGTTTATTGACAAAATATTAGCCTAAATTTAGAGAATCACAAAAGCCGATTTTACTTTCAAAGTCAGCGCTACAGCTGCCTCTTTACGCAGACCGCCTCTGTACATATGCAACCCTTTTAACACGGCTGTGAGGCTACAGTTTGCGCGCGCTTTTTATGTATTACTCTGCTACATGAAATATAGTGCTTCCACAAGTATGCTTTTGCAATTTAAAAATCTATAAAAACAAATAAACAGAAGATTATCGTTGTGATGGCAAAAGAATAAACAATACAATGGTTTGTATGACATTTTCATTTTATTAGTATTAAAAGTTGCACCCATTTTCAAACCTTTCAATGATTAATTTTACATACATTTAGCTTTTTATTATATCATATCTGAAATTGCTATGCACCGAGTATTAATCTGACAAAGCAACAATATTAACAATGATAGAATCCATCAACACGTCGGTGTCGATACTAGTTAAATTCCCGAACTTCCACATTCCCTGGTTTTCTCCTTCTCAAGGTTTCGATTACTCTTACGGTACACATCTTCAGTGGCGGTGGCGTGGCCGAAGTGTTCTTACAGCCTATGGAAGAAATTTTATTACTTTTACTGAGCTTTATATATGCCCCAATTTTTATAAAGTCACAAATTATTTTTCAACAGTTCAAATATATGACACTATCAGCTACCACGCATATAAACAGTGCTCTACTGAACGCATATGAAACAAATTTTACAAACATCACACATTAAAAAGCTGAAGTATTTGGTTCAGGATTGAAAATATATCCTAGATAAAAGGAAAAAACATCTGAAAATGTTGGAGTACCTAAATTGCTATATGAACGTTATTTATAAACATAAAAATAGAATTTTATCTCCTGTTATTTAGATTCTAGTATCTAAATTGGAGACAATTAGTTTTTGGTGTCACTATGTTAATGAAATTGTCAAAATTGTGATTCATAATTATAATTTTTCTACTTCTTGATTTATCCAGAAATTGATCCATGCTGCTCTCGTTTAACTCTCTTGAGAAAAGTTTGTTACGGTATAAGCTGCTAAAAATTAATTAAACTGATGTTTCCCACAAGGTAGGACATTAATGTTTGTGGGTTGGTAAGCCAGAATAGAAAGCATTACTCCACGTAATAACTGTTTGGAATAGGAATCTATAAACACGTTAAAATCGTCTTGAACTGCATTACTTCTAACAGTAATAAGGTAAAATAGAAACAGAGTACCTGTTCTTTCTGAAAGTTTGTTTTTAGCTACACGTAAGTATATTTAATTACCGGGTTTCTTTAAGATAATAAAGTTTCACATCCCAATTCGTAAATTCTGCAGCAACCTCAATTTGTATGATTTCTACCAACTTTGAAGTGTATCTCCCAATTCCTCTCAAACTTTTGTGTAGAAAGTTTCAACACGTGCAGGAGTTTACCTAATAATTAAAAATTGGTAGAGTTCATATAAACTGATCTTAATTTTGTACAGATATCAACAAAATATTAAAGGGCTTATCAAGTTTTATTCTAAGTTCTGCTGGGTCATCCAAATATCGTGTCTCCAAGCTGAGACTGGGTTTTACTTGGTAACCGGAACAGTGTTGGTGTAGGTCATGGAAGTGATTAACATCTGTAACTGGATTATTCCAGGTCTAACAATGTAGTTTATTTGGAACAACATATGCAGTGAGAGTAATAGCAAATTATCATCATATTCCTTCGTGCTTTAGGCATTACTGCCTTGCAATGTACATCATTTATTTATTTTATTGGTTCCACCGTTTTCTTGGTCTTCCCATGCTGCTCTTTCCTACTGGTCTATAGTACATAAAATAGCGTGGTAATCTTTATTTCTCCATTTTTTGTACATGGGTTACCCATTTACTTCTATATTCTTGTACTCTTGCCATTCAGGTCGAATATCTCTAGCTCTTCACGTATATCTTCATTTCGTTTGTCGATTTTTGTATATCCCTCAATGCTTCTTAGAAATTTCATTTCATTTTCCTGAAGTTTTCGTTTATCTTTTTCAGTTTTTTTTTTAATTTATGTCCTCCAACGTTTAGTCATATCGGGCGATGAATGTAATGGGTGAAATGATGCTCAAATGAGCCCAGGATTCATGGAGCTTAGAGTTACCCGACATTTGTCTTTCAGGATAAGGGAAAACCATGGAAAAAACCTTATCCAGGTAACTCACCCTGACCGAGATTCGATCACGGGACCTCTTGAACGTGAGGCAGACATTCTACCACCACGCTACCGAGGCGTGCTATTTTTCAGTTATGACCCATATTTCGCTGCCATATAGTATTTTAGGTACTGACATTACTTTGTAAAATCTTATAATTGTATTTTTACTTGCTTTATTTTTTACACTTCTTTTTATTGTTCCAGTTATATAGTTGAATATTTCTGAACTTTTAATTATGCCTGCTTCTTTCATATGTGACATGTAATAACACAAGTATTTGAACTCGTCTACCTGTTCTATATTATTATTTTCTATTAACATTTCGGATCTGATACTCTCCTTACCTTTAAAAGTCATCATTTTACTCTTTTGGAGATATAGTCATCTTAAACTCTTTTAATATTTTGTTTATCTCGTGTATTGCCTTCTGAAGATTGTTTTCTGAGTTAGAGATAATAACCTGATCATCTGCAAATATAAGAGATATTACAAAGTTCTTTACGTTAAGATTTGTGGTATATATTTCTATCCTACTAATCCATTGTCTCATAATTTCGTCCATATAAATGTTAAAAAGTAGCGGAGACATACTGCATCCTTGTCTTAAGCCTTTATTTATTTTCTCTATTTTGTGGTGTTGTGCTCCGCGTATTTTTATCTTTGTGTTCTTATAGATATTATTAATAGTTTCTATTAGACGGAGTGGAATGCCTCTTTTTTCATTAATTTTCCGTAGTATTTGTCTCTTAATCTTATCAAAAGCCTTAATATAATCTATACATAAAAGATGCGTTTCTCTGTTGAATTCTCTATGTTTCTCTGTCACTTGCTGTAGTATAAATAGATTGCCTATGCAAGACCTTCCTAATCTGAGGCCACTTTGTTATAATAATATTACTTCTATTCCTATGAATCGGAAAATCAAGATATAAGGAATAAAATACAAAAATTCCAAGCAGGAATTCCAAGAGAACCCTCAGGAATAAAGCAAGGAAAGAAACTCAAATAAGATTCTACAAAGTGATGGCAATCCCAATACTAAACTATGGAAGTGAGGCATGGATAATAAGGGAAAAGGAGAAGAGTAAAATACAAGCTGCTGAAATGAGATTCTCACGATCAATCAAAGGATGTACAAGAGAAGATCATATTAGGAATGAAATTATTAGAAAAGAATTAGAAGTACAACAGTTATTAGAATAAATCCAAAGATATAGAAACAAATGGGTCGAACACCTTAATCTCATGCCAAGAGAAAGAATACCAAAACAAGCCTTCAATTATAAACCAAGAGGACGAATATCAATAGGACGTCCCCTAAAGAGATGGCTTCAGGTAATGTGAGACCGGAGCAGGCTTAAGCCTAACCCGTGAAGGAAGAAAAAGAAGATCATGTCTTTAGTCGTTCCTTAATTATTTTTGTACATATTTTATACGTGGTATTCAGTAAACATACGTCTCGATAGTTTTCATATTTTGTTCTATCGACCTTTTTAAATATTGGTTTAACTATTGATGTATTCCATTCTTCAGGTATAGTTTTACTGAGCCAACATTTATTTAGTAGATTGAGGAGTCCTGTTTTAAAATTCTAGACGCATATTTTAATAATTCATTATTTATTCCATCACTACATGTTGCGTTTCTATTTTTTCAGCTTTTTCAAGATCATTTCAAGTTCTTCGTAATCTATTAGGTACGGATTGGTATTAACTTATATATCCTTTTCAGTCCACAAATTTTTGAAGTATTCTAACCATTGGTTTTTATTTATGATCTTTAGGTTAACTACATCTTTAACATTACTATTCAGGTGTCTCATAATTTGATATGCAAACTCTTGTCTTCCATGTATATCTGTTTCAATTTTTGTTATAAAATTTCCCCATTCTTCCTTGTGTGTTTTTGATATTCTCTCTTAACTTCAGCTGCTTTTCTTTTGTATTCAATTGGTAATAGCAAATATCAATAATTTTTCTATTTCACATCAACTTTTCGTACCGAATTTGGTGGTGTAGTCTCGAGATTGACGATCTTTTGATTATTATATCGGAGATTATTAAGAGATAAAGTGTGTAAATGAATCTAAACACTTTAGAAGAACATAGGGTAACTTTGGCCAAGAGATCGATTCAATTTCTCAAAGAGAATTATGAATGTATGGAAAATTTCAGAAGATAATGATAGAAATGTGTTTTAAATGAAGCCAAACTGTTCCAGCAACTCCTTTAGAGACACGAATGGGCACATTTGAATGTCACTCCCGTTTAACCAGTGGAAGCAACAAGAGCGAAGCGATAGATCAACTGAGAATGATCTACCTCATGCGCGGAGACATAATATATGGATGACCGTTTAATCATAAGTGCAGTGGTTGGTGGATTATTTCATGTATATGTCGACGGAAAATGCGTCCGACCTGCTAAAAACTGTTACGTCGCTTTGGAGAAGTACTCATTCGTCCTCTTTCATAAATGCCGTAACATACATTAATAACGTGGCACCATGGTACGCATAAGGATCTGTTACTTGGAATGAAGTGTTGTTTGAATGGTAAATCTGGGAAACTGGGCCGGTCCTACTTGGCGAATATGGTTGTCGTCATCTGCAAGGAGAGAGTGCTTTTGTGTATTTGGAACACGTCAACAACTGCGTAGCATCCACCGGTCAGGACAAACTTCACCACACCCTTTCAACCGCGTTTTGTAAGAACTTCCGGAGAACTCCAGTTTTAGAAAATTTAGCAGAGCTAACGCAACTTATGTAAGCTATGTGAGTCATATCAGGAAAAAAAATCAGCCTACCTCTAGTGGTTTGCTATTAACTTCTTACAAAGCAAGATGTTCTTTTGAGCTCTATGGGAACAGTCTTTTGTTATGTCAAACGATACGATATTGTTTATACTTTCTCCGTGCTTGTCATTGGTAGGGACAGAATGTTGGGATTTTATCGGAGCCATCTCTGAACAGCATAAATAGCTAATCCAGATAAACGGCTAATGGGATATTTAAAGTATATCTGTTAAAATAAGAACAATTCACTTTTGTCCTGAGTACTTAGAATTTTCTACTATACGCTCAGAACATGAAACAATGGACAAAGACTTTTAATGAGTAATGAGCTACGCATACCAAGCTATTAAGATATTAATTTTTATGTATAACTAACCACATTTTCCTATGCTAATGAGAAATACTCCTTGGACCCTGTAATTCACGCGTCGCTGCCACCTTTGTAATTGTGGCTTAATATGCAAATAAAAATACATTCTTACACAGCCATTTCTAAATTTTAATTAGACTGAAAGTAACTATTTTGGTTCAACATTATTTGATTTATCAGTCTCTTCAATTTGAGTTATATAAAACATAAATTTCCGCTGAAGTATTAAATATTTTAACTAGTGCACAATCATTTCTAAATCTATAATTCCTGAAGCTCTCCTGGACATTTTAAGCTAATAAGATACAATTTACGGTTTTATGGAGCATCCTGGAAAGTGAAAAATGTAAAAAAAAAAAAAAAAAAAAAAAAAAAAAAAAAAAAAAAAAAATCAATTTGAAATCCAACGTGGTGCATTCAGAAAAAGCTAAATATACATTTTTTGTTTTAAATTGATATTAATTAGCAAATTATTTAGCACTCAACTAAAAGTTATAAGCACAATTAAAATGCCCCACTCCCAAACAAAAATTTATCCTCGTTCTTTTTTCAAAGTTTACCTATTTTTATTAATTTATATTTTAATATACTTAAATATTTCGTCTTTTTATGAATAACTTGTGAAAACCCTCCATTTTAAGGAAGTTTAGTATAGTTTTATATAACTAGTAAACCCTAAAGGATAAATAAACATTTTCTGCACAATGTATGGTAATACACAATGTATGCCTTTTAAAAAAAAGTCGTTCTTATATATAGGTTTCAAGTTTTCCTAGACTGAACTGTCATATAACTTCTATAAAGAATCTTTAACTCTCTGCTATAGGCACTTAACCCAGTATGGGTTCATTAGAAATAATTACTTGATTTGTGGCATATGTACTTTACTTAGTTTCGCTAATGTGCATACAGCCAAACCTATATTACTTAATTTGAGATCATTTCGAGTCGAAATGTCATTTTGGGTAACGCAACATAAATAGAAGAATCGCATTTTCTTAAGAGATTATTTAAAGTTTAATATTTAAATGAAACATTTTATTTGGAATATTTATCATTATTGACATAATTGTATAGGAGAATAAATGTTTAAACGTAAATAATTGTGAAAAGCAACTAAGGACTACGAGTAATTTTTACAAGCCAATTAGCTTTCTAAGAGTGTCCGCAGGTATGTCTGATGTGAACCTTTGATTGCCAATCGTGGTTGGATGTTCACAATCCCTCTTCAGGCATCATGGCCACCTCTGGGCATGGCTAACTGCCGTTATCAATACACTGATAAGCTTTGCAATACCGATTAGTCATTTAGGACAGCTATCGCTTACGTCTTTGGTAAGATCCTTGAGAATAAGTCAGTTTGTTCTTATCATACTTCTCTTTTGTCACATGTGCGATGATGATTGCTAAGCGTGACGAAATTTCCTGTTCTTAAAATTAATGTATGGATTGAAACGCTGTCGCAAAAGCATCTATACTGATTCCATCGTAAGGCAATTTGTTTTCCGTAGTTATCTTTAACTATGTTTCTTTTTACGAATTTATTGGTTATCTATAGTTACTCGATAAGTTAATTCATTACATGCGAGGCTTCATCTCACGTATGGCTAATTATGGGGAATTGCTTGCCCTACTATGCGCTGTTTCTAGCCGGTTCTGGTTCCCCTAACCTTTCTTCCTCTCCGTGCGTCGGTGTGAAGTCCATGCTGTGTAGAGAATGAGGCGCTGTGAGACCACGTGTTTCATGTTATACTGTGATAACGACTGATGCCAGGAAATCCTTCATCTTTAGCACACAATGATTCCTATGTGACGACAAAGTCTTACTGAGAAAGGTTCTTAAATCATTTTTGTTCCATTTATACCCCGTCTTTAACTTTAATGGTCATATCGGCTTCTGTTCTCCTTTGGAACATATCGAAGGTGTTAACTCGTATTCGTTGTGTTTTAATCATTAGATCACGCACACATTCTCACTCTCATTCATACTTACCGACTCTGGGGAAGATGAGCAATTTTCTTGGTTCTTAATCTTGTTAATTGATTTAGGGGAACAAGAGCTACCTTGGATACATAGATACCTATAGACAGAGAGGTGCGTGGGTGGTTGGGTGGGTAATGTCTACTTTACATATTTATTTGCATTTACATTTTACTTAAATTTAAGCGCAAATAAGAGCATTTAACACCTTTTTCGCTTTTGACCTTTATTTTACCTGGCTTCCTGGTCTTTCGGCTCGTCGAGAGGCCTCTCCTTACCTCTCTTCCTTTTTCCTCTTCTTCCCCCTTTTTATACCTTTTGCTACCATTTTTATTTGCATACAAAATCTCTTTTACTGGTATTGATTTTAGAAGATTTGTAAGATTTTCCCTGTCTTACCAGTAATGAAAAAGCTATTGCCAGTGAGGAAAACTTTAGAGGTTATTCAGAAAAAAAAAATTCAAGATAAACATTTGGTTTGTCATAATAATGTTTTATAAAACACATGGCTTTTAATGTAGATCATAAGAGCCATTTAGAAAAAATTAGTTTACAAAAATGTTGGTTTGTAAAGAATACTTTGGAGCAGGAAATCATCTTGAAAATCAAACGCATTTTTGGAAGACGCTTAATCGAATATAACGTTTATTTCTCAATATAGATTTTTTGAATGGAATGCACCACCACCTATGCCTATCACGTGCATGGCAGAGGAAAATAAAAGGTATTTCTTTTGGTTTAAAAGGCCTCCAAACGTACATATGCGTTCAAAGTCACTATCTAATTTTTGGGCTGAATGTAATACTTTAGTATGCACATGGTAGAGAATATAAAAATGGTTTCAAGGGACCTCAAAAAGTGCATAAGGGTGAAGTATCGATATAGTACTAATAAACTTAGTTCACCCCCGGATTGTGCACTCAGTGTAGGTATTGCAGTTTCAATTTCATGGCCCGTCGAAGCATATCTAGTTAAGAAGTGTCTATCTACTTATTTGATTAAAGAGGAAAGAGGTTGAGTTGCAGATATCATTTACTTCGGTCATCTCTGAGTGCTCTATTTGAAGGTCTTGCTTCTTGCGTCAAACTGTAACCTTCCGCGATGAACGTAGCAGGCAGGCAGACAGAACCCAAATGCTGGGCAGTCTAGGACGGATGTGCAGTTTCCTGTGGGACAACACCCTATTTGTCTTGGTCCTCTGTTGTGTGCGTTCGCCCAGACACCTTCCTCTTCGGGGAACCACCTCCATAAAAACTTTTGGTCGGATATTTGGGCACTCAACTGCCTGTTTTAGTGAAATATAACTGGATCAGCTCCTAGTTTCCACTTTACTAACTGGTAACTTCCAACTTGTATCGTCATAAATGTGTGGACAAAAACTAAGTTTTGGAAAAATATCAAACTGTGTATTTAAGTTCAGTGTCTCCCAGAGATAAGACCCAAAGATCTTCAAGCAAATCTATCCATCTAAAGCTACCCTTTACATGGAAAGCTGTTCGTTATTTTTTATTTTTAATAGTGTTAAGAATTAATTGTGATTAAAATAAAGTACACTTTAAAATATTTTCATGACAATTTAAACGTAGATATGGAATGTTCCATGACTTTTACACAAATTTTGTGTAACTTTGTAAAACTTGTAAACCATAACAAACTTACAAAACTGCACATCGCTTTAAAGCACAACCTTTATGTCAAATTGAATATATCATAATATCAAGATATCCATTCCTACCGGTCTGGAAGTACTTTCACCATTCGGTTGTTTCTCATGATGTCAATTGAAAAATTCAATGCCATGGCCGGGATTTGAACCACGGATTTCCTGGTTTCCGTCCAGTCAATCTTACCATGGCCAACTTGCCATCATGAAACTAAATTCTCCAACTGACTCATATAATTGCCCAAAAACCACGAAGATATTCCAGAAAGGAAGAGAATATAGCTTATCAGCTCATATTACATTTTATAGATTTCCAAAAATGCTTTGCTAATGTAAATAGGGAAATACTATGGAATATAATAGATATATATGGATACCTTATTACCTTACCTTAAAGTAATAAGAAACCTATATGAAGATTCAAATATAATTAAATACACAGTTAAAGAAAATGTACAAGCCATAACAATAAATAAAGGAGTCAGACAAGGGTGTGCATTATCACACGCCTTATTTATTATATATTAATGACATTTTCCTAAAATGGAAGCATATTTTTAACAAAGCAATTAGATTAAATAACCAAACAGAGATAAAGGCTTTATTATATGCAGACGATGTAGTATTAATACAGAGAAGTGAAGATGATTTATAACGTGCTATATATGAATTAAGCTTAATATGTAAGAACTATGATTTTACTATTTCTCAAATAGAAAGCAAAAATAAGGTCTAAAATTATTTTAGATGATCAACCTTTAGAACAGGTCTCAAGTTTCAGGTACCTTGGACGTGAAATAGACTCAGAGAAAGAAAGGTATATTAACCTGAAACTGTCAAGATTAAACTCTATGTGAACATTACACAACGCTTTAAGAAACTAACCAAGAAAGGATACAAAAATTACGTTTTGTAAGACAATGGCAAAGCCAATATTTTTATATGGAAGTAAAGCGTGGGTTATAACAAAGAAGATGGAAAGTAAGATTCAAGATTCTTGAGAAGAACTAAAGAGTGTACAAAACTAGATAATGATGTAATAAGAACAGAGATGAAAGTGAAATCTATAAACAAAGAAATACAATACTACAGAAATAATTACTGTTACATGTAGACAGGATAGACCATAATAGACTTTCGGGCCACGCCGTGGCTCAGTGGTTAGACCGCTTGGCTCTCACCAAGGCGGCCCGGGTTCGATCCCAGGCGACCGCAAAGTGAGATTTGTGGTGGACAACACGGCGTTGGGGCGGGTTTTCTCCGGGACCTCCGGTTTCCCCCGCCATCTCATTCCACCGGTGCTCCATCTTCATTTCATGTATCATCAGTGTCACCGCCTGCGGTGCCGTATGTAGTAAAAGCGGGCGTTAAACACTACACATTTCATTTCATAATAGACTTTCGAAAATAGCATTAAATTATAAACCATAAGGGAGAAGAGATGTGGGCAGACCGCAGAAGAGATGCAGAGACTTACTGTGAAAAATGGAACAGATAGTGTGTCTAACCCATGGAGTGAAGATGATAATAATGATGATGATGATGATGATATCTGATGATGACTATAAAGCCGCATTACCGGGAAAATGCGAGTCAGTTGGAGAATTTAATGTCATGCTGCCATGTTGCTCTGAGTGGTTAAGAGCAACCCAATGGAGACCAGGAGATCCGTGATTTAAATTTCGGCTAAGGTATTGAATTTTTCAGTCGAAGGAACAATTAATTTCCAGCCTTAAAATGTGTATTTCTAGTTAAATCGTGGTTGGATCGTTTGCATTACGTAGAGAAAGTAATAAACGATCGTGTATAGAGACAAATCATATGAATAGAACATAGAACGTATATATTTACGTTACTTTATTAAAAGCTTTTAAAATACTTACGAGTCATATTAGATGTGTATGTGTAGTGTTTAACGCCCGCCCCTACTACATACGGCACCGCAGGCGATGACACTGATGATATATGAGATGATGCGGTCGCCTGGGATCGAACCCGGGCCGCCTTGGTGAGAGCCAAGCGGTCTAACCACTGAGCCACGGCGCGGCCCGTCATATTAGAGAAGTTAAGTTCCTCTGATCACGTACAAGCAATTAAAGAGAAAGTCGAAAGAAGAATTCCTATTATGAAAAGGCTAGGTGGAGCCAAATGGGGTTGCGATCAAACCACAATAAGCTTGACCTACAGAACATATATTAAACCTATCATCAAATATGGCAACGAAATATTAATCACCACCACGTAGAGCAGACTAAAAGTATTAGAAACGCAAAATAAAGCTCTGCAACTCATAACTGGAGCAGTTAAAACTGCACCTATAACAGCCATGCAAGTATATACAAATAGCCCACCAGTTCATACAGAGATAAATAAACAAGCAGCAGGAACATTTATTAAAATGAAGGCATCAAACAGAGCCAACTGGATCCAGAACTGTCCACCAAGCTGCCTGAAAGCCTAAATCACTCTAATATAAACATATCAAAGCAAAAAATAATAAATTACGCTAATGTTAATTTTCACACGACTAAACAAATGACAGTAAACCCCTTAGATTACATTCACACAACAAACAACTTGATAATGGGTGATATAACTAAAAAGGACACTCCTGAAGCAGTCATGAGAGCAACAGCACTGAAATTAATCAATGAAGATTACTCTGAATCGAAATAGATCAGAGCGTATACTGACATGTCCCAGGAGAAGGAGTTCATTGCAAATTGTTCTTCCAGTAGCTGCCGAGAACTTAATAAGCAAATTTGATGCGGAAATACTAGCAGTAACCGATCTCTCTTATCGGAGCAACCTATTTACCAAGACCTAGAGCAGCTATCCAAGCTTTCACAACCAATCACCCTCATGAAACAGATCTAATATATAAAATAAAGCAATAAAATATCTAATGACAATGAACAAGTGATAGTTTTCAATGGATACCTTCTCATGTAGGTATTATTGGCAATGAAACAGCAGATTTCCTTGCCAAAAAAGGAACCAAACTACAGTTTGGACAAATACCATTCCCACCAAATGCACTAAAGAAAATAGTACAAAGAAAAATAACTGAATTATGGAACGAGAACTCCAAAGGAAAAGCAACAGGGAAGACATGAGAAAACATTCAAGACATCTGGAAAATATGCAATAACAAACCAAAGAAAGAAGCAGTATACAAATTTAGGTTAACAACCAGCCACGATTACTAAAATGAGCACCTAAATAGGATAGGTATGCTGTCCAGCAACGCAAAGTAAGTCTCTGAAAGGAATGCGCCCCCTTACACAGTAGTACAAGGACAGCGAATGTGTGAGACAGAGAACGCATGTTACACAAAGAGTAGAACCGTTAAAAAAAACATGCGCCCTATTCACTCTGTACACTAAAATGTAGAAGATTTATTCACAGAAGTAGAAGCCGCCAGAATGTTTTTGAATGGTTCTGTAACTGAATGGACACGTGGGTGTCATAAACTATCGAGGAAGGGTGTAGGAACTTTTTCCAGCTCCCCTGCATCTCATCCCCCGGAGACTTTCTTTCCTGTGGTATAGTATACTACCAACAAGTGCACACCCCATCTGCAGAGCTGCTGTCATGAATTCCTCCCACCTTCTGGTGTGCCCAGACTTAAAACGAAGATCTCCAGAAACAGGGTGATATGTGTAATCTTTATTGGAAAGCCAGAGACATTTTAAAGCTGACAGTATAAATTTTATGTGTATTTGTTTGTTATTTGCCTATTTCTTTATAGGTTCCAACATGTTCACATGTTATATTATATTTTTATTTGTAATTTGTAATTAATTCCTGTTAAATGAGTTACCAAATGTAATGGATTTAGTTCCAAATAAAGCCTTATGTAACAAATTAAAGGCTTTTAAGTTTTTAAAGATAATAAAAAATCTGGAAAAACACAAAGCTTTATTCTGTATCCAGTTTATACTAACAGAAAAGCAATGTGTCAGCAATAATGGAGTGTTAAAACATGAATCTCGCTATAACTTGTTCCCCAGAGAATATTAATGATAGATTAAAGTAAGAACGGATGCAATGTACCACTTCCGTATGGTGCAAGTCTCCTTCCTCCAGAGCTACAGTTAAAGTCACTGTTTTGCTCACACATGTGCTCTCAGAAATGATCACGAGCTATGTATGTGACATCGCTCAGTTATGAAATTGGTGTCCACAGGTTTAGAAGGAGATGGAGAAGCAGACAAAGCCACAGGAACCGGAAGCTGAGGATAACCGCTCCGTCATCACAACTCGCCATGTCCGCACTATCACCACAACAGGGCACATCACCACTGGACATGTTCCCCCGGATCCTGAAGATGAAAACGATGATCAGGTACGTACATTTCCACTATGTACCCATTCTGTGAAGGTAAAGAGTAGTAAATTTGGGTGTCAGGTCTGTTCGGTCTCAGAGATCATCTTGCGATATGCGAGGTCTTTCAATAATCCGATTCCTTTTGGCCAGTATGATACAACTACGCGAGTTGGGAAATTAATTAAGAAATATTGGCAATTTCCTGGTGGATATTTTGTTTTAATCCTACCAGGGTGTGTGGGTTTGTCTTGTACACTTTATGCTTTAAATTATCCCAGAGATAGAAATCGCAGAGGGTTAAGTCAGGGGACCGAGGGGGGCTATAAGTCTCTATTAATAATTCTGTCTTGAAACACTTTTCAATTATTCCCATCGAAAGATTGGCTGTTATAGGTATAGCAGGATCTTGTTGAAAAAGACAACTTCACGGTCCTTATCTGTTAATTTTTTTAACAAAAACGGGGGGGGGGTGGTATTCACGTATATAAGGACCCTAGCTGTTGACTCCAAAAAATGTGTCTATAACTCACTCTCCGCTAATGGAGAAATGCCAACATTTCTGAATGTGAACTACGGCGAGTGATGGATCGTTTCCTAAGGAGGTACCAATGGACAACGGCGGTGGCAAGTTTCAGCATCTCCTGTAATAACACGTGCAAGTAAAGACTTTAAAAGCAGTTTTAAAAATGTCGCACGGTTTCATCCGCGCCTTTCTATAATAGTGACAGACGGCAAGGAACACCAAGGTGGCGGAGAAACAAAAGTCGCACAACCGGTTCCTAAGTTTTTGGGTCTCTCGGTATTACTCTTGTCTGATTTGTTTATTGGCCAGTATGTTTATCCATATCATCACTTTGAAAAACTTTATCTGTTTGCCATTTTCACATACTGTTTTGTTCTGAAATTTATTTATTTTGTGATTAAATCTTCATCACATACCAAATAATTAAAATTACGTATTTCAATATTTATAAAAATTAACTATATCATTCTCCGTGATCTAGGAATAAAATGATAGCCTCAAACTTCTGAGCATGCAGGAGGACGATGGACTCCTTCATGGCTTTCTTTTAAAGGGAATTAAACCCCATTTCGTAGACTTACGACACGTTAAACAGCCTAAAGCCTGACAAAGAGGCCTATGGGTAACGTTTAAGCGGTTTCTAACGACCATTATAAAATGGAACGCTGTAAAAGATGTCTGCCCTAATAAAGTCATATATTTTTTTCCTTACAGATATATGTCAGTTTAATCCTTTATTAATGTATTAATTGCATCGTAACTAGCTGTAATTTATCTTCTGACTCTGTAGTTATTAATTGACTTCTGGAAACAAAATTGTATTGAAAATAGCTACACCTACTACCTATTTTAATTTTTTTTTTTTTTTTTTTTTTTTTTTTTTTTTTTGTGGGTTGTATCTCCTATTGGAGACAGCAACATCCATTTTTTATACAAAACTGTCAACTGTCAGTTCTGTCTTACTGCTAGATAAACTCCTTGCAATCTGAATTTTGTTTGTTCTTCCTTGAATCGATACTTATGTTTATGTTTTCATAGCGGCGTTTCAGGAATTATATTGTATGCCATGGATATCCTGTGCTTTCCATGATCTCCCAAAACAGCGGATTACTTTATCCAAGGATTTTATACGTGCAATACTTATGATAAACGTTTTAATATTAAAGTTATGTATCATTTTTAACTTCCACTCAGAACGCCTAAAATCGAAAAAGAAATGTTTTTAATAATAATAGTTTTCTAACATGAGATTTAAACTGTGCTACACACAGGAGAATTCATTCTTTATTGTAATTCCGGGGCAGAGTTGTGACTCATTGGTGAGACTTGTCTGCTATCATCGCAATGTGCGAAGTTAATCGTTGTGTAACTTCAGATAAAAGCGGTTTATTTTGTACAGAAGCACGAACCATATTAAAAATAAGACCTGAAGCTTTTCTGGCAACAAATACGCTCGTTTTCTTCTCGGGCAACAAGCCAGGTGAAAAGATGATTAGATATCAAAGTTTCGGGAGTGTGCATCCTTCCCATCATCAGGATATTTACAAAATATCCTATATTTGTGGATATAGGACGCTTTGTGGATGCGTGACAGAGATGGCGCCACTATACAGTGCATAGGACTCTAGCAACAGCGACGAGAGTTAGGGTTGCTTTTTATACTTAAAATGGCGACGTTTGCATTGCAAGAACAGCGTGTGATCATTCGTTTACTCTATTTTCGTGGGTGATACCTGCCAGTTGAGTTAGGCATGTGGTGATGGTACCATGGATATGTATAATGTGCGTTCCTGGGTGCGACAGTTCAATGAAGACAAAACGTCGTGTGACAACCCAAGACAATCACGGCCTCACACCAGCCGGTCTGACGGCACGATCCAGCGAGCGGAGAATGTTGTTTTGGAGGATCGCCGATTGAGCGTTGCAGACATCGCCTCCAAAATTGGCATTTCCGTGGGATGTGTGCACAAAATCCTGCATGAAAATCTGAAAATGCGAAAAGTGTCTTCCAGTTGGGTGCCACGAATGCTGCCTTCATTGAACTGTCGCATCAAGGAACGCACATTAGACACATCCATGGTACCATCACCACATGCCTCACTCAACTGGCGATGAATTTTAGTAGGTGTCACACTACGAAAATGGAGAAAAGAATGATTGCACTCTGTTCTTGTAAAAAGTTCTATTCAGTCCTGCCAGCTCTGTCACGCAATCACAAACAGCCCACGTGAATTAAAAAAAAAGCAAGTTCCTATCTGGTCCCAATTGAAGGTTATATTGCTTAGAGGCTTCAAAATTTCAGAAAGCTTCGTAGCACTGTTACAAATTGGCAACACTAGCTAGATACAGAAGGGCTGTACTACAGGAGCCCTTTCAGGAGTTTTAGCTGCCCTTATCCCCGGTAGTTTCTGTGTTTGAGGTTGTGGAAGCTAGTGCCTTATTGACTTCACATTTTACGTATAAAGTTTGGTATTTACGGACCACTTTTCCTATCTCCCATTAATGCGTTTGAGATAAGGATCCAATGTCACGTCATGTAAAATAAGCGATATCAAAAGTTTCTTGTATGCCAGTAAGTAGTTCTAAAATTTCAGCTCCAGAACCTTAGAGTACTACAACAAACATTTTAAATCACTACATTGCGTCATGATGAAATTGACCTAGCAATGTTTTGTTTTGGGTAAATAATTGTGCAACCTTCTGTAAACGACTACATAGAAGTAACATAATTTGGATTTTTACTTTTTCTAGTACTTAATCATAAGTAAAAGAAGTATTCTACTCCACTCACTGGTACATCTGTACCAGTAGTACATTTTTTGAGCTCTCCTGAATCCTCAAATATACGTTTCGCGCGCCTATGTGAACAGAAAAGCTGAAATTGCTGGATAAATAGCAAACCTGGTATTCAAATTGCACCTCTTCTTAGGATGGCAGCATGTAGATATCCAGAATATCCTTCCTCCTCTCCAAAATAGTCTTTATATGAATAATTTGTTGTTAATTATATGATTTTATTTTGATGATTTTGATTGACACATACGAGAAGTTTGACATAACCTGCATTTTCTTGTGGATTGCTTCTGAAGATCTTTTGTTCTGATTGAACCTTATATGCTCTTATAGAACTGATAAACTGCAAACAATAGGCAGGAACATGATATATAAGTAATATAAATCTTCTTAAATGCCTCAGTTTATATAACTTGCACTCTTGTAGCAGTAACCATACGGATATATTATTCAAATGCTTTGTACCTTTCTCACTTTAATCGCTTTCCTTTGTTTCTTATGGTCGTATAAACAGCATGGAATTTAACCATCGTACAGACATCTGCTATTTAAGATATTGACTGTAGCTTCAGCCTCCTGTACTTGAACGAAATCATTTCTGCAAATAACCTCTCGATTAATATCAACTAAATGTGGAAATAAGCTTGCCTAATCATATTTCGTGGAAGAATGAGGGAGAAGTTCATGTGTTTGGATACAAATATTTACATTCTCTGTCATTTAAGTTTAAGAGAAATAGAAAGAATTACATTCCACCCAAAAATTATTGTTAACATTTCACTGAAGCACACTAAGGTTCCCGCAAAGTGTGAACGTTGAACAATAGGTTTATGTTTAGCACACTTGTTATTTAACTCTAGGATGTGCATATAGTTTCTTAACAAAATATCTTCAACACAAACTACCCTTATATGGAAGATTTGTAGACGGTTTTAGATTTTATCAAAAGTGTCTTGAAACAGCATTAATTTGTATTTTATTTCGATCCACATTGGGAACCACTTTAAAAGATTAAAATTTTGTAGATGTAATTGACTTATAACAAGTTTCTTTTTCTTTTTCTTCTTTTTTTCTTTGTACAGCTTATACCCAGTTGGTACTAAAATTATCTCGACATCGTGGTCTGGGATTAACTTGTTCTTTTTGGACCAGTTTGCTAAAATAGTGATGTAGATTTTTTTCTGTAGATAATTATTTACTTTAAAATACTTATCAGGTGGTCTCATAAGTCAAGTCGGTTGTTTTATTTTTGTGCTCTGGATATTTATTGGGTTTCTTTGGTTTGGCAATGTTTTTTACAAGATGCCATAGCTTATGTTGCGTACATTGCAAGCATGTATCAGTATTCAGTTGTTAATAAACAATCAGAAAAAGAAGATAAATTTTGAACTTAGTCCTTCTAAATCACTACTTACTTGAAACAAGATTATAAAACCACTGCCGCAGCTCGAAGAATATGTGAAGTGGAAGGAGAATATGTCGTTAGTGAGCATGTGGCACAACGGTGGTTGCACATTTCAACAATGGAGACGAAAACGCTAAAGATTTACCACGTTCTCGAAGACCTTAAGTATGGAATATTGAGGGTACACGCCAAGTTTTGCGAGAAAATCTGCAAAAAGGTACTCTATGCTCTCACAGGAACTTGGTGCATCAAAAGATACCATACATCGCCCCTTTAAGACACTTGGAAAATCATACAGAAGCTGTGGATCTGTACCTCATGAAGTGACATCTCAACAGGCTGAACGTAGCTTATCCGTAATCCCATGGATGATAGATTTGTCGGGAAAATTGTTACTTGTGATGAAAAATGAGTATATTACAGAAACCCTGATGCCTCAGAACATTGAGTTGATCCCAGCCAACCTGCCAAAGTCATCGTTAAGAAAAATCTGTTCGGTCCCAAAGTAACGTGTGTCTGGGGAAATTTTGAAGGTGTAATTCACTGGAAGTTTTTTTTCCAAACGTGCGGGCGATTGGTGAGGATCTTTATTCTCAAAGAGTTCATGAAATTTTGAGACGGAGATACCCAGCATTAGTTAACCGAAATAGAGTTCTATTGTAATAGAACAATGCAATACCCCACAACCATGGAAAGTTCAGGAATTCGGAAGAATCTAACTGCTACCACACCCAGCATATAGCCCTAATTTGGCACCATTTTTTTCAATCTATGGCCATTTTCTACGTGAACGAAATTTTGACAACTTTGAAGTAAGTGGGTGTCAACGAGTTCTTCGCATCAAAGACCAAACTGCTACCATCGTGGGGCAATAAACCTCGCCGAACAAACATCCCTTAAGACCATAGAATCTAATGGTATATATTTTGAAAATTAGTTAATCGCTTGTCGGAATACATTTTAAATACTTAATGGTTTTTTCTAGGAAAAAAAACGACATTACTTAAGAGGCAGTATCTATATTAAACACTGTAAGACAAAATCTTCTACAAATAGCTCTCCTATGCATCTACTCCCGTGAATACAAAAATTTCCCTAAGCGTCTCTTCGAAGATTATTGATTTTCCATGTTCTTAGTGACCGTTCGTTTCTACACACATTCAACATGCATAGCGTACTTTATCTTGTTTGTTTATATTGCACATGATTATGCCCGCCTCGGTAGCGTGGTGGTAGCGTGTCTGCCTCACGTTCAAGAGGTCCCGAGTTGGAATCTCGGTCAGGGTGAGTTACCTGGATAAGGCTTTTTCCAAGGTTTTCCATTATCCTTCAAGACAAATGTCGGGTAACTGCGTGCTCTATGGACCCCGGGCTCATTTAAGCATCATTTCATCGTCCGATATGACTTAATGTTGGAGGACGTGAAATTAAAAAGAAATTATTAGACACTTTCACACTTAATACAAACATTTTAACTTTTAAAATTGTTAATGGCACTATAAAATAATATAATATCACAAAATCTACAAAATAATTATGTTCGGGCCAAACAAAAACGACTGTTTCAGCCTCTAACGTAAAATACTATCGGATAGAAATATTTACATGATAAATAAAGTGAAACTGAGGTTTTTGTGAATAGCCTGTCAGGACTTCATCATTGCAGAAGAATTTTGTATAATTTTGTATAATTAAGTAGTAAACCATAAAAGGTGGACGAAATCGTATTATATACATTGTTAGGATTTTAGCATTCAATACTTTGGCACACATAAAGTACCGCAACTTTTCAATTGTTTCTCACGATATCACAGAGTAGAGACTTTCTTGGCCAAGGTATAATGGGGCCGCCGCGGTAGCGTGGTGGTAGCATGTCTGCCTCACGTTCAAGAGGTCCCGAGTTCGAATCTCGGTCAGGGTGAGTTACCTGGATAAGGTTTTTCCGGGGTTTTCCCTTATCCTGAAAGACGAATGTTGGGTAACTCTAAGCTCTATGGACCCTGGGCTCATTTGAGCATCATTTCACCCATTCCATTCATCGTCCGATATGATTTAACGTTGGAGGACGTAAATTACCCAAAAAGAGGTATAATGACCCAGGTTTCAGACATCTGTTCCGTATTACCTCTTAAAAGGAATGTGAAATGTGTAATATTTATTTAACATGTGTAACATTTATCACATTGATTAAACAGATTTATCCCAATTATTATAAAATAGAGAAACATCCAACCTTTCGTAAGTATATGTAAGAAAGCATATAAAAATAACGATGGTAGTTGCAAGAAGTCACATGAATGCAGTTCATCTGAGTTGTTCAATATATTTTCAACAAATTGATTCAACAAAACGCATATTTTTTTCTTGCTCCTGTAATATTGGCAAAGAAATACTTATACGTATTCTCTCAGTACCGAGTAAGTATATATTTTTGTGTAAACAATTATCTTGATGAGAAAATATTTTGAGATGAAGTGAACAGTAAAGCTGTTAAAGATATCCTACAGGAGGCTCTGAAAGATTGGAGCCTATTATAATTCAATCTATAAGAAAAGTGATGCTGCAGGGTAATTCTTGTTTAACTGTCTGTAATGTAATACTATAGTTAATAATTTGGATGGAATACTGGTTTACTTTCTGACAGGTTCTTGAAGCCGAGGGGGTGCACCAGTCTCCTTCTCCTTCGACGGGAGGATCGAAAACAAACATAGTCATTAGTCATACTCCGCCGGAGTCCTCGCCTCAGCACAGGGTGAGTTAACTTCCTTCTTAATGTGAAACATCTGCAAAATTTATTGAGACGGGTGAGGGAGGAGGAGAACACGTCCCATAAATATTTGGGGTCCTGTTTAGAAATCTATGTCCTAACAGTTTACTATAGCAATATTGCTGGAACCGTGTTACGTAGTATTTTGTCAAAATGCTTTTAAAAGTTCTTGTTATTCTTGTACAGCATATCTGTAATGTGTGGAAATTGACAAAAGCCCGTATACAATTAAACTGTAAGAAAGAAGACATTTATATTAGTATTATGAATGAATATTTCTCATTTCTCACAGTTATATAAGTATATTATGCAATATTTATTTTACAAGGATTTATAGCACTGTCTGTTCTCTTACTTTCCTATATTAGTGTACAGTGCAAATACATCCCACTCCTGGTCTTTATGTATACGTGCCTTTATGTATTCTCTGTACTGATTGCTACATTATTCTTTTTTATATTGCAGTGCGATCCATATAAACCTGAACCATTTTAATAGGCCATAATTTTGAATCAATAATAGGACACAGTGCAACTTTGGGAGAATATAATACACATTTGGAAGATTACATTATACTATTTATTACCAAGGCGGCCCGGGTTCGATTCCAGGCGACCACAAAGTGAGATTTGTGATGGACAACACGGCGCTGGGGCGGGTTTTCTCCGGGACCTCCGGTTTCCCCCACCATCTCATTCCACCGGTGCTCCATCTTCATCTCATGTATCATCAGTGTCACCGCCTGCGGTGACGTATGTAGTAAAAGTGGGCGTTAAACACTACACTACACTACACACACACACACACACACACTATTTACATCTCAGAGAAAATGTTGGAAGTGTCATCCATCAGCATCTACACATGTTTGCACTCGTCTCACCATATTCCCTGAAGTTTTACGAGAGAATCCTCACCAATGTTACTTATTTCGGTTCGAATGGATTCCTTGAGAACATTAACTCTCCGTGGCCTATTCTTGTACACTCTGTTTTTTTTTTTTTGTTTTTTTTTATAACTCCATAAGAAAGAATCCGGTGAGGTTAGGTCAGGGCATCTGGGGGGCCACAGACTTTTTGAGATTATTCGATTATCAAAGACACTGGTTACAAGTTCCATGGTGTCGTTGGATATATGGTACGTTGCTCCATTTTGCTGGAAATAACCTTCTCACAATTCTATATCATCTCCGTAAAACTTCAGAGAATATGGTAAGACGAGTGCAAACATGTATAGATGCTGGTGGAGGACACTTCAACATTTTCTCTGAGATGTAAATAGTGTAATGTAATCTCCCAATTGTGTGTTATATTCTCTCAAAGTTGCACGTGTGTCCTATTATTAGTTCAAAAGTTATGGCCTGTTGAAATGGTTCAGGTTTATATGGATCGCACTGTATTTGGCTACCCTAATGTTCCTATAAGTTATTTTAATTCCATTTTCTTTTTAGCCATTGTTACTAACTACCCACTTACCCAAATCATTTCCTAATTTTTTCCCTCATTTTTAGTCAGAATCTCACTGATTAGAATTACTCCACTCACGTTTTTCCAAGTAGTAAAAATGCTAGTATACACTGCATACTCATGCAGTTTGTTAAGTGATACTTGAGGAATTTATGTGCTTTACTTTCAGGTACGTTGTTTCGCTTCAACATATCTTTGTTACGGGCAATTTACCATTTTTATATAGAATTTCAACAAGCCAGTACCCACTCTCGTATTGTAAACAGTACACACTATAGGTATTTACTGTAGAACACAGATTACCTGAAACTTTTTGTCTCTATCCCATCGGTATCTCTCTTTCATGATTCTAAGCCATTTATTTGGACTGCTCCTAATCTACTTATCTCACTAATTCCTAAATAGTCACTTATAATTAATTAGAGTCAACTTAAAAATTCAATGCCACGGACGTGATTTGAACCACGGATCTCCTGGTTTCCATCCAGTCTCTCTAACCGCTTGAGCTACCATGGCCAACATGCCGACGCGACATTAAACTCTCCAATTGACTCATTATATTTCCCGATAAACAAATTTCGAGTTCTCATATTTGAGATACATTTGTGTCAATTGGAGCGTCGGCATGGTAGCTCAAGCGGTTAGAGCGACTGGACGGAAACCAGGAGATCCGTGGTTCAAATCCCGGCCGTGGCATTGAATTTTTCAGTTGACTCTAATTAATTAAAAATACCCATATACCGGAGAAATGTATTTAAAAGGATTACTTCCGTAAGAATTAATTCCTCAATATAAATTTTAACTTTCACTTATAATCCCACTTCTTTCACACGTTGACATCTAGTCATATTTATGATTTTTTTTGTCCCCAAATACCATCTCTCCAATTACCTGTTTCCCTGCATTGCATCAAACAACGAAAGACTCAAGTTTTATTTAGCCACACAAATCTAGCACTTCCTAAGTTAATACGCATCATCTTGCTCGGATCCTTGCATGCCCTTCTTCCATTCCTTATCACAGATATCATCATGTTTTCCACTGCCTCAATTGTTGTTAATACCCTTGCACTCTATTGCCTCTATGGTTTGAAGTTAGTTTATCTGACTCTATTAAGGAGATCCCAAGTTGAATCTCAGGATGAATTACCCAAATGAGGCTTTTCTCTGGATTTTTACTTCTTCTAAATGGATGGTAACGTTAAGTTTTATGGACTCAGGCTCATTTGAACATCCTTTCACCCATTTCATTCATCATTCCACATGAGTTATCAGGTTAAAGGACGATAAAACTAAGAAAAAGTCCTGTACATTGTACAAAAAGATGCTCACTGATCATATACATAATAATTGTTGCTCAGTGTTTGTCACTTGGTGCGCTTCCCTTGATTCCAGACACCAAACGGCAGCACGGCACCCTCTCCTCACTCTTCCGCCGGCGATAAGGGAGGCTACCCTGAACACCACCAACATGCTGAGCAGGTATACAGCTATGCTACAGAACCTATGCAGTATACAGTCACTTCACATGCGGCCACTCCACCGCCATCTGCCCTGCTCTCCATGGGACAACGCTTCTCGCCTGTTCCAACATCAAATGCATCGACTCGTGATCGTTTGTTGCCGACCTCTCAACACAGGTAGGTATGTGCTTCGATGATTCTACAAGACAGTATGCTGTCCCATAATTATCCAGTTCTTTCGACCAAATACGCATAATAAAGCAGTTATTACTTACGAGGGCGGTTCAGTAAGTGCTGTGTTTCAAAATAGATAACGTTGCTGAGCAAGTTATCGTGTACTGTCACTTGTTACATATTGATTGTCTCCAAATCAAATTTGTTGCTGATTCATTGGTAAGCTTGGATGTGGTCAGTGACTGGTCATGGTTAAACTTATGAGAAGATAAAAGACAAATTGGATCCTGTTTATGAGGATCTCTATGGTAACAGTATTATGATACTGGTTTAGCACTTTAAATGAGGTCGAGCTTCCGTTTTTAATGAGAGCCCTGGACTTTCGGCAGATGTGAGTACCAAAGTACAATATGATTCTCGAACGAAATTTCGAAAATACCAAAGGCCATAGGTGTGTCGATGGGAGCGGCAATTATATTACATGTTAAATAGGAGATGAAGTCACCAGATGGCGGCCGCGTTTCCTCACATTCGACAAGTGGTGCGGCTTTCGAAAATGTGTAGAGTTATTTAAAAAAATAATACGAAGGATTCATTGTCCTATTACAGAAACAAGTACATAACAATCAAATTATTATTTTCGGAGAACCTACTCCGAAAGCAAAGAGGGCATGGAAAAAGTGATAGCAGCGGTTTTTTGGAATGCGAGGGGTGTCACACTCATTGACTTTCTGGAAAATGTAAAAACAATCACTGACAATAGTACAGTGAGCGTTTTACCCGATTCGACAAGAAGCTGAAGTAAACAATCTTATTTGGCGAAGAAGAACGCACTCCTTCAAAAGATAACCTACATTCACCCGATGTTATTCCCGCCAAAATACATGAATTGCTATCTCACTCCCCATATTTTCACGTATTCCTACCGGTGATTTCTTCTTATTCCAAAAAATGAAGATATGATTAGCGGGAATAAAATAATAGATCGAATGACGAGGTGATCTTTAGACGGAGGCGGATTTAGCAGAGCTTGATATAACTGCAGGAACGTTGGTAGAGGGGTATAACCCTTAAAGGGCTCTGTGTTGAGAAATACATGTGTTTGAAAAAATGGCGTCTTCATTCCTGAGATGAACACTGCTCTCGTATACAAAAACACCTCTAAAACTCCAACACAAGCTTCTACATTACCTTGCACAATCGTTGAACTTGAAAGAAATTGACGGAATTTCTAGGCATTTGCGCATTTTCAACTTAAAACTTTGAAGGATAATAACAGATTTGATCTACATTGAAGGCCTATTAGTTGCACATTGATTTTGACAGCATCCATTCTGAATACTGTGACTGTGGGTTTTTGAATTAAGAGTCTAGTTTGCAGAAATTAAAAATGCTCTTTGTTTCGTAGAAAGACAGTTTGTACAGCCCTTTGCAGCAGGATGATGTAACATACAGCAACACAGTCTCTCGTAGCTTCTCGTTACTTCACCACACGTAAACAAACAAAAAAATTCACTTTAAAATCACTACACCGCTGCTCGCGCACGATTATCAGCCATCGACTCACTAATATCTGTTTCATATAACCTTGCCCCGCTGACATGTATCACTCCGCGTGCAACTACCTTCCCCCTCATCCTAATTGGCTAATGCTTTCGCGCCATAGGCCATAGGCGGTGCCTGCCCGACACATTGAAACCTGCAGTAAACGTCATAATAATTTCCAGGAAGATAGATAAAATCATACAAATAAGAATATGAAGGCAGGCATAAATACAAGTTTATAATGAAGCTGAGCAAGTTGAAACTGACTGAATGAGCAATGAAACTGAAACTAGTATATAATGAAAGATCTTCGGCCTTTTCCACTGGGATTTTTTTAAACCAGCACACATATCTTGCAAAAATGCTTGTCTATCAGTCTTAAAAGTCATGTCACGCCATACTTGTCCCGTGTCCTTCATTCACCCAAGTCTCGTCAAGGTAGTATATTTTGCGATTTGTATCCCGGTACAATCTGATTGTCCTTAAATAACGTCTTCGTCACACAGCAATATCGCCCCTGGAGTGATAAGTTTTCCTGTTGTGTCAATTTCATGTCGCGATGTTCCTACGCATCTAACACACCTGTAAGTCCAGAACACAGCTGTTCGACTTCTCTCACTGACAAAGACAGATTCTTCTCTGTGAGTGCATTAAACACATGCACCACAATTCTTTTTTCACCGCTTTGTAAAGGTTTTCCCTTGCCATGCTTCAGCGAAAAACTGGCGGTAGACTCTGCCATGATACATATAATAAGTACACGCGCAATAAACGATCAATAACATAATTTAGCTCTCGCACTCGGCACAGCACACCTTCGAATGGCGATATATGAGTAATCCAGTTCAAAACAAGGTCAGTGATGAAAGTCATATAAACAAATAAGTCATCACTACCGCTAAATCACGTGCTATCGTGTCATCTGAATGGCGGGCTAAAGCAAAGGAATCTCCTCCTCTTTACTTTGTTTAAGAATTAACATGCATTTCAGATAAATCAACTCTGTTGCGTAATATATTTAATTCAAACAGTTACGAAAACGTAAATTTGACAATTCTCTTTCAACATATAAAGATATATCACATGTTAAATAACGAACTAATTTTTTTCGCACAACAATTTATATTACAATAGCAGCCAATGAGAGGTGATAAGGTCACGTGACCGTTTAGAGATACGGGGCAAGCTTATGTGAAACAAGGATTAGACTCTCCTCACTGGCCAACTTCAATTCCATTTACTGACTAACTAACTCCAGCTCAGCTACATTTATACCCAAGCCGCTGTTTCTCAAAGATTGACGAAGTTTCTCGAAAGCTGTCGAACTAGCACGATCTTTCCTGATGTAGCAAGAACACCATGGAACTCTCTGTCTCTTTCTTCCTCTGTTGCTCTCTCTCTGGGCGTGGCTTGGGCGCTATCTGTCTCTTTCACTCCTCACTTTTCTCTCTCCCCATCTCTCTCGCTCTCTCGGTGCTAGTCTACAACGCCTCGGGACAATACTATTACTTACTAATGTATTGTAAAATTAAATGAATGTTTATCTGTGTAAGAAAACGACCACTAAAGCGAATACAAAGGCTTAGTTAAGTATTTATCCATCGACGATATCTTCACTTCTGTTCGTTTTAATTTTTATTTGTAATTAATTTTCGCATTTTAAGCAGTATACCTTACAAAATTAAATTGTCTTCATTTGTCATCTTTTCTTTCGGTAAAGTGTTTCTTATTGTTTACGGTTTTCAAAATTACGTCATCCACGAAACTAAAGAATACCTTAGTATCATTCTATAACTAAAAGATATGTATTACATTCCTCGTAAAAATTTATAATATTCTAATACATATTTTAGAAAATGAGGAATAAACATGTGCTCCTACTGTGCGTTTTATCATTCGATTCGTTGTTCCTCAAAAGTTCCATTTGGTAAAATGCACCCTTATGGATCAGTGCAGTTCTTTAGCTACCTTGGGTAAGTGGCAGAGAAAATATAAAGCCAAACAGAGCCTTAACGCCATCTGCAGAGCTTCCAGAACAGGACTTTACCAATTTTTCGTGGTTTTGTGTTTGGCCGGTTTCGTCTGTATTTTTGCTTTCGCTTCTTAAAGCAGCTTAAAAATATACTTTCTTATACTAATAACTGGATATGCCCTTCCTCAACTGAACAGACATACCAGGTAAACATACCGACTTATAAAATAAGACCTGAAGCTTTCCTGCCGACGAATATGCTCAAGTTGTTCTCTGGGAGTGTGCATCTCTCCTATCAAGATATTTATTCAATGTTATAACCACAAATGAATCACTGGATATAACACAAATATAAACAAAGAAAAACACTATACAATTCGCTTACTGAACAAAAGACTGTCTTCAGTGAATTAAATGCCAGGTTCAGGAGATGGCGTGAGAATAGAAAATTAATTGGGTCAAAGAAATGTAACCACTTAACTTGATTAGCAAGCTGTATTGATCTGTGCTTCTTAATTCGACGGATTTCCATTTTAAGGCTGGTTTCCAAGAGGAGCATTTATTTAATGAAACCTGAAAAGTCTGGGCTGGCAGACCATTGTTTTGATAACGACCATAGAGCCAATTTTTGGGGGACGACCATCTTGGCAAAATGCAACAGTTACTGGGAGCGGAGAATTAAGTAGGCTTTGGCCATTTCCTCCGAGAGGAGCACGCTTAATCGTGATGCTGGATTTCAGTTCAGATCCTCTGGGACAACGGCCTTAAAATGAAAATCCGTCGACTTAAGAAGCACAGATGTATACAGTTTGATCATCAAGTTAAGTAGTACGTTTCTTTGATCCAATTAATTTTCTATACTCACACCATCTCCTGACCTGGCATTTAATTGACTGAAAACAGTCTTTTGTTCGATAATGAGAATTTTGATAGTATTTTGTCTTTGTTTATATTTGTGTCATATCCAGTGGTTCATTTGTGGTTATAACATTTAATAAATAGCCTAATAATGGGAGAGATGCACACTCCCGAAACGTCGATTTGTAATCGTCTTTTCCCTTGGCTTGCTTCCCGAGAACAACTTGAGCATACCGACTGATGTTTCTGAATGCATCCTTCTGATCGCATCCTTCTTTGACTGGAGCAGAGTTCACTGCTTTCCTACCTCAATCTAGTAGGTTCATACCTAACCTTACCCAATTTGTGACATAATATTTTCTCCACGCGGGGTGAGTCACGCGATAGGAACTGGTTTCTCTTTACTCTTATGAACACTTAATTGGCCTGTTAGTCTAATTATTAAATGAACTAAAAGGACAGACAGTATAGCGGTCATGAACGTGGAGCGGTGCCACTCTTGAACCAGACACATTGTGCAGTTGCTAAAGTTAATTTTGGAAACTCTATATTTTATAAATCAGCCCAGAATGCTCTTGATTTTATATGCATAAGATAGCACTCTTCAGTTTTCAAGTCAGTTAGCTGATTTACTCACTATAACTATAAACAATGCATTAAAACGATTCTGAAACTGTCGCTTGTTTTGAACAGATATGACTCGCCTTCACTAGAGCAGAACCAAGGAGAGTTGGTGCAGCAGAGGTACACGACGCTGCAGGAAGAGGAATCCTTGCAGGGTTACCATCATCCACATCATCCTCAACAGCAGGACATGACTCCTCCACCACCACTAGAGATGGTCTCGCACCATCACATTCCCGCCTTCGATGATACCGGCCACATCAAGTTCGAGGAAAAGCCGCCATCGCAAGAACCCGTGTCTCTCACATTAGCTACACATTCACATGCTGATCTTCAAGGTAAAGTGTTGTGCGTGATAGAATTACCGGCAAACTATTTTATCAACAATTCCTTTTATAGTAAGATGAAGGCAAGCATTTGATTTTAGTCAATCAGGTTAACCATCAATTTAAATCATTTATAGTGTCACTTCCCTATCTTTTTATGTAGATACATAGTCTACGTCCAGGAAGCAGTAATTGCAGCTGTAAGATCTTTGAATTTCTGTTGCACATAATTATTACTTCATAAATACAGTTAGAATATAAAAATAACGAATGTGTTTAGCTCAATATGAGTTCTGTTCTCTTGTACAAACCCTTCTTCCAAACAATATATTCTTCTATCTATGTCGTGTTAATCAGGATATACATCTTATTGCTAATTCTCTTGTAAATGCAATGGGAACTGCAATGGGCCTTAAGCGATAGTCAAATATGGGGTGTCCCATAAAACCGGTATGCCTCACTGCATTCATTATACTATGTTAATTCCTCAGCCAAACAGCCTACTGTGTAAATATGGAATAAATATGGCATAGCCAGATTTAACGGTTATAACAAGTGCTGAAAGTGTCTTCCACCGGCAACCAGGCATCGCTGTGCTCTTACGAGAATATAATGATTGAAAATAAGAGCCAGTTTCAATAAGTAAGTCGCCATTAAGGTAGTTGTCTCATGAGTTTATGAGAACTCCTAAGTGGTTTACCGGGAAAAACACGAGTCAGTTGGATAATTAAATGTCATATCGGCACGTTGGCCATAGTAGCACAATGGTAGTGCGGCTGGGCGGAAACCAGAAGATCCGTGGTTCAAATCCCGGCTATGGCATTGAATTTTTCAATCTGACTCTACGTTTCCACAATTTAGCCTACACACGGCCAGTGTGAAAGAACAATTAATTTCCATTAATTAACTCGTTTATCTTTGTTTCGTTCTTGTAATCATGCTCTACTATGATACAAAATGGTCAGAATTTGAGATATATGGTTAGCACGCGATGATATGTTGTACGAGATACACAAACTTGTGAGACAATCTCCTTACCGATTTATTGCGGCTTCTCGTTATGTTTGTTTGAATTCTGTCGACTACCGGAAGGACGCTTCTTCTTCATACTCACGATGGAATCTTTAGACCTCCATTTCTTGTACAAATCTTGAATTGTGCTGATTGTGGGTATCTTATCATGAGGATATCTATCCCCAAACATTTCCTTAGACTCCCTAATGGAGGCTGTTATGTAAAATTTCACTATATCAATTCGTTTTTCAATTAAGAACGGCATCATTTCTTTACGAATATTCCACATATTCACAATTGCTGTCCAACTAGAATATGCAACTCCAATAACGGGTCACGAAATGTAGCCAACATTATTTATAAGAAAACAGAGGCTAGGCACTGTGAGGCGTATCGGTTATATGTGGGACACACTGTATTTTAAACGCTGGTTGCTTTTTTATGGCTTTCAAATTGTTCATTTTGCATGGCCAACTTCCTATTTGAAAAATGAAATGAATTTTTAACGATGCTATCAATTTTCAGGATCATAATCTTTGCCACCGGGTGTCGGAATTTCGTCCAACTAGAGTTCTTTTACACGCCAGTAAATCTACTAACATAGGGTTGTGCACGTAAAAACTTCTGTCTGGGCAGGTTTGATCCCGCAAATTTGGTATCAGTAAGCCAGCGCCTGACCAACTGAATCACCCAGACGCATTTGCAAATTCAGACCAATAACTAAAGCTATACTGTAAATGTTATTTGGCATAAATTGTACGTCAGTTAAATATACTTACATTGTTATGCAATAAGATTTTGTCGTCTCTTATGCCTTTATCAGTTGTGCAGAAATCAGTCATAATGAAGAGGACTTCTGAGGTTATTCCCCCAAAAATTTGAGATATGCATTTCATTTGTTATGAAAATATCTAAAAACATGCTATTTTAATCCAAATTGTCTTAGAGGGAAAGGATTTTTCTTGACAACCTACAAGGTTTTTGTACTACCAAAAGCGTCTCAACTGAAGTTTATTCGTGGTTATTAACTTTTTAAACTTATGGACCCTGCGGCGGGTGGATTAGTAAGGGAAGGATAATAGTTGAAGCTTCATTCTTGTTGCGTGGACTGGCTGTCATAAACCTGTTATTGAACCCAGGGAAGTGAGATAAATTGAAATGAAGAAACATATTAATTTGCACTAAACTTCATTTGTTTTCTACTAGAGATGGGTCCTTGATACTTGCAACACCTCGATACTCACTATATTTGCATGGGCTCAGCTTAAGAAAATAGGCTAGATAATTTTTCGATACTTCGGTGGTGATTCTGAAAATCTTATTTTATTTTAAAATCACAAAATATTATTGCCGCAAGTAGAACATTCCGAAACCCGCGTAATTACCAGGAATGTGGTACCTACACAGCAACATACCTAATGCAAGAAAACATCGTGTATCAGATTCAGTCCCAGTTAACAGTTCCCAAGAATAAATCACTGCATATCTCAAAGACTATTTGTCACATCTTCGGGACTGGATTACTAGAAAACAAATTCAAAATTTCCAGAACTAAAAAAAAAGTCCGCTAAATATTTTGTGTTCCATCTACTAAAATGTTCTCTGAAAGACCATTCAGCACAGCAGGACTCATATGTGACAGAAAAAGAACTACAAGTCTGAAAGAGTCAAAATGTTAGTATGTTGTTTAACAAAAGCTATAAAATTTAACTTCCTTGCCTTTAAGTGTCTAATTTAGAGTTTAAAAATAGGTACACTGATGGTTTAAAGTTTCGTCTCATTAAATATGTGCATCTATTTAATTTTATTGGCATTACGCAGTTCTTCCAACATTCCATTTAGCATTGAAACTAGAAGTAGAAGTGACGGTATCGAGTATAGAAGTATCGGGTGTCGTAGAAAATATCGGGTGCCAGTATCGAGAATCGAGTATCGAGAAAAACTGGTATTCGATCCATCCCTAGTTTCGAACAACCACGTGTTCATAATCACACTCACCACTATAATATGGTGCATAATCATAACCAATCCCGTCATAAAAACTCTAAATACAGATTTATACTGACAATGAGCAAGCCCAGAATTCTAAGTCCAAATTTTCATCTGCTGTGAGCGATCCCCTAAATGTTGTTACCAGTTTGTTCTCGCTCGAGCGATTTTTAAACGTTGTGTTTCCCAAAATTCATATTATAATACGAGCATTTGCCACTGTTAACACATCATAAAACATTCCGTCAAGCGATATATCCCATGACAGATCCTAGGAAGCACGCTCGATCCGTGTACAGCTACTCAGACACGTTTACTGACAATTGGATTCTGCTTTTTTTTTTCTTCTTCTTTTTCTTTTGGGATGTAACTGACAGGTAGTGCGAGGGTTTCCTGCAATTGCCTGCAACCTTCACAAACATAACATTGTAACTGTTTCCATTCCAATTCATGTAACATTTGATAATTCACTAAAGCGAGACACCTTAGATTGATTTAATATTATATTATTTACTTTGAGTTTCTAGAGTAATTGTTTCTGCCAGTTAAAGTTTGTGTCACAATGACTGTCAATTTTCATGTTTTCTTAAGGCCTTGACAGCTTCTATATCCTCTCCTATGACATTATTGCATTGATCCATCTGATCCCACACCACAATACACGTTGCTATGTTCAACTACACTCCATTTTGTGAACCGCTTCTGTACCTTCATGATAATGCAGTACAATGTCAGCATTTGATCCTCTAATAAATTTTCAACAATGTATTGCTTCTCCTTTTTTGACATAGCTACTACATACACGACGTTGGAGACGGTGACATCAGCAAATGGTAACACGGCATTTCAGCAGCAACAGCATCATCAACAAAATCAGTATGGAACCCAGTTCCTTCAGCCATCAACATCACCGGACAGTTATTCTTCGTACCGCACGGATCAGCTCTTCTCCAGTCCACTACTGTACACAAAGTCAGATCCCACTCTGTCCTCCACATCGCTCTCCGTCAGCTCGTCCAAACAACAGCAGCATGTCACCCTTTTCCCGTTCGAGTCTCACTCACAGCAGTCCTCGCCGCCACAGCAGCAGGTAAGTGTTGATTATTCTTCCTACTTTTGTGAGAGCCTTTGGGAATTGGAATGCCAAGTAGAATCAACTTAGGAATACTTCATTCGATTTTTGGTCTATATTATTACGTATAATAATACTATACTCGATTTTCGATAGATACTTGATATATATAATCATTAAAATACATGGTAGGTGACCCATTCACAGTCTCTCTCTACTCTCCACCTCTTCGCCGGGGAAATTGTGCCGGCAGAAACGTACCGAGCCTCTCAAACAGGTAGCATATCTCTCATTGCTTCATTAAACAAAATAGGCTCTATTGTTCTTGTAGAGCTTATCGCCACTCAAGATTATAGGTCGTAGTAAGACGTGACAAAACTATCGTAGGGATTCAAGGAGGCCATGATCAACATGGCGGTAACTCCACTATGTTTTCCGGGCTTGTAGGCCGTGGTCCATTTTCATTTCCTTCCGACGTTTCGCCCAAAACTGCGTTCGGCATCTTCAGGGTTCTAAATCAGTAGACCCGGAGTCCAACACAAGACTGGGAACATGGCGGTAGCTTTCTAAAGTTCTCTGTAGAATTAAGTGATCCAGCTGTTAATTAGCATATTGATACTGAGTTTCACAAGTGGTAAAAGAAATTCAACTGTACAATGGCTTATAATAGTTATCAATAGTGAAATATTCATGTTTGTTTATGTAAACCAGACAACGAAGCCGCAATATGACCTCCGGGTTAAAGCGACCTTAATCATTAAATAAAAATTATCATAAAGATGTGGATTTCACAATCTTTTGTATGTAAAGATTGCTAAACATCTGGTAAAAATATTTGAAATTATATTGCATATTTATATTGAAAATCGGCTAAAACACTTCCTGCTTCCCAGTTATTACTAATTACCTTCAAACAGTTCTAGGTTATAGCGTACTAATTGCACAATTTGTTCGTAATGAATCTTCATTATTATGTTGTTTCGAAAGTTCACATTACGTTTAAATAACATATATTTCTGCGGTGTGATGCGTATTTATTAACGGATTTCCCTTTCTAAGGTAAAATCGGACTATAAATGCACCAATTTGGAGTGACCATAAAAATAATGGAGTCAATTTTACTGTTATGTTTAAGTTTAAAAAATTATTTCACCCATAGCACTTCTGAATGCGTGCCATTTCAATTAAATATTAAAGAATATATAGACAGACGGACGGACGGACAGACAGAAAGACAGACAGATAGCCTTTATTGCCGTAAACTTTACAGTATAGCAACGTCATAAATTAAACTTACCAAGCCACATTTTAGAAGTCATTTTTGGAATATAATAAGTTTATTTATTATTTTATTTATTACCTATTATTTTTTGTAGTTTACGTCCTCCAACGTTAAGTCATAACGGACGATGAATGGAATGGGTGAAATGATGCTCAAATGAGCCCAGGGTCCATAGAGCTCAGAGTTACCCGACATTCGTCTTTCAGGATAAGGGAAACCCCCGGAAAAACCTTATCCAGGTAACTCACCCTGACCGAGCCACCAATGTATGGCGTATAGTCATTTTAAAACTTAAAATAGGGAGCTCTCTTAATCTTTGTGTTAAGAAATTGTATAATTTAACTAAAACGACTATAAAACTATTCTGAATTTTAGTGTATCTACATTTATTTATATATAAATTCAAACAGTTTCTTGTTATGTAGTTATGTATATTAGAGCAAGGTATAAAGTTATTAAGATTTTCTTTAACATATAAAAGACAGTTCAGCACATACATCGATGGCAACGTTAAAGTACCTATATAAATAAAAAGTGGTTTACAATGTTCTTTTGAATGAACTCCACAAATTAACCTAAGGGCCTTTTTTGCAATATAAATATCTTAAGTGCTAAAGAGTGATTACCCCAGAAAGGTATACCATAATTATGTATTAAATGAAACACTATAATTCATGGAAAACTCCATTATTTTGAATCTTTTGGCACGATATTTTCATACTTTAAGTTTGATAACCTTACTTCTAGACAACCCACTCTTCTATGAACTATTCTCTCAAGCACTTACCGTTCTCTCTACTTCATGTTAATCTAGATAAAGTTTTCAGAAATTATTTAATTATTAATTTCCATTGTAGTTACGAGGAACCATTGGATAGAAACGATAGTCACATCTTCAAACAGA
The DNA here is from genome assembly GCA_030765055.1 of Mantis religiosa. Lineage (NCBI taxonomy): Eukaryota > Metazoa > Arthropoda > Insecta > Mantodea > Mantidae > Mantis > Mantis religiosa. The sequence continues at coordinate 95,194,641 of CM060959.1, forward strand.
GTATTTTATATGGTGACTTTGAAATTCCATTGTTTATATAATCACCAAAACAAATATGAAAACTTCTCCTTTTAATCCACACCATTAACAACGAGTGTATCAGAAAAAATTAACGATGCACAAAATATATCTAACAAATACTGTGTGTATTAAGGAAATCTACATTTTTGTTGGTAAATTTTGTCTATCTGTAATGGTTTGTCACATATAGGTACAAAATTAATTATTAATGGACAGGATTGTTCACAAGACACAGAATACACCTACATCTCATTTATCATTCAAATTTTAATCAAAAGTGTTGTTAAGATATGTTTTAAAGAAGTAAATAAGTAGTGAAACACTTTCGTTGTAAATGTAGTTATGGTTGGATAATTTTCTTGAAAACGTTTTTTTCGCAGTTTAAAAAAATACTAAAGTGCAATACTAAGTGTAATATTTATCCAACTTTTAGCTTTTTAGTTACAAAAGACGTATACCATTTTGTGACACTTTGTGTTATTCTCTTCCTTTCTTCCACAGGCTAGTGTGTTTGGGTAGTCGGACTTTACGGTGACACTGTACTAATAGAATGAAAAGTCCTTGGACCGTAAGCAAATGAAAAATCAAACAGGATGTGGGTGAAAAATAGTGTCTCCTCCACTGGCAACTCTGATTCAAACTGCTCACACAAGATATTATTACGTAGTGCTTTTCTTCTATCACTTGTTAATTCAGAAACGAATAAAAGAAGAAAAACTAAATTCACTTTTTCACATTCTATTGTAGAATAAAGCAAATAAAGCAATAATCTGCTTTTTAAATAATGTGTTGCTATGTGGTGACTTTGAGATTTCATGCTATTTGTATGAACACAAGAAAAAATGGAATAGCCACTTTCCAGTTGAGAAAAAAGCATAAGAATTTGAAAATTAAAACCCACAACTCGAAAATAATTGCCTCCACTAAAAGATGTTATTGGCATAAGAATGTGTTTTAGCGAGATTTTGTTTTTTGCTTAGTGAAACAATAGTGCCATTCATTTAGCCTTGTAGCAAAAGGAGAAAAGTTTTAGTATCAACTTTGAGAAAAATAAATAGTTTACCAAACATATGGCTAGCGCGTTGTGGGCAATTTGTATTTTGTCTGAATTTCCTCTCTATTGAAGAGCAGTGAAAGATAAAACATTTACACAGTCGAACTTTGGTGGATTCTGGACTTTTGCTATCTTGTGATTTCAGGTTACTTTGTATGGAGCCAGTGGGGGTTCAACTACGTATCAGTCTGCAAACAACAACGTACAGTATTGGACAAATGGATCTCCATCACCTATGGAGTACGTCGTCGCGGGTGGCTATGGTGCAGGTGGGGTACCGGATGGTGTGCCTACTTCGTCTTCGTCGGGTATTCCACCATCTGCTTACCCTTATAGCAACAATGGTGGACCTTCTGCGTCGTGGAACAACATCGTTATCGACGACTATGATCCTAGTGAGCATACAATTATTTTGTTCAACTCTGAGGCTATGATGACTGCACTGGCTGGAACGGTTAGGTAATATGCAGTAGGTTGGTTGGTCTACTTGTGCAGGGGCTGTATGTACTTATTACGCAGCTGCTACACACGTTCTTGATAATTAATAATTTGCCACAATGTGAGGACACTCGGATGAGCCTCTACTTTGTTGACAATCTACATCACTGTCAATAGTAGGAAGTGAGGAGCAAGATTGCAGAGTTGCACAATGAAAACAAACTTTACTAAGAGCGTCAGTGCAGCAGTAAATGCGAATTTCTTTACCTGCCAACTTGATCCATAACTGTTCCACTTCTCACCGCCACCAAACCTAATACTTTGTATCTAGCCTATCTACCCAGTATAGCGTCATACAGATAGAACTTTTAATGTTTATGATCTACTCATTATCAGCAGCATTGGTTTCGTAGCAATAAAACGTTTTTACTAATATTCAACATTAATTCATTCTGGATTCTTTTGTGTCCAAAGAGGCGATGGACCATCGGTAGAAACTTCTCTACCCACATTCTCACTGGTGAGAACTTATCTCACGGTTCTGTTTTGGATTGAAAGTGTGTTGTTAAAATGGTAGTTTTTATGAAGCAGAAGAGTTATTAAATTTGGTTACAAATACAAGGATATGTTTATAAAATATCTTAATAAATAATAAGTTAAATGTTCAGGAAATGTAATATAAAATTATATACTGTGAAAGGTATGCTTACTCTTTGAAGTTTCCCTTAAGTGCCTGTGATGTTCTCTTTATCGCCAGCAGAGTACTTGCCTACTGTGTGAGGGTTCCCAGGGTTCAATTCCTGTTGGGAAGTGCGATTTTTTTCTCTAGTCAGGATCACCAGAGTCTGGAAGTATGAATGAGATTCTAAATGTGTGTGTGTGTGTGTGTGTGAGAGAGAGAGAGAGAGAGAGAGAGAGAGAGAGAGAGAGAGAGAGAGAGAGAGAGAGAGAGAGAGAGAGAGAGAGAGAGAGAGAGAGAGAGAGAGAGAGAGAAATGAACACAAAAGATCCAAAGACTCAAAACCATCTGTACACGAAGTAATGATGATATTGGCAGGTTTACAAGACTTTCTTGCTGTAAGATATTTATTTTTTCATTGAGCTTAATTGCCCAAGGTTCCAAGTTATGGTCCGTATCTTGATAAGGTTGCTTCCAGAGTTTTGACTTATCCTATTAAGGCGAATGTCGAGTAGCTCTAGGGACCTCCGGCCCATTTGAATGGCATTTCAACCATTCACCATCCGATATGATCTATCGAAAAGGAAAGAAAGAAAATGAACTGACCAACAGTCGTCCTCCATGATCTAGGCATAGCATACTAGTCTCTGATTCCCGACATCCTGGTTCAAACCCGGCTGAGGGTGCCGGATTCTCATCCATGAATAAACTCAGTTTTAATAACTGATCAAGAGCTCATGTTCTCTTCGAAGGAATAGTGGTTTCAACTTTGTGGTCCTAAGCAGTTTCAGTTACTGCTCGAAGTGCTGCTGCTAATATCTGGCTCCCTCTATCTGCAGATCCAGCAGCTTTTAACTCCTCCATGTGGTTTAGTATAAATGAGAAATATATGAAAACTACTTATGTACTGAAAACCGAGCAATCCCTTTCATCGATGTTTGAGGATTCTTAACAAAGTTGTTTGTTTTGTTACCAGGTGCCGGTATGATGGGAGTGGACATCAAGGAGTGTGTCAACTGTGCTGCTAGCGTAACGCCCTTATGGCGTCGAGATGGGACTGGACATTATCTTTGTAATGCTTGTGGCTTATACAACAGGATCAATGGTATAAATAGGCCGCCTATTAGAAGCCACGCAAAGAAAGTCAGTTCGGTGAGTTAATTTAGCTTTTGTGATATCTTAAACCTCTCATTACATTCCCAACAATAAATTCGCATCCCTCCTTTGGAGGACATCTACATCTCCTTGAGAAATGTAAATAAAAATGTGAAACACAAGCATCACGGAACATGTGTATCAGTCTCCCCTTTGTAGCGTGCAATACGGTATCCCTCATTATTGCCATTGTTGTCCTATGTTTCTTCATCCTTGTCGGTTGAAATCTTTGAATATCATGGTGAACCAGTTATCCTCATTTATTTAAATTTTATTGCAGATTATAATTGAATGGTGAACCTTACAAAGGGGCTAAGTGCCAAAATTAAGTTTTGGAGATAAGTTACAAAATATTCCTTAATCAATTTAATTATTTATTTTAAAAATTCATTTATTGGAACATATTGTCTACATGTTAGATATGTTCTTGCAAAATTTAAGGCACCAAATATATTCCCTCAATTTATTGTGGCAATATGAAAACAAAAAATCAGGAAAGGGTTAACTCTTAAGTGTCTTTACCTTATAAAAGTGATATCTACAAACTCAAATATTCATCAATATTTTCATTTCATTGAAAGTATTAGAGTTAGTGTGAATTAACACTCACTGAAAATGTAATGCGTTTTAGAAAGAATAAATAATGTATGCAATTCTTGAATGATTTATGTTTTACAGTAAATCAGAACACAAATTTCTGTAAAATGTTCTATGCACTTCTTCAGGCAAATATTCTATCATGAACATCAGATCATGTTTCTTTTCAGTTGTTACTCAAATCCACTTAAATGTAACTAAGCCTCTTTAAGCTCATTAACAGTGACTTCTAGAAATGATATTTGTTTCCATGAACTACCCTCATTAAATGCATCTGTTATAAAAACAACACCAGGAAAGCTGGACTTAAGTGTTAACTTATATTCAAGTGCTTAATGGTAATCAACTTATCAGCTGTTTCCTGAAAGTTAAAGAAGTCGCATTCTTCCATATCCAGAACTTTGAAGGGATTACTCAGCTTGGGACACTTAACAACTTTGTGCAGATCTTAAGGAATGTACTTTTCATTACTGACTTTCGTCTTATCGATCAGTGTGAAATCCTTATCACGCTGCATGAACGCGGGAAATGAAATTGCACTTGACACAATTGTAAAGAAATAGCTTCCTTACTTATCAATGGTGCTCTCTTTTGAGCAACTTTTCGACCACATTATTCTGTGTTTCACTTAGCGCTTTTGAAAAGATAAGAAGGATGTCGTGTAACACCATTGAATAGTAAAATTTAATTTTTTTTAAATTTGGCACTTAGCCCCTTTGTAAAGTTCACACTTCAGTTATGTTGATCGTCTCTTATATACTAATTTATTTTACCTATGGAGTTTAAAGTAAATGTACCAATAAATTTCAGAAACTGCATTTCAGAAAATTCATGTTTTTATCTGTTTAATGGTCATATTTATGAAACTATGTAATGAAATTGGAGCTGTTACTATCTTACAAAATTTTAATCGAGTACCCTTCTGTAGTTTTGTTATAGAATACCTTGTAATTGCGACAAAAATTCTTTCAACTTAAACAGCTTATTTATGTTTGCTTTCTATTCATGATGCAATATCTGAGTAACTGAAACTGATTCCCTGTTCTATGTCAGATCCAATTAAAGGCCTTTTCTAGTAATTTCTTTTTCACTGTTGGTTACTTTAAGTACCTTAAGTTAATTTTTTCCTTTCCCTTTGAAATATTTATACTGTCGGTTATAACAGCGACACAATTTCCCTCCATATTTACTTTTAGTCATTTTCACCTCCAATGTCGTTCTTGATAAAAAAAATTCAATTTCTCTATTGATCACTCATTAATTCGTCTCAAGACTCTTTTCTGCATTTAAATACACCAGTCTACTCTACTCAAATTTTTTAAACTGCTATTTTATATTATAAAACTTAGTAAGATATTACAATTTATAGTTATCTATTGTAATGGCTATTTGAGCACACCGAAGTGGCTCGATCGTCTGCATTGAAATATAATAATCTGTGGTCTTTTTCTCATGAGCTACTGGATAGTTCTTAATGAAATCTTACTAATTGGTTTAGGTAATATTTATAGGTATAGAAATTACTGGTTTTCAGTGAAGTGTTTGCATGTTTCTGAGAAATTTGGTATTCTTATTAGTATTTATTTTTCACAAATGTTAATAAAAATGTAACTACTAAATCATCTTTCATTAGTGAAATCCACACCTCCATAGATAGTATAGTATATAGTACACAATACTACCCATGCTGATATTACAAAGAGAAAAGTTGTGATCCTGTGTTTGAAGTGTAATATATTCCCCAAAACAGCTCAACTGTTTTGATAATTGTTGCACCACCGAGGGACTTGGAGCTTGTTTTGTTTTGTTCCTACCAATCACTTTTCCTATAAGCTACATACATGTTATATAAAAACATGAAAACGGAGTCATTTAAGTGTATAATTGACATATAGTGCTATACTATTGCTGGGCAATCCATGACCCCGATATTTGAACTCATAAGTGGTCAATACAAAGATTATCACAATGTACTTTATTGACTGTCCACATAACTTTTAAAATATATTCTTTTAACATATTTGTTTAATATATACATATTTATTGGGTGTGTTCAAAATTAATTGTCTTAATGAAACGAACAGATAATAACAAATACTTTTTAATTTTTTAATTATAATTACCTATTAATAGGTCGAATTTCTACCACTTTTAACTATCACCTTGAATATACTCCTTTTAAAAATGAACATTCCTGTTTGTTGTGCGCTACAATTAGGATATTATGAGGTTTTCAATATCCTGAAACTGTAAAAATATAATCTTAGTTTCCGTGTTCAGTTAAAATTGCTATGTTCGCTGAACGTTGATCTCTATCCTATTTGTGTCTGATTGTAACAAAATCTCTAAAATACACATTCTAATTTAGTTTTATAAATTACTAAAAGATAGTTGAGAATGACATAACACACACACAGAGGTGTTGAAGAGTGATCCTTCTCCGAGGACAAGCAGCCTTCTACCTTTTGCCATTCCGGGACTCTGTCCCTTACTGGCATTACGATCGATTTATAACAATAGGCGGTGGTTAGATGGTGATTTCTTTTCTATAAAGTATCACAAGTTGCAGGATGAAATAGAGGATATGTTGTTAATTATATGAGACTATTGAGCTATTGAAGGTGCTAAGATGAGTCTGGGATGCTTGTACTGTCCAGCAACGCAAAGAAGGTCCCTGAAAGGAATGTAGTTCCTTACACAGTGGGACAAGGACAGCGAATGTGGGCCACAGGAAACGCATGCTACACCAGGAGCAGAGCTGATAAAAAAGCATGCGCCCTATTCACTCTGTACACTAAAACTGAGATGATTCATTCACAAAAGTAGAAGCCGTTAGAATGTTTTTGAATGGTCTATAACTGTAATGACATGGGATGTCATAAACCTGTCCAGGGAGGGTGTGGGAACCTCCGCCAACCCCTCTGCGTCTTAGGCTCCGCAGACTTTCTCTCCTGTGGACAGTAGGTTTCCCCGGGGTCAATCTCATATTCCCCGAGGCCGCGGTAAAGTTGAGAATGACATAGTTGCATTTAAAATAAGACAAATGCCATAATACACACTAGGATTGACAGGTCTCCAAACTCTACTGCATCAATCAATAGCTCCCGGATTCTATTCACAGCACCACCCATTCTAACCGTGGGTTTTATCATAGTTTTGCCAGGTGGTTCCGCTTCTATCACACTTCCCCATATGTTTTGGTGTTGAAGGACCTGGCGGTGATGGTGGAAACTGCTACGACACCCGACCTTTGTGATCAGTGTTTTTTAAAGGGTATTCCGGAGGTCTCAGGGTTTGTAGTAACTTAATTAAGGTCGAATGCGTTTAGTCTGTAATCGTTAGAGATCCCCCCCCCCCCCACTTCCGCTACGATCTGGTCGACATTTGGTCTTTCACTGATCTCTCCTTCGCAGAGGTTTGCTTTGAAGTACACATTGGTCTACCACCCCGCTTTCGGGGTTCGGGGAGGTCCTCCAAAACATCTTTCTCTACTTTTTGAATACTTTGACACATACGCAGATAGTATTCTGGATAGATATTTATTTTCTACTTAACATTTATACAACTTAGTTACAATTACAATTCTGTATTACTTGAATATCTAAACCTTCATACATCAATTTCTATGCTTCCCTGAGCTGCTGCATTTCCAACAAACACCTGATTACCGAGCTATTGGGTGCTATTCACTGAATTCTTTCAAATATCCACATTTTCTTCTTTCTCCTTATTTCTAATTTTCCTCAATCATCTATTTCTAACTATACATGTATGTTTTCCTATTTCTATTAAACGTCCTTTCAATTTAACCCTCAATATCTTTTTATCTATAATTTCATTCGATAAACTGGACCAATTCCTCTTTTGCAATAATTTTGCTCTCAAACTTTCTGTTGCTTCATATTCCAAAATTAAATGCCAATACTTAAAATTATAACTACACATTAGGCACTTTTGTATTTCTCTTTCCCATAGGCCTTTTAGCATTACCACCCCTGACCTGGCCCATGCAAATCTTTCTCTATCACAAATATCGACATACTTTTCTCTTTGGACAGAGTCAAGATGAACAATTCAATGTCATGGCCGGGATTTGAACCACGGTTCTCCTGGTTTCCAGTCGTTCTAACCCATTGAGCTCCCATGGCCAACGTGCCGTCATGACATTAAATTCTCCAGTTGACTCATTCTTCACACTAGCCACACATAGGCTAAGGTTTTGTATGGATAGAGTCAACATGAAAAATTCAATGCCATGGCCGGGATTTGAACCACGGTTCTCTTGTTTTCCGTCCAGTCGTTCTAACCCATTGAGCTCCCATGGCCAACGTGCCGTCATGACATTAAATTTTCCAGTTGACTCATTCTTTACACTAGCCACACATAGGCGAAGGTTTTGTATGGATAGAGTCAACATGAAAAATTCAATGCCATGGCCGGGATTTGAACCACGGTTCTCTTGTTTTCCGTCCAGTCATTCTAACCCATTGAGCTCCCATGGCCAACGTGCCGTCCTGACATTAAATTCTCCAGTTGACTCATTCTTTACACTAGCCACACATAGGCGAAGGTTTTGTATGGATAGAGTCAACATGAAAAATTCAATGCCATGGCCGGGATTTGAACCACGGTTCTCTTGTTTTCCGTCCAGTCATTCTAACCCATTGAGCTCCCATGGCCAAAGGCCGTGCTGACATTAAATTCTCCAGTTGACTCCACCAATCATCTTAAATACTTTTCTCTTTCCCTCGTCGTTTTTAGCCTATGTGTACAATGAAGATTTTGAATTAAAACTACCAAAAATCTTCTGCTTCCCTGTATCTTCAATCCTCAATCTAATTTGTTTCTAACGCCCTCTCTCCAAGGCCTGCTTAACCGTGCAGATCTAGAGTTCCTACCATGCAGTATTCCATTTAAATGATAACAAATGTTGTGGAATGTGTATTTTGTAAAGAAAAACTTATGACAAAGGTAGTGTTCCTCTTAAATTTAATTTTAAGTTGTATAAGCAAAACTCAGTGACTCTAAGTGTGCATAGGCATTATATAATAATGTTTATATTAAGATTTAAAGAGTATTTAAAAACGCTTCGCGGAATTCCGAATTCTTACAACTTGTCCTTTAGGTTATGAGTCGGTAAAGATGAAAGGAATGGCATGCATCTGGGTGCGTCACAAGGGCGCGTACTAAAACACACATCCAAACGTAAACACCACCGTTCTAAGTACAATAGAACGGAAACGTTTCTTTGAATCTTTTACTAAAACAAGACCTGACGTATTTATGAATGTTTATTAATAAGAGTAACATTACAAGAAGCTCTGATGTTGATTACATTTCTGTTGATTTCAAACAAATGACATTCATGGATATTCGCTTAGTATTCGCTAACTTTTTTTATTTAATATCTTCATTTGTACTCTTGTCATTTAAATAATACCAACATAGTCATTATGTCTTTTCGTTATAGTGGAATATTGCAAATAATTCTCGACACACTCAACGTTGAATAGTTCAGTTATTCATTTTCACAACTTCGAGACAGTGATACATTTTAAAATTCGCTTTGATTTTCTCATTATGAAGACATATTATCACTACCAACATTTCTAGGTCGAAATTTGCTGTCCACCTCGGTGTCGAGATATCTAGTAGGTAATTGTCTTTGAAAATACTCTGGTTTTAACCACGCATGTCTAAATTGTATCTTAAGTTCTACCTGAAGGTTTTTCTGCCATTAGGACGTGGCGACCGCATCGCCAACCTTACGGTTGCAGTTAGCCAACCCAGTGCCTAGGGGTATATCTGGGCCACCCGGGCTCCCGAGGGGAAATAAATGTTGGGAGTACAGTTGCTCCCTGATCAAAGGGCTCCATACATAGGGTTAAGTGTGAAGACCTCAACGGGATTTTTGGCAGAGAAGAAGTTCTTCACTATGGCGAAGTCGTGGAAGAGGCATCCCTCCTAATGGGGATAATACACTAGGAACGGACAGATGAGGTTCGAAGTCCAGTAAGACAGCTCATCCAGGAGAGAACAACTCCGATATAAAACCGAAACCTCCAGGATGGGGGTTTAGCATTAGGCTGGTAACCTAATCTAGTAAAAATGGAACTACTCACAATTCTCATTAAAAGAGCCGGACTTTGGAAAAATCATATTTTAAGAATGGACGCGGAACGGCTTCTAAGAAGAGTTTTAGATTATATGCCGAAGGGAAAGAGAGATTTGGGACGCCCAGTTCTACGCTGGAAGGATCAGTAGGCTCCTGAAGAGAACGGTACTGGTCACAGGGCCCAATCCTTGAAGATGATGATGATGATGATGATGATGATGATGATGATAATGATGACTAATATTCAAACATAAATCCTCTAAAAGTCGAAACTCTAAAACTTACTAAATAATAGGTGAGCAAAAAGTATTGTCACGAGGCATTGTTGCGGCGGGCGTGGCCGGCGTGCTTGAAAGAGACAGATAGTGCAGCGTGGACATAAAAGCTTGCCGAAACAGATGTCTGGAAGGTTTGTCTTTCTGATGCCGTCTCGATTGTTACGGAGCATTCCACTAATTTCTAGAAACAGTGACTAGAGATATAAAACTGCACGGCTGTCAATGCAGTAGTTCAGTTCTTAACGGAGTTGTGAGTTGAAAGTGGATAACTGTTAATTGTGTAGTGGACCTTTGAAGTGTACCGCAAGTGACTTTGTTCGTAAGTTTATGTGTGATGAAGCAACCAGAGTCTACTGTGTGTATGACACGTTATTTTTAGAACCTGTAAGGGTGTACAAAACGTCTTTTTACTGAAATAAAGAGCATTTTGAATTTTTGCAAACTAGACTTTTAAGTTTACGAACCCACAATACCTGTAACCCGCTGTTGCAACTCTATGAAGTGATTTTTTTAGAAAAGTTTGTAAGATATCAACATGCCTTCACATTAAGTACTATGATTACAAATAAACAGTGAGCTTTTTTAATGCAACATTTCTTTTTTCTGCACTCCTTTAGCCCTGAAGCCTCAGAACGCACAAACAAATACCCTTTCAAACAGCAATTTAAATTTAATAGAACTTTACTGCATGTGTACTCAGCAGAGGAAAACGCATCATTACTTCAAATTGAGTAGGTTTTGAATTAGGTTTTTGTCTTATTAAAGAAATTCATCACAAACGAAGGATTAATCATTCTATACTAAGCAAAATTTTATAAAAAAAAATCAGTGAATCTGGAAGTGTTAAAAATAAATCTAAGTCTGGAAGGCCAGAACGAGCTACAGGAGGTTAAAGCTCTTGATGTTTTATTATCAGTGAAAAAAAACCACGTTTATTTACTCCCCAGAATATTATGGAAGGCAATTGGTGAATTACCTAAAGCATGAATTTCTAGGAAGTATTGAATGGCCGCCAAGACCTCCTGACCTGAACCCCTTAGACCTTTTCTTTTGGGGATATTTGAAGTGAAGCGTTTACGAGGTCCGACCAAGGCCTCTTGAAGAGTTAATGTGACGAATTGGGCAAGACATGCAGCTGATCAGGCGATCAGTAATGCTGGAGACTTAACTAATGTCAAAGGCAGACTTTGGCATTATTTGGCAGTAAATGGAGGCCATTTTTAGCACCTTTTGAAGTGAATTCATCATGTGTTATAACACAGCACCACTGCTTTGTTATGAATGTGTTTTCTTGGTTTAATTTTAGGTGCTGTAATACGTCCTAATAAATTTAAATTACAGTTCAAAAAAGAATCCACGAGACCTGGGGATCAAAAAATGTTGCCATTAAAAAAAAGAGGTCACGTTCTCTTCACATAGTAATATGAAAACATGTTCATATCTTACAGCTTTTATAAATACGTATATCACTTCACAAAACCATAAGAATAAAGTTACAAACATTGTTGCATACATTTTACTCGCTCCGTATATTAGAAAATAGGATTATTTGCGTCTTCATTAAAATAAAGACTGAAAATATTTTACATTAATTTAAAATTATATCTAATTCCTCATGAATCGAATAAGAACATTTTGTAAAAAATTAAGATAGCAAGTAATCAGAAGAGACTGTTGGAGTTTTATACTGTTTTATTTATTAGAATTACTTTAAATGCCCACGTAAGTGTGAACTCATCAGTGAAGAATGATCTGTGACATCACCGATCTTGTAATGTGGCCAAAGTTCAAGTATTTTATAGCTTCCGATGTATTCATATCACAAGAATGTACTGCTAGAAGAAATTACATCATGTGTAATAAGTCATTAAGGTGTATTTGAATATATGGATTAAAAACTTCATAAGATCTTTTCATTCTACTTAATTTTTTCTAAGTTATTTTGCATTAAATGTCAAGGGAAAAAGTAAAGAAATATAAAAATAAACAAGCATAAAGAAATTGTTGTGCGTGCATTTCTTAATTTTAAATATATATTGATAGAAAAAATGGGTATATGTTACTGAGTTATGGAAAATAATTTATTTTAGCTGAGCTTTTCATACTTTTAACTACACAGAAGTTTTTAAATCTAAAAATCGATTCCTGAATTTTTCCTGAAAATTTAGAACTAATAAATTGCAAAGTGTAGCTCAAAGGGCATTTGAAAAGTGAAAAATACTGGGGGGGGGGGGGGAAATGAGAAAAATTCAGTTTGAAGTGTGTGCTTTACCTAACACTTTGTGAGCTATAACTGTTTATATTAAAACAGCCAGGAGTAGCAGGAAAATTTAATAAACAAAATCGAAAATTCACACTTCTTTTTTATCACATGTCATGTATTTTGTTTTAGACGGGGAACCGTCGTACAGGGGTTTCCTGCGCGAACTGCAGCACCAATACAACGACTTTGTGGAGACGCAACAATAACGGAGAACCCGTCTGTAATGCCTGCGGTCTCTACTTCAAACTGCACAATGTGAGTTGCAAATACACCACATATATCTAAGACCAAGGATAACTACAAAATTATTGCAGTATCTGTTTATTATTATCATAGGCTTTATTATTTTTTAGAGTTACTTGTTGCAGCAGAAGTTGTTATTTATTGTTTTACAATTTTATTCCAAATGAAATAAGATAGAATAGAAATATATGTGCAACACTCGTCCGACGTTTATCACCCTTTAAAAATTCACGTACATTACTTATTTCGATTCAAAATCAAATCCACATCTGATTGTATTTGTGGAAATCATCTTCAAGATGTCCCTCAGATTTTATTTGATTGCCCGTTTTTCTGTTTTGAAAGATACTAACTTGAATTATTGCTTCAATCCTTAGGTTTCACTTTCTCAAAACTACTTACACATATTCTGATGAATTACAAAACTTATCAATATTTCATGGCTTTCTTAAACAAAATATTTCTTAAGCTAAATGATTCATCTTGATGTTTACTGTTTTTCAGCTTGATATTGAATTTTGTTATGTTTTTGTATATTCCTAATATACCTTTGGGTAAAATAGGAATAAAAATTGAATAATAAATAAATAAATTCACGTGCATCAGATTTTATAGAATTTAAAAATAGAGGTCGCAGAAAATTCAAGGTACACGTCTTATTTCTCACATTAATATTTTTTTAAAAATATGATCCTTCAATGAAAATAGAAAAATAACAAAAAGACTGCATGAAATTTTCGCAATTTAACCTCTTTTCTTCTTTTCCTTTTTATCGTACGCATGCCTTTCTCTAAAATGTTTTGTTTCGATTAAGAGAACTTCAAAATATGTGGCTGTAATATAATTTCTTCCTCTAAATACTTCAGATAAACAGCATACCGTTGATAGATTTAAAAGTGGGTATACATTTGTATTGTACTGTCTTGTCTTTCTGATGCAGAAATTCGTATACCACTCTCAGTAATGTGTTCACCAGGTAATGCTTGTCTAAAGGTAGACTATTGTCATTTTGAACACCTTTAAAACAGAAAATGGACATAATATTATTATACTGCATCTCAGTATAGGTAGTCGATAAGTTAGAAATGCATTGATTCTTCGAGAGTATCGTCTATATCACAAAATTAACATTTTCTGGCATTTTTAGATTTTTAAGAAACTATAAAACTTACGTATGCAATCTACGATGAAGCAAAAACTCGATATCTTCAGAATTTATCTGTATACTCTTTATTTTCATTTTATTTTAACATATGAATACATTGAAGAAAATTACATAGCTACTAGCCTATTTTTACTAACAATCTCTCAAATGCGGAAGATGTGTTGATGAAAATATCTGAATATATACTTCGTTAATAAGCTTGTGAAAATGTTAAATATATCTTTCTGACAGATTTGTTTTTAATTGCAGACTTTCAATGAGTGCTTAAGAATATATTCAAAAACTGAGTTAGGTACGACCTTTAGTGTACGACCTTTACAGATATTTTAATTTTATGCAAATACTAAGTTTAATTCCTGTATAGGTTTTCAAAGAGCACAGATTGGATATGGGGAGAATTGTTCACTTTACACAGTAATGCGTTAAATGCATTATCTTTTAATGAATCTGATATTTCATTTAGATTCGTAGTTTAGGACTGTGCCCCTACTTTTCAGTTAATAATTCAGACAATGATGCCATTTTGTGAATTCGGAAACAAGTTCAAAAATCTATACTTGTAACGCTACTCTTCAAATAGTGTTCCTACATTTTGTATGTTATGCTATTTAATATACGTTATAGAAAAAATCCTTGTTTTAAGCATACCTGAATAGAAAATATTCTTTTTTAATTTTCTATACATTTGAAACAGTTTAAATGTTTCACTTATACTCTCGTCACTTAAATACCAATACAAGCAACAATGGTTTCGTGACACACACACACAGTTAGCATATTGCGTTTGTAAGTCATATCGCTATATTGTACGATATAGTCAAGTTGTATTAATGATAGTCTCTTGTGCGGTAACCTATGCAAACTCGACATTTACAAGCGGATGTTTGTACATCTGAGAAGTTCTAAAACGTCTCAGCAACAACATTAAAATTAAAAGTGTCACGTTTTTCAGTTGAACCGTAGATATTTAAAAATGCATTATGGTTTAAATAAAATGTAATATTGAAAATAAGTTCATTATTAATGCCGCTTTTATTAATGGTTATAATAAATATTTTATACATGAAAGGATTGACAATTTTAAATATAAAGAAAACTAAATGGTGTTTCTACTCATAACAAAATAAAAGATTATTATAATTTTTTAAAAAAAAGTACTTACCATGCTTGAGCTAGTAAAAAGTTTCAAGTAGTTTGGGTCCTCAAAATAAATATAATATAAAACATGTACTAAATCTTTCTAAAAAGATAACATTTCCGATGATAATAAAAAATCTTACATTTATCAATTTAACTGTTTAGATTACCACCGGGTTTACATTGGAAGGACAAAAGATAGATAATTTGGAAACCAGAATGAAGGAACATTTTAGGAATATAATTGAGTATAAACAGATTGAGAAATCGTCTTTTGCAGATCATGTTTGATCATTTAATCCAGAAGTTAAATTATTATAGAAATTAAATAGATCATTAGATTTAATGGTTTGGGAGAAAATTACTATTTATCTTAAAAAATAGAAATCGCGTGATGCATTTTGAAATACCGCCAATCGATTCGGTCAATAATTTTGTTTTACTTTCAGAGGTTGGTAATAAATACAAAAATAAACCGTCACCTAACGGTAGTAACGAAAACGACAGAAATAAACGACTCGGCTAAAGATGCAAATGAAGTATTTGCGAAATTAACTTAATCTTGTGAACTGTGAAGAATTTACAATTCCTTAAAAAGATGAGTAAAGATGTAATAATTTTTATATTTTATTGTAAAACTAAAATGTGTTTAATCTATTTAAAGCTAAATTAGGTACAGAACATGTTAATATTCTCGTACAAGGGAATCTGATTTATCGCATGACAAGCGAGAGTTTTAAAATTAGTAGCTACATATAAATTATTTGGAATAGAATTCTGTGAGCACTTAAATAGCATTAATTATATACGTATTTTGCTTCTTATGTGAACATAAATTAAGTACATTAAAATGAAATGTAATATTTATTTTATACTGACAATTTGAATTCATTTTTTTATTTAAATCATCCAGTATTTGTTTCAACTACTAAAGTACTTAAGTCTTTCAGCCACGGTTCAGAAATATCAAGGCATTTTATCTTAACTATTGATATCAACATAATTTGCAACGTATGGATACATTTAGCACATACAAGCATACGCCATCAGTTTAAGCGTAAACTGTCCTTAGTTTTATATTCAAGACCTTCTCGGGAAGCAAGCCAGGTGGAAAGACGATCAGAAATCGATGTTTCAGGAGTGTACATCACTCCCATCATCAGGAAATTTATAAGAAGTGGAAGAATGACCACCTTGGCAAAATGCAGCAGTTACTGGGAGCGGAGAGTCAAGGAGGCTTTGACCATTTCCTCCGAGAGGAGCACGCTTAGTCGTGATGCTGGATTTCAGTTCAGCTCCTCTTGGAAACCGGCCTTAAAATGGAAATCAATCGGCTTAATAAACACAGATCTGTACAGCTTGATCATCAAGTTAAGTAGTTAGTTTTCTGTGACCTAATTAGTTTTCTACAGCCACGCCATTTCCTGGCCTAGCACTTAATTCACTGCAAACAGTCTTTTGTTTAGTAACGCGAATATTGGTAGTGTTTTGTCTTTGTTAATTTTCGTGTTATATCTACACTCCTGGAAATGGAAATAAGAACACATTGACGCCGGTGTGTCAGACCCACCATACTTGCTCCGGATACTGCGAGAGGGCTGTACAAGCAATGATCACACGCACGGCACAGCGGAAACACCAGGAACCGCGGTGTTGGCCGTCAAATGGCGCTAGCTGCGCAGGGTTTGGGCACCGCCGCCGTCTCTGTCAGCCAGTTTGCCGTGGCATACGGAGCTCCATCGCAGTCTTTAACACTGGTAGACCGCGGCGACAGCGTGGACGTGAACCGTATGTGCAGTTGACGGACTTTGAGTGAGGGCGTATAGTGGGCATGCGGGAGGCCGGGTGGACGTACCGCCGAATTGCTCAACACGTGGGGCGTGAGGTCTCCACAGTACATCGATGTTGTCGCCAGTGGTCGGCGGAAGGTGCACGTGCCCGTCGACCTGGGACCGGACCGCAGCGACGCACGGATGCACGCCAAGACAGTCAGATCCTACGCAGTGCCGTAGGGGACCGCACCGCCACTTCCCAGCAAGTTAGGGACACTGTTGCTCCTGGGGTATCGGCGAGGACCATTCGCAACTGTCTCCATGAAGCTGCGCTACGGTCCCGCACACCGTTAGGCCGTCTTCCGCTCACGCCCCAACATCGTGCAGCCCGCCTCCAGTGGTGTCGCGACAGGCGTGAATGGAGGGACGAATGGGGACGTGTCGTCTTCAGCGATGAGAGTCGCTTCTGCCTTAGTGCCAATGATGGTCGTATGCGTGTTTGGCGCCGTGCAGGTGAGCGCCACAATCAGGACTGCATATGACCGACGCACTCAGGGCCAACACCCGGCATCATGGTGTGGGGAGCGATCTCCTACACTGGCCGTACACCTCTGGTGATCGTCGAGGGGACACTGAATAGTGCACGGTACATCCAAACCGTCATCGAACCCATCGTTCTACCATTCCTAGACCGGCAAGGGAACTTGCTGTTCAAACAGGACAATGCACGTCCGCATGCATCCCGTACCACCCAACGTGCTCTAGAAGGTGTAAGTAAACTACCCTGGCCAGCAAGATCTCCGGATCTGTCCCCCATTGATCATGTTTGGGACTGGATGAAACGTCGTCTCACGCGGTCTGCACGTCCAGCACGAACGCTGGTCCAACTGAGGCGCCAGCTGGAAATGGCATGGCAAGCCGTTCCACAGGACTACATCCAGCATCTCTACGATCGTCTCCATGGGATAATAGCAGCCTGCATTGCTGCGAAAGGTGGATATACACGGTACTAGTGCCGACATTGTACATGCTCTGTTGCCTGTGTCTGTGTGCCTATGGTTCTGTCATTGTGATCATGTGATGTATCTGACCCCAGGAATGTGTCAATAAAGTTTCCCCTTCCTGGGACAATGAATTCACGGTGTTCTTATTTCAATTTCCAGGAGTGTATTTAGTGTTTATAATATTTCTTATAAATGTCATGATGATGGGAGAGATGTACGCTCCCGAAACGTCGATTTCTAATCGTCTTTTCACCTGGCTTGTTTCCCGAGAATATCTTGAATATATTCGTCGCCAGGAAAGTTTCAGGTCTTATGTCCTTAGTTTTGTACCAATGTCTCAATCCAATGTGTAATGTGTCGTAAATTTGTTGAAACACGATGCAGACACGGAAATTAATTGTTGTTTCACATTAGCTATGTGTAGGCTAATGTGTGGAAAAGTAGAGTGAGATGAAAAATTCAATGCCATAGCCGGAAAAATACAAGTTAGTTGGAGAATTTGATGTCGTGCTAGTACGTTGCCATGGTACCTTAATGGTTAAGAGCAGCTGGACGGATAGAAGAAGATCGATGGTTCAAATCCCGGCTATGACATTGAATTTTTCAGTCTGACTGTACCTTTCCAAACGATGCATACATTTCATCTCCATATTTGTATGGGATGGCGAACGGACAAAGTGCAGAGTTAGTGGCATACAGACTTGAAAATAGTGAAACACATTGAAAAGTGGATTTGTATGTTAACTCTGTGCCGTTTTACGTAAAACCGAGAAAAGAACATTTTGTCGTATTCATGAGGTGTGTGAAAAAAAAAAAAAAAAAAAAAAAAAAAAAAAAAAAAAAATCAGAAACGCTAATTTCCTACATAACGGTTGTCTTATAAACCAGCTTTACATAGCTGAGTGATGGTTGCGAAATGTCGTTGTCAACATATTCAAGTATTTCCTTTTTTGTAAATGAAACATGGCAATCCCTAAGCAAACATTCATTGTCTCCTTAATGGAGTGGCCATTCAGGGCAATTACTAAAGCGAGGTCTTTGCTCTTGTTTCGCTTATCTCTGTACACAATGCTTCATTTTTTTCTCCTCCTTGTAATCCTTGAAGCGCTGTCCATGTGCAACTTGTACAGCCATGCACAAAAGTTTGTTACAGGTATTATATGAGCTTCAACTTTCGCATACTAGTGCTTTTCTATAGCATCTAGTTATAGCAGCTAAAGCAAGTGTATGATTCGAACAAAAAATTCATGTCAAGATTTTAGGAAAAAAAGCAGCATATTTAACATGATTATTACAATTAACGTACTGAAATTTCTTTGAATAGCATGTGAAATTCTCTTCATTATGAATGAAACTAGCATAAGCTTATGCAGTTAAATTATAGAGAAGCTCCTACGCAAATTTCCTTCAAGTAAAATGTTATTTATTTATTCATTTTTTGTGAGTAAATCAACTATTTTCGAGATATTTTATTCCTGGTATTATTATTATTATTATTATTATTATTATTATTATTATTATTATTATTATTATTATTATTATTATTATTATTATTATTATTATTATTATTATTATTATTATTATTATTATTATTATTATTATTATTATTATTATTATTATTATTATTATTATTATTATTATTATTATTATTATTATTATTATTATTATTATTATTATTATTATTATTATTATTATTATTATTATTATTATTATTATTATTATTATTATTATTATTATTATTATTATTATTATTATTATTATTATTATTATTATTATTATTATTATTATTATTATTATTATTATTATTATTATTATTATTATTATTATTATTATTATTATTATTATTATTATTATTATTATTATTATTATTATTATTATTATTATTATTATTATTATTATTATTATTATTATTATTATTATTATTATTATTATTATTATTATTATTATTATTATTATTATTATTATTATTATTATTATTATTATTATTATTATTATTACTATTATTATTATTGTTATTATTATTATTATTATTATTATCATCATCATTTACTTTTGAAGTGCTGTTTTCTTTTAATTTTACATCCTCCAACGTTGAGTCATGTCGACGAAATTCGATTCCCGTGGCCAAACTAACTGACCAGTGTTTTTTTTCGTGGTTTTCCCGGGTCACCAGGTGAATGCTGGGTAGGTTAATTACATCCCCCGAATTTACTATATTTCCACATCATCTACATTATTATTTCACATCATCTTTCACCTCGTGGTCACTTTCAGGGTACAAGTGTCGAACGGTGTCTCGGTGTTGCATATACGTTCTTGATAAAACTTCCTCACCGGTAGGACGGTCTCCGAACGCGGTCTGTTGTGGCCGTTTCCGGACCACAGTAGGGTGGGAGGTCGCTTATATTGGCCTGCCGGGGACTTTTCAACTGAGTAAAGAGTGGTGACTCTTTGCAATGGCCGCCCACTGTCTCCTCTCTCCTCATCCTTCCTCTCGGGGGTGTCCCACTTGGAGCATAGATACAACAGCCCAAATTTGGACCTCCGTGTCCAATCCTCTGCGTGAGCCAGTCCCGTCCATATTAATGATGGATGAAATGGGTCCATAGGCCTTAGAGTTAGCCGATATTCATCTTTCAGGATAAGGGAAAACTATGGAAAAAAGCTTATCCAGATAACTCACCCAAAACGATGAGTGCTGCCCGCCGTAGATGGTAGCATGTCTGCCTCACGTTCAAGAGATCCCGAGTTCGAATCTCGGTCAGGGTGAGTTACCTGCATAAGGTTTACTGGAGTTTCCCTTACCCTGGAAGACGAATGTCGGGTAACTCTAAGCTCTATGAACCCTGGAGTCATTTGAGCATGACTGCAACTATTTCACTCACCGTCCGATATGACGACGTTGGAGCACGTAAAATTAAAACAGAAAAAAAGAGGGAAAAAAATATGAAGTGCTGTTGGTATTTGGTTTTCTGGCGATCTCGTGAAATTTCAAGCTAGTAACTCGTGATCCGTTTTCTAAAGATTTATTCGCAGCACCTGCCCTTACAAGTGTACACCTGCACTTACAACGAAATAGATAATGAAATCATTTCTGCAAAAGTTTATCTTGTTTAACATGAAGCACTTAGTTATGTTTTGTAAGAACGAGAACCTCAAGTGGGTGGTTTATGGTAAACAACTTGTGATCTCGCAAGTACGAATCTAACATTTACTTCAGAAAAATCTCGCTCGGTGTATACAAAGATATAATTTGAGAGCTTTTCAAGGTAAACAATTAGCGCAATTTATGTAATACACATAGGTGAAAGGTTTTTACACAAATTTAATAAATATATGAAGATTAATAGACATGAATCAGTATTATTTATTTTCCTTTTAGTTTTTTGGTAAAGTGTTGAGAAAAAAATACAATTGCGTTTTTTACTGACATTAGCACTGGCCACTCGTAATAATTAAATATTAGTGCTCACAATTATATTCTCTTCTTCGTACATCTTCGATTATAGTTTTACATCCACAAACTTTATTCTGTTTAAAAATGATCTTTGCCTCCTTGAAACTACCTACTTGTGATTGATAAACTTTCCCTTCAGCATTTATTGCATTTTCAGTAAAATATATGCTTCAGATTGTTCTACCCTCCACTTAATTAATGCACATTGCCTCTGTAGAAAACCATTCCTGTCAATTTTAAATTCCGTACTCCAGTTTCTGCTCCTGCTATATCTTAGCTTTCCTTGTTTACTTTATCAGTATATATGCTATTCTTTATTCCAAGAATATCTGAAAATCGCGGAACCAATGCATTTTTTCTATTATACCAATCAATAAGTTTTATTTCTTCAAAACTCCAAATATTAACCTTCTGGTAGTAAATCGGTATAAAGGAAGTAGACATGGCTTACTTTATTATTTTTGGAAATATAGGCGAAATGATTTACAAATAAAGCAAATATGTCCACTGTGTTTTTACTTTGTGTATCACTTACGTGTAGTAACAAGAAGTACTGTATTACACCCACATACTCATTGGCGAGATTTTACCACAAATACATGTTTTAAGGTCCCTTGAATTAAAAGCAATCTACGCGCGAGCGAGTGGACCTCTGGACATCGACAATTCTAAAACGAAGTATCTCATAAATATCAAACTTGGTGTTAGGTTCTAGTATGTTTCAGAAGTCAACACTTCATTATAGAAGTTGTTTCGAAAATTTGTATTTTTTTATTTTTAAAATTGACTCTCTAAGATTTTGATTAAAGTACGTGTTTAAGATCATGTTCATGCCAAATGAAAGGTTGTGGGAACAGCCTCTTAAGTCGAATTCACTCTGCATGACTTTGTGTAGTGGACTAGGGCGTTGTGCTGTAGTTCTCTGCCAAGGAATGCACCCGGGTTCGATTCCACCCTTGGGGGGAGCGGATTTTAAGTCCCTGGTATACGACCAACTCAACATCGTGATAAAATTGAGGAGTTTGGGTGTCTGATGCTGACCCCATCTCCTCCCGTATCGGTTGGATGACCACCCACTTCTGCCTTGCGTATGTGGACGTGAGGCCGGCAGTCAGGTTGACAGGCTCTGGCTCGCTTGCTGGCTGTTATGCCATGGATTACGTTACGCAAGCTGTAAGGCAGAAGCTGTAAGGCAGAGGCTCCCTTAGGGGAGGGGATGCGTCCGCTTCAGCTGCCGTGGTGCGGGCGCTGTGGACCCCTAGCACTGACGTTACTAGAGGAACCTTGGACCGAACATTCGAGCCCCTCCCTGACTGGGAGTTGTTCGGATTGGGTTGGACTCGAGGGGGCAGTGGTTCCCGATACCCTTGGGAGATCGGGTACGTCTCCGGACGGGGTTGAGGAAAGCCAATAATATTCCTGCGTACTAGCCAGCATAGCTAGTAGAAGGTGTGCTAGATCACCAGGCGGCCCCACCAAGGTCACATCGCTAGCCTTCCCATTTTGGAGTTGGCGCGCGTAATTGGAGTATCCATTTCCATCCCGTCTTGAGTCCACAGGACCAGATGGGGGGGGGGGGCTTGTTAGTCTCTAGGTCTTGCCCTATGGAAAGCCCCATGGAGGCGCCGGGACAGCTTGGTAACTCCCTGGTCGAAGGAGGCCCGGGTCCTTAATCCTACGGGTCCAAGACTAATGGGAGTAGAACCTCTGACATTAACGTGTAAGGCAGAGGCACTTTTTTGTGGAGTTAACTATTTTAATATATTTTATCAAGTGGGAAGCCATTCTTTGTTTGTTTTTCTCTTCTTCTTCCAAAGAGAACGGAATTACAAACTATCACATACCAACCAGCTCTGACAGTCGCTAAAGTGTTCTGCATTCTGCTATTAAAATTGTAATTGCAATTCTACTATTGAATATGTAATCAAACATTTCTACAATTCTTTTTATTAACATGAAGTAGATAAAAAAATAAACTTTGTAAGAATGTTTCGCAGAAAATGAGTAGAGAAGCTATGTGAATGTCTCACCTTAATGTTTAGACAAACAAGTGTTTATCAGCATCTTGAAGGAATGGGAACTCTGATTGCGAAATTTGACTTCGAGATGGACTTTAGGTTATTCTGTCTCACCTATTGTTCAGTCGAGGAACAATAAGTACAGCATCCTTATCTAGACATGATCTTGATGATACAGATCATGTTGGTTATCTCCCAATGTGTCAGCGAGGTAAGTGTCAAGAGTTCCGTTACAAAACAGCATGAAGGAAATGGGCGTGAACCACAGGAAACCAACATGTGACGTCAGGTAACGATGTTTGTACTTGCGGAATGGCATTCAAAGTCGGAGGACTTTCTGAAGGCAGGGTACGTCACTTCCGCCCTTCTTGTATCCTCAGGCTCTACGTCACAATGACAAGATTTGGCGTAATCGCCTTAGGAATTCAGAAACAGATTTTGCTTCTAAGTGATACATACTGGAATGACTCCATACAATCTAATTTCAGAAATCTATATTTTCAGTCAGCATCAACGTTCATCAACGCTCCAGCCCCTACGTCAGGGGGCAAGACTGACCTCTGTATACAAAAGTGAAAACCTAGTACTCAATGTTATTTCTTTTTATATTATTGTAAACTTGTACGACTTCAACGTCACGGATTCTTGAACGAAATAAGAGTTATGTAAGATTAAGGTAACTGTAGTTTCCTCTATGATTCTAGGTATTTACATATCTTTTCAAACTGTAAGCACAAACTTGATGAAAAAGCTGTTCTCTTCGATTACAGTGCTCCGGAGAACTTCCACTGCAGCTTTGTACAGAATAACATCACTAGATTGTCGACGTAAATTTTCCCGCCATTTCACGTCTGATACCGCAATCATGGGGTGATATCACAGGGAACTTTTAACGATCTCGTAAAATTATCAGGTAAAACAGCTGTTGCCACAATGAGAATAATCTTGTTGTATGTCATAATCTCGGGCGAGATTCAAAATTTGATATTTTTGTGATAACCATAATCTTTAGAAGGAATATCTGCAGCAGAAGCTGTGTCTATCTGGGAACTGATAGGTTATCGAACCGGATACGGAGGGCGAAACCTCCACCGTGTTTTGATATGACCTGTAATCTCCAAATGGCCTGTCCCACATAATATTTTAGAACGTTTCGTATCCTGATACGAAATACCGGTTGTTGGAATTTAATCGGATATTCATAGGCTATCAAGGGGTTTTAAATCCTACACTCTTCTGTTTTTGGGCAAAGAAAAATAGCTATAAAAGCAGATAACCAACTAATATCTTTTTACTTGGACGTTAACCCCCAAAATCATGGGGAAGAAAGCCATGGATACTGTACTACTTTCATTCTAAGTGAAACCTTTATTAAATGTAAACTAAAATCCAGTTTTAATAAGCTACAATGAAACGAAAGCTCAGGCAGTGAATAGAAGTTCCTGATCACCAATTATGAAGTTTGTGGAAAGTTGTGAAGTATAGCTCATTGCATTTTAACTTTACAATTGGAGATAATATCGGTGAGACGACAGTGTGGGCTACCGAGAAATGGCGTCCTTATTCAAAAAAGTGAAAGAAGCCGAAAAGCAAACAAATTTACATTTTATGAAATACTTCATAACCTATATTATATGATTAAAGTTTTGCGTTTATTATGGGTCCCTCAAGTTATTATGCTTCTCTGGTTGTTCTTGGAAAAGAAAATGCAATGTAAATATTGGTGTTTAGAGGTTAGGTGCAGATATTTAAATTGGTAATTCAGAAAAAAAGGTGATTACTTTTACACTAATATTTATTTAATATGCAGACTAATAATACGTTATTAAAGAGTAATATATTTTCAGGTTGCTTAGTACCTCCAAGCTGCATGGCACACACAAGCTATATGTGTTTATTTTCTCTCAGCACGGGGCCGTTATTGTAACGGGTAAAACAGAGTGGGCCTATAAATGTGTAATAAATGAGTTACCTCAGTTTTATAAACCAAGCAACATATTACAGTATGTCATTAATACGTGATGCATTTTTAGCCATTGATCAATTTACACAACCAAAAGCGGGGCATGTTTGATTGCGATATGGAACAACGTAAATTAAATTATTATTTATTGTATTGTCAGTATTACTGGCGATGGTGGTTCACATTTTACCAGGGAACGCTACTGGATAAACTAATGAAGAAAATAAAATATTTGTATAAATGAAATACAAGTCTTACTATGCAATTTTTTCTGTGAATGTAAAACGTGACTGGAGACTTCTTGGATCTGCTCCACGTTTTTAACTTCTCCTCAATTCCGTTCTTTTAATAATTTTTTTCTTAATATATTTGGCATGCAGCTAGATTAGTTAGAAATACTTTTAAAGTCCCAAGAAGGCTCACTAGAAGTTTATTTGTCACCCATGTAGAGTTGGAACGGGATGGAAAGTGGTTTCTGAACTGATTTCAAGTGATAAATATAATTATATGGGAAAAATAACCACCTCTTTAGTGTTTCTTTGTGTCCATTTACCCAAAAAAATACAGCATGAGTGTTTTCTTTTCAGGTTAACCGTCCACTGAGTATGAAAAAAGAGGGCATACAAACCAGGAAGCGGAAACCCAAGAATCCTGGTCATGGTGGACATGTATCACCAGGAACAATGTCAGCTATCATCAAAACGGAAATGAAACCCAACATGCATTGTAAGTCCGTATTTCGTTTTATTAATTATGATTATTTTCTGAAAATATGTTTGTGTGGTATGTCTATTGTTTATTTTGATTTCATGTATATGATTATACGCCATCACTTAAATATTGAAAGCTAGAACATGGTTTATTGCTCTGCAGCTTTAGTTATTGTGATGTACCTACACCAGATGTCCACGAAATCATGCCACTGGACCAAAATTAGTTATTTAGAGCCTAAATGATGAAGAGCTGAATGATTTGCTTTTACAGTGGATCTGAGTTGTTGCATTACTTCTACACCAGCCATTAAAATCTCTCTTCGACGTCAAGAAGACAAAAGGTAGCTGACTTACTCAAAATCAAGTGAAAGTCAGATGCACTTATTCAAAGTTAAATAAGTCCACAATGAGGCCATCAACAGTGTAGTCATGATTTAAGACATTAATAACGTTAAAACATCATAATTAACGAAACACAACTACCATAGAGTACATTGCATTGGTTTTTGTTTCTAAATCAGGGGTGCCATTGAATGGTGTAGGATACACCTACCTACCCATAAAAAAAGGGTAATAGCTTTGTAACTGATCTGTTGTGGTTACAGCCACTCAGGAGGAAGCGATGAAGTGAAGGAATTACAAGAGTAGCCTCTTGTGCCAGGCCCCAGGCAGAAGGACACAAAATCTTGTGGAAGTCCAAAACTGTTCCTGGTTTCAAGATGCATCCCACTGATGCTGCTGAAATTACTTAGAAAGGGAGACCATATAGGTATACACAAGAATGTTCTTTATTTGAGCAAGCATCCGCCTCATTTGTTTGCCACTGCCATAGTTCACGAAACCAAGCATGACAACTGAAATAAGAAAACAAACGGATTGATAGGGAAATAACACAAAGGAAGTTGGGTGAGAAACCACTGCAGCAATTGCCTGCCGACCGGAAAAAAACAAGGTCCCAGTGTGTGTTCAAAACCGGAGTTGCCACGGAGCCAACTCTCTTTGTCTACAGAGTGGGACATAAAGTTTAGATCATCCCCTACATTTTGTCACCTCTAATTTTTATCGCCGTGAAGTCTGACTACCCTAAACACGCAGTCGGAGGCAGAATGGAGGAGAATGACGCACAGAGTCAAAAAAGGGCATGAATATTCTATACTTTATCTACGATTCGTTGTTCACTTGTAAAATATCCTCTGGAATCACACAAAGAAACTGGACCTATTACGTGGCGTCTATTCAGTTACATATGATTGGAGTGTTTAAGGAAATATTGTAAAATATTAAGGTGAGCCTAAGGATTCTAACCTTAAAACTGCAGACTTCTTGAGAAATCAAATAAAATATGGGACTGAAATC
Organism: Mantis religiosa; assembly: GCA_030765055.1. Classification (NCBI taxonomy): domain Eukaryota; kingdom Metazoa; phylum Arthropoda; class Insecta; order Mantodea; family Mantidae; genus Mantis; species Mantis religiosa. The sequence goes on from CM060959.1 coordinate 95,222,069, forward strand.
TTTAACAGAAACCTGTGCATATCCTTTAAGTGCACCAGTATATTTTATGCAACAATATACTACATTAAGAGGTACAGATTTTCTTTCTTTGGTATATCAGCAATTAATTGTTTAAAAATAAGCATTAATGAACCCAAATTTTGACTCTATTCAGTGGTTTGTTGAAAATGGGGCATTTATATTAGAAACATCTCTTGAAGAAATAGCTGGTAGTAGTGAAAATGGATAAAAGATCCTTGCATACATTTAAAAAAAAATAAAAATACTAACAGATGCCTTTTTAGCGTCTCACAAATTGTAGAGCAAATCTTTCCGGAGAAAAATGAAGAGACATTTGCATAACATATCTCCAAGGAGTATAGGAGTAATATATCTTCTGTGGAATGATACAACATTTAAAGCAAAAATAGTAAGTGCATCACTGTTTATAAAACGTATTTAAAATGTAGTTATACCTGCAGTAACACGACTTAAAGAAGAAATTTAAATTTATAAGACAGTAGGAAGAAAGCTAAATAAAAATGAAATAATGAATATATAAATAAAACTTGTAAGTTGTTATTCTTATGCCTTTTATCATATTTCCCCTTAATTCAGAATATGTGTAAGAAAATAATCGCTGCAATTGATAGATTTACAGCATTTCCTATGTGAAACTTGTCTGACCTTAAACACATTTGTACTAGAACTTGTTTGCCATAAATACTATGAGAAATTCAACAACACCAGTTTTTCGGAGTACAATAAAACTCTTAGTTTGTAAGTCATAGTGAACACTTGATATTGGAAATCTCACAGGCTTAAGGAAAAAGTGCGATTGGGTGGAGGGAGACGCCAAAATAAACGGATCAAAATGTCACGTAGGCCATGAAGAGGTTCCTTATCTCTCTGCCCGAGTTCAATAGAAATAATAATATAAAAGTGTGGGGAATGATGAGCTCAGGCGTTGTTTGTCCCCCGATAACAGGTACAGTCACCTTAGCAAGTTATATAAATCTCTACCAGTATGAGTAATCAATCTCTTTAGGAAACATCGAGTTCAGAATTCATTGTATGTTTATATATGTATCACTTTCTGAAATGGTCTACATGTTTTAGGTTTAACTTATCACTAACCTTACTTTACAACGGTGTGAAAGTCATATGTTACTTATTGCAGAATCGCCTACGAAATCTCCTTGAAATACCCAAAGAATTTTCCATAAATGGGTCAAAGCTATAAATGTAGGTTTTCCTTTTTAAATCCACCTTTGCAGAAACAATTAGCTGTAACTCATACTCCAAATGGTATTTTATAGAAATTAATAAAATCTGTCCCCCAAACTTAACCAGAAATCTCCCTACAAAGTGTCCAGTAAATCTCGGACGTATCCACACTAGTTTATAGTACACAGTACGAGGGTGGGTCAAAAAGTAATGCCTCATTTTTTTTCTTAAATAAGTAAGTTATGTGAAAACTTTGAATTTGGTGCAATTCCTCAAACCTTCTTCTCCAATCCCCTGCAGTAGTAACTTCCTAAGTCAACAGGTGGCAACACTACATCCTCTTGCAAAATGGCTGACATCGACATTCGTATTAGACAGCGTTCTCTGATTGAAGTTTTGACTGCGGAAGGTGAAACGCCAATTCGCATTCACGAAAGGCTAAAAAATGTGTATGGTGATGTAACGGTGAATGTCAGCACTGTTAGACGATGGGTTTGTCTCTCTAACGAAGCTGAAGGGCAAACGCCATTGGCGAAGCGGCAGGCCGATGACTGCAAGGACTCCATGCAACATTCAGCGAGTCGATGACATTCGTGGTGATCGCCGGGTAACAACAGGTGAATTGTGTCGCATTATCTCCCTCAGTAAAGACAGCGTGATGACGATTATTCAACAACTGGGTTACTCAAAGGTTTGTTCACGTTGGGTACCAAGAATGTTAACCGCCCAAAACAAAGAAACAAGGAAAACAATAGCCTCCGAACACTTGCAGCACTTCAATTTGGAGGGAGAGGAGTTTCTGGAAAAAATTGTTACTGGAGACGAAATGTGGGTTCATTTTTTTGAACCTGAATCAAGGAGGCAGTCAATGGAATGGCATCACACAACGTCACCGAAGAAAAAAAAATTCAAAACTCAGCGGTCGGCAGGGAAAGTTATGGCGACAGTGTTTTGGGATGCAGAGATGCAGGGATGCACAGATTTTTTAGAGCAGGGATGAACAATAAATTCTATCCAATACGTAAGAACTCTCAAAAAGCTGAAAGCACGTCTTCGCCGAGTTCGCCCAATAAAAAATATGGCGGATGCTCTTCTTTTGCATAACAATGCAAGACCACACACCAGCCGTTACACCACTGCAGAAATTGAGAAATTAGGATGGCTAGTCTTACCTCACCCCCCATACAACCCTGACCTGGCACCATCAGACTTCCATCTGTTCGGGCCACTGAAGGAAGCTCATCGTGGGATTCATTTTGAAGATGAGGAGGCTGTGAAAACGTCCTTGCGTCAATGTCTTAGGAAGCAAGACCGTGTGTTTTACCACACTGGAATACATGACCTAGTTAAAAGGTGGACCAAAACTGTGGAAAAGGACGGAGATTATATTGAATAGTGACAAATTAATCGTCAATGTTGTAGTTTTCAAGCTATGTAAATTGGATTCAATTTTCTTGGCAATTAAAAGAGAGAAAAAAAACAGGAGACATTACTTTCTGACCCACACTCGTATATTAGCGTTACCAGACCACTGTTTTGTTTCAATAAACTTTGCAGTACCTTTAATGCTGTCGGTTGTGCTCATTACCACGATAAATTGACTGGGAACTTGTATACAGATATCTGCCCAGCGGCAGTCCTAATATTAAAAGAAAAATCTGTAAGGATTAAGCTCATTTTGAAGAATTATATATGAATCAAATTCAATAACTGTAAAATCGGGATATTCATAACTTAAGCGTCATTGATGTCAAAAAGATTTTAATGCTAATGTAGAATTTAAAATTTTCATCAATTAAATTCCTGCTGCAACATTCAAAATGCCATCATCTGGTCCTATAACCCTGAAATGAAAGGAAATGACGCGGACAGGAAGTAATGGGCAAGACATTCGTGGCAGAACTGGGACAACCGAATCTTGGGGGGTGGGGGAATCTGAGCATTTGAGTGATGGGTATCAAACCCAACCCAGATCCATCTCAATCTGCTAGAGAAGGTCTGAGTTTTCGTCGTTTGTAATTTGTGATCAATGTGTATGCAGAAACCACGTAGTACAATTATGGCATGATAGCTAACCTTTTATTTTAAAAATGTGGAAATTCTAATGTAGTTTACGTCATATTAACAACGAATACGCACGCGTATTCTTACCATCAGTTGATAGTTCAAACTTATGGATGTTTTTCATTTTTTACTGTACTGGAATCTCAATAATACCATAGCTCAAAATAAAATTTCCCCTAAGTGGAGCTTGGATTTTATATTTGCAGTCTTCAATTAGTCTGGGTAGTTAAATTCCTTTTACATTGTAATTTAAATAGAGTGGAATACTCCTATGGTATATCTTAATTAAGAATTTAGCATAAGCACGATGCACCACGTTATTTTCAGTTCCTATAGCAACCGAAGCTATATTTACCTAAGTGCCAGCTAGCGCTGTGGTGAGAGTTTGCGAATTGCTCTCTCAACTTGTATTCCCCTACTTTTTCCTTGTCAATCAATCGAGCGCTTATCTCTGTCAGGAGATGTCGAAATTGTGCTCTGTGAGCCTAAGGTCGATAATGAGCTAATACCTGCAGAGATGGCGAAGGACAAACACAATTCTGTGCAAACAATTAAGTAATATCACATGACTTGACGTGGCATTTTTGAATCTTTTATTATTGATGTCTGAAGTGTTAGGGATAGGGCTTTTCTTCTGGCTTAATTATTTGTGTTTGCCGCTTTGTGCAGTGCTGTACAGAAGTTAAATATCAGGCGCATTATGACCAGAAAAATAAAAATAAAGTGAGTTAAACCAGATCAAGCCCCTCTGATACTAGAGCAGCTATAGGTATATGCTTATTTGGCCCAGTTTATTTTTTGAACATTTTTCTATAAATATTTGACCTCTTTAGAGCTTTTTTTTTTTCAGAATTTAAATGATGCAGTATGTGTGCTTAGATAAGCAATAATCAACAGTTTTGTTGTTGATTCCTCAAAGTATTTCCAGCAATTTTCTTGACCAATCCTTTTTGGCCTACGAGACCTTACATGATTCGATTTGAACGTATTCTTGTTTGTATGACTGTGTCAATGGAACGCTGTGTATAGTTTTATTAATAAGTTAAACTGGAATGATACGAATAGGCCTCATTGGCACTAAAGAATTAGTAATTGTCGAGGTAAAATGTTCCCCCCTCCCAAAAAGGAGGATATACGGAGGGTCACCGAGAAACCCGGAGTAGAGCACTGCAAGCAGGTACAACGGCCCTTGTGAGGAACGAGTAGACCGACCGGATTCGAACGATTGTGTGCAAACAAGTACGGAGTCCATAAGGATTCCAGATGAAGCATATGCTGACTCCGAATAGCCAGGCATAGCCCACGTACCGCTCGGGGGTTCTAGAGACCACAGTTACTCCAAAGAGTGGGCACCAAACGCAGGGAGACATCTTACTAAAGCGCACAATCTACCGTCCTGCCGCAACATGCAAACGCCGTCGCCTAGTCCTTCAACCCTTAATCAAATGAAGGGAAACGGCAGGGATAGGAAATGGAATAGAAAATTCTGGTAGAAGAGGAACCATCACATTTATCTACTGACTCGTAAACTACGAAAAACAAAAACAAAATGTGACCGGCCCGTTAGGAATTGAACTCAGAACTTCTCCAATGCGAGACTCACAAAGATAATTACGTTGCACTCGCCAAAACATTTGCTGTTCTTTTTCTTCTTCCGCCCAATGGCTTTGGATTGTTTAACCCGTTCCGGCTCCAAATTGGTCTGCCCATCTTTTCTTCGGTCTTCCCTGGTTTCTTCTTCCTATAGGTTTATAGTTTAAGGCTATTTTTGGTATTCTGTTATTATTCATCCTCTGAACATGTTCTTTCCATTGATTTCTATTTCTTTCAATAGTATGGCTTATTTCTTCTACTTTTAATTCTGTCCTAATATCCTGACTACGTTTTTTTATCAATTTTGGTATATCCAGCTATTGCTCTTATGAATTTCATTTCTGATGACTGTATTCTCGTACTATTTCTTTTTGTTAGTGTCCATGTTTCTGATCCATAGATCAGAGTGAGTATTGCCATTGTTTTGTATAGTTTTATTATAGAATCCTTTCTTTCTTTATTTTTTAATGTTCTTTTTATTGTTCCTGTTATATAGTTAAATTTATTTATTTTCTCTATTATATCAGGTTCCCCTTGGTACGAGACATTACATCCTAAATACTTAAAGTGTAATTTCTGCTCAATTTTTATGTTATCTAACACTATTTTTGATCTAACTGGATTAATTCCTTTAGATGCCATGGTTTTGGATTTATTTGCTGATATTTTCATTCCATATTCTGTAGCAATTTTATCTAGACTATACAGCATTTTCTGCAGGTCATCTTCATTTGTGGCCATTATTATTTGATCATCTGCATACAACATGCAGATGCAATTTCATTATCTAAAATATGAAATTTATATGACAATTTCATTCAGTTAGCTATCAAATTAAACGCTGTACTGATTGGAAACAAAAGCAACATATTTTATTTTAAAAATTGGGATTATTTATTACAAATCAATAATACAATGCACATACTTAGTCTTTACTGTCCATGAGAAAGAGTGTTTTGCGGCTGACAAGCTTAGAAACATTGTTTCCTTGGCAGTTTGCGAGTGTCAAAATTGTCTTAAAACATTTAGTATCATGCCAGTTCCTCACAGCGATTTATACTTCTCACAAAAGGGGCAGCAAGGAACATTACAAAACTGGCAAGTGCAAAACTTAACTTTCTTCGCTCCGAAAACCATCACACCTAGTTACCACAATAATAAACATTTCAAAGAAGATCTTTGGCACTAATATAATATGGTATTTTGCTATGGATCGAGTAGTACCTAAATGCTGATGATTGAGTTTTTGTTGTAATGTTGGCAGCAATGTATGGATCCAGCAGTCCCGATGTGAAACCCCAACACCAGCTTCTACACCAGACTGACCATTACGTCACCGCTCAGTCTCCACTTTTACCTACCAGTACTATGCTCAACAGGCATATTTCCAAGTAAGTAACTCTATTAAAGTCACATTCGCCTTTTATTTAGAGGAATACTATTTATAAGTGGCTATTTTAATGTTTGTGTCAATGGTTCCTCAAAGTTAAGTCATATCGGACGATGAATGAAATGGGTGAAAGAATACTCAAATGAGCTCAGGTTTCATAGATCTTAGAGTCACCTGACATTCATCGTTCAGGATAAGGGAAAACTCCGGAAAAAGACTTATGCAGATAACTCATCCTGACCGAGATTTGAAGTCGGGACCTCTTGAATGTGAGGCAGACACGCTATCATCTGCGCTACAAATACGGACATAGAGTTTGCTTAAAAGAGCCCAAGAATCCACATATATGTGTTTCTTTCGTCCATTTGTTGTTTGCAGCAACATTCATAGCTTTAGACATACCAGGTTCACATCCTGTCTATTTCATTTGGCGGCACATTAGTATGTCATACTGGTAGATTTCCTGCCATCATCATCATCATCATCATCATCATCATCGTCGTCATCATCATCTTCATCGGGCGCTAATGACCACCGTATCTGGATACCTAAAACCACATATATCTCACCTTCACCATCAACTGAACTCTTTCTCATAATTTATATCAAATCGAAAATAGCTACATGTATCTCAAAGCCTGAATATACGAGGTTCGTTTGATAAGTCTGGTAAAAAACCAAGAATATATCTTTTTATTCGTTAACATCTCACCTAATTTCTTGACATAGTCACCAGGGATGCTCCAGCTGTTTCATCCCGTCGGAGAAATAGGTTCCGTCAAGGTCTGCAAAATACTCGCTCACGGTGACTATCACTTCTTCATTTGAAGAAATTTTCTTATCACCAAGCGAAGTTTTCAAGTTTGGGAAAAGGAGCTAAGTCTGGCGAATAAGGTGGATGAGGAGCCAATTCAAAGCCAAACTCATGCACTTTCGCCATTGCGATTGCTGATGTGTGCGATGGTGCATTATCCTGGTGAAAGATTACTTTTTTGCGTTTCAATCTCGGTCCCTTTTCAGTCAACTCCTGTTGCAAACGATCCAACAATGAAGCATGATAGGCTCCAGTTATGTTTTATCCTTTTTCCAAGTAGTCTATTAGGATTATTCCTAGACAATCCCAAGAAACAGTGGTCATCATCTTACCAACTGACTAAATGGTGCTTGCCTTCTTTGGTGCAATTTCACGAGCCTTTGTCCATTCTTTTGATTGTTGTTTTGATTCTGCTGTGTAAGGATGGATCCATGGTCACAAATCGGCGCAAAAGGTGTTGCAGATTACGATTAAACATCGCCAGACACTTGATAGAAGTGTTCTTCTGTATGCGCTTTTCGTCGACTGTGAGAAATTGCGACACCTATTTTGCTTTTTCATTGCCAATTTTTCTTGCAGGATGTAGTGCACTCAGTTGAGATGCCTACAGCCTCAGCAATCTCAGAATTTTGATTCGGCGGTCTTACATAACCAAATTATGGATTTTTGCAATGCTGTCCTGTGTATCGACCAGAACGCGATTCATCTTCAGTGCTTCTATGACCATGTTTAAATTCATTGATCTTCCCACCTCAGTAGCGTGGTGGTAGCGTGACTGCCTCACGTTAAAGAGGTCCCGAGTTCGAATCTCGGTCAGGGTGAGTTATCTGGATAAGGTTTTTCTGGGGTTTCCCTTATTCTGAACTCTAAGCTCTATGGACCTTCGGCACATTTGAGCGTCATTTCTCCCATTACATTCGTCGTCCGATATGACAACGTTGGAGGACGTAAATTACAACAGCAAAAAGTCATTCATCCAAAAGCAAATGGTCCTCAGTTTTGATGCAGAGTCCGCGTGACTTTCATCCAATAACGACACGAAACTCTGTTTTTTTTTTTTTTTATTTTCAATCGCAGCTATCACACTGACCAGTGGATATATTGTAGCACATTAAAATTTTCGTACAGTCTTTTGAATAATCAGGCTTGCCACCCTCAAAGTTGTAACAAAAAATGTCCATTCCTTCATGGAAAAGTATCATCAAACGACCGTCGTATGTATACAAAGCGTCTTCTGATTGTACAACTTATAATACATAAACATACAGGTAAATAGTACAACTGTAAATCACATGAAGTTAATCCCTCATTTAATGTTTCTTAAAAAGTTGTATTCTTGTGGCCGGTACTCCTATAATCTGCAAGTAAAATCAGCAGGAGATTAGTTTAGTTCGTCTGCATGCTAAGTTTATTAAACACCTGGCCTTTATATATTGAATTCTCTCTGTAATTAAACGGCCGTTTGTGAATCAGAACTGTGAATATGCACTGTTCCCAATCTTTAGACCAGTTTCTTCTTTTACAAACTGGAGATACACACTTTGAGTACTGACGAGGTTTTTTTTTCTATTTCTTCTACCATCTTCTACCTCTACTGGTGCAGTTTCAAGTAATTGTGTCTGTTTCAGTGTACCACCTTTGGAGCCGATACCCACACGACCTCCTGTGGATGTGCTCACGAGCGTCATTACCTCAACAGCAATGCTCAGCAGCGATCGACAGCACGAATAACAGACATCGACCTTCTTCGAGTGTGTTATAGGGAGTCTTTCTAGTCCGCAGTTTACACACATTCTTTCAATTACTGGCTCTTGATTATGTTGTATCGTCATGACACTATACAACTGTCCCTCGAGCCCATGGTGATAGAATAGTACATCCCATCATTGTAGTCCAGAGATCAGAGCGCTGGGAAATGTTACAGGGCTTTCATTTCGTTAAGCAGGGAAACTTGGACAACGATGGGGGAGACTTAGCTGTATTCTAGAGTAACATGTGTTTATTTGGAATACAGAGTCTGTCCTTGCCTGTTGCAGTTTAGTATAAGGATCCAGGATATACCAAGCTGTCTGTAATCAAGGATCTTTGAAGGTAAATAGTTCACCTCAGAATAACAAGGTGTATGAACTGCACAATAATTTACACTTTTTCTCTTGTCACATCACATGGCCTCGGGTACCTACACCTTCTCGTAATACATACTTTAAGTGAAAAGCTTAGAGAATTTACTTTTTAGACTTTTTGAAAATATACTACAGCCTGAAAATATATACAGGATGGTTCATAAAGATGGACACACTTTTAAATTGTTATATTTCCTACAACGTAGTCATGTTGTAATTCCCCGTCAGGTATATTTGAAAGAGCATGTTGTGTAGTTTTGAATACTATCGCTAGAGTACTCCAGAATGATGGATAGGTCGTTTTTATTGTTGTAATTTACGTCCTCCAACGTTAAGTCATATCGGACGATGAATGGAATGGGTGAAATGATACTCAAATGTGCCAAGGGTCCGCAGAGCTTATAGTTACCCGACATTCGTCTTTCAGGATAAGGGAAAACCCCGGAAAAACCTTATCCAGATAACTCACCCTGAGATTCGAACTCGGGACCTCCTGAATGTGAGGTAGACACGCTACCATCTACGCTACCGAGTTGGGCGATAGGTCGTGTGAAGAATGACAACCTGGCACTTCAGTTTTCGCCACCGAGCTCCCCCGATCTCACATCCTGCAATTTATTCCTGTAGGGGTTTGTGAATGAAACTGTTTGCCTGTCACATCTTCCCATAGATTTGAAGTACCTAAGAAACTATATCACAGCGGCAGTGAACTCAAGACATTCGTCATCGGGCGTAGAATGAATTGAGCTACCATCTAGATGTTATCCATGCAGTCGGAGGAGAGCATATTTAACATTTGAAATCTTATCACATGTAATTTACAGGTCAGGTACAATGTATAGTGCAGGAAATTTAACAATTTAAAAAGTGTATCCTTTTTTAATCACCCGATATAATGAAGAAGAAACTTAAAGGCAATAGCTAGGTAAACTGTGTATGAGAATACAGAAAACAAAACCAAATTTCGAACGTTTCTGACGTTAGAAATTGTAGAAATGGGCGCCTAACACCAAACTGTTCTGTTAGTATATGTGGTAAAGGAACTGAATTGAGAAGCTGCGGGATCGAAACCTCACCTCTCAATGGAGATTTTTTGAGAAGTTGGCGCTCTCCACCAATTGTTACGTAAGGGTAGGTTGTGAGAGTGAGATCCTAGGATTCACAAACTACCCTGTAACTAGGGGTATAACTAGGAGAAATGAGCAAGGTAGACGACGCCTACCTTGTACTTCAAAAGGTGCCTGGATTTGATTCGCGATACTGGGATGAGGACTATTTTACCCTCCTGGTGGAAGATCTTGCCCTCAGTCTCCTAAGAGTTTTGGGGACACACTGAAGAACTAATTGCTGCTATATCCTCTTTCTTATAAGTATAACCTTTTCTCACTGACATGTATTCTTCCCCGTTTTATTTTCTTTCCGTTTCCATTTTTTAATTCATGTCCTCCAACGTTAAGCCATATCGGACGATGAATGGAATGGCTGAAATGATTCTCAAATGAGTCAAATGAGTCCAGGGTCCATAGAGCTTAGAGTTACCCGATATTCGTCTTTCAGGATAAGGGAAACCCCGGAAAAAACTTATCCAGGTAACTCAGCCTGACCGAGATTCGAACTCGGTACCTCTTGAACGTGAGGTAGACACGCTACCACCACGCTACCGAGGCGGGCCCCCTTTCCAATGATTAATTTACATCTTTGAATTACCATGATAGGCCATGGCCTCTGCAGCACAAGAGAGCTGTTAAGATCATATAAACATGAACTAATTCACAAGCGCAAGATCGGTGAAGTACCAGAGATGTGCTTAACGGAATGCCCACTGTCTTATAGCTGACCCCGTCTAATTTTCTTTTCTAATGCTAGTGCTATTATTTTAGTACTACTTTACGTAGACATGTAAGATGTACAGATTACACTACTTTATTGACGAAGCTACCTCTACGTCACTTAATAGTAATACAGCTAGTAACAAGTTCGATAGCCCTAAGTTTTGACAAATTCTGTGCTCTGATCGCTGTGGTAACATCAATCAACACGTTTTGAAGATTAATACTGTATTAGTTAATGCACCAATCTAGTCAGTGCTACCAAATGTGAATAGTGAATTTTTGAAGCAGGGAAGTGCTCACCTACGATCAGTATGTGTTGCATCTTGATGCACATCAAGCCAGCAATTGCAGCAGAACTTGTCACGTGCGACTTTGAAGTGCCTATGTAAAATGGACCAATTTAACAAGTGCCAATTTTTCAAAGCAAGAGAATTTCAAGACAGCAAGATTGTAATGTACATATTTTTGTAACGTAATCACTTTCAAGTTAAGGAAATGCACCTGTTAACAATGTTGGTATCTACAGCTTTCATTCTGTGGGTTTCATATTTTTATCAGGAAAAATAATGTAAAAGGCGATATATAAATTTTCAATCAGCAGAAGGTCTTCAGAAATATTATTTTTGTTACTAATTTAATTTACAGTTGAATTAAAGTAAGTTTCAATCATATCCAAAACTTTATTTTCGCTTTACGGACCTTATAAGGAAATAATAATGAAGTCCCAGTGAGGCAACAAAACAGAATTTTTTTACGAGCATCAAAAATTAAAATAAAATAATTACAAATTCAGTGACCAACATGTGAGTCTTTTGTGCTTATTCCTAAACTAATGAAAACTACAATTTGAGAACAACTATGTTTTTGAGAATTTTAAGCAATGTAAAATAAGTTCTTAGAAATAAAGTGTTTCAAATAGAAATTTATATTATAAAAGCATTTGAGAACGCACAGAAACTAGTGTTACCGATGTGCACATAAAATCACTGAACAAAACAATGTCAATATAATATATTTATTTATTAATTCATTCAAGATTTTCAACAAAGGTGCATTAATTTAAACTTCAGTGTGTCATTTAGTAATAGAAACTCTTAAGTTTCTACTACATCCTATCTTAAATGAGGAAGTATTGGAGTAGTGAGGAAGGAGCATCGAGGTTTACTGTACAGTACAAATAAAAACTGTAATTTCAACTTCCAGGGTTCAATGACAATATAATAAAGATATTACAAGAAATCCTAGGTTCCACAATAAAATTATATCAACCAGAAATTGCAGCTTTCTAACATACATGCAGTTCACTAATGAAGTCAACTTAATAGTAAGTGTTGTTTAATATGCTAAAAACCTCTAAGCACTTCTAATAATGGATTCACGAAGAGGAGTGAACAGTATCTTAAAGTGATGTTGGTATTTTACTTTTAATTTAGTTCTGATATTTTCTCTCGCTTACAAAATAAATAATACCTAAATGAATCGTGTGGAACTAAATATAGCTGCATCTTTGTGTAGAGTTTATTGATCACCGTCTTTTACGGATATTTGTATTTCTTGATACACTTTGAATCAATCTAATTTATTTTTGGGACCCCCTCACAATGCGCTGCCTTGCATTGAGTACAAGCAAGCTCAGTTGTTTAGCTTATTGCGGAGTAGTCTGTACAGTTTGGCTACTTTCATTCAGTCGCGATTGGGGAGCAGATATCGTTAAACTGATCAATTTTTCTCGTTGAAAATAACAAGCCATGAATGAACTGATGCTCAAATGAGTAAGGGTCCATAGAGCTTAGTTACCCGACATTCATCTTTCAGGATAGGAGGGAAAAAAAACGGAAAACTTTTTTCCAGGTGTTTCAACATGACCGGGATTCGAACTCGACAGTCCTTGAAAGTGAGGCAGACACACTACCACCCAATCCACAGAGATGTGGCGTGGTTGGACGCCTGCTTGATACAAAGTTAAGAGCTATGAATTCTACGTTTAAGAATGTCATTTTTATTCTGGGGCAGCATTTGAAGTGAGACTTTTTATAACACAGGCCTAATGAAATAAGCGTCAAAATTACGTTGTATCTATTACCAATAAACCCACTGCATCTCGCTAGGAGAACGAGGTCTATTAACTTTTCTTTTGTGGGTCAGAAAACTTTTGCCTCTTAAATATAGTCTTTAATACAAAATTCTGACGTGTTACATTCCCATAACATTCTCTACATTATTTCACGAACTATTACAAAATCCCATATTGCTATTTGATATATGCTAATCTAGATAACAATTCACAGAAAGTTTTAATATACATTTCGTCGCAAATAAAGAGGATTACTGTAGGCAGTAGATCCATTGCTATGTGTTGACTTCGAAATTCCATACACTTGTGTGATTAGCAGAATTTTTTTTTTTTTTTTTTTTTTTTTAATTTTCGAGTAGGAAATAATCCGGTTTAAAGAAAGATTTCCACGCTCCAGTAGGGAATAGAACTCGGTCCCTCTGGATTTGGAGGCTAGAGTGCTAACCATCAAACTACAGATGTATCTAAATGCTCCTATTGGACTTGTCATATCTGCAATTTTCACACAGATATTGTATTGAAAATATTAAATGAATTCAGTATGATTTCTCTCTTTGAGTGCATTTAAGTGTTTACATCACGCCTTTGTGTACCTATGAATTTAGTCACAATTTAGAACGTAGATTTCTAAAAAAGCATGCATAATGTACATACAGTATTTTGTAATTTATTTCTGTGAGTTTATCACTGATGTATTTAATTGCATGGTGGTATGAATATATTCATTTAAGAACTATGGAGAGTGTACCTGTAGTGATTTTATAAAATATGTGTGAATGTTTTAGAAATAAAACAACTTTAAAGAGATGGTTTTTATCATTAAAGGTAAAGGATAAATAAATGTCATCAGCTGACAGCAACTTTTGGATGAATGAAAACGTTATATTTGAATAAGATTGAAATAAGTAGGTATTTATTTGATAGATAAAGAGTCAGCATGAAAGATTCAATGCTATGGCCGGGATTTGAATCACGGATCTACTGGTTTCCGTTCCTTCGCTCTAACCCATTGAGCTACCATGGCCAACGTGCCGTCGTGACTCATATATTTCCTCGGTAAACCACTAGGAACTCTCGCATTTGAGATACACCGTTTGTGGCGACTTACTAGTGTAAGTACTTGAGTCCCAGGCTTCATCATTTAACTCTTATTATTTAAGTTAATTGATGATAATTTATCATTTTTAACACTAGCCGTATATAGTCTAAGGTTTACCAGGAAAATATAAGAATCAAATGGAGAATTTAATGTCATGACGGCAAGTTGACCATGGTAGCTCAATGGGTTAGAGCGACTGGACGGAAACCAGTAGATCCGTGGTTCAAATGTCGGCCGTGGCATTGAATGTTTTATGCTGACTATATCCATCAAAAACCTTAGCCTATATACGGCTAGTGTTAGAAATGATTAAATTCCATGAATTAACTTAGGTATTTATTTATTTATGCTATCAAAATATAGTTAAACAATAACGAGTGAAATTAAAATAAATAAAGCAAGCGAAATATCTAATAAAAACCTAAAGGTCGTCCCTGCTCTGGCAAAACAGGAAACGCAAAACAAAGAAGCATCACTGGACTATATGATAATTATTTATGCATTTATTACATACTTTTTCTACGTCTTTGTGAAATTATTGTATATATGGTAGAAGACTTTTGTATGACGAATCCTTCCTTTTAGTTATATAATTGGCCATTCCTAATATCAAATGAAAAATCTGATATTTATGCAAAAAAATGTGAATAGTGAAGCACGTAAGATGTTCTAAATTTTACCACACACGCTTCGACAACCTGTAACACAGCAATGAATGGATTATAATGCAAGACGCATTATAGCACCATCTGGTGCACGATATTTAAACTTGTACTTGGTAGATCTCGGTGGCTCAGCCGATGTAAATATAATTGGGATGAACTTCTGAAACCTTCCTCAATTATCATCAAGTTTTCTAATTATGGCATATCTATGATAATTCCACAAACAAAAATTGTAATTTTATAGTTTTAGGTATAAAACGTGTAATACTCGGTATGTTGCACTCCCATAAAATTCCATACAAGCTATTACTTCAAAACCTTCTTCTTCTTCTATTACACTTCATGTTAATCAATATAAACATTTACAGAAATCGGCTTATGAAATTGCCTTGTAGGTACAATGCGGTTAGGAGTATACAGTAGACTTTAAAGAATAATCAAATATTTCAAGAGGGGTTGCTGTGTAATTGCTTTGAAATTCCTTCCTCTTTGTATGGTCAATAAAAACTGGGGTGGGGCTGAACAATAAAAAGAGTTCAATTAGTAGTATAAATTACAATAAATATTATTTTGAATTTTAATATGAGCGCAATACAACATGTTAACCAGTTAATTGACCAGTTTGTATTTTAAGCAATTCAAAATAATATTCCACTTTGTTTTTTTTTTTTTTTTGTGGTTTATGAGTTCTTTTTTTAGGTATGCCTGAATATGATCTTTTAAATGTTATAGGTACTTAAATTGTAATTAATATTTTTTATTATTCAGTATTTAAACGGTTTACCAGCGCAAAAATTGAATTCTTGAATTCATTTAATTTTTTTGAAAAAGTCTTAACCCCACAAAATTTTAAATAAAATAACTAACGACGTTTTTGTGAATCAAGGAGAGAAGATACCTTAAGAATGGTGAAATATCATTTTTTTGTTCCTTTGCTTATTTTCCTAGTTTGAGGTGTGTTTTATATGAATATAAATTTGTTTTGCACTATAAACTTATTTAAAGGGTCTAAAATTGGGTTTAAGTCGCATGGTTAAAAACAGGTCACGCCTTCTTTTCCCACTCTGGCTCCTCATAGAACTTTCTCTGATATTTTATGTTTAGGGATATTTTCTTCTGCACCTTTGGAAAACCTGCTTGTTCTTGTTGTTTCATTTTTTGGCACCCTGTAGATTAAACATGTGTTTTGTTATTTAATGAGGAAAATAGATAGATCTTCTGCTAAAGTGTTCAGAAAAAGGTCTGGAGAGCCTGGTAGGAAGAAAAAGGCGAATATAAATAATGAAAACTGTGAAAATAGCTCAGTACTTGAAAACTGAACAACACCTAGTGATGAACAACGTGCTAGGTTATGGGGATTCAACTCCACATGATTGTGTTATTCGAAGCAAAAGTACTTCTAGCCTTAAAAATGTTTTAAACAAAGGGACCAATATCGTGTTACCAAGGCTGATATGAAGGCAGAAGACGTCTATAGAAGTGCTAGGCAGATGAGAAGGAGCAATAAGAAGAGTAGAGAAGATCATGGCAACACTGAGTATGGGGCAGGAATGTTTTAACAGACTTTGAGTACTCTAAAACTTTAAACTCATTTTCCCATATTTTTTTTTTTTGTTTTTATAAGACTTATGTACGTTTTCTTTGAAACTAATTATCCTAGAGCAATGAAATTTTCACAGACTGTTTCCCTGACACATATTTATAAACTGAAAACACCTAGAGATTATTTTCAAGGAAACTGATAACCTTTTTTTCTTTTCAAGTGTACCAAAAAGTATCATTATTTAAAGAAGTTATTACAGTGACAGTTTTAATGCTATATATTCACAAAAATATCATTTAATTGTTCAATAGTGTAAGTATATGTGATAAAAATCATTGCTGTATTATTCATAGTTCTTCAGAAAAGGTACATTGAAAATGTCAAATTTAACATGGTGGAGATAGAAGGTACCTTCTCCCCTTAAAATTTTCTAAAAAATTTAGTTGTATAGGGTAGTTTGGGATGTGATGATTTTCTTTCTCGCATCTTTTGAAGATGATGAAGTTTCCTTAACGTAATTATATCAAGTGTATTATTTGATACGTCTTATCTTGCTTAATAATGTAGTATACATACTACTTTAAGACTAATTCTGCTTGTAATAGTTCATAGATTTCTTAATAGTATTGCAACGTAATATTAGATCATGGCATAATTAAAACTTGGAATTGTTTTGCTGCTAGTTATATATCCAGGCATTTAATAGTAGTTCCATTAGTCGTAACAGAAACCGTATATATGAGGGCTGTCAGAAAGTAGCAGACGTTTTGAAATAAACAATTCTCAAATTGAAAAATTCAAAGTTTATTATACACATTAAGCCATTTTTCTACATAATTGCCATTAAAGCTGAGATATTTATCATACCGTGGCACAAGATATTCATTATCCTCTCTGAAGAAATCTGCCGCCTGCAATTTCAACCACTGGTTTACACCGACGTTCAGTATCAAAGCGTTGTTTACTGGGTCATTTTTTCATCACTGGGAAGAGGTGGTAATCGCTCGGCGTCATGGGCTATAAGTTACTAAATGATAAGGGTGATTTGTATGTATTGACATCATTGAACTTATGTCTTGAAATCGTAATGAAAGGGTTAAATTCTCTTATTAACTTTTTATTTACTTAACAAAACCTTTAAAACAAAATTTTTAAACCCTGAGCTGTATGGTAGTTGGTCAAACACCTCCGATACAAAACCATCCAAGAGTGCCCGGGTACGATTTGGCCGTGTGTGAACGTGCGTTGTCGTACAAAAACAACACCCTGGTGCTAAGTTTTCCCCGATGTAAATTTCAATTGGTCTGGTGTTTTGAACCAACAAGAACCGAATTACAGACTGCACTTCACAAGTGGCCGGATTTTCTATTGCAGGGCACATTTGATGGCTCACAGAGAGCAAAGTAAGGAATGCACAGTCCTCACGCTACAACAGCTGGATGCATACTGAATGTAGGAATATTATGACACCAAGATGGCAGCTCTAGCCATCTAGCTCTAGCCCATCGCCACGAAAGGCCAAAACGTCTGTTACTTTTTGGACGGCCTTTGTAATTTCGTACTAATTTAATGGGAGATGTATCATAAAGCAGTATATTATGAACATTTTGAAGTACCGATAAACACAAATTATTATCATCATCATCAATAATTTTCTTACAGAAAAGCATTTTGAAGTACCGATAAACACAAATTATTATCATCATCATCAATAATTTTCTTACAGAAAAGCATGTTGCCACTTTGATTTTGTAAAACTAGAAGTTTGGAAGTAATTTCATAAAATGAAGTTTTATTTACATTAACTTCAAAATTGCGGTAAGCATAAAAAACAAATTCCCTTTACATTACATTGAATTATTTAGGATTATACAGTTAAGTGTTGACGTATTTTGATATTGTGTATTTTGACATAATCCGTAACCTAATTACAGCTGTACCTAACGCTCCTAAGATTCTTTACCTGGTAATTCTGCATAATTATATTTACATAAAACTTTAATAATTTTAATTACTAAAAGTTGATACGGTTCATTTATAAGAAATTTTAGAGAAAAATACATTTTTGAGCAGCAAAGAAGTGTTAAGAATAAACAAACTCATCACAGTATGCTAAATACGCACTTTGATCTACTTCTATAAACTTCCAAACAGGCACTTGTTTACTATCTGCTCCTCCACGATCGTTCCACGTTCATTTAGCATAGCCTGTAAATTGTTTAACTGCAATTGTTAGTGAACTGAAATTTTAATAGTATATTCCTAATCTAATATTGCCTCTGAATAGCAGATAATGCCAATATTATTGATTGATACAAAATGCAGGCTTACTTGATTGAACACATGCTCCATGAAAATATTTATAAACTGTTACAAAGAAATCTGCAACTTCAGCTAATAGAGGGAAATATTGCGATATTTTTATATTTACAGATTTAGGGTGCTCAGAAACATTAGAAAAATGTCCCTAGAAGATAATTGTCTATCATAATACATAATGGGAATTCAGTATAGATCAAAGTATTGAAAACAGTTCTAAGCATTAAGGAAATATCTCAACGATGATGCTTCAGGAAATACTTGATTACTTGTTTTTATTTTCCCTTATTGTTAAAGCAATTAGAAGAACAAGTAGCCAGGAAAATATTAATTTATACTGATGAAAAAGAAAAATAGTTTTAGATAGACTTCTCAGAAAAATTTGGTGAAAAATGTGTTTTCTTTGGAACGGAGAAGAAAGTACCATTTGTAATGTGATGTAATAAGCATAAACTATGATAAAATGGATTTAAAGTAAATTACGTCAGTATCTACCCAGTCATTTCCTTTTTCGTCAGTAATATCCCTTCTTATAGTCTCGATGAAATACATTCAGTTTAATAAGTTACGGAACACTTACAAGTATTTTCTTGTCGTGTTTTAATAAAATGATTTGGGAACGTTAGAGAAATTATGAGTTGGAAATAAGTCTTGTTGGCAACGCCGGTGGGAAATGATTGTCATGTTTTGGCAATGCAAAAGTAACATTTCTTACTTATGAATGATTTAAATTGAAGTAGTGCTGGATTTATTAAAGCAGAAATTCCAGCTTGATGTCGTGGAGGCATTTGCCTGCCTTTGAACCTATAACACTTGAATTTGAATCTCCTTTGTGGCGAGTTGCTTGAATAGGAGGTTTATCTTATTTTATAAGAAAACCTCAAACTTAATGGCGTCCGAATATCATTGTATTTACTTAATTCCGTCTGTAAACTTGAGTTATTAAAACGGACGTTAAATGTTGAAAAATCTAAATATATCAAATTTCAACTTGTATTGCAAATAATCCTTCGAATTTCCATTGGCTGAAACCTGGAGACTGTAAATCGAACTGTAATTGAGCATAAATGTGTTCTCGCTCTTCTTAATGCAGCCATGACAGTTCCATTAAATTCGACAGTGTCAAAAGATGACCGAGCGGGATGGCTCAGGCGGTATCGTCTTGAGGCCCGCATTCGGGAGGTCTGGGTTCGATTCCCGTGGCTGACCTACCTGACCCATGGGTTTTTTCGGGGTTCTCCTGGGTCACTAGGCGAATGCTGCGTAGATGAATTTCCTGTCCCTCCATTTCATGTACATTATCATTTCACATCATCTCTCATCTGGTGGTCTCTTTCAGGGTAGAAGTGTCGGTGGTGCATGGCGGGATGTTATGCTCTGAGGTAAACTACTTCCTCCTCCGGTAGGTCGGTTGCCGGTCTCCGCTCTTTTGCTGGGATCATTTCGGGACCGTCAGGCAGGGACCTTTGGGGCTCGGATCACCTGTCTGGGACCATTGGGGCTCGGCTGCTGGGCTCGTTGCCGTCCCGCTGTAGGGGAGCGTGTTCGTTCTCCTAGCCTGTCGAGGGAGGTCTCTATCCAAGTAAACTGTGGGGACCCTACCCTCTATACTGTCATTGCTCCTTGGGTTGGCCGCCCTCTGTCTCCTTCGCCTCATCCTTCCTCCCGGGGGTGCCCCACTTGGGGGCATAGGAACGATGGGCCCAGCATGGTGACCTACGTACCGAATCCCCTCCGTAATGAAATTCCATGTCAAAAGATGTTTATAGTGTTATTTCAATATGTTTGGGGTATATTTAACTATCTGCCTTATTTTTATTTATAAAATAGGTATTCCCAAATTCAGATTACTTTTGGAGAGCTAATACGTTTTTCTTTGATTTGCGAGATCGTAAAATACTTTGAAGTGGAGGATACTTGGAACGTAAATAGCTAATTTTTATAAATTTCTATTAAATTATCTATTTGAATGTTGGTTCCAATTTGTTCAATATAATTATATTAAATTCATTTTCTATATACCTAACGTCACAAGTAAATAGTTTTCAACAATTGAAATTCAAAATCAGAATGCCCTTGATAAAAATTTAAACATTATAAAGGTCTGGTGCTTTAAAAGTTATTATTTAAACGAAAAAGTAAATTTTATGCAACGTTAAAAGCTCTCTGCATAAAAACAATATCTGCAAATCAATTGCACAATGAAAAATGCTTGATAGTGGAAAAATACGTGAGATTGAAAGAATCAGGTTTTAAAAATTGACATGTTAATTACAATTTCCTCATAAATCTATTAAAAGGTAGGGAATCATTTAAGCAAAATTTGAGAAAGTAACAATAGATGATGAAGGGCACTTTATCGTTCTCTCTTAGATGTCCACATTGTGTTATGAGGTCGTAGTGTGTATGTTCACTGGTTTTATAAACTGTTATCTTTGTTACTGAATATAACAAAATGTGTAGTGGCTGGTTTAAATATATTTCCATACAGACGTTTGTGCTAGTAATAACTTGCTACGTGTATATATTTCAGGATTAATAGGGAGTTATTTCTACTCCTGGACTTTTTATACAAAAACAAAAACTGATTATCAGACCTAGCAGTAGACTAGAAAGCTCGCACATTGACAGAGACACAAAATCACAGCAATGCAGACAATATGTCGTCATTAGTGGAAGCCATTCCAGCAGAGAGACAGAAAAATCTTAATGGATCAGGGATGGAATTCGTGTTCCCTTTCCAGCATCGTGGTAGAAATGCATGTACCACTGCACGACAGTCTGCTGGAGTCTTCTTCAAGGAAAATGGTTTTTGTTGCAAGGATGCATACGCTGGACATCTTCCTGGTACTACCCAGCAATGCAGCCTGGATAAAATACAATAAAGAGGGGTAGTTGTGAGAACGTTCCCCTGATGTCAGCAATCTCAGGAGATCTGGATGAAATCTTTGTCAAAAAGGTAAAATTGATCTTTCTCTCTTACCCTGTATTCAACTTGGTCTCTTGTATTAATTAATGGCTGTCCAATTTACATCGTGTATCACTTCATACAAAAATGATGGATCCATTGAATGAATTAATACTTATAATCAATTAAATATTAATATTTTGAGAAGTTTTATTAAATGTTAAGGTGTTGTAGATATGGCAGTAGATTATGGGTACAGTTTTGCAAGGGGTAACATATATTAAGTAAGATAATTAGCGACGGCTGGTGGGCAGGCAAATACTAGAAGTAGATTGGTTGGTTGTGGTACCGAGGGATGCAAGTATCCAAGGTTGTCAGATTAGGTATGGCAGACTAGATTGGGATTCCTGGAATATGAGATAGTATTTCTTAGAAATTTATAGAGGAACTTCAGGATGGAAGGAAGCAAATTTCAAAAATGTAGAAATGAGATGGCAACATCGAATTAGAATCCAGCAGTGGGGTCTTAGAGTCGTTAGCAAAAGGGCGAGGTTGTTAGGAGAATTTTGAAGCTTAATAGTTAATTCTGGGAATAATCTTGAACACTTCTGGTCTGATCACTGTAGCTGGCTTAGGCGTCATTCTTGCCTCAAGGGTAGAACAGCGTGTTATCACTTGGTTTAACACTGGACATTCAGATAATAATTTACATTGATCGGTAACTTCTTCATTTAAGTGAATACTGTTTATTAAAAGTTTCAAAGTCAGATTCCGGTATCATCCTATCTTTGAATACACACCCACGCACACGCTGCGATAGGTTTCTCTGCTCAAATAAGAAGTAAGTGCTTCAAATTGGTGTAGTGTCGTGAAGCAGCACCAGGCGGCCCATCCTTGTGCTACAAAAACTCTCTCGCAGCATGCATTACTAGGGCCCATGACTTTGTAGGTTTCAACGGCGTTGCGAGTGGTGTGTTTCCTTACTTAAGCCTTTAAAGCATGGCTGTATTCACCTTGAATGATATTTTGTTATAATATTGTACTGGCCTTTGTCGATTATACACACAAAATCTTGAGTACAATTACATTGTAGTGTTTCTTTTATAACTATAAAATAGGCAAAATCCAATCAACTGCAGTCAAATGATACCCCGTCAACATCCAAGCGTGCCATCACACGATTATTTTACTGGGGCCCTTCCCAAGCACATTTGACTGAAGTTGCCGAGATTACGTTTAGCTTTAAATGGATGGCTACATCGCAACCCGGACTGCGACGCCACCCATATGCCGAGTACGGCAGCTACAGTGCGCAGGTCTATCGCCAATACTTCCCACTGGGAGAAGACCAGATTGAAATGAAAGTGAAATGAACTGGAGGGATGGCAAGTCGCGGAAAGAAAATTAACTAACCCAGCATTCGCTTGGTGCCCACGGAAAAAGGTTAAAATAACCTTAGATGTTGCCTGTTAACTGTTATAATGTGTCAAATAGTTTTTTTTTCGCAAGTGGTAAGTCACTGTTTGTTTATTTTGATTATGAAAATATAACTTTTGTAAGTATAGTTGGTAAATGAGTAAACGAAGAACGCCATGAGAATGCAATACTAAGGTGTTTTTGCCTCTTAAATATATTCGTAAATTCAATATTATATTATCAAAATTAAAAGTAATAATTACTCTGAGAGTAAATATTAATCCTATGTACTTAAAGTGACGTTTTCTTTACTTAGAGACACAGTTGCTCTTCTGAAGTTGCGTCTCATTTATTCAACATTAATTTCAGTTCTACATGTTTTGAGAAATAGTATTTATGGGCCACTA
The DNA here is from genome assembly GCA_030765055.1 of Mantis religiosa. Classification (NCBI taxonomy): domain Eukaryota; kingdom Metazoa; phylum Arthropoda; class Insecta; order Mantodea; family Mantidae; genus Mantis; species Mantis religiosa. The sequence goes on from CM060959.1 coordinate 95,245,522, forward strand.
TATTGCACAACTTATAGAGAATGAAACTTTAGAAACCTCTGCATTGAAACAAAATATGAAATATTTATGAACAAAATTGCTGCCATATGAGCATCAGTTATGACGGATATAAAAAATTCTGATGTGACACTTCTCTATCAGAGAAAAATTTACAAATTTGGGGTTACGTTACTGACGGTTTATTTTTGCATACGAATGAATTAAGCTTCTTTAAACATTTTTAACAGAATAAGAATCTAATTGAAGGTTAGAACATTACGATAATAACATTCAAATATTTACTTGTGGTTAGGAACCTTTGGAATTAAAAACAAAAGTTTCAAGCATGTCGGTTAGATGGAAACGATCCAAACTTATATCACTGAATATTTAGAAAACGGTTAAAGCTGCTTGAAAATAAATATTTACTTTTCATTTCTTCAGGTTTCTTGGTTATATAAAATTCAACCAAATAATGGGGACCTCTTGGGCTATTCACAGATGATTCAGTTTAAAAGTACTTATCAATGCACTTAAATGACGTCAGTTTAAGTAGTCATAATTTTTTAGAAAATAAAAATAAGGAAAATGTTGCAATGTAATGGGCAAGTTGGTTTGGAGTAAAATTCTAGAAAATCTTTTATCCATTCTTGGGAGAGTTACAACTTTAACATAAATTTTGGTATTTGTTAGAGTATATGTTTCTTAGTCTCTCTCTCTCTTTCTCTCTCTCTCTCTCTCTCTCTCTCTCTCTCTCTCTCTCTCTCTCTCCCTCTCTCTCATGCACACACACGCACGTACACAAAAGATCCTTGTCCACAACTGCTTTTTGGAGACTAGTGAAATCTCGATCACAAATATTTTTTGGAATGCAAACTTCCAATAGCTAGACCAAAAGATGACATTTTTATAATAAATTACATAAAAGTAACTTCACGTGATAGTAACACATTTGGTTTGTTTACATGTTTCAATTTACAATTTTATTTCAACAATAGATTTTTCCTTCTTGTTACAAATTGTCCCTTTCCTGCGATTTCTTAAAGCGTTGCTTATTCTATATTGCATTTCTAATACTTTTTTATGTTTACAGTTTACGAATTATGTCGTTCAGAATTTAGGACCTTTCACAGACTTCAGCAGAAAACTCAAGGAATCTTTTCTAACTGGGATGAGAATATGTTAAACATATGATTTCATCATAAATTGTATACCCATTTTGTAGAAAATGAGTAAAGATCTCCACGTAAAGTGTAGTTTGAGATTTTCTGTAAATGTTGTGTTGCATACCTTAAGGTTGCTGGATTTAATTACCTACCAAATTTCGTGTCTAGCCAAATTTTGAGTTATGCTGTTGACACACACTCCAATAGAGCCAAGTAATTCATATTTCATTGTTGGATCGTTTACAACATGAGTTGACTGAAAAGAGACCGAGATTGATAGGCAAAAAAGGGCTTTCTTTATCAGGATAATGCTCCATCGCCCACATCAGCAATCGCAATGGCGAAAGGGCTTTGAATCGGTTCCTCATCCACCTTATTCACCAAACTTAAACTTAAGTGACTTTTTCCTATTCCCAACCTTGAAAATTTGACTTGGTGGTAAGAAATTTTCATCAAATGAAGAAGTAATAGTCACCGTCAACGAGGTATGTGGAGAAATAAGGTGAGATGTTCAGCCCGCCTCGGTAGCGTGGTGGTAGCGTGTCTGCCTCACGTTCAAGAGATCCCGAGTTCGAATCTCGGTCAGAGTGAGTTACCTGGATAAGGTTTTTCCTGGGGGGTTCCCTTATCCTAAAAAGAAGACGAATGTCGGGTAACTCTAAGCTCTATGGACCCTGGAATCATTTGAGCATCATTTCACCCATTCCATTGATTTTCCGATATGACTTAACGTTGGAGGACGTAAAACTAAAAAAAAAAAAAAAGAGAGAGAGAGATGTTTACGGGAAAAAATAGTCTTGTTTTTTACCAGACTTATCAAACGACCTATGTAAACTAGAAAGTAAAAGGTAATGAAAGTGGCTGATTTGTTCGCTGCTAGATTTTACATTCGTGTTACTGAGAAATGTTCAAAGATTAGACTGACACAGGTAATTTAAAAAATTTGTAAAACATACTTCAGATGAAGAACAACATCTGGTATTTATTGAAGAAATTAACGCACAGACCATTAGACGTTTCCTAACTTCCCAAAGTCTTTTACTGAGAAAATCTCAAAATTTATACTTCCAGTGCTATATCGAATTTTGAGTTGGGGCAATAGCTTTTGTAGTTTAAGTATGGTAGAAAAATAAAAAAAAAAAAAAAAAATGGGTTTATAAATTTTTTCATCTACTAAATCCATTGGGGTTAAAACATTAACAACTTATACATCCAAGTATAACAAACATGAATATGCAGTTAAGCCATTACAAAACCTCAGCATTACGTTTTTGGACCTTCAGCGTCTGAAGAGTGGCTCCCCTAATTTGTTTCTCGTGTTTTTGCTACAAATTCCGGGGAAGAAAAGCGACATATTTAGAAAGAGAAGAGAAGATTTATTTTATATGGACGTCAACGAGTGCCTTACCTCCCCCTCCACCAGAAGTTGAAAAGCATTCCTTGTTGTATGCGTCGCCAAGCAGGACCGGTTTTCTGAACCAGCCTTACCAAATTGCTACGTTCCATTCTCTTGGACATCTCTTGCAAATAATGTAATTACCCAGCTATTTAGAATTTAACTGTCAGTTGTAAAATTCAAGGCTTACTTTGACTTTGAAATAATTGTTGGCACTTTTTATTGTTTCTAGCTTCTCCAAAGATGGGAGTCACTACAAATAATGTCGCGTACATCCATGGAGCATATTTTGTCAAATATTTACCCGGATTGATTTATCAGTATAGTGCAGCACCTTTATATTCGTGAATATGTCATCTTTTTCCCATGTAGGTAGTGCTCTCAACTACATTTCTTGTCATTGAGAGATTATTTCCAGCAAGATGGAGCAATGTGGCATACATCTAATGACACCATAGAACTAGTAACCAGTTTCTTTGATAATCGAGTAATCTCAAAAGGTCTGTGCCCCCCCCCCAGATCCCCTGACCTAGCCTCACCGGATTTGTTCTTGTGGGGGTATCTAAAAAATATAGTGTACAAGAATTGGCCACGGACAATTGATGTTCTCAAAGAATCCATTCGAACCGAAATAAGTAACATTGGCGAGGATACTCTCCGTAAAACTTCAGAAAATATGGTGAGACGAGTGTAAAAATGTATAGATGCTGATAGAGGACACTTCCAACATTTTCTCTGAGATGTAAATAGTGTAATGTAATCTCCCAATTGTGTATTATATTCTCCCAAAGTTGCACGTGTGTCCTATTATTAGTTCAGAAGTTATGGCCTATTGAAATGGTTCAGGTTTATATGGATCGCACTGTATAATGTACCGTATCCAATGATGTTAAACTCTCTAAACATTACTAACTTACAATTGGTATAACTGACATCACTTAATATAAAAGATATTATTCAAATTGTCATTACTGTAAGTCGCAATTATTCTTTCAAATTCATTTCTCTCATGCCATGTATAAAGAATTTTCGTTTAGAAACAAGAGTTTAAAATACTGATGCTCACTTTTATTGACGAAATATTTGTGAGAATCGTGAATATGGAGATAGTTCCAAGAATAAAGCAGTCAAAGCATGTTCCCTTTACAGGCGCCGAGGCGACTTTAAGCTCCGCGGAAGTTTCAGGCTGAAAGATGCAAAGACACATGAGCTGGCATGACGAAAGGGACAATGTAAACTAACGTGACAAAGACTGGTGATGTAATAACTGAATCGCCCATTTCATGTCATTGTGAAAAATAAAGAAATATGACTGTATAAAGGTAAAGATGAGTCATTTGTAGCACAACGACATAAGAAGATATCAGCTTCTTCCAGCTGATTTGGGCCCGGATGTAGTTTCAGCACGATAGTGCCTCTCCGTATGCCGCTGGAATTAAAGTAGTGGCTGAAATAATAAATATGTATCATTAAAATTCAAGCAATAAAATTTAATAAATATAATTTTAAATCGTGTTGATCAGAGAATAATATCTCTCTTAACGGAAGGTTGTTTCTTGAACTCTTAGTATTCCAGAATTCTACATATAAATTACTTTTAGTTACCTAGAGTTGAGTTAATTATTCATCCGCAAAGCCTTGAAGCAGTGAAAGGCAGAATTCGCAGCTATTACTGCTAGTTTCGTCAAAAATTAAAAAAAAATAAACTTTGTCCAGTTTATTGCAAAAAAGATCAGTTTTAAGGAAACATATTCTAAAATCTGGCACATTTTCAGTCTCGGGCACATTTTCATTCTTGTTGATACATTACACAAGATCTCGGTGCAATTTTATTTATACTTATAATAGATTCTCAAATACTGGGATTCTCAAGTATATTACAATTTAATTGTAAAATTAATAGAATCTTTATGGCAATGAACATGCTTTTACATGATTCTTTTCCGAAAGGGGCAATTAAAATTTGTTCTTCTCTGTAGTTTCTCTGATATCCATATTGTAACGGTTATTTCATATTTTTTCAAATATTTAAACCTTTGTTCTGGATTGTTCTAGAAAATGTGATTTGTGTAAAATAGAATGTAAAACTGAGTAGGCCATAGAATGATACAACTTACGTAATAGTGTTCCTATTGATTATTATAATAATTTAATTACGTAATGTTGTGACGTGAACCCATAGGATAAAAGTAATTAGATTTTCTAGAAACCTTGTGTGCAGAGATTCGAGAATATGTAAATACTTTGGCGTCATTCTGCATAATATCATCAACGTGTAAAGATGTGTTTTCTTTGGTACAGATCTGCAACTCTGCAGAATCTTAAAGGGCAACGATGCAGTATTAATCATTTTATAAAAGGACATAATCTACAAAGTTTAACATTGTTATAAGATATATTAATGGTTTTGTGGAATAAATTCCAATATTTTTAATGAAGAGAGAAGTTGTTATTTTCAACCGTAACAGAATAAACATTATTCTTACTCCGCTACTACGGCCAGAGATAGGACTCATTGCTCCAGAGCGCCGAGGCAAACATCTACAAGAATTCAACCAGATCGTCACCAAAGGCGAGAATCTACAAATAATCATCGTTTTCTACAGTTTTCATAGCTCATTTTGCTCAAATTTTATGTTGCAATATTCAGTCTAATATTTTGTCTAATGTTTTGGCATCGAAAGTATGGTTTCTGAAAATGTGTGGTCATTCGAAGACTAATAAAAAGAACTAGAAAGCAAGACATATATCGCTTACGATTGTAGTAGTCGAGACATAAAAGTATACAACTATAAATAAAAGCTTGCAGAAAAATAAAAAATAAGTAAAAATAATAAATCATAGTATAACAGAAGTAATTCGTATGATGTGACACCTAGTGGCATCAATGGCTTTAATTTACACTTAAATTAACGAAAACAGTGCTGTCATTTAATCCTCTAAACCAGAGGAAGATAGCTTCGAGAGTTGTGACGTATTTCAGAAGGGAGTGAGGCCTGCAGTGTGTGTGACGTCAGGCAAGAGCAGTGTAGCACCAAGTTGCCTAAAATATCTATGTGAGTACAGAATCTGAGGGTTCAGTCAAGTGTAGCACACTCAATGACAACAATGTATCGTAGATACCACATACCAAATGGAACTGTTAAATTTACAATGTGGCGATTTATTGAAGGACAAATATACACAAGAAAGACTTGGCTGAAAAGAATGTCCCCCAAACCAGATTTCCGAGGTTGTATTCACTTGCCACACGAACATTGTGTGTTTGGCTCGATATATCTGTGTGAACAATTTTTTTTTGTTATGAAATTAGCTAAGTTCAAACCCCGAAGTACCTTGTCGGTTCACAATCTAACATGCAGTCTTCGATTACGAATTTCCCAGACATTACGTCTTGACATTCATAAACTAGTTAAAGAAAAACGAAACAGAAAGTGCTGAAAAATGTCCACGTAATTCTGTTTTGAGTGGGTCTCCTCTAATTTGCAGAGAAAGTTACTTTGTTTTATTTTTTTATTTATTTTATAACATGCCTGACCTTCAGATAAACTAAGAGTTGAAGTTTTATATATTTTCTCATAGCACAGAGCCAAAATTTAATATTGTTAATAAACTCTGACCAATTGTGTAATTAAAGCAGTCAGCACTAACATCACAACACCCAAGATGTAAGTTGTACACATTATTAATACTCGATGCGTTTCCTGTCTTTCCTACCTGTCGTAACCCCAACATATCAAACTATTTCCTTAGTCTTGCACAATTTGGCAACAAAAGTGGGACAGTTTTAGAAAGGGGGAGGTATTAATAATAAAGATAATGTTATTGGTAAAAGGAGAAAAGAATGTAAGAAATATAGGTGAATATCTGGGGAAAGTTACAGAGAAATGATTAAGATTGATGAAGAATAACTAACAATTAAGGGCTGAAAGACTGGAACGAGGGATAGAAGGGAGAGGAGGGTCATCAATACACGGAAAACCAGAGGTTATGTGTATTGAGACCGAGACTCGAGGCAAGCAGATAGGAAGGGTATGTTAGATATGAATAAGTCATTTTGTTATTGTGTGAAAAAATGTTACAAATGTCAATGTATCAATGAAAATGTATGTAGAAGAAAGATGAGTAAATAAAATTACTTCTCTCTCTCCTCTTGGGCAGCAGAAATCAGCCTGGTGACGTCACACACTAACCTACCTTTCGTTCGGGAGCATATTTGGCGGTTAGAGCTGACGTCATACCGCCACTAACTGTCTTCCCCTGCTCTAAACTGACCAATTCATTCTGCGAATGTCCTCCAAATTGCCTCCCACTCAATATTTAAACCCTATCCACCACAAGAAGTGCTTAACAACCCTAAATAATGAAGATACTAATATTTATTCCTTTATTATTGAGAAAACTGATCCACTCGTGCCGAAAAACGTCAAAACTGCACCTTGCCTAATGTTTTCCATGTGTTATTCCACTAGAGGGTGATTTTTATTACTTCATTCTAAAATAATAAATAGAGTACGATTTATATTGCACAGATTTATTAAGAAAAAAGATTCATTCGTGCTGGAAAACCTCATCTCGCCGAACCCTTGCAATCCCCTCATCTGTTGTTGTGCTTTGTGTGAAAATACTTACCCATATATGTATGTTAAATTGGTTAAAATTGATGCAATATTGTAGAAGACTTTAGGAAACAATTTTTTGCATCCGCTCTGCTTGGATATCCTTGCCAGTTTCTTTACTTTTCATATATTTTCTATTGGAACAAATATGTGTAATTCATCTCTTCTTTCTGTTTTTTACATTCAGGATAGTGTAACCAGCCAGACCCTAGGAAACCTCATTTCGGCACCTATGATTCCTCTCCTCTATGCCTGTTCAATACCCAATTTTCATTCACACCCTTGTGCTACCATCACTGTAGAATTTCAGTTGTACTTCTTGCTTTGATGTATTTCTCAATGTACTTCTTATGGGCCACTTAGTTTTTTAAATTTATGGATTTTTATGTTGATATCATTCTTCTGGCACAGTATGAAATAGTGAAAAAATCAAATGGAGTAGAAAAAAATGATTTTACTTCACTGAAAACATGTTCAAGATTAGATAAAAAGCAAAATAATTTCATTCACATTATACGATTTGGCAACCGAGAAGATGCAAGACAAAATATGGGACAGTGATATATGCTTAAAATACTGCTAAATATTTAGATATGTAAGAAGTTTTCTTGAATTCTTCAGTACGTTTTAATAGTTATTAGCTACTGTATGTTAAATAATTAATGTATGTATTCAGAGAAAATTGGCCGAGCGGGATGGCTCAGGCGGTTTCGTCCGTCGCCCGCATTCGACAGGTGCGAGTTCGATTCCCGTGGCCGTTCTATCTGACTTATGGGTTTTGTCGGGGGTTTCCCCGGGTCACTAGGCAAATGCTGGGTAGGTTAATTACATCCCCCGAGTTTCCTGTCACTCCATTTCATCCCCATTATCATTTCACATCATCTCTCATCTGGTGGTCTCTTTCAGAGTAGAAGTGTCGGTGGGAGTCTCGGCGGTGCAATGCTCCTCCGGCAAGACGGCTCCGGTCCCCTAGCCCAGTCTGGTGGGCCGATTCCGGAGTATAGTCGGTTGAGTTACCGGTTGTGCTGGCCTGCCGAGGAGTTTCCAACTGGTAAGTTGTATGGATGCTGCCCTCTGGACAGTCCTGGTTCCTTGGGACGGTCTCCCTTTGTCTCCCCTCGTCTCATTCTTCCTCACTTGGGGCATAGGTACAATAGGTCGCAGTGCCGAATCTCCTCCGTAACGTAATCCAGTCCAGTTCATTCCAATTCAATATATTTATTTGGCAATTAAAATGCATATTTCAAATGTTCTCAAACTTGCTTATGAAATCCTCTTCATTTGGAAGGAATTTTGTATATTCCAGATCTTGTCGGGAAACAAACCAGGTGAAAAGACGATTTGTAAAATTTGTTATAATAAATATGCCATAAAATTACACGCTACTGTTGAAAAACTTAAAATCTTTAAGATATAAAATTTATGTTAAGGAACTTTACACCATATCAGAGATGTCCAGCCCGCCTCGGTAGCGTAGATGGTAGCATGTCTGCTTCACGTTCAAGAGGTCCCGAGTTCGAATCTCGGTCAGAGTGAGTTACCTAGATAAGGTTTTTCCGGGGTTTTCCCTTATCCTGTAAGACGAATGTCGGGTAACTCTAAGTTCCATGGACTCCGGATTCATTTGAGCATCGTTTCACCCATTTCATACATCGTCCAATATGACTTAAGGTTGAAGGACGTAAATTAAAAAAAAAAAAAAAAGATATCCATTGTTATTAGATAGAATGTTTACTTTTGTTATGTTTTCATTGTTGTCATTCAGTTTCTCACAACCTTACGGAAACAGTACAGAAAATCGAGGCACAGCAAACCACTTTTTACATTTAACTATTATTTCGTGTATGTCATCCCTGGTCCTACACAGATCGTGCGTCTGCTTCACATTCAAGAGGCCCTAAATTTGAATCTCGGTGAACCAATTGTTTTTTATACATATACAAAATACATATTATTATTGTTTGTACATGTGTTATTTTATAGTGAGTGAGTGATTGAGAGAGTGAGTGAGTGAGTGAGAGAGTGAGTGAGTGAGAGAGTGAGTGAGTGAGTGTTTTGTAATTTACGTCCTTCAACGTTAGGCCATATCGGACGATGAATGGAATGGGTGAAATTATGCTCAAATGAGTCCAAGGTCCATAGAGCTTAGAGTTACCTGACATTCGTCTTTCAGGATAAGGGAAACCCCTAGGAAAACCTTATCCAGGTAACTCACCCTGACCGAGATTCGAACTCGGGACTCCTTGAACGTGAGGCAGACATGCTACCACCACGCTACCGAGGCGGGCTAAGTGAGTGAGTAGGTGAGTGAGTGAGTGAGTGAGTGAGTAGGTGAGTGAGTGAGTGAGTAATGAGTGAGTGAGTGAGTGAATGAGTGAGTGAATGAGTAGGTGAGTGAGTGAATGAATGAATGAATGAGTGAGTGAGTGAGTGAGTGAGTGAGTGAGTGAGTGAGTGAGTGAGTGAGTGAGTGAGTGAGTGAGTGAGTGAGTGAGTGAGTGAGTGAGTGAGTGAGTGAGTGAGTGAGTGAGTGAGTGAGTGAGTGAGTGAGTGAGTGGTGATTTAAGGCCCGTCGACAGTGAGGTCATTTGGGCCCGGTAAAAATGTTTTGAGAAGTTATGAACTAAATAAATAAAAATCTGCAATACCATACCCCGGCACTTAATTTCTTAAGCCGGGGTATAAATATTCCAAATCTTTACATTTATTAAACTTTTTTATAATTTTACAAAAATAATTCTACAGATATAATAAAAATAAAAAATAAAATAAAACAATAATAAAAATCAATATACAGTAATAATAATACCTTAAAAACAAAACTTATTTTTGAAAGCGTAGAGCCAGACTGAAAAATTCAATGCCATAGCCGGGATTTGAACCACGGATCTTCTGGTTTCCGTCCAGGCGATCTAACCATTTGAGCTATTATGGCCAACATGCCAACATGACATTAAATTCTCCAGCTGACTCGTGTTTCCCCCCGGTAAACCACCAGGAGTTCCCTTAAACACATGAGACAACTAAAAACAATTTTTCAGTCTGGCTCTACGCTTTCATAGTGCGTCCTACACACGGCTAGTGTGAAAGAACAATTCATTTCCATTAATTGTACCTAATAGTGGTCCGAACTATAAAGCCCGGGCCTTAAAGTACTTACAGCATAGTAAGTCGCCATTAAGGTAGTTGTCTCATGTGTTTATGAGAGCTCCTAGTGTTTTACCGGGAGAAACACGACTCAGCTGGAGAATTTAATGTCATGTTGGCACGTTGGCTATAGTAGCTCAAATGGTTAGAGCAGCTGGACGTAAACCAGAAGGTCCATGGTTCAGATCCCGGCTATGGCATTGAATTTTTCAGTCTGGCTCTACGCTTTCATAGTGCGTCCTACTCACGGCTAGTGTGGAAGAACAATTAATTTCCAAAACTTATTTTTACCTACATTTTAAAATGTTATCTTTTTATTATATAAAACAAGACATACTCATCTACGAGAATATTTAACAAAATAAAACAAAACTACCTAAACTAATATTTTACTGGTATCCAGTAAACAATTAACCGGATAGCCGGTTATTTAAAAACAAACAAATTCTAAATCTACCTATGTAAAGCCGCCCGAATCCTGCGGCAACTTACGTACTGGTAACCAGCCCAATCTCTCAATTTCTCCTATTTTAACTAATGCTTCAGTATATTTTAATTTAACATTAGCAAAATACTGCAAATAATAAATAACATATTATATAATTCAAATCAAAATTTTATATAATACATACCATCCATACAACTCAAAATTCATACTAAACAGATACAAATCCTCAAAAACTCAAAGAATATTGTAAATAACCATTATCTTATCTATTAAAATATATGACCACATTCGTAAATATTAAACATCAAAACCCAAAATTTTACAAAAAGATAAATTAAAAAAAAAATGAAAAATGTCACATATAAAATAAATACTTACATTTAAAAAAATCATCAACTCCTCTCTCCCTATATACAATACATAAATATAAATAAAATTCTCAACAAACAAAATATCACTAAATATTAAAATTTACCTAAATTTCAAAATTAATTAAATGAAATAATTAAAACAACCAATCTCAACAAACAATTACTTTAAATTTCATTCAAATATTTAACAACACAATAATAATATAACGGCTTTAAGTATTAATGAAACAACTAAAATTTAGATATGGATATTCACACAAACAAAAAGATAACTTACAAAATCAGAATTACATTACAAAGTCAACTACTTTCTTTCTGTTCAATATCCACACTATTATTTTCACAAAATATTATTCCAATAATTATCCACCATCACTTGCTCCAGAAGTTATGAACTACTAAAATTTGTGACGTGAACAGGAAGATTGATCAGTGAGTGAAATAAAAACGTATAAAAGAGGTTATGAATGTAAAATAGTTCGGCGGCCTTTGTCGTTAAGGCCACGAAAATCAGTAATGATCTTAAAAACAGACGCCGAAGAGAAAAGGCGTGATGTCGGATATCTGGTGATATAACCGGGAACGTTTTAATTTAAGTATTAATATTGTGTGCCTTATCTTCATCTATAATGAATAAGTGAATAAAAAGTTAAAATAATAATTATTTCTTCAATTGCACCAAGCTTCATCATCTTAATTCGGGACCACAAAATGGGAAAAGAAAAATATTCCGGCAAAAGTAAGATATGGCAAAATGTATGCAACGAAAAAATTTCAGAATCATAAAAATTACTTCAAAGTATAAATTAATGTTCGACTTCAAACAATATAAATAATCAAAATATAAAAGTTATACTACAAGCACATCATAACTTCGAACTTCATCATCTCTTCCCAATGTATGTAAATTCTTTTTCATTGGTCAGGTTGAGTTACCTAGATAGGGTCTTTTTTTTTTCGGGAGTTTCCCTTCTCCTGAAAGACAAATGCCGGGTAACTCTAAGCTCAGCCCTGTGCTCATTTATGCATCATTTCACCCATTTCATTCATTCATCGTCCGATATGACTTAACGTTGGGGGACGTAAATTTTAAACATATGTTTCCCTGGACCTACACCAAATGCGCAATTAATCTGTTTTAGCAAACTTTATCTCAATTAAGATGAAATAGAATGAAAGTTAGCTTGTAGATACTATATAAAAAAATAAACGATGTGGGTAGAGAAAGTCATGTACATGTAACACGTTAGATATTTTTTTTTTTTTTTTTTATGAAGAACCCGGGCCATTATCTGTTCCACATTCGAACCAGAGACTACAGAAGCACATTAATGGACCAGCCACCCGCCCGCCCCTCCCGGACCATTACGAAATTACTTAACCCTGCGTCCCGTTCCAGATTTACGAGTTACATTATTTAAACACCATCTCCCGACCGAGGCCAATTTGTCACCCCTTCGGGTTCGCGCAGACGTCTGGTCTGGTTGGGACCTGCCGGCCTTACAGGCGCTGGGCCTGCGCCATCCACCTGCTTGCCTGCAACAGCGGCACACAACACAGCAATTAACTGCGGTTATTGACGGTCCAAGCAAACAGATGCAATTCATTCACACTTCTACCAAAATTGCGCTTGAAACAAACGTTGGCAGAAATTACTTCATCATACATTGCTTTGTATCTAGATAAAAAGAGGATACAGGAAACTGAAGTAGCACTCAAATGCTTAAAACGTCTTTCACTTGCCAAAAGCTGGCTTTAAATTTTTGTACTTTAAACTATATCGTCAGAAATATAGGAATGACCACTTAGGACTTCAAAAAATTATAAAATATAAAAACATTTAAACAAATAGCGACGTAGATTTCGCAATGATGAATGCCCCAAAGTTTTGCTAGTAACGATTTCATGTATTTTAAACTAATATACAGAATGTAACAGAAAGATATGTCAAAACTTTGGGAAAACATTTCTTGCATATAGAGAGTAAAAAATGATATAAGAACATAGATCTAGAAATTGTTTATTTACATGGTAGAGCTTCTTTTCTACACTCTGCTTACAGGTTCAGATGTGTAATACGTAGCTGTCCTGTGTCCATAATCCCACAACAAAACAGAAGTTTAACTGTACAATAGTGAAAATTCGCTTTTATATTTGATTAAATTGAGGGGAGGTGATGCACTTCATCGTTATTGTCGTGCTATGGTACGCTTCTTAGACACCGGTACTGAATTCATGCACGATGAAGTCTTTCAGGCTTTCCAAGTTTCCTGGTAGATGGATAGGAAGAGGTGGGCCAATTCCGTGGCCTCCATGCTCATTTGACTTCACCCACTGAACTTTTATAGGTGAGGACATTTGATATCTATTGTTTAAGAGGTCTAGATGTAGAGACCAGATGTATTGTGGAAATTTGCCAGACAATACGAACATTTCCAGGCCTAACTCTGCACATTAGGGAGTCCATGCGACGCCAAGTTGACAGATGCATTGGAGCTAATGAGTCATTTTGAATATGTACTGTGATTTCTGTTTTCCAACTGTTCTGTCATTGAGTGTTGTCGTATGGGCTTTAGTTGTAGAAAAAGTGCTCTAAAAAGCAACTAAATAATTTCTGGACCAAGCGTTCTTGTAACATTTTTTATCCTCTATCCGCAAGAAACATTTTCTAAAATCTTTGACATACCTTTCTGTTATATTCCGTATTAAATTAATAAACTTGTATAATTTAAAGCTGAATAATAGACCAATGTAAGTGTGACAAGGGTAGCATTGCACTTTGTATAACACCTCAGTTGGGTCATCGTGTAAGCAACCATGTAGGTACAGTTTACGACAAGCATGCCTCTTTCTTGACATTATATCTTACTCAGTATAATAATCTGAGACAATTGCATTCCCAGGTTGGCTTTAGTAAGTTTACTTTTCATTTTAAAACGAGAACTTTTATTTATAGACACTACACCTAAAGATTAGTAAAAATGTTAACAAAACTTACTGGAGATGATATGAAATATCACATATTTAAAAGATGAAGCTTATTTCAACTATAACTGTGTAGTTCCTTAAATCAACAACACTAAAAGTTTTATTCGAGGCAAATTGTGCACTTAAGCAACAGTAATTCCTTGATAATGTTCACTTTGACACATGAGAAAGTATCTGCATTTCGTTTGAAATGTTTACTCACTCGTTTTTATTTTCGCTAATGCTCTCTATCCAAATATGTATTCCATATAGAGAGTTCACAGAAAATAAAAGGATTTAGGCTTCCTGAAAGTTAAAAAATGGAAAAAATTGTATATGTGAATATTATACTGTGTGAGATAATAGACAAATTGAATGCTCTTTATACAGACGTTTCGCTATGACAAAAGTTACATATAGTTTCAACGACTTTAAACGTGGCCGAAATTCGACATTGATGAGGAATCCTCAGGAATTCCAGTAAATGTGGTTACCGAGGAAGTAAATAAAAGCGTCCACAATATAATTCCCGCTGATTGCCGAATTAAAGTTCGCGAAATGGTAGAGGTCATAGGTGTATTGTCGGTAAGGGCAATTCATATTTCGCATGATAAATTAAGGGATGAAGAAGTTGAAAGCATTAATGAATTTGAATTTATTATTAAACTTCATTATAAATAAAAATTCTTATATATTTACAATTAATAATGTTTATCTTATATACCTCTGCGTATCTCAAGTTACAATAAAATTACAACTCTTTATTAAGTTGCTCAATTTCCTTGGGCCCATAGACTCTAACACCATGGTTTTTGAGCTATAGGACCCTATTTACCACTGTTGGTCCTCAATCTACATTATCCTGATTATCCTTATTCCTAGGATGAAGAAGTTATCTGCTCGATGGGTGCCATTTTTGCTCTAATAGGACAAGAGGACATTGTGGTTTTCTATGTCAAAGTCCTGTTTAAAGCTATTTAAATAAGTTACTTCCACCATCATTGGGAAATAGAGTCATTATACACTACCCTACACTTCCCAACCTATACGGTAATTAAGTTGTATAAAAACGCCGGTAATATTCATTCCATACCTTTTATAATCTTCTGTACGTCTGTTTACCCTTTTTTCAAAGAGTAAATTAAATTTTTAAAATTTCTAAAACTAAACAAATCAATATTTTATTTGTTAATCATGCAGTCAACTGCCAGCATCGTATTAGCGCTGTCGTAGGAGTTCGTTAAATCCAGTGACATGGAGTTTTCTGTTTCAACCACACTTCAAATCTTCGATCCTGAACCTGCGACCACGAATCTGTAGGCCAGAGCCTAACTAACTGAGCCACCCAGAACGACCTTAACTTTATGTGTTATCCTATAAATTATAGACTTTGTTTTTAAGTTGATATATTATCACTAGCAGGCTGTCTGAGGATACACGAGTACCCTTTTAAACTCAAATGGCGATTTAACTAATTCCATTTGCATCCTCCAAACATTCTTTCTATAATTTGTCCCATTTTATTTTCGATATATTCTCCCTCCATCTCGTCACTCCATCATATTCTAACATACAATGAAATATTGCTTCTGAGTCCTCATTTTTTTCCTCTGAGACGCTTTGAATACTGTGCTCCTATTTCACATTCAGGCAAATCCTTCCCTCCCAAATTTACCTATTTCTCCCTCCATAAACTTGTTTAACTATTTTATACAATTTAAAAGAATTCTCTTCTGCAGATTAGCCCAAATCTCTTGCCTATCTACACATATCTCCAATTCTTTCTACACGGTGTCATTTTTATTCGTTATTTCCCGCCCTCCGATATAGCAAGAATGACGTCATAGTTGACTGGTGAATTTATCTTGTAATCATAATACCCTCTACGGAGAAGAAGCGGTAATTTTTGCGGAACTGTAACGAAATTACGGCACTCTCAATGCGGTTGTGCTTGTAACTAATAGAACCAGCTTCCCCTGGATATGAACACAGAGCGCTGCGTCTTCATGGTGGAATGCTACTTTCGTACCAGCATTAAAATTTGTGCGACATATAAATATAATTTAAACCGCTGCATAGAGGAGTTTATGCAACGCTATCCAGCATTCAGATAAGTCCCTCCGAGCGTAATATTGACAAAGGTGTCCAGGTACCGTCAAATTGACATACTTTTGTTTGCAACATAAATATCTTACCTTTTATCAGTATACGATATAAATTTTTTTCCAGACAAAACGGAACGTTGTCAAACGTGTTCAGGTACAGTCAAATTGACATACTTTTGTTTGCAACATAAATATCTTAAGTTTTATCAGAATACGATATAAAATTTTTTGTCACTCTCACGCTTAATTAAAATGTATGTTAATGTTGGTATACTTACGTCTTTTAAAGCCAATAGGCGCATATATAAGTATATATAAGTACATCTAAGTATATATTTTATATAAGTATATATATTTTATACTGGACGCTATAAAGTGAGTGTCCCAATTTAGAAGCAATAAGTAATGTTATGACATAAAGGTCTCAAGCATACCTTCTCGCAATACAGGCAATGTTTAAGGGTAAGGGAGAAAGGAAATATAAGAAAATGGACGCATAAGTGTACGTACTAGAGATATTTTCTTGTTTAGACTTGGATAAAAGCTTTATACATAATATAACACTAATTAATTTTTCATTCCTAGGACATATTCTGCTAATTTTCTGGTTTGTAATGAAATTACATTGTGAGGAAACTGTAGGTGATAGAAAAGAATTGAGATCAAATTGAAATATTTATATTTTGTGTGACAGGTTTACAATATTCATATATGTGTACTATAACAGATAAACAGATGTTCATTGTCAAATAAGTGTTCATTTATTTATCATTTCGTATATTCTTCATTGTATACTTTTATGGCTGCATAATAAGCTTTGCAGTGCATTGCAGTACATAGTGTTTTAAAAACAGTTATAGTATCTATGAAGCAGGCGAAATTACGCACCTTTATATTACTCGGGCAGACCCACCTCTCAAATAGTATGTTTACCTGCCGATAGAGGGAGGCTTCAAAGCTACTGTCAGCACATCAAGTAAAATTGGAAGCCGCTAGGGAAATCGTATATAAACTCGCTCCATCAGCGATGCTATTGATGACGTCAAATTTTGCGCGGTAAAATTACAGATAAAAATTAACACCGTGTATAACTTCCAAAAGCCTACTCCATACTACTCCTACTCCTACTCATTTGATCTCCATATTTCCACGGCTCCCCCATCCAGGTTGTAAAATAATCCACACTTCACACCTCCAGCTATTACCTCTTAATCACTTCCATTTGAAATTTCGTACATCCTTTTAAAATATCCTGATATACAATAGTTTCAAAATCCTGTGCTAATATTTTAGAATACTAATCCATCACCAAGTCCTTCTTGGCAGCCCAGACCGCCTCCATCGCATAGGCTAGCCAACACCAAAATGTCTCTATAAAGCAATCTGTAAAAACATTCTTTTAAATACTGTGATTTCTTGTTCAGACCGAAAACCTATGGAACACTTCTCATTTATATACCTGAATATCCACTTTGAAGACACAGCAATGCATTGAATTGCTTCATAACCTCTCTTTGGTTTACATGTACAAACAAAATAAACATTTTGTATGCGGAATATATGTGTAATGATTATATATATATATACAGTGTTTAAAATTGTAAATCACCATACAGTGGTTTGCGTTTCAGCTGCGAATTTGTATTTTATATCAATAATCTTGTACAGCGTTAAAATGATTTCAGGTATGTATCTGTATAGATAACAGAAATGAGAGTTGTAACCTTTTAACATAGTATACAAACCCGAAATATTAACCTTTATTAATCAGATATCGTTTTTGAAGGAAGATTTAGCTATCTCAGAAAAAGCTGTTAAAGGAACATGAAAGAGCACTTTAAATTGAATCATAAGTTTTAAGCAAATTATAAACAATAAAAGTGCCAGTTCAATGTTCATGACCATATATTAAGCTGAAAAGAGAAGAGTTAAAAAGAAAAAGTGATTTAACATGGTTTAATTTATAATTTGTTAAACTATTCTTACAAAATGTTATGTTGCTATAAACTGCTTGTTATTTGAAATAAAGGTAAAGGTGCATACAAAGAAAACCATCCCCGGCCACTTGTGCTTCTACCGTGTGTCCATGGAGAGGGAATAACTTCAAAGACCACTGAATCCGGATGGAGAACAGGCGCATATGTGAATGTGGACGTGTGGAGTGTGGTAGTGCCGAACAACGAAGGTGGCTCCAGACGACTCCAGGAAGACATCCCTCGCGGCTCATCCGGCGGCCTTGCATCAAGGGCCTCGACCTGGCACAACGCATGAGCTACCATGGTCAACGTGCCGTCATTACATTAAATTCTCCATCTGACTAGTACGTTTCCTGGTAAACCACTGATCCATGTTTCACATAAGCTTGCCCCGTATCTCTTAACGGCCACGTGACCTTATCACCTCTCATTGGCTGCTATTGCAGTATAGACTGTTGTGCGGCAAAAATTAGTTCGTTATTTAACATGGCGATATATCTTTATATGTTGCAAGGGAATTATCATATTTATATTTTCGTAACTACGCAACATGATTTATCTGAAATGCATGTTAATTCTTAAACGAAGTAAAGAGGGGGTTCCTTTGCTCTCAAGCACATGGCACGACAGCACGTGCTTTAGCGGTAGTGATGACATATTTGTTTATATGACTTTTATCACTGACCTTGTTTTGAACTGGGTTAGTCATATACCGCCATTCGAAGGTGTGTTGTGCCGAGTGCGAGAGCTAAATTAGTTTATTGCGCGTGTACTTATAATGGCAGAGTCTACCGCCAGTTTTTCGCTGAAGCAAAGGAAAACCTTTACAAAGCGGCGAAAAAAGAATTGTGGTGCATGTGTTTAGTGCACTCACAGAGAAGAATCTGTCTTTGTCAGTGAGAGAAGTCAAACAGCTGTGCTCAGGTGTATTAGATGCGTAGAAACATCGCGACATGAAATTGAGACAACAGGAAAACTTACCACTCCAGGGGCGATATTGTTGTGTGGCGAAGAAGTTATTTAAGGACAGTCAAACTATATCGGGATGCAAATCGCAAAATATATTACCTTGATGAGACTTGGGTGAATAAAGGACACACGACAAATATGGCGTGACACGACTTTTAAGAGTGAAAGACAAGCATTTTTGCAAGGTATATGTGCCGGTTTTAAAAAATCCCAGTGGAAAAGGCCGAAGGCCTTTCATTATAAACTTGTTTCAGTTTCATTGCTCATTCATTCAGTTTCAACTTGTTTCAGTTTCATTATTAGCTTATAGTTTTGCATGCCTTCATATTCTTATTTGTATAATTTTATCTATGTTCCTGACAATTATTATGACGTTTACTGCAGTTTTAAATGTGACATGAAGGCACCGCCTATGGCCTATGGCGCGAAAGCATTAGCCAATTAGGATGAGGGGGAAGGTAGTTGCACGCGGAGTGATACATGTCAGCGGGGCAAGGTTATATGAAACAGAGATTAGAGACTCTCATATACAATGAGATACGTACCTTTTAGTCATGACCGTATTCCTAACAAAAAGGTGGGGAGACGCACACCTAAAAATGTTCCAGATGCTGGAGAACCGATCAGAACTCTGCACTTGTAGATTTGTCTTCCTGCTTTTCTTGTCCTCAGCATGGTACGACTATTGATTCATTCTTTTATGTAATCCTCTGGGTTCCACATATGTACTGCAGGTTCGTTAATAGTCATAAACATTATTTGAATGTGTTTTGAATGTATATATTGTGTAGTTTTGCAGTATTTTTAAAGGTAATGAATTAAAAAATGTATAATATTATTAGTAAGGGGACTGAGTCCCCCTCCGAAAAATAGTGGGGAGATGGCGTACATCCGAGTTCCCCCTCCACTACGCCCCTGATTTTAGTGGCGACTTATTAACTCTGTAAGTACTTAAGTTCCGGAAGGAGACCGGAACATCCGTGGTTCAAATCCCGGCCATGGCACTGAATTTTTCAGTCTGACTCTATTAAAATCCTAGAATACTTTCCTTACATATTTCCTTGAAACTAAGATGAGAATCGGGGAATACTTAATACTGTTTAACAGGGTTTCGCTACGTGATGACTGGATTAATGGAGAGAGAGGGAGGGAGACAGAGACGAAAAGAGACAGAGAATCAATAATGACTTTTTATTTGAACAAAGTATTGTAAAATGCAAGCCATACTAAAGAGGTACATTTGAAATCGTTAACTTCACAATATATCTGATATAAACTGTGACTTCTAACGAGGTCTGCAATTTTTTGTCTATCTCTCACAGTTTACCAGTTACGCTTCGTAGATTATTCCCATAAATTCAATACATTTAATTTGTCATAGATAAACATATCTTGAACATTAGGTTTCTTCATCAAAATCGTCAGCGTCATTTTTAAATATCACATTTTCGAAAAAATCCTTAGTCGATTATATCTTGAAAAACAACTTGGGTTGGCCAAGTTTAGAGAATGGAGTATAGACTACCAAAATACGAAACAGGAATATGCTTAAATATTGTTAATATGTTGTTTATTATTATGATTACTATAAGATTATTACATTAATAATTAAAATTGTATAGTGTATATAGCTGTACTTGTTGTAAACTTTTAGGCATCTTAAAAGTGTTTATTTTAAAAATTGAAATTAAAAACCTTTAGGTGTCTGAATATCATAAGTACCTACTGAGTATTACTTCCTTTAACTTTAAATGTTTAAAGCAACTCGTAATTTTAATGTTTTTTTTAAGACGAAACTATCTTAAAGTTTTCAAATTCTATAGATTCTATAATAACTTAAAAATACACAGTAGAATCGTATTTCAAATAAACCGTGAACATTGGTAAAATATGTTGTAATGGTTGATTAAGCGCAAAAAGAACGAACGTTCGAAAGAACTCTCACGAGCGATAAACGGTGTCGTAGTGCAACTACAGTACACTAAACATAAAACCATCGATATGAACAGATTTGTATGAAAAATGACAGGAATCTATCATTTGCGTGGAACAAAAAATGGCTTACTGCTCCGACAATTTTGTGCAAAATGTTGTGCTTATTAGAAGCCTATCACATGAACGATCTTAAAAACGTAGCTTTAAATTTTCCTTGATCCATTGATGTGCAAAGTATACTTATACCTTTCAAAGATTCTTTGATATGAAAGAATTGAAATTTGTTTCTTCTTTTGTAATGGATATACCAGGTGGTCCAACTGCCCCATCTTTTGACCTACGTGAGTTAGAACAGTTGCGGAACGCCAAGGGGAAACTTCGATTAAATTCATTGCAGTGGTGTAGCGAACATCTTTGTGCTCCTCCTGATTTTCAGCAAAGCGCTGCGATGAGAGGCACTTCCCAGTACTAAATTAGCGAGTGTACACCATCGTCTGCAACAGTGAAAATATATTATGTCTTCAACTTTAGTTACAAATTATTTATATTTGAGAGAATGAACTCACTTTTTTTTACCGATAAATGATTGAAAAGTATTTTAATGACGAATCCGTATTCACCGACAGCTATTTTTGCATTCTGTTTAGGATGCTTTATCTAACGTTACGGACTCCACATACTGCAAAGTGCGGTAAAAGAAAGTGCAAACAGAGCACGTTGGTTTTCGTGTCATTTGTTTGCTTTCTACTACTACTACTACTACTACTACTACTACTACTACTACTACTACTACTACTACTACTACTACTACTACTACTACTACTACTACTCCTGCTGCTGCTGCTGCTACTACTGCTACTACTACTACTACTACTACTACTACTACTACTACTACTACTACTACTACTACTACTACTACTACTACTACTACTACTACTACTACTACTACTACTACTACTACTACTACTACTAGGTACTACTACTAAAGGAATTAATTATTTCCTGTTTTCAATTTAAAAAAGAAATTATTTCTTGATCATCAAAACCTAATGGCATCCGTTGGCTTCGCCATCTTTATAGCTTCTTCTCTTCCTTGTTATTGTTGATTGTTCTGATTACCCTGCATATTTCTATTGGGGCATATTTTTATGTGATTTCTGTCGGTTATTTCTGTCTGGTCTTCTTTCCAACAATACTATCGACTCTCCGTGGGCATTCACTACTTACATTCTCTTTACTATTGCACCATAGATCAATATCATACTCTCTATGTGTTATATAATGCACGTCATTAGGAATAACAAAACTTAAATTTATTTGACATTACTCTCTTACATTATCTTGATGTGAATTTATCTGAAGTTTTTCAATGCTGTTCTTCATCTTCGCTTTTATATTAAATGTATTTTACAATACCTCTTTGTTCCAAACTGTAAGCTCGGTATAAAGATATTCTCGGTTTGAATCCCGTATTCCCTCGATACCTTTTGTTGTAATACGGGAGAAAAGCTAAAAATATTCAGTCTAATATAAAATACTGATGAAACTATTGGAAATTCAGAGAGATTTGGAATTCACACGCAGCCTCCGCATGTAGGTATTTTGAAAAAGAAGTATGGAAAGTTCGCTAAGAAATGTGCAAAGATGCAAAAATAAACTTACTTTAATACTAAGTAAATGTTATAATATTACAAAATTATAATTTTTGTTTCAGACCTGGTTCTACCCCAAGCCATTAACATCCTTACACAGCAAAAGTTCTCTCCATGGAAATAATACACTAACATAAAAAGTTCTCTCTGGGCTCATTTGAGCATCATTTCACCCGATATGACGACGTTGGAACACGTAAATTGCAACCAAAAATAAAAAGTTCTTGTTACTCAAATAATCCTATGATGTTCACTCCCATCAAACTAATATTTATTAATATATTAATAGTTGTAATCGATACAGTTCTGCTTTTAAATTACATTTTTAATACTTTACTCGTTTAGTTTATTGTTACCGCAATTCTTTAAGAAACCCTGTTTTCTTTAATCAAATGATTTCTCTAATATTTTGTTCCAGGACATTCAAATAGTGTGAAAAGTGTTTATCATGGCATCTACATTAAAGATACATTCCTTTCCTTTAAGTCCCCAAACTCCTGATCTAAGTCATGTTAACTTTTCCATCTCTTAGTTACGACTGTCAAAATAATTTCGCTCATATAACCACTTTTTAATTTTCGGTATCATAAATGACTCTTCTCTCTTGTAACAGCGTATTGTGATTTTATTCAGTTTTTAACAGTCACCATTTCCTGTCACTTCGCCAATATGACTCAGTTCAAGTTTTTACTATTACCACTTTTCATTTCTACTACATTCCTTTATGACGTAGCAGCGTAGACTACGGATGTTTCATTCGTTGGGGAGTCGAACACATGACTTCTGTCTTCTCTCCTGCACCTCGCAGCAATCGTCTCAAACAGTAGAACAGTACTTTCTACCAATGTGTCTCGAAACTGCTTGGTTATAGGAACTGGTTAGAGTGACAGAACGCTTTAGAGAGGGAGATAAAGGAACTCCCAGAATATTCTGGTTATCTGATAGTAAACTTCTAATGTTTACGCTGGGGTAGAGAGCTACTTATCTGGATTTTTCTGCACTTGTCCGGCACCCTATTGCTCAATAATAGTCAATTGTGTGACAATATCCAACTATATCAGTAAATTTATAGAATTTCCCAGAAGTTATCCATTTCTTTCTGACCCACCTTTCCATTTGATCGATTAAGTTAGGCGATTAAACTTATTGCTTACACCTTATATTGGCTTATTCCAGTTTAGTTACTTTTAAACACTTTCTGTGTAGCTTTTATTTAAACTTATTTGTTAATGTATTATAACTGTAGCTATAGAAACAAAATTTACATTGTGTTTCAGTACAAACATATTGGAAACAGCATATGAACAAACAGTAAAACAATAATTACAATACAGTATGGTAAACAATTGATAAATCAATGGTAGTAGTAAGTTATCCTGGCATTGGAAAACTAAATTTTATATATAGTGCCGCGAACCCATTATTTACGAAAGCGCTGCGCGGGAGCGATAAGGGACGGATGGAGCCGGGTGGAGATAAACAGCTTGCATAAGCAGATAAACATAGCGCGGAGATAAAAGACATGCCAAAACAGATAAAGTTAGAACATTCTAGTGAAATCTTGATTGTCTTACAGAACATTCGATTTCTTGTTTGTTACAGAATATTCCAGAAATATCTAGTAATATGAGTAGAGGTATTTAAGGAAACGGCGAGTCGCCAAGGGATAGTAGTAAATAGTCGTAAACAGACACGTAACGAGAGCTGTAATTGAAACTGATGTTTAGGAAGTGAACTCTTTGTTGTGGTCAACGACCTTGGAAGACTGTAATTGTGTATGTGACGTAATACTGCTACTGCGAGTGTACTTCTATGCAAATACATAACGATTTCAATTTCTGGAACTCGGACTTTTAATTGCACGAACCCACAAAGTCACAACTGTATGTATTGAAAGCAATTATGGAATTGTTCAGTGCTTCCTTATGTTGTGAAGAAACTTTACATTTTTGTCTGTAAGGTTCTAAATATTTGCATGCAAATATATGTAAGTATTGCACTACAGTAGTTACACAAAGTGGCTTGAGTTTTATTTAGGAGCAGCTCACGTGACAATTTCAAATGACCAATTCGTAACCGGGTATAGATTATCTGGTAAAAGAAATGAAATGTGTAGTGTTTAACGCCCACTTTTACTACATACGGCACCGCAGGCGGTGACACTGATGGTACATGAGATGAAGATGGAGCACCGGTGGAATGAGATGGCGGGGGAAACGGAGGTTCCGGAGAAAACCCGCCCCAGCGCCGTGTTGTCCACCACAAATCTCACTTTGCGGTCACCTGGGATCGAACCTGGGCCGCCTTGGTGAGAGCCAAGCGGTCTAACCACTGAGCCACGGCGCGGCCTAGAGTATCTGGTCCTTTCTGTTCTTTAGATAGATTTGATTGTCGTTGAAAACTGAGTTTCTGATTTCTGAAAGATTATTGGGGCAGTTTCTTATCCATTCAGTACTCCACAACTTGTTGTTTAAGCTGCTGAGATGTGTTTTAAGATCGGTGTGAGAGACTGACTTTTCCATGTTACTGGTAGGTGTTGTAGCTTCCTTGGCTGTTTTATCGGCTTGTTCATTGCCAATAATGCCAGTGTGGGATGGTATCCACAAAAAGGTAACTTGTTTGTTGCCATGAATTACGAGGGCTATCCAGAAAGTAGATTACGTTTTGGAATAAAAAGTAAACAAAGTATAGGAAACAAATTTTATTATATACAGATGAAAGCCACACTCAAATACTACTTTTCGACATAGTCACCATTCAAATTAAGGCATTTATCGTAGCGATATACGAGCTTGGAAATTCCTTCGTCGAAAAATTCGGCCGCCTGCGCCTTCAACCACTGCAGCTGTGCGTCGTCATCAAAACGCTGCATAGCCAGCCACTTCTTCATTGCTGGGAATAGGTGGAAGTCGCTCGGTGCCAGGTCGGGACTGTAAGGCGGATGAGGAAACAACTAAAACTTAAAAGATTCAAGAACTTCACGAGTGACATTTGCCGTGTGGGGCCGGGCGTTGTCGTGAATCAACAAGATCTTAGAGCTCAACATTCCTCTGCGCTTGTTTTGAATGGCTCTTCTGAGTTTTTGGAGAGTTTGGCAATACCTTTGAGAGTTTATTGTAGTGCCTCTTTCCAGGAAGTCCACCAAAATCACACCTTTTCTGTCCCAAAAAACAGTCGCCATCATCTTCCTTGCCGACATTGTTTGCATGCATTTCTGGGGTTTTTGGGGAGAACTTGTGTGCCCCCACTGCATTGATTGCAATTTCGTTTCACAGTTCACGTGTTTCACCCATGTTTCGTCACCAGTAACGATGCGATCGAGTAAAGACTCACCATCCTTATGGTAAACGTCCAAAAAGTTCAACGCTGCAGCCATTCGCTGATTTTTGTGGTCCTCTGTCAAGATTTTTGGAATCCATCTTGCACAAAACTTGTGGTAACCAAGCTTTTCGCTGATGATTTCGTGCAACAAACTTCGCGAAATTTGTGGAAAACTCAAAGAAAGTTCCGTTATTGTGAACCTTCGATTTTCACGGACTTTAGCATCGACTTTTTCGACAAGTTCGGCAGTCACTATGCTGGGTCTCCCACTTCGATCTTCGTCGTGAACATTGGTTCGGCCATTTTTAAATCTGATGACCCACTGACGCACTCCACCTTCAGTGATAATGTTGTCCCCATACACTTCACAAAGCTGCCGATAGATTTCTATCGGTTTACAGTTTTTTGCAGTCAGAAACCTTATTACTGCACGCACCTCGCAGCTCGCGGGATTTTCAATTAACGCAGACATTTGAAACCGTCACAGTATCTGAACGGAGCACAGCACGAACCTCTCACTAGCGCGGCTAGATGCCGACTGAGCTGCGCAACTCTCTGACCCCAAGATGGCCGCGCTAGCCCCGCCCCTAGCGGAAACAGACGAAAACGTAATCTACTTTCTGGATAGCCCTCGTATATTACAGAAGTGCTTGATTTCTTCAATTATTGGTTCTTTGTTTGCATGGCATAGGATACTTTCAATTACACTTCGCGAATCTGTACAGATGAGAAATTTTAATTCACGGGAATGTTTAATATATCTAAGGTCTTCCTAGTTGCAGAAGCTGTACAAAAGAAGATTGAGCTTATATCATTTAGTCTATGTTTGATTACATTGTCATTATATACAACTGAACAACCGGAACCACTTGATGAACGAGACCCATCAGTGTAAAGCTTGCTGAAGTCTTTGAATTTATCTACTGTTTCATTGAAGAGAGCTTTATAAATGCATACATTACCTTCCCTTTTTTGCTATTAAAGTTGTATCAATTTTTTGACGACCTATTTGCCATGGTGGTTAGTTTGAGGTTTTATATGGAATTTCTTTTTGGGAGGCATGCATTGATTTCTTTCAAATAAGTATTTAAACGATGGTAGAAAGGTTTGGGAAATGTTTTTCTTCTCATATACTTAGCAGAAAGTTGTTTGCAGAAGACATTTTTATACACAAGGATTTTTTGGGGTGTGTGATATTTTTGCTGCATAATTATATGTAAGCTTTCGTCTTCTAACATTTAATAGTTCTTGGTTGCTTTCCGCAAGAATGCTAAAAACTGGACTGGTTCTGTAAGCGCCAATGGCAATCCGTAAGCTAGCTACATTAGCAGGATTTAATGAGTTAACAAGATGAATTTTACCTGAATTGTAAACCATGGCTCCGCAGTGTAATTTCGACCGAATGGGTGGCTATAATTACAAATTTATCAACCCCCAGTTATTACTGGACAGAGCCTTTTCAAAGCTATGCTTGACAATGTAATGTAATTAATTGTAGTGTATTTGGAATGTATACACTTTTAAATATTTGAGCGTACGTTTTATGGAACCCACTGTCTAAATTAGCGTAACGCATATTGAGATGATTGTAAGGAAACCATTTAAAGAAAACTAACCTTTCGAGAATTAGCACCTAAATTATTTGATATTTTTATCATTATTAAAATAACCTATAGAACAGTACTACAGTCAGTTTAGAATTATTTTATTGCAATTTTTAAATTATAGCTCTGTACAAGGTATAGTACATATTTTGACATGGTTAAAATATATGTAGTAAGTTCATAACCGATTTGTGAAAGATGTATTCTTTCTTTGAAGCATTCGGTTGTCATGGTCGCTCTAGGCACCTTTTAAATCTTTTTTCTTTACAACAAAATACCTCATTTTTATATTTTAACGTTAGATATATAACTGTTAATTATCTGTAGTGAACAAGAACCTCTTGTATTTTTTCTGATTAATTTAATCGACATAGAGCATGATTATTCGCTTAAAATGCGCTTTCTTCGACTCGTTCCAACTAAAATCACTTCTGTAGATCGCCATTTCACATACTGAAACGTTTCAAAACTTTATGGAGCATTTACTCTCCTATCAACTACAGAAGAAATTAAAATAGCGTATTCCAAACGTTATATACATATAAGAAAATTATCCTGAGTAAATCAGATGCTCCAATATTCCTGTGTTAGTACAACTCGCTGTGTATTTTCAAAAATAAAATGGCAACAAAAATGCATTTCACTACAATATTACATTTATATTAACTATAATTTTATATATGATTCTAAGAGCTGGCAGCCAAGACTGCAGCGTAGATTATTTGATTTAAGATAACTACAAATAACACTGCTCCAAATTTAAACTTTTTGCCATGTCATATTTAGGACTTACTCAAGTTTAAAATCCTCCATATTTACTTTTCTTACTGACTAAAGTTTATGTTATTATTTTCTAAAACTAACACGCATTTTTTAATTACATATTTACACTAATTGAGCCTATAATGTTTCACGTTACATATATACCTACCTTGAATGTTATATTTTAAGGGTTGGCTAGACAGAACGTCTTTTAAAACAAACTTTATTTCAAATAATGTTTGTTCTGGCAGCAGCCTAATAAGAGACTGCCTTATTATTCAATTTGATGTTAAAATAATTTGTCATTTCTTGAAGAAGTTATCGTTCAGTTGTCTCTTTCTGTACCATAGAAAACGTTCAAAACGTCTAGATGATTCTAAAGAGGCCCTATTTAAACATCTAATTATCGCTTCAATTTGTTCTAATTACATTGTACCTATAGCGAAACGCCTAACTAAACAATTTCTACAATGATTTGGCTAGATTAATATGAAACAGATAAA
Source organism: Mantis religiosa (assembly GCA_030765055.1). NCBI lineage: Eukaryota > Metazoa > Arthropoda > Insecta > Mantodea > Mantidae > Mantis > Mantis religiosa. The sequence goes on from CM060959.1 coordinate 95,274,442, forward strand.
AGGTTTCATAAGCATAGTTTGTAGAATATGTATAAATAGGAAAGCTAGGAAAAGATATTTGAATGTTACTTGGGTTTACTTTGATGTCGAAATTTTGAGTGAAATCTTGTACACCTACCTGTCTGACAGAGATAGACAAAGCAAGAAATGGTAAGTCAGTTCTGTAGTGCTACCCAACCCTATAGCTTAAACAGCTGTTTTAAAACTCCTTATCTTCTGAAACTACCCTGTCACCTACAAAACAATAAATAATACAAAATGGCAAACGCAACATATTTAAAGAAAATTTTACCACATGAATCAGATGTCCCAAATAACTGTAACAAACGAAGATCTGTGAATAAACACCTCGAAACACTGATGAACTTGATGATTGAGGTTCAAACCCCATAAGCCTATGCCTTCTCTTCGCTTCCTCTGAGAAATTGTTCGTAAACCTCTTTTGTGATATTTAAAGGTTTTTCAGGCAAATTTTCAAGCATTTTAACCCAGAAGTACGTATGTGACTTGAACTTTGAAGTTAAGCGTGGGATGCACCAAAAGTGTTGTAGTTTGTTATATTATAGTCGTTTTTACCTAACAATGTTTTGTCTATTACTTTAAAGGTTCATTGTCCAAGATTCCGTATCGAGTATTATGGAATACCAGATATTTCTTAAAAAGCGACGTAAAAGTATAATGTTCCATAAAACTGTACAAAATATACTGAATATAAATAAAGTTAAAATGAGTTCTGAGTATAATATTAGCAGCTAAACAATTATTACTAGTTATATAAATAGAAGCATAGCCTAATGTAAACCTAAAGTATATTTTTTCAAAGAATTAAATTCACTGAAATGCAAACAAAGCTATTTTTCTGTTATTCTATACTTGTCCTATGGTCTAGGCCTAAAATCATTTGTTTACAGATGCTTTTGTCTATTTTAAACTAACTGTGATTCATGTTTTGTGAAAAAAAAATAATTTTTAAATTTTCTAAGTCACCTATTGCAAACTACCTGACCATTTCATACACTCCATTTTTTAAATTTATATAAATGCATTATTTTTATAGCAACAAAATAAATTGCAGTTTTTTTATAAATGACAGTTTATAACAATTAGTTATAGTATGTACTGATGATGATTTGGCGATTTTTATTTAATTTAAAAATCAGTTAGGTTATTTTTAAAAATGTAAATGGTATTCCATAATATCCTCCCGTCGTCTAAGTTTCAGATCAATAAATGTCAACTTAGCATTATCAGAGCCACGGGTTTGATTTGTACTAAACCTTTAAATTTATAATTGGCTGTATACTATCCCTTATTTCTAATCTTGACCCTAGTTTTAGTTATATTTTATCAATTCAATGCCTTAACGTCTTGCACAATACATGAAAACGCAGTATATATAGTTGGTATTAAAATAATATATAAGGTTTACTAAATAATAACAGTAGTTTTTTAATTCTTTATGCATTACATTTTTCATTATTTTATTCCTTCTAGAACTTTTTACATGGAAATATCCTTAATATATTGAAAATATTGCTGCAGAGAATTATAAAAAAGTTGATCAGTTTAACAAATACATTTTGCCATTAAACATTTCTAAAATATTAGCATTTGCTCATTTGTCTGACACTGAATAAGCATGCTTTGAGAAATACCTTGTCTTAAAAGGAGCCCGTCTAACTGCTATGCAATTTTTGTTTTTTCTATCACCAATTATCCTTCGAGAAACTTTACACCCGAATTCAAGTACCTAAAATTTTAAATTCCATCTGAAAATCAGATGCAGAGATTTCAGTGGAAATAATTTGTGAGAACCTTGTAAAAAATGTTGGCAAAACGTTTAATGAGCATATGTTTGTGTAGGGTGGCCCGTAAAAACAGATCAATTCAAAAGTTGAATAACGAACGTTTCCTTTACGTTCAGCATGCTTCCAAGGATACGATATATATTTTAAAGCAATTTTTTTTTAATTTTACGTCCTCCAACGTTAAGTCATATCGGACGATGAATGAAATGGGTGAAATAATGCTCAAATATGTCGGGGGTCCATGGAGCTTAGAGTTACCCGACATTCGTTTATCAGGATAAGGGAAAACCCCGGAAAAACCTTATCCAGGTAACTCACCCTGAGCGAGATTCGAACTCAAGACCTCTTGAACGTGAGGCAGACATGCTACCATCTAGGCTACCGAGGTGGGTATTTTTAAGCAAACAATATTACTCTCAAAGCGACCTTTACATTTTTTTTTTTTTTTTTTTCACTTGGAACTATTTCTGCTGATAGTACCTACCTATGTTTGCACTTAGTCCCATTGAAGCAGCTGTGAACACGCTGTGCAGAGGGATTTACGGAGGCAGCAAGCTTCGGGTATTCTTTTTTTTTTTTTTTTTTTTTTTTTTTTAATTTTTCATCCTCCAACGTTACGTCATATCGGACGGTGAATGAAATGGGTGAAATGATGCTCAAATGTGTCCAGCATCTATGGAGCTTAGAGCTACCTGACATTCGTCTGTAAGGATAAGGGAAAACCCCGGAAAAACCTTATCCACGTAATTCTCCCTGACCGAGATACGAACTCGAGACCTCTTGAACGTAAGGTAGACATGTTACCATCTACGCTGCTGAGGCGGGCGCTTCGGGTGTGATAAAGTTGCATTTCAATCGGCAGAATAGAGATGCTGACGAGAAAGTATGATGACATTTGCGGATACCGATTTTCTTATTTTTAAAGCCCTCGCATGAGAAATGTTAAATTTGGATGATAATTTGTATAAAACATTGTCCCATGTTTATAGTAGGCGTACTATTCTGGAGAGCTAGTTGTATCATATCGTAGACATTCTATCTGTCGTAATGTAGTTCCAAGTTTGTCTAGTTCATTTATGATTTGTTTCTTAGTTCATTATAATAAGACGTTTTAGAATATTCACACTGCAGTAACTGTTCTATATTCCTTAGGTATTAACATCAGTTATTTTGTGTCTGTACAAAATATATCTCTGAAAACAGGAGCTTTTGCTACCAGAAGCACTTCTTAGCTGAATATTTCGTAATCATTAACCATACCAGGGAAACGCAGATGAAAAACGCAGTCTCATCGGTCATCTATTTTTACTGTCATTGTTATTATTTATTAGTGTTTAGCTATTATTCTATTTTAACCGCCTACATTTTAAGAATCTACGAAATACTTTTGCGTAGTTATATTTTAATCAACATAAATATTTTAAAAGAACTGACCATATATGGATACCACCCATCCTATCCCATCCCATACCACCCCATTCCATTCTGTCTTTCTTTTCCTCTCTTATTTATTTTAATTTTATTTTCCTTCCCAGAAATTACTAGTTTATTATTTGAGATCTTGAATTATGAATTTACACCTATATGCTTCCCCTAAATATTTTGTATGTCGTTTCGACATGCTGTAAACAAGTGCAAGATTTACAGTATTTTTTATCTAAAAGGTATCGAAAGTACTACCTACTATTTAATGAAAACTAAGTTTAATATATAAGGGATGTGTGTATCTCTAATGGTAGAGAAAGTTGTATGATTATGTTCCAACAGATTCTTTGAAAATGAATTGTGTAACGGGATTTTAATATGTTTGAGGTGCTGCGATGTTCCACGTTGATCATTTCGAAGCTCCAGGATGAAAAGCTATATGAAACAACAATGTTTCATATGTAAAGAGTTAGAGACGATGTTCTCGAAGCCCCACGTTGGGCGCCATATGTAAAGGGATTATAGATAATATTTATGAGGTGCTGCGATGTTCCACGTTGATCATTTCGAAGCTCCAGGTTAAAAAGTCATATGAAACAACAGTGTTTGATATGTAAAGAGTTAGAGATGATGTTCTGGAAGCCCCACGTTGGGCGCCATATGTAACGGGATTTTAATATGTTTGAGGTGTTGCGATGTTCCATGTTGATCATTCCGTAGCTCCAGAATGAAAAGCCATATGAAACAACAATGTTTCATATGTATAGAGGTAGAGATGATTTTCTCGAAGCCCCACGTTGGGCGCCATATGTAACGGGATTTTAATATGTTTGAGGTGCTGCGATGTTCCATGTTGATCATTTCGTAGCTCCAGAATGAAAAGCCATATGAAACAACAATGTTTCATATGTAAAGAGGTAGAGATGATGTTCTCGAAGCCCCACGCTGGGCACCAAATGGAACGGGATTTTAATATGTTTGAGGTGCTGCGATTTTCCATGTTGATCATTTTGAAGCTCCAGGATGAAAAGCCATATGAAACAACAATGTTTCATATGTAAAGCGTTAGAGATGATGTTCTCGAAGCCCCACGTTGCGCACCAAATGGAACGGGATTTTAATATGTTTGAGGTGCTGTGATGTTCCATGTTGATCATTTTGAAGCTCCAGGATGAAAAGCCAATGTTTCATATGTAAAGCGTTAGAGATGATGTTCTCGAAGCCCCACGTTGGGCACCAAATGGAACGGCATTTTAATATGTTTGAGGTGCTGCGATGTTCCACGTTGATCATTTCGAAACTCCAGGTTGAAAAGCCATATGAAAAAAATGTTTTATATGTATAGAGGTAGAGATGATGTTGAATGAGTAGAGTCAGACTGAAAAATTCAATGCCATATCCGGGATTTGAACCACGGATCTCCCGCTCTCCGTGCGGTTGCTCTAAACCACTGCGCTACTATGGCCAACATGCCGATATGATATTAAATTCTCCAACTGACTCGTATATTTCCCGGTAGACCACTAGCAGTTCTCATATGCTATGAGACACGCACCTTTTTGTGGCGACTTACTATGCTGTAAGTACTTAAGTCCCAGGTTTCATAGTTAAACCACTATGTTATTCATGTAAATTGATGGAAATAATTATTTTTTCCACACTAGCCGTGTGTAGGCTAAGGATTACTTGGGTAGAGTCAGATTGAAAAATCCAATGCCATAGCCAGAATTTGAACCACGAATCTCCCGTTCTCGGTGCGGTTGCTCTAAAACACTGAGCTACTATGGCTATGTTCTGACTGCCATATCAGCACATTGGCCATAGAAGCTCAGTCGTTTAGAGCAATCGCATGGAGAACGGGAGATTCGTGGTTCAAATCCCGGCTATGGCATTGAATTTTTCACTACAGCTCTACCCAAACAAACCTTAGCCTATACACGGCTAGTGTGAAAAAAATGATTATTTCCAGAGACGATGTTCTCGAAGCACCACATTGGTAAGCCATATGCAAACGTTTTTAAAGATGGAAATGGGATGTTGATGCAATTGATCTCTGCGATGATTATCTCGAAGCTGGATTCTGAAACTTACCTCGGCTGCTCTTGTATTAGCATGAGAACCTATTTCAGGGTGCGGCCGCAGAAGAGAGATGATGGCGGAGTTGTGTGCAGATAAAACTTTTTTCAATGCCTTCTTTTTCAAATTTTAATTTTAATTTAGATAAATCATTTGAATAACACTTTTAAACTCTTAATCAAATAATAACTTCTATTAAACGTCGATATTATATAACATTAAGAACACTTATGTAACTTTTGCAATGATATATGCGCCGCGTTAGTTCTTGCAAACTTATGGATCTTCACAAATACGTCCGTTCTGAACGACGTTTAAACGTAGAAGAAGGAATATTTAGCCAGTCTCGATTTACTGGTCCTTTCGTTGCTATGGAAATAAACATTTTACCACTGATCCACGTCACAACCAATTATAATTATGTTCGCTGTTAGATTCAATTATATATTTATAACTTTTCTTTTAAATCACTTTTTAAATACTATTTAACACTCAAAATAATATTTCTTCTTAATATAAATTAATTTTGTTGTTATCTATAATCAATTTTCTTTTCTTCAGTCAAATTACTTTTGCACTTTCACTTATCCTAAACTTCGTCATCTATCCAATATAATTGAAATCAATTTTAAGCAAAACTGAACATAAAATAGCTGTTTCAATTGTGACAAGTGGAAGCTTGGCTGTTTTAACTTAAAAAGTATTAAAGTACTATTAAGTGCTGATAAGTAAATAACCTCATTAAAAATATAGTTGCTCCTGTTTTTGTAACATTTTATTTGGAGAATTTGAAATGGGTGATTGGCATTCCACCGACTTGTAAATTTAAGACATAATAGTATATTTTTAATTTTACAATAAATATATTTTAGTTTCATTAAATTATTTAAACTTCCATTAAAGTATATGAACTAGTATTTAATGTATAATATTTAAAACTACAACATAGAAAATTTAACACAAAATTTCTGTTTTATTAAGAAATTGAGATGAAAACGAGTTTTTATAAATGTGAAATATATTCCTTTCCTATTATAGACGTACATAAAGAAGCCTTTGGAAGATAGCCGTTGACATAGGTGAGTTATTATTCTAACGTTTATTGCCAACCTTTCTTGTTTTGAATGTTAGTGTAGGTTAAGAAAATTACTGTTAGAGTAAACAGTGAGGGCAACTTATGTCGTGGTTGCACTCAGGCAGGCACACCTTTTCGGGAGTCCCTAGATGGAACAAGTGCCTATATCGAAAAGCCCACTTAAAGTAAGCCATTAGAAAGTGGAAGGGGGTGAGTGGGGTGTGGGAACTTGGTCGTCGCCTGTCTGGTGTCTTCTTCTCTTGAAGAGTGCCGCCCCTCAGCTACTTGAGACTCCAGAGGTGTAACGTTGACACAACACCCCACAATTTTTCCTTTATGAGAACCCATAGTCTTCTTGGTATTGTTTACTAATGTGTATCTTTTGGCATTACAGTCGTAGGCTCTTTTGCGTTCCAGCATCTTTCAGACTTTATGGTTATGCATTAATGTCAAAGGGAGTAAAATTTGCAGAAGTTAAATTAACCCCCTAATCAGCCTCTGGAGGGACGACTATTCACCGCAACGTCAAGCAGAATGAGATGGAAATTTTACAATTTAATGCTGATGGTCAGAACTTTCCAAAAGTATTGCTGATAACCAAGGATGGGACCTCGACACTTGCGATACCTCGATACTCACTTCGAACGATACTTCAGATAATTCGCTCGGTATTTTTCGATACTTCAGTGGTGATTCTAAAATTTATATTTTTTAAATCCAAAATATTACTGCCGCAAGTACAATATCGCAAAGTACGAGAAATTGCTAGGATCGTGGTACCTGCACATTAACATTATGCAAGAAAACAATCGTGTGTCAAATTCAGTGACAGTTAACAGTTCACAAGAAGAAATAATTGCATATCTCAACGACGATTTGTCACCTCCTCTTTCTAGTACACTGGTTTACTGGTAAGCAAATTTAAATTCCCCCCTCCCCCCGAAAAAATATAGCCACTAAATGTTTGTGTATTCCACCTGCAACAATTTTCTTTGAAAAAGAAGAAGTACACTTGACCCGAAAGAATGAAAATGCTAGTACTTTTTTTATCAAAAACTTATAAAAGTGGACAGTTTTGCCTTTAAATGTCTAGTGTAGAGTTTAAAAATAAGAACACTAAAGGTTTTTAATGTGTGCACTTATTTCATTTCATTGACATTACACAGCTCTTCCAATATTCTAATTTGTATTGAAACTAGAAGTAGAAATGACAGTATCGAGTATTTAAGTGTCGGTATCGAGATAAATATCATGCATCGGTATCGAGAATCGAATATCGATAAAAATTGATATCGAGCCATTCATGCTGATAGCAAAACAGATACATTATTTATACATTAGGCAAACCTTTCAGTTGGTTAAATGTTGCAAATTTATAGGATTTACATTACACCTATCACCAACAAAAGGTTAAATAGCAGTTGAAAAATAGTGAAATATTGGTGGGGAATAAAATGATGCAAAGACATTTGTTAAAATTATTAAAAGAAATGAAATTAGAGTACATAATTAAACATATTAAATTAGAAGTGTGGAAGCATAAAACACGTTTCACAATGTACCTATAGTATTTATAATCCATGTAGAAATGTACCTGATTTCTTCCTTATTGATATTACACTTAAACCAATAAAATTATAATTGGAAATTTTAATAGTATCTGAAAAGGACGAGGGCTTAATAGTGTAGCTTATGTAATCTAGAATTTTATAACTACATCTTTCGAATGTTGTATTCGAGAACAAATTGCTGATACAACTCATCATTTTGGTTTTTGCTGAAGTCAAATCTTGTACCATACACCCTCGTAACTCTGTATGTATTAAAACCTGATGTGCTTTGTTTATATTTATTTTTCTATTCACTCGTTTATTAACTGTTACTGTTATTTTTGAATCGTTGAGCTCTTTAATTCACTTTGTTTCCAAATTGGTGGATCCATCATTTGTTGATCGTCCTATTTTTTCTCCAACCTTGTGGTCTATAACTTAGAGCTGTATATTTTGATCAAATTTTCAAATACTTCAAATATTTCTAAAGTGGCTTGTTACTCTCTATTAGCATTTAGGTAAGTAGAGAAAGCATTGTTTTCTACTAAGGAATTTGAAGTCGAACTGCTATCGGAAGTAGATGAGAATTTTTAAAAAATAAAAAGTGTATTTAGAAAAAGCCTATGAGCATTTCTGTTCAAAGTGGGTCTATCAACAGGATAAACAAAAGAGAATATGCCATAAAATCAAACTTGGATCTTAGGTTCTCGCCTTCCAAAGATCGGACACGAAGTTTTAAAAATCCCCACCTCAAACTACCCTTTGTATGAAAGAAGTTCCGAAATGTCCGAATTTCTCAGAAACTGATCTAAGAAATTTTATTAAAATACCATATGTGTACGATATAAATTGTGACAATATATTCAGAATAATGCATATAACTTATTGACAACAAGGCATTATATAAATATTTTACCCCATATTGTGATTGTAATAGCAGTGTCATTCTTTCCAGAGCAAATAATTTAACTTTGTCTTTCAGGTAATTTGTATAAAACTATGAAGTAGATGATGGCATCACAGAACGCTATATGTATGTTTAGGTAACCTTTTTTGGCACCAGTGTCAGATTTAGGCCAATTGTGCACGATTTATAGCGTCATTACAAGCCTGTTTTGATATTACAATTAAATATTGAAGACAGGCTTTTGCTTTTTATAACATTTCCTAATCATAAATTATTTTAAGAAAGACGTAATTGAAATAAGGACATTATATTGCATAATCCTAAGTAACAATGAATCTACAGCAGCACCGTTTGCGTGGAATAGACATTTGCTATGCACTTATGTTGAAAAGTATCATATTATAGCTTCAAAATATAGTAAATCTTTAATCAAAAAACTGATGATAAAGTAATCACTATAAAATGGATACTTTTCTAAAAAACGAGTTTTTAATATTATATGTTGACCCTTAAAGTAAGGAATGAAAGAAAAGTTTTCAGAAATTAATCAAAAAGTTAATAAGGTCTTAAAGACTCCGACTATGTTCATTTGAAAATTGTTTATGAATTAAATACAGTTTTGGAACTTGTTTAAAAAATGCGTATATAACTTGTCATAGATGTAATTTTGGGAGGAATAGATAAAAGAAGAGCATATACCTACTTCGAATATTTCCTACGACACAAATGTGTTGGGGAACAAAGGGACTGCTGTAATGTATGCAATTAAACAAACCTTATTTTGAATAAAAGTATAAATCTGTGTTTTATATTTGAATTAATAGTGTAGTTCTTAACTAAAACTTGTAGCATAGTGGCAGAGCCATGAGATGTTCAGCACACATTTGCTTTCCCTTATCATTAAAGTATGAGTGATGTAGTATTTGTTGAGGGGATTTGTACATGCTGGGGGAGCCATTGTAATAGTTGAGGTAAGTAGAGTTCCAGAATCAGTGTTCACCTTATTTGTTTCTCATTAGTTTTGGAGTTTAAAGCTGTTATTATTAATTTTATTATCATTATTAGAATTTCAAGTCAAACATTATTTAATGTTTCTGAAAATTAATAGGTAGTTTCCTCTTTTTGTGTACTTGACGGCTTCGTTATTTGGGTTTGAGTTGGTCGCAGTTGGCAAAGCTAATTTTCAAGTTACGTCATGCAAACGAACAATATATAGGTATACCAAAGCAAAGTTTGATTAACAGCAAATTTATATAAAAGACCTAATCATTTACTAAAAAGTAGTGAATTAGCTATTCGTTAAGCTGTCGACAGTTCTCTTAGCTTTTATAACTTTGAAGCTTTTTCAGTTGGATTAAACATACTCTGATATAATCTTCTACATCGAAGAGTGTTCTTAAATAAAATTCGTGGTTCTGAACTTACCAAAGCCAAGCCAGACTCACTCGTGACATTGCTTGCGATAAAAGAATAAAAAAAGAAAAGAAATAAAAAAGATTAGGCAGCGCTACTGTCCTGCAACAGTCAATGTGGCAAGTCAAATAACGTTATGGCCTAAGTTTGTATGAAAGATGAAGCAGATATTTAGATCTTTTAGAGGAAAATAGGCCACAAATGATTTTCAATTCTGCGAAATATTTACTGCCAAGCAGACTTGAAACTTCAGAAATGTGACTGAACAGTTTCCTTAAAGAACCATTTATACTGAAATTAAAATAGTTTCTCTTTGTCCATATTTCCGATACTAAGTGTACCTATATATTATTATCAGTATTTTGGAAGGCACCATAGACGTTTGAAATTTGGGAAACAGTAGGCGCAATATTTAAGTTAGCAACTTCTCTTGTTAATAACTTGATTTGCTTTCGAGTTCTTTAGAGTTGCTCTTATGTTTTTCCATTCCTTAGTGTAGCAGCCAATTTGCCACCAATAAACTTAACAAAGATTCTTGCTAGCTTAGAAGTAAAATCGGCTTTGTATACACCTGCAATATGTATTACCAGTATTTTATAAGTATTTAAACTTGGTTGTTTATATTCTGCAACCTTTATAGTTACCTGTGTTTTCCATCTTCAATAGCACGAGGGTCAGCTGATAAGTCTCAGGCTACACATAGGGATGGCGACACTGGATCAGTTTGACGGATAGCATCATATAGTTTAATTCTATACTAGCTTGTATCCATAGTTACAGGTCAGTAGCTTGTTTAGTTTTTGAATGACAGCGTTTTAAACAAGATGAGTGTAGAGGTTTCACAAAAATGGAGTATTTGGAAAAACGAGCAGTGATTAAATACTTCCATTTGAAAGGCTTAACGTCTAAAGAAATCAAGGAGGAAATGGACAGTACATTGAAAGACTCTGTCCCTTCACATACAATTATTAAAAGGTGGTTTGCAGAGTTTAAAATGGGACATAGGACCACTAGTGAGGAGCCTCGCTCTGGACGCCCTGTGGAAGTCACAACTCCGGAGATTATTGAAAAATGCATCGTTTAGTACTGGAAACCGCAGATTAAAGATGTTTGAGATAGAAGAGGCTGTAAAAATATCAAAAGAACGTGCAGGTAATGTTATAAGTAAAGTTTTGGGCTTTCACAAGGTCTGTGCAAGATGGGTGCCGCATTTGTGGACACCTGATCAAAAGTTGCAAAGAAAAACTGTTTCTGTTAAAAATTTGGAGCTCTACTATAAAAATCTCAGTGAATTTTTGAGATGGCTTATTATCATGAATGAAACTTGGATACATCACTACACCTGAGAAAGTAAATCACAGTCAAAACAGAGGATTACACCAGGTAAACCAACTCCAAAGTAGGCAAAGTCAAGGTTATGGCGACAGCTTTCTGGGATGAACAGGGATTTATTTTTATTGATTACCTGAAAAAGAGTAAAAGTATCACTGGTGACTACTACGCAAGCTTACTGCAACATTTGAGTGTTGAGGTGAAAAGAAAAAAACCTCATTTTGCAGAAACAAAAATCCTGTTTCTTCACGACAATGTTCCGGCCCACCGTTCAGTCGCTGCAGTGGGAAAATGTGCGAATTAAAGTTCTAATTGCTTGAACAGCCATCCTATTCGTCAGATCTAGCACCCAGTGACTATCACATGTTCCCGAACCTCAAAAATGTTTTGGAGGACGAAGATTTAACAGCAACGAGTAGGTCATTGATGCGGTAAACAACTATTTTGAGGATCATGATAAATGGAATACAGAGATGGTTAATTAAATTAGAGCACCGATATGACAAATGTATTAGCCTTTCTGGAGATTATGTTCAGAAAAAAAGAAAAACAAAGTTTAAAATGTTTTGTTTTATTGTGAGGCCTGGACTTATCAGTCGAGCCTCATACTTACGGTTCTAGTTTTTAATACGGTACCAATAGAAAATGATGTAGCACCCAACAGCATAGGAACCTAAAATTTATGTTATTAATAAATCCTTAGCAAAATATACAAACGTATGTATTATTTTTATTCAAATATTATCTAATTGTGCAATTGGACAAGTTGTTAACATTAAATGCGATTCAATACATCTTGAGGTGGAAGCCAGATTTTCACATGAATTACATAAATTATTAGGTCTCTCTGAGACAACACTAGTAGATACTTCATGAGTTGGACAACCGAGCAATGTCGGTCATTTTTATAAAATTTTACTGCTTTATAATAGCCATAAAAAATCGAAAGATTCATTTCGGCTATATAAATAAATAATAATCTAATAACCAAGACATGTGTTACTTCAATTAATTCATTAACAAAAGAGTGCATAAGGTGTAACTTTTCATTTGTTCACCTTTTCCTTAATGTGGAATAAAATATGGAAAAGCAATTTTGAATTATTATTGCTCTCTACGGACTTTTCAAGTACTTGCAAAAAGTAATTGGCTAACCACGAACTGTAAATTACTTATCAGATCGGAATGCTTGGGGATTGTATTCCCAATATGTATCCTCGACCTGATAAGTATCACTTACAGTTCTTATTACGCAATATACTACTAATAGTTAATTTTAGTGCCAAGATTTGGAGCATTTGAATGCTACATCCTCAAAAAGCCACCCAATCACTTCCAGTAGCTCATTTATCAGTCTCTATTAAATTTGTTAGCCTACTTATATTCATCAAAGACTGAGAATTGGAGACGATATCAGAACTGTCTCACACAGTTATCGGAATATAGTGATGCTAATAAATAATTTTAGAAAATAGTTTAACAACAGAGAAATTACTTTCTTTAAAATAAACGCTATAAATATACACAAAATCGTTTTAAAGGAAAACTGTTGTACCTCTCGTAATCTTGTTCTGAAATATTAATTTCAGACAAATAGCGCGTCTAAATAACATTAGCATAATTACGTCACTAACAAGAAAAAATTTAGTTCGCTTTTATCATCACTGAACTTTAGGCAGTCTCAATGCCTCAAGACCCAACTCATAACAGGTGACGTTTAACACCAAGTTCAAAACCATATAGGTAATTCGAGTCATGTGAAATGTGTAGTGTTTAACACCTGCTTTTACTACATACGGCACCGCAGGCTGTGACACTAATGATACATAAGATGAAGATGGAGCACCGGTGGAATGAGATGGCGGTGGAAACCGTAGGTCCCGCAGAAAACCCGCCCCAGTGCCGTGTTGTCCCCCACAAATCTCACTTTGAGGTCGCCTGGGATGGAACCCGGACCGCCTTTGTGAGAGCCAAGCGGTCTAACTACTGAGCCACGGCGCGGCCATTCGGTTCATGGGTTCGTTAGAAATCTTATTAATATTCTGGCTTAATGCACTAATTAACAAGTAAGATAAGTAGTTCCGATTATGAGGATAATCGCCTTTGAGGTCCCAGATGTGTGCTCGGTGGAAGAGGCGCAAGAATAAAGGAAGAAAGTTATGGGTGCGCCCTTTTTAAAATAACATCTTGTCTGAATTGAAAGTTGAGGGGAGATTCGACTTCAAGAAGCTTCTAACAATGTCGGAGGAGACCCTGGTTAATCGTGACATTTTTTTTATTTATTGTTGAAGCAGTGGAGTCCCGCCTTAATTTTCCCATATTCTCTGTCATATCCCCCTTTGGCAGATTTGTATTCGGTCTCTCAAAATTACGAGGGCTGTTAAATAAAGAATTGTTGTTTTTTTTGTATGTAATATTACGTCCTCCAACGTTAAGTCATATCGGAATATGAATGGAACGGGTGAAATGATGCTCAAATGTCTCCAGGATCCATAGAGCTTAGAGTTACCTGACATTCGTCTTTCAGGACAAGGGAAACCCCAGAAAAAACATTATCCAGGTAACTCACCCTGACTGAGGTTCAAACTCGGGACCTGTTGAACGTGAGACAGACATGCTACCATCTACGCTACCTAGGCGGGCACAATAAAGAATGATCATAATTTTTTTACGGACATAATGTTTCGCACTAAACTTCAATCTTATTATATTCTGTTGGCTTAATGAGAAACAAACACGACGTAGTAGTATCATTGTTGTTACTCCTGGTTCCCACCTGTGAGAACCAGGCAAGGTCAAACGTGTCCAGTATCGCTGCAATCGCTGCAATGGACGTAACATGCAATTAAAGTTGATGTTAGAGGAAGATCCGGAGTTTCTTTCAAACGTAATCACTGTTGATGGAACTTGACTATATCATTTTGATCCTGAGAGCAAACAGCAAAGCTCAGTGTAAAAATATCCTTCATCACCAACTCCCAAAAAGCAAAAGTGGTTGCTTCTGCTGGGAAAGCTATGGTCATCTAATTCTTTGATATTCATGGAATGGTTTTCCAGCATGTTGCACCTGCACACACATCAGTAACTGGACAATACTGCAGGGAGGTCCTGAAAACATTGCAATCCACATAAGGTGCAAAAGACCACATTTCCTCGAAGCAGGCTGGATGCTGCACCACGATAATGCGCGGCTGCATATTGCCAATGTTGTTGCCGAATATCTTGCAAAAATCAACGTGAAGTACATCTCTCACCCTCCCTATAGTCCGGATTTAGCACCACGTGACTTTTTCCTATTCCCTGACTTGAGGAAACGCCTTCTTGGGAGGCATTATTCATCATCAGAAGCAGTGGTGAAGGCTGTGGAGGCGATTTTGAAGGATCTCTCAAAAATGGTTTCAGCATGTCTTTGAAGACTGGCAGAAACGCTGGGACAAGTGCATCGCATTCGGGGGAGACTATTTTGAGAAGGACCATCAAAAATATGAGGATGAGTAAAGGTACGTTATTAAAAAATAAATTGTGATCATTCTTTATTGAGTAGCCTTCGTACTTAGCAAAAGGAGCGTATGAGGAGTTATAAATGTAGGGCAGTTCTAATTTGAGATCATACTATCACTTTAAGATTAATTTCCAAACTCCTAAATTTTTTCTCACAAATTTTAAGAATAATTACGGGAATGTTTATCACCATGTAGATATCCATATTCATTGTTTCAAATTCACAATTACTTAATTGGAGCACTATACCTATTCCGATAAAAATTTGTATATGTAGGTATGTATCTAGGCAGGATAATACTTTAAAAAGTAGATGTAAAGGTACACACAAACGGAGGAGCCCCCATAACCGGGGCGGAACACCATACGCAGACCCTCTGGGAGGAAGGCATCAGGATACTGACCCGAAGGGCGACCAGATCTAATTGAGTACGTATAAATGGGGTCCCAAATGTTTGCAGTTCGAACGCATCTGATGCTGATCAAGTCCAACCCAGTGCACGAGGAGGCGGGACCTAACCAAGCAATCCCGATCGGCGCCAAGAAGGAACATCTACAAAGCGCATCATTTCGCGCTGCCGTAACGCGCCGAACATCGGTCCTTTATCCCAGAAACGGATATCAGTAAATATTGTGATGGCTACAAGAAATGAGGAACAGGAATGTCGTGGTAGAAGAGGAGCCACCACAGAATTCGTCGACCGAACTGGGGAAACCATGCAAAGCTTAGGGCACAGACGTGCTGAATGCGAGCCTGGTACCTTACTACATAGTGATCTCGCTTATATTACTAATAGGTAGAATATCTGCAATATTTCTTTCTAAATGAATGCATTGCAAAGAAGCCTTCCTACAGCTATTAGTTACAGATTCTGTATTAGTAAATACTTCCCAAATGTGCTTTGCAGAGGTTTAAATACCATAATTTTAACTTCATTGGTTTCAGTTTGCCTTTCCTGAAGGTTTGTGAATAAACAATTTATTTTCCTTAACAAAATCTAGACATGCAATGAGAAATTTCAATGATCACTCCTTTTGTAAAATGCGCTTACTCTCATGCAGCTCTTATCTTAATTACCTACTGTAGTAAATGTGGTGAGCTGCATGAGAATGCACCAGACGACGAAGTTAATCGTGTATAGAACTATTTATTTTTAAACAGCATATAGACCTGATTTATCAACATCTATGCATTATTCTACATGGGATCATTTTCAGGTTTTGATGAAATTGAATATTTAATAGTTTTATATATAAAGGAATGTTATAAAAATTATGGATCTTTATTGGAATTCTCTGGTAGGGTTTATGAGAGAAATGGAGTTCAGATCGCATGATAATAAGGAGCTGTCACAAATTTTGTACTACTGCTAAACCATTTGCTTATGTTTTAATTTTTGTCAAAAGTGCAAATTTTGGAAACATTGCAGTACATGTACATTGCACAATGAGACAGAAAAAAGGACAACAATCACAATGCGAGGGATGTTGTAGAGGAACAGAGATTATTTATTATTATTATTATTATTATTATTATTATTATTATTATTATTATTATTATTATTATTATTATTATTATTATTATTATTATTATTATTATTATTATTATTATTATTATTATTATTATTATTATTATTATTATTATTATTATTATTATTATTATTATTATTATTATTATTATTATTATTATTATTATTATTATTATTATTATTATTATTATTATTATTATTATTATTATTATTATTATTATTATTATTATTATTATTATTATTATTATTATTATTATTATTATTATTATTATTATTATTATTATTATTATTATTATTATTATTATTATTATTATTATTATTATTATTATTATTATTATTATTATTATTATTATTATTATTATTATTATTATTATTATTATTATTATTATTATTATTATTATTATTATTATTATTATTATTATTATTATTATTATTATTATTATTACTATTATTATTATTACTATTATTATTATTATTATTATTATTATTATTATTATTATTATTCTTATTATTATTATTCTTATTATTATTATTATTATTATTATTATTATTATTATTATTATTATTATTATTATTATTATTATTATTATTATTATTATTATTATTATTATTATTATTATTATTATTATTATTATTATTATTATTATTATTATTATTATTATTATTATTATTATTATTATTATTATTATTATATGTAATTTAATCGTACTTCGTATTTATAGGACTAAAACTTTATAGTTTGAATACTTTCGGCAGAATAAAGCGCCGTAGTTATTCTATATAGGCAACCCAATTCACTCCCTAGGAAACAGACGAGGCTGCTAGTTTCGACGACATTATCGACGACATTAAATACATAATTGTTGAATATGCATACATATCTTGGTGTTGCTACATTTTTGGAATGATGTATTCAATGTGATGGTGAACAGAGAGTGCCATTAAAGAAATGGGGTAGGTAATAATTATGTGGGATCATTTATAAATACTTAAATACTTATATATTGTTCTGTTTAGATGATGCTTCCTTCTAAGCGAATGTGCAGATATTTTACAGAGGGTAAAGTTTCTCAGAAATGATTTTTAATTTTACTAAAAAATTAAGTTAAATAGAAATGTTTTCGTCTGCAAATACTTCTCAGATTCATTTATAGGCATGGGATTTTAAATCTGAAATGCAGCAACTGTAGATGTTTAGATGCTTCTTCTCATAAATTGTGCTTAATCTTCTCACCGACTTGAAATGTCCCTAAAATTGTATTCAACACCAAATTAACTATATATTCAAAACTTCGCCTGCATACGGTCCAGTTGTGCTTATGCTAAAATTCTTTCTGAACCAGCGAATCCACTCATAAAGCTAAATCCTCTTAAACTCTTAAAACCAAATCTTACCTACATTAAAATTACTTTTCTTTTAATACTTCTGCACTGGAGGTTATATCCATGCAACCAAGTTACAAAGCATACGGCCAACTCTCTGATATGCAAAGTTTATCCCCAATACAGTTGTCTTTATAAAACTAATAATTTACCTTATGACCATGTCACTGATCTTTTAATACCGAATAATATTTTTGGGAATTAGATCTCTTGGTAGAAAGTTGCCTATATAAAAATATATCTTTGTTATGCATCTGCATGGATTTGTAAATAAAGGCTTGTTTTGATTAAATGCCACATGCCACATCAAATGCCACATGCGAGTTAACTATCATAATTAAAAAGGAGTAGGCAGAAAGGATGTTAGACACATCTTCAACTATTCAGGCATAATGATAGGTATGTGAAATCTAGCAATGTTAATAAGAATAGCTTATCACGAAAATATTAACACTCTGCACTGTTTCTGCATTTTTTCAACTCTTTATTCTATAAGTTTAAATACAGATATTGTACAGTGTAGATATCGTTTGAGGTTCAGTAACAAAACTCATATACTTAACATTACATTTGGTATGGGATGCTGCGAACATTTCAGCCTGATTGCAGTATCTATAGACTAACAATCCTCTGCCGTTAGGGAATTTAGGTTTTACTTTTGTCAAAGTGTGATATCTTTCTCTAACTAATATATAGGTAGTCTCTGCCTAACTCTTACCCTTCCTCTCCCTCCCGCAAGCCCTCTGTCTCTAGATACATCGTACACAACTATTCTTTTTCTGTTTATCTATTCTTTTGTTTTAAATGTTGAATATCATGCGAACTTAACCGTCTTAATTTTTCTCTCGGTGATATAGATTCTTACTTTAGTTGCTTTTTAATAATTTATATATTGCTTAATTTTCTTCTGTTTTGTATTTTTATGTATAGTTATGCAACAGAAAATCTGATGGCCTTAATGTATTCAGATATTTTGTTTTTGGCTTCTTTGCTCCTGGATGTAGGTATAAGAAATATGATAAAAGTCATTTAAAGTTTATCTGCAAATCTGAACACCTACTAAAACGTCCAGTTTGGTATCTGAATACATTTCATAAAATTAAGAAATTATTTACTCCAACATAATATTTTGCACGTGGTAGTAAATAAACAGGTTCATAAAATTTAAGTCACAAGCATGGCTATTTTTGTGAAATTCCTTAAGACTACAAAGTTTATTTACTACTACAAATTGAGTCATTTTAGTTAACATATGCGTAAAAAGCTTAAGTATGGCATTTAAAATGTTATTTTATTTTATTTTATTAATTATTTTATGTTTTTCAACAATTTTAAAATATTAAGTAATACAAATATTATGTAGAGAATTTCAAAAATGTCTTAAAAATTAAATGGCTTGAAACATTTGAATCTAAGTGAAGAAAATAATGACAGCGTCAGACAGAGTGGGAAAATTGAAATATTTTACATTAAGATCCTATGCTTGAATAGGTATAGCTATCAAAAGTCTGATTAAAAGTGGTTATATCAAGGTAAACATCCTCTAGGTATACGTCCACCATTAAAGGAAAAAGTACATTATATAAATAAATACATGGATTAAATATATAATATATGAAAGATGAATAAAATCTTTAAACTTTAAACTTCCAATTTAGCCTTGTTATATTAAAAATACACATTATTTTGTCTTTGTAACAAGCACCTATAAATATTTAAATTCTCTAATTTCTTTTTATAAACGTGTGTAAATGTTTTACTAATATTTTTGTGGACAAAAATAGGAAAATTTTACACTTAGGTTTTCATTTTGTTTAGCTGAAGATATACAAATATTTTACAACGAGGCACAAAAACATTTTAATTGAAGGAAAAACAAAAATTTAATGTGGTAGTGTGAAGTTATTTCTAGGTTATGATAGTATCAAATTTATACGCAGTCGAAATATGTAGTAGGTATAGAAAAAAAACTGGGAGCAGGTTTGAAGTTCACGTCTATTCATTTAAACTTTCATTTAAACACTTGCATATTTATGTTGTCGTTTTGTTTTATGATTGTTACAGCTTCCTGCATGCATCAAGTATTTGAAAGTAAATGCGTATGATTTCTGTACTGAATTAATTACTTGCAATTGTAGTTTGCTTAATTATATAGATACTCTCTCATAAGTAATTTTTTTAAGGATAACAATTAGATTTGAAATTTATACTGACCAGAAATTAGCTAATTTTCAAATTATATACCATTATATTCTATGATCTTTGAGCCATTGTTTAGCGAGCTTTATTATCCCACAACGGTACCAGTCTCTGGTTTTTGATGCGAAGACTTCGGTGAATGTTGTCAAAATTCCTTCCACGTAGAAAATGGGCGATTGATCGAAAAAGTTGAGAATCTGATGGTGCTAGATCAGGGCTGTGTGCTGGGTGTGGTAGCATTTCGATTCCTCCCAACTTCTGAGTTTTTTCCATGGGTCTTCGTGCAGTATGGAGTGTTACATTGTCCTGTTGCAATAGAACTCTATTTCGGTTAACTAATGCTGGGTATCACCGTCTCAAAATTTCATGAACTCGTTCCATTTGTGGAGAGTAAAGGTTTGCATCAGTCGCCCGCCCGTTTGGTACAAACTCCCAGTGAATCACAACTTCAAAATTCCGCCAGACACACAACATTACTTTGGGACCGAACTGATTTTTTTTAACGATAGCTTTGGCAGGTTGGCAGGGATCAAGCCACTGTTTCGAGGTATCAGGATTTCGGTAATATACCCATTTTTCATCACAAGGGACAATTCTCCTGACATATCTATCATCCATGGGATTAGGAATAAGCTGACAACAAATATCCACTCCGCGTTCAGCCTGTTGAGGTGTCAGTTCATGAGGTACAGATCTACAGCTTCTGTATGATTTTTCAGTGTCTTAATGTAGCAATGTATGGTATCTTTTGTTGTAACAAGTTCTTCTGAAGGACTACGGGTACTCTTTTATGATTTTCTCGCAAAACTTGGCGTGTATCCTCAATATTCCATACTTTAGGTCTTCCAGAATGCGCTAAATCTTTAGTGTTTCGTCTCCATTGTTGAAACGTTGGAACCATCGTTGTGCCACACGCTCACTAACGACACCTTCTCCTTCCACTTCATATATTCTTCGAGCTGCGGTAGCGGCTTTATAATCTTGCTTCCTGTAGTGTTTTAGAAAGACTCTAAGTTCAAACTTCGTTATCTCTATTTTGTGATTGTTTATTAACAACTAAAGACTGATACATGCTCGCAATGTACGTAACACTAGCCATGTCATCCTGTAAATAGCATTGCCAAATCAAAGAAAGCCAATACATTTTCCAAAACACCAATAGATAACTTCTGTGACAACCTAATTTTAAAGCTTTAAAGGCGCAATCTCTATTTCATGTGTTGACCTTTGTTTGCTTACCCCCCTTTCTCTTTTCCCTGGAAGTATATCTATTAATGTTGGGCGATTGAGTTAAATTGTAAATCATTTAATTTCAAGACATGCAGATATATTTTTATGTACTCTGCCGACATAATACTATTATGCCACTGTGGCAAATCGCCCGAAAGGGTGTTAAAATTCTCACGTTTGGTAGTTATACCTAATCTAATACCCATCCCGGGGAACCTCCATACGATCTTATAGCTTCAAATTTGATTCAGTTTGCCATTCCCAAGCTACATTGACCAATTAATTATGACACACAAGATATCTATAAATTAACAATACAGTGTAGTTAATTAGAACAGCAGATTTAAAATTACAATACACCCTCTGTGGAAAAATATAGACAGTTACATATATAGTCAAAATTTCATTTCCAATACATATTTGTACATTTTGGTTTGCATTTTCCGAAGAATAACAATTTTTGCTAGACCCATTTCTTCTTTCATGCATACTTCGATCATTTTATTCAGAAATATGGATTTCCATTTATAAAAATTGTATCATAGAAGAAATTTAAAAATTCTTTATAAACGTATTAAAACTTAATTCTAGTAAAAACTATTAAAACTAAAAATTGTAAAATGTATTAAAGAGTATATTTACAGTGACATCAGTGGTTAAATACTAAAGCAATACACCGAAATAAAAATGTGTTGACGTTTTTGGGTTAACGTAAATAGAATACACAAATCAAAATTAAGTAAGGGTTATTTTGTGTTCGCGCTTCTATAGAACTGGGTAATTATTTGAGAGAAGAGGGCCCCCTCAGAATGGAAGCTGCAACAAATGGAGGCTGCACTTAGCTCGTTGATACCTGCAACATGAGCTGTATTAAAAATGTACATAATCAATACAAAGGAGGAGTTGGATGGTAGGCTCCACCAATAGCACATCTTCTTCACTTGACGTCATCTCTTAGGCCACTCCCCTACCAGAGTAAGAATTATGCGTGTCGGAGGCCGACAGATGAAATGTTTTCGGTGGAACCAGGTTTTTATTTGCCCTCCCCCTGCCCCCTCAAGGAGCAAGCGGTTCTTTGCCCTTGGAGTGAGCTCAGCGCCTCAGTCCTCCACGGCCAGTCCTGGCTGCGATAGCACACTTGTGTCGTGTTGCAGATGTGCTTTTGTTACTGTGTTACGGCTCAAACAAACAAGTGACTGTGTATTGCAGTGAAATTGGCAAGTGCAGCTATAAGTTCCTTTTACCAGTGAACAGTCATTAAGTCTTGTAATCACGTAAGTACGCTTGTAAAAAACATTACAATACGACTTCTGGGTGAATTTTTGTGAATTGTTACTGATATTAATGGCAAGAAACCTAAGCTAGAACTGTTTATTAACGAAAATTTATACATCGAAATTTAAATTTTAAAAAAATGTTATATGTAACATTAAAATTGCCTTTTCTCTAGTAATATAAAATCATGTTTGTATTATTTCCTATTAATGATAACAATTGTTTAATTGAGCTAACATTTCGATAATAATTATTTTGTAGGCACCTACGACATTCACATGTCAATCAAAGCACTAGTCAACAAATGTTAATCTTGTAAACTTGATATGAATATAACAAGCTAATTGACCCGTGCTGTGCTTGAAAATAATAGTATTATGTGAGGGTGTAGTTTTAAATTAAATATTATATCTATTGGTACGATTTCAGTTATGCAAATTTTTCAAGTGACAAAAGTGCTGGATTAATAACAAACCAACATTTTAAATAAAACAGAGAAAAATTAGAAAATATCCTTTTCATCCTTTTGTGGGAAGCGAACCCCTCTCCACCCCCCCCCCCCCATCTTTTTCCAGAAACAACTCCATCATTTCTGCTTCCTGTCTTCGTAGAAAATGTTAGTTTACTTAGTTACCAAATTACCAAATAGTTTACTTAGGTGTACATATTAGCTAACTGCTCTCACAGATCCCTAAAATCGTAGAATATCTTTAAAAATTAGGTTATAGTAAATTAAGTTTACTATCATAGGTTGTGTAAACAAAGGGGTTCTGCCTCTGTAGATCAAATGGTAGCGTGTCTGAATCATGTCAAAAGGTCTCAGTTCAATTTCCGTCTAGGTTAGTTTTCTGGATGAAGTTTTTCCGGGGTTTTCCTCATCCTGTAAGATGAATGTCGAACAACTATAAACTCTGTGAACCCTGGGCTCATTTGAGCATCATATGACCAATTTTATTCATAGTTAGAGGGCATTAATTTTAAAAAATGAAGAGGATTATAGTATATGAATATTACGTGAGTAATAAAACAGAACTTCTGTGAGAGATATCGAGGAAACTTTTAAAACCTTTCCATCTTTTCTAGAGACAGGAATTCCTAACACACTGTAACATAGAATGCACCAAGGCATACAACATTTTAAATTTATGTTAAGAAATGAAGCAAATGATGTTTCTAAAAATAAAATTTAATCTCCCTGAACCCAAAGTTGGTCCATTTTCTCAGTAAATGTGTGTGCCTGCATTCTTTGGCCATTTTGACGTATATGCATTCCAAGACTAAGTAATTTCAAAAATACTTCTATATGAACTACCTAAACTTTAAATCTGATAAAAAATATTGAATGTAAAAACCAAGTCTTCATCTATATTTACTCCTGAAACACTGGTCAAAATTTAAACAAATATGTTTAAAGATTCTAAATTGATTTTCTATATACATTATTTCACAATGCATAGGTTAGTAAATAAAGAAGGCAGTTGTTTAATGTAAAATGCTGCTCACTACATTTTGGTATTTCTCAACGCTTACTCAAGGAACATTTGAAAATCAATTAAACAAAGAAAGCTAAGTGGAATGCAGTCTTCCTTGTGGAATAAAATCCAAAAGTTATTTGTGAGAAAAGAGACACTTAAACTTTTAACATTCCTTAGCTTGACAAATGTTCGATACCACATTAACGTATTCAAAGTCAAACATTTTCAGTGTTTATCGAAAATAAAAGGTTGTTAGTGTTTCTAAAAGAAAACGGAATACACCTGAAATTGAAGACTTTGTATAACTTTGATTAGAGAATCAAGCTTAGAAGTAAATGTCATATCCATATCTTTGTTATTAATATATTTAGTGGATATTTTATCAATATTTGGCGAAACTGTGTTTTTCTCATCACTTATACCCTTAATTTGAAAAAGAACACAAAATATGAATGCAATAAATACATTTTCAGTGACATAGCAAGCTCTATCTTTTAATAATTGCTAAGTAATCCTTTTGATTCTTGGCGACAGCTTTCATCATTTTGATTTCCTAAACAAAGTGGCACGACCTTATAGCTGAAGGAAGAATTAGTTATGTAAAGTCATTTTTAGTTTCTTTGAAAATCCCCCCTTCTCTCTCTCTCTCTCTCTCTCTCTCTCTCTCTCTCTCTCTCTCTCTCTCTCTCTCTCTCTCTCTCTCTCTCTCTCTCTCTCTCTCTCTCTCTCTCTCTGTCGGTAAAGCAGAAATTACAAAACTGAAAGTATATCAATGGGTTCACTGGAACAAAAAGCCGATAAAGTTGTCCGCTATCAACTACTCTATTACACTGCTAGTTTATCGTGTAATGTTTATCTTTTCCGCACACTTTAAATGCCAGTAGTAACCATGTTAGATCGGTCGTGTGACTTCCACGAAAATTCGCTATGAATATAGCAGAAACTATTTGAGGAATCTTTTCAAACACAACCAAATGCTTGGATTACTCATTCTTGTCCCCAAATAAACTCAACCGACTGTTTCCTGTCATAAGGTTAGTTTTCTAAGAATATATGTTTGTCAAACTACCTTTGCGGCTACCTATGGGCTAGAAAGCAATAAATCACTTTGATGGGTAGCTGTTTTACCTTGCACTTATTTGAAGAGTTTGAAAGAACCACTCAACAGTGCAAAGTATTCGCATTAGGGAATGGAACCTCATTCGACATGGGTTGTTTTCAAACATTTTTCGTCTATGAAGTAAGCCTTTCTGGAATAGGTGAGTCATGAAGGTTTTCGAAACCATTATCATGAACAATGAAATTGGTCACAATTTATTTTCACCATTGTTATAAAAAGATCCTTAGATTTACTATTATCAGAAATAAAAGACTTGCTACTGGATTTCTAGCTGCACTAAATTAAAATGAACAACTGCGAGCAATTCGGAAATAATGGACACAAAATTTGGCATTATAAATCGATTAATATATACCTACCTTACACTTTTGCAAAGTTTTCAATTATACCTATAAAATTCCGTAAGAATGAAGTGCATTTCAATAACAACTTAAAGGAAATGCAACATTACTTTCCATTCAGTATTCCAGCATCTTAAACAAATACCTACTTCATTTTATTCCATGATTTAGGGAACTTTGTCTTCAGTCTTCCGTCCATCTTCTATATAGTCTGCCTGCATCTCTTTTACCAAAAGTTCTGTAACAGTCCATTTATTTTGGAAACCTTGTGTATTACTGTACATATGTCTACGATGTACAACCATTTAGACCTCTATTGCATTATAATACCTTCATTTATTTTATTTCCTTTTAATATTTTCCAATTATAAAACTCTTCATACGAGGTTTTATTCT
This sequence comes from Mantis religiosa, assembly GCA_030765055.1. Classification (NCBI taxonomy): domain Eukaryota; kingdom Metazoa; phylum Arthropoda; class Insecta; order Mantodea; family Mantidae; genus Mantis; species Mantis religiosa. The sequence goes on from CM060959.1 coordinate 95,300,477, forward strand.
ACTATCCGTCTTTTTTATTCTTCGAAGTTTGGTGAATTATTCTACATATTGTTTAATATTTTCTTAGTTTACATTTCTTACGTGGAAGCCTATTTTACAACCCATAATACCTAAAATGTTACGTATCACATATTATTTTAGATTTGACTTGATTTTATCCCAGAATGATATTGTCTTAGTTTTTCCTAGGGTGCTTTGCAGACATTTAAATAATGTAAAAGGTCATTGTACATTCGCTTTTTTTCTTGAATAATTATCAAATTAATTAAATAATTATTAGGGTAGAGCGAATTTCATGAAATCTTTCTCTTACAATGCAGGTCATGTTAAACATCTTATATAGTATTTATCTCCATTTTTTACCTGTGGCCTCTCTCTCTCTCTCTCTCTCTCTCTCTCTCTCTCTCTCTCTCTCTCTCTCTCTCTCTCTCTCTCTCTTTCTCTCTTTCTTTCTTTCTCACAAGGAACTTAGGGTTTCAGCAGTTCATGAGGTACGTGTATTTCATATAAAATCTTGAATGAAAACTTTGAATCAAGTGCAATACCTACGTACTCTACCTTGAATAAACGATAATTTAAGAATAATGAAGAAATACATATACAGTTGTGAAAATGATTTGAATGGAATTAGTGTTTTCAGTGACTTGGCGCTATTGAATTCAAAATTAATTTACAGGTAAAATATTATGTTCTTCCAAAGAATTTAGCGCCAAAATTTGAATGAAAGTAATTATGAAAACTTCAAGTAGTAATACCTATAGCCAAAGTGAGAAAGAAAACTTTTAGTGTGGTTTTTTATATTTACGCATGAGGCTAATATAGATAACATTTTTTTTTTTAAATTTATTCTTATTCAAATATCCGACACTTGAAATAAATACAAAGACAAATTATGTTCATTTTTCTGTAATCTACAGATTGTCTTATTCTATGAAAACGAAAAAAAGAAGCATAAATTTGATTTCTGTTTGACAAATAATTGGGGAGTTGCGTTAATAATTACAGAGAACTAAAGTAAATTAAAACTATTATAAATTAATATTTTTGGAGATAATAACAGTTTGTGTGAAATGGATAAAGGTCTAATTACTGTATCTGTATGGAGATAAAGTCAATGGTTATTGTTCTGCTTTATTCAACAATAAAATTAGCTGTTTCTTCTACTAAAAGAGTATTACAACATATAATTAGTGTAAAATAGTTAATTGAACTTCTCTTATACTTGGACGTTAACCATGTGTATTTCTTGACAAATATGTATATGGATTTTTTGTAAGGGTGGGACGATACTAGTTTTTCTCGATACCAATACACGATACCCAGTAGTTCGATACTGATAACCATCATTTCTACTTCTAGTTCCAATACAAAATAGAATGTTGGGAGAACTATACAATGCAAATAAATTAAATGGATGCACATATTTAATTAAACAAAATTATAACCTTCAATGTAATTATTTTTAAACTCTACATTAGACATTTAAAAGCAAAACAATCCACTTTCATAAGTTGTTAAAAATACTGGAATTTTCACTTTTTCGGGGTCAAGTCTACTTTTTCTGTAACCAATGAGTCTTGCTGTGCCAAATAAAACTGTTGCAGGTGGAATGCACTAATATTTAAAGGCACTTTTTTAAATTCTGGAAGTACTAAATGTGATTTCCAGTAATCCAGTGCACTAGAAAGAGGTGACAAATCGTCGTTGAGATATGCAGCGATTTCTTCTTGGAAACTGTTAACTGACAGTGAATCTGACACACGGTTATTTTCTTGTATAATGTTAATATGAGATACCATATTCCTGGCAATTTCTCGGGCTTTGCTATCTTCTACATGTTGCAATGATATTTTGTGATTTTAAAATAAAATAAAAATTACAGAATCACCACAGAGTATCGAAAAAGTACCCAGCGAATTTTCTGAAGTATCGCTCGATGTCGATGCTATGCAAGTATCGTGGACCCATCTCTAGTTTTTCGTTATTACTTAAACTGAGAGTTTTGAAAATTAACTGTTAAGATATAGTTAAATTTATTCGATTAGTAGATATATAAAGTTACTCAAATATAATTTCCATCATTAGGTTCAAATTTAATAAAAATAACTTTATAAATACTTATTATATTTTAGATTTTCACATTTTTAAATATAAGTACAATGTTTTAAATGCTAGAAAGCCTTTACTTTTACCAGTCATAATATTCGGAGGAAGGATTTGATGTCGAGATTTTTCTGAAAATTTATATCTTGAGGTCCCATGATAAAAATATAGTATCTTAGTAAAACGTCCTCGCGCTTGCTTGCATATGAACAACATCGTTCAAAAAAAAAAAAATTCGAATAATTAACGAACATATTTCAGTTCAGAAACTTCAAATGTTCAACACGGAAATTTTCAAGAAAATTTCTCTCACCTAAAACCACCATTTACATGTACAATATGATAATTTTTGTTTTAAAAAAAGTGCTTCTAACGACTTTTATTCAGATACCAGTTAAGGTCGTATATCCTGAATTTTCTGCGAATAGCCTGAGAAGTTCTTGTTATTGAGAATGAATTTCGTATAATTTTATACATACAATTTGAATTACTAATCTATGCCAACTTTTATGTGGTTTTAGCATTTTGGAGATATTTTTTTAATGTTCCAATATTTGACATATGTTTCTTTAAGTCACAAATTACCAGTCACTATTTGTTAGCTGACGATGTCAAGGGCAAAGTATTTGTCAGCCTCGTGTATCCCTCCCTCTTATACTTAAGAGATGTGCAGTGAGGCCATTTCTGAATACTTTTATCTCGATTAAGACAAAATATTTAGATAGAATAAAGCTCTTATGGAAATAATTTATACAAGATGTAAGTATAAACATAAACGATGTGGATTACAGAAAGCTATATGAATGTAACAAATCAAATTTTATATATTTATTTACAATTACATTTTACCATTCTTTCTTTATGTTCATCGCATAAGAAACTTTTATTTGATTTGAGTTTGATCTAACTAAAGATATCAATCACATTCATTACATTTTCTTGCCTTGATTGGAGGAGCTTCCAACTTAAGCTGTAAGGTATATCCTAGAATAAACATGGAGAAAACAAACTAGTCGGTACTTGCAAAGAAATAAAACACATATCTTGAGGATACAGAAGCTGCCGATACTACCCATTTATAGAGTAAAGCTTTCCCTAAAAGTTCTCTATTTCAAAATGTGTGGGAGTTATGATATATTTCTGTGAAGCGGATGCAGTACCAGGTAATTTAAAATGAACTATTTCGCCTGCAATGATAATTCTTTTTCACGGTTTGGGCTTGAGCCCGTTTCGGCTCCAAATTGTTGATACCATCGTTTCTTGGTTTCTTTCTATCTTGTGGTTTAAAATTTGTAACTATTTTAGGTATCTTATTGTTTTACATTCTAAGCGCAACTTCCAATTTTCATTGTTTTTCTTAATTATATTATTTAGTTCCTCTACTTTTAAATTTTCACGAATATACTTACATTTGTCTTTCTAATTTAGAACTGGAGTTATATATCTATTAATTTTTGCAACTGAAAACTTCAGGTGTTTGTCATATTGATTTTCCATAATTATCTACAGCGTTTTGTAGAAAATTAGTAGTAGAATATTAACATATTAATACATTATTATTTAACATTATTTATAAATCTTCATTCACATTTCTCTGCATAGTTGTTAGCAGAATGCTGATATAATCTTAGCTATTCAAGTTATTCATGAACTTTATTGTAAATGTTTTATTTTATGTTTTCCCTCAGTTTCTTCTCTATTTTTAATATATTTAATTTGTTTTCCATCTTGTTTTTGTTGAAACCTTCGACATCCCCAAGAAATGGTGGCATATAATATCACATCCTCCATATGTTTTGTATTCATTACTGCCTTCTCGTTACAAATTATGTATTTTATTATTTATTATTCATTTGTGCCTTCTAATACTTCAAGTATATTTGTGAATACATTTTTATTTTAAAAACTTAGCTTTTAATTTATCATAAACGTAATTGAATCACTTGGCCTTAATTTTTATTCGTGGTCGGTTCTCCATGTATATCCACCACTTTCTGAATAGGGACATTAACCACTCCTGATTAAAGATAAACAATTGTTATTACTTTGCTGACCTTGTTAGTTGTTTCCTGTATGTATCTGTTTGTAAAATTACGAGATTTCTTCTCGTCTACCTTCCTTTGGACTAAATATTTTAGTTATAGCTAAGTGTGCTCTTGATATTTTGTCATTATTTCATTTATAAATGTAAATATACGGTGTAAATTTTTGTTTTAATTTTGTGTCAACCATTATTGCTCTGCTATCGCTCTTTTGTTTCGTACTTCTCCATAATACAGCAGAGTGAGTATTCCTTTATATTTTTCGCATTTCTTAGGCTTTTATTAGTTTAAGAAAATACTATAATATTTGGATACTTATTACTTCATTGAGTACGTACTTACAGTAAGTAAAAGAAATGGGTCCTACTCCCAAAAATTTTAAAATATGAAATGAAATCATTTCTACAAATGTCTGCATATTTCACATGAAGTACCTGAAAGAAAAAAACAGGGTTTTGTACAATAACGTGAGGTTTATTTATTTTGCTTTTCAGTTTACTTTAGAATCCGCCTTCTGTTGTATAAATTCTCACATCCCTTCAACAGTGTTCACAAGACGCCAATTATGAATTCTTTGGGCTTTTTCTTGATTATACTATGTTCATTAAACCTATCAGGATTTTTCGGAATCAAGAGGATCAGGGTTTGAAATCGGGAGTTCGTTCTCTTAGACGGTTGCCTGCAACCGCTACTCAGGTTTTACCTACATAGGCTAGGCTGCCTCCTCCGTTGTTAAAACATCGTTGAGATCTTCAGTCTGTAATCCCGAGCACGAGCCACCCATATGTGTATCCCCATAGGACAGGGTGGGCTAGACACTGGGCTCCTTGTTGGTTCCCAATACAACTAACCACCCTAGCAATTGGTGGGATCCCCTTATCAAACACCCAGAAGCCATGGCTAGTAGGGGTCATCCACAGGAAGTTCATGGTGATATACATTTTCTGAATTAATAACAATAGTGGAGACTGCCTCTGTGGTCTGGTAGTTTACACTCTTTTAAATCAAGAGGTCCCAGGTTCGTTATCCGGGTGGAAATTTTTCTTGAGTCAGGATTATTCCCTTTTCTCCCTAGAAGTTGGAAATATGAATTTAATATGACAAAAAGTAATAACAATCCAAAGAAAAACGCCTTTGTAAGCGAGTTAAAGCATTGCTTAAAGTGAAAAAGCTGCTTATATGATCTTAAATGATAAAGAGGACATACAAATGAAACATTAATAAACTATTGATTGGAAATTAATTGTTCTTTCACACTGGCCGTGTGTAGGCTAAAGTATGGAAAGGTAGAGTCAGACTGAACAATTCAATGCCATAGCCGAAATTTAAACCATGGATCTTCTGATCTCCGACCAGCCACTCTAAAGGTCTTACACGTTGTAAGTCGCCATTAAGGTAGTTGTCTCATGTGTTTATGAGAACTCCTAAGTGGTTTACCGGAAAAAATACGAGTCAGTTGGAGAATTTAATGTTATATCGGCACATTGGCCATAGTAGCTCTATGGTTATAGCGGCTAGACGGAGACCAGAAGATCCGTGGTTCATATCCCAGCTATGGCATTGAATTTTTCAGTCTGACTCTACCTTCCCGAGCTATTGATTGTTTCTTGCAATAGGAGAGCTATTATATTGTTTATCATGTGTCAGTCTGAATGTTCTTAGATTGTACAGAAACCTAATATTTCCCACTTAATTATAAGTAGTTATTTATTTGAAGTGTTCAAGTACCCCAGGCAGCAGAACTCCAGGTATATTTTTAGTACTTATAAGGTTTCAGTTATCGTTTCCAGTGCCCTCTATTGTCGACCATGGTGTTAACATGAGTTAAGTGTTCTTCATAATTGCCATTACGCTGTTGTGGGTTTAAAATAGTCCATTTAGATATGTAGAAGTTGATAAACTTGTTTGTAAACAGGTATACAAGTAACTTTCCTAAGATAAGATATGGAAAAGACCGGTCTTCTGTGCGCTATTAGAAAGGCCCTGTTAATAATTTGCTAAAATGAACAAATTCTTCCATTTGTGCATGAACCCAAGATATAGTTAAGATAACACTCGACACCCGTTCAATTATGCAGTGCATTTATATTTAAATTATTTCAATCAGTCCGAACCGAGCTTCAAATTCCGTTCCTCCGAAGCTCTTCGGTAAAGAAGGTTTTCTTAAAAACTCCAACAGTTCAAAGAGAAAGTACCGATAACCCCTCTTCCAGCTCAGCCGAAACTTACACCTTGGCTGTCTGCAACAATTTAGGTACTATGCCGAGCACTTAAAGGACATTAAAAACGTCGTCAAAGAATTAGATGAAAACAGAAGCTTCCTCCATTGCCAAGGTTAGGAGATTACTCGAGTGCTCCACCCTTGCAGCTTCCTTTCCCCAAGCATTTTTGTTTTAAGCCAACAGCTATTCTCCGGTTGGAAAGTACAACTTTACCACTGAAAGATGCTCTAGATATCACTGACAATGTTTCGAGATAACAGATATCTGGACCAGTAAAAGGTGCATGTTCTTCGAAGTTGCAGAAGATTTCTCAAGGTAATCCTGGTCTTGAAGACATGGAAATCATAAACTTAGTATTGCAGGAGAAGAAGTTATACAAGAAAGCTATCCCTAGAACCTGCTGCACGTTTAACAATGGTTTATGCTTCAATGGCACCATGTTCTGTTGATAGAACATTTGCGTCATACAAGAACGTGTTCCGTCACAATAGAAAATCGTTTACACCAGAAAATTTGGGTATGTATGTAACTATCTGTTGCAATGCCAAAAAATAACCTAGAAAGCATACAGTAAACTATTTATACGTTCTTTGATGAATATCTTTGACAATGTATACTTTTGTAAAATAAGTTTAAGAATAAATCTTACAAATAAATAACAAAAAGGAAAATTATAAGTGTATGTACTGATAAGCAAAACAAACATTTTAAAATTATAAAATAAAACTATTTTAAACATGTAAGAAATCTAAAATAAAGGGATGTTCTACCTAAAAATCCGAGCCCTATGCATGAGAAATGATTTTCTGGGAATATTCTATGAAGTCCTCTTTGTTATGAATTACCTCTGCATAAATGGTACATTGTAAGCGAAAACAAAATCTAACCTATCCCAGGCTTTAAGCGATAGTCAAATGTTTAAAGAACTTCTCATTTGGGAAAAGAAATGTCTTGAAAAATTCAAACTTCAACTAGGCAATAACTCTGAAGTAGTTCACTCCACAAAAATGCATTTAACATAAGTTGTTTGTATTAATGAAATTTACATTTTATTCATATTAACGCCTTGTCTATCGTTTATTATTTATCAGGTATGAGTAAATTATTCAGAATGAAGGGAATATCCCCAGAAAATTAAAGAAATACATTTCATTTGTCGTAAGATATGGTAGGTATTTTAATCAAAATGGCCAGAGTCATTTTAAGAAAACCAAAATTTTTGAAAAATGTTCCATATAAAGGGTAGTCTAGGGATGGAAATTTTTTTTGAAAATATTCGAGTTGCATTATTGGAAAATCTAGATCTTAAATGCGACATATTACATTTAACGGACTTTTCTTTTCGAGGTATCTTATTTATAGACACATTCATTTCCTTTTTAAAACCAAATCCACGATTATGTATTATTCAGGGGCATCCAAAACATGTATGTATTTCAATGGAACCTCATTATCAGTATTTGTTACTGGGATATAATAATACGTTTGCTTATTGCATGTAGTACAGAAGAAAAAACGCAAAACTCTTATAATTACGTAAACCTAATTGATTCGAATTTGACAGAACAGTATTTTGTTAAATCAAGGATTTGTCAAGGATAATACAGAAGAATTAAGAAAGCGATCATCCATTCCCAAATTTCTTTCACGTGAAAATTTACTGGGTTTACTATTTCCTCTACTACGTACTCGCTCTGCAGTATGTAAAAGAAGTGGTATAATTATCCCATGCAAAAATTTTGTATGAGAGTTTATCGGAAACCTAAACAGGACACTTCTAAAAAACGTTCTTTTTTATTTAAATTCGTTAACTTTTAAAGACGCCACACCAAAACATCCTATATAGAATTTGTTTTCAGATAGACAAACCGGAACTATACAAAGCACGTAGATCCCTTTAAAATACACAATTTATCCAAAATATTTTTTTTTTTTTTAATTTTACGTCCTCCAGCGTTGTCATATCAGACGGTGAATGCAATGGGTGAAATGATGTTCAACTGTATCCAGGGTCCATTGAGCTTAGAGCTACCGAACATTCATCTTTAGGGACAAGGGAAAACCCCGGAAAAGCCTTATCCAGGTAACTCACTCTGACCGAGATTCGAACTCGGGACCTCTTGAACGTGAGATAGACACGCTACCATCTACGCTACCGAGGCGGGCCCAAATAAATTGTTTGTGCCATCACCCATTTCAGAAAAAAATTATTATTATTATTGATTTGAATTTTTCACTATTTTATTCTTATACCACTAACCTTATTAAGGTGTTACTCGTGATGTGATCGGAGATTCTGAAATTTTCAGGGCAACATATAGTTTCCGTTTGCGTCTGTAACAACACTACCAAATTATACGCAACGATTTATTTTCATTTAAGTGAAGAAAATTAAAAATAAGATTTCATAAAAATAGTCAGTACTCCACTAATAAACGACAGAAATTACAGAAAATTATGTGAAAATTATATAAAAATTATTTCTCAAAATACTTGTAACTTTTTAACTACAGTCAACTTTCAGCTGTTTTTAGGTATGTTATAGAATGAGCATATAATTTTAAAATGGCAACTAATGTTGATTTCACTGTCAATACTTACTTTGTAGCCATTACAAATGTATAGTGAAACTCTCTATGAAAATATTTATAGCAATTAATTTTAAACAGAAGGTTTTTACTAATCTGATTTGTAAAGGTGCTGTAAAATTAGTTGAGCTGGTCATTTGAAAGGGAACATGCTTTTTATCCACTCTTCAGTACAGTAAAATCTCTTTAACCCGGACCAGTTTTGAAAAAAAAATTTGTTTAGCGTAGTAAATCAACATTTATTTTACAGGCGATAATTTGTTATTCTCAGTAGGTACATTATGCAAATTTCCTTACCAGCGGGCGACTTCATTGCACTCACCCCACCTGCTTGGTACCAGGTTGGGAGAGAAACTTCGATAAAGTCATGGAAAAAGTTGTGACCTGGTACTATAGACCCACAACAAGAAGGCAAGCTAAAGGAATGTGTAACGTAATCACTTTTGCTGCCCCAACGGTGTTTATGCTCATCTTCCCAGTATCACAAGCATGCTGGATTAGTTTAAAATAGGCAAGTGTTGTCACATAACTCACCCATACATCATCATTACAGTTACTGCAACAAACATTAGATCTAGCAGCATGGGTGACTTATATGCACTCTCACACACTCATTTCTTAGTATACAGATCCACTAAGAGAGCAGATAAACCGTTCAAACCCCTCTCCCCTTCATTCGTTTCTTGCCATCTTGTCGCAGGTCTACAGTATATCTGACTTGTCAGAAGACAAAATTGAAGAAAATGAAGACTTTATAGACATATTTAAAAATATTGATTGCTCTTACGATGTTGATGAAGACATTAAGAATGTACTGCAGATCGACAGTGACGGAGGTTATAAACGATTACAGATAGGTCCTTTTATCAGCCGGCCCTCGTAGTCATGGTCGCTAAAGCGTATGTCGCTAGCGTTCCGCCACGTAGAAGGTCGCGGGTTCGAGTCCTGCCTTGGGCTTGGGTGTTATTGTGTATAGTGAATATGTGTGAATATAGGGAAAACAGATAAGAAATTAAACGGAAATAATGAAAAAACTGTTAAAAAAGAAATAGGAAAAACATGTATCTATATACATATATATATATATTTTTTTTTTGTAAAGAAGATACAGATGAAGGCATTATCACATCATACAGAGTTACTGTCATTGCCAAATGAACTTCTAATGTTGAACCAGTAGTGGTTCTGACCCATGCACAAGCAGTATCAAACATAAAGAAATTAATGGTTTGTTTCAGAGTCATTGCCAAATGAACTTCTAATGTTAAAGCGGATGCGAGATCGCGCTGCTCGTAAGCAATATACTAAACTGAGACAGCAGAAGCTCACTATCAGTTTTATTACCGACTAGTTTGTAGTTATATCTTGTGCAGTGCAAATACATTGGCTATTAAGTACATACAGTGCATGTTTTTTAAGGTGAAATTGTGTCGATAGTAATTTCTAAACTCCATTAAAATATTTCGGTGTGTTATACATGTGTTTTTATCGTTTTTCCGTTATTCTCCGGATTTTGGCCTTCGTTCAATAAACGAAGTTCTACTGTATTTGCTTACCCTTCCAAACAATGCATGTAAAGCATATCTGACAGAACAGCAGGGATAGAAGGAGTTATAATTGTAACTTTCTCCGGCTTATAACAAGCATTATAAATTCGATTTTAATTAAATACTTCTAGAGCAACCAATGATGATTTAAGTATAAAATGTAATCAAGTTCCCTGCATGATATGCAATAAAGTTGCTTGATGTAGACAAATGTAATAATTAGCTGTTGAGAAAACCACAAAATGTTGAACGTCACCTCCTACTTGCACTTGGCTCACGAAATAGGCGTTGGCTGCAGGTGAGTATAGAACACACTGTCGCCAGGTATAGGAAGGGGAAGACTGCCATTAAGACGTGAACAGGATTTTCCTCTCCGCCCGTTGAATTATGTCTGTCAAGGGCTCGTTTCTTTACCGCTCGTTCAAGTCTCCGATAATAGCCGGGGGATGTCTACTGCACGAGTCGAGTCAGGGGTTCGAGCCCGACAGCTGCAAGCCGGCGATAACACGCTTCCGGGTATAGTCCTTTCTTTGACCACATTAGTGATTTATTGTTGCTATTTAGTTTTTCTGGTTGGGGATTATCAACAACAGCGATTGCAATTGTCAGTCGGTTTTTGTGCCCACAGTGATGTGTTTATTGATTTCTTACAGTTTCTAACAATATTGGAATTCTCTGTAGTTATAATAAAATACAAGTACTGCAGTGCAATAAGCTATACTGATAAGCTGCAATTCTCATTTCTCTTCAATTCTTATCAATGCACAGGAGGTTCTCCTTTATATATTCCCAGCTGTAAACAAGATTCTTCGGTGTAAAGCGGTGAAGAACCAATGGCATTACTTATTTTCTGTACCGGTTACCTGTAGCAAATGGAGGAGTGTTGCATTTCACTCAAAACTGCAACGTAAAAGCTTTAAAATAAGTACTTTATATGAGGTAACTGACTCTAAAATAAATTTAAAAAGATATATGCATCTGTATTTGTGCGCGTCTACATGTCAGAACAGCATGAGTTAAACGAAATATCATATCATAATCAAACTTCATATTTAAGTCCAGAATGTTCCAAAGACATGATTTTAAAGAAACTCCCAAGCTCAAAATTACCCATTTATGTAAAAAATACTCTACATGTAAAAAATTGGTAAATGTTTTCCTACAAAATGGCTCTCAAAATAATTGTAATTAAAGTACCATATACGGAGGAGTAAAAAGTACGGAACAATACTTGTAACCTTGCTGTTATAGTTTTGTGAAGTGATATTTTTTTTTCTTAGAAAAACTGTAAGACGTCAACATGTTTTCATATATTATGATTGTGAATAGGGTGTGATTTTTCTTTTAATCACCACATTTTTTGTTTTGGTCCTCTGGTCTCGAAATGTACAGGTAGATGCCTTTTTGAACTGTAATTTAAATTTATTAGGATGTATTACAGCTCATGAAATTTAAACCCACAAAATACATTTATAACAAAATTATTAGTGCTGTGTTGTGGCACATGATGAATCAACTTCAAAAGGTGCTCAAAACGGCCTCCATTTACTGCCAAACAATGTCAAAGTCTGTCTTTGAAGCTATTTAATGTTTCCGGCAACACTGTTCACCCGATAAGCTGCATTTCTTGCCCAATTCTTCGCTTCAACTTCTCCAGATATTTTTTTAATTTACGTCCTCCAACGTTGTCATATCGGACGATGAATGGAATGGTTGAAATGATGCTCAAATAGCCCGGGGTCCATAGAGCTTAGAGTTACCTGACATTCGCCTTTCAGGATAAGGGAAAACTCCGGAAAAACCTTATCCTGGTAACTCACCCTGACCGAGATTCGAACTCGGAACCTCTTGAACGTGAGGCAGAAATGCTACCACCACGCTACCGAGGTGAGCTGTCCCAGATCTTTTGGTCGATCCTTGTGAACCCTCCACTTCAAATATCCTCACAAGAAAAGGTCTAAGTGGTTCAGGTCAGAAGATCTGGGTGGCCATTCAATACTTCCTCTTCTGCCAATCCATCTACCTGGAAATTTGGCCGCGCCGTGGCTCAATGGTTAGACCGCTTGGCTCTCATCAAGGCAGCCCGGGTTCGATCCCAGGCGACTGCAAAGTGAGATTTGTGGTGGACCACACGGCACTGGAGCGGGTTTTCTCCGGGACCTCCGGTTTCCCCTGCCATCTAATTCCAGCGATGCTCCATCTTCATCTCATGTATCATCAGTGTCACCGCCTGCGGTGCTTTATGTAGTAAAAGCGGGCGCTAAACACTACACATTTCATTTTTTCTCTGGAAATTCATGATTTAGGTAATTCACCACCTGCCTTCCATAATGTTCCGCCGAGTAGATAAATGTGAGTTTTCTTCTACTGGTAATAAAACTTAAAGAGCTTTATCTGTAACTAGTTTTCGCCTTCCAGACTTTGCCTTATTTTTAAACACTTCCAGTTTCATTAAATTCTTTCAAAATTTTGCTTACCCTAAATGAGTAATCCTTCGTTCTGGATGCGTTTCATTAAACAAGACACAAACCTCTTCTTGGGTCCTCTATCACCATATCCGATCATCATTAGTATTTAAAATCGTTGTCTTTTCTTTTAAGTTTTGCTACGACTAATTACTTTGAGGAAGATTTTGCCACGAAGTAAGCATTGTTGTTCTTATTAGCTTAGCGGAGAGCAGAGGAGCCAAATTATAGCGGTTTTTGGAAGGAAGTGAGAACTAGACTACAAGGCATAGATAGGCAAGAGATATGGGAAAGTGTAGAAAAAAATCTTTGAAATTTTATAAGCAGTTAGACAGAATGGGGTAGGGAAAAATATATAGAGCAATGTGTCAAAACTGGAAAGGGTAGGAATATTATTCTTAAAAGGGTTGGGAAGTAATGAGGTAGGAATATGTGAATTTTGTGGAGATGAAGAGAGCACTGTTCATTACCTAATAGAATGTAAGGAGCTAACAAATTACAGGAGAAAAATATGGGATAAGAAATGGGACAGTGTAAGTAAAGAGATATTGGCGTTACGCGTGCAAACGGGAATGGGAGAAAAGAAAAATAGATGTATAGGAGAATTCTTATATAGGATAAGAAAAAAGTGGATTAGGGTAAAAGAAGAAAAGTTCAAGAAGAAATGACATCAAGCTGCTCAAGAAAGCCAAAGTCTTATAGCCAGGGGACCTGAAGTCAGCAAGTAAATCGTAAGGTCAGCAATTTCATGTATTTGCACAGGAGGTATAATACAGCATGTTCTATGTTAAATTTTATTGTACTGACTTTGTAATGGATACTGTACAAATCAATAAATATCAAATATTAGCTTTTGTCTGTACAGTATGCGCAAGACAAGAAGAGCGCTGGATTTACGGTGTAGTGCGGGCAGAAGGGATGTTGCGAGAGCTAACACTCTTTTGTTTCTTCAGTGTGGTCAACCTTGAAAAACACAGTTCAGCAAAATAGTATGTAGCATAAGCGAAGATATGCACCGCAAGCGTGAGATGTGTAGTCAAATAATAAGTTGAACTCGCTCCTATAAGCTGTATATTTATACACTTACTATTTACAAAACACATAAAAACAGTAAACAAATATTATGATAGCTATAAATACTCACTCATTCGCTTTGTGATTCTTCGATTTCTGAATCCACTGCATCAGTTTCATCGTTAGTATCCTCTGATGTGTTGATGATAATTTCATCAATCATATTTTCTATTACTCCATTATTTCTCCAATATTTCATTTCCAGTTCTTGGATCTTCTTGCAGTATCCTTCCCAATTCGTCGCAGTTACAGAAGAGAATGCTTCTATAGCAAGTTTCTGCAGATGTGTGTTTGTTATATCACCAGTCACGTTGTGTCCTCTGAAAACGTTCTTTATATTTGCCCACGCCAGTTCAATCGCATTCAGATCACAGTTATACGGAGGTAAACGAATAATAGTGTGTCCCCTTTCGAGAACCATAACATCCATAACATAGATAAGTCTTGCTCCTAGGTTTTTTGGCCTCTATTAAATACCGGTGTAGCTTTGTTAATGGAGGGAAATAGAAAGCTATGTAGAAATATACAAAGGGTTCAGAGTAAGAGAAAAAGATAGATAAAAGAGCAGGATATAAGGAAAAGGAGGAAGGAAAGGATTGAAGGGAAAAGAAGAAAGGAAGGAAACATCACTATTAGTTATTACCATACACAGGTCACAGCCTTACCTGCTTTTTCCTGGTGTTTTTGGAGATTCATTGGGATGAGATGTACAGAACGATTTAATACGCCTGACAGTGCTGACGCTTTTTCCTGAATAAGCAGCTGCTCGTTCTATTGATTTGCTGAGTGGAAACGTTAGCTGGTTGTTATCCTTTTCTGTATCGCAACTTTCTGCAACTTTCGCTATTATTCTGCGGCCATCACTATGCACGACTGTACGTGCATGTTTCCGACATGGAGTTCGTTGCTCGGAAGGTACATATGATGATGAGTTTGGTGTGCCCTCAGCCATAATTACAGACTGGTTAAGCTGTAGGAATTAACCTCAAACTTGCACAAAACGAATGCACACAGAAAACAAAAAGCGCGCGTAAAAGCTTAGTCACTAGAAGTCAGAGTGTACTAATAGTGTACTAATATAGCGCATTTCATGTTTCTAAGTTGTCATCTGTGTTTACGGAGTTAGCCGAAACCTACCGAGTGAGGACTTGGGAGATGAACGCTCAAGATAAATTGCGCATACTGTATTTGTTCAATCCAAAGCCACATATTGAAGTAGCCTACTGTATTGTTTAATTCAAACCCTATTCAATTTGAGTAATGATGCGTTTTCCTTTACTCAGTACACATGCAGTAAGATCCTAATAAATTTAAATTGCTGTTTGAATAGGTATTTATTTGTACATTCTGAGACTTGAGGTATGGAGGAATGCAGAGAAAAGAAATGTTGCAATTTAAGAAAGAACTCACATCACTTAATTGTAATCATAGTAATGTGGGGACATGTTTGTGTATTACAGATTTTTTAAAAACATATAACTTCATAGAGTTGCAATAGCAGGGTTACAGGCATTGTTCCATAATTTTTACTCGCCTGATATTTAGGATATTTGAATGACTAAAATCAGTTTCTTAATTATTTTGTAAATATCCTGTGAACTCCTATGCATTTGAACTAATTCTGTCTGATTTTGCTTAAATGATCAAGAGAGTCGAAAAATAACTACACTTAATTTGTTTCTTACTTATATTAACTATTTATAAGTTAGGATATTACATATTACTACCCAGAAATTTAAAATTCGTTGAAATGCACACTTTATCAACTGAAGCTTTTACTGTGATTAACAATATTAAAACAATTTAAAATTGTTAAGCCACTATCAGCAGTGCCGTGGCGGTATGATTCGAATACTCAACAATGCTTAGTTTGAACCCAGAGACGTGCATATGACATTTATGAAACAGCGTTTGAGCGTATTTTCTACAGCTTCTCCAGTTTTCTCCTCTATTGATTCCACCAATTGCTCCTCCATCATCTTTCCTTTTATCTATTTCACTTTCATTCCATCTTCTTCCTCATTCTCATACTAGACTAAGGACAGATGCCCCGTTGCTAGTTCTCTGGTCCAATGTCCAGTTTCTTATGAAGGTATTCAGAGCTTAACTTCTGGAGGGTGTAAGTGAGCGTACGAGGAGGTTAGGCAGACTAATTAAATAAGTCATATTCGTTATTTCCTGTCTTATGAAAATTTGAAGTTCAGAGTCATCACTTTGATTCACATTTTAACATATGACTATTGATTCAGCTTTCTATATCCTTCTTGTATCTATAATGAAAGGTTTAGTGGAAGTATTTCTGCAAAGTTTTATCTCGTGTTACAGAAATAGGCAGAACAATGTAACACATGACATCAGATTTCTGTTTGTTTTAATTTAGTTGAGTTATCAAGGAACATTTAAGGACTTATTTTTTACCCAAACACAAATTTTTATCACCAAGTTCATACTCTGCCACATTAAAAGTTTATCTTCAAGATTAATAACAAAGTAAGTTAGGAACTAAACTTAATGAAGTGAGCAAATGAGTTTAACATAGAAAGATCCTAACACTTCAGTTGTAGTAAGTATATCGAAAACTGAGTGCGGTTCCTCCTTTGTTAAAACAGAAACTGTTTTAGCATGAAGCAAGGACACGACAAACGTCGATGTATTGAAGTATTATAGTGAAATTCTTCATCGTTCATAAAAGAAGAGTTTTTATTAAAATAGTCTTCACAGAAGTTGATATGGTTTATAGAATCAAAATATGATGATAAATCAGCGGTGGCAGTTCATTTTTGGTCATTAAATCATGAAATAAATCCAGAAGTTAAATGATTAAAAGCAATTAAATGAACGGATAGGTTTAATGGTTTGAGAGAAAATGTATATCTTGACAAATAGAAATGGCACGATGAATTTTGAAATACCGCCGATTGATTCTATATATAAATCTGTTTAGCTTCCAGTAGATGGTAGTACAATAGCGAACAATCCATCTCCTAGTGGCGATAACCACAGGGAAATAAACAATAAACAAGCTGAAGATGCATTAGATTTATTGCGAAACTAATCCTGAAGAAAGGGTAGAGCTAGAAGATCCGTGCTTCAAATCCCGGCTATGGCATTACATTTTTAAGTCTGGCTCTACCCTTTCATAGTGCATCCTACACACGGCTAGTGTGAAAGAACAATTAATTTCTATTAATCCTAAAGAGTTTATAATCTATAAACAGATAGGTAAAAGTTGGTCACAATTATTACATATTATTGAAATATTTGCATTGCTTCAGTGTTAGTAGCTTTAGTTAATACGGAAAAAAAGTGTGCTAATAATATGTTACTCTTTCTGTAATGGTCTGTCATCATCTTTTATCATTTTCTTACTGGAGAATATTATACGTTGCTATAACCTTTTCGGGTAGATAACCAGTCAAATTCATCAACCAAAACTGGATGCAACAATAGAATGTAAGGATCATAGAACTCAGCTTATCGAACTTTATTTCGCATAAGTTATCAAATTATTTGTGAGGCTGAGGTTTACAAACGAAATATTTGGAAATTTTTAAACCTTAAACAGTAAATATATTTTTAATTTCTATCAAAAGTCGTTCAATAGTTAGAAGATGATATCAAATTAAACTTTAGGAAGATAGTACCAATGAAAAGAGGCTACTGTGTACATCAGGCCTACTAAATATGGAAGGCAAACAATGCAACTTTTCTTTTCTACAATAACAATATTTTTACTGGACTTGAAAAAGTCTGCAGCTTCCGGACGATGTAAAACCCTACGGTTGCATCCAAATGATGCATAGGTGAATAACTGCATGTTGTAAACAGCGTGGGTAAGTGAACGAAAACGAGCTAGAGTTTAAAAATACCAGGCCAAGTTGAATGCACTTAGAATCGTAAGTAAATACGAGGGCTGTTCAATAAACAATGATCATAATTTTTTACGGTCATAATTTCTCGCACTGAAATTCAATTTTATTATATTAGCTTAATGTGAAACAAACACGCCGTAAAAGTTTCATTGTTGGTACTCCTAGTTTCCTGTGCCTGTGAGAACCAGGCAAATTGAGGCATTTTCAGCGGCTTTGAAATTCTGCTTTCATCTCAGTTAAGGCCTATACAATGTTACAGGAGGCCTATGGAGAGTCTGTTCTTCTCTACAGCACAGCTCGAAGGTGGTTTAAAATGTTTAAAGAGGGGAGACAATTTCATAGGAAGGTGGAACCGGTGCTCCAGTTACTGCTCTTATGGAAGAAAACATCAACACTGCTGCTGCTGCTGCTGCTGCTGCTGCTGCTGCTGCTGCTGCTGCTGCTGCTGCCGCCATTGTGAGAGAGGATCGACGAATTACCTTAAGATCACTTTCTGAAGTACTGAAAATTTCATTGGGTGCCACCCACACGTTGGTGACAGAAACCTTACACATGAGACGTGTTTGTGCGCGATGGTTTCCGTGACTGTTGATTCCCGAACAAAAGGACTTGCAGGTCTGCATGCAGTTACAATTGGTGTTCAAACGTAATCACTGCTGATGAAACTTGGCTACATCATTTTGATCCCGAGAGCAAACAGCAAAGCTCAGTGTGGAAATCTCCTTCATCACCAACCCCCCCCCCCCCAAACTAAAGTGTTTGCCTCTACTTGGAAAGTTATGTTCATCTCATTCTTTGATATTCAAGGAATAGTTTATCAGCATGTTGTACCTGCACACACATCAGTAACTGGACAATACTACAGGGATGTCCTGAGAACATTGCAAGTGCATATCAGGCGCAAAAGACCACATTTCCGTGAAGCAGGCAGGATGCTGCACCACGATAATGCGCGGCTGCATATTGCCAATGTTGTTGCTGAATATCTTGCAAAAATTAACGTGAAGTGCATCCCTCAGCCTCCCTATAGTCCGGATTTAGCCCCATGAGACTTTTTTCTATTTCCTAACTTGAAGAAACGCCTTCATGGGAGGCATTATCCATCATCAGAAGCAATGGTGAAGGCTGTGGAGGCGATTTTGAAGGATCTCTCAAAAAATGGTTTCCAGCATGTCTTTGAAGACTGGCAGAAACGTTGGGACAAGTGCATCGCATTCAAGGGAGACTATTTTGAGAAAGGCCATCAAAATTATGAGGATGAGTAAAGTTACGTTCTCAAAAAGAATTGTGATTATTCTTTATTGAACAGCCCTCGTATTAACAAATAGAAGAGAAGTAAACATTCAAGTAATATTTAGAAGGTGAAGTTCAACTATCAAATATTATTATATTATTCCATATTTGCAATAATAAATGTATTAAAACTGAATTATTTAATATATTTCATGGTAAAATATGTCTGAACACAACATACCACGACACTAAAGAGGACTGCGTGTACAAACTATGCAACAAAACATGTCCCAAGTACCATTTAATGAACTGTGGAAGCAGAACTCAACCACTGAACACAAACTAAAGACTGGTGAGAGCTATAATGTAATCTGTAAACAGTATATCCACGTTATGTTTTATAAAGTTATTTTAATATATATCATGCACACACGCGCAGTAGAACAAGGCAAAATACATAGGTAGATAAGGTCACTAGCACTGAATGCAGGAAATTCAACTTAACACTATGAAGTGGATCAATAAACATTATCGTCAAAAATATGTTACCAGCCAAGAGAAGGAATATGCTCATTCTTTTGTTCTTTGCGGCGCTTTCTTTCTGTAGTAGTCCATTTTTGTGTATCACAAACCAGTTTCATTTTCCTTCTCCCAGCCAAATTAAAACTAATCAGTTAATTGCCTCTCAAACTTTATCACTCCATTTCTATCCTTGTTTCTCTACTCTCTTTCATTGTCTAACTCTTACATTAGTGCGTCAGTTCCGAGATTTTCTTTGCTTAAAAATGCCGGCGAGCATCTGATTTATTTCTTCCGTTGATTAGAGCGTTTCTAATTGCTATATTGGTTAAAAGCCATGTAGAGATCAAGAGGATATCATCGCATAAACAGATTTAACAGAATATGCAACTAGAAACTACATATGCGCTACCAGGGTGGGTGAGCTAAGGTTTGGGCACACTAATAGGAAGTAGAGATGGGTCCTCGATACTTAAGGATACCTCGATACTCGCTGCACTTGCAGGGTATTGACATCGTACGGTTCTTCAGAAAATTAGTTCGGTATTTTTTCGATATTTCGGTGGTGATTCTGCAATTTGTATTTTATTTTAAAATCACAACATATTATTGACGCAAGTAGAGCATTGCAAAGCCCGAGAAACTACCAGGAATATGGTACCTTTGCACAGTAGCATTATGCAAGAAAATAATCGTGTGTCAAATTTAGTGTCAGTTAACAGTTCTCAAGAAGAAATCACTGCATGTCTCAACGGCGATTTCTCACCTCCTCTTTCTAGTGCACTGGATTACTGGAAAACAAATTCAAATTTCCAGAACTAAAAAAAAGAATAGCCGCTAAATATTTCTGTATTCCACCTGCAGCAGTTTTCTTTAGCACAGCAGGACTCATTCATATGTGACAGAAAAAGAAGCAGACTTGACCTCGTAAGAGTGAACATGCTTGTACAGTGCGATCCATATAAATCTGAACCATTCCAATAGGCCATAACTTTTGAACTAATAATAGGACACACGTGCAAATTTGGAAGAATATAATATACAATTGGGAGATTAATTACACTATTTACATCTCAGAGATAATGCTGGAAGTGTCATCCACCAGCATCTATACATGTTTCTACTCGTCTCACTATATTCTTTAAAGTATTACGGAGAGTATCTTTGCCAATGTTACTTATTTCGTTTCGAATGGATTCCTTGAAAGCATCAATTGTCCATGACCTATTTTTGTACACTCTATTTTTTAGATACCCCCACAAGAAAAAACCGGTGAGGCTAGGTCAGGGGATCTGGGGGGCTATGGAACTTTTGAGATTATTCGATTATCAAAGAAACTGGTTACAAGTTCCATGTGTCATTAGATGTATGGCACGTTGATCAATCTTGCTGGAAATAACCTTCTCTCAATTCAATATCATCGCCGCGTGTAATGTAATCTCCCAATTGTGTACGCTGGTTTTTTTTAACAAAAACTATTAAAGAGGGCTGTTTTGCTTTTAAATGTCTAATGTAGAGTTTAAAAATAAGAGCGCTTATGGTTTAATTTTACTGGCATTACACAGGTTAAATAATTTTCTGCATTAAGTTTTCCTCTATCTTTAATAATTTCACTGTTTCATAAAATGTTATACCAACGTCTTCAAGTTGTGAATTTTATTTATTGTAACAATGCTTAATTAAATATTTAAATCAGCACTGTTATAGACCTTGATAAGCTAAGATCTTACTGCATGTATTTTTCCCAATGAATGTTTTGATGGAGAAAGTTTCCAAAGAATTTCTTTTAGCCTTTGAATGTACGTACCTACTTACCATTTTCCAAAAATTGTCTTATTTGAAAATTTCCTATCTTTTTTAATTTAAATAAATTTGTATTTCAAAACACACTATTTTAATTCAGAAAAAATTATTGAAGCATAGGTGCCCACTTATCTGTTTAAAACGTATTCTCCAGTTTTGGATAGAATGCCATATTTTTACAACCTGGAGTAGATAAAGTGCGAAACATAAGTTTATAATTGATAATCCTGGTATGTTTCTCTTAACTGTAACTTTGTCAAAATCGGAATTGTCTACTGTCAGAAAAACATTAAGTTTGAAATTTAAGGTCTTCTTAATTCAATAGATGTGAAGAAAATTATACAAAGGCTATTAGGTGCCTCCCAAAAATTTGCCAAATACTTGGTGTATTAAAGAAAATACAAGTAGATATAAACACAGAGGTAAATATATAGAAAGGAGTGATTAATAAGTAAATATATTTAGAACTTTCTTACAGCTACAACTTTCTCTTACGGTATACAAAAGGTTATTTATCATAGAGTGAAGAAATTCCTAATAAATAGCAGACATGTGTTACGCCCATACTCCCTTGTTTTATAAAGATCGGTATGCTTGTCTTGAACATAAACTATTCCTGCTGTCAGCTCCCACAAACTAGAACATACATAAAACACCAGTCGTACGTTGTCTTTGAAGAAGGTTAAAGAAAGTGGGAAATGAGGAATTATCACCAGCTTCATAGATAATCTATCAAGAGATTGTAGTATTCCGAAAAAAATAGCTATCGAATGATGTTATCTAAGGAATAATGAAACCTCTTTAGATTTGGTTTGAGAATTTTAGCGAATAATCAAAAATAGAATCTTTAAAAAGTCTAAAACCAATTACTTACGAAATGTATTTAATAATCTCTAATGATGTTTGCCCTCTAGGTCCTCTAAAGCTTACAAATGCTGTAAATAGCATCTTTACTTTTGAATGTCTTTGTTAGTGTACGAAATGAAATTGTATTTCAACAGCAACAAACGAATAAAGTTATATAATATAATAACTGCAGTTAAGTTTTCGGTTTATTTTTTAGCTTCTGATTTTATATTGTTCATTAAAATAATAAAAATGTAGCTTCGTTAAAAACTCAATTGCAAACAACGCGTACAGTTATTCAACACGTTTATTGAAATTAAAAGTTGACAGTGTATTTATTGTTGCAAACAGGAAGTATACTAATTATTAAAAATAATTAGTAGAGGAAGATGTTTATGTGTATCATGTAGGCATTGTATTCCGCAATTTGTTGATTATTTCTGAATGGCATGGTTTGAGGGTGATGCCTTCAAAATATCTGTTATCTTTATTAGTTCTTGTTTATGAATCAGTACATTTGACATACCCGATTTTTACTGCATCATAGTTTAATCAAAAATGTTATGTCCAGAGATACGTTTCATTGCTAATATTAAACATGAGACCCTCAGTCGATTTTGTGTTGGTAACACTCACCGGAAGCCTTATTATTATAGGTAAGAAGCCGTTGGTTACCGGTACAGTGATATAAATGTACAGCATCATTCTTTTAGGGAAACACATAGCCATATCAACAATGAACTGTCATCTAAATCTGAACGTAGAACAATATAGCACTGCTCTAGTTTACATCTCTATTGTGGCTTGGAAAAGGTTGAGTGCTATTCTACATGCACACGAAAAAGAAATTGCCTTGAATTCATCCATTTGATGAGAGGAAAGTAAGATTACAGAATGCTATTCAGTATGAAGAAAATTTGTGATTTGGCACGATTATTTTAAATACATTGCATTTAATTATAAATTACAAAACGTAAAACTGCGTTATATACACAGGACGCTCTCTACCTTCTATGAATATTTATTTAAAATTTAGAAATATTTATAAGTGAAATATTAATGAAATAAACCTCTACATAAATTGTACGCTTCGTTGAAGGTTCAAGGGGAATAGAGGCAACCAAAACAGTCGTCACATGTTTAAAATCTGGGTCACTGTATGCTTGCATGGAACTTCGTAATTTCTACGACATTACAAGAATCGGTTGAATAGCGATAGTACTTCAAAAGATGAAAGATGAAATTTCTTGGAAATGAACGTACCCTCAAAAAGTTATTTGAAATAAATTACTGTTTGAACAGATATACAATTTTTGTGCAGTACATTATACTTTATCTCCTAGTTTCCTAAATATACGAGGGCTGTACAATAAAGAATGATCACAACTTTTTGACAACGTAACCTTACTCATCCTCATAATTTTGATGGTCCTTCTCAAAATAGTCTCCCTTGAATGCGATGCACTTGTCCCAACGCTTCTGCCAGTCTTCAAAGACACGCTGGAAACCATTTTTGAGAGATCCTTCAAAATCGCCTCCACAGCCTTCACCACTACTTCTGGCCCTCCACGTTTCACACGTGTGTGGCGTTAGCGTGGTGTGTGTATGGATCCCTGGTCACGTAGGCTTGCGGGGGAATGAAATGGTGGATTCGGCAGCCAAGACGGCTACCATGAAGCCCAGGGTTCGAGTACCATCTGTTACATCGGAAGATTTTAGGGCCGTATTGCGGAGAGCTGTGCAAACCTGCTGGCAGGAAGAGTGGTCCGCTCTCCGCAATAATAAACTTAAATCTGTGAAAGAACTTCCGATTCCCTGGGTTACCTCCTGTCGTTCATCTCGTCGCGAGGAGGTGAGTTTAGCTCGGTTGCGTATTGGGCACTACTTCTTTACTCATAGTTTTCTTTATAAAAAGGAGCCTGCTCCGCTGTGTCCGTTTTGCAAGGAAGCGTTATCTGTATGACACGTGCTCCTAGAGTGTTTTTACGTAGCACACCTTAGGACGTCTCTGCAGCTGCCGGCCAGCTTTGCAGAAATGCTAGCGGAGATAACAAAGTAGTGGAGAAGGTTTTGAGATTCTTTTCTAGATTAGACTTAAGGATTTAGCGAAGAGAATTTTTGGCATTTTAGATTTATATTTCTTTTGTTTTTGTAGCTTTTTATGTGCATGTATTTTTTGTAAGTTTATTTACATTTTATAGTGTTTTGGAGAAAGGTATATCTGGCTTTTGCCATGACTAGTTTTTTTTTTTAAAAAAAAAGGCGCTGAAAACTTCTGCAGTTTAGCGCCCTTATACTCATCATCATTCATTCATTCTGATGATGGATAATGCCTCCCACGAAGGCTTTTCTTCAAGTTAGGGAATAGAAAAAAGTAACATTGGGCTAAATCTGGACTATAGGGAAGGTTAGGGATGCACTTCACATTGATTTTTGCAAGATATTCAGCAACAACATTGGCAATATGCGGCCGCGCATTATCGTGGTGCAGCATCCAGCCTGCTTCACGGAAATGTGGAATTTTGTGCCTGATATGGACTTGCAATGTTTTCAGGAAATCCCTGTAGTATTGTTCAGTTACTGATGTGTGTGCAGGTACAACATGCTGATAAACAATTCCATGAATATCAAAGAATGAGATGAGCATAACTTTCCCAGCAGAAACAATCACGTTTGCTTTTTCGGGGGTTGGTGATGAAGGAGATTTCCACACTGAGCTTTGCTGTTTGCTCTCAGGATCAAAATGATGTAGCCAAGTTTCGTCAGCAGTGATTACGTTGGAAACAAACTCCGGATCTTCCTCTAACATCAACTTTAACTGCATGCAGACCTGCATGCGAATATCCTTTTATTCAGGAAACAGTCTTGGAACCCATCGCGCACAAACACGTATCATGTGCAATGTTTCTGTCACCAACGTGCGGGCGGCACCCAATGAAATGTTCAGTATTTCAAAAAGTGATCTTAAGGTAATTCGTCGATCCTCTCTCACAATGGCAGTAGCAGTGTTGATGTTTTCTTCCGTAAGAGCAGTAACTGGAGCACCGGGTCCACCTTCCTTTGAAATTGATTGTCTCCCCTCTTTAAACATTTTAAACCACCTTCGAACTGTGCTGTAGGGAAGAACAGACTCTCCATAGGCCTTCTGTAACATTGTATAGGCCTCAACTGAAGGTTTGTTGAGACGAAAGCAGAATTTCAAAGACGCATATTGTTCTTCGCGTGTTACCTTTATTGCAGTGGTAGGCGATACTGAACATATCTGAACTTGCCTGGTTCTCACAGTCGGGAACCAGGAGTACCAACAATGAAACTACTACGGCGTGTTTGCTTTACATTAAGCTAACAGAATATAATAAGTTTGTATTTTAGTGGGAAAAATTATTACCGTAAAAAAATTATGATCGTTCTTTATTGAACAGCCCTCGTATACAAAAATCTTTCCAGAGAAGATGACTTCATAGGTATTATCACAAAATTAAAGATCTGCATTCAACACTTCACTCGCAAATTAAATAACTTAGACAAACGATATTTTAATGAATATCATTAGTAATAATTCAGAAAATCTAAACTTTCGAGAAGACTTGCATCTAATTGATTGTCTAGGGTGGGGTTTTTCGACGCGTTTCTTTTAGAGAGTAAGAACATGATTCAAATGATACAGCAATTAGTCTGCCGTAGGACCTTGTGTAGACTTTTGAAGGAAGAATCAGATTTCATAGTCGTGGTTGGAAGCACGGATCTGACGTACTACCATAAGGTTCCGTGACCAAGTCTGTGAATGCGCATTAAACTTCCCTCATCTTATTCAAGGCTTCCAGTGTGATGTCAGTTCCTCAGAGACACTGTATCTTCTATGCAATTCTTAGGCCTTCACAAATGTCTTTTAGCCAGTTATTTGATTTCTGGTTCAACATGACCCACCGCCTGTATTACCATGTGTAATGTCAAAGAACTTTACACCTATTAAAACTACACGGAGGATATTTAAAACAATGTTCCTTTTATGTCTACATGTATTTTGAAGGAGAATTAAATGCCAAAGTCGAAAGGAAACTTAAAGGAAGGAGGAAAGAAGTCCATTGGCAGTTATTCAATAGGGTGTAAACAATCATGATTGTTATGAAGTGTTATATCCAACATCATAGTGACAAAATTTAAAGGATACAGATACAATATTGTCTTTTCACTGTATTGTAATTATTCGTAGTTTGGTGTAGCTCATGATGCTTATGGTGAAATATAGAGGCATCGTGGGGCAAAAAGGCATGATTTACTGTCTCTCACTCGCTAAAACAGCAATAAACATACAGTAAGACAAATAAACAGCTTAGATACAGCAGGTCCATTATAATTTGGAGTGAGGTATACAAAGAGAACCGAGCATTTAAAATTCAAATGTAAAAGATTTAAATACTGGCACAGCAATTTGTATGCTGTCAATGAAAGTTTCAAGTGTTTTCAAAGACCAGAAATTGGGAGGAAGTTATAACAGCCATTCAGATGCAAGTACAGATCACGAAGACTTGGGATATCGCAGTGAATAGTAGAACTTATCTGTGTAAGCTACCTAAGTGTGGAGAAAAGAAATTAAATTTAAAAGTTAACAGTTCTCTTAGACCTATCGATGTAATCAGTCAAACACACCAAGAAGCAATGATTATATTTTAACAAAATTTTAGCAATACAATTAATTAATCTATTGGTGACAAACTGGATATAAATGGAATAAGAATATTTCAGCTGAGGGGCACTGTTTAAGATAATAATTATCAGACTACTTCTTAAGAGTCAGTACGTAATGCAACAGGACGACGCCAGAAGTGCCGGAGCTCATTCAGAGCACTGAGGCCACCCTTGTCATTTACAATGCTTAATTATGACATTATAGTGAACTCTCTTATACCAAATTTCTCATACGTATCAAGTATAAGATTGTATTAAAAAAGACAAACTTCGAAAATATATTAGTGAAAGTGATGCTAAAAGTATGTTGTTTTACTAAGTTTCTTGACCACTGTTGTTTTAAGTTTCATAATTGTTCCAAATAACAACAGCTGCAACCATTACTGAAAGATGTGCTTTTGAGAAGGTTGAAAAGAAATCTAAGAAATAAAACGGATATGAGCTTCTGAGGCGATTTTGCAGGGAAAAGAACAATTTCTATTATAAATCGAATCTTTCCACAACAGTTGGCAGTAACCTTTTGATTTCTTCGTATTACAATAATTGGTAAAAGTAGAACAAGTGCCAAATAAAGCCGAGACACTATTTTAGCAATAGTTTACAGTAATAAACCTTTTGTAAAATCTTCCCTGCAATATATTAAAAATATATAGATGCTCCGTGTTATATTCAGATGATACAAAAAAAACACTGCACGGAAAAAATAGTATTACCATGATTAGTTTGGTTTTTACACTATAGAATGTCTGAAGATATTGTCTTTATGGGAAGTTCCTTCTGGTTGTACTTGATTGTTTGAAAACTTCATATGCATATAACTAGAATCAGAATATATATAAGACATAAATAAAACACAGTAGTTAATCACTGTGATCATTGAACATTCTTTGGATGTTTCCTTCGGGTTGAACAATTATAACTGGTCTTATGATGTAATGCTTGCTTTAGATAACCCTATTAAACCGAAAATGTAGAAATTCGACTTTGCCATATCAATTAGGCATCCTGGTCCCAGCATATAGTCTCACTGGACTATTTTCAATGGGATTACTTAAAGGAAAATGTGTCACCAGAAAGCTCGATGCCATTACTGACCACGGAGAAAACATTCGAAGGCCCCCACAGCTGATTACATGTACGATACAATAAGCAGAATTATACAACTCAATCGTCAAGGTAATGCCTATCTCTGGATTGAGATTTGTAATGAATATA
Organism: Mantis religiosa; assembly: GCA_030765055.1. Taxonomy (NCBI): domain Eukaryota; kingdom Metazoa; phylum Arthropoda; class Insecta; order Mantodea; family Mantidae; genus Mantis; species Mantis religiosa. Next base: position 95,328,695 of record CM060959.1, read on the forward strand.
GCACCTAACTTCTATATTTTAGTAAAATATTTAATAAGTGTGTATCCCCATCCTAAAAGTATGCATTTAAATTGGTGTTATTAATATGGCTCATAGAGTAACCTAAAACTATCACCACTAATATATCTTGGGGACTAGGAGGAGGATGGGAAGTTACAGATGAGGTGCACAGTAAATGCTGTAAAGAAATGCTTGGGTTACCAAATGCAACTGTTAGGCGGGTAGCACAACTAGAGATGGATAGAATTGCCAGTAAAGGGAAGACCGCGGAAACGGCATTGAAACTCTGGTATAGAATATTGAATCTGGAAGAAAGGAATTTTGTTAAAACAATGTTTAATTACTCAAGAAAAAACTTTAAAGTACAAGGGATGGGTAGAATGTCTTATAAATAACCTAGAGAACGGTGGAGTAGGGCAAATGTGGAGAAAAAGAGAAAATAATGTAAAAAAATTTATGGAAATCTGCAAAAAACAGATCCGAAGACATAAAAGTGCAGAAAATATTTAGTGAAATAGCTGAGAAGAGGTCTTTGATTTTTTATATACCAATGAAGGGGACTTGGGAAAGGGAAAAGTACATAGACATGACGAATAAAGAGGAGAGAGAAGCTATTGCATGGATAAGAGCAGGAGTATGGCGACTGAAAGGTATAAGGAAGGTATTCCACAAAGAAATGAGAACTTAAAACATATAGTTTTTGAGTTTAAAGGGACATAAATTTGGAGGAAAGAGTTTATTAATAAGAAATGGTTTAAGTTATATAGGAATATAGCTATAGCTGAAATGTTCGTTTAGATTATCGGGCAATTCTTGGACAACGTTAAAAAAGGTGGTTATGGACAGTGAACAGAATTAATAAGAAACCTGCATTGTTATAATTAACTGTTTAGAAATAAGATTCTACTGTAAAAGTTAGTATGACTGCTACAGAGCCAGAACTGAACACCTGTCACTCTCAATTGTACTGGCTTAGCTAAAATAAAATAAAAAATAAATATATCTCAAACAAAAGGAGAACTGAAAAATAACTTCCCTAAGCACGAAGGCAGCTAAGAGGTTCTTTAAACTAAACTCCATAAATAAATAAAAATATAAGTAACTATAATTTTCATAAAACTTCGCGATCTTTTAAATTGAAAGCTTGAAATATTTCGAGTAAAATAACATTAAGAATAGCGTGACGTTGTAGTATGTAAATTTCATCAAATGCTAGTGAATTCAGCGTCAGATGTGCACCTGATGTGCTTTGGATTGTATTTCAAGCGTCAACCTAAAGTGACATTCTCTCCCGATTGCATTGCAGCAAGCGCCTTAAGGCTTCCTGACCTTCATAACTGTTTTTGTTTCAGAAATATTTGAGGTGGAAGTTTTAGATGACTTACACGATACATAAAGGCCTACCCCCTCTAACATAGTCTCTCTTATTTTCGGTTCGCTCTTCCAGAGCGCCCCCGTAGTGGCATTAAACATAGGTTTCCGAGCGTGTCTAGTGGCCCGCGGCGGAACGGATGCCTATTGTACTCGACTGCCGAGGAGTTTCAAACTGGTAAATGAGACCCTGCCCTCTGCACTGTCGTGACTCCTTTGGGGTCAGTCGCCCTCTGTCTCCTCTCTCCTCATCCTTCCTCCTATCCTACCGTATTAACAAGTATCTATACCATTATACTATTAGGGGAAGCAAATCCTTTTAGTGATATAAAACTGCAGATGAAGGCTCTTTGAATCTGAACTGCTTTTACTTATAGAAAAGCCGTACACTAAAAATAAGAGAAAGAATTAAGAGGAAATGTAAATGTTTAGTTAGGATATCTCGTGATAATTCTAAAGTGAATTAATTGGTAATTCCGAGGTAATGGCCTCTCGGAACTCATCAATCACAAACCTTGAGACATCTATCTTTTAGGCTCATTCACGTATGTCCCAGTACCGCCATTCAAGGCCATTTATGAAACATGTGGGTAGGACACCTTTGTCTTTGTCAGTTCATTGGTTGCAAGCGTTTGCCTTATCTTTACTAGGCGAGCTATTTGCACGTTTGAATTACTTTGTTGAGAGCACAGCTAAGGCCTTTCGAGGGATTCTACTATAAACACACATTCACGATCTCGTGACGTCACCAGCCTACTTCACATTCATCTGACATGTTAAATGTGTTTTCAGATACCTACCGTGTACTCACCGACGGCCCTTGACAGAAGTGTGACTTCAGGATGATGAACGAGCGCGCGCAGTGGAGAGGTTGTTACGTCCCCAATTTTAATTGACTGTGACTGTAAAATTAATAATTCCCATCATCTGTGGAATGAAGTCATGTTCAAGGAAGCTTCCTGAGGTCACGTTAATGTTGTTTTATGTTCATCCAAATTGTGATTCTCTGAGCTTCGCTCGGTATCTGAAATGAGTGAGCAAACGTGTTGGACTAAACTTTGGAAGAAAACATGTGGCTACCAGTTATTAACATCTTCAGATCCATATAATTAAAAATCCACCTCTTATCATTTCTACTTTTTGAACTAGAAAACATCCGATGAGATAATTATTTCTATAGACTACATCAGATTTGACAATTACAACTCTCTCCGAGCCACGAACTATAAGTTTTCGGTTTTCCAAATCGACGCACTGCCGTTATGCTACCTGAAGATTAAATGCTTGAAAAATATTTCGCAAAATTAAAAAGAGGGATTCTCCAATCAGTGGAGACAATAATACTCACGCTGTACATGTTCGTAGGTTGGAATTGTGTATTGGTCTCACATTAAAGTTTCCGATTTCGTATCTCGATTTTGGTAAGTCATCTGTTTTTTCTTTCTAAGATTTTCTTTTGTCTTTAGAACATGAATACCTGGTAGCTCTAAGCTATGTATCCTCGCTTCGCCTGAGTGTATATCCATTTCATTTATTCAGCATCCAATATAAGCTACTTAGAGTATTACTTACAGCAGATTTCCTGAATGCTGAAAAGTGAACACACGAAATATTTATATTAACTATGGCATAACCACATATGGACACAGAGAATTAAAAATCAGTTCATCGTAGCTAAATTATTAGGCAACTATCACATCCGGACGAAGTTGTAATCATTCCGATAGTCATGCATTTTGGATCATTTTATTTCCGACTTCGGGTGCTCTAAAGCAAACTCAAATACTTAAATTTGGGTCAAGATTCATGTATTATATAAATAATTTTGTATAAAAATACATTTTACTCTTCCACGGTTTGCATTTTTATTTTTACGTGAAAAGTTTCAGCTTTGCTTTTGGCCTATGTTCAAAATTTCGAATTTCGAAATTCAGCAGGTAATATATTAATGCAATACGCAGTAATGTACTGTTCTTTTTTACCACAACATATATAGAAACTAGTTTTACTATAACTTTGTGTATTTTATAAACAACGGAATTATTTATATAGGTTTTATTCGTGAAATAGTCACAGCAATATAAAGCCGTGTCGTGGCGTTATAGACTAGAGCGAAAAACTTTGGTTTCCGGCCACAAAATGAGCCAGATCCCTGTCGATTACCCAATTGTGTTTAACAGAGAAAAGCGAATTACAAAAAGAAGGAAGCTGGGTTCATCTTAAAACAAAAACCCTCCATAATTATCGTGAAGTGTGGCTGTGATTGGTTCATTTGGATATTTCGTTAGGTAGACTTCATGGGAGAAAGTAGAATGACATCACTTGAGAGAAATAATCGGTAACACTAGAAGATTTGAGCTTACTGAGATAAGCTGTGTTTTGTTATATTTGCTAATTTATTCGATAATCTCAAAACTTCCGTGACATGCGCAATAAAAATACGTTTTTTGGCGTACTTTGAACAAATCCATTTATTATTTATATTTAATTATAGATATTAAACACTCTATGAAGGCACTAACCCACCAAAAGAAGCCTCTGCAGCACAAAATAATATGCCTCGGATTACTAAAGTTATTAATAATTAATATATCTACTATAAAAATTTTAAAGAATATGGCTTGAAATAAATTAATTAGAAATGCCATTAAAATAAGTAAAAAAAAATGGTCCATCATTATGGAGAGAGTCGAAATGGTTTTGAATCAATTTTTAAAATTCATTTGTTAGACAAGCATGAATATAACACAAATATGTTTCTTAAAATCCATCAATTAGATGAGATGCATTATTGAAATCCAATCCTTCATAAAAAAAATTTACATGACAAATCCCAGTGTTGTATTATTCATAGAGAAAGGGAGGCTGTAATTGGTGAGATAAAGGTTTACCCTGAATCTAATAACGTATTATTGGATCGTGTTTAATTCGATGACGACTCTCTGAGATGACACATGCCTTAACTTGTACAATTAGGCAGGACATTTTGAATGTTAGGAACACTTCTTCCTTTTCTGTCACGGAGATAAGACGTCGCTCAGTTGGTTGCCCTGCATTAATTATGCTGTTTTTAGAGAAAATGAATTATGCATAGCTTCTGTTTCGGCTACTAGTTGGGAAGAAAGCTTCCATCCATCAGCGTCCCACTCAAATGACCTCTTCTGCTTTGTAGTAGTTGCGGCCTTTCAGAGAAACGTTTTGGGACTTGAGGTTGGCAAGTGTTTCAAGTGGAATGTGCAAGCCTGCCATTAACTCAGGCAGATCAGCGCTCCCGCAATCCCCGAAAGCTCTGTCCACTTAACGCGTGTGTACACCGTACTATTTTTAGACGATGGTCCATAATATTAATACTACTTACACGAAAATAAAATTAATTATTCCTAACATCTGTTGAACATTTGCTCCAGCAGTAAGGCCATAACATTAACCTTGGTGGTAATTGATTATCTACGCCTGGTTGTTGACCTTAGATGCTGCTGCATAAATTAAATTGTAAGTAAATATTAATAAATAAAAAGTAAAGAATTTGTAAGATTTAAAGAATAAAATTCAGCTATCAAATAGATTTGGGTATATACCATATCTGCAATAATAACTGCATAAAAAGTTGGAGGATTTAATATAGTTCATACATATATATGCCATAAAATAGGTTAAACATGTAGATATGTTAGGCTGCCAGCACAGAATGCAAAAAGTTTACCTTTTCATCAAGACAGCATAAACAGGAAGTGGGTCAAAAGTTACTATCGTAGAAAAGTAAACAGAATACCAACTATTACTCGGAACACATAGCAATATTACTAGGTTGGTGGTACTATTATCGTATTTACAGCCTTTATACACAACAGCGAGAGTTGCTGCATTTGTTGCAGGTAAATGAGCTGAGTACTACAATATGAGTGCACTTGGAGGTGGGCGCCACTGTTTTGTTGTCAATGAATAACGTCATCGATGCTGAGGGATCATAGTAGGAATGTATAGCTGCACAATGAAAACATAACGTTTACAGATCTCAGCCTCACTAGAAAATACAACTCTGATCTGCGCATGTTTTGTTTACCTGACTGCACCTTACACAATCTGCCAACTTGCTCCATAATTGTTTAGTTCCTCTTCCCAACATACCAAACGCGTATTATCTTTGAACTAGAAGACCGAAACCTCATTCACGAATTGCATGCAGTCGGTCTAATTCCGAAATATTCCTTGTTATCTGAAACAGTTATTTTCAATCAATGTTGGTTATTTAAACGAAGTTTGAATAGTAAAATTGTTTAAAATAAGAGCACGAGATTAAAAATTGTTTGGTGTCATGAAGTAAAAAAGGAGAAATAAACAAGTTTAGCTTTTTTGTTACCATCCACCATTGCACACGGATTTGTATCCGTGGTTTATCCTCGTGATTATGTTCTAAAATATTATTGTATGTGTGAAATCTGTGTATTTTGATACAACTAACACAAGGAGTTCATAAATCATTAAGTTCGAACAAGATTTTAAAATATTACCAGCATAATTATATAAAACTCCTGACCATCTCCCAAAACTTCTTCATCCGTGACTATAACCTAAGGTGAGTTTAATGCTTCTACCGACTAGCCGTGGTCAAATATATCTTCAGGGAGAATAGCCATCAAAACAAAAATATATTATCATCAAATAGAATTCTTCAGCAAACGGCGTAGTAACGAGGTGCTGAATCGACGGATGCTGGAGTCCAGTTACATATCTGTTTAAATTTTAAAATACATATACCTTTCTCAAATCGGAAGCCTTTATAGTTTCTACTCTCCTGTTAATGCAGGAAGAACACAACGAAAGCCCATCACTCAGTCATCCGTTTTTAAAAGATTGATCTATCCCTATTTACCTACAGGCAAATACTAATAAAACAATTTGTAGAATCTTTTTTATTTCGACTAACATAAGGTAGATGAAAAAATTTTATAGGAATATATTGTCAAAGAATAGTTAGCGAAAGACATGTGAATATTACATAGGAATTTTCAACTATTTTTATAAAAGCTTATTATTTCGTGCAGTTCAAATAAACTTGAGATAAACGTTTTGCAGAAACATATTTTTATGATATTTTGTTGTAGGTAGGTAAGTAAGTACAAGAGGAAGCAATTGCACTTTAAAAAAGTAAGTGAATTTAAAAGTTCATACCAGTAATACCGAATATTTCAGAAATGAATGATGCCACGAAAATGTTTCTTGAAATAAACAGTGTTTTCAAGATATTTACATTTTTTTCTGCAAATAGTGTTTTAGTCCGTTCTTACTTCATTCGGTATCAAAGACGCTGGAAAAGCAAAAGGAAATTGGTGAATTATATTCAGCATATATCTATCTCCATCATTCGCCAGTTATCAGGACTAAGAAAAAATAAAACTAAAAAAAAAAAGGGAACTATCCCCTCGAGGGATTTCAACAGTAGACTCCCCGTTCACGAATTATCTCTCTTCATTCTATCTCACTCTCAACTAGGGTGTTGTATACGGTTTTCGAGTTATAAGGTAACTTAGGGTGAATCAAATCGATATTTTGAAAATCTTTCATAAAATACCCTATTTGTCATGTAAATATGAAAGCTTTTATCTTACATTGAAGCCTGGTGATTCTAATGTTAAGTACTAAGTTTTTCTATGAAGAATTTTCTCTATACTTCCGTTTTCATTTTTTATTCTGAGCGGAAACTAATCCCAATCACCCACAACTGGAGGTTAAATAGGATTGGCATAGCGGAAAAATCGGAATGGAAAGAGAAACAGTCGAACATTCAATTTCAGTATATAATGTAATCATGAGAACAAAATAATACATTTCTACACTTGTGCATTCATATCTTTATACATCTCACACACTTTTTCAACATATGAATTGCTTCTTTCCGACAGCGTCCATACAGGTTTTGTGGTACCATTCTCCATTTTTCTGGGCTTATTTGAGTATCATTTCATTAATTTCTTTCATTGTCCGATATAATTTAACGTTGGAGGACGCAAATAAAAAATGAATAACAAGAATTTGAATCCCTCGTCTTACCTTAGTCCACTTCGCCCGTTGTTGTAGTGGTATTTATTGTAGCCCGTTTGCAGCACTGATTAAGTAACTAACATAACAAGGATCATGGATAAGAAAGTTTGTATTTTCTTCTTGTACAAGTTTCTGGGGCAATTTCAAAGCACATTCGTTATAAATCTATATTAAACGAAGTTAAAAAATAACAAAATGCTAGAAATGGAGCAATTACATACCTCCTTTCTGGTAAAGATGGTCACAATCGCTCGCCCACAAAGGTCTTTCCAACACAACAGTATACTGCCACCCCTAGGGAGCAGATTTTGAAAAACTAATTCTAATCATCCTCACTTATTACACAATTATGCAAAGCGTTATTCCAAGAAAATTTGAGATTTATGCATAGTAAATTTACTATATCTTAAACATGTGTCATTTCAATCAAAATCGTCCATAATTTTGAACAGCTAAAAGTAAAGAAAACTTTTCTAAGTAACAGGTTGATTTGGGGTAGTGCATTTTCCTGAAAATCCTCCTGTCGTATTTTTGGAAAATATTGAAATTAAATACTATATTTTATATTTATGGGATGTTAACGTTTTTTTCGCTTATGCTATCAATAAAATAAACGTATATGAATGTTCATAGAAAGGCGGGGTAGTTTAAATTCCAAAACCTCACTATGTACTTATAGAGAGATAAAAATGAACTGGGAAAGAGAAAAATAGGTGGATATTTGTGACAAAATGACAAGAGAAGGCTTCGCATGGGCCAGAACAGGAGTGACAAGGTTAAAAGGATTAGGGGAGAGAAAAGAACAAGGAAAGTGTAAAATAGGTAATACGAAAACAAATGGTTTGTCATTTATTGATAGAATGTGAGGAAACAAAGAATTGGAGAGGAAAAGTACTCAAAAAGAAATGGACTATGTTACCTAGTTAAATTTTAGTTAAAAGGCTACTAAGTGTTAAAACAAGAAACAATATATTTATTAGAAATAGGAAAATACTTAGGTTTAGTGAGAAATAAGTGCTCAAGAAAATTTAGTAATAAGGATAATCATGATAATGTAGATTGAGTACCAAAAGTGGGTCTTATAGATAAAAAAACATGGTATTAGAGTCTATGGGCCCAAGGAAATTCAGCAACTCAATAAAGAGTTGTAATTTGATAGGTAATTAGAGATGTGTAGCGGTGTATATATACTATTAAATTGTAAATGTATAAGAATTTGTATATATAATGAAGTTTAATAAATTTATTCATTCATTTATATGGATGTTTTTTCTAAATAATTTTATGCATAGACCTCGAAACATATATTTCGGTGAAATCTTGATATAAAACGTGTGGATAGAGTGCAACAGCTTCTCTGCCTATTAAATACGTGGTCGAGAAAACAAAAATTTCATAATTATTCATCTCATAAGTATTCTTTATATATTATCGATTCTTTTATAAACTTATTCTTTTATTTTAATATCTGATTTACTTTATTACACTTAAATTTCAAAAATATTTGCAATTTTCTCGTAAATACAAATTTTTCAGTAAGTAATAAACACGAGGCAAAATAATTTCAATTCCAAATACACGACTTTACAGTAAGTGAAATAGATGCTGGGTGTTCATACAACAAACTTTCTTAATTCCAATATTGACCATTAAAATACTCGATAGTTATATCCTCAACTCTTAATTGTGTTTTATACAGAATATATACCAAGTTATGTTGGTGCGAGTATTTCATATTCGACCGTAAAAGCTCTACGGGAAGAGGCGTTTTATCAACGAATGGAAAATTAGTGAAAGGTGGTCATCAAGCCGGTTTTAATAAGCACGTATACGGCTAGAAGCGCTGGCCTCGCCGGTACTACCCCAGACGATGTCTCGGTAATAGCCGATTGTCATTGTGTTCACTGGAGACGTGATGCATGGTTACTTAGAGACATCCACAATCGAAAGTGTTCCACCGAGTATTGCAAACTTCAGAAAATCCACTTTGTTGAAATGTATACTCGCGTAATAAAAATAGTCTTCATCATGTTTTGGACTTAAACACTAGCTTTTATGCCATTCCTGCAAAAAAAGTATTACACATTCTTTTTTAAAATATTTTTCTTCAAACATTCATGTTTAAAATTAAATAACTTTACAACAATATATACGTTATAATATTTACTAAATCCTAATTATTGTAGAAAAATGTTACCTTTTAACTCTTCAAAAGTCAATAATTAAAATCTCAAAATTGGAGTCCTATTTTAAACATTTATATTATTATTATTTTGTTTTATGTAACTTGGAGAACTAATGATTTTTTAGACACATTATTTACATTACATTAGATATGTGAAGCATATTGAGTATGAAAAAGAAACGAAAAAGCGTTTGCGAGAATATAAGACTGTAACTTGGTTGTGTCAGCATTTACCAACATTTATTCAGACACATTCTTAAAAATAAATGTTCCTTAATCAATTTTATGCAAATTTTAGAAGTGGGTTTTATTTTTGCTTGAATCTCGCGTTTTAACACAAATATTGTTAGGATTTTAACTACTATGAGGATAAAATGTTTATTTAAGCACCATTTCGCATCAGTCACATTTCAGAGCTATTGTAGAGTACTTTCCTATTTATTTCGTGACTACTCTTATTCCATGAATTTTAAAACTATCTGTTCTTTGACATTCTTGCACACCCTTCAATATGTCATAGTTTCATCACAATTCCCTTGATATCTCCTTTCCATCTCTTTAATAGCTTAGTAAAATGTTTCATTTTGATCTTCACTATAATGTCTCAGACTTTTATGAAAATATTCCTTACGGGAATGCAGTGAATGTGCGGAGTTTAATGGCACGTCGACAGCTAAGTCATTTGGGTCCGCATAGGAATGCAGAAAGTCGACTTTGACACTCTTGTTAGAATTTAACTTCTTGAATTTTCCAACATTGTTTCAACATAGGTCCTGTAATTAGGATAGTTTTTATTCCCTAGAAGGTTTACAATGACAGATCAGAAAGCAATCAATAAGCCTTGTTTCTCTCTTCATCTGTCATTGACAAAATTTCCAGCTTTCAATTTTTCTGTGTGATGAAGAGGAATTTTATAGAAAAGTGCTTGAAGCAGGGCTCATTTTGTGGTACAAACTATTTCCAAAACCAATTTTATGTACAATGGTAAAACATTTTCTATACTTTTTCATCTAAAATGTTTTTGATTCAAGACTCTGGCCAAACAGTCACACTTCAAAGTCCTTGCATTGTCCGGTTGTTCCATTCACAAAGAAAGCAGACATTTTTGTTAATTTAGCTTGTTGATCTAATAGTAGTCCTGTAATTTTAAAATACCTGCAGACAAACTATTTATATTCCTCATGCTGGATGCTTGTTAAAATACCTTCATGTTCTTGAAGGTCTCTTTCATTTGAACTAAACAGACCACAGCCGGGACCCATACACATTCCAATTGTACAGTAACATGCCTTTCAGGCTTCTTTTTTATGAGTCCATAAACAGTCTTCACTGGATACATCATGTTCAGTACCATACAAGAGCATTAACTCATATATATTATTACAGAAAATTGTTCCAAATGAATAAAGGAAGTAGTTCTTTTTCTTTCTACCTGTACCTTAAGTAACCTGTTCCTACTTCCAGAAGATCCTTCCTTAAGTTAGTAGCCAAGAAGTTCACGCAAATTTCAATTCTGTACAGGATTATTAAGTTGATTCTGAGAGAGCAGCTGTGGAGTAACTCTTATTAAGGGTTGAAGACTTTTTCAGGCACTTTCAACATCCTCTTCGGCCACGTTCTGTAAAACAAGAAGAGGATAGCCACGTTTTCTCTATGTGAAACTGTCCTAACAGCTGATGGAATATTGAGATATGCAATGATCCTCTTATTCTGCGAATTAAACTCCGAAGTATTAACTGAACAGAAGCAGCATGCACTTTTTCTTTCTTTTGACCACAATTTCAACTTCTCAACACTTTCTTTGGTGCCTATGCTTTACCTTTTCACTAATTTTACTTTAAAATAAGCGTAGTAAACTTTTTTTCACAGTCTGTTATATCCGCTTAGCTTATCACCACATGATTTCCACAATGTGTAGACATTGTAGCAATTGAAATCACAATACCGTAATAAATGGAAACAGCATTTAATGCAAGTGTTTGAGATCAAGAGAGCAAGCCAAAAATACTTCGAGTGGCACAAAATAACAAACTAGCAGAGTCAGTTGTACCTTCAGGTTAAATAAGGCCTTCAGGCTGAATTTTCCTCCAAGTACTGACATGTTTCTTTCCAAATTTACTCATTACTTAACGCACAGCAATAAATATTTGGAAGGAAAATTGTGAAAAAGTTATACGTTATAGAGGAAAAAACTAAATATAATTTTGTAATCACCATAAAAAGGTTTTTAATAAAGCATGTTATCTTTTAGTCATTTTATGTCATGCAAAATATTGGAATGTTTCACTGTTTATTTATTCATTCTGTTAAGTATAGTTTAAATAATACAAATGGGAAAAATAGGCTTTTTTCAAAGATTAGAAGTCTTATTAGTTTATTAGGAAAAAATGTTTTATTCCTTCACAATTTGATCAACTTTATTTTCTTTAAATTTAGAATGATAGTGAAATTAGTTTAGAAACCTGATTTGCCATGTTTCTGATATTTTAGTTAATACAGTAAATCAATTTACAATAATGATAGTGTCTTTAAGTATAAGTTTAATTAAAAGCATTCTCTTGTTTGAAACTTAAAATGAGTTTTTCCTTTTTCTGGACTTCTGTCCGCCGTTCCAGCTCTTTCAGTTGGCTGAGCTGGTAAGTGGTCAGATTAGCTCCTGTTGTGACATGCGAGCAGTGTTGCGTCAATCTTCAGGAGGCCATGAGATGCATATCGAGAAGAATACGGTAGCTGGGCGGGGCTGGAGTTACCCACTGGCGCGTGCGTACTCCAACAAGGGTTGCTTTTGGAGGGTGAGTGACTGACGAACAGCTCAATTTCACCAAAAAGGTTTTTACCTGACGGCAACCAAGTTTTTATATACATCAGCCTTTAGATAAGGATCACGGAAACGCTGAGGGGACCGGCCTTCTGGTAGCTTAAGGTAGTAGCATATTTGTCATCGTCAGTGGCGGCATTTCATGCTACAGATACCAACCTAATTTGGGATCAATTGCTGGGATAAAAAATTCAGAGTGAAACAATCCTTCAGTGCTTTTTCCTTCCCTAATGTTTCCCAAGGGTAAGCATTACGTATCTTGAGGCAGACGCTTTTATCTTTGAGAAGATTGTAGGAGGAAATTTCAGAAACTGATGCATAAAATTCAGTCATATTTTGTATATAACAGTCAATATTAGGGATATAGTATTATGGAAGAGCATATACGCAACAATTATATACATTAAATTGTCATATATTGCAATTTCTTCCTAATGAAACATCATTTTAGCTCATTGCCATTTAACCTGGTAGGCCATATTCAACGATTAATTAAATGGGGGAAATTATACTCAGATAAGCCGGGGTTCATAGAGCTTAAGTTACCGCATATTCGTCTTCTCAGGATAAGGAAAACCCCTGGAAAAACCTTATCTGGATAGCTCAACCTAATCTAGATTTGGAAGCTCCTGAATGTGAAGCAGACATTGCTCGTATTTTCGTTCTTTCAAGAAGCGAAGAAAACGTTGATTTGAGTTGTCAAGTAAAGTAGAAATAATGCTTTCAAGCACACGGCTGACAAAAAAAAAATCTATTTTTATTTAAAAGGTTTCACAAGGCATTCATTCTATATTACAAACCTCGTGCTTCTATATTGAGGAGTTTAATAAAACGTAAGTCTCACTTTAATATCGAATTTCAGAGTTAAGTAACTAATTTTATTCTTAAATTAACATTTCATTGTCATAAATTGACAATTTTTTAAAAAAAATGGGATTTTACCTTATAATATTGTTAGTTCGTTTCTGTTATCATGCATATTTTATTTCAGTTAGTGTAACTTCTTTGCATTTAATGGGATTTTTCTTTCATAACAATTCTAGCCCTACTTATTAGTAACTTCAATTTTAATCAAGTATTTAAGAAATGGAATATTTTGAAGTATAGCAGGTAAAGAGCTGCATAAGCTTGGGTTCTAGAATCTTCAAGAAGAAAAATGTTTATAATATGTACTGTAACATTTCTTCATATTTTTGGGAGATTGTGTTTCATGTACTAAGAGTCAAACTCGCCCTCTCTCTCTCTCTCTCTCTCTCTCTCTCTCTCTCTCTCTCTCTCTCTCTCTCTCTCTCTCTCTCTCTCTCTCTCTCTCTCTCTCTCCTCTGCATTGCTCATCTCACCTCTGTAACAATTCCATAGTCAGAAATAAAACCTTAAGACCTTAAGATTACTTTAGGGGGAGTTAGATTAAAACCTTTAATTAACTTAAACTCGACAACTGCCGAGACGACACCAGCGCCTCCTCAGCCAAGGTGACAAAAAATAAAAAATATTATCTACTTATCTATTGCCACGGTACCTAGAACCTAAACCGTGGCACATTTCCTATAATTCACTTTTACAACAAAAAAAAAAAAAAAAAAAAAAACATAACTTCTTTTAATTGCATAATTTCCGCAGATTCTCACTATAACTACTATAACTCACTATAAATCTAACCTAACTAATTATTGTTTGATAATATAACCCCTGTCCCCTCCTATCACTACATTCTAACTGACATTTATTCCATTTATTCTTCAGTTATTGTGTCCATGGTTTGCTGTAATATATTTGCAGGTCTTCTTCTTGCAGCCTCCTGTCGTCCTGTGGATATCCAATATTGTCGTCTTCTGCTTGCTGCAGCTCCAAGGATCTCCATCTCCTGTCCTTGTTCATCCTGAGATGCTGCTGTTTGTTGATAACTCCTCCGCTTGTCCTCGCTGTAGACGTGCAGATCTTCTAAGTTGATGTTGAACTTCTTCGACTATACGTGGTCTGCGCCATCCTTCCATTCGCTTCAATTCATATTCCTTCATAGAGTTCACAGATACTTTTTTAGCGATGCTTTCAAGTTCCATGTAGTCCTCCTTGCTTCTTATAATTTCCCATATTCTCTTTCCAGCTAAGTTACGCCTACTTCGTCGTAATTCTTCTTCATGTCGACTACATTCAAACATCACATGCTCGGGATTTTCTATCACTCCACGTAACTCACATAAATCCTCATCTCGTTTCCATATTCTTTTTAGGTATGTACCATAAGGTCCGTGGTTCGTGATGTTTTGAATACCATATATGTTGGGTAGGATGTGTTTAAGACGTAGGCGTTCCCTGATGTTAGGATATATTTCATAATTCTTCCTTCCTGCATTTTGGTCCACTCTTCCTGCTATTCATTCAATAAATAATTCTTCATTTGGGCTCTTGTAGTACATCTTTTCCCAATGATTTCCTCCACCTCCTTTGAGTCGTTTTTCTTAAACCAAAGTTTGCTCCTCTTATTCTTATTAACAAATCTATAGGCCATATGGCCACTGATATCAGTAACGCTATCGTTGATGTTGTAGTTACAGTTCCAATAAGTCTGAGGAGAGCTTGACGTTGCGTTGTTCTCATCCTTCTTATATTTTCCTGTAACAACATCCTATGTGACCACTGCCAACTCCATACGCAGATATTCCTATCAAAAAGCTCATGTGGTAAATTAACTTAAACTGGGTTTATTATGGTTCATTAAGTAGCACTGATCTTTCAACTTACACAGTTCCCAAAGTACATGTTTGGGGTCAATAGCCAATAACCAGTCACTAAATAAACCTCTAAGGCTGGTTAATATTAACAGAAGCAAATCAAATGATACAGCATCCTGATTGTGACATGCGAGATGAGATGGAGATGCGTTATAATCAGATACAGTAGGTTATCGTATCAGGGATTACATAGATTAAAAAAGGATTTTTGTAAATCAACTTTAATATTAGAGAAAATGTTATTTTTACACTGAACCCAATTATTTTGACGAAAGTTGTCACAAATGAAAGCTAAATGTGGACTTTTGATTATCTATTTCCATGTAATATTTTCTTAGAATTTCATAGAATTTTTTTAAGTGACTGCGTAGTTTTGACTACATCCACACAAGCGGAATGCCTAGAGTGATGAGGTACATATAGTTCAAATAATTAAACGACAGTGTTGAACTATGTTATCAGACGCAGATAATACGATGAAAAAAAGTATCATATTTTCATATATTTTCTTAGACAATAGGCATTGTATAGACGTAGAAAAGTCTACCGATTACTTCTCCAGTGGTCTGTTGGTTAACATTTAGTTAGCATTAACATTTTAGCAACGGGTATAGAAATATACGTTTTGCTGGTTTGCTACTGCTAAGTTGCTTTAACATAATTAATTGCTTATTAAAAACACATTTCTAATAATCAGGTGAACAAACTGTGTGAATGAACGACCAAATAGCCAATAATTTTACGGAAACACTTTGAGCACTCTTATGTCGTTGTGGGTTGTTTTACTGTAAGTATGGAGAGAGTGGCAGCTAATAATTTTCTGTCACATTCCTCTAAAAATTGTTTGCTAAAAAAATCTTGCACCACTTATTTATCATCGCAGTCATTGTTAACATATGTTTGTTATAATTAAAGACGCTATTGCTTCAAATTGCGAAATATATTATATAACTTTAGCAAAGACAAGTTTCTAAATATTCCTAGTTGGTATCTATTTACACAGATAAAAGCTAAATACAACACAATTAAAATTCAGTTTGCTTATTATTACCTATTCCATTTAAAAACAGACAAAGCCGTTTGCTATATTATCTCCTAAACATATTAGCTAACAAGAAAGGAAAATTGTCCTTTGGTTTCTGTCAGTGGTCTCTATTCTTTTTCGAGACTTCCGCGCGCCTTGGTGACCTGATTGCCTATGGCCTGTAGATTTCTATGCTACAGGTCCTAGTGCACGAGGTGTTCCTCTCCACTGTATTACCTATGCCTATATCTACAAGCAGTAGATATGATAAAAAAACAATGGTATTTATTTTTAATTTCGTGCACTTTACATACTCCACCACAGAAAAGTAAGTTTCCAAGGGATGAGACCCAGGGCGGTTGGCGAAGGTTCCCACACCCTCCCTGGACAGGTTTATGACACCCCATGTCAGTACAGTTACAGACCATTCAAAAACATTCTGACGGCTTCTGCTTTTGTGAATGAGTCTTCTCGGTTTTAGTGTACAGAGTGAATAGGGCGCATGTTTTTAACGGCTCTACTCCTTGTGTAACAGGCGTTCTCTGCCACACACATTCGCTGTCCTTGTACCACTGTATAAGACAGCACACTCCTTACAGGGACCTTCTTTGTGTTGCTGGACTGTACATGTTCCTCATGTATATTTAAATTTTCAGCTGTTTTCAATATTTGGTTTATTGTTGAAAGTCGAGTCCTCGGCGAATTTTTACTTAATTTACAATAAATTTTGCTTATAAAATATAATAAAGTGCAGCACCGTATTTCAAATGTTTACTGTGGCTTTTGGCGAAATTACTGTCACTAAAACAAGAATTTAGTGGTAGAAACGTTTCAAAGACGGTCAAGAAGACATTGAGGAGCCCGCCCCGGTAGCGTAGAGGGTAGCGTGTCTGACTAACGTTCAAGAGGTCCCGACTTCGAATCTCGGTCAGGGTGAGTTACCTGGATAAGGTTTTTCCGGGGTTTTACCTTATCCTTAAAAACGACGAAATTCGGGTAGCTCCAAGCTCCATGGACCCTGTACACATTTGAGCATCATTTCATCCATTTCTTTCACCGTCCGATATGACAACTTTGGACGACGTAAAATTACAATAAATAAATAAAAAGACATTGAGGACAACGGCCGTTCTGGACATTCTCACACTTCAATTCCTGATGATGATGTGGTAAGAAGTAAAGAAAATGATTCTGGAAAATTGCTGAATTACCATCAGAAAGGTTTGACAAGGATTCTCGCTAAACCACTCTTCGAAATTACGCCACGATAGCGCTGCGGCTCACATCTCAATGCTTATTCGTGATGTTTTGTCAAAAACAAAATCGTACAGAATCACTGTAAGAGCTGAATACTATAATGAAAAGAGAGATCCCCAAGTATATCTAAGATAGAAAAAGCGCTGGTACAAGCGTATTGTATTTGAGGGGGATTACATTGTAGGGGACAAAGTTGATTTGATGAATAAATGAAGGTACTTTAAGAGAAAAGAAAATTCATATTTTTATCACACCTCGTACAGTGTAAGTATTCGACCTCCCGAAACATTTAATAACAAAATCCTATTTAAATCCATCATTTGCTAAAGATATGACAGGATAGTTCTTAACAAGAAAATCCTTCCAAACCAAACGTCACGAAAAAAAAATCTCTACTTTGTCTAACCCCTAAATAGTAGATAACGTATTGCATTCCAGCCAAAATGTCGATACGGAGGTTTCAGCGGAAATAAGCGATTTGAGGTCCCCTGAAATTAAAAAACCCTTATTCGTAAAGTCGATTAAACCCAAACTTAAGACTTAAGTTCAGTAACTTCCAAGGATGTACTAACATTTTCAATAAATCTTCCCACCCCAGGCTACCTTTAAAATGGAATAATTTTCAAAAAGATAACATTTTTTAAAAGTTGTTCTAACCATTTTATTAAATAGCATGCGTATGTTTTAGTATGCCTATTTTATGGAAATGTTTTCCTAGGCAATCATGTCCTGTAGTAAGGCTCATCATGGCAACAGCAGATTTACTGGACAATTACAGAAGTATTTGCTTGAAGTTTTTTCATATTTCGATTTCCAATTCTTTCAGTTAGTCCATACTTTTAGTTATCATTAACTTTTCTTTATAATCGTTTTAATTGATTCCTATGAAAAGACTTTTGTTTCCTTCTGTTTAATTTTACATCTTTTTTCCCTAACGTATCAGCCCTTTCATTTCCCTGGATTCTACAATGGGCCAGAATCCATTACAGAACTATGTGTTCCAAATTTTTAATGACCTGGATTATATTTTGTATTACTAGAATTTTTTAACCTTTGGATAGGATGTGTATGCGAATTGCTACTTTATAATCTGTTAAAATAACAATGTTATTAAATCTTGCAGCCAAATAATGTTTGGACCGAAAGATAAATGGCTAAAACTTTACTATCAAAATTTGTAGTATTTCCTCCAGCATTTTGTGGAAAGAGAGGAATTCGCACGTTCCACCAACTCCAGCACCATGTTCGAGAACCATCTGTATAAATGTGTGTCCAGTTTACAAAATGGTAATTTGTATTTATAGTTTCTAAAGCTAAAGCCTTAACTCGCTAGAAGATTCCAAGCTATAACGCCGTGGTCCACTGCGTTTCTTCATCTCTCTCCGAGACGTTTCGCTTGCAACTGCGGCAAGCATCATCGGTGGCGTAGAAAAGTTCTTGTACTCTTTGTGGCTACTCAAGATAGCCCGGCATCTTCTACTAAACAAGACGCCGGCCGTGAGAGCCTACGTTTGTCAGTAGGAGTTTCTCTTTTAATAATGAAATTCTTTAAATTTAGATTATAATCAATACTGAAATTATAAATTTGGTTCATGCCATATATAATGTTTTCCTTGGTTATTGAAATGTTAAAAATATATATCCCCTTTAAACACACAATTTATGTTATGTCAAATACATTTTAATGGAATGAACAATTTCGACATATTTCTTGGTATTTGTTTGAATTTTTCAGTACTCCTTTGTATTTTCTCAAGCGGAAATACATTATTTGTGTTTTATGTCTGGGAATTTCAAAGCCATCAATTAGCGGTCAGCTCTTAAAAGGTTCCACTATCTAACTTATAAGCCCATTGTTTTTCCATATTCCGCTTACTCCTACAGGAAAATGAGCAATAATATAGTTATTTTCAAATGTTTATGTCAACTGACATAAGTATTGTAGATAGAGGGATAGTAAGAATTTCTACAAGAGTAGAAATGGAAATTAATTGTACTTTCACACTGGCCGCGTGTAGGCTAAATTGTGGAAACGTAGAATCAGACTGAAAAATTCAATGCCATAGCCGGGATTTGAACCACGGATCTTCTGGTTGCCGTCCAGCCACTCTAACCATTGAGCTACTATGGCCAACGTGCCGATATGGCCAACTGACTCGTATGTTTCCCGGTAAACCACTTAGGAGTTCTCATAAACACATGAGACAACTACCTTAATGGCAAATTACAACGTGTAAGTACTTTAAGGCCCGGGTTTTATAAGTAACGAAGCTAAATCTTCAGAGATTTACAATTAATGGAAATTAATTGACCTAATAGTTGTTAACTATAAAGCCCGGGCCTTAAAGTGCTTACATGTAGTAAGTCGCCATTAAGGTAGTTGTCTCATGTGTTTATGAGAACTCCTAAGTGGTTTACCGGGAAAATACGAGTCAGTTGGAGAATTTAATATCATATCGACACGTTGGCCATAGTAGCTCAATGGTTAGAGCGGCTGGAAGACAACCAGAAGATCCATGGTTCAAATCCCGGCTATGGCATTGAATTTTTCAGTCTGACTCTACGTTTCCACAAGAGTAGAAATGTATGCGAGTTCAACGTGACAGAAGATTATTCTTTTGTCGTTCTCAGTGAATTTTGTATGTCGTCTAATAAATAAATGGTTAACAGTAAGAGTAGGAGAAAAATTTACTGAACAAAAGAAATATGATCTAGCGACGAATTCCTTTAGACATTTGACTGCGGATTTCTCCTTCAATACCCCCTCTGTATCAGCAACGTAATGTGTAATAAAACCATATCTGCAAACCTATATCTCTCCCTTAACATAAAAAGAAAGAAGGGTACGATTTTGTATGAGTGGGTAGGAGAGCTGTGTGATTGTAACTCCTTTTCCTTCTTTCTAGACAGATAATGTACCAGACTGAAATCTTTAGGGATTTACAAAACCACAGATTCCAAAGACAATGGAAAGCCAATAATTTCTGTTCCGGGGTGAAACAAATGCAATCTCCAGTGTCTGTTGAGTTAAACCCTAAATCTGTATACTTGGGTATATTTTTTTCCATACATTTTGAAAGGAAAAGGCTTAAAATAAAGGGAGTGATAGCAATAAAAAGAACATAGACCGCGGGCGATAACGTTAGGAAGCTTCTAAAAGAACATTTAGTGCAGGATTGGAGAGGTGCTAAGAGCACTCCCTCAGGGATCTGTTAAATGTTGTAGAGATTGGGAGAGACAGTTCCAAAGTGGGCCAGGGTTTCTTCTCTAGGCGCCGTCTCCAAAAAGCGACAGCACTTCCAAAGTGGGGTTTGTTGTGGCGGTGTTTCTGGTGTAATCATGAGGTGACTTTTCACCCACGTTTCACACATGCAGAAGTAGTGAAACTGACTTCCACTAAGTTTGTAATTACTCTCCCTCGTGTAACTTCCAGCTGAATAATTCTTAAAGTGGTCATTTGTCTGCATTAAACTATGGTTATGTAGTGCTCATACTTTACGTACGTGAGTGAAGTTACACGAATATAATTACACGACTCGGTGGGTGTTGTAATTGCTTCAAGAAAGCCATCAACACAATTCACTCATAACGAGAAGACTGGCAAAGCCATCTGATTAGCTTGGTTAGCAGGTGCCCTTAATAAAACCTATATCTATACTATACTATATCTATACAAAGAGTTATTTAGTTGTAAATATTCCATAAAAATTAGCACGAAAAAAATGGCGAAGAAATGTGTACAGAATATTATTTATTTGTCGTAACATACTCAAAGAGAAACAGAAGAGCGATAGAATCTGTGTGACTCACATCCGGCGACCGCCCACACTGACCCATGAGTTTTTCTGATTTCCCCCGTTCAGGATCCGAATGCTTTGGTGGTTCATCTACTAACACGACTTTCTTATATACCCCATAATTTTCTTCGTTGTCATTTGTTTTAGGTTTATAGAACTGGGTGCCGGTGTTCTGCGGAGTTGTAGCTTGGTGGTGGATGTATTCTTTGCACAGGTTTTTTCCTGGCATGTGTCGGGACTGTCCAATTCCCCTTTAAATGGACCCCACTAATGGAGACACAATGGAAGTTAGGGTGCAATAGAGCGAAACGTTAGCTATCCCGTCCATGCTTCCATCCGGAGTTTTCCAGATCTGGCGCCCTTTGAGTCTCTCCTTTCCAGGATACGCATTAGAAGCATAAATCCCGAGAGCCTAGGTGCGTGCTGTGCCCATTCTTCGCATCTTCACCTTTACCTTGAACCTACATACAGCCCATTAAAAACGAGAAAATCTTTGTAGAACAATAAATATTTCTTTTCCCCCCACAGAAGCTGTTAGCTTATCACTATAATTAATAGAGAATTAAGGCCTCTGTACCTGAATATAGTTATTTAAGCCAGGTTGTTTATCATCAGTGAACTGCAAATCTCGTATCTATTTTTTGCTAATTTTACAATAGGAGAAAAGCGTATCTGCTTTGTTATATATGTACAAATTGCTTGATGTTATAGCTCTATAGAGGTATGTAATGCGCGGTATTCCATAAGCATATTTCGTAACAAATGAATTGAAAGTAAATTAACAAATGTAATGCAATAAAAGCTCTGCATTAGTAATAATAGAAATTTAATTTATTTATGTAATTGGTGTCCCCGAATACTTTCTCAATGAATACCAACGTTGGCTCAACTCTCAGTTTATGGAATAAAGCGTGTATTTTCGTTCAAATTTCATTTCAAAGAAATCTGTAATTAAATCAAGCATGTCATGATGTGCACAAATGCCCCTCCCCACCAACTTAGAGGTGTCGTCGTATAAAAGCCATTTAACGTTTTTACTATACCAAATTTGTTCTTTTTTTAATTGCAGTCAATACTGAAACTCCCATATAAACGTCAACATTGTATAATGAATGGGACTGAGATAGCGCCGAGTAGGGTTTCGGCAGAGGGGGCGCAAGAGTGTCCGAACCCCCGCTCCTTTCGCCAAACTTCTAAAACCGAGTATATGGTAAGAGTTCACATCATTCTGTGTGTTTGGACTTTAGTTATTGTAAACCTGAGTTTTTAAATTACGCGCAAGGAACATCACTTCGTTGACAATAGATACATACGATCATAAAAAATGACAATATTCATTTATTTGGTGAATACAGATGACATTTCTATTCTGTCGCTTTCTGTATCTGACAAGATTGTTCCAGCTTCATGCAATATCATATAGCTACTGCCTCATAAGTAAAGTTTTTTAAGAAAAACAATTATTTTAAATGTGTTTTGATAAGCAATTAACTAATTTTCAAAGTACAGACAGTAAGATTCTATGGTTCTGAGCCATCGTTCAGCGAGGTTTATCATCCCAGGATAGTACCAGTCTCTGGTATTTGATGCGAATAATTCGGTAACACCCACTTGTACAGCTTCAATGTTGTCAAAATTTCTTCCATGTAGACAATGGACCAAGGATCGAAAAAGATGAAGATCTGAAGGTGCGAGATCAGGGCTGATGCTGGGTGTGATAGCAGTTCAATTCCTCCCAATTCCTGAATTTTCCCATAGTTGTTCGTGCAGTATGTGATGCTGTATTGTCTTGTTGCAATAGAACTCTGTTACTGTTAACTAATGGGTATCTCCGTTCAAAATTTCATGTTGTTAAGAATAAAGATGCGTATCAATCGCCCGCCCATTTGGAACAAACTACAAGTGAATCACACCTTCAAAATTCTACCAGAGACACATTACATTGGGACCGAACTAATTTGTTTACGAGGGCTGTTCAATAAAGAATAATCACATTTTTTTTTTTTTTTTTTTGACTACGTACCTTTACTCATCGCCATAATTTTGATGGTCCTTCTCAAAATAGTCTCCCCTGAATGCGATGCATTTGTCCCAGCGTTTCTGCCAGTCCTCAAAGACACACTGGAAACCATTTTTGAGAGATCCTTCAAAATCGCCTCCGCAGCCTTCACCACTGCTTCTGATGATGGATAATGCCTCCCACGAAGGCGTTTCTTCAAGTTAGGGAATAGAAAAAACTCAAATGGGGCTAAATCCGGACTATAGGGATGGTGAGGGATTCACTTCACGTTGATTTTTGCAAGATATTCAGCAACAACATTGGCAATATGCGGCCGCGCATTATCGTGGTGCAGTATCCAGCCAGCTTCATGGAAATGTGGTCTTTTGCGCCTGATATGGACTTGCAATGTTTTCAGGACATCCCTGTAGTATCGTCCAGTTACTGATGTGTGTGCAGGTACAACATGCTGATAAATCATTCCATGAATGTCAAAGAATGAGATGATCATAACTTTCCCAGCAGAAGCAACCACTTTTGCATTATTAGGAGGTTGGTGATTTATTTTAATTTACGTCCTCCAATGTTAAGTCATATCGGGTGAAATGATGCTCAAATGAGCCCGGGGTCCATAGAGCTTAGAGTTACCCGACATTCGTCTTTCAGGATAAGGGAAAACCCCGGGAAAAACCTTATCCAGGTAACTCACCCTGACCGAGATTCGAACTCGGGACCTCTTGAACGTGAGGCAGACATGCTACCACCACACTACCGAGGCGGGCTGAGGTTGGTGATGAAGGAGATTTCCACACTGAGCTTTGCTGTTTGCTCTCAGGATCAAAATGATGTAGCCAAGTTCCATCAGCAGTGATTACGTTTGAAAGAAACTCCAGATCGTCCTCTAACATCAACTTTAACTGCATGTTACCTCTATTGCAGCGATAGGCGATACTGAACATGTCTGAACTTGCCTGGTTCTCACAGGCGAGAACCAGGAATACCAACAATGAAACTACTACGGCGTGTTTACTTCACATTAAGCTAACAGAATATAATAAGAATGAATTTTAGCGCAAACAATTATGGCCGTAAAAAAATTATGATCATTCTTTATTGAACAGCCCACATAGATGACTTAGGGAAGTTGGCGGGGGTGAAGCCACTATTTAGATGTATCTGCATTTCGGTAATATACCCATTTTTCATCATAAGTGACGAACTCTCCTGGCAAATTTATCGCCCATGGATATGAAGGTTGATAAGCTGAGGGCAGATATAAACTCTGTGTTCAGCCTGTTGAAGTGTAAGTTCATGAGGTACAAATGTACAGCTTCTGTATGATTTTCCAACTGTCTTAATATGGCGATGTATGGTACTTTTAGATGCACCAGTTCTTCTGAAAGCCTACGGGTACCTTTTTGCGGATTTTTTCGCAAAATTTGTCGTGTATACTCAATATTCCGTACTTTAGGTCTTCCAGAACGTGGTAAATCTTTAATGTTCTCATCTCCATTGTTGAAACGTTGGAACCATCATTGTGCCACACGCTCACTAACGAAAACCTTTTCCTTCCACTTCAATTACTCTCCGAGCTGCGACAGCGGCTTTATAATTTTGTTTTCGGTAATGTTTTGGAAGGACTCTAGGTTCAAACCTTGTTATCTCCATTTTGTGATTGTTTATTAACAACAGAAGTCTGATACATGCTCGCGATGTAGGTAATACTAACCTGGCATCCTGTAAACATTTCCAAACCCAATAAATTTTCCAAAAAAAAAAAACTATATTACTTATTACACAACCTAATATTTGCAAAGCTCACTGTTGTATCACATTATTTATGCACCGTTTGAGCACATATTTTTAGACTTAGGTGCTTGTTCTTAGTCACCCACATCGCAATATATTATGTTAAATTAAAGCGATACTTCAGCTAATTAAAGCATTCGAGTCTCCAAGGGTTACCTGGAATAATAAAACAAGAAACAGAACGCCACTGAATGCATGCAACATCTACCCGTACAATCTCTCCGTATTAAACCACGCAGAATCTCAAAGAAATTTATGGCTATTGTGTTTTATCACGCAAAGCTAGTAGGTACTCTAAGCACTAACATTTATTTCTTTACTCCTGGACGGATATCAAGCGAGTCATGAAACAGAATTCATCTATATTAAACAGTACGAGATATGTGACTCTAAAATTCCCACATTCTTGATTCCTGCGATACTCCAAGATGATTTATTAAAGTAGGTCTAGATTTGTGCTACGAAAACATAACATAATTTAAAGATAACTTAGAGAGAATGGCTTTTGGGTCGATTACGGACTTCTGTTGTATTTTATGCCGCATAAGTACATAGCATTTGAAATGCACCCCAATGTTCACATAAAGGTACATACATTAACGACTCCCTACCATTTCTTGGAATGGACAGGGTTAATTTCATTACATACCTTACTGTTTTGCAGTTTTATGTGGTGTAGTAAACGTTGCTTTATTGCTTATTTATGACGTTGGTATTAGATATTATTTGGAGAGGGGAAATGTGAGGTCAGAATAATATATTAGTGATACTTAGGAGGTAAACGTTAGCAGAAATATTAAAGAGTTTTCGTTAAAAGCTTTCTAAAGCGAGGTGGAATGCAAGGAATTGGAGGAAGGGCTTTTCCAAAGGGTTTGTCTTATAATCAGTTGAAATCTGACTAAGCCTAGCAAGACACGATGGTCAGTTCGCAACAGATACATATGTAACACTGCACATACTTACATTCATCATAAATTAATAACAACACCTTCAAAATAACCGCTGATTTTTCATTGATACATATAAACTTTTTCAGCATTATATCTGAAAAACAACCAATTTTATTTTGAGCAAAGTTCCCAAATTTTAATTTGTTTAACAGAACAGGCTATCTTTAGCCCTGTCCACTCTCAAACTAAGAAGCAGTTCTACTTTTCATTGCATTATTCTATTTATCTAGTTGGGATATTTTAACACTTTACAACACGAAATGGCAATGCAAATATACGAGCGCTGTTCAATAAAGAAAGATCACAAATTTTTTTGACAACGTACCTTTACTCATCCTCATAATTCTGATGGTCCTTCTCAAAATAGTCTCCCCTGAATGCGATGCACATGTCCTAGCGTTTCTGCCAGTCTTCAAAGACATGCTAGAAACCATTTTTTGAGAAATCCTTCAAAATCGCCTCCGCAGCCTTCATCACTGCTTCTGATGAAGGATAATGCCTCCCACGAAGGCGTTTCTTCAAAAAAAAAGTCACATTGGGATAAATCTGGACTATAGGGAGGGTGAGGGATGCACTTCACGTTGATTTTTGCAAGATATTGAGCAACAACATTGGCAATATGCAGCCGCGCATTATCGTGGTGCAGCATCCAGCCTGATTCATGGAAATGTGGTCTTTTGCGTCTGATGTGGACTTGCAATGCTTTCAGCACATCCCGGTAGTATTGTCCAGTTACTGATGTGTGTGCAGGTACAACATGCTGATAAACCATTCCATGAATATCAAAGAATGAGATGACCATAACTTTCCCAGTAGAAGTAATTACTTTTGCTCTTTGGTTGGTGATGAAGGAGATTTCCACACTGAGCTTTGCTGTTTGCTCTCAGGATCGAAATGATGTAGCCAAGTTTCATCAGCAGTGATTACGTTTGAAAGAAACTCCGGATCTTCCTCTAACATCAACTTTAACTGCATGTTATTTCCATTGCAACGGTAGGCGATACTGAACATGTCTGAACTTGCCTGGTTCTCACAGGCGAGAACCAGGAGTACCAACAATGAAACTACTACGGCGTGTTTGTTTCACATTAAGCTAAAAGAAAAATTATGACCGTAAAAAATAAGACTTTATTGAACAGCTCTCGTACATTGGACTTGCCCATACCGCTCATAAAAGCACAAATCGATAACTGGACGTCTCACGTGGTTTTAAACCTCTTTTCCCAACACAGCTGAATTATTTATTAATGCTAATTCATAATTTCACCAACACTCTGTCATGTTGGCACGAGAGGTGGCTACTGAAAATGTTGATTCTAAATGGAAGAGTACTAGTTACTTCTTGTTTATATTCATCAACATTCAAATGCGATGGTAGTGTGTCTGCCTCACGTTCAAGAGGTCCCGAGTTCCAATCTCGGTTAGGGTGAGTTACCTGGATAAGGTTTTCCAGGGTTTTCCTTTCTCTTGAAAGACGAATGTCGGGCAACTCTAAGCACCCATTTCATTCATCGTCCGATATGACAACGTTGGAGGACGTTAAATACAACAAAAAAATTGAAATGTGAAATAAAATATACTTCCCCGTCTAAAGCTTTCATAGACGGGGCAGAAATAAACAAATAAACAAAAATTACCGGCCCTAATGTTTCAGGGTTTAATTTTGAATATTTCTTCTCCTGTATTTTGAACGCAAAAATATAAATTTTATAGTCAGTATTCCAGTAGAGCCAATGGAAACGTTACTATACCCTTAAATATTAATATTTATGCATATTAATTATAGTATATGAATGGGTATATGTTATTTATTTATGTTGGGGGTATTCACATAAGATTCTTATGAGTGGGATAACTGTATATTTACACTAGAATAGAATAGACTCCACCTGGCTCAAGCTTTTCACAGGACGGTTTCTTTATTTCAATAGGATACAAATTGAGTCTTATTAATGAGATTTCATCCGTGTAGATTTTATATTGTTTTCCCCCTGACCTATTGCAGTCACATTAGTTTCAGCTATATCTACTTACAAACTTCTCAGCAGCAAATTTAATGGTTTACATTTAACTATCTTGCCAAATGTACGAGATCTGTTATTCCCCAATTCTTCACTCGCTGTTCTAAGAGAAACATCACGCCAAAGAGCACATATTTATCTAAGCACAGACTGCGGCTCTGCTATACGACTGTTAAATTGAACCCCGAACGAACTCGTCTTGGCAATAAAGATAACAGGGTTCGTGCCGTCTGCACATGACTTGCACATAAAGTGCGAGGCAATTGTACAAGATGTTTTCAATGAATGCATGCTTCGGTAATGAAACCTGCACTTATGCCATCTCCTGGGGATTCTTCAAGTTAATTTCCACAAGCAGAACTCCATTTAAAAGAAGTAGAATTTATGGCGGAGCCATTTGTATAGTGCAATATTTACTTTACTTCTTACTATCATTAAAACGTAATGTTTTGTCATTTTTTCATTTATTCGTATGGCTTTAATGGATGAATTAAATTTGTTTAAAATATCATATGTTTATGATATTGACAAATTGAAGCAAACATATATATCTTGAATTTTCCGTGAATATATCGTTGATTTATATTCATACTACATTTATTTTAAAAATATAATGCAGGATTTGTTAATTACAAGTAGGTACCAGAAGTCGTTTTTGTGGCTGTTTTAGAAATATTCAGTTTTGCGCGAATATGTACGCCATCTGATGGGAGATTTTGAAGTTTTGAGGTTCTTTTTTTCTTTTCCCTTATTTCGACTTCTGATTTTTTCCCCTCCATGGTATTTGAGGTTAACACTTGAATATGTAGTACACTACAACCACATTCTCAATTTGAGTTTATTTCTAAAGAAAATGAGGCCGCCTCGCTAGCGTGGTGGTAGCGTGTCTGCTTCACGTTCAAGAGGTCCCGAGTTCGAATCTCGGTCAGGGTGAGTTACCTGGATAACGTTTTATCCGGGGTTCTCCCTTATCCTTACAGACGAATGTCGGGTAGCTCTAAGCTCCATGGACCCTGGACACATTTGAGCATCATTTCATCCATTTCATTCACCGTCCGATATGACTTAACGTTGGAGGACGTAAAATTACAAAAGAAAGAAAGAAAGAAAGAAAGAAAGAAAGAAAGAAAGAAAGAAAGAAAGAAAGAAAGAAAGAAAGAAAGAAAGAAAGAAAGAAAGATCAGATGAGTTGTTCTTATATGCTTTTTGCTCGTATTTAAACTATTTAATAAGAGCTTCTACAAGTGCCTTCAACTCTCTTATCATAAGTTGAGGAGATTTGCAGCAAAGGATATGTATGTGAAGTATTAAAAATACTTCCATTTCACTTTATTTTATACCTTATTGGAACTACAGTGAACATTACAGCTTTTAAAGCAGATTTTAAACATTTTGAAACTGGAACACATATATGCTTCGTCTATATGTGCAAAAGATGGGTAGTGATTTTCTTCTTCACTTTCTAAACCATTCCACTGTAACACAATTCAATTTCTGAAATTGTGCTACTAACAATCTATTTTAAGTTCTTATATTTTCCTAAATTGTTACGCCTAAAATACTGGGCTGCCGTGTGAAGAATCTTATACAGTAAGTGTTTAATCCTCTTTAATTTACCTATTAAATATAATTGTATAACTCTGCAAATTATGAAAGGTAAAAGATACTCGTAGTACATGGATTTTCGCTCCTGTGGACGCAATTAATACATTAAGCACCTGAAAACTGAAGTATAATATAAGAAAGGGGTTAACTTAGCCGTTAGAGATA
This sequence comes from Mantis religiosa, assembly GCA_030765055.1. Taxonomy (NCBI): domain Eukaryota; kingdom Metazoa; phylum Arthropoda; class Insecta; order Mantodea; family Mantidae; genus Mantis; species Mantis religiosa. The sequence goes on from CM060959.1 coordinate 95,358,470, forward strand.
AGGGGCAGTATTAATAGAGTCCTGAGTGCTGGGATAGCGTCTGGTAGGCGCCGCGACGTCTTACGAACGCTCACAGGCAAGAAGAAAAGAATCAAGGACGCATTCGTATACGACACTATTAATTTGTGCATTTTACTTACGTTTTCAGTTTATCTTAATCAAAGAGTTCCAATTAAAAGTTCTCAATTCTGTAAATTGCGTATAAAAGATTGCCAGTACATTTTCATCTTATATAGCTCACTAGTTTGACAATAGATGGCAGCTCTAGTACAAAAATAAATTAGATCAATATGAATCTTTTTTTTTTTTTCTTCAGATAAGTGATGTACCCGATACTAAATTATGAAATTATGAAATCATTTCCCTCATTTGGCAAGTTTGTAATTTTTTTTCTCTACGGTGCATAGACTATTGCACTCCAACAAAAATTTTGAATCGAGATTTCAAAGGATAAACGTATTTGAGTATATTTAACAGATCAGTAAATTGTTGGCAGCATTGGAGGTATGATTTTCTTGTTCTACTGCGTCCATAGTTATACTTCACGACAGATTCATTCAGAAAATTGTTTCGTCATATAATTTATATTACCAAAACCTCAACGCTTATTTTATTCCAACAGCGAGGAAAACAGGACTTGAGGTTTTCCAGAACACGTGTTTTTACCAGGAAAAAATTAAATACTGGATCGGTTTAGATCACAAAAAGCTAACACTTGGCAAAACATTTAGGAAAAATATTACCTCATGCAAAGTGAGGGTACATGAGTATTTGGGTATTTTACAATAAATTGAGTAAATAAGAAATTAATAATTAAATTTTCCTTTAGGACATGTACTTAAGTTCTTAAGGCCATTTCAAGAAAACCTTTTTAAAAAAACAAACAGTACAGCACTTAGATGTTTATATTTTTCGTGTAACGAACTTCTGAAGTAATAAGATTTTATATAGAACAAAACAACACAAGCTGTGATATGCGTTACAATAAATTCGGGATTTTTTTTTTCATTTTTGCAATTTTTGAGATGTTATTATCCTGTTACATAAATACATTCTGTGCCATTTTGGACCATCGCAATTAAATAAGCAAAACCCACAGCTCTGCTTACGTTATTGCAATGAATACGAAGATTCTTTTGTCTTTCATTCCCTATTTGTCTTCTCATATTGCACGTTTTCCTCTTTACCTTCTCCTGTTTCCTCTATTATCCCTTCCTCTTTCTCTACTTTCTTTTCTCCTTTGTTTCCATCCCTCACGCTTCTCTCTTCTCACTGTGCAACATGCATGTCATGTGATATTTCGAAAACCGATAATAAAACTTTTTCAGTGACATTTATACCAATTAACTTGTAAACAAGCAGCTAGCAGAACAGAAAACTTGTACAATTGAAACTGCTATGCAAATAATACGCAAAACTTGTTTTAACTTCTTAAATATTCATCCTGTCAAATTTTTTAAGTAAGAAAACTTGTTAAAACATCATATGTTAGTGTAATTTAAAACGTTACTATCAAAATTTATTAATTTTTTTTCTCGCCGTAATAGAAGCCCCCTATTGGGTAAAGTAATTAAGATGTGACGTAGCCTATTCTCTAAGTGGGACCTGAGGTAGTGGAACGTTTAGTACAGCATATTTATTGCATAGTACTTGAGATTGCAATGAAAATTGACTCGATAAGTCGGAGGGAAATATAAATGTGAGTCTGGCATTATCAACGCTTTTAACAAATTTCCCTATTAATGCCTCAGTTTTTATGACTTCAAAAAATAATTTATCCGTCGATTTAAACCTATACCCGTAAAGATTTAAGTAGTCATATTAAAAATTGCTCTATTAATACAATTTTGAGAACGTTACCACGGAATCCCTAAATTTGGCTGCTAGAAGCAAGGAAATGATTATTTTCTGTAGTCACTTTATAGACAGACAAATGTACAGATGAAATATTTCAAAAGATGAGCAGCTAACCACACTGAGCAGCAAGAAACAAATTTGAGAATGTTTCCAGCACTTCTTGAGTCAATTTTTACTAACTTTGGGTTGAGAAAAACTGATACAACGAAAAATCCTTTTTAGTTTTAGTTTCTGTGATATACACTAGGTGGATGTATCTCACATTAACATATTATGAGAAAAAGACAATTTTAATTACATATGCTAATAACAATGAAAGTGCATTTGATTTTTTAAAATTGTAGTTACATTCTAGGAATTCTAAATTTCTGGACGAATACCTCGCCTGTGATCATGTCTGAAGAGAATCAGGAGAGTTCGGGAGCATCCCTACACAAATACCAAGAGTAATCCTTAAGTATTGCTTCATTCCAAAGGTCCTGATATCTTTATTTCCAAAACCGAAATGACCAGATGGAATCTTTCTCCATGTTCATCACTGAAGCTCTACAACTTGGAGGGAAAAGGTCTAGGTGGGAGTGGAGAAAATGGAAGTGTTATGGTAATTTTTGCAGGAGCACTGTCACCAAATGCACGTAGTTATCATCTCTCTTTTTTTTTTTTTTTTTGCCTAAAATTCCACGAACAACTCCCTTGAAGGCTCCCTAAGCTTCCTTTTCTTTCCCCTCGAAAACTTGGTCAAATGCCGGATCTTTTACAAGTTCTCAAATGTGTGTCCCGACAAAAATGCTATAGTTTATATATTAAAACTTTGTTCCTTTGGTTAATAATATGCCAACTCTCAAAAAAATCCTCCAAATTGAAAATGTTGACACTTGTAACGGTACGTTTTAGTTGGAACTTTTCATATGAATATCCAGTTGTAAATTCTTGTTTTCTGACATGACTATTAGTGGGTCATGTAATTACAACATAAAAAAGAAGATGAACGGTTGCTAAGGAGCAGAAACTCAATAGTCTTGTTGCATGATTATGGAAAAATGTCGTGGTGAATATAAAAGTTTTGCATAGTAATAGAAATTGAATAATCTTCAAAAAGGAGATATTCTGTAATCTTGATAGTGATGAGTGGATGTGCAGGAGTGAGGAATTTTATGTAATTAATGGAAGATATTTATTAATGAAGTAAGGATTTATCGATATGATGCAGGTAACCTGCAATGATTGACTAGGAAAGAAAGTTCGAGTAAAATGTAATCCAGATTATACAATCAAATTATATATATTATCGCAATTGCATTAGCTTATCTGATATTTCTGAGTAATTATTATTAACTCTTTATATACATTGCACATACTTGTGACGAGGAAACAAAGCTCGAGCAAAATGCAATCAAGACGATACAATTGATGGCTCGAAGAAACTGATAGTCACACAAACTGACACGAGAGGGGAAAGAATTGTGCTTACAACGAAGAAATGTCGCTGCACACTAAAAAAATGAAATGTCAATTTACCTCCAAAGCAAGAGAATTGACATTTTATGGTGACTTTTGAATTCATCATTTGAAAATACAAATGAATTTACTATTTTTGAGCCCAAAACAGTTTCATTGTTGCCATAGTGTTATATATGGTAATGATACATAATTATTCATTTCAAACTGACAATTTACAAGTTGAAGTTACAGTTTTATTCATTGTTTATAAATAAGATGTTTGAGGTTTGTTACTGTTCCATAGTAAATTGCAGTTATCCTAATGTTCTGATATCAACAATAAAACTATTCAACTGCTAAAATAAGACATGAAGCTTTCCTGGCGAGGAATATGTTCCCGATCTTCTCGGGAAACAAGCGAGATGAAAAGACGATTTTTGTATTATATCCAGCTACATATACATTTTGTGATTATAATATTTCTTAAAATATCCTGATGATGGGAGAGATGTACGCTCATGAAACGTCGATTTCTAATCGTCTTTTCACCTCGCTTGTTTCCCAAGAATATCTCGAACATGTTAAAATGTTTTCTCGTGATATAGATGAGACATGTAAAACAGATTATACTTCACTAATTCGAGAAAAATAAGAATTACGAATCTATTTTAAGTCCCTTGAGATGGCAACAACACTAAGAGTAAATAACTCCCAACCTCCAAAAGAGAAGAAAGTATTCCATTACTCTTGTCAGAATCTCCACTCTCCCTGGGCTCGGTTAGAAATACCTTACTTGTAAGGAAATACATCTCTTTCTTTAAGAATTGTATAAATATTTTTCACAATTTGGATTCTTTAAGTGTCATTAAATTTTATTTCTATACAGTTTCACAACCTGCTAGCAAATAAATGACCCCTTATGTGGAAGGGAGCGAAACAAGGAAAGTATTTTGAGGATCAGGACACACCGAATTGACGTGCAAATAAATAAGAAAGTAGGGGGTTCGATCCGGAAGCCTGAGACAGTGAGACGGCCGGGCGGCGCCCCATTAGACTAGAAAGGGTTTCTGTGTTCTTTCAGAGAGTAGCCACCCCACTTGTCACCGTGGCGCCTCGGCTCTTACTGATTAAATTGTACAGTTATTTGGTCATCTGTCGGACATAGGGCGGCCAGGCTTAGGTAAAAACTCTTGTCACCCCGGCTGGCATTCCTGTCGGCGTCCCCCCAGCATGGCTTTACTGCTCTAACCTCTCTTACATTCCCTACACTCTCCTTTATAAGCGTGTATACAAAATATACCCATACTCTAGCCGGGAATCCAACGAGGGAGCTTAGCTATCATGTTAACCACAAGACCAGAGGTCGTCAATACTCATACATTTCCATTTAGCTTTAAAAGAACGACACAGATATTAAAAAACGGATACCTCGGAAATGGCTTGTGGCGTAAGAACATATGTTTAAAACAAATTGTGTTTTGAAGATATCTAAATTTGTTCAGTACATCTTCGTCCATTGCTTAACGTTTATCGCTCATCACGATTATGGAATTTTGATCCGAATGCAGAAAACTTTACAAGCTATTCCTAAAAAAATTAAAAAATTATATTTTATTCGTCGTATAAGAATCTATATTATACATTATGCAGTGTAATAATTGAAATGGACTTGAAATGTCGGTATAAATGCTTAGTAAAAGATGATGGTGTTGGTGATGATGAAGTTTTAGAGGTAATATATGAATCAAGAAAACAAAATGGAAAACAAAAGGAGTTCGTGGTCAGAGGCAGAAAAAAAAACCGTGGAAGAAATAGGAGACATGAGACTAGAAAATAGAATGTAGAAGGTTTTTGGAAAATTGAACCATAATGGAGGATATAAAAAGACAAATATGGGGAGGATTATCAAATAGAAAAACATTAAAATTTTAAGGGAAAATAAAGAGTGAAGGGGAACAGGGATATATGTAGACCAATGTAACAGGCAGGAGAGGGAAGGAATAGCTTGGATTAGAACGGGATATATTTTCTTAAGGGTACTAAGATGTAACAGGATATAAATATGTCAATTATGGAGAGAAACAAAGTACAGTTCACATTCTGGCAGAGTGCAAAGAGCTAGCAGTATGGAGACAAAGTATGCGAGAAGAAATAGGAAAAGATGCAAAGCGAGTTGATAGCCATAAAATGATTACGGGGGAAAATGAAAGTAGAAACAGAAAAATGGGGAACCTGTTTTGTAAAGCTAAAGAGAAATGGGTGAGAAAAGTAAAGAGTGGAGAAGAAAAAATTTCTGGTACAAGAAGGGTAAACAAATAGCAAACTAGAATAGAGGATAGAAGGGAGACTATGATAATCAGCAACGGTAGAAGGCTGAGCTTGCTAGGATAAAAGATGGCACCAAGCAATTTATACAACTAGACTAAGAAAATATATATATTTAATGTAGATAAAATATTCTAAATAGCAAGTTGTCTAAATAAGTTCTCCTCTATTCTAATAGTATGCAGTATTTAATAAAAATCGATGGGGCGACTGTCGAAAAATGGGAAAATTATTGCAATTAAGGGATATTTTACTGGCAATTTATTTCAGAAAATCTTCTATGACATCTTTAGGAGACACTAGACTGAAGTACAAAATTTGGTATTTAACAGACTCTTTTTTCCCCCTTTTGTGTCGTTCACAGACATTCATAACAGGCAAATACATACTCACACACACACACACACACACAAACACACACACAGACACACACACACTAAAACGATTTTTTTCTTAATTCAAGGTGCCTTACAACGAGTATTTCTGGTAAAATCACGGGATCGACTTTTGAAGTATAAAATTTTCTTTATCTAATAAAACAAAGACATTCATTATAGAAATTTAACTACTATAAATTACTTGATGAGGCCTCCTAAATTCCAAACATTTATCAAAAAATAAGTGTTCGATAAACACCAACCATGACCTCGAAAGATGCCAAACAAAAATTGTGAAGTAACCCGTTATTCCCAAAATCCTCGTTACATGGAAATTTGTTTAAACAATGTTTTCTTCTTTTACTTGTCGGGTTTAGGTCTTTGATCTGTTTCCACATCAAGAGATCGAGTTGATCCATCTGGCGCATGGGCGTCCAACTCTTCTGCTACCTTTAGGTTGGTATTGAAGAATGTGGGAGATGGAAGACACTCACGCCATCTCTAGTCTACAATTAGTCTAGTCTACTATTAGTCCTTTGTCCACCCAGAGCAATTTGAATATTGATAGTGTTTTGTTGTTTATCTTGGTGTACGGAGGGAATGAAGGTTTACTGCTAGAAATCCTCTCATTTTAATATATTAATAACTCTGTACGCAACATTTGTGGCATCCTTTCTATGTGTTCTAGCCAGTTATTTCTTATTTGATTTATTCTGTCGTTTAAGTTAAATATGTTTAGATAATTCTGTTCTTATATCCTCATTATATTTTTTATCTAAAATTGTATATCCCGCTACAGAAAGTGAGAATTTCATTTGGGCTGATTCTGTTGTTCTTCCATCTGATCTTATAATGTCCACTTCTCATAGGCATAAGTTAACATGGGAGCTGCTATAGTTTTATAGAATTTTAATTGAGTTGTTTTTAATGTTTTGTTGAACATTTTCCTGTCTCTAAAATGACCTTAACGAGTTTCATTAAAGCACTATAGGTCCAGTAATAATATTTACACAATAAATAAAACGTACATCTTGAATTTCTGGAAATATCCGTGAAATATTTTAAATTAACTTTGTATTAATTGTAGCTGAACTGATAAGTATAAGGGATAGACAAATGTAGGTACAGTCACGCTGCTCAAACCGTTGCCATGGCTTTATCTTTAACAGAAACCTCTCAGATAACGCATTGCTTATTCTTGTAAAAGTGAGAGGAGTAGTGGCGAGCTTCCCGGCCCTGAGCTAAGTACCAATGCACGCCAATGGAATTCGCAGGAATCACAAATGACATATAGATGTGCACTCCACGTGGACTAATCAGTGCGTTATTTGAGTGGTATGTATTACCAAAGAGAAATCCATGGTAACCGTTCGAGCAGCGCGATTATACTACATAAAACATGTAGACCTTTTTCAAAAAACAACCAAAATAAAAAATGAAGTTTTGGAGATATTGGTAAATATTACACGATATTTTCATGAAACGCGATACTTCAATGTCGATACCGTCATTTCCACTTCTAGTTTCAATACAAAACAGAACATTAGGTAGACCCGTAGCTCAGTCAGTAGAGCACTCGCCTGCCGCGCTAGGGGTCCCGGGTTCTATTCTCGGCGGTGAAGGTGGGGATTTTTCTCCGACCAAGATAATTCCCCATCTTACCCTGTGATTGGGAGTGTGAATGTGTGCGTGATGGAATGATTAAAACCCAACAAATACAAGTTAACACCTTCGATATGTTCCAAAGGAGAACGGCCGACGATATGACTGTAATGGTGGAGTATAAATGGAAAAGTTAAAAACATGGGAGAACTGTGTAATGCCAGGTGTACATATTTAATAAGAGAAAACTTAAAAACATCATTGTTATTTTTAAACTCTACATTAGATATTTAAAAGTAAAACAGTTCACTTTTATAAGCTTTTGTTAAAAATAATAGCATTTTCACTCTTTCGGTCAAGTCTATTTCGTTTTCTGTCACATGTGTTCTGCTGTGCTATATAGTTTTTCAGAGAAAACTGTTGCAGGTGGAATACACAAATATTTAGCCGCGAATTTTATTTTAGTTCAGACAATTTTGATTTTTTCCAGTAATCCAGTGTACTAGAAAGAGGCGACAAATCATCATCGAGATAAACAGTAATTTCTTCATGAGAACTGTTATCTGACAGTGAATTTGACACACGATTATTTTCTTACATAATGATACTGTACAGGTACCACATTCCTTGCAAATTCTCGGGTTTTCCAACCTTCTACTTGCGGCAGCAATATTTTGTGATTTTAAAATAAAAATTGCAGAATCACCACCGAAATATCGAAAAACTACTGAATGACTTTTCTGAAGTATCGTTCTATGTCGATACCATGCAAGTATCGTGAGTATCGAGGTATTTCAAGTATCGAGGACTTATCCCTTGTTATTATTCCTTAAATTATTGAACACCAGCATTTTTAACATTGTTGCCGCTATTGCGGTGGAACACGATTTTCTACTCAAACTTCAGAAGCTATTCTCATCAAAGTTAAAACGTTTGACAAAGAAATAAATAAAAATAAATAGTTTTTTTTTTTTTTGAGAAAATTAAAGTTTCCCAGAAATTTTCCATATAACGTGTAGCTTAGGTAGGAGAAGATGCAGAAACCAGTTTTCATTTTTAAATGATGTTAGTCATACAGATAGGTACACACACAGGGCTTTTGCAAAAATAGTTTGTAGAGGAAGATAATGGCAGTATAGCACATATTATTTACTTCCGTTCCTTCAGTGTGAAGTCATGCCATAACTGTAAAGTGTAAACCCCGCCCGATGTTCACCCCAATATCTGTTGACAACGTTATGTAAACAACCCCTCTTGAAAGCCAAGGAAGGGCGTGCCATTGACCCTGGCTGCCTGGACGTTGCCAATTTAAATGGTCTCACGGAGGCAATTTACAGTCATTAGAGCTGGAATGTTGCGGAAACTGAATTTTGGACTGATTTAAAGCCAGGGAATCGTGCGATAAGAGCCAGTTGCTTCTTTTGGAAAACAGTTGTAAAACTGTTCTGCAATATGCATACTGTTTGCCGGAACATTGAAGGTCGTACGTAGTAAACGTAAACTTTCTGTTTTAATTTACGGCCTCCAACGTTGTCATATCAAACGATGAAACAAATGGGTAAAATGATGTTCAAATGAGCCCAGGATCCATAGATCTTAGAGTTACCCAACATTCGTCTTCTTTTTCTAATTTACCTCCTCCAACGTTAAGTCATATCGGACGATGAGTGGAGGGGGTAAAATGATGCTCAGGGTCCATAGAGCGTAGTTACCCGAATTCGTCTTTCAGGATAAGGGAAAAACCCGGAAAAGACCCTATCCAGGTAACTCGCCATAACCAAGATTTGAACTCGGGACCTCTTGAACGTGAGAACGTGAGGCAGACATGCTGCCATCCACGCTACTGAGGCGGGCATTCGTCTTTTAGGATAAGGGAAAACCCCGGAAAGAAACCTTATCCAGATAACTCAACCTGGCCGAGATTCGAAATCCACACTTCTTGAACGTGAGGCAGCTACCATCTCCGCCACCAATGTGAGCAAAACGTAAACGAGACCCAACAACGGAGACAGGGCATCGCACTTAGGCCATGAGCTTCTTGCGCTGCTAGCATGATCTCTGGGAGAGAGGGATAAAGTGACAGAAGGTGACTATTATGTGTTTCAAATGGGAAGGGTTCTGGAGTCCAGCTAATTAGATGCCGTATCACACTCAGCGTTGCCAGCTTGTTACCCCACTCCTTTTACATATCCCTCTCTCTCGCACACTCATTCAACATGCAGGTCTGCTTGGCGCTAGATGTAAGGTAAAGCGAATTATATTTTACAAACTTTTACAATGATTAAGTTGCCAAAATCAAAATTGGAAAAAGCATTTTCGCAAATTATGTATATTTTTAAATACTATAACTATAGTTATAGTTGATGAATTACCTGCTTTTCTAATCCAAATGCGGTACACACTTGTTTTACCTACACCACACACTTCAGCAGTAAACCGCTGAGCATTTTTGAAATCGAGCTGATTTCTATATTCCTCATTGCCCAATTTTTTGAAGAACGTGTACACCTTAAAAACAATACTTTTAGCCTGACTTCGCAACAATTACCTTTTTGACTCGCCACTAAATTCACCGCATGAAGCCATTACACTATTTAACTCTTACTCTACTGTTGTGTAAAGTACAAATGAATGATATTGATCTGAACTCTCCAGAGTAAATAAACACTTCTTATCCAGCATTCATTCATAAACATAAGCATACAGCATTCCACAGGCTAGCAGGAAATGAAGTGTTTGCTCTTTTTCGAATTTAACACCTTGACTTATGCACAGTAAATCTTTTATCACGTTATGCAGAAGTTTAAATTTCAGTTCTCAGTAATGAAAAGTATATGTACATACACACCAACCACTTTGAACTCTCTAGAGTAAATAGAGATTACGAACCATTCATAAACACAGATATAATGTGACAGACACGTTCTGCCAGGGCAGCAGAAAATTTATTGTTTCCTCTCGCTCGAATTGGCTTATTCAAAGTAATTCTTTTATCAGGTCATGTCAAACATTTACGTTTCAGTTCTGAGTAATTACAAATATACGTGCACGCATACATGCCAACCAATAATGCTATTCATACAGTACTTACTTCGCGATTTATTATAATACAGGTAATAGTGCTTTATTTATCTGTATTATAATAACTATTTGAGCTAAAAGTATGGGGTTTTCATGGTTATGTTAGATACATTACTCTCTACCTTCCACATGGATCAGTTTTGGCGAAATCTGAATTTTTGTCTTAGTGCGAATAGTATTTCATAAGGATAGATTAGGTTGACGCTCCTCACACATCACTTAGCGGGAATGCAATACAACACCACAGAACTCCGATTGGTTGCTCGCCTGGTAGCGTTTAAGGACAAACACCTTCCCATTTGAAACTCATAATAGATCCGGGTGACAATGTATGCAAGCGTGTACCGGGTCTCTAACGTTTCCAGTTCCACTATACGACAATACTTAAGCCCACTCCAAGCCGTTCGCCTCCCTCTCCAGAGATCGCTTGAAGGGAAGCCTGCCCGAAAGCAACCGGAGGCGGGAACTATCAATCCGGTCAATGCCAAGGAGAAACCTCTACGAAACGCAAGAAGCTTGTGGAAAACGAGGAAGCACTCCAGCATTGGCCTACCTTGTCCTTATTCAAGCGATTTGGTAGCGCCTTAACATATGAGTCTCACATTTGGCAGGTTCTGATTTCGATTCTCTGGTCGCCCAATCAAACCTGGATTTATAATGGGTTTTCCTAGCAAATCATCTTTCACTTGTCCTTGGATTCGTAGAGTATTATGATGCCGGCAGATGGTGTGTATGCTTACTAAAAAGGAAAGAGTATTTCCTGTGGGGACTTGACGTCTGCTTAACCGTCGGATCGTTCTTGTTCATCTCTAGGACGATCGTTTGAGTTGGCAACTATTACGAAAGTTCGCATAACTCTGTAGCTTGTAGTTTCCTGTAGTATAATAGCGCTTACTGAAATAAAATCAATACACAGTTTTGGATCTTGAAATTTCTACAGTTTCTTGATGCAAACAATCTTGTATTTTTGTGAAAGACCATCTTTGTCTATGTTTTAACATAGAATTATTAATCTTCTAGATTTTGGTTAGTTCTTCTTCTTTTTGAAACATTCCATCCTTTTTTCTTTCCAAATTCATAATCACTCCAACTTCAAACAAGTTATTACCAGAAAGCTAAAGTTAAATAATATCTTAGTATAAAAGTTACATTGACAGTGTAACTAGTGTATAAAGTCAAAATTCAGGGCTCGATGTTTATATACCGTTAAGATTAATGTTTAACACAAATTTGACTGGCTTCCCTCCATAGGTGATATGTTTGACAGAATAATTGGACTATTTCACGAACACCTAAAGTGGAGATGTGCAATGGATCACAACAATACATCTGCAGTAGTTTAAGAGAAATTGTTTTTTCAGTTGTTTGGAAAACAACTTACAGCAGTTAAGGCTTTCAAATGCTTGGAAGATAAATTCAAACAGTTTTCATGCGGATTTGTGTAACCCGTATTAACAAACTGTTAAATAAAAACAATTGCAGATATACTTTTTTACACAGATGACATTAAGCGCCCAGCTTTGGACATCTTCTGGGTAGTGTTAAGAGGATAATTCTGCCAGGTAGTGTTTAAAAAACTTAACACTCCAATGTAGCCAACGTTAGTTTATTCTGCAATGTAACTAATGGCTCAATCAGGCCGTGTTCATATCAATCACAAGACTACGGTGTACATTTGTAAAATGGATTCTTTCAAATTCAAACAATGAGTTTATAATAAATAGTAAACTAACACTTCCTCTACACAAGGAATAAGTATTTCAAATTGAGTAATTGCACTATAAACATCACAATTTCCTCCAAAGAACAGTAGGTTTAGTGAAACTTGTAACCCGTTAATAATTCAAAATGTTGTTTGTGAAGGTTTTCACCTATTAATACATTAAAGTGTTGTTGTTTTCAAATGCTAGACTTTGGCAATGACGCCATTAGCTCTCTTGCTCACCAATATTTCTGTGTAGTGGGTCCGGCACAGGTTAAAAGATGTTCTTCAGTCATTTCCTCTTCTTAGTTGCACAGAGGACAATTTGGACTTGTATAAATTCCTATTCTGTGTAAGTGCTTGGCCAAATAATCATGTTCCGTAAGTAATCTAAAATTTGCTACTGCAGCTTTACGTAGGATTTCTGGAATAATTTCTGGATTTTTAATTAAAATGTTCCATTTTTTTTATCTTTGGCTTTGTTAGATGTTGATTGGTCTTGTTTGTTTTTATATTTGTTCTTGATTAATCTTTTAATGGATGTAAAGGGTAAGTTTTTTTACTTTTGTTCTGAATTAAACTTGCACTTTTGTGGCAAGAAAATCAGCTGATTCATTTCCAGCAATTCCACAATGTGCAGTTATCCACTGTAATATAATTCTTTTCTGCAGTTTTTGAAGTTGTTGGATTATTTTGTGACATTCTTTAATTTGGATTGACCTCATTTTATATGAACTTATTGCACATAATGCTGCTTTAGAATCAGAAAGTATGACAGCATTTTTGAATTTATCTATTCTGTATAGAAGGTGTTGGAGTGAAATATGAATAGCCGTTACTTCTGCATCAAAATTTGTTTTGTGGTATCCTGCTGGTTGATAGAATGAGAACAGTGCACACTTAATTCCTGCTCCTGAGTTGTTGTCCAAGTTAGATCCATCTGTGTAGATATGTAGCCATTCTTCAGGTGGGTATCTATTGTTCACAGTTTCTAATGCTAATGCTTTTAGTACAGGTTTGGAAGTTTCAGATTTTCTCCTCTAATGTATAGTTGTTTAAAAACCCACAACAACTATAATCAAAACATTACAATGCATTCTGATTGATTTAGTATGATGGTTTAGGTAAATGCTTCATCACCTTGATCTAATGCTTCAAATTATTGCTTCAATACCATATGATGATATAAGCTTATGGAAGAGAATATATAACTAAAAGCGAGAGTTGGTGCAGCCATAACCTCAAAAACATGAGATCTCTGTAGAGTTGATATTTATTTAAATGCGCTCTATAATCAAACCTCGTTCCTGAATTACTTTTCTGCTATTATATGATTATCATTGTCTTAAACAATCCCTTTCACTGTCTTCAAGTGCGGCGATTTGAAGCAAATGTGTTGAAATACTGTATTCATGTTGGGAACAGAAGCTCTACCTGTCGAGGTACGAGGCGTGTACGTAAAATAAGGTCTCCAGTTTTATTTAATATAGAAAACACGTTTATTGTCAATGAATGTTACATTGTGGAAAGGCGGAACTTACAGATATTTTTCAACGTAATCACTATTGCATTCGATACACTTTTGCATGTGCTGTGGCAGTTTTTGTATACCCTTGTCATAGCACTCTCCCGCCAAGTTGCGCAGGTAGCGCTCAACCTGGTTTTTCAAGTCATCGTCGGTCTGGAAATATGTTCCACCCAGGTGTGACTTCAACTCAGTAAACAGATGATAATCACTAGGTGCTAAGTCTAGACTGTAGGGGGGATGGATGAGGATGTCCCATCCGAACTGGGCCAGGAGATCAGCCTTGCGATAATGCAAATGTTCGGTCAAAATCTTGTCAATCGTAGCCTTACTCACTTCAGGGGTAAGTTTGCACAGCTCGCGAACTGTCACACGCCGATCTTTAAGCATTTCTTGCTCCACTTTTGCAATTGTTTCTGCTGAAACCGAAGATTGACCAGAACGCTGTTCCTCATAGTACGTCCGTCTTTGAACTCTCTGAACCACTTTCGTACGTTTTATGCCCATACACTGTGGCCCATAGACTTCGCATAACTGACGATGAATTTCAGTGAGGGTAGTGCCCTTGGCACTCAAAAAATGGATCACTGCACGCAACTCGCACTTGGCGGCGGAAGTGATAGGAAGCTCTATCGCAAACGGCTGCCCAGCCAAGACTAATGGTTACAATGGGTTCGTTGAGGTGGAGATTTGAAGGGGTGAAACCAAGCTACACGCCAGTGTTGCCAGACCTCGCGTAATGGCGTTCCTCACGGCTCCAGCGCCTTGGAGACCTTATTTTACGGACACGCCTCGTAAAATGTATTGTAATTATAGTATTGGGTAAAATGAGACTACAAATATCAAACTGTAAAAATTCTCTGGTTGCTCTCCATGATATCGTAGGTCTTGACAGAATCACTAAGGATATCTTCCCTTCGACTGAAATGTTTGATTCTTTTTAGTTATTTATTTATAGTATATTGATTCGTGAAATAAACAGAGTACAATAGAAGACATTCTATGGTACTTATTATTTTTATAGCTGGTGTTTTGATTTAAACAGTAGCAAAGCGAATCCGTACTGCTTAACAAAAAGAAATTCTTATTTCAATTAAAGGTTATTTAGTTTCTTTCTTTTTTTTAAGGCGGGCTAGGTTATTTAGATACGTAATATCTAAACTTAAAACATATTATCACGTTTGCAATCCACCTAATATGTTATGGTCTTCTTTGTCACAAATAGCGCCCGCCTCGGTAGCGTAGATGGTAGCCTGTCTGTCTCACGTTCAAGAGGTCCCGAGTTCGAATTTCGGTTAGGGTGAGTTACCTGGTTAAGGTTTTTCCGGGGTTTTTCCTTATACTGATAGACAAATGTCGAGTAGCTCTAAGCTCCATGGACCCCGGACTCATTTGAGCATCATTAAACCCATTTCATTCATTGTCCGATATGACTTAACGTTGGAGGACGTAAATTACAACAATAAAATGTCACAAATACCACTAACCTTTCATTCAGAATACTAATTGGATTATGAATGACTTTAACTCCTGATTCATGCAATTTTATCTTAACAGAGGTAGTGAATAAACAAAGATAAGGAATAAATGCGTAAGTTATAAAACGGTTTATAGCAGATATTACATTCTTCTTCTTCCTCCTCCTCCTTCTCCACTTTCCATACTTCTACTGTATCTACGTCAGTTTCATTCCCGAAACTGTCAAATAATTGTTTAAAAAATGAGCATGTATGCATCAAAATAAAGCATACCCAAAATGAAATGTCCGATAATGTTAGCATTTAGGTTCAGGAATTTTCAAAGATGCGACGCGATTGTCAAGACAATTTTGTTTAAGACATTTTCTTGGCAAATAAAACGCATGTCTTTAAACGTTCTGGGAATAACCTGCGGATTCTCTTAAATTTGAATTACTTTTGTAAAACTGGTGGAGTGTAATAGACAAAATCTTACTACACAAAATTGTGGATCTCGTTAGAGCACACGGTTTATGTCAAATAATTTTCCTGCTTCTGTAAAGTTAACCATTTCCAAGATATTATTTATTTAATATATAAAAACTTTATTCAAATGGGAAGCAGTTATTCGGTTTTCATCTCAAAGTCATGCAAAAACATAATTTCAAAGCCCCACATAGCGGTACGTTCTTCAAAGTCATATCGCACTACCACTGTATCGATGTGTAAAATGTGAATTTAAAGTTTATCTTGATTAACAAGCATTGGAATAATAAAATTTTATAGGAATATTTTATAGAAATGTGAATAAGGCAAGTCATTTAAAGGCAACACGTAGTATCTTTTCTTTTAGATATTTTTATTAAATATAATTTCACTTCAACCAGAGGTAAGCCCAAAGAAGTACTTGATTCCACTACAGGAACTTATAAAAACGTAGCGTTGCTAGATGAACTTACCTACCACTTTGTCTCCATAAAAAGAAATTGTTACATTTTTGTACAGGTTTGCTAATTTATAAATCAACATTTAATTCTTTGCTGGAAAAATTATTGAGCGAAAGGTTGAAATATGTTAAAACTAAATTATTATTTGTTGAACTCGATGTACAAACATTGCTTACTACATAATATAATCAACAAGCAACTCCATTCACTCTTAAGTGAGTGCGTGTAAACCCCCCCCCCCCCAGAAGAAAATGTCCGAAACTTAAATACATATTTCAATTGTAAAAAATGTACGTTCCTTCACATTTCTGAACAGCTTTAGGCACATCACAATAACTTTATGGTCATTTTGATGGAATAAAATAAATAACTTTTTTTAGTTAATTGATGGATATTAATCATTTCTTCACACTAGCCGTATATAGGCTAAGGTTTTTGAAGGATAGAGTCAACATGAAAAATTCAATGCCATGGCCGGGATTTGAACCACTGATCTCCTGGTTTCCGTCCAGTTGCTCTAACCCATTGAGCTACCATGACCAACGTGCCGTCCTGACATTTAATTCTCCTTTTGAATCGTATAAAATTAGATAATTTTATAATTAATAAAATAATTGTATTAATTTCCATCAATTAACTAAAATAATAAGAGTTAAATGATAAAGCCTGGGACTGAAATACTTACGATAGTAAGACGCCACAAACGGTGTATCTCGGATACGAGAGCCCCTGGTGGTTTACCGGGGAAATATACGAGTCAAATGGAGAATTTAATGTCAGGACGACACGTTGGCCATGGTAGCTCAATGGGTTAGAGTGACTGGAGAGAAACCAGGAGATACGTGGTTCAAATCCCGACCATGGCATTGAATTTTTCATGTTGACTCTATCCCATCCCGTCTTGAGTCCACAGGACCAGATGGGGGGGGGGGGTTTGTTAGTCTCTAGGTCTTGCCCTATGGAAAGCCCCACGGAGGCGCCGGGTGCCCTTTTTGGGACAGCTCGGTAACTCCCTGGTCGAAGGAGGCCCGGGTTCTTGTTCCTATGGGTCCAGGATTAATGGGAGTAGAACCTCTGGCATTAACGTGTTGACTCTATCCATCAAAATAAATCACTGTTTACTTTGACTAGATTTAGTACTAGCTATAGGACATTATGCGAAGGTTTTCCGTATTTTATGATCCTAGGTATATGATTTAGGAGTACTGGCGTGTCTTACACTCCGAATACCCTGAATTGCAATCTCGGTTGGTTTGAGCTACCTAGATGAGAGATTCTATCGGGTTTTCTGCTAATTCTGTGTAAATAACTATCGGAGGCTCTAAGCTCCATGAGCTCACGGTTCATTTGACCAATCATGGATTATATTCATTGCCCGCATCGCTAACGTAGTGTTAGACTGTCTGCCTAACAATCAACAGGTCTCGAGCTCGAATCTCGGTCAAGGTGGATAAGGTTTGTTTCTGGGATTTTCCCTTATCCTGAACGATGAATATTGGATAACTCTAAGCTCTATGGACCCTGGTCTAATTTCAACATCTTTTCATCCATTTCATGAACGTAAATATTTACGGGGTGACTAAAAACTATGGAGCAATGCTTGTAACTTTGTTTTTATAGTTTTGTGAAGCGATATTTTTTAGAAAAGTTGTAAGATATCAACCTGTTTTTAGATTACTATGGCGTGGCTTCTTTTAATGGCAACATTTTTCTTATTCACTTTTTTGGTCCTCAGGTTTCGGAACGTACATGTATATGCTCTAAACTGTAATTTTTAACAATTTTGCCTTATTTTTAACACTTCTAGTTCCATAGAATTTTTTCAAAATTTTGCTTACTGCAGTGAGTAATCCTTCGTTCTGGATGCACTTCATTAAAACAGACATAAACCTCTTCTTGGGCCATCCTCCTATCATCATATCTGATCATTATTAGTATTTCAATTCTTTGTCTTTCTGTAAGTTGTGCCATGACTACTTTGAGGAATATATTGCAATGGAGTAAGCATTGTTGTCCTTATTAGTTTAGCTTTTGTCTGCATTTATTCAATTCAAAGCCACATATTGAAGTAATCTTCTGTGTCGTTTAATTCAAAACCTACTCAGTTTGAACTAATGATGCATTTTCTTTTGCTCAATGCACAGTAAGGTACTAATAAATTTAAATTGCTGTTTGAAAGGGTATTTGTTTGTACGTTCTTTAACTTAACTGAGGAGTGGAAGAGTGCAGAAAAGAGAGATGTTGCCATTCAATAAAAACAAAACAAAAGTAAAACTCACTCCCTTTTATTTTTAATCATAGTATGGTATGTTAGAGTTTTTCTAAAAAGAATATTACTTCATAGAGTTGTAACAGCGGAGTTACAGGCATTGTTCCATGCTTTTTACTCACCCGGTATGTATTATATTCATTTTTGAATGTGACCTACACGTTTGAGGATACCAAGCCTACCCTCACCCTAAAAAAATTCCATCAGAATATTTCAGGCATTAATTATTTTGTATAAGAAGAAAACATTGATCAAATTACGTTATATAATGAGAAGATATTTGTTTTTGCCATGTGTAATAGCCTGGTCTTTTTCAAATACCTCCAGAACTTCAACTAATAGTTCTTCCCTTAGCAGCTTTACCACCTGGTTTCCTGAATGTAGTTTTCCGTAGAACACAGCTGATACAATATTCATAGAACCACAATAAATATTATCGAAAAATAAACTAATTGAGAACAAAATATAATGAAAAATATGAAAGTAGCTGCAATATTGAAAGTTTTTTTTTTAATACTACAAAACATTCAGTGATATAAAAGCTTTTTGAAGTATCAAAAGTTTCCAAAAACAGTAATGAAATATATTTTAACTCTGCACTTTGTAAAATGTAAACATTATTGACAGCACCTCATATCTTGCCTGTCTCTAATGATTATTACCGGAAATCAATTTATAAACCTCTATTCGTGACATTTCAACTCTTACCACCGTGTAAGAGATAACATAATCATATACTGTTAATATCCTTATAGCTTTAGGTATTTTAATCCTAGCTTTAGCAAAGAAACATACCACCTTTTTTATTTTCTCCACTACGTAAGTAAAGGAAGTATTCCACGCCTCTGTAGCCTACATGGTAGAGTGTCTGCCTTATGTTGTCAACAGATCCCGAGTTCGAATCTCGGGGCTAGTTATCTGGATAAGATTTTTACAGGATTTTTCCTTGTCCTGTAAAATTAATATTGGTAACTCTAAGCTCTATGAACCCTTGGTTTATTTGAGCATCATTTCATCAATTTCATTCTTGTTCAATACGACTTAACGTTGGAGGACGTAAATAAATAAATATATATAAAAATACATACATAAATAAGTAAATAAATACATAAATGAGGAATTATTACATTCCATCCAAAAATTCGTAGTGATATTTCACCAGAAATAAATGTGAGACACGTAAAATAAGAAAATGCATTTTTAGAAAGGTGAGGTGGGTGAGTGAGTACGTGAGTGAGTGCATGAGTGAGTGAGTGAGTGAGTCAGAGAGAGGGTGTACATAACACGAAAAATCTGTTAAATATCAAATTTAGTATTTAAGTACAGTATCTTCCAAGTAACGTCACGAACTTTCTCAACTATACTCCCTCCTTCAAACAACCCATGAAAAATTTTTCGTTTCTTTTGATTTTTTAAAGAATTGGCTCTTAATGATTTTAATTAATAGATATGATTGGGAAATCCTCTTCCTTTCTGAATGACGTTTGTATAACCGGAAAACCGTAAGAGAATTTGCTTTACAAAAGGAATGAGACGTTATTAAAACATAATTTGGAACAAGAATGCTTTTGTTACTGATTTTAATATTTAAATATTTATTATTTTTAAGTTTTAAGTCGCCATTAAGTTTTGCCCATGATCATGCCAAGAGCATTTAATATCAAAGCAATTCACCATCTAACAATGTGCCCATGCTTTTATCCTTATTTCGTAACTACAGTAGAACCTCTTTTACCCGGATCAACTGGGATCAATGCCGATTCGAGTTAACGAAAATCCGGGTTTTTCAGAAAATGAAGGAAAAACGACAAAAGACATGTAAACAAGAAATATTTTAATGGAATTTAGAAATTAGTATCTCCACACTTTCACCTGAAACACATACCTACACTGTATGTATTGCAATAGCCTATGTATTTGCACTGTATATAATACAGCTACAAACTAGTCTGTAGTAAAAAAGGCAGTGAGCTTCTGCTGTCTCAGTTTAGTGTATCGCTTAGGAACAATTCCATCTCACATCTGCTTTAACATTAGAAATTCATTTGGCAAAATTTCGTCTTGACTCTCGAAATAAAGCATCAATTTACCTGTGTCAGTTACTGCTTCTGCATGGATCACAACCACAGCTGGTTCATTAACACCATCTGAATACGAATACTCTTCATTTTCATTTTCAGTAACACTGAATGATGCAATAATGTCTTCCTCTGTAATCGATTTATAACCTCCGTCATTGTCAATGTCATCATCATCATCAGAATCGCCATCGATATTGTTAAACATGTCTATAAAATCATCTTCCACACTTATTTTTTCTTCTTCAATCTTGTTTTCTTGAAAGACACACACACACACACACACACACACACACACACACACACACACACACACACACACACACACATACACACATACACACACACCAGGCCACAGCTTTTCCCATGACTTTATCCAAGTTTCTCTTCAAACCTGGTCCCAAGCAGATGAAGTGAGTACAATGCATTCGCCTGCTAGTAAGATAATTCGAGTAATGTACTTACTGAGAATAGCAATTTATCGTCTGTGAAACAAGTCTTCATTTACTACGATAAATAACATAATTTTGTTTTTCTAGCCTGATCCGGGTTACAAGGATCGGTTTAACGAGGTTTTTACTGTACAACAAAATGTGTAAAAGTGTAATGAAGGTTTTCCTCGATTAGCAAGCATTACAAGAAATAATATAATAAGCTTTGGTAACTATATTTTATAAAAAGTAACTAAAGAAAGTCACGTAATTTGCGGGGGTTGGGCATATACGAGCTTCTTCGTGAACTTACAGCGGCAACCTACACAAATAGGAGCACCAACGAAGAACATAAGGTCATCTCTTTAGTTCAGCTTCAAAGGTCTGGAGCAGAAGCAGTTGACGTCAAAATAGAAGCTCTTTAGACTTGGCAAAATGGATTAGTGATTTAAAAATATGCTTCTTATCTCATCCTCCACCAGATACATGCCATTTTGTACACCATCTCCTTAAGTACGCTAAAAATAATGCTTTTGCAAGATAAGAAGCGGGGACTTAAGTTGCTCCTAGAGGCAGTCTCGCATTTTTTTTCTCCTTCATTAATTTATTGTCCATTTGTCTAGACATATCTATACATTCTTAAATCGTGCTTATGAATGGAAAGATTTCAACGTTTATTGTTGCCTTGACAACAGCCTCTGTTACAATAATACTGTAGCACGTTGTTGTGGTCTTTGATTGTAAACAGAAATAAACCTAATATTTTAAAGCATGACGCCCAAAAACTAATAAATCATAATTTCTTTATTCTGCATTCCTTCTTTCTAATTCTATAATCTCTCGATTGAACTCAAAATCTAAAAGTTCTGTTTCCATACTTTTTGTATTTAAAAAAATTAATACATATTACAACTGTTCCGGGTAAACTCATTTATTTTAACACGTGATTCTGTTTAGAATAAATGATAAAACTGACGTTCGTTTTGAGAAAGCTGAAACAATTAGAAAACTTCAGTTATTAAACAAAAAGTAAAATTAATGTAAAATATACATGACATTGTCTTTGCATTGTAATTATCTCACCGAATCCTCTACTCTCTTGTAATTTTACTTAGTTCGGTTGGACCTTAAAATCCATGGTCTCGAGAAATAATTAGCAATACAATAAGCATTCTCCTCAATTAAATTATCGAGTAACTATCAGCATTCATGAAGACAATTACAGTAGAACAGTACAATTTCCAAGTTATTTAAATTTGACATTCGCATGTCCAATTCAATGTATACCTTTAGCTTTGAGAGACCAGTGTTCTTAAACAGCAAGCTCGCTGTCAAAACTGAGGGATATAATGCCATACAGATATATTCATAAATATAATTTCCTTTTGCATTAAATATCCAAGACATGATAAGACCATAATGTACAGATGAGACTCCAGAGATGAGATTTGAACAAATATTACACAATTACCTATCAAATTCTGCACAATGCACCTAATGCGGCATTACAGTTTTAAAGATCTTTTAAAAAGTGTATTAATAAATTTGAAATTGTCATTGAGTAAGTATTTAAAAAGTTATTATATCGTATTCATCATAAACATTTTTCTACAGCGTGCATTTTCCAAAATATAAATTATTCCTCGCGCATCATTTATATTCCACTTTTAACGAAAAGTATTTGCTTACCTTCTTAAGCATAGTACAACTCTGGATATAATATTTTCTGTAAGGTATTTAGTTTGTGTGAAAACTATTTTAGTCGTTAAACAATTAAGAAGTTCTATTGAAACAGTTTGTAATGGATTACAAATTAATATCTCAAGATTTGACAACTTGAAGAAATATGTCTGGATAGAAAATACAAATATGTATGACCCCTTCATAACTGATTATTGTAACAATAAAATCATACAAAATATTTTATTCATATTCATTAAAGATTCCCATAATGAAATGATCGTCGAACTTGGCGTCTAAGTAGCTAGAAAACCATGCATTTTGCTATCAAATATAGGCAATGCATTAAAACATTTCTTAAAACGTAAAGCGAAATTTTAAATCTTCAGCGCGAATTTGTTACTAAGATTAGAAAAATAAAGGTATTCATTCATATTTTAAATGTCAAAGCTCGCAGTTTATGTTCAAGTATTATAAACTGGAACTGCATTAACAATAATAGTAGTAGTAATAATAATACACGGTGTTCATTTTTATTCGTTATTTCCCGCCCTCCGATAGGGCAAGAATGACATCATAGTTGGCTGGCGAATCTATCTTGAAAGCATAGTGCCCTCTACGGAGAAGAAGCGTAAATTTTGCGGAACAGTAAGCAAATTACAGCGCTCTGAGTTTGGTTGGTCGGGTAACTAATAAAACCAGCTTCCCCTTTTACCACCCTTACGGTAATCGTATTTATTATTCTATGTAGGTATAAGTAGCACGTTTCTACTCTAAAGGTTACCATCATGGATATGAACACAGACCACCGCATCTTCATGGTTGAATGCTGCTTTCGTACCGGCATTAAAATTGGTGCGACATATAAATATAATTTAAACTGCTGCAGAGGAGTTTATGGAACGTTATTCGGCATTCAGACAAGTCCCTTGGAGCGTTAATGTTGTCAAAAGCATCCAGGTATCGTCAAATTGACATACTTTTGTTTACAACATAAACGTCTTATGTTGTATCAGTATACGATATAAACTTTTTGTTGTTCTCACGCTTAAATAAAATATATATTATTGTTGGTATCCTTATGTCTTTTAAAACCAATAGGTACATCAAACATTTCCAAGATACAGGATCATTCCTCGCAAAGAGAGACACTGGACGCTATAAAGTGACTGGTCCCAATCTAGAAGCAATAAATAATGTTATGACAGAAAGGTCTCAAGCATACCTTCTTGCAACACAGACTGTTTTTAAGGGGAAGAGAGAAAGGAAATATAAGAAAATGGAGACGAATGTCGGGTAACTCTAAGCTCTATGGTCCCTGGGTTCATTTGAGCATCATTTCACCTATTCCATTCATCGTCCGATATAACTTAATGCTGGAGGACGAAAAAAAAAAGATAAGAAAATGGACACATAAGACTGTGTACTAGAGATATTTTCTTGTTTAGACTTGGATAAAAGCTTTGTACATATTGTAACACTAATTTATTTTTTATTCCTAGAACATGTTCTGCCGTTCTGTTTCTGGTTTTTAATGAAGTTACATTGTGAGAAAACTGCGGGTGATAGAAAAGAATTGAGAACAAATTGAAATATTTCTATTTTATGGGACAGGTTTACAATATGCATATATGTCTACTATAGCATAGAAACAGATGTTCATTGTGAAATAAGTGTTCATTGACTTATCATTTCGTATATTCTTCATGGTATACATTTATGGCTGCATAATTAGCTTTGCAATACATTGCATTGCAATATAGTTTTTCAAAGATCAGTTACGCTCTCTACACACCAGGCCAAATTACGCGCCTTTGTATTACGCAGGCAGACCCAACTCTCAAATAGTATATTTACCTGTCGGTAGATGGAGGCCTCAAAGCTGCTGTCAGCACATCAAATACGATCGCAAGACGCTAGAGGAATCGTATATAAACTCGCTCCATCAGCGATACTATTGATGACGTCAAATTTTGCGTGGTAAAATCACAGATAAAAATGAACACCATGTATGTGTTTGTTTTGGACGCATCAAAGAGATATCATAGCCCTTTTTTTTTTAAAAAAAAAATGAAAGTCGGTCAGAAAAGAAATACCTTTAGAGAAGCACTGAACTGCAGCAATAGGAGCTTGCATTTCTTTTTATGTAGAAATAAGACTGATTGTGTAACTCAAGGTTTAATTTTGATCTAGAAATTAAATAATGGCTATTGAAATTATTCGAAGTATGCTAAATTATGAAATGTAAGACCTATGTAACATTTGTAGTTTACTACAGGATAAATGATTACTTTAAAAATTGAGAATAACAACCACTGGAAGTTTCATTATGAAAAGATTTCTTAGAAAACTAAATTTTAGTTGATTACAAATAATTCAAAAGCTAGTGTAACACATGGATATTTAAGGATTTAAATTTTCTAGTTGTTAACATATACCTTTCACTTTCTCTACCAATTTCTATTAGACAGAATATTAAGTTCCATCAACAATTAATTCTAATAGACGTTTTTACCGTTATATAATTCTGTGCAATGGTGATTTTTATGGATATCTCTATTTAATTTACGAGGTGGAAAAACCCTCTTGAATCTGTTTATTTTACTGTGTACTCACCAATAATCAAATGTAATACTTTATACAGAAATCCTGCTATATCTCTTCTGAAATTTAGAGCTTTAAATTACAATATTTTTAAAGGTTTTCCATAGTTTGTGTATCTAGGGTAATATCACTTTTCTAAGATATCTAAAGTAATCTTTTAAACAGAATGTATTTTAAAATATTTTGACTGTACATTTTCTATTACCTCCCATGCCTTATCATCTTAGCATTCCAAATATTAGATGCATATTCGAGAACATTGACAATATTTATATCAGCATTTGTTTCTAGTAATGAATTTGATTTAAAAATATGTTTAAAAAGTTATTTTTTATCCACTTGATGAAATATGTTTATTCAATTAAATTGCTGGCTGAATTGAAATAGTAAAAGTATTTTAATTATTAATTTCTAAAGAATTTTATATATGAAAAACGCCTCAGAGAATTTACAAGAATTTTTTTCCATCCCAAATACGCTGGATCAAATTCCGCTGACCAATCATGGTCAAAATATCATACAGTTATATTTGCCTGAAAAATAAGTTCAATTAATTTTGTATATTGTACAAACCCTAAAATATAGATATTTGCTACTAAAAGATTTCATTAAAATACATATTTTGTTTTACAAAATGTTCTTTTGGTTAGTCTTTTCTTCAAAAATACTCCCTTATCTAGATCTATAGGTTTGAATATCTCAATATTTTATCTCTTTTTTATCGCTTGTTTCTTACGAAGTCATGGAAATAATATATACGAGTTCATCGAGTCAAAACCGATTGGTCAAATATTTAAAAGCGGGTTGTTACATGCTGGACCTAGCATTCCATACTCTCTCCGCAACATCGCGAAAAACAACCAAAGGTAACAACAGTTCAAAAAATGACAATGTATTGATAATCTAAGTATCGGAAATGGACGCTTTCACAAGAACATAATTTTAAATAAATTCTTTTAAAGATATGTTGTACAAAGCTTTAGTATACCTCGTAGTATGAAGTGTGGATTATGCAAAATACATAACCGAATGAGCAGGATTTTGCTGAGAACATTCAAAATATACATTTTATTAGGCATCTAAATTCTTAAACGCGCAGTATTTTAATGAAAAGAGAAGCATTTTTGTAGTTAATTAACAATGGAGAAAATTTTCTATGTAAAGAGCAGTTATGGACGTGGGATTTCTTTGAAAAATCTGTATGTTGCATGGTTGGAATACACACACACACACACACACACACACACACACACACACACACACACACACACACACACACACACACACACACACACACACACACACACACACACACACACACATATACAGGAACGTAATGCTTCCTCCACCTTATAAGTAAGTGCTAGGAAAATTAATAATTTAAGTAATTTAGGACAGCTATAAACAATGAGTTTATTTTTTGAGTAAACAATTCAAATGTACGTTTCTCAATTTCCTTTTTTTCAAATTTGGTAGTGCCTTCATAGAGCTAATGAAGGAAAACATATTTCTGCTTAAATATTATTTTTAATTGTTTTATAATTGAAATAAAATTCTTGGATATCCTGACATTAAAATCCAGGTGCAATCGACATGTGTATTGCATCTCTTGCTGCAGAATCCAACGTTAGGATATTTGACATATCTATGTACCTTTAGATGCTTCCAGATACCAAGGACAATAAGGAATAATCATGTCTACAGAAACGTTCTCCTATTACATCCGAGAATTGAACCTCGGACCATCAGTTTTGAGATTAAAATGCGGACCATCAGGCAGTGCGACAGTCCATAGAAGGATCTTGGGTTTTGAGTATTGCAATTTGTCCAAGACGTAATTATTTCTTTCATGCAATAATAATCGGCTATATTCAATATTGTGCATAACTGGCTCATTATGGCACGCGTATCGATAGTAACAAGTTGCAGAGACGTATAGAGAGAAATTACACCATTTTGTGATATTTTCTCTGAGCAAACAACGTGAAAATACCTCTATACATTACTATGTGTAGAATAAATAAGGTTGATACATAATTATTCACCATGTTGTGCTGATAATACTCTACACAACAGTCCATATCATCTGCTCATTTCTCTCCCAGGAAGGTCATGCATGCAAGTGGCAGTCTTGCTTAGCGGTTCAACACGTCAATAATAAATGAATTGCTGGAGAGAAACTAACGTCTCATTTACGACTGTATGAAGACATCTTCGCTTTCTTAAATTTAAATTGATTTTTAAGTGTATTAAATGCACACTTTGCGTTTTTGGGTGCCCATAAAGTAGCAGCCAATTATTGCCCTTGAGCTTTACATATTTACTATAGAATTGCTATTTGCTTTTATTATTGTTCCTCTGCTGTGTTTAATAATTGCTCCCATATTCATTTTTTTCAAAATTTCCGGTATTCTTTCTCCATTGTTCCCTTACTAGTTATCTCCCCATATTTCAGACCTACCTGCTTTCATTTCTTTTTTCTTGACTTTTATTTGTTTAACTTTTTCATACCTTCTGCCTCTTTCTAAACTTAACGCTTTCAATTATCAGTTACTCATGTTGAATTATTTTATTATTTACTTTCATAATATTATATCGCATAAAATGTAAATAGCTTGTGATAATCTTAATATGACACTCGCATTCCTGTGATAAACATTTACAAAAGTTTTCACTTTTTGCATAAATTATTTGTTTATTTCAGTACATCCTAATATTCTTACGTAACATTGAATTTATGAACACTATCTATTTTTATGCATCTAAAATTATTATAGTTAAATACGAGGGCTGTCATAGAATGATCACAACTTTTTTTTTGACAACGTATCTTTAATCGTCCTCATAATTTTGATGGTCCCTCTCAAAATAGTCTCCCCTGAATGTGATGCACTTGTCCCAGCGTTTCTGCCAGTCTTAAAGGACATGCTGGAAACCATTTTTGAGAGATCCTTCAAAATCGCCTCCGCAGCCTCCACCACTGTTTCTGATGATGGATAATGCCTCCCACGAAAGCGTTTCTTCAAGTTAGGGAATAGAAAAAGGTCACATGGGGCTAAATCCGGACTATAGGGAGGGTGAGGGATGCACTTCACGTTGATTTTTGCAAGATATTCAGCAACAACATTAGCAATATGCGGCCGCGCATTATCGTTGTGCAGCATCCAGCCTGCTTCACGGAAATGCGGTCTTTTGTGCCTGTAGGACATCCCTGTAGTATTGTCCAGTTACTGATGTGTGTGCAGGTACAACATGCTGATAAATCATTCCATGCATATCAAAGAATGAAATGACCATAGCTTTCCCAGCAGAAGCAACCACTTTTGCTATTTGGGGGGTTGGTGATGAAAGAGATTTCCACACTGGGCATTGCTGTTTGCTCTCAGGATCAAAATGATGTAGCGAAGTTTCATCAGCAGTAATTACGTTTGAAAGAAACTCCAGATCTTCCTCTAACATCAACTTTTAACTACATGCATACCTACATGCGAATGTTCTTTTGTTCGGGAATCAACAGTATTGGAACCCATCGCACACAAACACGTCTCATGTGTAATGTTTCTGTCATCAACGTGTGGGTGGCACCCAATGAAATGTTCAGTATTTCAGAAAGTGATCTTAAGGTATATCGTCGATCCTCTCACAATGGCAGCAGCAGTGTTAGTGTTTTCTTCCGTAAGAGCAGTAACTGGAGCACCCTCTTTAAACATTTTAAACGACCTTCGAGCTGTGCTGTAGGGAAGAACGGACTCTCCATAGGCCTCCTGTAACATTGTATAGGCCTCAAACTGAAGATTTGTTGAGACGAAAGCAGAGTTTCAAAGCCACATATTGTTCCTCTCGTGTTACCTCTATTGCAGCGGTAGGGATACTGAACTTGCCTGGTTCTAGAAGGTGGGATCCAGGAGTACCAACAATGAAACCACTACGGCGTGTTTGTTTCACATTAAGCTAATAGAATATAATAACATTGAATTTTAGTGCGAAAAATTATGATCATTCTTTATATACGTAGAGTTTTAATACTACAAAATATTTGTTTTATTTGCACGATGAGGTACCAATTCTTAAGTAGGAACGCGCCAGATAAAAGGTGTGCGGCACTGGCCTACGCCACAATATGAATAATTTTAATCTGGTGCCCAAAAAACTGAGCAGAAAGCAAGAGTAACATAATTCCGGAATGTCTGTCTTCACGAAAAGGACAAAAAAGGGGAAAAACACCATTAAAGAGACACGAACATTAATCTGCGACAGTGTAGAGGGGATGGACATGCAACAAGCTAATGTTTGGGGGCGGGAGGGGTGCTTTAATTGCTAGCAGTAGCCGCCTCCCACCACTCTCTCCTCCTCCACTCTCTGATTGATTCAGACTCCACCCGAATCCAAAACGTGGCCGCCGTGTAATCATCTTGCATCAGTGCAAGAGTGGCGCTAGGTGCACGCGAGCGTGGAGATAAATATTTATGTATCAACTTGCGCTAATGCCTTCACTATTTGGTGGATACTATAATGTTTATTAAAAGCTCTCCAACATATATTTCTAAATATGTAACATAAATACCTACTGTATAAATGTAAACTATATAGTCATTTGCTGACATTTTTTACAGTTGCCGATTATGAGCCGCATCAAAGTCCCTTATTAGGTAGCGATGTGGATGTAGATAGGAGTGCTTATTCTGACCGTTCATTTCTAAACAAACTCGTGAACATCTTAAAGAAAGAACATTTTCGTAACATTAAATATAAACAAATTTATAAATCGGCCGTAGCAGATCATTTTTGGTCATTTAACCATGAAATAAATCCCGAAGTTAAATTATTAAAACAATTAAATGTTTCCATAGATTCAATAGTTTGGGAAAAATATTTATTTTAAAAAATAAAAATCGCGTAATGAATTTTGACATATCGGCAATTGATTCTGTTTTTAGGTTTGTTTCGTCTCAGATGTTGGTAATACGTAAATAAATGGTATCCTTGACAACGAAGTGTGTTGACTGAAGATGTGGGCAAATGTTCACAGAATTAATCTCGTATAAAGAAGATAGAAGTATTAACATCAACTTAAGATAAGGGGAAGATAATTACTAAATATTTTTATTTCTATAATCTCAAAGAAATTTCAATCTGAACCAGAAACGTTAAATCGGAGCTGCTGCCAGCAAAATCTCAGTAGCAATGTTAGAAGCTACATACTGCATTTAAAAACTTACACAAGGTAAACATATTATTCCTGTGAACAAAGATTTTATGCTGACTTATTTATATAAAAAATCAAAGACTCTGAAAGCGAAATTATATATATTTGTTTTAGATTATTAATTATTATGTGAAAAATGATGGTCAAGTTTAACATAAAAAGCAATTTTCATATATATTATGTCTTATTTTATTAATAAATATTTTGTCGCACGCTCTCTAACCCTCTCTCTCACTTTCAAGAGGTACCGAGTTCGAATCTCGGTCAGGGTGAGTTATCTGGGTAAGGCTTTTCCCAGAGCTTTTTCTTATCCTGAAAAACGAATGTGAGGTAACTGTAAGCTCTATGGATCCTGCGCTCATTTAAGCATCACTTCATTCATCGTGGATAAGACCTAATCAGTTGAAAGGACGTTAAATCTTAAAATAGTATAAAGAAGGTATTTTGTTTAAACCACTTAAGTTGGTATGACTGGACACTGCCACCAATTTTTTTATTGCGTCTTTAAAGGTTCCCATGACGACTTCGGGGCACATGAGCTGTTTCTATCTCCGAGAACCTGCATGATTTTATTAAGAACCCCAAAGTATGAGAAGTACCTATTCATTTCACGTAAAATAAGTTATCTAGATTTCATGGAAATGGAGATTTTGAGGACATCTGAAAATACCACACGTAAGAGGATACAGATAAAGGTATGGGTACGATGGAGAGCCCCCACAACAGGTACAGAGCACTATATCTAGGCTCGTAGAGCCATTTGTACTCCTACTTTAGCCCTAGAGAAAAAAACATGAGGGGAGATACCCGAATACCGCCAAGATCCAATGAAAACGCACGCAAGTATACATGGGGTCCCTAACATTCTAGATAGAAGGCCTCCGACGCGGCTCCTGTCCAACCCAATAACCCCTGATTCTTAGTAGGAGCCCCCACACAGAAGTTCCAGCAGCGACATTAGGATAAGAAACCCTTACAGAGCGTAAGCCAGCATCCAGATGCACACCATCGCCTAATCCTGCAATCGTGAAGTGAATGGGAACGGAAATTCGTGATATGAGAATAACTACCTCAGCATTCGTCACAACAAAAACTCAAGTCAGAGGTGCGGTAGGCTAAGATCGAACCTACGACGCCCCCGAAAACGTCTAAGTGAGCCTATTGCTCGGTAGAGTGCAAGCACTACTTAAATTCCTATATTATTCTGTCAATCTAAATATTAGTAAATACTTAAGTGTCACTTCAGAAGACCCTAAGGTCAGATTCTCAAGAAATATCCCTCCCCACCACAGACAATTCTGAATAGCACAAAAATGTTACATTTATTTTCTATTTTCTAAAAATAAGTGGAATGCTGAACAAAACGAACATACCTACACGTAGCCCCTTTATTGTCGATTAGTTTCTACGTAAATGGAAAACATTAGAAGGCGGACAAATGTTTTACAGGACAAATCTATGTTTGTTTAACATATACTTATGTTTGCCCACTACAAGAAGGCAAGGCAGAGGAATGAGTAACGTAATCACTTTCGCCCGCCTCGGTAGCGTGGTCGTAGCGTCTACCTTACATTCAAGAGTTCCCGAGTTCGAATCTTGGCCAGGATGAGTCACCTGGATAAGGTTTTTTCTCAGTTTTCCCTTATCCTGAAAGACGAATGTCGGGTAACTAAGCTCTATAGATCCTGGACTCATTTGAGCATCATTTCACCTATTACATTCATCGTCCGATATGACTTAAAGTTGGAGGACGTAAAATACAATAAAAATCACTTTTCCTGTCTGCAATATATTTACGCTCGCCTTCCGGATATGCTAAGGATGCTAGATTCATGTAAACTACACAGTGTTGTCGCATAACTCACCAATGCATAATACCTATCACTGCAGTTACTGAAACTAGCTTAGATCTGTCAACATGGGTGAATCATATGCGCTCTCATACACTCATTTCCTAGTAAACAGATCTACTAACACAGCAGATAAACAGTTCAAACCCCTCTCCCCCTTCAAGCCCCACTTGCCTTCTTGTAGTGGGCAGACAGTATTGTTTATGCTAACAAATTATCGTGTAACTAACCCCAAAATGAATGTTTAGTTTTTCTTGAATTCATTCAAAGAGTGAAATATTGCAGTACCATATCAGTTGATTGTATTTTTAATTTCCTGCAAGATCCTGTGCATCTTACCAAAATGTGTGTATTAAAACAAATTAACTCACCTCGGTAGCGTGGTGGTAGCAAGTCTGCCTCACGTTCAAGAGGTCCCGAGTTGGAATCTCGGTCAGGGTGAGTTACCTGGGTAAGGTTTTTCCAGGGTTTCCCCTTATCCTGAAAGAGAATGTCGGTAACTCTAAGCTCTATGGACCCTGGGCTCATTTGAGCGTCATTTCACCCATTCCATTCATCGTCCAATATGACTTAACATTGGAGGGTGTAATATTAAAAAAATTGTGTAAAAATTTATCTTGATTACTAGGAAGTTTAAATACGATTCACTTGACTCTCATCAAGGCGGATTTGTGGTAGACAACACAGCGCAGGGGTGGGTTTTCTCCGGAATCTCCGATTTCCCCCGCCAGCATTCCGCCAATTGCTCAATTATCATATTTAATTTCATTCATTTGACCCTCATCTGTTATAGGTACACTTCTCTAACTCTCATACCAGGCATTGAGCTGATCACCCATCCTGGGTTCTCTATGTGATCCAGAGCTTTGGTTCCTCAACCCGACACCTAAAGGCTTACGGTATAGAGGAAGAAGAATCCCCTAACACCACTAGGGAATTTAAAGAAGACGAAAATAAGGAGAATAGAAACGAGCCCTTTTAAGAATAATTTGTTCAAAGATAATATATTTTATGAAGTTTCTAAAGAAATCCGAGTGATTGTGATACATCACGTTCGTTTTCCTCGCTTTTATTATCTAATTTCTAAAGAGTACCAGGCGATGCTAATTTGTAAAGATTTGACCACAGGTTCAGTGTCGATCTGAAAAGAAATAATGAATATTTGTCTTTCCTTTTATTTTTCTTCTTTTTTCTTTTGTTTCACTAAGGTGAAAGAAGCATAAGGTACTAGGATCTATGTTAGAAGTAGAAAAGTCAATCTCTAATCTATTTCATCGTTTGTGGGTACATATTTTAGAAAGTGCCTCCTTATAAGGTATTTAAATGTTATTAATGCACCACTTCCAATGGACGCAACGAATGACAATGTGGGACTTCAGAATAGGACGTCGAACGGCAGAGAGACTGAGGTTGAGATAGACAGATAGCAGGGACATAGTGGTAAATGCGAGCTAAGAACAGAGGTTCACGAGGACACTGGAAAAGGTATCTACCTAGGTACGATAAACTAAAAATGTGTGTAACATAAATAAATCTATACAACAATGGTGTATGTTTTAAGTGTGTGAAGTAAACTATGACAGTGCTAAGGACACGAAGGTTCGCCGTTACTGGAGCGCAGCAACTGCACATGGCTCTTAGGAGTTGCGGTCCTAATGAGTTTCTCAACTGCTACTCCCATCACAGCAGGAGGCCTTTGCCTTCAAGGAATTTGCAGGTTTTTCATTCCATTTTACTTTCTATACCACTACTACTAGGTAGAGAAGTATTGCATTCCACCTAAAAAGCCTATGTTGAAATTTCATGGGAAATGCATGCCTTGTGGCTCTCTAATTAAAAGCAAAGAGAATTTTAAAAAACGTTTTACGTTTTGGAAAGGAACAGCATAATTAAAAAACGAAGGTTTAGCATCTTCAAAAGAAGAGAAACCAAGATTTCCAAGAACATCCCCACCCAAAATTACCGTTTATAGGCAATTTTCACAAAATGGCAAACAATATCTTTGAGATAGTTGCCCAAGTAAAATAAACATACCCATTAAATTTCTTAAAATTTTTCATAATTTTGTTTAACTGATAAACCACAGGTATAGTGAGTAACTCATTACCTTAAAGAGTTTTAAAACACACAATTTATTCTAAAAATTCTTTGTAGCAACAACCATTTCCGAGGAATTCACTGATGTTTGTTTAAATTTTTAATAATGTGTCTTTATTTAAGTACTGCAGTATTCTTTGTTCACGGTCATCTTGGTTGTTTTAATCAAATTCCTTTACGAAAAACCCTTGTCATTTCCATCAGTGAGAAATATTGGAAAAATATTTACAGCCAAAATCATACAGTCAAAATTATGATTAATATATTTAATTATATATACTTTAAATATTATTTTCATCATTTCTATAACGTCAGTAATAACTTATCTAACGTTTTTCATGTCATGGAAAGAATATGGAGTTTCTAGGCGAGTATATACCTAGCGACTCGGTCTTTAAACTTCTCACTGTGATTAACTTCCTTTTTGCTCTTGAACCTTCAACGAAATATGTGAATAAATCTATCGCTGCAAAAGCTTATTTCAATTAACATGAAGAAAATAGAAAAATCAGTTTTCGTAAGAATAATTTTTAGTTACTACATTAAAATAAAGGTTACAAAAAGTCACATAAATGCATATCACTTTCTTATGCATAAGTTATACGAGTTTCTCTCCCATTAACATTTATTTTCACAGCTATTCTTCAAATTATTCATGAGCAACTTAGAACGTCTGCTTGCTGTTAATAGTGTTAAATATTCTTGCCAGGGGCATTGCAATTAAACGACATTATGGTGTTACATACTTCATTACAAGCTGAAACGACCGTCAAATGTTCGAAAAGAAGATTGATATAATGTGCTTTTGCTCAAGATAAAATGACAACCACTTAACTTTTCAAAGTGCACTTACTACCTAAAATGTGAAACAATTTAAGCAAATGGTAAATATTTCGATTGAAGCTAAAGCAAAAATACATGCACTCAATATAAATTGTATACTTAGAGAAAACACCATTACTACTGTAATTTTCTCTGTAATTTATGATTTCTCTGTTATAAAGAATTCGATGTTAATGAAGGGGACTTCACAAGTGTTTACAAAGTATTCAAAATATTTTAATAGGTTTCTCTTTGCTACACTTTACTATACCCGAAGTAGTTCAAAATAACAAAACACCTACATTAGCATGAAGACCAATGATAAACGATTTTTAAAAGTTTCTCTTTAAATGAATGCTAATGAAAGTTAAGATGCATGCATTTAGAGAAAGTTGCAGTAAGTGCAACGAATAATAATTGTACTGGCCTGAGCATATAAACAGGAAGGCAAATATGCAAGCAGTAGCTGGCTCTAATAGAAAGAAGTATCTTTGTTATACCAAGATATTCAAATTTGTAAGAAATAAAAGGTTTCTAAAAGATATACCACTCGAATTTAGTCATTAGCAACCTAAGTGTTAAGATAATATGAAGTAGTTTATAAAACCAGGGTGTTTCCGCCAGTCAACGAGCTCATTCTCACTCAACTGACAAATGACTGACTCAATAGCATGCAGCTTAAAACTAATATGTATTCATTTTTTCTCGACTTTCACTTGTTTTATTCCCATCTTACATTCGATTCGATTATGGAGCGAGAAAACATGAGTTTGGTTGCTTTGTCGTTAACTTCTAATGTTTTACTATTATTCATTTATTTCGCTTTCATGTTCCGCTTGATATAAAGATATTTATTTAATCTAGAATTCAATAGTCCTCTACCTCGATAAGTCTTAGAGAAAGTAAAATTGTACATGTTTCGATTCTCACATTCGATATTGTCGATATTTTCTTTAAAGAACCAAATTGAACATTTGTTTAAAAATTCTTATTGTATTGATTTTCAAAGCTTACAAAGCACATCGGTTGTCGGTTTTCAAACAAATTGTATCCAAATATGACTCCGTGGTAACGTGAAAGGTTCGCATTCGGGGAGTCCCCAGTTTGTTTCTCTTCGATAGATCTTTCTGACATTATTTTCCCCCCTGGAAGGTAGGTGAATTGTGGGATGATTTTTAGTCTAATACCATTTTTACGCCCGCCTCGGTAGCGTGGTGGTAGCATGTCTGCCTCACGTTCAAGAGGTCCCGAGTTCGAATATCGGTCAGGGTGAGTTACCTGGATTAGGTTTTTCCGGGGTTTTCCCTTATGCTGAAAGACGAATGTCGGGTAACTCTAAGCTCTATGGACCCCGGGCTCATTTGAGCATCATTTCACCCATTCCATTCATCGTCCAAGTAGACTTAACGTTGGAGGACGTAAATTACAAAAAAAAAAAAAAAAAAAAAAAAAAAAAAAAAAAAAAAAAAAAAAAAAAAAAAAAACACATTTCATTTACTTCCCTTATTTTCCTACAATTTTGTTTCCCTCTAGGAGGAAGAGCTGTTTGGTTCCACGAGTTGTTCATTCTCCGGTATGCTTCAGTAGTAGGACGGGTCTTAGAGCCAGAAACTGTTAGAAATTTCCGAACTGTCTGTATGTGACTATAGTCTCCTGTATGATTCCTACACTTCCCATGGGAGGTGATAGATCTCCTGTAGATCACAGCAGGTGCATAACCTGTGACATTCTTTCCCGTTTACAATTTCATTTCGTTGTGAATTAAAAGCTTTAAAATACAAGTGTTTTGGTTTCTCTTCTCGTTCTGGTCTCTATTGAGATTAGAATAACCTCAG
Source organism: Mantis religiosa (assembly GCA_030765055.1). Lineage (NCBI taxonomy): Eukaryota > Metazoa > Arthropoda > Insecta > Mantodea > Mantidae > Mantis > Mantis religiosa. Next base: position 95,395,655 of record CM060959.1, read on the forward strand.
ATATCAAATTGAGGTTAAGATTTCTGTTTCCTCTGCCCATTCTCAGATTACACATTCTCTGGTTCTGCTTTCATTTCCGGGCAGTTTTTTGTCAGACTTCAAGATTCAATATCTCGCTGCCTCTTAGTTTATCCTGACATAGTATCATACGGCGAATTTGAGTTTGAAGATTCATTTAGCTTATATTTGTGCTCTAGGCGAACTCTGGAGCTGCCTCAAAGCCTGGCCTCTAATGCTACTTTAACCCCAAACTTTTGATGTCATCATACATCACAATTAGGTCAAATATTAATTTATAGATTACAGCCTGTCTTCCGTCGCATATTCGCCTGCCCCTACTTCCCAATTTAATGACTAAGCATTTCTCATTAAGTTTCCAATGTCTATAATTATTACGTTGTCTTCTTTACAATTATTAGTATGAATTGAGGGTGCGCTCAGGTATATAGGGAGTGCTGGACTCTACACATAAGGTATAATGCATAACATTAATATAATTCTACTGTATAAAAATCAAATAAACCATCGAGTGACTTATACAGCGAAGATGTAAGTATACTTTCAAATTGTAAAATATACATAAGTCCACCAAAACCTTTTATACTTGGTTAGAAATAGGAGTAAATACAGAGTTAGGCACTTATTTAGTGGATTCTGAAAAACAAACATTGACATATATTTCATGAGCAATAACATATCTAAATAAATATCTTACAGGTTCCAAATAGCATACTTGAGGTTCAAAATCAACCAATAATAATATGAGAGCTGGAAAATGCAAATAAAACGGGATGGAAATAGGAAATATTCCCATGCACGTAGTTCATAGTGAAATAAATATTATTGGAGTTTGGACACATTCTATAAATGTCAGAAAACCGATTCGTTCATATTCGTAAATGATTGTTCCTCGGGATATAACACTTTGTGAAAACGTGCCATGCGTAGAGATAAATTTTCAACCGAAGAGATGCAAATGCAGGGAATAGTGTTCACGTGACATATTAAACAATGTAGTCATATGATGCTTTCTGAAGCAGACATTTGGTCGTTGGGCGTCCTTGGTCAATCCAGCAGACATTATATAAATTGTCATTCTTTTGCCAACATTCTTCAGCACTGTCAACAACCAACAAACACTTCGATCTTTAGTTTGCATATTCAAGTTGAAGCTGCAATTTTATGCTGTGCGATGCTACTCAACGTTGAAGCTGTAATGTCGCTTCACGATGTCTTGATGATTTCTTCCTTGTGTCGTTAATTCCGGTTATCTGCTCAGGCTATAATAAATCTATATCAAGGTATGTGTGGGTGTGTATTATTCACTGAAACAATGACAGTGGTTCTGACTTCGAAACTGTTAGTGAACCGTCTACACTTTAACGGGTAAGTTGCTGCCGACCATATGAATCTTCGGTGTTCAACTGTTTGATTTCTCTGGTAGGCGACAACACGCGGTTCTGTCATTGAGGCAAGAATTACGCCTAATCCATCTTGTCCCACCAGGATCAGACCAGAAGTGTCTTAGATTAATCCCAGGATGTGCTCTTAAGCTTCAAATTCTCCTAATAACCTCCGTTTTGGTAATAACACCAAGACTCTCGTTACCAGTTTCTAATCCGACGTTATTTCCACTTTTCTGACATTTTCTGCTTTACATCCCGAAGTCCGTGTATGACTTTCATATTCCAAGAATACCAAGCTAGCCTGTCATACCTAATCAGAAAACCTTAGATAGCAACCTTCCACTCTCACTAGCCTAATCGTTCGAACTACTACTACTACGAATTTGCCTGAGAACCAGCCATCTTAATGTCATCTTAAAAGTTAACCACTGGCGCGACAGCCCATAGAGGACCAAGGCCTACCAACCCGACTGCCGGCCTCACTCCCACTTATGCACGGCAGAGGTGGACGATCACCCAAACGATACGGGGAGGAGAGGAGATGTGATCAGCATCTCGGCATCCCCCAGCCGGAATGTTGGTTTCCGTGACCAGAATGTCATCTAACCTCGAGCCAATATGTACTCACAATTTATTGCCAAACCTACACCCCGTAATATTTAGCACAAATGTACAAAATATTCATATTTAATTTTATTATGAGTTCTAATATATTCAGTGGAACCATAATTTCTCTATCAAGGTGAGTGACTTGGACTAAAATTGTATTTAAAAAACAATAAGATCCTGGGCTCATTTGAGCATAATTTGGCTCACTTTATTCATCGTCCTGTATGCCTAACATTGAAGGATATTAATTAAAAGAAGAACTTCAGTTACCCATTACAAATTTAAATATACCTTCACCGTCTTCATATTAGACATGACTCTTCTTACATGTTAAATTATTTACCATGTGTTTGTCTTTATTTATTTATTTTTTTTTGTCAAAAATAATTTGGAATTAAGGAATAGGTAGGTTTTAAAAAAGTAGAAAGTAACAAAGGGACTCCAAAACTGGGGCAGAGCACGCACTTAGAGCCATCCGGACTTTGTGCTTCCACCTGAGAGGGAGGAATGAGGGAGGAGATCCGAAGGGAGATCAGATCTAGATGGTGACATAGGCAAGGGATGGGGTCGACCAGAACGCATACATAGCCCGCACACTTCCACCTGTGAGCAACACTCCAAACACCATCCTCGGTGCACATAACCCTGGAACAAATGAAAATGAGGGAAATTACGTACAAGAAGGTCGTGGTAGAAGAGGAACACCTTCATCATTCCCTTACCAAACCGGAGAAACCATGAAAAATTAATGTGTCAGAGTGAGAAGTCGCCAGGAGTTGATTTTGTAAACTCCCAAACGTGGGCCACAGACAATTTAGTTTTTTTTTTTCTGAAATATTTTCAAATTAAGCAATAATTTTTATTTATACACTATATATGGAAACAGCAGTGATATGTTTACTTTCGGAGTCATGAAGAAGTTATGCCAGAGATCACAGCAACGACCTCTTGCTAAGAAAAAGGAAAAGAAGATTCAAACCAAGAACCAAAATTTCAAGCATATTTCGTTATACACTTCAACTTAGTAAACTCTAAGCATACAACATTGAATATTTATAAACTGTTAATGTGTGTATTATTTGACTAAAATACTTATTTTAATATTCTTTAAATTTTCCCCACAGCAAGTTTTTGTCTACGTCTTGTAGTTTCCCAGTTACACAAAATGCTATCACACAATTCAAAGTATTCGCTTTAAATTAATATCTGTTACACATCGTTTTCATTAAAATTTTAAGAGCTATTTGTGAGTGATAAATAACAAAAAGGGTAATTTGGTGTAGGGAAATTTCTCCAAAATGTGCACACTAAAGTAGACTAAACTTGTATTCGAAATCTGATATCCATTACATTTCGGTTGTGGATTAATATTGGCTATAAAGACACATTTAAAATATTAGAAACGTTTTCTAGAATTTACGAATGGAAAAGGACTTGGAGGAACATAAATATTGGGTAGCATATAGTTCTACCTCCGTGGGAGAGGAAGGGCAGAGAAGGATTATGTTTACAGCTATAAGACGTAGGAGGCTACCTCGTACTCTGTGACTTAGATAAAACCATTGTTCCGGCGGTACCGTAGGAGGGAATAACGTGAAGAAACCAGAGAAGGCTTCAGGCCACATGCAGGCAGGTAACAGAAACGCGCGGAGGCTCAAAAAAGGTTTGTCACAGCAAAGAAAGTTCCAGAGGAATGAGATGCAGGAAGGAAATTGCCACTTAGACATAGTTCCGATAACCCTCCCCCCTCTGTTGTTTGACACTCAGGTCACCTTAGTTACAGCCCATTCAAAAACAGTATGAGTTCCACTTTTGTGGATAATACCTTCCTGTTTCAGCATACTTAATGAATTCCTTTTTGTGTGGAGCGCGTGTTCTTTTTAAATGGTTCTACTCCTTGTATAACATGCGTTCTCTGTCACACATATTCACTGTCCTTGTCGTACTGTTTTGAAACAGATAAGGGTTACACATTCTTGTCAGGGACTTTCTTTCCGTTGACGAACAGCACCTAGAGAGGATTCGTCGACCAAGGAACCCTCTAGTGTCCACCCAGCACACTCACTCTAGCACGCCCAAACATGATAAAAAACGGAATTAAGTAGAAATACTGTAGGAAAAATGCGGTAGACGTGAAACCACGCAGAATTCGATACCAACCAGGAAACCCACATAAAATTTCAAAGTCAAACTGGAAGGTCAACGGGAACCGCACTCGGAACCTCCCAAATGTGAGCATTGCGTGATACCATCTCCTTCGGTAAGACGAGACAAAGTAAAACTGTTTTGTTGTGGTTGTACATCAAACTGCCTCACAACATATATTTTCGGTAAAATCTGGTTTTGCTAGCGACAAATAGCTTGAGCTTTATTTATGGCGGCAGTAGTACTACGCCTGTTGTGATGACTGGCTATAGGCTGCTTATTAAGTTGTTAATTTAGTTATTAACTGTTGTGTGACGCATGAGTACCACAGTACAGTGTAGAGACGTACCACAAAGTAGCTATCTCTAATAATAATTTTCAAACAGGGAAACTTAAAAAAATATCATCTCGGAAAGTTGTAAACTCCCAAAGCAGAAGGATTATTCAGAAATATTTAGAATGTTTTCCAGTTCTGCAAGGAAGAATAGCACAACGGTCTAGTTCTTAATTTGCAGAGGGCAGTGGCTAGAATGGCTACAGAAGTTGGAGAAAGTGAAACCACAATAAAATGTATCGTTAAAGAATCTGAAAAAGCTAAGGTTTCAGGTTGTTTCAGGGAATATAAGAATATGCGATACATCTTAATGGAACGTCGGGATATCAATTGTGGCTTATCACTGCGATTTAAATCCCAATGAAAAAGAGGCAGAAAAATATAATAAGTCTTAGAACACATAATGATTTATATTTAAGGGCGCTCAACCTCATGGTGATCAGCGCGCTTTCAAAAACTATATTTTACTTTACTACAACTTTCCTTTGACTTTACCTTAACTTTAACTTTGCATGGGCTTTGCTTTGGCTTTACTGTGGCTGTGCTTTAGCTTTGCACTGGCTCCACTGTGGTTCCGCTCTGGTTTCACTCCGGGTTCTCTCTAACCTCACTCTAAATTCACTCCAACTTGGCTCTGGCTTGGCTCTGCCTAGGCTCCAGCCCCCTTTCCGGTCCCGCTCTGGCTTCACTCTGGCATCACTCTTAACTTCATTCTTTAACTTAACTCCGGCTTGGCTCTGGCTTCGCTCCGGCTAGGCTCCGGTCCCCCTCTGGCTTGGCTCCGGCTTCACTCTAACCTCACTCTAATCTCATTCTCCGACACAACTCTGGCTTGGCTCCGGCTTCACTCTAACCTCACTCTAATCTCATTCTCCGACACAACTCTGGCTTGGCTCCGGCTTCACTCTAACCTCACTCTAATCTCATTCTCCGACACAACTCTGGCTTGGCTCCGGCTTCACTCTAACCTCACTGTAATCTCATTCTCCGACACAACTCTGGCTTGGCTCCGGCTTCACTCTAAGCTCACTCTAATCTCATTCTCCGACACAACTCTGGCTAGGCTCCGGCTTCACTCTAACCTCACTCTAATCTCATTCTCCGACACAACTCTGGCTTGGCTCCGGCTTCACTCTAACCTCACTCTAATCTCATTCTCCGACACAACTCTGGCTTGGCTCCGGCTTCACTCTAACCTCACTCTAATCTCATTCTCCGACACAACTCTGGCTTGGCTCCGGCTTCACTCTAACCTCACTCTAATCTCATTCTCCAACACAACTCTGGCTTGGCTCCGGCTTCACTCTAACCTCACTCTAATCTCATTCTCCGACACAACTCTGGCTTGGCTCCGGCTTCACTCTAACCTCACTCTAATCTCATTCTCCGACACAACTCTGGCTTGGCTCCGGCTTCACTCTAACCTCACTCTAATCTCATTCTCCGACACAACTCTGGCTTGGCTCCGGCTTCACTCTAACCTCACTCTAATCTCATTCTCCGACACAACTCTGGCTTGGCTCCGGCTTCACTCTAACCTCACTCTAATCTCATTCTCCGACACAACTCTGGCTTGGCTCCGGCTTCACTCTAACCTCACTCTAATCTCATTCTCCGACACAACTCTGGCTTGGCTCCGGCTTCACTCTAACCTCACTCTAATCTCATTCTCCGACACAACTCTGGCTTGGCTCCGGCTTCACTCTAACCTCACTCTAATCTCATTCTCCGACACAACTCTGGCTTGGCTCCGGCTTCACTCTAACCTCACTCTAATCTCATTCTCCGACACAACTCTGGCTTGGCTCCGGCTTCACTCTAACCTCACTCTAATCTCATTCTCCAACACAACTCTGGCTTGGCTCCGGCTTCACTCTAACCTCACTCTAATCTCATTCTCCAACACAACTCTGGCTTGGCTCCGGCTTCACTCTAACCTCACTCTAATCTCATTCTCCGACACAACTCTGGCTTCGCTCTGGCTAGACCCGGTCACCACTCCGGTCCCGCTCTGGTTTGGCACTGGCTTGGCTCTGGCTTCGCTCCGGCTTCACTCTCACCTCACTCTAACTTCACTATAAATTCACACTAACTTGGCTCTTGCTAGGCTCCGGTCACCACTCCGGTTTTGCGCAGGCTTGGCTCTGGCTTCACTCTAATCTCACACTTCACTCTAAATTCACTCTAACTTGGCTCTGGCTAGGCTCCGGCCTACCTTCGGTCCCTCTGGCTTCGCTGTGGCCTCACTCTAACGTCATTCTTTAACTTAACTCTGGCTTGGCTCTGGCTAGGTTCCGGCCTACCTTCGGTCCCTCTCTGGCTTCGCTGTGGCCTCACTCTAACTTCATTCTTTAACTTAACTCTGGCTTGGCTCTGGCTAGGTTCCGGCCTACCTTCGGTCCCTCTCTGGCTTCACTGTGGCCTCACTCTAACTTCATTCTTTAACTTAACTCTAACTTGGCTCTGGCTAGGTTCCGGCCTACCTTCGGTCCCTCTCTGGCTTCACTGTGGCCTCACTCTAACGTCATTCTTTAACTTAACTCTGGCTTGGCTCTGGCTAGGTTCCGGCCTACCTTCGGTCCCTCTCTGGCTTCGCTGTGGCCTCACTCTAACTTCATTCTTTAACTTAACTCTGGCTTGGCTCTGGCTAGGTTCCGGCCTACCTTCGGTCCCTCTCTGGCTTCACTGTGGCCTCACTCTAACGTCATTCTTTAACTTAACTCTGGCTTGGCTCTGGCTAGGTTCCGGCCTACCTTCGGTCCCTCTCTGGCTTCGCTGTGGCCTCACTCTAACGTCATTCTTTAACTTAACTCTGGCTTGGCTCTGGCTAGGTTCCGGCCTACCTTCGGTCCCTCTCTGGCTTCACTGTGGCCTCACTCTAACGTCATTCTTTAACTTAACTCTGGCTTGGCTCTGGCTAGGTTCCGGCCTACCTTCGGTCCCTCTCTGGCTTCGCTGTGGCCTCACTCTAACGTCATTCTTTAACTTAACTCTGGCTTGGCTCTGGCTAGGTTCCGGCCTACCTTCGGTCCCTCTCTGGCTTCACTGTGGCCTCAATCTAACGTCATTCTTTAACTTAACTCTGGCTTGGCTCTGGCTAGGTTCCGGCCTACCTTCGGTCCCTCTCTGGCTTCACTGTGGCCTCACTCTAACTTCATTCTTTAACTTAACTCTGGCTTGGCTCTGGCTAGGTTCCGGCCTACCTTCGGTCCCTCTCTGGCTTCACTGTGGCCTCACTCTAACGTCATTCTTTAACTTAACTCTGGCTTGGCTCTGGCTAGGTTCCGGCATACCTTCGGTCCCTCTCTGGCTTCACTGTGGCCTCACTCTAACGTCATTCTTTAACTTAACTCTGGCTTGGCTCTGGCTAGGTTCCGGCCTACCTTCGGTCCCTCTCTGGCTTCGCTGTGGCCTCACTCTAACGTCATTCTTTAACTTAACTCTGGCTTGGCTCTGGCTAGGTTCCGGCCTACCTTCGGTCCCTCTCTGGCTTCACTGTGGCCTCACTCTAACGTCATTCTTTAACTTAACTCTGGCTTGGCTCTGGCTAGGTTCCGGCCTACCTTCGGTCCCTCTCTGGCTTCACTGTGGCCTCACTCTAACTTCATTCTTTAACTTAACTCTGGCTTGGCTCTGGCTAGGTTCCGGCCTACCTTCGGTCCCTCTCTGGCTTCACTGTGGCCTCACTCTAACGTCATTCTTTAACTTAACTCTGGCTTGGCTCTGGCTAGGTTCCGGCCTACCTTCGGTCCCTCTCTGGCTTCACTGTGGCCTCACTCTAACTTCATTCTTTAACTTAACTCTGGCTTGGCTCTGGCTAGGTTCCGGCCTACCTTCGGTCCCTCTGGCTTCGCTGTGACCTCACTCTAACGTCATTCTTTAACTTAACTCTGGCTTGGCTCTAGCTAGGTTCCGGCCCCACTCCGGTCCCACTTTAATTTGACTTTAATTTACTTTACTTTATTTAGATAAGGGTCAAATACGGATGTGGACCTTGTTTGGGCGTTTGGCATTAGCTTTCTCACCACTCAGGCACCCAATCGAGAGATTTGGCTCGGGACCCCGGGATCGCCAATCCGTACCTACCACAGTAGGCCCCTGGGGGGGGGGGGGGTTCTATGACTTAAAACGGACTTAAACGACTAACCAGACAGTGTTTAAACGACAACACTGAAGAGGTTGGAAAATGCGTGCATCAAAATTAAGTCGATGGAATAAGAATTCTGCCATCAGGATGCCTTAGTGTAAGAAGAAATAGAAAGAATAGTAATCAATACGGGTTTGGATACCAGTGATGAAGAGGAAGAAGAAGCAAATACTCACGCGGTTTTATGGATTTGACAACGGCTGTTCTTTATACATAACAGCTGATAATCATCCTTTATAAGACATCGTCACAGATTGAATTTAAGCAAGTGAAATGGATTTGCAGGAATCGGAATATTCTCATCAGAATTAAATAAGTCAATTTTGTTCTGCTCCTTAGAACATTTTCTGCATTCAGTAAGTACTTATTTTTGTGACATGATGTTTACCTCTCCTCACTCTGATAGCCAGCCGTGCGGTATAAACAGATAACAGTGCCTCCACTCCAGGTAATCTTCCTAAATATCCCGGGTAATACCTAATTTTTGGGTAGTGTCACCTGGTAGAACAAATTGTAAAAGTGTACACATGATTATGGCTTCAAACATATGATAATTCGCCCTTATACTAATTTAATTGAAAGAAGCAGTGAAAGAAACTTATAGAAGTACAGAATAATTCATTCAAAGATATAAAACTATATATTATTATGAATTTCTAGCACATTTTGATTCCTTAAAGAAAACATGTTCATTTACAATACCAATACTAAGAAGTCAATAGCTAGTTAACCTCTATCATTACAGTGCACAGCTGAAGAAGTAAAACAAACAAATGAACTGCGAAAAGCACTCGTCAAAGTGCTGGTATATTTGTGTTTGTTCCTGACGAGGGAACCGTCTTGTTAGGCCGGAATGAGGGGAAGGTGGTTGATGAATGATGATGTCTCGGGTTTCAGTCGAGGTGTGAGCCATGCTGCACTGCCTGAATTTATTGCCTTGTACTCCGCTCAAGCTGTAATTTACAGCATTGCCTTCCCTGTTAAAAATAAAACGCTTTTTCCATAACGCCTGCTTACTTCGCTACCCTTGCAATGTATAAATTAAGACACAACAAGCCATTACAAACATGTTTTCAAATTGTCTTTTGCTAGTGCTTAAGTCTTGTGGGTGGGTCGTTTAAGATTATTTGTTCAAAAATATCTTAAACACCAAGGTAAACTCCTTCATGTGCCTTAGTGCTCTTAGATGTTAGGATATTTGACTTGTATTAACTTCTGCATAAAATGTCGACTGAAATTAAAATATGTTGCTATATGTTTGAGAAACTGAGCCGGATGCTCAGGCGGCCCGTATTCGGCAAGTCCGAGTTCGATTCCCGTGGCCGGTCTACCTGACCCATGGTTTGTTTAGGGCTTTCCTAGGTCGCCAGGGGAATGCTGGGTAGGTTGATTACATCTCCCAAATTTCCTGTCCCTCCATTTCATCATTTCAGCGGTAGAAGTGTCGGCGGGAGTCTTGGCGGTGCATGACAGGATGACATGTTCCTGGTAAACACTTCCTCCTTCGGTCGGACGCTCTACTCTACCTAGTGCGCCGTTACCGGGCTACGGTGGGTGGGATGCCGGTTGTACAGGCCTGCCGGAGTGTTTCCAACTGTTCAGTTGTAGGGACCCTGCGCTCTACATTGCCGTGTCTCCTTGGGTCGGCCTCCTCTGTCTCCTCTTGCCCCATCCTTCCTCCCGGGGATTCCCCACCTGTGGTATACGTACAATGGATCAAGACTGGTCGCAGTGACAAATCCCCTCCGTACCGTAATCCAGTCCAATCCAAATTGGATAGGTAGTCTCAGACTGAAAAATGTAATGCCATAGTCGGAATTTGTACCACGGATCTCCCTTAATCATTACGCTACCATGGCAACATGCCAGCATGGCATTAATTCTCCAACTGACTCGTATTTTTTCGATAAACCACTAGGAGAGCTCATTTAACAACCTGGGGGAGGGAGTATATATAGATATATGTAATAAGTTAGGGCGAGAAGGTTTTGCTTGGCGAGAACAGGAGTGAGAAACTTGAAAGGTATAGGTCAAGAGAGGGAGCTAGATAAATGTCCATTGTGTGGAGAAGAGAATGCAGATTTCCATTGTATATTAAATTGTAGTCAAACAAAGATATGGAGAGAGCAGGCTTGGCTACGTAAATGGGACAGTTTGGGGATTGAAGTAGTAATTAGAAAAATGTTGTCAGTAAAAGGAGAAAAGAACAGGAGAAATATAGGGAATTATTTAAGGAAAGTTAAAGAGAGATGGCTAAGAACAATTAAGAGAAAAATGTAGAGTGGGATAGGTGAAATGGCAAAAAGTGTAAAAAGGAGCAGAGGGCCTCCAATACACAAAAACCTAGGGTTAGGTGTATGGGGACCGAATTACTATTCAATGGTGGGCAACATGATAACATTATAGGATTTTCGGGATTTAGGAATATATGGCATATTTCAGTATGGATCTTATAATTGTAATCTTTATTTTGTATTTCCATTTGTTGATGTAAAAAAAAGGAGAGCTCATAACTATTTCAAGTTAACTTTAAACCTCAAGTTGTTACTGGTTTTCACTACTAAATTAATTAGCTAATAATACTCTGAATAAATCTTTAGTATTAGTCAGACAACACAATTGAATATAAACAAAATATTAGCAGATGTTAATTAACTGTTCTTTCACACTAGCCGTGTGTAGGACGCACTATGAGAGGGTAGAGCCAGACTGAAAAATTCAATGCCATAGCCGGGATTTGAACCAAGGATCTACGGTTTCCGTCCAGCTGCTCTAACCATTGAGCTACTATGGCCGACGTGCGAACATGACATTAAATTCTCAACAGACTCGTGTTTCTCCCAGTGAACCACTAGGAGTTCTCCGCTCCTGATAAGTCTGTGCAGCCAGGTCACTTGTAAAACAAACTAATACAGGCTGCTGACAAAGAACGGGTAGCATGTGACGTAATGTACATAGTTCAATGTGGTTTACGAATATTTTTTGTGCCTGAGAAATTCACAAATTAGCCTTGTTTTTATAGAATAAATACAATAATAAATACAATCTTACTGTAGCTACCATCTTCAAATCCAACAAATCTCTATTTTATTTAAAAAATCTTTAGAATATCAACCCTCATCTAAAGTTCTGTACGATCAGTGTAGGTACGAATATTTTCCATTCTCACTGTAGGCTACACAGCACATGTTACTTTGAAAATATAAACAATTTAAAAATAAACAACTAATTGTCTTGCTGGATGAAGCTCCAGAATAATAAAAGTCAGATTTTTCTTATACTATAACGAATTGTATAAAAGGGCTATTTAGAAGACCTTGACCTCATAGATGTGAAGCAGACATGCTATCCCAATAGTATAGAGGTGGGCAGTATGTATTGTCTCACTATATCCAAGTTGTATCATTGTTATTTTGATCTATTTCAGTTAAGCTCATCTGCCACATACCCTTACCTCCCAGGTATCACGTTTGAAGCAAAAAGAACTAGTGCTACCTACTTACAGTGCTCTACTCCAGGTTTCTGGAGATCGCTCCGTATATGCTCTGCCGCTAATTAAATTTAATATATAAACATTGTTTAATTTCCTGAGACCTTTGTTTAGAAAGCTAGAGAATTTGGTGTTGTCGGCTAAATGCGACTTTGTAAATGTATTTTTTGCATAGTGCATAGACAAATACAAATCAACATACGGCAATACACACATTATTATTATTATTATTATTATTATTATTATTATTATTATTATTATTATTATTATTATTATTATTATTATTATTATTATTATTATTATTATTATTATTATTATTATTATTATTATTATTATTATTATTATTATTATTATTATTATTATTATTATTATTATTATTATTATTATTATTATTATTATTATTATTATTATTATTATTATTATTATTATTATTATTATTATTATTATTATTATTATTATTATTATTATTATTATTATTATTATTATTATTATTATTATTATTATTATTATTATTATTATTATTATTATTATTATTATTATTATTATTATTATTATTATTATTATTATTATTATTATTATTATTATTATTATTATTATTATTGTTGTTGTTGTTGTTGTTGTTGTTGTTGTTGTTGTTGTTGTTGTTGTTGTTGTTCATTCATTTTTAGTAGTAATATTATTATATAATATTTGAATTTCAAATATTTTACTTAAGTAGTAGAAGTTTATGCTCGCACTTTCATGCCATTTTAATTAGGAAATATTGTCACGATCTGACCATGTATGGAACTGAATTTCGGATTTCCTAACAGGTGACCAGAGCGGTCTACGAACACGTATGCCCTGATGGGGTTCATAAAATTTATGCTTCGTAGGAACGTTGGGATTTTTAGGTAATTCAACGAAACAGTTAAACATGGTTTAAAATTATAAGTGCATTAAATCAAAGATACAACAAACAGCAACGTTACCTTGCACTCATAATGGTCAGAGACCAGCCAACTTACAATGCTCTTACAATAGCTACAAATATACGTGTTTACTCTGCGGGCTGGCGGGCTAAGAGACCGGGCACAATGGTCACACACAAGAAGAAGCCAGAGAGGGTGACGTCACACGTGACGTGGTACAAATCACCACCAGAGTCACTAGTGACAATATGTAAATTTTGACGTTGATAGATATCCGGATTCTGTACGTAACTCCAAGAAAACGCATCTTGAAAAAAAATAAGAACATAAAAATAAAAATGAAAATTCATAGGAAAAACTGTTATCTTACAATATTTCACTGCTCCTGGTCTCACGCAGATATTAACCAGTATATTTTAAGACATGTGTTTACTGCTTCATTATAGCAAGTTTAATAAATTGAAATTTGGATCACAGGAGAGCAGATATGAAAAATCCCTGTTCCATTTTTTATCTTAAGAATGAAAACTGAAAACATATCTGGGAGGTTGCTAAGCGGGTAATAGAACGGACCCTCTATTTAACAAAAGACGCTGCACTACCCTCCTGCCTCCCTGCAATAACGTTTTGCAATGCTTGTCGACATACGAAGTGCCTATTTTTTGTTTAAACAGCCATTAATATTCTACATATATAATAAAGAACTGTGATCAAGTATATGGCTCCGTTTTAGTAAATAATAATTGTTATTGTTAAAAGTGTTAAATGGAGTACCCTGAAAGTATATTATTAACTGTTGCAGTCACTAAGAAATTTGGTATACTTGTGTAGCATATGCTAAGTCCTGCTTGAAGCATAGGTTATTTAATATCTTATTGTCCTGAAAGTAAGGGAATATTCGGTATATTGAGGAAAATATCCGGGTTTGAAAAATATTTATTTTCCCATCTACACGCTGTGTTAAATGGATTATTTAAATCTACAGAGATGAATTAATTTCTGACTCTCAAAATCAAATGATTCCTAATCAAAAGGGCTAGAGTTCGAATTTCGGCCTGGGTGTGTTATCTGCATAACGTTTTTTCGGGATTTTCACTTATCCTGAAGAATGATGGTCCGATAACTCTAAGCTCTATGAACTCCAGAGTCATTTGAGCATCATTTCATCCGTTTTATTTGTCGTCCTATGTGACTTAACTTTGGAGGACTTTAACAAAAAAAAAAAAAAAAAATTGAAGATATTCCTGCTTATCGGTTTGAATGTTTAAATATTTATTGTTTTCAAAAATGGGAAGTCATTTCTTTTTTCTCCTAGTCATGCAAAGAAATTGGGATTTGAAGGGCGTCACATAATAAGTAGTTTCTAAAAAATAGGTTTATCGCTGAAGTCTCTGTATTTATCCATTATGACTGAATCTTTAAGAAAATATATAATAAAACCCGATTAAGATGAAGTAGATAGGATAACCAGAATAGTTTCTTGAGAAATGGGCAGAGAAAGTGATGTAAGAGTTCTGTAAAACTAGAGAGTAATGGCAGTATCAGCGTGGAGTATGTGCAACATGATATGTAATTTGCAGGCGCCCCAGCACCTGCATGTAGACAAGATGAGCTCCACATGGCACACTCCTGACATCTAGAGTGATGCATGTCCTCAGGTCGGTTTCCATTAGTGTTTGCCATATGGGCTCCGGAGCTTTCGTCGCTACTAATTGGCAAGACACGGTGCACTCATGAGCTGAATGATTTTCCATTAACGAACACAACACGAGCCTTCCACAGCTTAACGACCCAAAATAGTCAAGTCGAACTATGTTCACTCAATTGTAATTATATCAGCATGTCGTTCGTATAATAAGGAGGGAACCTGATAAAATACTGAAAACTGTTTTGCTAAAATAACTAGGCGTCACTGCAAAATATGAAATGCAAAATAAATTTCGCAGACTCATAAGAAAACTGAAATTAATTCTACGATTTTGATAAAAAGCATAAAACCTTACACATACCTAATTTCCATGAAGAAAATCATCAGGCTGGTACATTCTATTGATATCCTTATAGACAAAGATGGAAAAAGAAGAGGAGAAGATCAATATTAAAGCTGTCACATATTTTGTACTTGATCTATCATAGCTGCTTTGTGCTATACTTCACCACAAATTAAATATCTCTCTAAAATTGATCCAAGAGTTATAAACATGTTTCGAGAAAGGTGGTGTACATAGAATAAATGCAAATGGGCGTACCCCTGTTTGATAATAAAAACTGAGGTAATGAATGAGATGTAATTAGAATAGTGAAGGATAATAAAAACAGTGCTAATATAACCTCAAATGACATATACTAAGCATGGCTACACTTTCTTCATTATATCACCTGGAAACAGTAGGTAAACAGTCGGAAAACGTTCTTTTGTTTCTCATAAGTTCATCCAAAGTTCGTAATATCAAGGGAAGAATTTATAAGTCTAAATTCTATATACTTGTATACATATAACTTACCTAATATATTACAGTTGCCTTCATTCTCAATTCATTTGAAATATCCCCAAAGCTCAGCGTGGTTAGATATCCACGGTAAAAGCTGCAGGTATTCTCGTTCCTTCACTGATAATCCTACCATTTATATTAATAGCATTGTTCGTTAGGTGCTTCCAGTTATTAAACGGTTTCAATCATCGCTGGGTGGAACAAGGTTTCCTCAAAGATCGCTGACCATATACGAAGAGCTGATACGACATAAGTAATCTCGTTGATTCCTCTTAAACGGTTTAGCTTTGACTTTGTGTCCTTGTGCCATTACAACGAAATTGAAACCAGAAATGTTTGTTGTAGTTATGAAACTGAAAACATTTCTATCCAATATAGTTAAGATGAACAAAATAGAGACAAATAATTTAGTAACAAAACATGAAAATAAATTACTTTAAATCCTATAGAAGGTCTTGTTACTTCTATACAAGTTTTATTCTTTATCTTGTTTTATTTTTCTTTCTCCTTCATTTCGTTTGTATGATTGGATAAAAAGCTAAGCTACAGAAATCATTTCAACGTTCTTTATAAAATTACAATAAATTCATCTTGAAATTATATTTAGATAGCAATCATTATAAATAATACTTCAATAACCATGTTCTTGGTGTATTACTTAGATCTGGTTCTTGTCTTGCAGATGTCCAAGTGAAAACTGAAGGATGTTCCAACCAAACGGGGCAACAGGAGGGTACACAGACCCGGGGACTAACACCGGCGGCTACCTGGGCGTGGGGACGCAACATCCTGTTTATGTGCCATCAAACCGTGCCATGATGCATCACCAGTACACGCCTTCGGGAGATACGGCGGGGACATCCAGCAACTCGCATCACTTCCATGGCGCTCCCGCGCAGACCCCAACGGCTACCTCTTGGCATCAAACGACGACACACGACTCGTACCATCACCCTCAAACGCCTCTCTCTAACCCGTTCTACGCTCAGAACATGATGATGACGGCGGCTTCCTGGAGGGCTTACGACGGCACCACCTTTCAACGGGCATCGCATTATGGTAACTATTTGTATGTGTTAAAAGTCAGAATTAAGTCATTTATAAAGAAACAAGGCTGAATCAGAGTGTTGTTTCTTCCTTAATGATGAAATATTAGTTTTCTACATTTTTGAAATTAATTTATATTACCTCTACTACGTAGAGAAAGTAAAGTATTGGCACCACTTGAAACGTTGATATCAAGATTTCAACGAAGTATTGTAATTTTTAAGGCTCTCACAGCCCAAAGAAACACTTTCAGAAAAATGCCCCTGTGTGTTTACGCACGCACGTGCGTACTTTTGCAAACAACGTAACTACAAAAGTTGGTTAAATAACACATTTAAGTTCATTCTGATATGATATGAACATTTTTAAGAGCAACTCTAACCTGAATTTATTCTTTACATGAAACATTTTTATTTTCTCAAAATTGGCTTCTACGATTTTATTAAAATGGCATTAGTTTAATACATTTTTATGACAAATGACACCCATAAAAATCTTGCTACACAAAAGATGCAGATGTCGTTAAACTACTCAATTTATGTCCTGTAAAGTTAGCAACTTCAGAGATATTCCTTATATTTGTTTTGCAATCTTGAAATAGTTATACTTTTCTAAAATGGGAAGTTACTATTCGCTTCTCTCTTTTGCCAAGCAAAGAGTAAGGTTTTTGATGGATAGAGTCAACATGAAAAATTCAATGTCATGGCCGGGATTTGAACCACGGATCCTGATTTCCATCCAGTCGCTCTAACCCATTGAGCTACCATGGTCAACGTGCTGTCCTGACATTAAATTCTTCATTTGACTCGTATATTTCCCCGGTAGACCACTATGAATCAAATGAATTTAATGTCAGGACAGCACGTTGACCATGGTAGCTCAATGAGTTAGAGCGACTGGACGGAAACCAGGAGATCCGTGGTTCAAATCCCGGCCATGGCATTGAATTTTTCATGTTGACCCTATTCATCAAAAACCTTAGCCTATATACGGCTAGTGTGAAGAATTGATTAATTTCCATCAATTAACTAAAAGGAGTAAGGTATTTCAAATATATTACATAACGATCCAGTCTTAAAAAACTTGATTGTCGATTTCCGTCAATCCCGTTGTACCTACAAGGATATGGGTAATAAGACAATTTTTAAAACGTCTCATTATTATACAGACAATTATAAGCTTTTATAAGCAGTCTGTACAATAATGAGTAGAAAAAGTCACATGAGCGCCACATATTACATTTATTTATATATATTATGTAGTATTATTACTACATAATATATTACATATATTATGTAATATTAGTAAATGTGTCTCATAACAAGAATCGTCTCATTCTATAGGTTTGAATTATTAACATTGTTTTAGAACATTTTATATACATCAAAATGAAAGTTGAAAAGCTCAAACAATTGTGTAGGTATCTTAAGAAGTGATATGTTTAGATAATCTGTACACATTGGATTTATAACAATTTAACTACTCACATACAAACAACACATCCAAAATTTGAGAACTTTAGTTTTAATCTTTGCTTTTTAAAACATAAATTTAACCACCAGATTCATTACTTATTTTAATGCGCTGGTTTACAGAATATGGAGTACAATTTTATTCTTCGAGAATTTAATTATTTTTAAAGTATATAAATATGTGGGAAATTAAAGCAAAGATAGACAGTTTTAAAATGTGGCATGCGATAGTAAATAGACTTAGGGCAAGCGCGGGCGATTCGGATTGGCGGGCGACTAGGATTAGGATGTCGGGGAAGAGTGAAATATCTTTGAAGACTTTGGCAAGGAGTGGAATATCTTACTACTTTGTAATGCTTTTGTTTGTTGAAAATAAAGGAAGGTGCGTATGTCCCGTAAAAGTTTTGCATGTGTACTTTTATACTTAGTTAATAATCCGGTCCATTATCATTTCAGGACAAATATGCTCCCTAGGGAACGATAGTGTAGGTATTGTTGTGTTGAAACTACCTTTGTGGGCAAAGAACTTAACTCCTTAGACAGTTAATGTGTAATATGATTGCGTTTCTTCAAATTAAGAAATCGACCTTTTTTTCCGGAAAGGAGATATGTAATTGCTCCATTTCTGGCATTTTGTTACTTTTTATGCTGGTTTAAGAGAAATTTATAACAAATATGCATTGAAATTGCTCCATAAACTTGTACAATAAGAACATGCAGATTTTCTTACATCCATAACCCACTTGTTGTTATGATGTAAATTCATCATTGCCCAAATTTTACGGCTCGTACCATCACCCTCAAACGCCTCTCTCTAACCCGTTCTACGCTCAGAACATGATGACGGCGGCTTCCTGGAGGGCTTACGACGGCACCACTTTTCAAAGGGCATCGCATTATGGTAACTATTCGTATGTGTTAAAATATCAGAATTAAGTCACTTATCAGGCAAGGCTGAATCAGGAGGACTGCCCAAATCAGTGGGCAAAAACAAATGCTATACAACAGTGGCCGAAGTGGATTAAGGTAAGGTGGGGGATTCATTTTTTTTTATTTACATTCTCCAACACTAAGTCATATTGGACGATGAATGAAATGGGTGAAATGATACTCAAATGAGTTCAGAAAAATGGAGAATGGCATCACGAAATCTGTGTGGGCGCTGTGAGAAAGTAATTCCAATGTGGAAAATGTGTGTGAGATGCATACAGGTGTAGAAATGTGTTATTTTGTACTCTACATTATTTACTGATTATTTTTATTTACATAATGACCAATGTACAGATCAACTAATGATTTTTGTCTCTTATATGAATAACCTCACATGCAAGAGTGTTATTAATAATGAATTATTTTAATAATACATTTTAATGCACTGTCACAAAGAGTTTTACTTTCTATTAGTCAGATCATGAAGCTTAGTTCCCTTTAGTCTCCGCACTTCTTCACTCACAGCACGCACAGTTTCCATTTCAGAAATGTACTGAAATTTGAAACCAGAATTTCATATGTAGCGCTGAAGAGATGGCGATGTTCTCGAAGTCCCTCGTTGGATTCCTGGAAATTATCTCCGGCTGCTCTCTTCGAAGCTGATGGTTTCTTACCTAAGTTTGTGGCCGTGGATGAGAAGTGATGATTGATTTGTTAGAAGAATAAATAATTTCTATTTTCTTTTCGAAATAAAATCTTGATTTATTTAAACAATTGAAAATTATTCGTCGAAACACTGAAATTAACACTTGTGCTAACGTCGCTACTTATTTTTAAAACAATTGTATTACTTTTGCAATTGTTTTCTCCACCGCGTCCTTTCTGCAAAATTATGGACAGAAACACATACGCGTCTGACCTCTAAGGCAGCTATATGCAGAAGATATATTTAGTGTCCGTCCTTAATGGAATCTTTTCACATAAACATTTTGTGTCCATACACTGCGGCATCTAGTTGCAGAAGAACGCCTGCAGTGACTAGTTTTGTCACTGGTCTTGCCGTTCTTACAGCAATTCAACATTTTTTCACTGATCCACGTCACATTTCATTTGAGCAATGTTTGTTGCCATATTTAGTAACATTTTACAATTTATCTTTTGAATCATTTTTACACCATTTAACATTAAAATAAAATTTCTTTAGGATTTACAATAATATCATCGTTAAAATTAGACCTGAAGCTTTCCTGGCGACGAATGTGCTCACTTTCTTCTCGTGCAACAAGCCAGGTGAAAAGACGATTAGATATCGACGTTTCTGGAATGTGCATCTCTCCCGTCATCAGGATATTTATAAAATGTTATAACCACAAATGAAATACTGGATATAACACCAACATAAACAAAGACAAAACACTATCAAAATTCGCATAACTGAACAAAAAACTGTTTTAAGTAAATTAAATGCCAGGTCAGGAGATGGCGTGAGGATAGAACATTTTTGCATTCGTTTAATGCAACCTGAGAAGTCTGGGCTGGCAGAGCATTGTTTTGATAACGACCATAGAGCTAATTTTCGGGAGACGACCATCTTGGCAATATGCAACAATTACTGGGAGCGGAGATTTAAGGAAGCTTTGGTGATTTTCTCTGAAGGAAGCACGCTTAATCGTGATGCTGGGTTTCAGTTCAGCTCCTTATGGAAACCGGCCTTAAAAATGGAAATCCGTCGAATTAAGAAACAAAGATCAATACAGCTTGATAATCAAGTTAAGTAGTTACGTTTCTTTGACCCAATTTTCTATACTCACGCCATCTCCTGACCTGGCATTTAATTTACTGAAAAAAGTCTTTTGTTCAGTAATGCGAATTTTGATAGTGTTTTGTCTTTGTTTATAGTTGTGTTATATCCAGTATTTCATTTGTGGTTATAACATTTTATAAATATCCTGATGATGGGAGAGATGTACACTCCCGGAACGTTGATATCTAATCGTCTTTTCACCTGGCTTGTTGCCCGAGAAGAAAGTGGGAATATTATATTTATTAAAATATTACCAATATTTACTTCACTTTTCTTTCGTAAGTCTGATAACTATCAGAGAATTTAATGTCATGTCGGCACGTTGGCCATAGTAGCACAATGGTAGTGCGGCTGGACGGAAACCAGAAGATCCGTGGTTCAAATCCCGGCTATGGCATTGAATTTTTCAGTCTGACTCTACGTTTCCACAGTTTAGCCTACACACGGCCAGTGTGAAAGAATAATTAATTTCTATCTTACTTTCAACTGTTTTTTTTAGCCTCGTTCCCTATCTAATATAATTATAAATAATTTTAAATTAAATTATATCTAAACTGTTTCAAATTGAATGTCCCTCCATTTTTCTTTCCATTCCGATTTATCCTCCTATTTATCCTCCAATTGGGATTAGTTTCCACTCGGAATAAAAATGAAAACGGAAGTACGCGGAAAATTCTTCATCGAAAAACTTATATTTAACATGATCTAGAATGTACAGGCTTCAATATAATGTAAAAGCTTTCATATTTTTGTGACAAATAGGACTTTTGTGAAATATTTTCAAAGGATTGATCCGATTCATCCTCGATTCCCTTATTTTTGGGTAGATTTAAAAATCTTACGCTGGGTTTCCTGTGAACTTTACTTAACGTAACGGGATGTAATGTGAAGCAAGAAATGTTGCTAAACTAAGATTCATTAGGTTACCCTTCACATGGGCAACATCTATCTATTCATCCTAAACTACCATTAAATGAAAATACTGGTTCTTTTGATTTCTCAAAAATGACACGTTATTATCGAAGTAATTAGTTTGAGATTTTTACATTGGAAATAATATTAATATATTGATATTTTGGGAGTAGTTTGTGAAGTTCTCTTCATTCGGAAGGCATTTTGTATAATTTTATATACGAGCGAACGATAAGAGGTAAACAAAAGGGCACAATTTATTTAAAATAACATTTCTGTGGTGTCAGCCATTTTCGAGGCATCCGTTGCACTTTTCAATACTTACACTCTCCATATTCTTCTCTCCCCACCACGTTTTTCTAAAAATTAGGAGGAGTTCAGAGGGAGAATGTGTGAAAGTGGATATTTTCTGTGACTTCGGGACTCTGAAAGAGTTCTCATCCAAAGAACTGCGAAAAGATAAACAGTTTGACCCAATCAAAATTCTAAATGAAAGTTCGCTATGAAGGGTGACACATGTCAACTGCCGTCGTGGCTAATACCTCATTACTTTCTGCCCTTGTGCTTGGAACGTGTACAAAGGTTTGTGTGTTCTATGGTTGTAAAACGTGTTGTTCGTGCTCTAGCTAATAATTACATTGTTATTGCAGTGCCACTTTGTTCATCTTGTACTGTTATGTTGTAAGCATTCAGTTTGCTCCCCGTGGAATTCCTCTACATCCTGAGCGACGTGTTCCCTGGGTTTTCTACTAAATATAAACGAGGCACATTAAATACCTTTAATGAGCTGTCACTTCTGGAACGTGAGAAAAAAGGAATTAATGATATATTTGAAATGTGAGCAGGTTATACTAAAATAGATTATAATGTATCAACTAAAATGAAGTGTGCAATTATAAAGAATTGGTTCGAAACTCTTAGTAGAATATTATACAATTATTACACTGCATTTCCTTTTGTACGTAGCCATAGAGCTATTAAATCTAACGTAGAAAGTAGATAATATTTCAGACCTTCAAGCAAAATATACGGCTCATCTCGCGTTATATAAACATTCAACTCTTATCCCTCTGCTGGAATAATTCACTGCCACAACCGGGACTAGAACCATGGATCGAAGGTAGTCTCAAATGTTAGAACTACGCCTGGCAACGTGCAACTTTACAGGTAATTTTAAATGTCAAAACTTTATATTAAGCACTATAGGAATAATTATGTTTAGATAATTGTCTTTCTTTTCACACTAGCCGTGTTTAGGCGATACATAGGTTAGTGGATCAAACTTGAACAATAAACAGCCCACACTTTATTTCATAAGTCTACAATAAACATTGAACATCAAACTATTACAGTAACTGAACTACAATGCTCTCTGGTGGCATCATAAAGAGATATAGTGCTTCCCGGTTCTATCATAGATGGGGCGACAGCATCCATTACGGTTCCTCGACATCATGCTTCTATCATTTGAGCTACCGTGGCAAGATAGGTTTGCGTGCATTAAATATTCTCATCTTATTCTAATATTTCGGTAAACCTTCAAGGTGATCACGAATATTACAGATATCTCTCCCTCCCTTTCCTACCCACAATCTGTCCACTCCCCCTTTCCTCTCCTACTTTTGCTCTTTTCTGCCTCCATAATTTTTATTTCTTACCTTCTGTCTCCACCTCCTCTCTCTCTCTCTCTCTCTCTCTCTCTCTCTCTCTCTCTCTCTCTCTCTCTCTCTCTCTCTCTCTCTCTCTCTCTCTCTCTCTCTCTCTCTTACATTTTACTGTTTCCTATAACTAAAAAATAAATTAGGGATAATGATGATAAAAATAATTATTAAACTATATATAACTTATTTAATATTCAACCTATCGTAATTAGAAAATAACTATATCTGTAAGAAACACTACTATTAAAACTTTTGTTAATATATTTGTATAAAGTTCAATACAGACAACAAATGTTGAACTTCGTACTTGTTAATTTGTTACAACACTAATTAATAAAGGGTCTTTCAACAAGAGTGTCCAATCTTTAACACAATAATAATAATAATGATAATAATAATAATAATAATAATAATAATAATAATAATAATAATAATAATAATAATAATAATAATAATAATAATAATAATAATAATAATAATAATAATAATAATAATAATAATAATAATAATAATAATAATAATAATAATAATAATAATAATAATAATAATAATAATAATAATAATAATAATAATAATAATAATAATAATAATAATAATAATAATAATAATAATAATAATAATAATAATAATAATAATAATAATAATAATAATAATAATAATAATAATAATAATAATAATAATAATAATAATAATAATAATAATAATAATAATAATAATTAATAAATTCTTTATTGCCTGTGTACTTACAAGTTATAAGCATGGTTAGGTCACTATTTACAATTACATTATAGTGCAAGTATTACAATATAGTTTAGTTACAATTACATTATATGCAATTATTACAATACAATTATTGTTTACAAATTTATTGCGCGCGCGCACACACACACACACACACACACACACACACACACACACACACACACACACACACACACACACACACACACACACACACACCTTTGCTCAAAATTCTTTCAGTCTATACAGAGGCTTATTTACAAGGTATTTCTTTAGCTTGGCCTTAAAGGAGTTAATCCGTAAATTTTTAAACTCTATTGGAAGTTTATTATATAAAGTTGCTCTTCGTCAGAAAACTTTTTTGTGTGTACTGATCTAAATACATTACTCTGACTTGTTCTAGTATTGTGCTTGTGCACCTCACAATGTCTTGAGATGTCTTTGGATCCATGTATTAAAAGTAGTACACCATATACATACAGTGATACAACTGTGAGAATTTCATTTTTTATAAATAACTCTCTGCATGGATGGTCAGATCTTACACTTGAAATTATTCATACGCACTCTTGCAGCACCTCCCCCGAGGTGCTCCATACAGCAAATGAGGATATATTACACCATAATAAATTGTGCGTAATATACTTAGGTTTTTGAAACCAGAAAAATATCTTAATAGATATCTTCCTTTACTGGTGTTATTACAGACTTTATCAAAATGCCTGTCCCATGCTAGGTGTTTATCGAATATTATGCCCAGAAAAGAGGTCTGGTCGCTTTCAACAATATGCTTTGTGAGAAAGGGTAAAATTTAATATTTTAGTCTTATTTATATTACATCCTAACTTGTTGGAATTGAAATAGTTTGGCAGCTGGGCTGTATCCACTTTTATTTTTATAGCGATATTATCCATTGATGTCTGCCCACATAACATCGTTGGGTCATCAGTATAAGACAACATTTTTGAGTTTAATATACTAGGAATATCATTAATATATAATATAAACAGCAAAGGCCCAAGTACCGAACCCTGCGGGACTCCATATTGCACAATCCCCTCCTTAGACTTATACATGCGTCTAAAACTACCATTATAACTTGGAATTTCTGTGCACTGCCCTCGATCTGTTAAATAGGGTGAAATTAATTGTTCTGCCAATCTCCTTATTCCATAGTTGTTCAGCTTCAGCAGTAATATTTTGTGATCAACGTAGTTGAAAGCTTTCTTAAGTTCCATGTGATAGCTGCCATTGTTAATGAATTACAGCAGTCATTCTTTTCCATATGGTTACAGTTGTTATTGACAAATAGCGATGGAACGTTATAGTATTCTGCAACGAATAGAAATTGTGGACATTTATTATCAAAATGGATCATCTGTTCGCCAAACCTTCCGTGTATTGCGTGATGTTTACGGTATGTATAATCGTCAATGAGAGAGAACGATTCAGCGTTTGATCGATACATTTGAAAGAAATGGCTCTGTCAGCGATCAAAGAACGTCTGTACGTAATCGATGTAAGTGCTCCAACGAAAACATAGGCGCCGTTCGTGAGAGTGTACGCGAGAACGGAAATAAATCAATTGCTGGTCGAGTGCAAGAATTGGGGCTTTCGCTGACCACAATTTGGCAAATTCTACATCTGTACTTGAAGCTGCACGCTTACAAAATGCTGTTAACTCAAGAACTTAAGCCCACGATCATAGGTTGCGACGTGTATTCGTTGACTGGGCTATGGAGTAATTGGAAGCTGACCCGGATTTTTGTCGAAAAATCATCTTCAGCAACCAAGCCCACTTTTGGATGGAATGGTTTTATTAGCAAACAAAATTGCCGCTATTGGAGCAATCACAATCCAATGTAGATTCAATAACGATCACTTCACCTCCGAAAGGTTACTGTATGGTGTGGATTTTGGTATGGTGGAATTATTGGTCCATATTTTCAGTCCTCAGGTGTAATGACTGGCCGTGCAGGTACCTGTGGAAGTGCTCCAAGGCCTTTACTACCGCCAGTAACTCTCACCGGGTGACGCAGTAGTTCTTCTCTGTCTTGGCTGAAGACGCGCTGATATTGTCTCTGCAGTTGTCGAACCTTCTCGAGCTGTTCTGCGGTCAGCTGATCGGCCGCCCTCTCCAGTAAGTCTTCCAGGCGGGGACCCAGGTGTTGCGTTGGCACCGGCTCCTGTGTCTTGTCGATTGCTGTCACGATGACCATGGTCTCGCACGTCCCCATCTCCGTTCGGGCCTGGACGTCTGATGATGGTCTGATGATGGTCACGGCTGCCCCGGTGTTTAAGAGTACGCGGCATGGCTTCCCTCTGACCCAACCGTCCGCGATAAGGCTGTCATCCATACGTCGGCTGACGGCGCGCAGTGTCACTCGAGGGGATGGTGGTGATGACGACGACGTGCTCCTCGCCACGCCGGTCCTTACTCGTTCCTCCGGGTGCTCTTCCTGGTATCGGTCATCTTCGCGCCCAAGTTGCTATTTGCAGCTTCCGTTTTCTTTGCCAATTTGGTCTTCATTTCTTCCATCTTCTCGGTGATGTTGTGGTCCTCCCGCTTCCTGA
This sequence comes from Mantis religiosa, assembly GCA_030765055.1. Lineage (NCBI taxonomy): Eukaryota > Metazoa > Arthropoda > Insecta > Mantodea > Mantidae > Mantis > Mantis religiosa. The sequence continues at coordinate 95,422,330 of CM060959.1, forward strand.
CACCAATTGTGACTTTGTGGGTTCATAGAATTAAAAGGCCGAGTTGCAGAAATTAAAAATCTCCTTTATTTTCGTAGAAATACTCTTATAGATTACAGCAGCATTACGTAATATACACCATCAGTCTACCAAGGTCGATCACAATAACAAACAGTGACGCAGATTACATTCTTAGCTCTCGATACAACACAGCTGGCTGTCTCTCATTTCACAACACTGTTTCACAACTAACTCTTTGCGAGCCGTCACGTCCTTACATACATATTTCGTAAATTCGAGATATTTCTGGACCAAACAGGAATCGAATATTCTATCACCTTCCAGAAGCGTAACCTTATCGGTGGCGGCAGGTCTTATATCTCGCGCTATCATTATTTCTTCCGGCATACTCCTTATCTGCAGGCTTTTTGTGTACACAAGCCGCGCTATCGCGATCGGGTTCGCGACAATATTTTTTCCAAGATGAATGGAGAAGCTCTGTCAATGGAGAAAGTTGCTGGATTCTTATAAGGAAGTATTTTTGTCTTGAATTGGATAGTATGGATCTCAGAAAAATCTGGTTGTATCAAGATGGTTCCACATGTCATAGTGCTCTCGAAACAGTCGATGTTTTGAAGGACAAATTTAGAGGTTTCATTATTTCCCATGGTGGTGAAGTTAACTGGCTCCCGAGATCATGTGATTTAACGCCATTGGATTACTTCTTCTGTTAAATCTCGAGTTTATGCCAACAAGTCAGAAACGGTAAATGATCTTATGAATAACATCACGTGTGTTATTCGTGAAGTTGGGCCTAGTTTACGTTCTTCTGTCATTGAAAATGGGGTCAAAGGTATACGCGCAATGTCACTTAACTGATGTTCTCTTCCACATGTAATGACATTAATTATGTTCCAAAATAAAAAGAAATATACCTCCATTATTTATAGAACGTGTTTTATTTGAGTTCAAAGATAGGACACTCTTGTTGAAAGACCCTTTTATAATTAGTGCACCCTCAGACATTTTTGGCTGAAAGGGCAATATTTGTTCATCTTTGTCCAAGCAACGCTCATCATTTGTTCTTAGAATTACTAGCATTCTAATAACTGAAATTGAGCTTGTTATTTTTCAGTTTATCTTCATTTTAGGATATAAACATTACCTAGTACAATGAAATATTGCCGGGAGAATAGTCTTGAAGTTATTACATTTCTTAATATTGCTTTTATAACAGAAGCGTCGTTGTCTTTGTGGTATTCAAACCGCCCACTTGTCTAATATATATCTGTGTGTGTGTGTGCGCGCGCGTGCGTGCGTGTGTGTGTGTGTGTGTGTGTGTGTGTGTGTGTGTGTGTGTGTGTGTGTGTGTGTGTGTGTGTGTGTGTGTGTGTGTGTGTGTGTGTGTGTGTGTGTGTGTGTGTGTGTGTGTGTGTGTGTGTGTGTGTGTGTGTGTGTGTGTGTGTGTGTGTGTGTGTGTGTGTGTGTGTGTGTGTGTGTGTGTGTGTGTGTGTGTGTGTGTGTGTGTGTGTGTGTGTGTGTGTGTGTGTGTGTGTGTGTGTGTGTGTGTGTGTGTGTGTGTGTGTGTGTGTGTGTGTGTGTGTGTGTGTGTGTGTGTGTGTGTGTGTGTGTGTGTGTGTGTGTGTGTGTGTGTGTGTGTGTGTGTGTGTGTGTGTGTGTGTGTGTGTGTGTGTGTGTGTGTGTGTGTGTGTGTGTGTGTGTGTGTGTGTGTGTGTGTGTGTGTGTGTGTGTGTGTGTGTGTGTGTGTGTGTGTGTGTGTGTGTGTGTGTGTGTGTGTGTGTGTGTGTGTGTGTGTGTGTGTGTGTGTGTGTGTGTGTGTGTGTGTGTGTGTGTGTGTGTGTGTGTGTGTGTGTGTGTGTGTGTGTGTGTGTGTGTGTGTGTGTGTGTGTGTGTGTGTGTGTGTGTGTGTGTGTGTGTGTGTGTGTGTGTGTGTGTGTGTGTGTGTGTGTGTGTGTGTGTGTGTGTGTGTGTGTGTGTGTGTGTGTGTGTGTGTGTGTGTGTGTGTGTGTGTGTGTGTGTGTGTGTGTGTGTGTGTGTGTGTGTGTGTGTGTGTGTGTGTGTGTGTGTGTGTGTGTGTGTGTGTGTGTGTGTGTGTGTGTGTGTGTGTGTGTGTGTGTGTGTGTGTGTGTGTGTGTGTGTGTGTGTGTGTGTGTGTGTGTGTGTGTGTGTGTGTGTGTGTGTGTGTGTGTGTGTGTGTGTGTGTGTGTGTGTGTGTGTGTGTGTGTGTGTGTGTGTGTGTGTGTGTGTGTGTGTGTGTGTGTGTGTGTGTGTGTGTGTGTGTGTGTGTGTGTGTGTGTGTGTGTGTGTGTGTGTGTGTGTGTGTGTGTGTGTGTGTGTGTGTGTGTGTGTGTGTGTGTGTGTGTGTGTGTGTGTGTGTGTGTGTGTGTGTGTGTGTGTGTGTGTGTGTGTGTGTGTGTGTGTGTGTGTGTGTGTGTGTGTGTGTGTGTGTGTGTGTGTGTGTGTGTGTGTGTGTGTGTGTGTGTGTGTGTGTGTGTGTGTGTGTGTGTGTGTGTGTGTGTGTGTGTGTGTGTGTGTGTGTGTGTGTGTGTGTGTGTGTGTGTGTGTGTGTGTGTGTGTGTGTGTGTGTGTGTGTGTGTGTGTGTGTGTGTGTGTGTGTGTGTGTGTGTGTGTGTGTGTGTGTGTGTGTGTGTGTGTGTGTGTGTGTGTGTGTGTGTGTGTGTGTGTGTGTGTGTGTGTGTGTGTGTGTGTGTGTGTGTGTGTGTGTGTGTGTGTGTGTGTGTGTGTGTGTGTGTGTGTGTGTGTGTGTGTGTGTGTGTGTGTGTGTGTGTGTGTGTGTGTGTGTGTGTGTGTGTGTGTGTGTGTGTGTGTGTGTGTGTGTGTGTGTGTGTGTGTGTGTGTGTGTGTGTGTGTGTGTGTGTGTGTGTGTGTGTGTGTGTGTGTGTGTGTGTGTGTGTGTGTGTGTGTGTGTGTGTGTGTGTGTGTGTGTGTGTGTGTGTGTGTGTGTGTGTGTGTGTGTGTGTGTGTGTGTGTGTGTGTGTGTGTGTGTGTGTGTGTGTGTGTGTGTGTGTGTGTGTGTGTGTGTGTGTGTGTGTGTGTGTGTGTGTGTGTGTGTGTGTGTGTGTGTGTGTGTGTGTGTGTGTGTGTGTGTGTGTGTGTGTGTGTGTGTGTGTGTGTGTGTGTGTGTGTGTGTGTGTGTGTGTGTGTGTGTGTGTGTGTGTGTGTGTGTGTGTGTGTGTGTGTGTGTGTGTGTGTGTGTGTGTGTGTGTGTGTGTGTGTGTGTGTGTGTGTGTGTGTGTGTGTGTGTGTGTGTGTGTGTGTGTGTGTGTGTGTGAAATCATAAGTATAACTATGGTAAAACTTAAAATGTCAACTAAAGCGCGTTCGTCGCCGACTTATTACCAAAGTCATAAAGAACTGAGTAGTCGTAAGCTTTTAAAGGCCAAGATGTATATGAACCTGTATTGTACAACATTTATCATTATGTCTCATTAACATTATGTATATTTGAAATATGCTATGTTTATAAGTCACTTTTAAGCTAATATGTTAGCAATAAAGCTACTTTTTCTTTGCTATTTAAAATATCACAAAATTAATTTTTAACTTAGAACCTCGTGCTTTAAAAACACTTATTCAGAGCTGTTGTTTTTCTGGCACAGCTGACTCTCAATATATTTCATTATAAAGTAAATTTTTATTACTATACTGTGCTGTTAATATAAAAATATATATTTTTAATTTATTAGTTTTAATGCTATGTAGTCTGCCTTGATTATTAGAAACTATATATTAAATTATATTGCCACAATGCACTTTAGCTCCACAATCTACTTTTCTATTTCCACAATAGCTGTTGGTATAACAATGTAATAAATGTCTCAAATAAGACTATATACCTCCAGAAAATGAAGAAACAAGTTTTATATAACAATTACAGTGGACACTCAGTTCTTCTATAATTTATTTATAAGTAAATGACTCGATCCATTAGCCTTGCAAGTTGAATGAATTTAGATTTGTTACATCCATTCAACACTGACTGGTACATTTGAAGGCTTGATTAATAGGCACATTTTATAAGATTCGAATCATGCAGAAACGAAAACATGAATTTCCCTTTCTTATATTCCAGATAGCTCCATGGACTTTCAGTTCGGAGAAGGGCGAGAATGTGTTAACTGCGGCGCCATCTCCACCCCGCTGTGGCGTAGGGATGGAACTGGCCACTACCTCTGCAATGCCTGCGGTCTGTACCACAAGATGAATGGCATGAACAGGCCTCTGATCAAACCGTCCAAAAGACTGGTGAGTTTTTATCTTATTTTGCTTCCAAGTATATTCTGAGCCGAAAATATTCTTTCCTCTTATGCAAATCGTTAACTATAGATACAGTGATCAGCAAGCCTAATCTATGAACCAAGTAAAAATAAGATGAGACGTGCACTCCATATCTTGGGTCAAGTTTTCTTCTGTGTCGAGGAACCATGCTCTATTTTCTAGATTTTCTTATTCTGCCCAAAGCAACATTTTTGTTGCTGCAAATGCTTTTTATCTAGTGCTTACCAAATAAGTTATCTTATTCTTGTAATCTGTGGCTTTGAATAGAAGTTTCTTTTGAAAATTGCACGATCAGATAAATCAGTTGTTCAAATATTTCTTTCGAAAAGATACATTTTCAAGGATGTGAATCCTAACTCATTGGTGTTGCTCTTCAAAACTATCCAAATGTTCTCAATATGCCACTTTTGGACTAAAATATCCATTCAAAAACGTAAAACTGAATTTGAAATATAGAACACCTCTCGAAGAACAAAAGAATGACATATTTAAATTTTCACCGAAGCTCGGCATTTGAGACCCCGAAAAGTCCATCCATTGAGGTCCCCAGCTCGAATCTCGGTCAGGGTGAGCTACCTGGATAAAGTTTTTTCCGGGATTTTCCCTTATCCTTAAAGACAAATTTCGGTTAGCCCTAAGCTCCATGGAACCTTGACGTATTTGAGCATCATTTCACCCATTTCATTCACCGTCCTATATGATTTAACGTTGGAGGACCTAAAATTACAACAAAACGAAAAGTCCATCAAACTTTGATTTAAAACTTAGTTCTACTCTTGAGCTAATGAGACGTTATGAATCGCATAAAAGTTAAGGGCGATAAGATTGTACAATTGTTCTAATCTAAATGGGCAGGTTGGTAATTTGAAGAGCCGATAGACGTAAACTGCCTCATATAGATCATATTTCATTACTCTATGCGATACATAAAACGATATGACTGTCTATTGTTTTCCTTTAAATAACTCCACAATAGGTAATAAACCAGGTATAAAAACCCGTATAGCATTACAGTCAAGTTTTCCACTCTCCCCTTCTCGTTTGCTGTTTGCAACCCACCACTAGTGGTGGAGCACTGCTGTAAGCATTTTTGAGATACACTCCACAAGAATTAAGACGTTCAGGAAAGATTGTGCCCTCATATTTTGTTGCATACAAAGATGCTGAAAAAAATTGTAAGTGTTAAGTTACTTTGTTTATTTTCTATGCAAGTTTATAGGTGATGAATTTATTTATTCCACTTGATAAGTATGAGATATGTTAAGTTTCAAACGTTGATTGTATTAATAATAATGAATAAAACAGTTGATTTTTGCTTTTACATTTAATGCACACCTTGCATTTAAATAAACAGGCATTTCTTACTTTTAAAAATTAAGAACCGAATTACGTCCTGCCCCAATAACACTCCATTGTCCCCTCCTGGATGTGACGTGGCTCGCTCATATTTGAAGTGATACATTGAACTGCAGATATCACAAAGAATAATATACAATACCTTGTTCAGAACTAATCCCTACTTAGTAATATGTAACGGGTATGAACTGGAGATGAGTTCAATTATTTAAAAAAATAATTGTGGTTTGTTGTGCCCTAATTCTTCTGTATTGATTAGAAATTTTATCATTCAATTCGTATCGTCTCCCAATTAAGAAAATGAGATCTTCTAAATACTTGAAAACAAAGCCTGGTTAGTGTATTTACTTTAAATCCAGATTGCTTTGTAATGGAAGGACATTTCAGAATTTCATATACGTTCAGTGCAAATACCTTTCAGATATTAGCTATCAAAGATAATAAACTATTTCATTAAACCATAAAACATGAAGTGAAACCAAAGTCTTTATTTTTAAAAATTATGACAAATTTTCAGCTTGTCTAAAACCTTCAGTGCAAAGTTTCAGAATACCTACTACCAGTTTAATTATATCAATAAATCTATGCTTAATTGCTTTCTTACCCTAATAGGAAGGGTTTAGCAACTGATTAACAAAACCTTTCAGAATATTGGGGTGCATAGCCTCCCTTAAGACAATCCTCTACAAGTGCCAACATTGTAATGCATTCATGAAAAAAGGCAATATTTTTAAAGCACAATGTTGCTTCTAGTTACAAAAAGGCGGGAGTTTAAATAGATCTTATGGTGGATTACTTCTGTCTACACAGTTATCTCTCTGTTGCAGACGGCAACTAGACGTCTAGGGTTGTGCTGTACAAACTGTGGCACACGTACCACAACGTTATGGCGGAGAAACAACGAAGGCGAACCTGTGTGCAACGCTTGTGGACTTTACTTCAAACTTCACGGCGTGAATCGACCGCTCGCCATGCGCAAGGACGGCATTCAAACGCGCAAGCGCAAACCCAAGAAACAACAGCAACAGCAGCAGCAACAACAGTCCGCGAATGAAAAGGAACAACCCGATAGTACAGGTAAGAAAGCAAATGTAATATATTTTATTACAATACTTTTTATCTTAACATTATTCAGTGTACGGAAATGAAATGCGTGACGATTCATTAATATGTTTACCCGTCAGACGAATGAATGTAGTTGTTTGGGGAGGTCGCTGGATTGGTTTAGAGAGGTCAGAGAAGGCAGGAATATAGTGCTGTATAGTCTGACCATCTAAACATCAGTACAGCGTACGTAACACGACGCATATTTTTTTTTTTTTTTTTGTACTTGAAAAATGATGCCACATGCCTTTAAGTATTCTCCAGAAAGTGTACCTCTACCTTCAAAAGGGACCTTTTCTTTAACGGCACTCTTCTCTTTTCGTAAAACTCGAGAAAACTCTGTGTACAACCACTTTTAAAACTCATCGAGTTCGAACCTTTTTGGATGCACGCAGTGTTTACCAGGTGTTGATAGTTTTTGCCTCGTACGCTTTGAATTTTGAAACTGTTTCACCACATTATTCACTTTTCCCTACTGCCATTGCTGCCCTTTCTGTAATAGTATTCATCTTAATAATTAAGCATTTACGTTTCTCTTTTAAAAAACATAACCCAGGGTGCTACTGTCCATGTAGGGCCAGGACCTGTCAACCCAACTGCCGGCCTCACGCCCACATACGCAAGGTAGAAGTGGGCGATCATCCAACCGATACGGGAGGAGATATGGTTGGAATGTTGACTTCTATGACCAGGGCCGCTTACCTATCGTAAGCTCCTCAATTTCCTCACGATGCTGAGTGGACACCGGTCCTGTATCCGGGACTTAAAATCCGCACCCTATGAGTAGGATCGATTCCGCACAGCTTTCCGTGGCAGGGAGCCAAGGCATGCTGCCCTAGCCCACTACGCCACGGCGCAGGACCTTTCTGTTCTTTTAAAAACCGTAATATATTGAATATCAATTTTCTACTTTGTAGGCGATGTTTGTATAGATTTGATTCGAACTCGCCCACTGTAAGAGACTCGCCTACTGCATTCCAATATTGCCGAACGGTACAGGGCATGCAGCGGGACTGGTGACGTAATACTATATATTTGTTTTTACACAAGTTTCCACTGTTGGTAATTTGAATTCATTCTTCAGTCAGGTTGTATTTCAAACATAGCTGAAATATGTACAAAGAATCTCGTAAATAAGTACAGAGTGATTAAAAAAGATGGACACATTTTCAACTTGCCATATTTCCTGCAATATACTTTGTACTTGACTTCTGTAAACTACATCTAGTTAGACATACATGGTAGTTGACAGATGTTCAAAATGCCCTCCTCCGGCTGCACGGATAACATCTAGACAGTAGACCAATTCATCCCACAATAGATGACGAATGTCTTGAGTCACTGGGTTCACTGCCACTGTGATTCGGTTTTGTAGGTCATTCAAATCTGTGGAAAGAGGTGGCATGTAAACAGCCTCTTTCACGAACCCCCACAAGATAAAATTGAAGGGTATGAGATCAGAGGTCCTATGTGGCCAGAACTGGTTAATATCTACGTATTCAATAACAATTGACGCTACAACATAGTACGGTTCTGAAGCCCTCTAGCGGTAGTATTCAACACTTTACACCATCCTCTTTCAAATATGCCTGATGGAATTCAAGTATAACGTACAGTGCAGGAAATATAGCAATTTGAAAGTGTGTCCATCTTTTTAATCACTCTGTATATAGTGCAATAAAGATGATATAGATATAGTATAGATCAGTAGGATACTACATTATGCCTTGAACGCTTATTCAGTTTTGGAAACTATGGTTGGTTCTTGATAGATAGTCAACATAAAAAAATTCAATGCCATGGCCGGGATTTGAACCATGGATCTCCTGGTTTCCGTCCAGTCGCTCTTACCCATTGAACTACTATGGCCAACTTGCCGTCATGACATTAAATTCTCCATTTGACTCGTCATGATGGCAAGTTGGACATGGTAGCTCAATGGGTAAGAGCGACTGGACGGAAACCAAGAGATCCGTGGTTCAAATCTCGGCCATGGCATTAAATTTGTCATGTTGATTCTACCTATCAAAAACCTTAGCCTATATACGACTAGTATGAAGAAATGGTTAATTCCCATCAATTAACTAAAATGGTTGGTTCACTATTATAAATACCTATAATTTAATTATTTTCAATATTCCTTCGTTACGAATACAAATGTCGGAGATTTAAGTGCATTTGCTATTGAGGGCCACTGTGCAGCTTTATCCGTCCGTCCATTCACATGAAAAGGTCAGCAACGGCAGAGGTTCGTTTCGGAGTAGCACTTTGCAAAATCTAAAATTTAGATTCTGAATCGTTCTTCATAAAAATTTAAAAGAATCCGTTGGGATAGGACTTGATTTTCTTGAATTATATACACACCTCTTGGAATTTTTTATTTATTTAGGAATATTGTTGCGTAATACTACTAATAATTTTTCACCCCTTTGCTCTATTTCTCGCAGCACCTATGTTTATTCCTCTTTTTCACCTCACCCATAAACTTTGCCAATGTTCGTTAATTTCTTCCCATTCTTGACAATTGAGTGTAGTAAAGGTTTTCCATTACTTCTCTTTGTGTGAGAGTAGATAACATAGCTTTGTTTTGTCGTTCGTTTGTTTCCTATTTTATGAAGGGCGACAGCGCGCTGGACTGTGAGTCAACGCGTATCCGTTGTGAGTTCCACCGCGCAGGCAATTTGATGTAATTTCTCTGTGAATAAAAATATTTTGAGCACTATCTAAATTATTTAACTCGTCAAACTTTATCTGTAGTATTGAAAAATAGAATATGCACAGAAACAGGCCTTCACCACACACAAGTATCACCCACTGACCTGAAGTTTCAACCAGACAACGGTTGGAAACTGCAGGAGTACTTTCCGAACTGTTTCCAAATCCATTAATGCGCGCCTTGGTATCGTAGAGGGTAGCGTGTCTGCCTCACGTTCAAGAGGTCCCGAGTTTGAATCTCGGTTAGGGTGGGTTATCTGGATAAGGATTTTTTCCAGGGGTTTTCCCTTATCTTGGTAGACGAATGTCAGGTAACTCTAAGCTCCACGGATCAATTTCATTCATCGTCCGATATGACTTAACGTTGGAGGACGTAAATTACAACAACAACAACAACAACAAAATTAATGGTTAAACGCCTTAAAATATTTGTATAAACAGCTAGCTTAAGCTTATAGAAACTAAACAATACAATTTAAACTTAATTTAATACAGGTTAGGTACAACACATTATCTTGAAGTCAATTTGAGAACTTTAATAGGAAACGGCTGTGACCAGATAAAGGGGACATTTACCATGTAACGTGTTGCCAATTTTTAAGAGTGATTCAATTACTTTTAGCCATTTATTCTGAAATATCCAGATATTAAATTAAATACGGAGATACGAGGGGGGCCCAAAAGAAACCGGACTCCGACGGCGCTGCCACTCGTAGACGTAGTGCAGGGTTCTCACGCTAGATAGTGTTAGCAGAGACCTTCATGAAACAGCTGTGGAGACGGCGTCAGAGTAGAGCTGAACGTGCCAGTGTGGTATTGTGTTACTCTGACTGTTTGTGGGTTACCTCTGCGAAGTCGTTGTGGCAACTTTAAAAGAATAAAGAGTGTGTGTGAAATTTTGTTTCCTGCTTTAAAAAAAACTGCAACGGAGACACACCAAATGCTTCAGGAAGCTTTCCAGGAGGACGCTATGAGCCGCACACAGGTTTTCGAGTGGTTTGGGCGCTTTAAACGCGGTGAGATGTGTGTTGAAGACCAAGCTCGTTCTGGACGCCCTTCAACATCGCGAAATGAAGAGAACATTGAAAAGGTCCGCCAAAAGATCAACGAGGATCGTAACCAAATGATCGACCAAATTTCAGCAGCGACAGGAGCTCGTGCCAGCGGATTTTGAGGGAGGATTAGCACATGAGACGTGTTGCTGCTAAATTTGCTCCGCGCCTTCTCACACAGGAGCACAAAACCATCCGCATTAATGTGTGTCAGGACCTGAAAACAGAGATTACACGTGATCCAAACTTCTTGAACAAAGTCATTACAGGGGATGAGAGTTAGAGTTACGGGTATGACTCAGAAACCAAGCAAGCGTCAAGCCAGTGGAGGACTCCCAACTCTCCCAGACCAAAAAAGCAAGGCAAGTGAGGTCAAATGTGAAGACAATGATCATTGTCTTTTTTTATATTCGTGGGATTGCGCATCTGGAACTCGTACCCCCTGGCCAGACTGTTAACCAGCATTTTTACTTGGATGTTTTAAGGCGTCTGCGAGAGGATGTGAGAAGGAAACCCCCGGAACTTTGGCGATCAGGTGACTGGTTTCTGCATCACGACAACGCTCCAGCACACACGATCTTACGAGTGACCCACTATTTGGCATCTCAGAGGTGATCTGTCGTTCCCCACGCTCCGTATTCGCCGGACCTAGCCCCGTGCGACTTTTTCCTATTTCCACGAATGAAAAAAAAAAAAACGCTAAAATGGGAGCGTTATGACGATGTGGAGGCGGTAAAAACAACTTCGCAAAGGGCACTGGACAATATCAAACTTGAAGACTTCCAAACATGCTTCCAACAGTGGGAAAAGAGACTTGAGACTTGACAAATACTTGAGAGTATTTTGAAGACGACTGAAGTAATTTTGTAAAAAAGGTTCATCAATAAAGTTTTTATGACAACATTCCGGTTTCTTTTGGGTCCCTCTCGTAAAATAAATTAAATAAAAATATATTTATGAAATATACTACACGCGAAAGAAACAAATATGCAGTAGTTATAAATGCTTAAATATTAGGCGTATTAAGAAAGCAAGCAAAATATACATTACATGCAGTATATAGTACTGTTGAAATAGCTGGACATTTAATAATTATTCCACATATTAAACGAGCATCCCTTTTAATGTCAGTAGTAACTACAATAAAACATTCTACCTATAGCCTAGTATTGCTACTAGTTCATAAGAAATTAGGATGTGTATATTGGAAAGGAAAGATAAAAGGAAAGAGCGAAAAAATCACAATTTTATGTTAATGAGAACAATTCAGTCAAGTGACAGGGGACCATGACTTCTTTCTATTATGGTTATGCGTAAATATTTTGGATACTCTTGTCTATTATACAGGGTGTCCATAAATGAATATCGGGGTTTTAACGCTTTATAACATTAATTTTATTAAACTTATTAAGAATATATAAGAATATATATATATAAGAATAATATATAATAATAATAATAATATAATAATAATATATAATAATAATAATAATATATAAGAATAAAATTAATGTTATAAAGCGTTAAAACCCCGATATTCATTTATGGACACCCGGTATTGAAATGGTTGTTTGTAACTTACAAGGGACACCTTTGACCTCGAACGCTTGGAACCGCACGAAAACATGTTAGGAATAACAATCAATCCTAAATAAAAGTGTTCCGTGTTATTTCCATGCAAAACATTGCATTCTGCTTCACGGGCATTTAATAGGGAGAAACAAAGCAAAAATATATCAATGACATATGTAATTCCATGACATCAGGGTGCAATTAGATGTTCAATTACCAGTGCTAAAAACCCTCTGCTTAACGTACTTGTAATAGTTCAAAAGGTACATGTATTACACACCTGACGTGATTATATTAATCCACAAACTGCAGATGCAGGATTTCTATGAAGTGGTTAAAACATATTGTAACAGAACAATGTTCCCACCTCACTAAATTCACGCTATCACATTCCAAATCACTTAGTCATTCATGCAGTCCAATATGAAAAGCTACACTAATTACATTTATATATGATAAGGGTTTGTCAGTATCATAACCTGCATTTTGCCAAGCATACTGGAACATAGGCTGATACTTTAATGCAGCAAATTGATTGTAAATTACAGAGTGAAAATTGATGATGAAACAACGTATCATGTATCTTCACTTGTAGTTCAGCCTTACAAAATTAGCAACTCTTCCGATATAGAGCTTACACTGCTTGTAGAGTTTATAATGGTTCAACTAGATAACTGCGGATTTTGCATGGAAATGATACAGACCACGTTTTTTCAATGGTCGTTTGCTATTCTAAGCATGTTTTCGTGCAGTTTCTAGCGTTCGACGTCAAAGATGTCTCTTGTTGGTATCTTTCTGGAAATGGGATGGTTTGAACTGTTACTGAAAGTAGTATATAGTGAGAACAATAATGCAGTCGTTTAATTTTAAAATGTGTTCCTAATTGTTATGTTTATGTTATGAAGAATCGAAGCAGGCCACCATGCAACAGCTGGAAGGTAGCAGCAAAACGCCGACGTCATCATCGCTGTATTTGGGACACACTTCGCTACTTCCTGCCGTGGTCAAGACCGAGGTAGAAGCTCCCACTAGCTCGACGACCAGCACCGACGGTAGTCGTGGTTACTCCAACTTTGTGTCTAGTTCTGGACACCATCATCACCACCAACTCAACAATCACCAGATCTTCGGCTTCCCTCCACCTCCGCCGCCACCGCCTCCTGCAGCCGTGACACAGGGGACGGTAGCAGATGTGAGCAGCTACGTCATGGGACACCATCCTGCACATCATCACCATCACCATCATCACCATCATATGACAGCCGCCAAGCTGATGGCTACCACTTGAACTATTGTGAAAACGTCAGCCGTGTCTTCAGTTGCTGAATATTGCTTACCAATAAAGAGGTTCATCGACTGTGATCTGTCGATTTTGATGAAAGTTTGGGTTTCAGTAATGAGCTCACTATTAATAAAGGAGGCCTCCGATTATCAATATTTGTCGACTCCAATTTCGAGTTTGAGAAGGGTTTACACTGAACAAGCATATCTGTCTCTCAAACGTTTCGTGAGCTTCAAGCGCACAAAATAAAGCTCATCCATTCATTAGTGGTCTACTAAGCCTACTAGTGAAGCACTTCTACTTTCACTGCAACTGTGTGTATACTTTTGACTTCATCTTCAGCGAAATATATAAAGTTTATCTCCAGTAAAATTATGTTTTAGAAAGATAATTTTTTCCTAAGAATAGTTTGTGGATGTACCACAGGAGGTAATAAAAATCGTGTGTACATAAAACATAAACCAGTCGACACTATCTGTGCTATCAAAACTGGTTGAAAATATGAAGCAACACACATAAAAATACATTAAAACAAAAATTTAATAATACCACTGGCTGGATGAAGTCAGCCTCTCTGGAGCTCTAACCGCCTGCGGTGCCGTATGTAGTAAAAGCGGGCGTTAAACACTACACACTCTCTGGAGCTCTTGCTGACACGTTTGGTGGCATGATTACGTATTAAATGAACTGGATTTCTCTGAGCTAACTATACTGTTAGTAGCAGCAAGAGATCCTGCAGCACGTGACTGAGGACCCTAATTACAAACTGTAATCAAGTACATATTATAATCACACTTGAAACATATCAGTGGTTATTAAATCCTTAAATCTGAAGAAAAAAAGCTGGTTAAGCATTCTCGTGGTTCCCTTAGCCTATAAGCAGGCTCTAATTTTTATAGGGTTTTGAAAATATCTAAATATTAGACAATAATGTAAAGACACTAAAACCAAAATAAAATGTGAAGAAATAAACATCGTATACAGAAGGTAGCATAGGTTAAAGGCGAGGGGATTCAGCACGTCGACAGACTGATCTATTGTACCTATACCCCAAAGTGAGGCATCTCCAGGAGGCATGTAGAGGTGAGAGGAGACAGCAGGCGGCCGACCCCAAGGAGTCATGACATCGCAGAGGGCAGGGTCCGTAACATTTACCAGCTTGAAACTCCCCAGCAGTCCAGTACAGCCAGTATTCCTCATACTGTGGCGTCCAACCAGTCTGGCTTGGAGACCGGATGCCGCGAGAGCTACGAATACTCCCGGCAGGCTTGCACAACTGACATCCCACCGACCATTACTTAAAACGGCCCACTATGCCGGCTCAGAGATCGGAGACTGTCCTACCGGAGGTCCCGTAGGGGAGGGGATCCATCCCCTTCAACTGCCGAGGTGCGGGCGCTGTGGACCCTTAGCACTCGTGGTACCTCTGACGTTACTAGAGGAACCTCGGACCGAACTGCCGAGCCCCTCCCGTAGGGGAGTTGTTCAAATTGGATTGGACTCGAGGGGGCAGTGTGTTCCCGACAACCGCGGGGAATTGGGTACCTCCGGCCAGGCTACGGCCTCCCGGAGGGGGTACAGGGTTGCCTCATAAGTCCCGGGTACTAGCCTACATAGCTAGTAGAAGGTGTGCTAGATCACCAGGTGGCCCCACCGAGGTTTTCGGTATCTTCCCTGCGGGGTTGACGCGCGTAAGTGGCGTATCCACTTCCATCCCGTCTTGACGTTGTGCTCAGCAGGGAGGGGTGGGCTTTTCAAGAAATCCTCTGCCCTATGGAAAGAGCCCCGGAGTATCCATCGCTCCCGGGCATGACGGAGGCCCGGGTCCTAGGTCCTACGGGTCCAGGACTAATGGGGGTAATAACTCTGCACTTAACTGTCCTACCGGAGGACAAAGATGCTTACCAGAGCATATCATCCTGCCATGCAGCGCCGAGTCTCCCAACGACATTTCTACCTTGAAAGAGACCACCAGATGTGAGATGATATGAAATGACATGGAGGACAGGAATTAAGGGGAATTTAATTTGCTTGGCGACCCAGGAAACCCCCCCCCCCAAAAAGAAAATCATAGGTTAGGTAGGTCGGCCACGGCCTAAATTCGGGCTCACAGACGAAGCAGTCTGAGCTCTCCCGTTCGGAATACAGAAGGTAGCTCTAAGTCCTTTCATTTAGCGTAAGTAAACAACTGTGAATAACTAAATGTGAAAGAAAGTAAACTACTAAAGATGTAAATAATTATGAACAGCCAAAGAGTTTAGTTGGCAGAACTGCTGACTGCCCTTCGGGTTCCATTCCAAGCAGAGGGTGAGAATTTTTCTCGAGCTAAAATCACCCCCTGTTCTCTTCATTGTCTGACAGCGTAAATATAATTATGTATATGATCTAATTAATAAAAAAAACGAAAAGCAATTGTATACGAGTTAACACCATTATTGCCTATAGGCAATAGTTTCATTAGCCAATATTGCCATTACAGTTAAAGGTGGGATATATATGGGACCTTAAAATAAATAAATACCACTAAAAAGCAAAGAAACATAAGCAAACGTAGTCTCGATCATTATAAACATAGTCTCGATCGTTATGATCTATCCATTTTTAACTGTATATAATAAAGACAATAGGAATGTGAATCATTTATTTTCAAGTAATGGCTGTAACTGACACAATTACAGCACCAGTCAGTTATGGCTGGTTACAGTAATGATTAAGTTATTTATCATAGATAACATTTGCAGTTGCACTCCATTAAAAATGTTTCGATATGAACAAGGTGGAAATAAACTTTACTTTGCTATTTCATACAATATAAAAGAAACTTTTATTCTTCAGAAAACTCATATTACCCTTCTGTTTCACATATAGAGACAATTTTAGAAAATCTTTTAATAGATACTATACATATTTACTTTGAACAGAGGAATTCAGTAGGCTTAAGTGATAGTTAAATCTTTTAACAGATGATTACTATGTGAGGACTTTGCAATTCCATTCTCTTTGTATAGCCAATAGGGAAAATAATAATATACTGCAATTTGAGAAAAATATAAGTATTTAAAAGTCAAACAAATACCAAGAAATATCTCATAAGTGGTTACTTAAAAATAATCATTTTTATTTGTTAATATTTTGATATATTTCCATGTGAGTTGTCATTATAACAAAGAATACAACAACCAAATAGAAAACTCAAAATTCAGGTTTATGTTTTTGAAATGAACATATAAAACATCTACTTCTCTGTAGTTAATTGTGTGTTTTAAGGGATCTACATTATTTATGTAGTAAGATTCTTTTCTGCCTCATAGTTTAAGAGTTATGTAAAAGTCATTCAGAACAAACAGGATTAAGAGGTTTTTCCCAGAAAATTATAGATAGAAATTTCATTTTTCATGAAAATATCTTGAACATACAGCATTTTAATCAAAGTATTTAGTCATATTTTAGAAAAAAAACAACACCTTTGAAAAATTTACAGAACATGTTACATGCAAAGGTAGTGTGTTCCTTCTTGGGAGATGCTGATCTTATATATCACGTCTAATATTTTAACCAGTATGTTATGCAGGAGTATACTGCAAACATTTCGCACAGTATCTAACACTAGACGAAACTTCAAACCATTATGACGAAGAACAGCCATAAAAGCAGCACTGCAGAACATTCTATACAGACCGTACATAAAGCAAAACATAGTTATCTTAACAGATTCAAAATCAGCCATAGATGGGATTATAAATTATAAAAACAAAACAACAAGAAACATCAAAAGAAATAAGAAGTTGAATTAAAGCTGTTGAATCAAGAAATCGCGTCACCCTGCAATGGATTCCAGCCCAAGTTGGACTTTCCGGTAATGAACATGCTGACCAACTAGCAAAAAATGGTGCAGTTCAAAATATAAAACCTGTGAGACAAATTGAAATTAATAAAACATTAAGCATTAAGCTACATTTTAAAAGACAGCAGAAACTTGACGAAGAAGATAAACTAAAAGACAAGGATTATAAGAACATTGGAGACAAAACTAACATACAAAAATTGCCAAGTAAAACTGCAGTGGCCCTATTTAGAGTGGAAACTGTCCATAATTGTCCTGCAGAACACCTTTATAAAATACACTGCATCCCTACACCCAAATGTACTATCTGTAAAGAGGATGTCATTATGAACAAACACCATTAGGACAAATGTAATGGTCTCAAAAGTGGGAACCTACAGGCTTTATATTGGGAAGCCAGGGAGAAAATGATGCAAATCAACTAATCCCCAGTGCCATTAGTCAGTATGTTATGCTATTCACACACACACACACACACACACACACACACACACACACACACACACACACACACACACACACACACACACACACACACACACACACACACACACACACACACACACACACACACACACACACACACACACACACACACACACACACACACACACACACACACACACACACACACACACACACACACACACACACACACACACACACACACACACACACACACACACACACACACACACACACACACACACACACACACACACACACACACACACACACACACACACACACACACACACACACACACACACACACACACACACACACACACACACACACACACACACACACACACACACACACACACACACACACACACACACACACACACACACACACACACACACACACACACACACACACACACACACACACACACACACACACACACACACACACACACACACACACACACACACACACACACACACACACACACACACACACACACACACACACACACACACACACACACACACACACACACACACACACACACACACACACACACACACACACACACACACACACACACACACACACACACACACACACACACACACACACACACACACACACACACACACACACACACACACACACACACACACACACACACACACACACACACACACACACACACACACACACACACACACACACACACACACACACACACACACACACACACACACACACACACACACACACACACACACACACACACACACACACACACACACACACACACACACACACACACACACACACACACACACACACACACACACACACACACACACACACACACACACACACACACACACACACACACACACACACACACACACACACACACACACACACACACACACACACACACACACACACACACACACACACACACACACACACACACACACACACACACACACACACAGACACAGACACAGACACAGACACAGACACACACACAGACACACACAGACACACACAGACACACACAGACACACACACACACACAGACACACAGACACACAGACACACAGACACACAGACACACAGACACACAGACACACAGACACACAGACACACAGACACACAGACACACAGACACACAGACACACAGACACACAGACACACACACACACACACACACACACACACACACATGGAAAGTTTTCTAAAAATGCTTTTCTTTAGGTTCATAGAGCTTCAAAACGTATGTTTCCAGTGAAATCCTGTTAGGCAATTTTTGTATATCTTTGTGAGAGAAAATAAAACAAGTTTCTCGAACAAGAAGTCAACAGTTTGGTTACTCTAATGGTTTATAGTAATTGCCAAATGCATGAACACTTGCTCTTAATTTCCTGCATAGAACTTCCTATAGGAGCACTGAATTGAACTATTTAGGGTCCCAAATATAAACAATGTAATAAAAATATATATTTTGTTTGCTAATGATGCTGTTAATAAAATTGCCTGTATCATATTAGGCTGCCAGTGTGCCAGAACTTGGTACCTGGGAGTTATTTTACATACTATTAAATCTGACATGAGAAGCATATCTACTTAAAATACGTCTGTCCTTCTGGGCCAGATTTGAACCTATCATGTGGTGCAGAAGTAAAGGAAAATGTATAAATGTTGCCAATATAAACATAACCAAAGTTAAACACATAACTTATATATGTCTTCGAACCAAGTAGTAGCAATTATGTCGCCATATAGTACAGTAGACCAACAACCACTCTTGACTGTTTAAAAAGACAGAAAAAATATTACCTCTCTTACTATAACAAATTAAACCTAACTTGAATATCGGTAACACTAATTTCTGTTCAAGCATTTCTCTTATCTGAGAGTGACTAACACAAGCATAATATATCAGCTTAAAACAAAGCTTTCATCAAAGTCGATCAATCACAATTAGTGAAACTCCACTGGTAATGAGAATATGTAATTTAAAAGTGTTTGTAGATAAAAGTGTCCTCTGTCGAATTGGTTCAGATCAGAAACACGTTCTGCGCTAGTTAGATTTTATTTCTGTTCTGATGTGTTAACTATCCCGGTGTAGCTGCCAGTGTATGTATGTATGTTGTGAAATGGAGTGCTCTTAGATGCGACAGGACATTCTTCAGAGTGGATTAAAGGAAACAGTAAACCCACTCGCAACGAATGATCAGTTAATGAAATAATGTCTAATTGTAATTCTTTAACTATTAAATGTATTAAAATTTTCATTTTAAGAACTATTAGCAAGATTTATAATGTTAGAAAGTTCTACATCATGGAAAAGTAATATATTGTGTATATGTACCAGCAGAACCTGCGACTTTGCTCGCATTATCCTCACCTTTCTTTGTATTCCCTCAACCTTTTTTTACTATTCCTCTTTACGTAAGTTTTACAAAATCACTAAAAAATCAAATTATTATGACAAGTTGCAGGAAAGTAAATTAAAGCTGAGTTGGTAATTAAGGCAGTTTTGATTGGCTATCAGTAACATTTTTATTGCTGAAAGGTAAATTAATGTTTAAATGGATATAAGACCACCTATAATAGCATTAATGTTTGCTAAAGTATAGCACGCGGAGTTATTGTACAGTAATATTATTAATAATTCTATTACCAGATACTAACTATACTTTCTCAACACTGCCATACATAGATCTAATATTATTGTATTAAAGAATTGCTGAAAATGTGCAGAATAATGTTATAAATAATTTTCCAGTGAAAACTAAGCTTATAGAAAGCAGCCTATTTTTATTGCAAACCATTTCATAAGTGTTTTTTTTTTTTTTCTTTCTTTAGAAGATTGGGAGAACCTTTTGTACGACGCGATAATATTTTCTTAAGTCCAAACGTGCACGTATACACATGCGCAAGCAGACGACCAGCCGGTTCTCGTGTTGCAGCCAACATGAGAAAAAATATGTAAAACTTGTAGCCAACCTCTGCAAAAATGCCCCAGACATATGTGACGCAGTCCATGTGCAAAGGAACATAGTTTGAGCAGACTAAGTTATCGCCCGGTCAAATCTTGTTGCTCATGCACTGCTTTGCACATAAATGTATGACACGACGATAATGGAGTGCTCCGTAGGAAAAACATGTATGAGCTCACGGACTGTATCGGACTGGTTCGGCTACTGCCGCGAAGTGTGCATGATGTCAAATGACACCAAGTATACTGCAAGGGGGAAATTGGCGGTCCCGGCCGCGTCTTTCAAATCGACGAATGCAAAATAGGACGACGCAAGTTTTATCGTTGGCACATCGTAGAGGGCAACTGGATCCTGGGGATAGACGTGGGAACGACTGAGGTGCAGATGACGATATGTCCCAACAACAGAAAGGATGCAAATGCACTCTACAGTCTAATTGCAGAGCACGTATGGGTTGATGGCTGGAGAGTTTGCTGCGCACCTAGGAGTGAATCACTTCAACCCAGTGACAAATGTGCACACAAACAACATAGTGTGACTTTGTAGGTTCGTAGAATTAAAAGGCCGAGTTGCAGAAATTAAAAATCTGCTTTATTTTCGTAGCAATACACTGTTCAATTCTCACGTAACAATAATACATCGCATATACACAGTCTTCCAAGGTCGATGACAATAACAGTGACAGCAGATTACATCGTTAGCTCTCGTTACAATTACACTTCCAGCTGTCTCTCGTGTCACAACTGCTTCACACCTGACTCTTCACTAGCCATGGCTTCTTTTTATACACAAATTCTGAATTCCAGACTGTTATCGAATTTTCTCAAAAACGTCACCAGACAAAACATGAATGTTCCAGAAAGTAACCATACCGGTGACGGCAAGTCCTTCACCTCTGTGATAAATTATCCGTCACTTGTTTATCGGCGCTATCGTTAATTGTTTGTGCAAGGTCCTTATTACTATGAAACTTTATCCGCCGACTGTTTACTTTGTGTGCGCAAGCCACCCCATCGCGATCGGGTCGCGACACTAGTCACGGCCATGCCGTGGCTCAGTGGTTAGACTGCTTGGCTCTCACCAAGGCGGCCCGGGTTCGATCTCAGGCGACCGCAAAGTGAGATTTGTGGTGGACAACATGGCGTTGGGCGGGTTTTCTCCGGGACCTCCGGTTTCCCCCGCCATCTCATTCCACCGGTGCTCCATCTTCGTCTCATGCATCATTAGTGTCACCGCCTGCGGTGCCGTATGTAGTAAAAGCGGGCGTTAAACACTGCACATTTACACTAGTCACGCTGGGGAGGACGACAATTAGGTGCAATTTAGGTACTACTTTGTGTTAGTCTGATAGATAGTGCAATTTAGGGACAAGTAAGACTGTTGGCAGCATTGCGTTCAGTGGAGAAACAAGGATAGTTTGGCTGCACTGAATTTTTCAATTTGGCTACACTACGCAGTAAGTAAATAAACAAACAATAACGTTAAAAGAATGCCCTCCAACACGATATCGCACTAAAAAGTAAAGAAAGTATATTAAAAATCATGGTTGTATATAAAAACAAGTGTGAAGGGCTTAGAAAAAAAAAAAAAAACTGCGTCGCATATTAGAAAGAAGAGCCGAAGATTGAAATATAAACTAGACTGAATAAAAGAGGAAAAAACACTTTCTTCATATTGAAAATAATTTAACAGCACAGGACAATAAAACGACAAATTAACCTCCGAGAATGTCAGCAAAACTATTGCATTCATTGTACCAGGAAGTTGGAGTTAGTAATCAATGTTCTTAAAAATGAAGTTAATGGGATCTTTAGCTTAAAAACAATGTTAAACTTATAATAACCGAGTAGGCACTCATTTCCTATGTGTTCTGACAGCTTAGTAATAAGGTTTTTGTTGCGTGTCAGTTCTAAACGAAAAATAGCGGATTCTTGTAACAATGGCATCTTTGAACATATGAATATCTGATGTTTAAAAGAATGTGCTTCAAAAAGAGAGACAGAGAAGAATTTCTTTACATAATAAGGTTAATGAATTTGAACAGTGTTAGGTTAGTTAAGGACTATTGTGCATTTCTACTTAATAATAGAAGAAAGCCTTAATCCTTGTTTCACATAAGCTTGGCCCATATCTCTTAATGGTCATGTGACCTTATCACCTCTCATTGGCTGCTATTGCAGTATAGACTGTTGTGCGGTAAACATTAGTTCGTTATTTAACATGGTGATGTATCTGTATATTTTGGAAGAGAATTGTCAAATTTACATTTTCGCAACTGTTTTAATTAAATATATTACACAACAGAGTTGATTTATCTGAAATGCAAGTTAATTGTTAAACGAAGTAAAGAGGAGGTTCCTTTGCTCTCAAGCACATGCCACGATAGCACGTGATTTAGCGGTAGTGATGACATTTGTTTATATGACTTTTATTACTGTCCTTGTTTTGAACTGGATTAGTCATATCGACATTCGAGGGTGTGTTGTGCCGTGTGCGAGAGCTGAATAATTTTATTGATCGTGTACTTATTTGTATAATAGCAGAGTCTACCGCCAGTTTTTCGCTGAAGCATCGCAAGGGAAAAACTTTACAAAGCGGCGAAAAAAGAATTGTGTTGCATGTGTTTAATGCACTCACAGAGAAGAATCCGTATTTGTCAATGAGAGAAGTCGAATAGCTGTGCCCTGAACTTACAGGTGTGTTAGATGCGTAGGAACATCGCGATATGAAATTGAGACAACAGGAAAACTTACCACTCCAGGGGCATTATTGCTGTGTGGCGAAGACGTTATTTAAGGACAATCAGACTGTACCGGGATACAAATCGCAAAATATACTACCTTGACGAGACTTGGGTGAATGAAAGACACACAAGTATGGCGTGACACGACTTTTAAGACTGAAATTCAAGCATTTTGCAAGACATGGGCGCTGGTTTAAAAAAATCACAGTGGAAAAGGCCGAAGGCCTTTCATTATAAACTTGTTTCAGTTTCATTGCTCATTCATTCAATTTCAACTTGCTCAGTTTCATTATAAACTTGTATTTTTGCATGCCATCATATTCTTATTTGTATGATTTTATCTATCTTCCTGCCAATTATTATGACGTTTACTGCTGGTTTTAATGTAACAGGAAGGCACCGCCTATGGCCTATGGCGCGAAAGCATTAGCCAATTAGGATGACGGGGAAGGTAGTTGCACGCGGAGTGATACATGTCAGCGGGGCAAGGTTATATGAAACAGAGATTAGACAGATTAGTGGGAACTTCCCACTTTCTGTAACGAATCTTATCGCATTGACATTGTGTGCTGTGTATTTTCATCTATTTTGAAATCTGCAAGTCTTCTGGTAATGAATCTTATTGATTTATTATATAGTTTTGGAATAAGATAATCCATTTAGCATCCGATTACTTACATTTACTAAATTTTCATATGCGTCATATTCCATAAGAAACATATGTTAACGTTTGAGAATAATAACTTTGATTATTGTTATAAATGTAGTTTTTAGTTTATGTTCTCAGTTTAAATGTCGACACTTATGATAAATGTCTAATACCCAGTCACAGAAAAGCAAATCAGTTATCATCTAATTTCCGAAATGCATTTGGCGACAGTGTATTTTAGGAACCATAGCGATCACGTGATACCTGCTTTCCCGTCTTGAAGCTTCGTTAAAACATGGTAAAGTTGGAAAGTCTAAATTTGGAAAGAAGCAAAGGAGGATGAAATATATTTACTTGACTGCATCAATTAATAAAATATCACATTTCAAAAGTAAGAAGAATGTATCCAATTTAATAAAATCGAAACCATGAATTGTGTGTTAAAACTGGAAAAAAATAATTTGCCTTTCTTAAAAGTAAAGGTGTGTTTCTATCAAAGAAAAAGCAAAATATCCCTGAATTGAAAAAAAAATGTATTAAAATTCAGTACGTGCTATTAATAAAAGTAGATGCTAACGTGGAAATTCTTTAAAATGGTATAATTAACGATGGTTAAAAATAAAAAAAAAATGAATATTATGTTAATGAAGTATTGCGACTAAAATAAGACCTGAAGCTTTCCTGGCGACGATTTGTGTGTGTGTGTGTGTGTGTGTGTGTGTGTGTGTGTGTGTGTGTGTGTGTGTGTGTGTGTGTGTGTGTGTGTGTGTGTGTGTGTGTGTGTGTGTGTGTGTGTGTGTGTGTAATTTACGTTAAGTCATATCCGATGATGAATGAAATTGGTGAAATGATGCTCAAATCAGTCCGGAGTCCATGGAGCTGAGAGCTACCCGACATTCGTCTATCAGGATAAGGAAAAACCCCGGAAAAACCTTATCCAGGTAGCTCACCCTAACCGAGATTCGAACTCGGCGACGAAAATGCTCAAGTTGTTCTTGGGCAGCAAGCCAGGTAAAAAGACGATTAGAAATCGACGTTTCGGGAGTCTGCATCCCTCCCATCATCAGGCTAGATATTTATTAAATGTTATAAATCACTGATTCATTTGTTATTATAACATTTAATAAATATCCTGATGATGGGAGAGATGCACACTTCCGAAACGTCGATTTCTAATCGTCTTTCCACCTGGCTTGCTGCCCGAGAACAACTTGAGTATATTACGACTATTTAATATAAATGAAACAATTTTCATTATTGAATGAACTCACGGAACTGGTCACTCCAGCATTAAGCAGTTATCCAATTTGTCTGCACCTCCGCGGATGTTTGCGAATAATTTTGAAAATGTATCCAGAACAAATAAAATATTGTTTGGCATGCATTGTTATTCTTCTTTTTCTCCTTAAATTCTTGGGGAGGAGGCGCTTCCAGCCCTTCGTTGCGCTCTTCGCCACTGTCTAAAGATGAATATCTCGAAAATGGCTAATGCAAGAAAAATTAGAAAATTATTAAAATGCATAAAGTCCATCAATTACGGTTTACCAGAGTCCAAAATTGTAAAAACTCATTATTAATAGATTAGATTAGATTCGATTCGATTCATTTGCCTTCAGTAGGTTCACTTGTAGCCAGAAAAGGCTGTGAACATTGAACATGTCTAGAGGTATATAGTTTAATAGGATATATATGTACAAAAGTTAACATAAGACACATATTATAGTATAAAGGCAATATGGATGTATAAAGGCAATTTTTATGGAAAACAAAGCAGGGATAATTATATATGATACAAAATGAAACACTTTTTAAACTAGCTTTCACTTGGCTTATGCCAGTACGGCTCAACCTTTTTGCAATGGATACCATTCTTGTTATTTATTAAATACATATACATTAAAAATAAACTTTCAACTTGCATCAAATATTTATTAGTAATGATTTGTCATTGGAATAGTTAGATACTACTTACAGAGCTACAGAAGCATTATAAGGATAATTTGTCATTCAGATACTCTTGTACAGAATAAAAAGATTTTGAGCAAAGGTGCTCTCTAACATCTGTTTTAAAAGCACCGAAATTATCAACTTTTTCTTTAAGAACATTAGGAAGTGCACCAAATATTTTGATAGTTTCATAATGCACACCTTTCTGGAAACAAGAAAGTTTAGCACTGGGATAATGGATATTATACTTTTGTCTAGTGTTTATTCTGTGAATTACATTATTTGTTGCAAATAAGACACGGTTGCATACAAAGAATTTTAGGATCGAGAATATATACATGCAAGGAAGTGTTAATATCTTCAATCTTCTAAAAATATCTTTACAGGAGCATCTGGTGTGGGTGTTAGTAATGATTCTTATAACCCTCTTTTGCATAAGAAATATTTTTTTACTTTCTACTGAGTTGCCCCAAAATAATATTCCATATTCCATAATAGAGTTAAAGTATGCATAATATACTAATTTAAGTGTGTCAATAGAACTCACATTAACCAGCTCTCGGATAGCATAACAGGCAGAGCTGAGTTTAGGTAAGATATATTTATGTGAGCTTTCCAATCTAAACATCTGTCCACTTGAAGAGAACTTCACATCACTCTTCTTTGCAGAGCATTCAAGAAGAGCATTCAAGATGTAGAGTTATTGTCTATTCTGACATGTTAAACCTGCTTATTGTGATCAATATTTGCGAGCCATTTGTAAGAAAATAAAACATTCAGAAACTGTTGTTTCGTTTAAAGAGTGGTTTAGAGTGGAGACATTTCCTTAAAATCAGAAAGTACATCGACTTTTAGCAGTGACTGGGATTGGGAAGAAATTAACTCGAAAATGTATCACTTTATTTCCCAAAGATGAGAGTGATCTTAAAAACTTGCACATTTTACTAGGGTTCGCCTCATAATATACCTCACGCGCATGGATATGTGAAAGCTCCATAGCCGGTTCGAATCCTCAGTAATACGTACTCCAGTTGTATGGTAGCGCTGCTATACTGATGTTTCAACTGTGCAGTTCTACCATTGAGCTTGGGCAGTCTCAACAGTAGATGGCGGAGCGAGAACTTGTTTGTATTCTATATGAAAAACGAAATAATATTCACACCAGGTAACGTACTAAATACAAATTGGAAAAGTATTTATGTTTTAAAAGGTTTATACAGAAACAAAATAATAAGAAACAGTAGATGTTTCCTTTTTTTCTGAAGTATTTCGCAAAAGCAAGTGACGTCCTATCTCATTAAAGCCAATAACATAGGGTATAAGTTGGATTTAGATTATGCTCGCTAGAGCTCTGCTATTCTCCTGGCGAAAACCATAGCCAACCGGTTGCAGCAGAACTTCGTTTTACGGCGCCGTCGAATCCCTTGGGTGCAAACGGCGAAGTATCTCGGGGTGACGCTGGACCGTAAGTTAACTTACGTTCCGCACGTCAAGGGCAAGGTCCAGCTGGGGCACGTCGCACTCCGGAGCCTATACCCTATCTTCAGATCAACCATGCCGATCCGTCTCAAACTCCAACTGTATCGGGCGATCATTCCGCCTATGATTCTGTACGGCTGTGAGATCTGGGGAACAGTGGCTAATACCACTTTCGTCAGACTCCAGACGCTGCAGAACAAGGCACTACGCATCATCTACGATACAGGCTGGAGATTCCCGGCTCATATCCTACATGAGCACTCCCAGATCCCGTACATTGTCGACGTCATTCGCGAGAGGGCACGATCAATGTACGAGAAAATCCAAATTCACCCCAACCCTTTAGTGAACTCCCTGGGAAGGTATGACCCGAGAGATCAAAGGCGCTTGCCGTCCTTCAGACTGCCGAGAGACGTCCTGGGACCCCTTGGGTAACCCAAGGAAAACCGCAGATGTCTCTGGGAACAACTTCTACGCCAAAGGACAAGCGCTACACAACCCGTATCCAAAACGGGGCAAAAAACTAATTCGTGTCTCCCAAAAAGGGAGAACGATTAAGTACAGCTGCCCACGATAAAGAGGGGCAACCCATTCCAAACCTATCCAAAATTTCAAACAGTAAACAAATTCAAACACCCCAGCAGAACATGGATCTACTAGTTCATTTCGCAGGTTAAGCCGCAAAGCGGCTAGGTACTGCGGCATATGACACCCGGACGGGGAAAGCCCCGCCCGACTAGGACTACCTCTGGACCTCTGGACCTCGCTGAAATATTGATTTTCCATTATTTCAATATCAAATGAAATGTAGCGCATTTATATCGAAAGTCATGGTGCAAAAACCTTCAAAGTGAAAATAATGTATATTTTGATAATAATTGATATAGAGTTTAATATATTCATGGAGTACTGCAAATATATTTCGTGTGTTTGTGTGGTTTTTTTTTTTTTTTTTTTTTTTTTTTTTTTTTTTTTTTTTTTTACCTGGCAAGCCCCATTCCTTAGGAATACTACTGTACGGCCGTTGTATCTCCGGCTCTGACGTTTTGCGACTGTAAAAGGTGGAAGGGGAAACCTAATAGTACCAACATACAGTAATGAGCAATTGAAAACATATCCTCAAAATTATGTTTAGAATGAAAATATAGGACTATATTAACTTTAAAACACTGAAATACAATTTCATCATAATGCAAGATATTTATTACAACACCACTCTATTCGAATATTTCCTTCACACCTTTCATATACACACCAACTGCATCTGTTGGTAGTACTGGGAGTCTCTACATCCGGTGTCGTGGTCAGGAAGTTAAAACTGTCTGCTAGCGCCAATCAGCATTGTCGCTGGTAGGCGTGGCTCCCGAACCCAACACCGTGTTGCCAGCTTAAATTTGTTTGAGCCACGTGGCCTAATAGCGGCTTGCACTGGTAAACTATCTTTGGTATATTTTTCGTGCGTGAATTCCGATGTTTAGTGTTCGTAAGTCCTATTATTATCGCTATTATAATAATATGGCTACTGGTTCGTGAAATATGCAAATACATGAAATATTTAAAATACGCATTGTTCCTCTGCTTGAAATTCCCGCTAAAGAACTGGCAACAGCGTGCTTCCCCCTCTCGAGCAATGTCAGAGCCGGAGATAGAACGGCCGAGGTATAATGCCTTATTTTATGTACATTATATACAACTCTTACAATAATTTTACAATGATTTTACATATCTTGTATTTGTATTGAAATGTATCCTACAATATTTTACAATATTCTTATTAAACTAGTTGCAATTAATTAGCAGTTTTATTGAATGTTTATGCTTCATTTGCTTACTTTATATCTGTGAAGTTTATTGATTTAACAAATTTGACGAAACATTTTAGATGTGTGTTAATAAGTTCTTCTTTGGTAATGGGCCACGCGCATTGTGTGCTTTTTATTTTCCTCATCATTTCGGTTCTTTGTTTATGATTGGACATCGGAATATTATGTGGTCTACTGTTTGTTCCTCTTCTTGACATTTGCATACTGGGCTATCCAGTAAAGCAAATCGATGGCGGTATGAACGGAGCTTTCCATGTCCTGTGACAATTGCTGTAAACTCTTGCCATATGGGCAGTTCTTGTTTTAGTCTATTTCTCACTGATGGGAAGAATTCTTTGGTGATGGCTCCTTTCCTTGATGCTGTCCATTGTAGTTGCCATGCATTCAGTCCAATGTCTCTCTCCATGCTTATCAGGACTTCTTTAGGTGTTTTATTATATTGTATTTCACGATCTTCCCCATCAGCCTCTTTTGCTAGTCTATCTACTATTTCATTGCCATATATGCCCGAGTGTGCTTTCACCCACCCAAAATGCAGCATCCAGTCTGATGTTCTCAGGTCGAGGATTTTAGCTTTGATTGCCTCAGTCAGGTAATTGTGTTTCGAGTTGTTTTTCAGGAGATCCAGTGTTATCCTGCTATCAGTGAACAATGCAACTCGTTTATCAGTGTAACCTTCATTTTCTAGTTCCTTTAGTTTCTTCAGCGCCTCAAGAATTGCAAGTTGCTCTGCCTGGTTATTTGAGCATCGAGCATGCAGCTTGAACTTTAACTTATGGGTCAACATGCCGTTTATAAATATTACTGCCGCTGCCCCAACTTTGTCTCCCATTTTGCTGCCGTCTGTGTATATTTCAAATGCGTATGTACTGTTATTGTCTGTCTCATATATTGAAGGATTTTGTGCCGGGTGTCTCCAGTGTCGCATTTCTACTGGTGCGTCGTATTCCTCATTGTGAGCTCTTGTTGCCAGATAAGTCCTTACCTTTCCCTCTATGGTTTCTTGTAGAGGTTGTGTTGTGTTTGTGTGTGTGTGTGTGTGAGAGAGAGAGAGAGAGAGAGAGAGAGAGAGAGAGAGAGAGAGAGAGAGAGAGAGAGAGAGAGAGAGAGAGAGAGAGAGAGAGAGACTCGGCTAAATCGATTTGCCTAAATTCTGTTTCGAAATAGTTGCATAAGAACTAGGAAGGTTTAAGAGGTGAGAAAAGAAACCTTAAGTTATAATGGAATGGTTGAATAACTAAATACAGAATTACATACACAAACTTTTACGGAACATACATACATATGAAATATATTTGCAGTACTCCATGCATATATTAAACTATATATCAATTATTAGCAAAATATACATTATTTTCACTTTGAAGGTTTTTGCACCATGACTTTCGATATAACTGCGCTACATTTTATATGATATTTATATACTTGAAAATCAATAATATTTCAGCGTTATAAATTTGATTTTGAATTTACAACACCTTCACTCGTTATAATTACACATCTCGTAATGCACATTCCTTTTTCCCATGTTTTAGTAAATTTCGTTGATGTTATATTCATTAGAAACCGTGAAGATGCAGATAATATTGCGCTTAGTAATTATACACCTATGTGTCACATAAAGAGAATTTAATCAGTGTTTTAATTTCCCGAGATCAGCGTGGAAATATTGATATTAGACTAATTTTCCAAAAACAGAGTAATTGTGGCGTGTTTTTAATGGAAGTGAAATAAGGGAATACAATAGAAGCACGTTGGCAAGGATTTGCGTCGTAGAGGTAGAGGCAAGGCAAAGAAAGCTTACTGGCCGGAGCTGCGCGAAACTTCGGTACTATTCGGGGAAAGTCGGGTTGTCTCGCACTCCACTGAGGAGTATGAACTCCCCAATCTTGATTTTAGCGTATGTACGATAGGTAAGTACATAATATATCCTAAACCAATAAATCAAACCACAAAATAATAGATCTGCTCAATAATATACTCATTTATTTCGATATGCACGCCTCGAGATCCATGAACGGACATGTCGCCTTGCAACCTATCGGTAAGCATGGTACGAAAATGGTATTCTGCGCATCTGGCACATTGACAAGCTTTCGTTGCGCCAGCTCTAATTCATATGATTCCAGTTTCTACTTCCACGAACTGAGATCCCGCCTCCGCTTACCCACAATAAGCATAGATCCTGCCTCTCCACGGAGGAATCCTAATCCTGTAGGAGCAGCCGAAAGAGATGCGCCATACGGATGAGAAGAGACGCCCAGAACGGGCTTCGTCCCCGAGATTCGACAGAGCCTTCAGGTACAGATCTGGATGAGTCCACCTCAGAACGGTTGCAACTGGAGGGGAGGGCAGGTCAGTTGCGTACCAGTTGCGAGCAACTAAATACGTGCAGAGCTACTCGGTAACACTACAGCTCGTTTCAAAATGTGCTTGTCTCCTGGTTCCAAGAGAGCATTTATAAATGGCGCCTCCTAGCAGCACATTAGGAAATAAAGTGCTACATTTAAAAACACAACAAGTAATAACCAATAACCATAGATTTATAAAAAAGGAACAATGGTCTGAGTCAGCTATAAAAATCTGGAGAAGGGTATCTGAGGCAACAGTTGTGTCTGAAAGCAGTTTAGGAGAGTTATTAAGGAAAGAAAAGCCATTGGTGCTAGTGCAACAACGTCCTTCTCTATGCCCAGTAAGCAAAGATTAAGAACATGCACAAAATCTAATTTGGATGTTTTATTCAGAAATAGTTAGGCGAACTGAGAATAATTTGTAAAGCACAGAAAAACAAAGACCAACTCTGAAGAAAGTGCTTATGAAGCTAAAAATTCTACTGACTTCCTAGTCAGTGTCTGAACATTAAGAAGAGTTCTTTTGAAGCTAGGATTATTTGGGGGGGGGACACTAAGCGTGACAGACAAATTTTAATCGAACATCGCACCATACGTGCAAGAAGGCTTAAGTATTTACGAAATATTCGGAGATATCGAAGTAAAGTTTATATAGTTTATATGGATGAAACTTATATAAATACAGCTCATACTGGACCACATGCCTGGAGTGAAATACGTTACAGGGACTCTGCAGCGATACTGAAAGGCCGACAGTTGTTTATCATGCCTGCTGGAGGAGAACAGGGTTTTGTTCCAAATGCCTATGTACTATTTAAGATCCAACAAAAGCGTGGAGATTACTTCCATAGTAAGAATTACAACTTAGTTTATAAGAGCTGCAAAGCTGGCTTCGAGAATGAAATTTGTTTTTAGACATCTTATGCACCGCCCTCCCCTCAGCGGTCCCGAGTTCGAATCTCGGTCAGGGTGAGTTACCTGGATAAGGTTTTTCCAGGGTTTTCCCTTATCCTGAAAGACGAATGTCAGGTAACTCTAAGCTCTATGGACCCTGGGCTCATTAGAGCATCATTTCACCCATTCCATTCATCGTCCGATATGACTTAACGTTGGAGGACGTAAACTTTAAAGAAAAAAAAACTCCCTTCTCGTAATCTTACGCGTGTGACGCATTGTGGCGATAGGTGCACTATCCCCGCCACAGTTGCTACTCATCCCTACCACGCAGGATTCCTGTCAGGAAAACTTAAGAGGTTCCCGTCTCAGATACCAAATTTACAGCTTGTAAAACTGACAATCTTATATGTATTTCAACATTGGCAACATTGCAACATAAGTGTTTTAAAAATGTAGGTAAACAACGGAGAAAAAGAGTAATGCATTACATTCCTATAACTGTTTTTGCTCAAAACAGCTTATGCTTGTATCTACAGGTTCTACAATCTACAAAAGCTTCTTCGTATATTCCAACACTGAATACGAGCGTTGGCTGATAAGTCCCGTTCCTCACATAGATATGGCGCCACTCGGCCTTTTGACGAATAACATCATATAGTTTTAACTTTAGACTAGCTTGTATCCATAGTTATAGGTCAATAGCGTGTCTGGTTTTTGAATGACAGCATTTTAAACAAGAAAACTGTAGAGGTTTCACGAAAATTGAGTGTTTGGAAAAACGAGCAGTGATTAAATACTTACATTTGAAAGGCGTAACGCCTAAAGAAATCAAGGAGGAAATGGAAGGACTCTATCCCTTCATATATAATAATTAAAAGGTGGGTTGTAGAGTTTAAAATGGGACGTACGAGCACTAGTGATGAACCCTATGGATGTTGCAACTCCACAAATCATTGAAAAAGAAGTTCATCGTTTGGTATTGGAAAACCGTAAATTAAAGTTGTTTGAGATAGCAGAGGCCAGGTAATATTTTAAGTAATTTTTTGGGCTTTAACAAGAACTGTGCAATATGGGTGCCGCGTTTGTTGACAGCTGATCAAAGGTTGCAAAGAAAAACTGCTTCTGCTAAGAATTTGGAGCTCTAACGTGAAAATCACAGTGAATTTTTGAGACGGCGTATTACCATGGATGAAACTTGTGTACCTCACTACACTTCAGAAAGTATATCACAGTCAAAACAGTGGATTGCGCTAGGTGAACCAACTCCAAAAAAAAAAGGCAAAGAGTAAAGGTATCACTGGTGTCTACAACGCAAGTTTAGTGCACGTTTGAGTGATGAGATGAAAAGAAAAATAACTCATTTGGCAATGAAAAATTCTTGTTTCTTCACGACAATACTCCGGCCCATCGTTCAGTCATTGCAGTGGAGAAAATGTACGAATTAAAGTTCGAATTGCTTGAACATCCACCCTATTCGCCAGATCTAGCACCCAGTGAGTACCACCTGTTCCCGAATCTCAAACAGTTTCTTGGAGGTTGAAGATTTCACAGCAACGAGGAAGTCATTGATGCGGTAAACAGCTATTTTGAGGACCATGAAAAATCGCACTGCAGATATGGTTTAATTAAATTAGAACACAATTTATGAATCGCTTACGCCATCTAGTATAAGAAAAAGTATTACACATTTCCAGCACCCAAAATAAGGTTCACAAACTAGCTGACCCAAACATGTGTCACTGTGTTAAATACGATCAGGATTGGCTATTTTATTATTATACTATTTTATTATTTAATAACGATGGTCGACTGCCAGGATCATATTAGCACCGGTGTGCCGGAATTTCGCCCCGTAGGCATTCTGAATCTATTGACATGGGACTATCGCTTTTATGTA
The DNA here is from genome assembly GCA_030765055.1 of Mantis religiosa. NCBI lineage: Eukaryota > Metazoa > Arthropoda > Insecta > Mantodea > Mantidae > Mantis > Mantis religiosa. Next base: position 95,456,810 of record CM060959.1, read on the forward strand.
CACTTAGGGCCGTATTCATAGTTATCACTTGGGTCTAGACTATTTTCCGACTAACTTGGTCCGGACCAAAGGCGGTCTAACTTTTTGGTATTCATAGAGGATAAAATGCCTCGGACCAAGTAAAGCCGTGGACCAGCACGGAGCAAATGTTACACAACGTAGAAAGCCTCTTCTGCACATGCGCAAGCCCTATAGAGTGCTAACCAAACCACAGTGTACCTACAAGTTTATAAATCTCTGTGGTAGTTTCACAGCTGTTTCTTAACCATTCTTACGGTTGCTGCTGCTGTTTGAGGTTCAGTAACAACGTTTGGTGTGCTTTGAATATGGATAATATGAAGAAGCGTGGTATCAATTGGTCAGAGGATGACCAATGTTTTCTTTAGTTCAAAAAAGAATGAACATTATAGAAAATAAATCCGTTTCTACGAATACAAATATGAGAAAGGAGGAGGCATGGAGGGAAATTTTCAACAAGTTTGCTGATAATGCGGCTTACTGATGCAGGTCAGCAGTGTTGTCTTGATATCCTCCTCTTGCATAATACCGAAATGCTGTTAGGATTTGAGTGTCTAATGAGATACTCAGGCCTCGGTTATCGTCCCTGACGTACAGGTTAGGACGAATCATTTCTATCAGCTTTCTGGCGTTTGCTTTACTAAACCTGTATCTGTTTTTGAAGTTTAGGTCGTCGTGCTTCGCAATAATTTATATTCTTGGTAGATAAGTTTTCCTCCGTCACCACGGCTACATTCATCACTTCTCTGTCGTCCATGTTGCAAAGATAGTCCGCCTTTAATTCACCCCTCAGAGCAGGACCAAAATTTGAGCCGGACCAACGTGATTGATCCCCGGACTATCGCTAATCCCGGTTTATGAATAAGAAAATCGATGGTCCACCTCTAGTCCACCGGAAGTAGCAATTTGGTCCGGACCAAGCCTGACTATGAATACGGTCCTTAGATACCATCGATCTAGCCTGAGTTTGAACTTGTGACCTTGGGATAGTAGACCAGCGCCTAATCAGGTAGATCGAGCTTTTGTAGGAATAATTTATAGAAGAAATGGTGAATAGTCATGTGAATGTAGCACTTCAGATTTTAAATTAAGGTCTTTAAAGCCCATGGCTTTATTAGCAGCATAATTAAAAATTGCAAGTAAGATAAGCGTAACATTTCGCACTGTTATACACATTCATTCCAAATGTACAGAAAGTTAAAAACTAATTAAAACAAATTAAGACATATTTTAACTCTCGTGATTTTATGAAAATATCTTAAGATAGTATTTTACTTAAATCACTCATTATTGCCGGTTACTTCGCAGAACTATTTTGAGAATATTAAACTTGACAAAATAATTGTCCATTATTAGCAAAATCTTCGTAAGGCATTTTTGAAAGACGCTGAAGTTAAGTATCTAATACTTTTTTATTATTCTCAAAAAGTGTACTTCTTCTGAAATCTCAATACCGAATTTTTGGGTAGAATATAACGCTTTAACAAGATACTATAGAAAGTAAAATGTGGGATCTCGTCGCCTTTGTTTACGCCTGATTTAACGGCGTATTAATTTATCACACAATTTTAATTGACACGTTATTTGATATGAAATATGAGCTACCATATTTCACTAACACTACGTCCTTTGAATAAGTAGTTAAAATGTTATCGAATTATTTCTGATAATATTAGGATATTTTATGGCCATTTTAAAGGTTTGTGTGGCAATTAGTATGAGTTATCGGTGTGATTTATTTTTGCTAATTAGAAAATAAATATTTTATAATACAGGTAGTGGATATAAACGTTGGAGATAACGTAGGTAATATTGAAATGATGGCGCTGAAACAACTTACTGTCGCGAGCATCGTCCTTCTTACTGGTAAGTAAACTGGTTCATTAATTAAGCAAAATATCGTTATTTCATAACAATTTGAAATTCTTAACTTCTGATAGTACTGCAGGCCTTTTATTTACAAAAAAGAGACTTCCAGCTTAAATATATATTCAATTTATTGCGTTAAATTCAACCCTTGTGACATCAAACATCTCTTTGAAATTAAAAGTGCCATCCCTGTATTACGATATTTAAGTTGGAAAGATATCGCAATTGTTATCTGCGCAGCGCGTTCTGGTGCCGGAAGAAAGAACTCTCAGCACTTGTTAGGGTGTTCCATGCATATCACCCCTACCTCACTGGCAGAACCTTTGCTGTCTCCCACGACGGAATCTTATCTCATCTCATCCCATCAGAGCTGGCGTTCCTCGAGGTAATGTCCTGACACCCACTCTCTTCCTGCTATACATCAACACCCTGCCATCTCTGCCACGCTGCTTGCTGTATCTATTTGCTGACGATACAGTTGTCAACTCCACGTCATCAGAGCTCAACCTGTGTGCTCGCAGGATTCAACAATATGGCGACCTCCTCACCACCTGGTTCAAACGTTGGCGCCCTACGCGTCCTCCCACAGAAGAGCCAGGCCATCATCTCTCGAAGACGAATAGGGGACCTTCCACCAATTCGCCTAGCTGGCGAGGACGTCCATTGGCAAACTGACGTGGAGAATCTACTTTACATATGTGGCTAATAAAGTTAGCAAAAGAATGGGTATTCTATACCCTCTCTATAACTGACGATCAGTGATGACTCTGCCTACAAAACTGCTCCTGTATAAGCAAGTACTCCGACCAGCCATCACATACGCAAGTGAAATATGAGGAGTAGTAGCCAAGTCTCACCTACACCGCCTTGAAATTCTATAATCCCGATTCCTGCGCATTGCCACAGACTCCCCTTGATACATCCCCAATTTAGTTATTCGACGAGACCTACGTATCCCCACAATAACAGAATACATCCATGCCCTCTCACGTTCCTTCTATCAAAACCTCTCCGACAACTTCAACTCCCTCATCCGCGGTCTAGGTGAGTACGACATCGATCCTGGAAAGCGCTACAAACGCCTGAGGCTGCTTCTAGGCACATAAAATAACACATCAGATGGCTTATATATATATAAACTCCAACATCATCTTCTGCCATATATTATCCTTCCTTACAAAACACTCCATTGCCAGTAGAGGGCCTAGCCTTGATCTGGCTTGCGACCGAAGATCTGACATCCAGATCTTCAATGTCCAGTCGCGACGGTGGTTCCATGCACATCTGTGATGCATGTTTAGTGATATTTTTAAAATCACAGATCACGTTTCAAAGATTTTAACAGCGTTGTTAGTTTTGACAGATATTTTAGTGCATACATATCCGATGAATAGTCATCAACAGAGACCGGAAGTTTAAGTATTATAAGCCGTTATAATAGGCAGGAAAAAGTAATTAGAGAAACGATTTATTTAGTAGAAGGTTTTACTGGGATTTTCAAATGGATGTTGCCGGTACTGTTGAAAACAAAGAAATCTTCTTTCTACAGGTAGACCGCAAACAAAATGCAGTTGATGTGCGCAAGCGCGTGGAGAGCCTTCTCTCTTTCTCGCCACCCAAGAATCACGTGACTCTCACCCCCCTCCCCTTTCCAGCATACGACAGAGCGCAAACCACACCAACCGCGTATATTTTAATGCTGTTTTGATTTTCAAAGTTAACAGAAAATAATTACCGCGAACATGACCTCACATTCGATCAACAAATATGTAGAATCATAGTTTCTTTAAACCCTGAGGAACTAAGCAGTGTTTCGGCAGAAAATGCAAAGAGTGAATGCAAAATCGAGTGAAACGGATGACCAGTGCAGCCCGCGCGATGGAAGAGAGGCAATCTGAAATGACGTAGAGGGGGAAAGCTAGAGTTGCTAAGCCACGCATCCAACTGCATTCTGTTCGTGGTCTAGTTATAGTAAGCCTTGAAAGGTGCATTTTTGTGTTTGTACACATATGTTGAGATACAAAATGCTTATTTTCGTAGTTCACTTGCTGCTCGCATATATTTATATGTGCTTACTTTACCGTCGGATACAAAATTATTAACGTAGCTTTATAATTGACTGCGTAAAGGGACACTGAATTTCGGCGTATTGCTGCTAGCTACAACGTCGCAATGAAAACTGAAAGAAAAACAGTGTTAGATCGGACTCATTGTTGCCCTTTAAAATAAATACAAGCAGTAATTCAAACGCTTTCTTATATGTCATCTATTTGCGCCGCAGTACTCATTGTTGCAAAGAAAACAATGAAGGGCGCCTATGTTATCTGCAACTTAAAAGTCAATAATATGCTTACATCCAGCGAAGTAACTTTCATTATCACGGACTAACGGTTGTTGAAATAAAATGTAGCTACTTAAAGGAAAGATTTAATAATTAATAAAATAATGATTAATAAATAATAGATAAATAATGAAATAAAGACAGCAAATATCATTTATTTCGTAGAATGGGCATTTATATTTAAAAAGGCAGAAAATGGCAACATGAAACCGTAGCTTTTCAATCACAAAGGTATAATTCGTACAGATTCACTTTCAAGTTGAAGACATATATGATGCATTTAAAAAGGCATTCTGCCTAAGTTCCGGTCTCTGGTCATCAGTGTGTGTATTACTTTAAAATGAGTCAAAGTGACAATAGTATGTTGTTAATAACAAGTTGCAATAAAGCAGTCAAAAACAAACGCGTCCGAGACCCAAAAGCGTACGAACTGGCTGACGGTGTTTTGCCTCTCCACGCCTTTAGCACTCGTTGCCGTCTGCCGCTATCATAGAAAGCTGCGGATGAAGCCATGCAAAATTTTTGAAACTACTCTTAAAGGCTTTACTTATCCATGTTGTCATATATCTATAACCCATCTATGATAGAGGCAGACGGCAGCGAGCGCCAGTTCGGATGTTTTGGGTCTCTCTGTACTAAGTCATGCAAAAGCTTAGATTGGGAAATTTGGATCTCGTTAAAACACATTTATATGAAATACGTATTTTTTGTCATTAAATATTTTCTAGATATTCGTTGCTATAATATTGGTTGAATATTAGCTGTTATGCTAATAGTTTAACATTGAAGTCAGCATATAGCGACCCTCTCTTAAACATATGACTCTCGCTTCAACCTGTTGTACCTGCGGACAATAAAGCAATTTCTGTAAATGTGTAGACTCCATTAATCCGAAGCTCAAAAACGATATGTTTATTGTTTCAAATGATACTTTTTCTTCCAGTGTTTGTCCTATCGCAGAGCAAATGTGCAGTTCGGCGAGCAGGGGAATATCCGATAGAGTGTGAATTAGATCTGAATCCTGTATGTGCCTCTAATGCCACTCATCTATGGACATTTCGTAATATGTGTTTTTTGAATAAGCACAATTATGAAAGAGATCCCATAGAGGACCGTAAGTATAATTGACAGTATTCATAGATTTCACCTTGCTTTGATTCGTTTATTTCGACAGTCGTAAAAGCCATCGGCTGAGCTATTATACCTGCGTCAGTGTGTTAGAGAAGGATCTGAGATATAGTTCTATAAAAACCTGGTTTTTGATAGCAGCCTCACTGATAACAAGGACTCTCACCCCGATTACATACGCACGTAGTTGTGATAGCTCTTCAACCATGCAATACGAAGTGTAGCCATATGTTCTGTGGTGTAGCCTTCACTTTCAGCAAATGTCTTCTGCGCATCAAGGTGGAAAGGATTCCATGAATGTAAAGGAAACGGGGAAGGAAGTAAAAGGATCAGGATGATGATGATGATGATGATGATGATGATGATGGTGATGTTTTTCGAATAAGCCCATGTAGGATTATGCAAAGTACTTAAAGACGTTTCTTAGCTCTTCTATATATCCAAAGTTCTCTCATTCTTTGGGCCGCGCCGTGGCTCAGTGGTTAGACCACTTGGCTCTCACCAAGGCGGCCCGGGTTCGATCCCAGGCGACCGCAAATTGAGATTTGTGGTGGACAACACGGCGCTGGGGCGGGTTTTCTCCGGGATCTCCGGTTTCCCCCGCCATATCATTCCACTGGTGCTCCATCTTCATCTCATGTATCATCAGTGTCACCGCCTGCGGTGCCGTATGTAGTAAAAGCGGGCGTTTAACACTACACATTTCATTTCTCATTCTTTGGCTGTAGGCTTTCTTTCTCTCGTGTGTCCACGTTGTTCCAGTCTTTTTCTTCGGATTGTTCTCTTTGTCTACTTGTCACTTATACACCTTCATTCTAAAGACCTCTCTGTCTAGGATACCGTCTTGAATAATTCCTGCCAATTTTAAAACATTTTTACCTCACCAATCTATTTCATAATATCTACTTGTGCTTTACTTCTATTTTCGTGAAATTCCATTATTTCTTTTGTGAGGCTATTTGAAGTTAATCATTTAATATGTCGATAAAATTTTAACCTTCGTTTTCTAATATCACTATGGATGTCTGTAATTTTTATTTTATTTACGTTTTACTTTTCTTCACCTACAACTTGTGGACCTAAAGTTTTTCAATTAATTTTACGTTCTTCTTTTTATATATTTTCGATATCTGCTTTTCTGTTCAAAATTAATGTTTCTGCTTCATAGAGGCACTCTGATTTAATTACAGTGTTATAGTGTCTTAATTTTGTCTTTTTAGACATCCATGTTTTATTATGTATGTTTTGAGTGAGCAGATCTGCTGTTTCCATTTTTTGGAACCTGCTTTTGTTTGCTTTTAATTCGATTCCATTTTCCTGAATCATTTCCCCAAGATTATTATTATTATTATTATTATTATTATTATTATTATTATTATTATTATTATTATTATTATTATTATTATTATTATTATTATTATTATTATTATTATTATTATTATTATTATTATTATTATTATTATTATTATTATTATTATTATTATTATTATTATTATTATTATTATTATTATTATTATTATTATTATTATTATTATTATTATTATTATTATTATTATTATTATTATTATTATTATTATTATTATTATTATTATTATTATTATTATTATTATTATTATTATTATTATTATTATTATTATTATTATTATTATTATTATTATTATTATTATTATTATTATTATTATTATTATTATTATTATTATTATTATTATTATTATTATTATTATTATTATTATTATTATTATTATTATTATTATTATTATTATTATTATTATTATTATTATTATTATTATTATTATTATTATTATTATTATTATTATGACGATGACGATGACGACGACGACGATGACGACGACGACGATGACGACGACGACGATGACGACGACGATGACGACGATTATTATTATTATTTATTATTATTATTATTATTATTATTATTATTATTATTATTATTATTATTATTATTATTATTATTATTATTATTATTATTATTATTATTATTATTATTATTATTATTATTATTATTATTATTATTATTATTATTATTATTATTATTATTATTATTATTATTATTATTATTATTATTATTATTATTATTATTATTATTATTATTATTATTATTATTATTATTATTATTATTATTATTATTATTATTATTATTATTATTATTATTATTATTATTATTATTATTATTATTATTATTATTATTATTATTATTATTATTATTATTATTATTATTATTATTATTATTATTATTATTATTATTATTATTATTATTATTATTATTATTATTATTATTATTATTATTATTATTATTATTATTATTATTAGCTGAAGATTACGAAGTGTATAACTTATCGTAGCAAGAGTCCTAACCTGACATTCGCCAAACATCAGGTTGTGACTTTTTATCAATATACCTTCATATGAGGCACATTTAGGTTACATTATTACATTCTTGTCTCCTGAGATGGTGTATGGCACTCTAATATTAAGAACATTGTTCATGTTTCTCTTTTAATGTACAGTCATTCATTTCAAAGTTCAACAAATATAATGGTTTGAAAAGACTTAAAGTTACAATTTGGGATTTTATTGTGTATTTAAATATATTATTTAAATACAGAGGGACCCAATAACATCCGAACCGGCTGCATGGTGTTTAGTTTGTCCGCACCCTCGGCGCTCGTTGCCGTCTGCCGCTATAATAGGCGCGGATGAAACCATAAAACATTTTAAAAACTAGTTTTAAAGGCTTTACTTACCCATGCTATTAAAGGAGATGCTGATACTGGCCACCGCCATTGTCCACACGTGTCTGGCACTTCTGTAGGAAACTACACATCACTCGCCGTAGTTCACGCTGAGAATCGCTGGCATTTCTACATTAGCGGAGAAAGAGTCACAGGCCCAATTGTTTTTTCTCGAGTCAACAGTTGACGCCGTACATATGTGAATACAATTTTGCACCCCCACCCCCCTATTTAGAGAATTAACCGACAGGGAGTATGAGTTTGCATTTTTAACAACTCTCTGCAACAGCTCATAGATCCAATCTTTGGATGAGAACAATTGAAAACGTGTTTCAGGAGAGAATTATTAGGTAGTAGAGATTTGTGACCCCTCGGTCCCCCGACCTAATCCCCTGCAATTTCTATCTCTGGGGTAACTTAAAGCATAAAATGTACAGGACAAAGCCACACACTCTGTAAAGAATAAAACAAAATATCCACAAAAATAATATATAATATCATGGTAAGTAAAGCCTTTAAAAGTAGTTTTAAAAGTGTTGCACGGTTTCATCCGCGCCTTTCTATAATAGCGGCAGATGACGAGTACCCAGGGCGCGGAAAAGCAAAATACGGCCTAGCCGGTTCGGATGTTTTTGGGTCTTCCGGTATATTAAACATTCTTGCTACAGTATTTTACTTTCAAACCTTTGCATTGTCTGTAATATATTATAATTTAAATTGGCTAAGAATAAGGAACATCATGCCGATAAATTGGTTGACACATTACAGTTTTAGGATGATAAACATTAAATGAGACTATTTTCCAAAAATAGAATCCACAAACATTCACCCAAAAATGGTCTTGTTCTTTTTGTGGGCTTAATAGGAAAAGTATGTTTTTTCCCAGAACTTTTCAAATAAGGTAACACAACAGTTGGTAATAATTACATATGTAATCTCTTTTTGCAGGTTTCGTTTATTTGAAGTATGGAATATGCAACGAAGACATCTACCCATTTAAAAAATAAACAAACAAAGCTACGTGAAATAAATGTGTATCTCTAAAAGTGCAATAAAATATTTACAAACATTTGAGTTAAACATTTATCTTAAAATTAACCACATGTATTCTTTTAAATTATATATCTCCATTTCTTCTCTCCTATCTTTCACGTTTTCTCTCTCCCTTGCATGTATTTACCGAATATTTAATAAATTAAAAGGTCTTCCACTAAACTATGATACCTACAATTTATTAAGAAACTGTCTCTGTGGGCGAGTGGTATTGGGCTGACTTCCTAATCCACAGGTACAGGTACATGTTTCGCTTCCCTGCTGGAGCAGGAAAATATTTAATTTGAATCATTTCCTGTGTCCTTCATTGAATTGGAAATGTGAAAGTGAGTATAGTTCACGGTAAAAACTTACAAAGCTAATGTTAAAGTGTAGCACATTATACAAGAGACTATAATGGTAGTAATTAAAACGCCAGTATTTTTATTATCATCCAAGCGAGCGAAACGATGCGAGTTTAATAATTATGATGCGAGCGTTTTAATTACCATTATAGTCAAGTTTCATACGACAGTTTATGCTCGATCATGTATCTAAATTAAAGATTTCCTTTCAAAGTATTCATTTCTGGTTTGACTCATATGTTAGAATCGTTATTGTTTTGTCTAAAGTGGGAAGTAGTACGTAATACGCAGGCGCAGAACCACTGATTAGTTCCCTCTAAACAGCTGTTAACGTGTGACACAATTTAACCTAAAATCATTAAAACAAAACATTGGTAACATTAAAAAATAGCAACTTACTTTTATCATGAGGTATTTAACATCAGGTGCCTCATTTATAAATGTTTTCAACTAATCAGGTGTTTTGGCTTTTTTCCTTTATATCCTCTGATTTGCGTTTTAGTAAGCTGTTCAGTTTTGAGTATTTGGATACGTCAATTTTGTGTCTAATGTAGAGTGTTGATTTCAAAATAGAATAGTGAGTCTACAAGGTCGATGATTTCATATTTTGAGACAATTCTTCGAAATACACTAGGAATACATTTTCTGAGAATTATCCAATCCATTAATTGTGAGTAGAATTTCTGTACATCTTTCTTGACTTTTGTGACAACAAGTTATTGGTAACGTTGAGTGCTTCTGCGGTAATTTCTCGGTAATTTCAATGTTACTGTTACTGGTGCCAAACATTTTGACCTTTTTCTAAACGGGCGCTAGTACCGTTATCGATCGAAACGAGAATAATCGATACTTGTGCTTTCACAATTTACATGGCAACTTCTGATTGGTCGCATATATCTATACGTTAATGAACAGATATACTTTAATCAGGGACGTATTTTGGGGGGGGGGGTCTAGGGGGTCCGGACTCCCCAAATGAATTGTCATTCCGAACCTTTAATAAATAAATAGTTGAAATAAAACTAAGTTTAAAATGAATTGAAAAAGTTTATTTAAGTTTCTCTTCTTAATGTCTCTATTCACTGTACAAAGCAAAGCCGCCTAGTGCAATGAAAACTCTTAATAAGTAGATAGAGTCAACATGAAAAATTCAATGCCACGGCCGGGATTTGAACCACGGATCTCCTGGTTTTCGTCCACTCGCTGTTGCTCCATTTGACTCGTATATTTCCCCGGTAAAACACTAGAGGCTCTTGCATCCGAGATACACCGTTTGTGGCGACTTACCATTGTAAGTACTTGCATTGTATTACTGTGATGAAGCCTGATGAAGCGAGGCTTCATCACAGCAGTACAATGCAAGTACTTACAATTGTAAGTCGCCACAAACGGTGTATCTGAAATGCGAGAGCCCCTAGTGGTTTACCGGGGAAATATACGAGTCAAATGAAGAATTGAATGTCATGACAGCAAGTTGGCCATGGTAGCTCAATGGGTTAGAGCGACTGGACCGAAATCAGGAGATCCGTGGTTCAAATCCCGGCCGTGGCATTGAATTTTTCATGTTGACTCTATCTATGATAAACCTTAGCCTATGTACTACTAGTGTGAAGAAATGATTAATTTCCATCAATTAACTAAAATCTTAATAAGTAACTTTATAAAAAATAATAATAAATAGTTTCACAAGAAATAAACATTTCTGAGAAAAATATTAGCAACAAATGACTAAATGATCAAATAAATATGAAACTGTGACTCTTTCTTTTGTTCCCGACTGCGCACCTCTTGCTTGTCCTCAGGACTGTCTTCAGAACTGAGTTATTTAAACTGAAACAAGGGCCATTGACTAAAGGGAGTGAACATCTTCTTTTGGATGGAAGAACTTTCGTCAATTTTTTGTTCTCCGAATCATGTCTATTGATTCCGATTAAAATGCTGCATGTTTGAGACACGACAATTTTGAATTTTTGGGGAAAAGGCGATAAACGCCTCTTTAATTTCCATGATTATTTAACTAAGAAACCAGGTTATCATTGATAAAAACATCGGGTTAAAAGAGAACGTGGAGCTCATAAAATACGCAACTCCCGCAATTTCTACTTCCCTCGTATCAGCTATTTTCGAAACATCTCATCCTATATAACAAGTGTTATGCACATTTGACAGTCTCAAAATTGCTCGTTGCTTAATTTCATAAGAAACCTAGTATTTTATTTATTTATTTTTAATACTTTAACGTCCTTTAACTGGATAATCATATTGGGCAGTAAATGAAACGGGTGATACCATCACATCAGTCTAGAGTGACTAGAACATAAGATTTACCCGACATTCGTCTTATTAAGATAAGGGAATGCCCTGTAAAAAGCCCTATTGAGAAAACTATCTGGATCTCGATTGGAAATCGCTTCTGCGGTGCCCAACTTGCGCTCATATGAGCGAAGGTGGATTTTTTTTCACTTCACCCCACCTCCTCATGAAAGCATTTCCCATTTTCTCGCTCTCTCTACATAATGGAACGTTGCGTCTTACATTCGCAGACAGTTGGTGGAGGTAAACCCTCCTTCCCCTTACGCGGCAAGGTTGGCCAAGATCTCTTCACTGGAAGTCAGACACGCTACCACCAAACTATGGAGGCAGGCTCCAGTTGAAATCATTTATAACCAAACAGTTTGCCTGATGACGATACGCAATGGAGCAATCGTGCTTTATATGAGTTGCGAAATTGTGAGAACCAGAGAGACTCATGTCAGTGTACGGCATCAATGTTTATTGCCTCTACCACGTGCTTAGTAAGCACAAACGTGTAACATTCCATTTAAAAAGTTGATATTATGTCATCGGGAATGCAAGTTTTGAGGACACCAGAACAGGAGGGAAAAAAAATTGAAAATAAATGTCTGCGCGCGCGCTCCAGAACCCAAATATTGGAGGAATATAAAATGTAATATTTAATTTCGTTATCTTTCAAGGATGCGAAACGAAGACTTTCAATAAAATCGTCCGAAAATGGCTTCAATCATTTTAATTTAAACACTACATATTTAGATAGCTGCATAACAAACAGAATGCCTATTGTGAATTTTCTGAGGATAAACCCTGAAGTTCGCTTTACTGGAAGTGAAGTCTGTATAACTATTCTAAACCTAACAGATAAACGAAAAGTCACTGCACAAGTAACTCGTTAAAATACACAAATAATGTCAATTATAATAATGTATTGCAAAGTTAACTAATTCCGATATATTATTTGTTAGTGATTAAAATTCTCAGATACTTACTTAAAGGTATGTAATTTTTAACTTCTAAGATCCTATTCCCTTTATCATTCAAGGGGAACTAATACTTCAAATGCATCAATTAGTGGTTCGTTTTTAAATATCTGATTGCTGCTTATATCACTTTATCCCAGGTATAAGAACAAAAGTGTGCAATTAAAGGTCTTTCTATAGACTTTATCCAAAGAAACAAGACAAAAACAAGCTTATCTGAGAACAATTTATAGAAGATTGGGTGGAGAAAGTAATGTGAATGTAATATATTACATCTGTTTTTAGTTTTACTAACATGATAAAAATACATCCCTGATTAATTATTAAAAGCAAATAATTCAACGTAGATTTTTGGACCCCCCCCCCCCCCGGAAATTTACTTCTGAATACGTACCTGACTTTAATGATCTAAATTTTGCCATGGTTGAGCATAAACAATATTATGTGTTACTTGCTCTATCCACGGTTGAAGCTTTTATTAGCTGTGAATGTCAACTGTCAGTTTCTGCGTTACACATTTTCACTGAAGCCTCGCTCTCGAATATTTAGTTGAATGCAATATTTGATTTACTTACTGTAGTTATACAGTAAATGAAATGTAGAGTAAAAATAATGACCTGCTCATAATTTTAGTTATTCCTGCTTTACTTGGTAATCAATTTGTTTGTCACACTATATAAATTTCATAGATATTGGTACAAACGTATGGATTATCAGGATAGAAAATCATTTTCTTTAATAGCTGTAGAAATTCTTTGGTTAGAATAGTTGGTTTATATGGGGCGTAAAAAGGTTATTATCTATAAAGATTTTAAATGTGCATTTTCTTTGCGGTTTCACACTATCTTCTTGATAAAATGAAAGTTACCGCGTGGCTCCTGACTATGGACAGTAATCATTGCTCGGAATATTTTATGTGGTTTTAGAAAGCCCTGAAAACATAAAATAACCCCTGTTGCATAACATTATTCTACGACGCTGTCAATTACGTCTTTGGTGTACCGGAATTTTGTCTCACAAGAGTCCCTTTACATGCCGGTCATTTTACTGGCATGAGACTGTTGCTCTGAAGCACTTATAAACCATAGGGTTTGAACCCATGACCTTGAGATCAGTTGGCCAGTGTCAATGTGCAGCCATCGTGGTTGCTGTCGAGGTCGGAAAATTATTTTTTTTTCATCTTATTGTGTAAGTGAGTTTTGTTTTTAAATTATTAAATATTCTACAAACAATTTTTAATTATTGTAGTTTTTTGGGGCGTCTTTTTAGAACTTGGTGACTTTTGATTAATACCAGTTGGCAACACTGAACATCACTCAGTGGAGAGGGAGGGGAGAGTGTTCTGTGAGCAGAAACAAATATGCTGTCAAATTAGTGTTCTACGAGAACTATGTAACAAATTATTTAAAGTGGAATAACACATAAAGTATATTACTTTAAAATGTCGGCGATGTTGACGGCAGATTGGTGCCCTTTTGGCAAGGGCCAAACTTATTTCAGGTATTAGAAAACATATAAACGTAGCACAATATTGGTTATTATTTTCCTGAACATTTGGGATATATAAGAACAGTTTTGACATAATTTGTTCATTATCCTTGTTTTCACACGTTTATTTTAAAATTAACGATTATGTTTATACGTATGTATAAATGATAAGCAAGTTCAAGGTTTTATAAACAAATACAAAATTAAATAAATAAGTACTCCATATTTTCTCTAAATCATTGCTTGGATGTCATGGCACACTGGGGACATTTAGATGCGGCATTAGTTTCTTGGGCTTATTCTGTTAGTCATATTATTATCTTGCAAAAATTACTTTTGGAGGTTTTGTCTAAGTAAACTTAGGCTAATACATCGTGAGATGTATAAGTTGGAAGTAAATACACACACAAAAGTATTACTAATATTGTTAAATAACTGAGTAATTAAAAATCACTATGAATAAGTAGTTGAAATAACATCTATTATCTGTCAATGAGAACATTTTTCAGAGGGTTGTGGCTTCCATGCATGAATATTCCTTTGTAATAAATATTTTAGAAGCGTTAGATATATTTACTTTTTTTCCCTTTTAATTTGAGGCATTATGAAAAATTAAATTTGAATAACTTCATATTAAAATAATAAGAATTGAAAGTATTTTTGCACACTATTTCTATGATGAAAAAATAATGCATTGTGTGCTAGACATGATAAAAGTGAAAATGAATGAACCATAAGCATAAAAGGTTAAACCTTTCCAATATAAATAGTTTTAAACTACTGAAAAATTGTCTTTTGCTTATCAGCCTTTCTTTTAATATTTTATAAAACTCGAGAAAGAATTTTACAAAGAAATAAATTATTTCAGAAACATGACAACAGAAATTAACATTACCCAGGCTTGTGTATTTATTCTGTCTTTTGAAATATATAACTGTATGTGCATAATAGTAGGTGCAGCCTCCACAAAATGGTTTGGAATGTACCTACAGTTTGTTGTTCTTCAAATTCCTTGTTAGCTTATATCTATGGGAACTTTCATGCCTTAGTTTTAATTCACAGTATAGTTTAATATAATGTCTACATATAAGCAAAACACTGCAAGACAGAATTCTACTTTCCAGAAACAGCTTAAAGATTTTGATACTTGTGGTTTTATTTTTATTGATGAACAATTTTTGGTTTGAAAAGAAAAAAGTTAAATATTATGTAATATTACACAAATAAAAATTTTTGTAAATTAATGTCCACTTATCTTTAGAAGTTGATTTTAATACTTCTTTCTTCTTTTTAAAAATCTATTTCACGAACATTTGCTCGCATCGTCAGTTAACACACTTTGTCGTCAAGGATACTATGTTTTTTCATATTACCAAAATCTGAAGACGAAACAAACCTAAAAACAGAATCAATTGCCGGTATGTCAAAATTCATTACACAATTTTTATTTTTTTAAATAAATATTTTTTCCCACACTATTAACATACACCTAAATGGGTATTATAATGTGTTTTTGAAGACATTTCTTTGAAGAACAGCATTGACTTAGTCAAGTGAGACTTAATATATTTTATCTATAT
The DNA here is from genome assembly GCA_030765055.1 of Mantis religiosa. NCBI lineage: Eukaryota > Metazoa > Arthropoda > Insecta > Mantodea > Mantidae > Mantis > Mantis religiosa. The sequence continues at coordinate 95,472,656 of CM060959.1, forward strand.
CGAGATTTAACTGTATTGGAACACCACAGTGAAGCGAAAAATTATTAATTTTTAGATGAGTCGTATTTATTACAATCTGCTTCACTTTTGTACCTATTTTGAGGACATGTTTCGCAAATCATCGTTTGCATCTACGGCTCTTATGCGTAGATGCAAACGATGATTTGCGAAACATGTCCTCAAAATAGGTACGAAAGTGAAGCAGATGTGTAATAAATACGACTCATCTAAAGATTAATATTTTATCTACTTTGATTATGTAAAGTGGTACATTATAAAATCAAAACAAGTACCGTAATGGCCTACTTAATCACACTAGGTAGGTATATATCTATGTATATAAATTACAAACTCTTAATACTGTTTCTTTATGATTATAGAAAATTTGAGATCTATTCCATGGCTTGGCAAAATGAGATCAACATGGAAAATGTTGTCCTTGTAGCTGCTCCTTATGGTGGACCAATTGCTGTCATCCGGGACAGAAAGAAGTTTGTAAAAATTCAAGGAATAGGAAAGCCAATTATATCCATATATTCCTCCTCAGGAAGACAGATCTCATCCATTGTTTGGAGTAGTGGAATTATTGTGAACCTTGGCTGGTCCTCAACAGAAGACTTGCTTTGCATACAAGATGATGGATCTGTTTTAATTTATGATATATTTGGCACTTATCAGCACACATTCAGCATGGGACAGGTATATGTGATATTTGTAAATTATTAATATAAATGTTTATTTGTCAAACTACACTTTATCTGAGTATAAACCACATCATATCAGTTTGAATTTAGAAGAGGAATTCCAGCTGACTGTACTAATTCTAAGTTTGCTATAGAAGAGTTATTGTACGTTAAAATATTGTTGTCATCTTGCGAAGGCATTGAAAATATTTAGTTATTTCCAGTCTGTTATGTCGTAGTCTGCAGGGGATAGATGTTCCAAATTTTTCCTCCACAACTGTGATGGTCATCTCAGAGCTGCAAGCAAAGTCTCTTCGGAAAAGTTTATGCTGCATTTGAAGTGTTGACTGTAAAGTGTCGCTCTATTTATACTTAGCACGCTCTCTGCTGTTGGTCCATGGCTGGCTGCAGCGAAGAGCTATTAAAATTTACAAACCTACAACAATTTTAAAAGGAAAGAATAGGCTTTAAAACTCAACAGCAACTATCCAGACATTGAAGACAAAAAATGTCTCATAACAGAAGAAAAAAAAGCAAGCCAATCAGAAGGGAATAACACCATAGAAGAAGCCCTTCTCACAGCTGCCTTGCCTCTGGACGGATCAGTGGAGAGCACTCTCAGTATAAATATAGTGTCGCTGACAATCATTGTTTCAGATGCAGTGCAACCTTTTCTGAGGAGACTTTGACTGCACCTTTAAGATGTCCACCAGAGTTACGGGCAAAAAAATTGGAAAATTGATCTCCCGAAGACCATGGCATTAAATCCTGGAAATAACCTCCAGTCATTCAATAAATTATATAATTAGTGTCTAAATTTCATTTATCTTTTATAATGATGTATATCAAAATAGGATTGGTTTAGCAAATAAATTATTTGCATCATTAGCTTATTTGTTTTTCACTGTTATCGCTAGTGCTGTTAGGTGATAGATTGTTTCTTGTTGAATTAACAACTTCTTAAAATAAAACAAATTTATTGACAGAATCAATTGGCTGTATTTCACAATTCATTATGCAGTCCTTATTTAAAAAAAAGTATTTCTTCCCAGTCATCGAATCTATATTTCTTTAATATTGGTGTAATAATTTAAATTCTGGATTTATTTCATGATTCATTACCAGAAACAACCTGCCATAGCTACTTTATCCATCTGTTTATATTAAATTTGGGAGTTTTGTGGCCTATAGTGCAGGTTTTCTCAAGAGTTATGCTGATTCCTGCTTTTGAATAAAGGAGCTTGATTTCTGAAATCTTTCTCTAATGTGGGCCTGCTGGAAGTGTCCCTAATTCTGTGAGCATTGTGGTTTTGTCCTATTTAGTTCCGTGTTGTTCTGCAAGTTTCCACATCTTGAATAGGTGTTGTCCAGCTTTCTGAAGATGTAAAAAAACTTGAGCTTCCCCTATACTATGTGGTTTCATTATAAGATATTTTGTTATGGAATTTGGAAAATGGCAGCTTAGTAGAGAAATGATCTCATGTTCTTATATGGGTAGGTCTAATGGTTGAATTTGTTGTGCAAAATTTAGAAAATAGTCCATCATTGATTCATTTTTTGTCTGTGAATACTTTCCAATGTTTATTTATATTCTTATGGCATATTGTGTTGTCATATTCCAGCAGTATGTCTTGAAAGCATGCCTGAATTAGCTATATTTGTCATGGTCACTTATGGTTAAATGTGACCAACAAAGTGCCCAACCTGTAAAATCTTTCTTAACAATAAAAATGATATTACTACGGATGAGATTTTATCTGAAAGGATGTCTAGAGATCCATTATACACCTCCTTTCATTGCCATTATTAAATGTGAGGACAACAAAAACATTAAGCAACTGGAAATGGTTCACAATGTTACTGGCTTTGGTAGCGTGTCTGCCTCACATCAAGAGGTCCCGAGTTCGAATCTCGGTCAGGGTGAGTTACCTGGATAAGGTTTTTTCCGGGTTTCTTATCCTGAAAGATGAATGTCGGTTAACTCTTAAGTTCCATGGACCTTGGACTCATTTGAGCATCATTTCACCCATTTCATTTATTGTCCGATATGTCTTAACGTTGGAGGACGTAAATTACAAAAAAAAAAAAAAAAAAAAAGTGTTAATGGACATGCAGTGGTTACGTTAGGCTGATTCTGTAAGAGTATCAGTTTGTGGAGGGACAGAGTTTGTTAGGTAACAAACCTTGTCTTTCTGCTATCTGCTTCGTTAAAAGTGGCAGTGCCGCAGAATAAATGTACAGTAGAACCTTGTTCATCTGAAGATAAACTGGGACAAGGGCCGACCCAAGTTAATGAAAATCTGGACTATCCAGAAATGACAGTAAAACAAGAAAAAAATGTGTACAACATCACCAAAATATTTTTAATGGAGTTTAGAAATTACTATCAGCACACTTTCACCTAAAACACATATGCTGTATGTCCATGTATTTGCACTGTACACAGTATAACTGTTTCAGTTAAGGGTATTGCTTACAACACGACCTCGCATCTGCTTCTTTAACAATAGAAATTCATTTGGCAATGTTGTGGCTTGATTCTCGAAATAAATCATCAATTTCTTTGTTTACTACTGCTTGTGCATGAGTCAGGACCATAGCTATAGTTCGACACTGTCTGAATTTGAATACTCTTCAGTTTCATTGTCAGTAACACTGCATGATGCAATAATGCCTTTCTTCTGTAATTGGTTTATAACCTACGTCACTGTTGATTTGCAATCTATTGTCAGTGTCTTCATCAACGTTGGAACAGCCATTGATATTTCTAAAAAGGTCCATTAAATCTTCTTCCACGCTTATTTTTTCATCTTCTTCAAACTTGTTTCCTGGCAAGTCACACACACCAGACCAACAACGTTTTCCGTGACTTCTCAAGCAGGTGGAAGAAGTGCAGTGAATTTTCCTGCTGGCAAGAGAATTTGAGTAATGTATCTACAGAGAATAGCAATTTATCATCTGTAAAGCAAGTCTTAATTTACTATTCTGTGCCTGAAATTCAACATCATGACTAGTTACATCATTGAGTTCTTTTAAATTTTCTATTTATTTTTGTAAATATTGTACATCTGAACAGTTACTAAATATAAAATTATTCGTAGCAAAATTGTTAAAACTATTTTAACACAAATTTGCTGTTTTTAATAGTTTGATTTACAGGTTAATAAATATACCCCTGAATAAAGAGGAATTTAATAGAAGATATAAACACATTATTAATACTGCTTTAATATGGTTTTAATAAAGTCCTTATACACAAAAATATTGAAAAATTTAAGTATCAAAAAACTGTTAATGATATTTCTACCCTCATAAAATAAGACGACTATAATTTAAAAATATTTACTTACCACCCTTGGGTTAGTAAGCATTTTCAATTTTTTTTTTTTTAAAGAATTTGGTATAACTTTGGTTCCTCAAAATATAAGATTAACAATTTACTATATTTCTATAAAAAAAAAGATAAAATTCCTGAAAGTAAAAAATCTGGCATTTATCAGTGTAATTGTTTAGATATCGATCAGGTTTATATTGGAAAGACCGAACTTAATTTAGAAACCAGAATGAAAGAACATTTTCAAAATACTAGGTGTAAACAGACTGATAAATTGCCCATTGCAGATCGTTTTTGGTCATTTATCCATGAAATAAAACCAGAAGTTAAATTATTAAAACAATTAAATGATCTGATAGATTTAATGGTTTGGGAAAAAATATTCATTTTAAAAAAGAGAAATCACTTAATGAATTTTGAAATACTGACAATCATTTCTTCTTTAAATTTATCTCATTTTCAGAGTTTGGTAGTACTAGCGGAAATGTAGTGATCTCTAGTGATCGTAACATTGACAACGAGATAGAATGTGATTATGTAAACGAGTGTTTACGAAACTTCAATCTCATAATTTCTTGAAATTTCCATCAATTTCTTTAAAGATAAGTGAAGTTTTTGTTACAAATAATTATATTTGTGTAGTATTTGTTGCTTCACTTTTACTAGTTTCATTTTTTATGTAATCTGAACAGTTGTTCTGAAACTTCACTTGATTCGATCATTTGTGACAAGTAGCTTAAAATTTGCATTTGTGTAAAATTATTGGATTTCTGTGATACAGATACAATATCTGTGTTACCTTCCTTGTTTAATGTATTTAAATGAATTATTTTTGTTATACCTTAATAACATTAGCAACCATCTACAATATGCTTTCTTAATTAAGCAAGAATTTCTATTGCAAGAATTTCTTTTGCTTTGGTGGCACTTTTGCCACACAATGAGTCAGTTGGAGAATTTAATGTCATGTTGGCACGTTGGCCATAGTAGCTCAAATGGTTAGAGCGGCTGGACGGAAACCAGAAGATCCGTGGTTCAAATCCTGGCTATGGCATTGAATTTTTCATTCTGGCTCTACCCTTTCAATGTTGTATCGTTTGGTCAATGTATCTATCAGGACAGAATTCCCAGGTTTCTAGTGAAGATGCCATAGGGGAAGCTGGATATATGGATCACTGCTTCAATGATTTCTGCTTGCTCCTGAATATGCCTCCATATTGTTAGTACCATAAAGAAATTTTTTAACATGTTGGATGCAATTTGTGGTGGTATGAGTCGTGGATGTTTATTGCAGTATGATCGTTGTTCTGTAGTGAAAGGATTTTAAATGGTGAATGAGCTCTGAAATCTCTGCTAGGGTGTAAATTGCAGGTAATTAGATTGCCAGGGCTTGTTTAAATCTCCACATTTTATTGTCATTCCATTTAACTACTGACTTTCACTTGTGGTTTTATTAATCATATATAATTGTGTACACTGTATAGCAGTGAATGTGATATTTGACTATGTCTTACTTTTAACTACATGTCAGATTTCAATGAAATTCCCCACAAATGTAACGTTTTAAGATCTACTGTGCACAAAGTCTGCTTACCATCTGCCTCTTTTCAGTGACAACTCGATCTTTATTATTAGTTTTGCCCCATTTTGCCATTAGTTTGTTTTCTCCCATTTCCTTTCATAGAAGAATACCTTTCAACTGTTTCAGTTTACTTCTTAAGTTTAACCCTTGTGAAGAACTGCTTTCCTGCTGATGGTTATCTACTGCTGTTTCTTGTTTGTCATCACATGCGTTCATTGCAATACTTAGGGTTTTGTCCTGTTAATCAGGTACATCTTTGTGTTGTACTAGTCTATGACTTTTCTGTTATCCAAGTTTCTAATTTAGGGTTTTTCCTACATTAAGTCTTTCTGGCATCTTCCCTGCATTTAAATATGCTTTAGTATTAATATTTGTACCCGAATAGTATGCTGTCACTTCAAATCCTTGAGGAAGGGACTTCACACAAAGTGTAGATTCTACATAATGCTGTACATAAATTGTGACATAAATAAATATTAATTAAGAGTGTTCGATTCTGATTAAAATGGTGTTTATTATTCTGTTGTTTAAGGACTATGATACAATGAAGCACAAAATTAATACAATTTTGAGTCGAACTAATACTCAATGCTCCATTTATTGCTAGTATTTACCTAGAACGCGTTTCGTTAGGACTTCCTAACATCATCAGCTGTTGTCGACTCAACGTTCTAGGTAAATACTAGCAATAAATGGAGCATTGAGTATTAGTTTGACTCAAAATTGTATTAATTGGTATTTATTATGTACATATTAAGGTGCATTTTCGGCTAACAGTTTCCTATTTATTTTACAGGAAGCAAAAGATACAAAGGTTATTGAGGCTAAACTGTTTTCAACAATGGGTGGAACAGGCATTGCTGTTTTGACTACGTCATTCCGTATTTTTCTAGTCAATAGTGTGAAAGAGCCTAAAGTACGCAGGCTAGCTGAAATTCCAAGTAAGGCTTTAATCAAATACTAAATAATAGCGCAACATTTTTCTTCTTTACTTTTCTTTATTTCTGGCTCCCCCTTTCCCAATCAGAGATATTTTTTTTCAAGAGAAAATAGTGAAGTATTGTAATTAATAGTCCAAGGGAAAGCTATTTCTATTTTCATTATATGTTAGATGCAGGGTAACCTATCCTCTACTATTAAATGACTTAATTTCATGCTCAGAAAGTTATAGACCCTTTAAAGAAATAACATAATTAAAAATCATACAGTATTGCTAATCAATCAAGTTAGAGCCAGTATATGACCTTAAATATAAATGGAACAGAAACCAAATAATTATGCCACAAATAATGTAAAAAACAAAGAATCTTTCAAATAAATGTTCATGACCTAAAATTATTTTTATGATTTTATAAATATGTAGTTGTTTTAGAATATGTTGAATAATTTATAATATTCACAACATTCTTCCAAACAGTTGTTTTAAAAAGTAATTTTAGACTTTAAACATTTTTTAAGTAATATTTTTGTATGACATTTTTTGTGGCATAAACATTACTGCTTCTGATAGTCAACATGAAAAATTCAATGCCATGGCCGGGATTTGAACCACAGATCTTCGGTTTCATTCCAGTCGCTCTTAACCTTTGAGCTACCATGGCCAACGTGCCGTCCTGACATTAAATTCTCCAGTTGAATCGTATATTTCCCTGGTAGACCACTAGGGGCTCTCGCATCCGAGATACACCGTTTGTGGCAAGTTACTATCGTAAGTACTTAAGTCCCAGGCTTCATCATTTAACTCATATTATTTTAGTTAATTAATGGAAATTAATCATTTCTCCACACTAGCCGTATATAGGCTAAGGTTTTTGATAGAGTCAACGTCAAAAATTAAATGCCATGGCCGGGATTTGAACCAGATTTGAACCGGAGAAATAATTAATTTCCATCAATTAACTAAAATAATAAGAGTTAAATGATGAAACTTGGGACTTAAGTACTTACGATAGTAAGTCGCCACAAACGGTGTATCTCAGATGCGAGAGCCCCTAGTGGTCTACCGGGGAAATATACAAGTCAACTGGAGAAATTAATGTCAGGACGACACGTTGGCCATGGTAGCTCAAAGGTTAAGAGTGACTGGACGGAAACCAGGAGATGCATGGTTCAAATCCCGGCCATGGCATTGAATTTTTCATGTTGACTATCTATCAAAAACCTTAGCCTTTATACGGCTAGTGTGGAGAAATGATTAATTTCCATCAATTAACTAAAATTACTGCTTCTGTTGATGTTCAATTTATATAGCATTTAAGATTATACTTGTCTTTCTTGGTACCTTAGATACTAGCTGTCTGCCTAATGTTCCCAAGTTTCTCATGTTCATGTTCCCGAGTTTCTCATGTTCATGTTCCCGAGTTCGAATCTCGGTAGGGTCAGTTATCTGGATAAAGTTTTTTCTGAAGTTTTCCCTTATCCTAACAGATGAATGTTTGGTGATTCTAAGCTCTGTGGACACTGGGCTCACTTGAGCATCATTTCACTCATTTCATTCATTGTCTGATATAACTTAACATTGGATTTTTTTTGCAATTTACGTCCGCCCCAATGTTAAGTTATATCGGGCAGTGAATGAATTGGTTGAAATGATGCTCAAATGTGTCCAGGGTCCATTGAGCTTAGAGTTACCCAACATTCGTCTTGAAGGATAAGGGAAAACCTTGGAAAAAACCTTATCTAGGTAACTCACCCTGACCGAGATTCGAACTCGGGACCTCTTGAACGTGAGGCAGACATGCTGCCATCTATGCTACCGAGGCGGGCTAACATTGGAGATGTAAATTAACAAACAAAAACAGTAATTGATTGGCAGTAAATTTATGTTTTTTTATTTGGAATTCCCTCTGCTTTATCAGTAAAAGTGTGAATCAGTTGGGAAATTAAATGTCTTGCCAGATGTTGCCATCGTAGAGTAATAGTACAGAAAGCTGCAGATCTGTGGTTCAAATCCCAGCTACAGCATTGAATTTTTCAGTTTGATTCTACGTTTTCCTCACTTTAGGGGATTGAAAATATTAACTCCACTTACTATCTCTAAATAATTTCCATCTTAATGTTTTATATATGTAACATACAGAACATTTGTATGAGTTAATGATTCCAACTGTTATATTTTCTCATTCAGAGTCTACCAGATGTAGACAAATTGACAAATATAGACATTGCTTATAGGCCTCATCATTGTACAGCTTAACATTGAACAAATTTTGTAGGCACCTCCATTTTCAATACTACCACAAGGAGATTAAAAGGTTCAAGGGGAAGGTCTTCCTCACCTTAGTCCCCAGATAATTTGTATGTTCAAAAATAAAGAAATATTTTATGATACCTTTTTAATGTGAATATGTGCAATCATTCTGTTTAACAGGCTTGAATATCCCACCATCATGCTGGGCAGTTATTTCTGAAAGTCGACAGACACGAGTATTGGTGGCTAAGGATAAAGAGCTTTACGTTTTGCGACAAGAAGAACAACATGCTTTACCTGTGGTAAGTATTTTAAGTATACTATGTTAATATTTATTTAAATACATTTTATGGCTAGTTTGTGATTGTAACATTGTAAAATTAAAATAATATCTCTCATAGTAAATTAAATTGTCAAACTAATTTTAGCAGCTATTAAATACACCTCATCTCAGAAATGTTAACTTGAAACTCGGTACTTATTACTATTATTTACATTTCTTTTAGAAAAGAAGAAAGTATCCTTAAACTTCTGATTACTTACATCCCAATATTTCAAGAAAATTATATTAGTGGCTCAGAACACTCTTGTACACTTCTCCCTCAAATTCTTGAAAAAATACACCAACATTTCTTAAGTAAAATAAAAAATATTGAAGTAAAAACCAGGGACTTAAGTACTTATTAATTGTAAGTTGTCATTGAGGTATATGATTTCGAATTAAGATTTCCTCAGGGTCTACTGTAAAAAAGCAAGTCAGTTGGATAATTTAGTGTTGTACCTCCATGTTACTGTGGTAACTCAGTATAGAGCAACCGCTTGAAGAGCAGAAGATCCATGGTTCATTTGCACTTAGTCTGCAACAATCAAAATAAAAGTGGATATCAGATTTACTTATTTATTATTAGTTATGTATGCTGGCTGATTCGGCAGCATTACCTAGTAAAGAAACAAGACCGTATAATATAATTTTGAGTCAAACTAATACTCGCTGCTCCATAATTATATTGCTAGTGTTTACCTAGAACATGTTTCATTAGGATCTTCCTAAAATCCTTGGCTAATGTTGACTTGAATTTTGATTTGATGAACTCCTTGGAGGTGATAGGGGTGTCTCTCTAGTATCTTGATGAACTTGAAGTTTGGGTTCTCTTCAAAGGTGGTGTCGAAATTGAACAGTTTTTCGTCATATTTCTTTGTGAATATCTTTTCTCATGTGGTTAATGCATTTGAATCCTGAACACCTTTTAACAAATACATTTTATGTTCTATATTGTGATTATCATTCCAAAAATGGTGCACTACCGCTGATTTATCCATTTCTTTGTTCTTTATGTTCCTAAAATGCTCTTTTAAGCCTTATGTTCAAATTCCCTTTAGCTTTTTCAATGTAAAAGTTGTCACCGTGTTTGTAATTTATCTGACTTACACCATCCTGTGTTTTATGTGATTAATGATGCTTAGTAGCCCTTCATCAATAAGGAAAGAACATGACTGTAGTTTCATGGTCTGCTGCTGCATATATTGCTACTGCAGACACCTCTTTGGCCTCTTCTTCTTGGTGCTTCATTGCCTCATTGCATAGCTCAACTTCCACAGGTGCTCTTGAAATTAGGACACTGTTGTCACAGCTTATTAACTCTTCAAAAGTTACTCTGATGTCCCTCTGCATCATCTCACACTCTTCCTGCATACAAGTTTCTTTGTTATCAATGTCCTTTTGAAGACATTGGTGCAAGAACCAAACCCAGCTTTCCCAAAGTAACACTGTATGGTGCCTCGTGAAAGTAACTGCAATGCGGCCACAAACATATGCATAGCCTGAAATATTCAAATGCATTCTTGGTTTCTTTCTAAGAAAAAAATAACTCATTGCACCAGAGCTTTTCTGTAAAATGCTTTAACAGGATGAATAATTCCAAGTTTAAAGAATGCAGATGACCAATGCAGTTTTGCAGTAAAAATATCATCTTTATGTTTAGTAACTCTAGCTCTGATTGATGAACTGCTCATCTTCTATCACTACAGCAATTTTTCTTGCCTGAGATCCCATTTTGATATCCAGGCTTCATAGATATATAACAAATATTTACATAGTCATCCATGAACTTTTCTAGAAATTGTATTTACATGGAAGTGAAAATATGTTTTTGGAACATCTCAGATTTTTTAAGTTTACAATGATTAGTGAAGGTAACTTTTCAGTATTGTCAAGCAAAGCTGTGACCCTATTCTTTCCCCACCACACATCTTTTGCAGTAAATTTCATAAGTCTTACTTAAATTAGACAAATGAGTCAATCTTGTATACACTTTTCTCCACTTACAAGGACAGCAACTAGCAAGTGGTCGCATGCAACACTTTCCAGGTTTCATTACTGGACAATGCTGCTCTGTTCCACAGCAGATTTTTGGTGCACATGGATTATATAATTTTTTGGTGTGTAGGGATATGAGTGATAGTTCTCTTGTCAGTTTATAGGATGAAATTTATACACCTTCCAAATGGTATATTGTGACAAAATGACAACACAAAGTTGCACTAAACTCACTTTGTCACTAGAATCACTAGCCCAATGATAACTTACACTCACTTCCAGTTTTTATGATTACAGTGAACAAATATGTCTTTACGATATATTGTCTTTTTATAGCCTAATTGCAACACCAGCTTATGCTACTTGTAGCTTCTCAATGTTCACTAAACCCACTGTTTACTGACTTGACACTGACTCTCACCGCTAGCTGATTCTCAGATAACTAACTTTTCATTTTAACACTTTCTGGCTGATCAACTTGCTAACACTATATAACTTAACTGCTGGCCTGGCTTTTGCCCCTTTTAGTCAGCAGGTTGCAGAACAAATGTTCTGGAAATGGAGGTGTCTCAATCAAAATAAAGGAAAAATAAAAATCAATCAAAATCAAAGTCAATCTTCTAGATTTCCTGAAATTCGTCTGTAGCACAGTACATCAATGAGGCGTGTTCTTCCGGCTCATGACATCAACCAGTGGCTGTCCCTGAATGTTTCATTTATTTGCTGGCAAACAAAAATTGTGAAATTGGGTGACTGCACTTAATCTGTTTATAATAGGCATTCACTGCTGCTGTGATAAAATGTGAAGGGAACCCAAAGATAACAGGTTAACACCTTCAGTATGTTCCAAAGGAGAATGGCCGCCGATATGACCATAGTAGTTAAAGGCGGGGTATAAATGGAACAAGCAAAAAAAAAAAAAAATGTGAAGGTATCCAAATAGGATACACTAATACTGAGTGATTTTTCATTCAAGCATCACTAGAAAAGATTGATAACGTGTATACATAGGAGAATATATACATTTTTAACAATATATCAGATGGCTTCTAAAACTCTCATAACTCTGTTTCACCAAATTTTGTAGCAGAAGATAAGAAAATTATATAAAGCTGTTTTTGTTTTCTTTAAATTAACACAATTTTGATTAGCATCACAGCAGTGATGTAAAATGTTAATATCTTAAGGCAGATAAATGTTCATTTGATGTTTATTCCAATAATGTCTCAAAATGACCAAAATTGGTCAGAAGATAGTTTTAAATCTAAGATGATTAAATAGCCATATTTAACTAAAATATATACCCTTTGTAAACAGTTGTGTAAAACTTTGCAGCTAGTTGTAACAGCCATCACCTTTTCTTTATCTTGAATTAGGTTTTCTTTTGGAATTTTGAAAGAATATTTTATAATCTCATCATTTTTATGTAATTGAAATTTACTCATTGTAAATGTGCATATGTGTTTCAGGTTCCAGACTTCTCAGAGGCATTCCATGCAGTCATAGACATAGCTATTTCACAGAACAATAGGCATATAGCATTGTTTGCAGATAGCGGAAAACTATGGATTGGATCTGCAGACCTCAAGAAACGATATTGTGAATTTGAAAGCAATTGTCCCAGTCGACCAAAACAAATAGTATGGTAAGATAGTTTGTATGAAATGTCCCCTTGAAGGAAGCTTAGAAATCTTTATGTTGCATTGCCAAATTAGAGTGTTTCACACAACTTTACCCAGGGTATGTCCATGATATCTAAATGAAATTTTTTGTATGTGTATGGTTTGGTTACATAAGTTCTATATTTAAGCAAAATATAGCAACAATTTTAAAATTTACATCTTTTAAAATAGTTCTGCTTTTAAAAATAAAGGTTGTCCTTAACTTAATGACAAAATATTTATTAAAGTTATAACTCTTGCAGAATATATATAAAATTTTGAATATTTCTGCAGCCAGTTGAGGTGGAGGGAATAGCAAACAACTTTAGTAGTAATTCCTTTCTTGGAAGTGTTGAAAACAGTGTTGTTATGATAAATTAACTTTAAAGAGAGTCGATTAAAGACACCAAACAACACTTACTTTTAAATTTTTCCGGAACATGTTTCTGAGGCTTTGCCTCTATCATCAGTCGAGAGCTGGCTGATGATAGAGGCAAAGCCTCAGAAACATGTTCCGGAAAAATTTAAAAGTAAGTGTTGTTTAGTGTCTTTAATCGACTCTCTTTAAAGTTAACTTTAGTAGTGATTATAATAGAGCAAATACAAAGGAAAGTGGCAGGAAGAAAACAAGTAAAGAAGATGAAACAGTATTGGAAGGATATGTATGGGACAACAAAGAAATGGTTACCATATACAAATATTGAGTGAAAAGAGAATAAGGAGATCATAAAGGCACATTATGCATGTGGAAAGACAAGACACCTTCAAGTGGTTTGTAGCTTAAGAAAAGCCAGAGGTAGAAGAAAAAAGCACAAGAACAAAGCAGCAAAAGGCATATGTCATGTAGTGAGCAAGAGTAAACGTTTTGGAAATCTGTAAATATCAATAAAGAGGTAGGATAGTTAAATTGACAAGTTAGTGCAGGGATTTTAAAAGTGAAAAGGAAGTAAGAAACTGTTTGTGAATAAGAGAATAAAATAGGGAAGAACAAAAGGTGAAAGTTGCCCAATATGGAGCATTGCACCAGTTAAGCTTGGATGTTTTTACTTATGTTTCTTCTTGGCAAGATTCGTTGTGCTAAAGTATACAGATATTTTGGCATTATAACAACACTAACCCATTATAATGCTAAAACACATAGTTCACAACGTATCCACCTCTTCTTGTACAGTACTGATTTAGTTTTTACTGATAAGCTACTACACAGAGAGGAGGGAAAATGGAGGGGAAACAACTGGTTAAGAAGAAAGCAATGGCCTTGCAATGAAATGGAGCAAGAAATGACAAAAATGAGTTGAAGGAAAATGTCAATATAAACCTGTGTCCTTGCTTAAAGCAGCATTCCTTGCAGCACCTATTTTAAAATTTTAAAAAGACACCTCCAGTAATACTGCAACCATGATCTATACTCTCATAAAAGTAAAAGATCAAACTTATTTTAAATAGGAGCAAGAAAATGAAGGTTTTGACACAAAAGCCTATTCCAGGCTTCGTAGTAAAGATGAAAGCTAATAATTTTCTAGTTCTAAAATAATAATTTTTATTCCTAATTTTATTACATTTGCATTTTGTGATTTCTTGTCCTTTATGGCTATTTGTACTGCAAATTGGACTTTACAAATCAAGCTAACGATGTAGTAATTCATTATTTGATGCACGTTGCAAATAAAATTCCTGTCATGTTTTTGTGCTAATTGTTGCAGGCTTTTAAATAACTTCACCTATTTGAATCTGTCTTATCAATTTACTTTGGAATGCGCATGTTTTTCTTTTATTTCTAAGCTGTTCGCATATTGAGTTAAATTTTATATTTTCATATCATGTGTTCTTTTTATACACTTGGAGAAGATATTGATGGAAACCATCTACTCCTCTGCCCAAACTGTAGTCAACAGATTAATTTAGCATTTCATATTTTTATACATTCAGAAGTACTATTGTCAAGAGCACTCATACAAGACACATTTACAAAATTTCAGAAAAAGGATACTCCCTTGCTCTCTTTTGATTTTAGAAACTTTTCTTGTTAAGGTGACAGGTTTTATTAAGATGAGATGGGAACTGTATTGAAGTTGAATCAATGCTCTAAGTAAAAACAATTTTTTTATATGCCAATAAATAGGGAAGACATTAACAAAAATTAAACAAATTTAAAGATAACTTCTGCATAAGTCAAATTACACATTTTTTTTTTAATTTTAATTTAGCTTACATTTTTGCAAAAATGTAGAATCATTTGCAGAAAAAATGTTTCAATATGGTTGCACTTGGTATGCTAAAGCAGCCATTTTGTATTGGAATCATTCTTAAAAATAGTTGAATCTTTTCCTTATAATAGCATTAAATATGTGCAACATCTTTTTGGTAGGTGTGGAACAGAAACAGTAATTGGCTACTGGGACAATGTTTTGCTTGTCATTGGACGGCAAGGAGATTATATCAGTTATAGTTATGACTCACCAATCTTGCTGGTACCAGAGCTAGATGGGGTACGAGTAGTTTCAGCCTTTTATCATGAGATGATTCAGAAAGTGCCTCTTGCAGTACAGCAGATTTTTCGCATCAACAGCACTGATCCTGGGTCATACCTTTTGGAGGCATCCAAACAGTTTCAGGTACATTTTATAACTGTAATATGATTTATCATAACCAAGCAGAAGAATAAGATATTATATTTGTCTGCAAATAAGAACTTTCAGACAATGCTTATCCTTTTCCTTCAGAAACGCAGTCATCGTGCTGATGAGTATATTCGCTTAGTTAAAGACCAGTTGGATGTGGCTGTAAAGCAGTGTATTGAAGCTGCAGGGTATGAATTTGAAGCTGAAAACCAGAAAATGTTAGTCAGGGTAAGTTTGTTTACCTACATTTAAATGCGACAATGTTTGTTAGTAGCTATTTGCAGTGAAAATTAAGTGTGACCATGATTTAAATTTTTTAAAATTTATATGTTATGTAGTCTAACACAATGAGCCATCTGAACATAGAAATAAACATTAGTTTAAACATTCTTATAATGAGTAAAGACTATGTTACAATGAAGCACAAAATTAATATAATTTTGAGTCAAACTAGTACTCAATGCTCCATATATTGCTGGGTTTATATAGAAAGTGTGTCATTAGGACCTTACTAACGTTAATATAGACTCATTATTTTAGTTAATTGATGGAAATTAATCATTTCTTCACACTAGCCATATATAAGCTAAGGTTTTTGATAGATAGTCAACATGAAAAATTCAATGCCATGGCTGGGATTTGAACAATTTGGCCATGGTAGCTCAATGGGTTAGAGCAACTGGATGGAAACCAGGATATCTGTGGTTCTAATCCTGGCCATGGCATTGAATTTTTCATGTTGACTCTATCTATCGACCCATTAGATTAAATTAAACGTAAACTTTGAAGCTTTTAAGATCCAAGCTCTTGTAGGATCTAAAAATTGCTTGTTGTCCAAGCTAAAAGTTTGTCTGCATCTAACATATGAATTTAGCCAATCAGAAAATGAGTTTCATTACATTATTCTGATATTTCACATCAGATTTTTCATAGTCATATTTTGACTCCCCTGGCTGTCTTTATATGTAGGATAATGGGCCAGGAATAATTGGGATACCTTTAAAAATTTCAGCAAAACAAATTGTGATACTATATTTCTGTACATTTCTACTACATCACAAAAAGCTGCCACTACCAACAAGTCCAACATCACTAGGACCAGTCGTACAATTTCTCATTATGGGGACAGGCAACTCTTGAAACTGTTGTTATTAAGTTACTTATACTTCCATTGTTGACTCAGCTTTAGTTAATAACAGTATATTGGTCGTAAAATTCAAAAGGAGTTGAAAATGCTAATTTCAAATGAATACTAGTGTGCCTTTAAGTAGCAACTTCATGATAAAAATCCAAAGACTGGAAATCTGTATATGAGAAAGACAGATGAAATAGTGTATATAAAGAAACTATAAAATATGTACAGGTAAGTGAAGAAGAACCATTGGTTCTTTTAGGTTTTTATAACATTTACTATGAAATACTATGGTTGAAAACTATTTGAGGAGTGTAATATATATAAGATAAAAAAAGGTTAGACAAATTCAAATTCATAGCCAGCATGTTTACTGCTTTCACTTTGACCATCTGCTTCAGCACATTAAAGCATGTGATTTACAACAGCAACAACTTACTAGCTTTTCTGCTGCTTACACATTCAAATACACTAGGTTTCAGATATTCTCCTTCCAAAAGTTCTCACTTCAGAGAACTTCCTGTTTCTAGATAATTCACGTAATTGCACATAGGGATTTATATATGATAATTGTGCAAATATACACAGGAAAGATTAGAGCATAAAAACAAGATTTAAAAGTACTGAAGAATTACAAAGTATAGTAAAACCTCTCTAAAACAAAATTCTCCCATTTCGGCATTTATTTTCTGTTTACATACACAGGTTTCCGTCTTAAAGAGGGTTGTGTTTGGATAAAAAAAATCACAGAAGCTATAGTCGCACAGGTTTACAGTGAAGGAATAATATAAAATGAAGTAAAAATAAGAGACTGATATGTATTATGTACTGTATTATGTACTGTATTTTCAACTTATGTACATTAATAATAGTTTATTCTCTGGTTTCTCTGTTTTCAGTTTTCCCTTTCCAATCTGCAATTGTCTGCATATCAACATCATATTACCATACATCATGCATATTACCATATATAACATTCAAAACAATGTTATGAGATGTTTGAAACTCTTGAGTCATCCATTGGAAGCTGTGAAATGGTCTTGGCTAATTTTCTTGCTGTCTCTAAAGCTTGAGTCTGAACTAATGTTCTACAAATGGGAATTCCTTTAGCGCACATGAACTAACAAACCACTCAGCACGATTTAACTTGTCATACTCTAGACTTTGTGATGCGTTTCACATGCCCTGCTGTTCCCTTTAACCACTCATCTTTAATTTTATTTTTTTCAAAATTCATAAATCTGAGTTTTCCCCACTCTAAACAATACAGTTAATTCTTTAGTTGGATGTTTGTTCTTTTCGTGTTCTTCAATGACCTTAATTTTTTCCTGCAGTGAGGCCTTATATTTAGAACACATTTTACAGAATTTGTGCACAAAAGTTGTTTTTAAAAATCACTAAATTCACAGTTTTCTTCCTTCCATGATAGATCACTTGTAAGAGTGAAACAGAGAATGAACACACCGCAAAACAGTTGTATTCTTACCATGTTTGTTGGAAGAGGATTGAGAGAGCTAATGGTTTGTTTCCCTTTTCCTCAAAGGATTACAGTTTATGACTTCGTTGCAAGCACAGTTGTCCTCAAAATTATTGCTGTTTTTAAAATACTTACGTTGTAACACATTACACATAAAATAATCCATTTTAATCAGGTTATTTGCAGAAACAGTTCCCGAAAAATATTTCTGTTTCCATGTTAGGCAGTTTTGCGGCTTAGAGTATAATTTTAATTGGGAAATAGCTCCGTTCTGAAATTTATTTTCTATTTTACAGGTTTCCGGCATATAAGTGGTCCATTTTAGGCAGATGTTACTGTATAAAAAAATTGATAAACTGGCAAACTAAGAAACTTGGTCCACACTTCATCAGCTGAACAAAAAAGTTCTTAAAAATTATTTACACACTGATTTTGCTCCTTCTTTGAGTAATGGTATTTATACACTTAAAAAAAGCTTATGTGTTACATTCACATTACTTTCTCAACCCACCTTTCAACAGACTATTGCTTGCCTCAGTGGTGTAGATTGTAGCATGTCTGTCTCATGTCCAAGAGGTGCCAAGTTCAAATCTCGATCAGGGTGAGTTACCTGGATAAGGTTTTTTCCTGGGGGTTTCCTTTATCCTGAGAGCTGAATGTCGGATAACTCTAAACTTTATGGATCTTGGGCTCATTTGAAAAGCATTTCACCCTTTCATCATCCAATATGACTTAACATTAGAAGACGTAAAAAAATATTCTAAAAAGCTTATTCTTCTACCTGCTTCATCTTAATTGAGATAATTATTTTTAGATATAATGTTATTGATATATCAAAATTTAACTGTGTGGAATAACACAGTGAAGCGAAATAATTATTAAATTATAGATGAGTCGTATTTATTACACATCAGCTTCACTTATGGACCTATATTGAGGACATGTTTCATGAACTATCATTCGCATCTTTAGCTCTAATGCGACTAAAGCTTAATCCAGTGGTGTGGGTAGTTCTGGAGCTGCTGCTGCCGCCATCTGTTGATTTTGTGATGAATTTAAATGTGGGGTTGTCTTCTGGCGGGATTTTGAAGTTCATTAGTTGGTTTTTATGTTTTTCTATGTATATTCTCTCCCATACGACGAGTTCACTGTTTTTGTACGTATTTTAGTAATCTGGTGATATCTTCAATTTCATGATTTTCAGACCAGAAATGAGCTGCTGTTGTGGACTTATCAATATTTTTGTATCTTAAGTACCTAAAATGTTCTTTCTGAAAATCATGAAATTGAAGATAGCACCGAATTACTAAAATACTTACAAAAACATAGTGAACTCATCGTATGGGAGGGAATATACATAGAAAAACATAAAAACCAACTAATGAACTTCGAAATCCCACCAAAAGACAACCCCACATTTAAATTCATCACAAAATAAACAGATGGCAGCAGCAACTCCAGAACTACCCACACCACTGGATCAAGCTTTAGTTGCATTAGAGCCGACGATGTGAGCGATAGTTCGCGAAACATGTCCTCAATATAAGTACGTAAGTGAAGCTGATGTGTAATAAATATGACCCATCTATAATTTAATAAATGTTATTGATGTTTACTTTTAGATGCTACATGAATAGGGAATACAGTAGGCTTAATGACAGTCAAATCTTTTAAGAGCTAGTCGCTATTATGACTTTGAAATTCTGTTCTCTCTTCAGGAACAATAGAAATAAAATAAATAACGATGTCCTTTTTGTGAAAATTAATATGAAAATTCAAACCAATAATCTAGAATACCTCAGAAATGATAACTCCACAAAAATATATTTCAGATATATACATGATGCATCAAAAAATATATACACACTTTGAACTGTCATGCAACATTTATGTTTCATTCTACAAGGTTCAATTACTGAAAATGGAAAACTTTTAAAGTTCAATTTGAAACATAAATGTCCTTTCTGATGCAAATGTGGTCACTGTTCAAACTGATGGCCTTCAGCATCAATAAAATGCTGAGTACAAGTCACCACTTCCATACATCGTGCCAACCTGTCCAATGGGATTTTTGAACACACCGCTTGACTCTCGTTCCAAAGTGTGTCTAGGTTATGTGGTTTATATCTCATCTATTGCTGTACCCCATAAGAAGAAACCCAGCTGTGTAAGGTCTGAAAAGTGTGGAGGATAATAATGCTCAAATGTATATCTGGCACCTTGCGGTGTCTTCTTGCCACTAACTGGATTGAGTAGCTAGAGTACAATTCACAGTCACCTAATGAAGAAAGATAACTTACTTTCTTTTGAACTTTGTAGTACAGAAATACAGTTCCTATGATGGATCAAACTGTGCATACATTTTTCTGACTCACCCGCTGTAATGTAAATTTATACCTTAACAAGATCTACATATTTTGTTCAGCAAGAATTTTTTATTATCTTATAGTGTACCACTTTGGTAAAAGTAATTCAGAATATATAGAACTTCAGAGGCTATTCCTAGAAAATTCAAGATTGACATTTCATTTGTCATGCAAATATCTTAAACATATGGTATTTTAATAAAAATCATCACAGCCATTTTTAATAAAATCAAAATGCTTGAAATATTTTCTTGTAAAGCATACTCTGCAGGAGATTTTCTTGCAGATCTTGTCTGAATAGAATTTAAATACTAATAATCTAAATACTTTTCATTTTTTGTTGTTCAAACAGTCTTTTTTTTTATGCGGAGTTCAGGGGATATGTAGTAGGAAGGTAATAAACATAATTGTTACTAGGCAGAGGATGGAGGGAATGGTTTTTGAAATATGTTGAAGTTTTGTAAAAGTGGAGCAAGAATTACTAAAAATTAAATTTGAAATTATTAATGTGTTAAAAAACGTCACTATATTTTCCCAGAAAAGAAATTGAATATCTTTCATCTTAGTTTCAATCTCTTTTTAATACTTATTTTCTTCTGATCACCCATGAACTGCTACATTTGTTATTGTTACCAATGTGAAGTGTGGCGCACGAAATGTCATACATTGAAAATAGTTTATATAACTTTTAATAAACAAAGCAGATCAATTTTTTCTTCTTTACATTAGTCATCAGAATATGTGTGCTGAGTGAGAATGCAGTGCATGTTCAGTATGTCCACTTTGTTGAGTACCACCTCTTCAAGACAAACTGTGATGTTTCCGACCACTATACGACACATGTCTTGTGTTATTCCCTGGAAAATTGTGATAGCTGCTCGCAGTTGCATTGGATTGCGTGGTTTGTTGCGGTAGACTGTCTCCAGTAAATGTCCCCATTATGTCTCCAGAAATAGTCAGAGGGTTTAATATCGGGGATGTTTGGCAGCCATATTTAACTGCCTTAAAAACATTCTGGATATCATGGGACATCACACGGAGCCCGAAATGTTGGTGCAGGAAATCCAGAATAGCATTTGCTGTATGAGGACAAGCTCCATCTTGCGTGAACTATTGTCTCCATTGGTAACCTTGTTGCATAAAGTTGAGCAAGAAAATTGTTCTGCAACATATCCACATTGTAGCACACACTGTTAACTGTGCCGTTGAAAAGGATTGGGCCAATGATTCCATGGCTGGATATCGCACCCCATACACTAACTTTTTCTCTGTAATTTTCAATCTCGTGCACAACACTGGGAGGTTCTTGTGCCCAAAATCTGATATTCTGATGCTACCTTACAAATGGACTTAGACCTCATCAGAAAACCATGTATTATGAATCACTGCATTATTATTTGCAAGAGCCAAAGTTGCAAACTGTAATTGCCGTATTCCATCAGTTTGTGCAGTACAGTCATTTTGTATGGAAATAACTTGACGTCAGCATGAAGTATTCTTTGAAGAGGACGACGTGATATGCCCATTTCGGCCCAAGCTCGTCTCCTGGATTTCCTGGGACTTCATGTCAAAGCCACTCTCACAGCCTCAATATTCTCTGGAACATGGATTGTGTTGACATGAGGTCACTTTTGCTCTAAAATGTGGCCGTCTGTTTCAAATTGTGTGGTTAGTCTATACACTGTCTGCAGGAGGCCCACCTCATATGAAAATGAATATGAAAACGTCGTTGCGTTTCGTCTACATCCTTATTTAAATGTAAAACAACACAGTTTTCACAATCTGTTCTGGCATCAACCGGCAGTTGTCCACCATTTTACTAAACCGAAGTGGTTGAGTCACACATGCACAATATTGTTACTGCGAGGGTTACATAGAATCAAAAGTCTGGTTTGCAGAAATTTGGAACACTCTTTATTGCAGTAAAAAGATGTGAAATTGACAGTCAGCTGTCTTCAAAGTCGACTCAGTGCTACGCCATATGTAAACAAATAAAAGAAATCACTGCGGTACACTTCAAACTCCACTGTCACAATAACCATCACACAACTACTACTTCTAACACTTTGCTGGTATTTATACCTCCCAGTCATTGTTTCTAGAATGTCATAGAGCTTCCGAGAAATCTCTCGACAACAATAGACCCAGCACTCTGGAACCTCTTTCTGTTTCTTTCTCTCCTGCTCATGCAATCGGTTCTGGCTTGTCATGGCAGCTCATTAATGCTATTTGATGACTATATTGACAACTTTTATCTTCTGTTGACCCATGCACGAATTACGGTTAACTGTCACAAAATTCTGTTGCAAAACTGCAATTAACATTAACTTTAAAGAGAGTTGATTAAAGACACTAAACAACACTTTTAAATTTTTCCGGAACATGTTTCTGAGGCTTTGCCTCTATCATCAGCCGGCTCTCGACTGGTTCTAATTGGTGTAGTTGACGAAATTTTGTCACAGGTCTCCTCTGGTGGCGGTTCAAGGAACTTGCTGAACAAATCTTTCTGGGGGATGTCGAAATTGAATACTTTATTCCTATTTTTTGAAATGAAGATTTGTTCCCACGTGGATAGTTCTTGTTTTCCTGATGTATGTTTTAGTAGTTTTGGTTCTGGATTTATGTTGTGGTTTTTTTCCCAAAAATGTGTGGCAACTGCTGATTTTTCTAATTGTTTATATTTTATGTTTCTAAAGTGTTCCTTTGCTCTTGTTTCTAAATTTCTTTTGGTTTTTCCAAAAGTTAATTTATCATAACAACACTGTTTTCAACACTTCCAAGAAAGGAATTGCAATTAACATATTTATTACACAATTTCAGTGTATGACATTTCATGCGTCACCATGTACATTGATTAATTGAAGATGCTAATCTTAAGACCCTGATTTAAGAGTACATTTTAATACTGAATGTGCTACGGATATCTAACTTGTAAACCATAAAGAACTATAATTCTTTCTTTTTATGTGTGCAGGCAGCTCAGTTTGGAAAAGGCTTCATTCCAGATTTGAACTCCGAGCCTTATGTAAAAATGTGTCAGACTTTAAGGGTGCTGAATGCTGTACGAGATCCTAAGATTGGAATTCCTCTTACTTATACTCAGTATCCTTTTCAGTATATATTGCCAGAACTCCTGGCTGAGTAGAAGCTTTTAGTTGTTAATGCAGTTGAAGTAGTTGAAAAATGATATTGAAGCACTTATACTATACAGGGTTAGTTTAAAGTCCTGCATCACCTAAACAGCTTTTGAAGCAAATGGCTGATGAACTCAGTGTATGGAGATAGTCATATACAGGGAACTAAAAAAATATATTAATTCATAAAAAAGTGAATCTAATAAGAGTGAAGCAATATATATATCATAATAAAATATAATAATTTGTTACAAACTTCAATTATCTTTTTAAGAAAGTTTGTAAGTTCTTCACAGAACTCAAGACAAAATCAATTGGCAGTATTTCAAAATTCATTTTGCAATTTCTATCTTTTTTTGTAAGATAAATGTTCTCTCAAACCATGGAATCTATCGGACCATTATTAAAGCAATTAAATTATCCTATAGATATCCTATAGAATAGTATGGAAAAACATATTTATCTTAAAAAATGGAAATTGCTTAATGAATTTTGAAATATTGCAAATTGATTCTGTCTATAAGTCTGTTTTACTTTCAGAGTTTGGTAATAAATACAAAACTAATCCCTCACCTAGCAGCTGTAATGATAATAGGAATAAACAAATAGACTGAAGATGCAAACAATAATTGCAAAGCTAGTCTTCTTGACCTCTATGAAGAATTTTCCAATTTTCTTAAAAAAATAAGTGAAGTTTGTGACAAATTACTATATCTTATTGTACTATATTAATGATTTTTGCAACTTCCAGTTTAACCAGATTTTTTTAACTTGTCCATATAGTGCTCTTTAATAGCTTTTCGACAAGTACCTACATAGATAATTCTGTACAATTCATTACTGTTAAATACAAAAAACGGTGTTGAGTTAACAGGGTACAGCATTTCCTTTTCTTCAGTGATTTGATTGGTTTTTATTTATATCTATGGAATTTGGTCTATTGGACTCTAGTTTGTTTATATCATGGAAAACATTTTGATAGAAACTGATTGATTTACTAATTTATCAGATTGAATCTGACATTTAGTGTGTTAATATTCTATCTGACACTGAATGACAAGAAAAGTATTCTAATTTTAATGATAGTTGGCTATGGAGACGAGTAAAATTCTCATCACGAGGCTGCAAATTTGTTTAATAATATACATCTGGATCATGTTCCATTTCCACATAGGTCATTGAAAAGAATTATAAGAAAATTCACTGAATCTGGAAGCGAAATGGACTTGCCAGAATATGGTAGCTTGAAAAGTGCCTTGGACGTTGTATTCAGTGTGTAAAAAATCCAGAAGTATCTAAAGCAAATTTGGCATTGAAATCCAAAATTTTCAGATGAAAATTCTTAAAAGTACCAAACAACATTCCTCCTAAAATTCAGCTTGTGTATGAACTTTCAGAAGATAATTCTGAATAGAAGAATGCAGTTTCTGGATATAAACAAAGGACATTCAAATCAAGAAAAATAGGAAACGTTTTACTTTGTCTACATCTTTGTTTTGTTTGTTATATTATTTGACATCATTCAGTTGCACAGAATTATCCATATGGATACTTGAGAAAAAGTTGCTGAGTACTATCCAAAAATGTAAAAAAATAGGATTTGTATTTAATATAAACTTGCAAAAAATTAAAATAATTTGAATTCCCTGTATGTCTTTGTACACCAAGTTTTGTGTTATTCAGCCACGTGCTTCAGAAGTTATTTAGGTGGTGCAGGACTTTTAACTAAGCCTGTATAATTTAGATCTCTGAAGATGGTGTTAAGAGGGAGAACACATTATTTTTTAATTCACCATCATTATCATTTTATATTATTATTATTATTATTATTATTATTATTATTATTATTATTATTATTATTATTATTATTATTATTATTATTATTATTATTATTATTATTATTAATTATCATTATCATTATCATTATCATTATCATTATTATTATTATTATTATTATTATTATTATTATTATTATTATTATTATTATTATTATTATTATTATTATTATTATTATTATTATTAAAGAGGGCATAGGTTAAGCTTGTGCACATAAACATGTCCTGTATATAGATATGACACAGCACTATATCACATAATAGAGTGTAAGCAAACGGGATAATTTAGGAAATTAATTTATTAAGAATTTATAAATTACTGATTTGGATATAGAATTGATGAAAAGAGTTCTTAGGAAAAACGAAATTGACTTTACTGGAGACTGCAGAAAGTGATCAGATTAATGAATAACTGAATAGCTTGACAAGGGTGTAGAAAAGACGAAGATGTTAGATTCATATAGTCTATAAAAATATTATAGTAGCAACTCTTGTCATAACAAGAAGGGAATGGTTTAAGTATATATTGTAGCAGTTTGATGTATTTGGTTTAATAGTCACCAGTAAACTATTCATTCAAACTATTATATGTAATCAGTAGGGCCTGGAAGTTTAGCCAAAGGAAGTTAGTTGTGCATGAGGTATGAAGTGTCAAGTGTATTAGTCAGCAACTCGTGCTGTTAGTAAATAGAGAAAGAGAGCGAAAAATGGGCCATCAGAATCTAATGTTAATGCTAACAGAACAGTAGTTTTTGTATACAACATGATGGTGGGAAGAAATATCCCCTTCTAGAAATTAGAAAATAGTTATTTCAAGCAGTTTTGAGAAAGATATACAGGAAAAATGTTGTCCTCAGAGTCCACAATATGCAAGGAAGACCTAAAGGTGTGCAACGAAGATGTATTTCAGGATATTCGAAACTCCATTTTTCTATAAACGAAACAACAGATTGTATGGGAAGAGCTGTAGCACATGTAATTATTGGAACCTGAATACACTGAGACATATGCACAGACATAATGTTGTATTGTCACAACAAATTAGCTTGTCATTTACTGTGCACATTGTAAATATTAATGATTCATTTTTTTTAGTTAATTGATGGAAATTAATCATTTCTCCACACTAGCCACAAACGATGTATCTCGGATGCGAGAGCCCCTAGTGGTCTACCGGGGAAATATATGAGTCAAATGGAGAATTTAATGTCAGGATGGCATGTTGGCCATGGTAGCTCAAAGGTTAAGAGCAACTGGACGGAAACCAGGAGATCCATGGTTCAAATCCCAGCCATGGCATTGAATTTTTCATGTTGACTATCTATTAATGATTCATTTGTTTATATTCATATATCTGGAAAAGATAAGCTTGTTTTTTTTTTATAATTTATGAATAAATGTGCAACAATATCCTAAGAACACTGTCAGTCATGTGATTATGTTTAATAGATTACCATTGTCTGTGACCTTGGTTGTGTGAGTACATACATGTGCATGGCACTCAAGCCCTCCTCCTATGTTTACATGACACAGGTAATCCTGTCACTACTAAGATTTTTTTTTCTTCTTTTGTTTCCAGTGAGAATGTCAGAAAGAAATCTGCAAATAAGGTTCAACCTTTGATCTTCTATACTTTTAACTTATATTAATGTTATGTATATCTTGATATTTCAGCATATATATATTTTAGGTTTCAATTTTAATTTGATTTATTTGGAAATATTCATAGTGATGTGCATAATTAAAATTAAAACTAATAAAGTTGAATTATACTATTATGCTGCATAAAATATATTGTTACCATAAAATGTATTTTTCAAGTTGATTGAGTACATCTTTGAAAAACTACAAAATCGAATATGGAAGTGTGCAACATGTTTTAATGCAGCTAGTAATTTGTTTTACGGAGCTTAATTTTATTAGTCTTAATTTTAAACTGTAAGGGTTACATATCAAGATAAAACTGCTATTTCTGAACAAAAAGAAAATCCAATTGTTTCTGCTTAAACATATATTGCAGCACTCAACCATTTAAATTTAAAGGGTGTCAATGATACTAAACAACACTTTTAAATTTCCCGGAACATGTTTCAGAGACTATTTGCCTTCATTGTCAACCAGACGTCAACTCACAGATGTGCGGTTGACAATGGAGTCAAGTAGTCTCTGAAACATGTTCTGGAAAATTTAAAAGTAAATGTTGTTTAGTGTCATTAATCGACTCCCTTTAAATTTAATTTATTACAACACTGTTTTCAACACTTCCATGAAAGGAACATAACCATTTGTTACTTAAGGAAATAAAGTATTTTCTTACTTTCCAAATGAGTGATTATTTTCCATTAAAAGTATGTCAGACTACAAGCTCTAACACTTCAAGTATTGCTGGACAGGCTAGTACTTAGGCGACACTACTACTTGGCCATTAAGATTGCCAAATTCCTAAGATTGCCAGAAGTAGAAGGTTCCAGTAGAATCTTGGCTCATTGGGCATGTTATAAGGTAAGGTCCAACATTTTTATAATAAACTAGTTGATAAAATTTATGGCATATTTTATGCAATAATATCCTCTGAACTTGATAGTTGCTGTACTCATGAAAATATTTCAGTAATAGTGATATTTATTTTGCATTTAATATTACATTATGTAATTGTGTAGTGCCTTCACATTCATCAAAAGACTGTACATGTTGTCTAGAAAAGTACTTGATTTGGCTAATCTTAACTTGTAGAATTGACCAAAAACACACATATAAATACAACATATAAATACAATGAAAAATATTTGCACACATAAATGCTTAAGTACCAAATCAATATGTTTAACAACACCCTAACTCTTAATACACATATTTCTATTGAGTACTGTCTGCCCACCACAAGAAGCAAGCAGGGCCTGAAGAGGGAGAAGGGGCTTGAACTATTTATCTGCTCTTGTAATGGATCTGTTAACTATGAAATGAGTGTATGAGAGTGCATATGCGTCACCCATGCTGTCAGATCTAATGCCCCTTTCAGTAACTGCAGAGATAGGTATTATGCATGGGTGAGTTATGTGACAACACTGTATTTTAAATGAACTTAGCTTCCTAATCATATCCAGAAGGTGAGCATAAATGTCATGCAGGCAGCAAAAGTGATTGTTGCACATTCCTCTGCTTTGCCTTCTTTTGTTGGGAAGACGGTATGTGCCCAAGCTTGATTTGTTTAGAATGAAGTCCTGTAATGCTGTCCTCTATTGTTGGAAGGCAAACTTACCTCTGATAATAATTTTTCCCAGCAATCTTCATCTGAATATATGTTGTTGAAATATTTGCTAGTTTCTTGCTTTCTGTGTAGTGGGTAAATCTTCCTGTCAGAATTAATAATGAAAATATTGTACTTAAAGCAGTAAAATTTAGGCTACACTGACAGGACATTTAACAAGGTATAAACTTGAAAGAAGCGTAGAGACAGTGAAGCACAACTTAGCACAAAAGTGAATCGAGAAGATATTGACACACTGCTTCACTCACACTGTTTTTTCACAGGACATGTGTCAATATCTTCTCGATTCACTTTTGTGCCATTTAACAAGGATTGAGTGCTTTTAACCATGATTCTTCTCTTTGCAATTAAATTATTTGTAACTACAAAATCTTATATTTTTAGGGGCCAGAACTTGTAAAAATCAGTTTGGTATTGTGGTATCCTCAAAACAAAATATATATATATTTAAAAGACAAGGGTTATCAGAACATTGGAGACAAAACTGACATACAAAAACTACCAAGAAAAACTGCAGTGGCCCTATTTAGAATGGAAACTGGCCATGATTGTCTTGCAGAACACCTTTATAAAATACACTGCATACCTACATCCAAATGTATTATCTGTAAAGAGTATGTTATGAACAAACACCATTTGGATGAATGTAATGGTCCAAAAGTGGGAACCTACAGACTTTATATTGGGAAGCTAGGGGGAAAATGATATATATTGGAGGGGCAGTAAGCAAAATTTGCAAGTATCTTATGTTTACTCAATTTTTAGAAGTTACACTAATGTTATAATAATAATAATAATAATAGCTTTATTGCCTGTAGACTTTGGGATACAAGGTTTTAGTCATGGTCAAAATCTATACATACAATACAAATTATACACATATTTAGTTTACAATGTCAATCAACTTAAAATTATATTTACACTTCACTTAATACTAGTTATTCTTATTTACAATTCACTTAGTATAACTACTATATTTACAAATCAATTAAATTGTACAGACATTTTTCAATTAGGTATTTTTTCAAGTGTTGTTTAAAAGTATTTCCTTGTGCTAATTTAATATAATTGGGAAGTTTATTAAACATAATGATACCTACATTGTATGGGTCTTTCTTGCTTGATGTTTTAACCTTATAATCTCTATGATAATTATTAGTTCCTCTAGTGTTATATGAGTAATGATCTTTATTTAGTAGAGTAAACTCTCCTTTTGTTTTTATTAATAGAATAACCTTATATACATACAAAGATATCACGGTTAGTATCTTCTGTTGTTTGAATACTTCTTTTACAGATTGTCGATTTGTTAGATTAAAAATACATCTCAAGCTTTTTTTCTGTAGGATAAGAATTCTATTTAATTTTAGGTTACTAGTTGCCCCCCATATTTCGATACCATATTCAATGTGACAGTGGATTAACCCATAGTATGCCATTTTTAGTACTTCTCTTTCTAGTTTGTAAGACAAGTTTCTTAGCAAATATATATTAGCACACAACTTTTTACTGAGTATGTCTACATGATCATTATAAGTTAGATTTTTGTCAATATAAATGCCAAGAAATTTTATGCAATTTATTTGGTCAATTTTTGTGCTGTCGGTATGAATTTCTATCTCATTCTCAATGCTGTCGCGAAGCTCAAATAGCATAGTTTTTGTTTTATTAAGGTTTATCTGTAATTGTGCATTTTTTAGGTAATTTGTTATGTGAGTTACTGATTTTGAGGCCTTTGTTTCCAACTGTTTAATAGTTTTGTCTGCACAAATTAATGTAGTGTCATCAGCATATGATATTATATTATAATCATCTGTACACTGCATATTATTTACATAAAGCAAGAATAATAGTGGGCCTAATACCGAACCTTGAGGAACACCTGTTTTCACCACATCATATTTAGACTTAATAGTTTGAATAGTATTTGCTTGTTTAGAATGTATTTCTGTGCACTGTGGTCGATGTTTAAGGTAGGATGATAAAAGCTCATGTACTTTGCCTCTTACTCCATAGTTCTGTAACTTATATAGTAGTAAGTCATGACACACTGAGTCAAAGGCCTTGGACAAATCTAAAAATATTCCTACAGTTTTATTATTTTCTTCTAAATTTAGCATTATTTTGTGTAAAAATTCTGACACAGCGGTAATAGTCGAATATCCTTTTCGAAAACCATGTTGAGACCGAAACAGTACTTTATTAGATTCCAGAAAGCCTACCAATCTTCTGTTAATTACCTTTTCGTATATTTTTGCAAATAGAGATGTTAGGGTTATTGGTCTGTAGTTACTGGCTGTTTTTTCATCTCCCTTTTTAAGTACAGGTCTTACAATGCTGATTTTTAACAATTCAGGGAATTCTGCTTTTTCCATTGAGTGGTTAATCAAATGTACCAATATATTTTCTAATGAATATTTACAAAGTTTTAGAATTTTCGGTGTTATACCATCCCAACCTGGGGCACTGTCATTTTTTAAGTTACAAATAATTGAGTTAATTTCCTTTTTACTAGTCTCATATAAATATACACTCTGAGCTATGTTTAAATTACTTACATTAGGACATGCATCAACACTACCATCACTTCTGCTCATGTTTAAGAAATAATTATTTAATAAGTTACTGACTTCATTTGGATCCACTACACATCTACCGCTGTCATTTAGTTGAATATCCTTTTTTATAACTTTATCAGCTTTTGCACATTTGTTTATCATTTTCCATGCTGTTTTGGATACATTATTTGACATGATAAGTTTTTGGCTATTGTTATATTTATTAAATTTTATCAGGGCTTGTCTAAATAGCTTTTTATACTTGTTTTGTAGGTCTTTATACACATTTAGTCTAGTCGCTCTGTAAAATTCATAATTATCTTTAATTTTTTCTTGAAGGGCTATTATTTGTGGAGGTAAGTTGGTTTTTTTATGAGCATTATTCTTAATTGGCTTTTTCTTTACTGGACAGGTGTTGTCATAATGTCATGTGACAACATTTAGCAGGGTATTTCTTTTTACCCTGTTCACTTTTACCAGTTTTCTATAAGTTTTCAGATCTTGTTTTAGGTTAAAGGAATTCATTTGCTTTTGGTATTCTAAAGACTTTTAGGGTTCTTCATTTAAAACTTAATGGGCACACAGCATTTGGCCTGTGTGCAATTGGCTGTGCCACAACTGGCTTTGCTCCTACATAAACTCCATGCATTAAGCATGTATAATACTCTTACCTTATAGAAGATGCTGGAGATGTCCACCCTTGGCTAAACAAGCATTATATAGCAAGAACACATTCTCATTCCACAATTAAGTTGAGCCACTGTAAGGTTTCTGATTTCATTTCTAATATTTTGTTTTAGTTCTTCCAATGTATGAGGATTTGTCTAGTAAACTTTGTCTTTCAGGTTACCCCACAAGTAAAAATCATACACTGTTAGATCGGCGGAGCCATACATCAGCACTAAGCACTCTGTCTTCAAACATTTCCCTACTTTCATTCATGGACTCCTCTGTTGTATGGGCAGTCGCAGGATCCTGTTGAAACAACCCATATGATTTCTGTTCTTCTGTCAGTTCATGATAAAATGGAGTCAAAATGTCATTTCGGTACCTCTCTGCGTTTACAGTCTGCCCATAGAGCATTGGACCAATTATGCAGTAAACTCCAACTTTCCAATCATAATGAGGGATTGTTATGAGTGTTGACACGACCATTGAGGTGAAACCATGTCTCATTGGAAAAGAACAGAAGCTGTGGATCAATTAAACCATCATTCACAGTAATGCATTCATGATACTAGGTCACCTTGTTTTAAAGTACGGACATTTGCACACTTACACGGTTTTAGTTTTAATAATTTAGTTGCTCTATGTGCAGAAGGCTCTAAAATTCCCATGGTTGTGCTAATTTTGGAATGGATTTGGTTGGGAAATGTTCAAAACATGTGCCTATATCATCTAATTTTTCTTCTATTACACTGTATGTTTATGCTTTC
Organism: Mantis religiosa; assembly: GCA_030765055.1. Classification (NCBI taxonomy): domain Eukaryota; kingdom Metazoa; phylum Arthropoda; class Insecta; order Mantodea; family Mantidae; genus Mantis; species Mantis religiosa. The sequence continues at coordinate 95,505,250 of CM060959.1, forward strand.
GTTTTGTGTTTGCCATAGAACCACTGGTTTTGATTTTCTTCACAATATCGTGAATTGTAAATCTGGAAGGAGACATTTCACCAGGGAATTTTGAATATACTGTGTGAACAAGGCTTGGTGATTCCCATTTATAACTTTTACACGACAGTGTGTTGCTCTAGAGTAAACTTTCTGTTCATGTTGATGGTTGGTACAATACTGCTGAGTGGAGTGCACACCACTAGCCTCTTCACACAAGAGCTGGTAGGCGAGAATCCAGCAAGGTCATGGAAGAGGCGAAATGCTGTATGCTCCATTAGGTTTTAAATGAAGAACCCTATATGTTTTTAATTACATGATTATGCTTTTACTTGGATATTTTCATTACAACTTTTATAAAGATGTATTTGGCACAAATTTGTAGAGGGAAGCAAACTAATTAAGAAGAAAAAAAAAAAAAGATTAGATCATATCTTCAACATATTCAAGAATTCAAATAAATTAGTAGCCGTAGTGCTTAGTTTAAATATTCAATTGAAATTAAATGCAGGACATACTTTGTTTACATCATCGCTTCTTATTTATGTTCCCTTAATTTGAGCCAGTCCAATCTAAAAAGGATTTCTGGCCATCCAATAAATGACTGTCCAACTAAATTATTACATTAAATTATTACATTTTATTTTTATTCATTTATCAAATGGAATTTACCAAATACAGAGATAACAAATATGTTGTGATTAAATGCAAGTTATATTCTAATGGAAAATAACCATCTTGTAATTACATACAACATTAAAATGAAATACAGACCAAAAGACAAAGAAAAATGAAACTTCTTATATTGCCAAGATTAATAAGTAATAATAGTTTTTCAAAAAGTAGGTGAATAGAGGAAAAAAGAAAGAAAAAATCTTAATAACCAAAATGAATGATAAATAATTTTGGTTTCCAAAAATTAGGTGCCATATTGACACTACCTATATGGTTTCTAAAACCAAGCACTGTGCTCTTAATTATGGTTTCTACAGTAGGACTTTTTCTAATTTTATATCATCCCACAGCATCCTTTTCTATAGTACCATGCAACCAAGGAGAATTGAAATTTTTGTAATATTGTGTGAAATATTAGAAAGCAAGCAGTCCATAGATTTGCCTACATCCTTCAAGCAGTGAATTTCTATACAAACTTCCAGTCACTTACCATTTTAATGTATAGGGAATTATTTAGGGAAAGTTAAAGAGAGATGGCTAAGAACAATTAAGAGAAAAATGTAGAGTGGGATAGGTGAAATGGCAGAAAGTGTAAAAAGGAGTAGAGGGCCTCCAATACACAAAAACCTAGGGTTAGGTGTATGGGGACCGAATTACTATTCAATGGTGGGCAACATGATAGGATTTTCAGGATTTAGGAATATATGGCATATTTCAGTATGGATTTTATAATTGTAATCTTGATTTTGTATTTCCATTTGTTGATGTAAAAGGAAATAAATTACTAATTACTAATGTTTTAGTAAGTAAAAAATTAACAGCATGGTGTCATTTAATTAAATAGTTCTCTCCGAGGAAGTTCCCAAGAGTTGATAATGTAGATTGATTTGGGAGAAAATCTATATTATGAAATCATGTAATTAAGTTTTTAATACTGACAATTTATGCTATAAATTTGTTTTACTTCCAATAGATGGTATTAATATTGAAGTAGATTATGTAGAGGGCAGCAGCCTTAACACAAGTCAAATTATAGAAAGTAAACCACAAGGAAAGTAGCTGATTGTGATTGATGAACTGCAATATCATTTATAAACTTAATTATAATTTGAAGCATAAATGTTTCTAATTTATACAGATTATATGTGTATTTGTATAGTTCACCTAAATTATTTTCATTCAGGAATTATTTGACATAATGAAATCAAATCTGCTACATGCTTAGAAGTAACACTGTGTACTGAAATGCATATTTCCATTATTTTCTTCACTGCAACCTACATACACAGACACTAACTCTAATTCTCCAAGTGCATAATTAATGTTACATTGTAAATATTATGTTATCCAGGTTAAACAGACACAGCTGGATAGAGAACAGGTTGCAAGGGAGATAGCAGATAAACTTGGATATGCCCCTGGTGTGTCATATAGTGAGATAGCAATCAAGGCTGCAGATTGTGGAAGAAAACAACTTGCTATTAAGGTTAGTCATCAGAAATGCTTAGTTTATGTCAAGGATATTAACTATAATGTAGTAAAACCAAAATTGAATCTGTAATGTAAACCAACAAAGAATAACATCTTAAATTGACATTGCCTATACAAACATTTTGCAGTGGAAATCTGTTGCACTTTAAAATTTTATGATAAAAAAAAAAGACTATTTCTTACTTAGTTTCCTTCATCGTATACAATAAATAGTGTGTACTGAAACACACCTATAAATCCTGCATGTCTATATCTTTGCTCTCGCATACTTTAATCTCCTGGTTATAAGTGTAGGACAAAGCTACAGTAATACCTCTCCTCTGTCGAGACTGTACCCACTGTCCTGCCCCAGTCTTATGCTCCTTATCTTGTCAATTGCCAGATATGTCTGTAAAGTGGCTTGAAAGTATCTATGAAGCAATAGTAGATTAAAAAATGACACATGGTGCAGAATTATGGGGTCTTAGCAAGATAAAGTATGTTAAACACATACATGAACAGTTTTATAAAGAGGTATTATTAGGTTTGAATAAATCAATGCCAAAAGGATTAGCTAGTGGAACTTGGAAGACCTTGCAGAAGTGGGATAATTTTAGAAAGATGTTTAAAATATTGGTATAGCTGTATAAAAAGGGATGAGATAATACACTAAAGATCTGTTTAGAACAGAAAGAAATGTTAAGGGTTTTTGGACAGTGATTAGGAACAGGGTAGAGGACATTGACAAGTGACATGGGGAAACCTGATAAGTAGGAAATCATTAAATGTATACCTGAAAATGAAGAGAGAATGAGGAAGGGATATCTCTCTCTCTTGGTTAAGGACAGGAGCCATATTGAGAGGAGGTTCCCCAGAAGAGTGCATTTTATGTGGAAACAAAATAAGCATAGAACAACATGTATGGAATGTAAGGAAATAGAAAATTGGAACAAAGTAATACGGGATAAGAACCGGTATAATAAATGGGCTTGAGTAGTAACAATAAAAATGCTTACGTTGAAAGGAGAGAAAAGGATAAGGGAGGTGGGGAAGTTTGCAGACAAAAATAAAGAGAAATGGATAAGAGGGGTAAGGAATATAATAAGGAGCCATAGCTTTCCTGACGGCATGAGTATTCCAGGTTCTCTAGGGCTTCAAGTCAGTTGTAGATGTGGTGATGTACCAAGTTTCGGGAGCATACATTGTTCCCATCTTCAGGGTATGCTGAATGGGTTAAGGAACTGAAAAGGTAGGGAAACAGAGGGCACAATAAAATATTAGGTCAAGGTCGCATAAGAACTAGAATAGAGGTAAACAGGGAGCTAATAGCACTATTAGCCCATAAATATTAGCAGTTGACAAGTTTGTACTTAGAATAGAATTGGAAAATTGTATTTGGAATTGTAAGAAAATATTGTATGTTTAAATACAAATAAATTAGGTAGAGTCAGATGAAGAATTCAATGCCACTAGCAGATGCATGGTTCAAATCCCGGCTATGGCATTGAATTTTTCAATCTGACTCTACCTATCTAAATCTTAGCCCACACATGGCTGGTGTGGAGGAATGATTAATTTGCCTTTATGAATTTGCCTAATGAATTATCTTGCCTTTGTCTTGTGTTATACTCTTTTTAAAAATATCCCTATCTTTTTTTTTTTTTATGTGCAAGCATATTATGTGACTATCATTGTTTAAATTTCCCCATTTTTCATTGCATTTTACCATCCTTCCTTTTTTAGGCATATCACACTAACCAATGAAGAAATATCACCAAATTTTTGACACACTACATCTTCTGTGCAGTTATTTTCATATTGTTTTAAAATTATATTCCTGTGCAAGTTCATTCTTTCAAATTTATCACAGATATGTACACAGAATGCCAAAGATAATCTTTGGCCAATTTTGTATTGTTTTCCGGGGTATTACATTACCTATCACAGGGCGTGGTGGCTTGATAACACATCACATATCTGAAGTGTGGGAGAGCTGCAGGAGAAGACCTGTTATTTCTGTGAATCCCTTGTCAAATCTATGAAGAGAAGCTTAAATGCAGAAATTCAAAATGCTCTTTATTTCCGTAGAAACACACTTTGGTCAGCCCTTAGAGTAGCAGAATTACGTAACATACACAAATACAATCGTCAAGGTCGTTGACCACAAATGAAGAGTTCACTTTTAAAACCCAGCTGCATGCGGACGATTCTCAAGTTTCGATTACCACTCTCACTGGCGATCCACAGCTTCTTTTATAGCTCTGCTCACTGTTCGAGAAATTACCAGTATTTTCTGCAACAGCACTAAAACCTTCCAATTATTTATCTTTATCTGTTTCGGCAAGCTTTTTATCTCCGCATTGCACTATCTGTCTCTTTGTGCACGCCGGCCACAGTAATGCTCATGACAATATTGTTGGAATTGTCATGTTTGTCATGACAACAATTTGATGAAAATAAATACTGATAAAACAACATTCCAAATATTTAGCTTAAAAAAGAAAATCCCTAAACTAAATCTGCAGTTCAAACATATGAAACAAAATATTTAGGAACAATTTTTGATTCAAAATTATCTTGGAGACATCATAGTAAGCAAATCAACAAAACAATTTTCAATTTTGAAAAGATTAGCTGGAGTCAAGTGGGGTAGTAATCGGGAGACACTGAACACTACATACAAAACATTCATCAAGCCAATACTTCTTTATAATGCAGAGGTAATAATTACAGCAAACAGTTCTAACATAGATCACCTAGAAGTATGCCAAATTCAGGCCCTGCGACTAATAACCGGTGCAGCAAAATCAATTCCAATCACGGCAATGCAAGCCTTAACTCGGAACTATCCAATACATCTAACTTTAGAGGAGCAGGCACTAATACAACATGAAAAAATGTTGCGGTTAAAAGCAACAAAATGGGAGAAAAGATTACAACCAATCAAGATGAAAACACAAACAAGTTTCCTACACAAAGTTTTGGAATTAAAAACAGATCTGAATCTTCCTAATTCTAAAGAAAACATTTTAATCAAAGAAAACCCACTGACTTTTGAACCAATTAATATTCAATTAGATTTAGAACAAATAGTTACAAAATCTGAAACTTCCAAGCATTAGCATTAGAAACTGTGAACAATAGATACCCACCTGAAGAATGGTTACATATCTACACCGATGGATCTAACTTGGACAACAACTCAGGAGCAGGAATTAAGTGTGCACTGTTCTCATTCTATCAACCAGCAGGATACCACACAACAAATTTTGATGCAGAAGTAACGGCTATTCATATTTCACTCCAACACCTTCTATACAGAATAGATAAATTCAAAAATGCTGTCACACTTTCTAAAGCAGCATTATGTGCAATAAGTTAATATAAAATGAGGTCAATCCAAATTAAAGAATGTCACAAAATGATCCAACAACTTCAAAAACTACAGAAAAGAACTATATTACAGTGGATACCTGCACATTTGGAATTGCTGGAAATGAATCAGCTGATTTTCTTGCCAAAAAAGGTGCAAATTTAATTCAGAACAAAAGTAAAAACTTACCCTTTACATCCATAAAAAATTAATCAAAAGCAAATATAAAAACAAACAAAACCAATCAATATCTAACAAAGCCAAAGATAAAAAATGGAAAATTTTAATTAAAAATCCAGAAATGATTCCAGAAATCCCACGTAAAGCTGCAGTAGCAAATTTTAGATTACTTACGGAACATGATTATTTGGCCAAACACTTACACAGAATAGGAATTTATACAAGTCCAAATTGTCCTCTGTGCAACAAAGAAGAGGAAATGACTGAACATCTTTTAACCTGTGAAGCCCTACCTGCTGGATCCACTACACAGAAATATTGGAGAGCAAAAGAGCTAATGGCTTCATTGCCAAAGCTTAGCATTTGAAATTTACTCTTGCTCTGATAACCTCTGCAGTTGAGCGCCCTTATACTCATCATTTTAGCATTTGAAAACAACAATAACATATTGTTGGAATTCTGTAATCAGCAATATTGTTAATAATTAGTCAATTATAAATTGAATAGAGGGAAAACTTGCTACTTTACTTATTTTTATTCCTGTGCAACAATAATTGGTATCACTGGAGTAAAATTCTGTTTGTTTTTCTAATAAAGTGCTGCCTTACTAGTATTCAATGAATACCATTCAAACTTCAATTTCCACCCCCTAAAAATGTTCTCACATGTACATATTACACATTTCGCTAACTTGGGTGCTCTTTAAATTGTTCCCCTTAGCATATAGCCCCTTCAAAAGGCATGTTCTGCAATAGGCGGTAAGGTATGGCTACCAATCATGATGCGAAGACTATGAAAAACTGAATGTACAAACTGCACCTCATTCACCTTTAGCCAATACGATCCAGATTGTAAAATATATGTCGCTTCTACGCCATTTTGCAACCTATGTTGTAGTTATTGGTGCAGTTCTTTAGCAGAAGGAGGGCGAATCCTGGCTAAAGCAACCATTGAAATGCCCATAGCTTTGGAAGACCACATATAATGATAAATAATGTGATGTGGAGACATGTGTGATGAGATTATCTTTGACATTGACTGTACATATTTCTCCTATGTTTAATTTCTTTTAACAGTTTGACACAAAACTAAGGAACTTTTGTATAGAATAAAAAGAAATATTTCAGAAAGTGAAGTGCCATTGTAATTAAAATTAGGCAAATGAGTCAACCTTGTATACACTTTTCTCCACTTGTAACTTACAAGGTTGACTCATTTCCCTAATTTTTATAAAGAACTTTTGTTCTCAAAGCTTGCCTATATTTTCTAATATTCCATCTTCTTCCCTTCCTCCATCTCTTCCTCCCTTTTCAGAGTAACCAAATAACCACCTTACATATTTATTACATCTATTCGGGACGGTATGCATACGGTAGAACTTCTCTGCGAAACAGTCTGTGTATTGCAATTTTTATCCACTCCTTTGGAAAACTCCAGAGTTTTACTTCATACAACTTTGACTCAACTATTGCTTCATAATGTCTTGAGCCATTGTATTGCCAAAGGGAAGTTTTCTAATAACTTTCATGGTTAATTTTCCTTTCATGCATACATATTTAGAGTTCATTCCAGCCACTGCTTCCTGAAAATTGTACTTCCTACTAAGTACTCAAAATCTTTTACTACCTTTGTAAAAATACATATTTTGACAAGTCACACTTCAGATAAATCATAATTTTGCTCCTTTTTAAAAGAGTACTATGTTTTCATTGTTCAGCCTTAAACCCTACTCTATGATTTAGTAAAAGTTCAGGCAAATGAAACACTTTTCATTTATATGTTGCACAGTATTGACTAACGAAGTTGACATATACACCATTGAAGTGTATTGCAGATTCAGTGATCATGTTGTTTCAATAAATATACAATAATGGAATACAGATATTGACATTGATTTTTATTTACACAATATTTTTTATGTATTACAAGAAATCATGACATCTCAATTCATCAAGATGATAATTTAATAATATATTCCATTTTTATAGTTAATGGACTATGAACCACGAGCAAGTCTGCAGGTTCCATTGTTGCTCAAACTCGGTGAAGATCGCCCAGCATTGGTGAAAGCAATAGAAAGCGGTGACACAGATTTAGTATATACTGTCCTCCTGCATTTACGAGAGAATATGCCATTGGGAGAGTTCCAGGTACTATTTCTGTATGAATAATCAGGTTATGTAACAATCCACAACCTACAACTTTGTTTATGATATTTGTATTAGCTGATAAGTAATTAGCTACTAATATTTTCCTGTCTGTATAAAACTTATTTCTCATTTAGCATTTCTATAATCAATGACAATTGTTTTTCCAGCATATAGGTAGAATTTAATGTTCTTGCTGCCACATGTTGATTAGATCAACAGTGCCTTCTTGGTATATAAATGCCATCCTCAAATATATTGGCAACTGTGAAAAGTGCCAGCCTGCTGCATAATATTAGCTTTTAGAAAAAAATTCATAACAAATGTAATTTTAATGCAAAATTAAAAATATAAAAAGTAATTTCTGTTGAACCTTATATTAAGTAATTGAGTCATCAAATAAGTGTCAATGATTCAGGAATATATATACTCGTCTACCATTGCTGTTTTGCAACACTAGTTATAACATAATACCGTGAATCTAAGAGTTCCCTATTTACATATATAGACATAAAAATAATTATAATAATCAAGTATGGATTTGGAAATTAAAAAGATAAACCTTACTTTGCAAAGTTAAGCATTTCTAGCCACTTTCCTCACTTCTAGATCTGTATCCATATCTTACTCATCCTAATATGAAATAACTTTGTCATCATCTCTCCCTGGTACAAAAACATTGCAAGAATAACTTTCCATGTTCATTTTTACAGATTATAATCAGGACTGAAAACGATATGGTAAAAACGTACATTGGCAAGGGTTGAAAATACTGTCCTTCAAATAACAAAAGATCCCTTTTAATGACCAGAAACACTGTTAGAAAGAAGGAAGTTTGCTCTTTTCATTGTCATAAAGGGCATCCTTATAGAATGTTTCAAAAATAATTATTAAATTTTAGATGAGTCGTATTTCTTACACATCTCGTCATATGGGAGAGGATATACATAGAAAAACATAAAAACCAACTAATGAACTTTGAAATCCCGCTAGAAGAGAATCCCACATTTCAGTTCATCACTAAATCAACAGATGGCAGCAACAACCCCAGAATTACCCACACCGCTGGATCTAGCTTCAGTCGCACAAGAGCCGTAGATGCAAACGAAGATTTGCGAAACATGTCCTCAAAATAGGTACGAAAGTGAAGCAGATGTGTAAGAAATACGACTCATCTAAAATTTAATAATTTTTCGCTTCACTGTGGTGTTCCAATACAGTTAAATCTCGATATATTTCAAAAATAAGTTTACAGCCTCACAAACATTGATTGATTAGATCAACAATGGCAGTCTTTGCTCAGTATTGTGGCTTTATAGGTTCGTGGAATTAAAAGTTCGATTTGCAGATATTCCAAATGTTCTTTATTTCCGTAGAAATACACTGTTCAATTCTCACGTAACATTACGTCACATACACAACACAATCTACCAAAGTCGATGACCACACAAACAACATTCTGACGTAACTCCTGTTACGTCTCTCTGTTTACGACTACTGCTCTGTTCACAACTGACTCTTGGCGAGTCGTCACTCTCTTAAATACCTCATTGATAATTTGAGACTGTTCAGTAACAATCAAGAAATTGAATGTTCTTCGTCAAAGTTGTACCCATAAGAATAATAAAATTCCTCTAATACAATAATTAATAATACAATATTAATTGAGAGTAATGCAGTAGTAATTAATGTACAAATATGTAAAGAAAGCTCAGGTCAAATAACTTTTAATGTGTTACATTTTTAACAACTAGATTCTTAGAGATATAACTTTTACAAAAAAATCATTATCTACTTTATTAATATTACTGCTTAAAATCTCATCAGTTGTCTGTGGCATTATTTTTAGTAGAATATTTTTACAGCTTTTTGGAGATTCTTATTATTAAGATTTTGTAGCTTAGCTGGGAGTTTATTATATAGAATAATTCCTTTGTGAGAGATAAAATCTAAACTCAGAGTGAGGCATTGATGTTTTAAGTGCATATTTTTACTGTTCCTAGTATTGTATTCCTTTGGCATTCTGTGTTAATATTCTTTCCATTTTAGATGACTTTCCTCACCAACCATATAGTGAGCAAAGATCTCTTGTTGTTTCTATATGTTTTCTGGCAAACCTTAAGTCAAGAGTAGCTGATGTGAATGTCAGTTGGTGTAAATGAAAAGAAATTTCTACCAAGTTTTTGTGCATTAACTAGAGCATTAATGCAGTAATAAAAATGTATAGTAGGTCCTCATATATCCAACTCTTTAATTCAGATCTCCTTTTCACAAATGCAGTTTTTTCTCATTCTTGTGCATCCATTATAATTTAATAGCTTGTTACTCTCTAACTTTAAGAGATTTTTAAATTTTATTTACATAGGACCCAATATACAAATTGCTGTAGGTAGGGATGGCTGTTTACAGGCAAGGTGGTAAACATATTACATAGAATAAGGATTTTCTGTAGGTTTTTCGTGAGCTAAAGTGTTTTTCTGCATTTCAGAGTAGGAAAGTGGTTGTATGTATGGATAAAGATTTTTGGATGCGTTTAATACAATATTCCTTCTCTGAGGTGGTCACGCTTCAATATCTATGTCTACTTGGCACTGTTAGAGAGAAAGTTCAAAGGGAAGTGTTAAAAGAAGTGAAATAAAAAGAGGATATTAAATAGCAATATAGTTTTTATGAGGGCAAATCAATAAGTCTTTGCCCCTATATTTTTTCAGCCAAATTACGAATGTAAAACAAAAAACCAACATATACATTCGAAGTAGTGGACTTTTCATGGGCTGGTCCTCAGAGTTTCCAGCAGCTGCCCCGTCAAGACATTCAAAATTGCAGGTGTGCTTAACATGTCCATGGCTTATGACCAACGAAGTGTGATCCATTTCCTATGGACTGGACAAACACCCATTGTGATCCATAGGGAAATGCAGCCAACATAAGTGAAAAGGTGTCTTGCTTTGAGAAGTATGAGATGGTGATGTTCTGAGTTCAAAAATGGCTGTGAAAACCTGCATGACAATGAGAGTGTGTTAGCGAAGACAAGACAACAGTGTGACAGTGATTCCATAGTCAGATGGCCAGCTTCTACCTTAACAACATCACAAAATTAGTGCAGTGATGGGACAAATGTCTGGACTGGTATTGGGACTATGTGGAAAAACAGTGAAAGGCATAACGAATAATATCTACGTGTTTAGTTGACTGTTTCTTATTTTACCAGGAAAAAAAAATAGGGGTAAAGACTTTTTGATTTGCCCTCAAGCACACCTTTTTATGTTAAAAAAAAACCACACATTGTTCCACTTCTAGGAAAAAATGTAACATTTGTCTTGAAACTGCTTCAAAAATACCTAACTCTGGTAAAAGTTGACATTCCTCTGCAATGTCAAACAATAGGAAAAGATCCCTCCTTGACCTCCCCATATCTAATAGCCAATACTGATGGTACTATCCAAATGTGGATTTCCTGTGACACTAGAACCTGCAAAGTCTGTGTACTTTGTAGTGATTCTTAGCCATCAGCTGGTGATATCAACAATAAAAATATGAAACAAGAATAATTGTGGATGGCACAATACAATTAACATTGAAAAACTATTGAAAAATCACTGCTGAAATAAAAGTAGAGATATGAGTGCATATGATTGCAGTAAAAATCAGAAGAAGATAAGACTTACTTTCAGAATGATGAATGACACTTAACAGGATGGTAACTTAGAAAAGATAGAAGAAAGTTGGTGATTAAATGGTTTAGCACTGAAAAGTAGCATAATGTTTCAATATCAGGCCCAATTTTGCAAGAGAAGTGCTAAATTTCAATGGGAAACTATCTAATAGAGATGCTAATAAAAATAAAGGTGTGAAACAGGAATAATTATGGATCATGCAATGCAGTTGACAAATAAGAACTTGTAAAGCATTGCTCCTGAAATAGAAATTGGGACATCAGTACATCTGGAGCAAGAAAAGCCCAGAGGTGGCTAAGATTTTTTTGTAATGATAAATTACACTTATAGGGCAGTATTGCAGTAAAAAAATAAAGAAAAAATTAATTCTTGATTCATACATGGTTTAGTGCAATATCAGCACCAATCTCAGAAACTATTTGTAGTTGGTTTATTAATATTCATCACTTACTTGTTTATATTAATGAGAGACTAGTTTCAAAGGCCTTTGAAACTAGTCTCTCATTAATATAAACAAGTAAGTGACAAGTATAAACCAACTACAAATAGTTTCTGAGATTAATTTTGACGTCACTGTTACTAAATTCCTCCAAACACATATATCAGCACCAATATTTCAGATCCCATTTGGGGAGATTATTTCCTATCCTCTTCCCTGGAAGTATGAATGTGTATGCGTATGTGTGGGTGTGTGTGCATACATGTGCATGATATCTAATGAATGAAAACATATCTTTTGGCAATATAGGGTGAATCACCTAAAACTTGCACCACCAATATTTCACCTCTTCATTCTTCCAGAAATGGTTTGATAATGGCCTCCCTGTATCTCTGTTCATTAGCTGTTTCTTAAATGAACATAGGCCCTATAATTCTGTATGTATTCACAGCACACCAAACACCAATTTTTTGGTCATTCAATGGCATTTGGTGTACAAGACATAGTTTTTCTGCACTCCAGTATCTGTTGTTTTGTGACTATGGTCATTTAAATAAAAGCATGCTTCATCTGGAAATAAAATTAAATGTGGGTCAGTTGTGTGATCATTAATTTTATTTAACACTCATCTGCATACATTTACTCTGTTGACATTATTGTGAGATTATAATTCCTGAACTGTAGTTATTCTATAGATTTTTAATTTTAAAAGTATAGTGGCTTTCCAAGCCGAGAATTGTAAGACCCACTATTCTGTGCTAGCCTACTTAGAGATTTTCTTGGACTTTGTTTTAACTTTTGTCGTATTTCCTCTAGTTTGTTCTCTTTAAGAACACGGTGCTTTACTTTCTACTTTCTTATCTCCAGAACAGAACCCAATTGTCTAAACCAGATTACAAACTATGCCTCTGTGAGGCGCTCGAACATTAAGGAATCTGTCAATAAATAGCCACGTCACTTGTCTGCAAGAGTTTGTTCTTACATAAAATCAAACATGGCGATTGTGTGTTCTAAAGTATAGTCACTTTTTGGCATTATTACAGCCCTAACACACATTAACACTGGACAGTGTGCTCTCACAATTTACCAACTCGCACAACTTGTAGTGAGCAGGTGAAATATGAAGGGAAATAGAACTGGTTTGATCCTTGCAAGCAGTGCTGCCCACCCACTCCAACATTGGCAGCTTGGATCATTGTCAAATATAAGGCATGGTACTAAAATCAATAAATACCAAAAACATTATATATATATATATATATATATATATATATATAGTTGTATCTGCTTGCCAACATTTTGCATAATTAAGAAATTGTGAAAAAATATATATCACCTGTTTGTGATTCTAGTGATGTCATTTTAGATTCCTATCCTCAGACTTTGTTGGAATGTTGGTAAACATTCCTAGTTGCTCAAAACTAGATGTTAAGTGTGTAAATGCTTGATTACAATGATAGTGGCTATGTTATGATATGATGTAATTATTAGAGCATGTCCATTTGCAGATAATGAAGACAATAATTGTTGAAAATGACAGCAGTGCAAAATCAGAAATAATGATGTATCATATGAAGGCAGTTGCAAAGATGGTTAAAGTTATAATGTCAAATGACAATAACATTTGCAGGACTTCAAATTTATACTTTAATTTTAAAGTACCTATTTTTTTTTCTGGTACACACAATGCCAAAGAAACTCTTCGGCCAATTTTGTATCTTTACCAGGGTCTTTTGAGCATGTCCTTTACATTACCTATCACAGAGTGTGGTGGCTTGATAACATGTGTGTCCAAAGTGTGGGAGAACTGCAGGAGAAGAGCTGCTATTTGTGTACCCCTTATCAAATCTATGAAGAGAAGGTTAAATGTGGTCTTGGAAAACAGTGGCTGGTGGATGCAATACTAATGCAATGTTTGTGTATGTGTATTTTTTTTATCTCTAGCATTACAGAAATTGTTTTCCTATAATTGACTCATCATACTTTAGAAACTATAAATAAATAAATAAATAAATGAATAAATACGTGTATATGCATACAGATGTCATTGATATTATGGTAATAGTATTGCATTACAATTTTGGTCTAAAATTTTGTTGGAATTCTATAATCAGCAATATCTTAATAAAAGTAAATTAGCCAATTATAATGTAATTTTGAGTCAAACTAGTGCTCAATGCTCCATATATTACTGGTATTTTCCTAGAACACATTTCGTTAGGACCTTCCTAACCTCCTCTGCTAATATCAACTGTTAGGAATGGCCTAATGAAATGCGTTTTAGGTAAATACTACAATATATGGAGCACCAATACTAGCTCGACTCAAAATTATATTCATTTTATGCTTCATTGTATCATAGTCCTTACTCATAGCAATAGTCAATTACATTTTGAATTGTTAGAGGGAAAACATGCTACTTTAATTGTTTTTGTTTCTAAGCAGCAACATGTATTGGCATCACTATGGAGTACAATTCTGTTTGTTTATCTTATAAAGTGCTGCCGTACTATGTATTTAATGAATACCATTGAAGCTTATACAAAGTCTATGACAAATTGAATGCACATGCGCATATACTCCACCTCTGTCTACTTTAGCCAATATGATCCAGATTGTAAACATTTGTGTCATTACTGTAACCCCTGTGCAGTTCTTTAGCAAAAGAGGGCGAATCCTGGCTAAAGCAACCATTGAAATGGCCATGGCTTTGCAAGGCCACATAACAATAAATAATGTGACGTGCATGCGATGTGCAGTGAAATTATCTTTGGCATTGACTATACATACGAGAGAAAATGTCACAAACCTTTTATTCTCGAATAGCTCTTATTGAATTTAAATAGTTAATAAAAAAAAGTGCTGTTAAAAGTGAAGCAAAAACTAAATTTTATTTGTGTATGGGCGTGTGTGTGTTGCGTGTGTGCGCGCAAGTGAAGCTAAATTCATGCTGAAAGACTTAAAATTGAATCATCCTTTTAAGTCTTTCAACAAGCTCTTATTGAATTCAGAAGTACTAAGTGCTGCTTTAATTGACTAATTGGTTGTCAATCCAATAATTTAGCCTACCCATGCTTAATTTGAACAAGAAGCTGTCACTTAACTAGCATCCAGAAATGCTTGAAGAAATCAGACTTTAAACTAATTGCTGATGTTAAACTGATTTGTCCTTAGTTATGCATTTGGAATTGTAATTCGGTACCAGTCTAAACATACCTATAATGTATTATTTCTGTTTTAAGACAGTTTCTTCAGTTGTAGGATAAGCTGTATTTATAGATCATGTTATAAAACTGGAAAATAACACTACATTTTCAGGAAATCTTACCTCAGGTTTTACAGTTTCTATTAGTAATTCTTTCATGTGATATTCTTAGGGATTAATGTTTACTGAAAAGTTTACTTTAAGCATCTTCAGTAGCTAATGTTTGATTAATGCTTTCTAGATGGCAGTACGTAATTATCCTGTGGCTCAGGCTCTATACTTAAAATATTGCCGAGATCACAATCAAGAAACCCTTCGTGACATATATGTACAAGAGGATGATTACAATGCCCAAGCTGCTTGCTTCATACGAGAACTCTATGATACTAAGGTAGGAATTGCCGCTTAATGAAAATTGTCTTTGAATTACAGAGCAGAAACTGTTTCAAGGTTTGCTGCCCATGCCATGTTGTTTTTAATGACACTTTGAAATGTTTGTGAATTTCTTCTTTAGCTGCCCTCTTATACCGCTGTGTGGTGTCAGGATAATGTTTGTAAACTTTAGATAAAATTTTACAAAAATTGCATAATGCATTTTGATTTGAAATCTCCATCTGAATTAAAAATAGATTTGTAATGGTTTCATCAGTATTTATTTACTTCAAATCTTTGGACTCTCAGAATTATTTATTGTATGCTCTTAACAATATCATAGTGAAGCTTTTTAATTTTTGTTATACAGAAAAACCTCATTAAAATGATTTCCAAGGGATTTGAATGTCAGCAAATAAACAGAAGTATAATTTAAATCTATATACATTTAAAAACCAGCTTTAAGCAAAAGTCCACTATTTAAGAAGTCTTTTTCTTGAGCTAAATTAAGGTAGATGCATATAATGTATCCTTAAGATTACTTTTATGTTTAGGCTAACTTCTTAAGATTTTATTGAGAATGTCAATAATGTAAAAATACTGTATTTGAAATGTTTGTAATCATGTCATATTAATACTGAGCTTTCTTTCTTTTTGTTTGTTTTGCTATCAGTAAGTTATACGAGGGTCACTAGATAAAATAATATTGAGAAGCAGAATTTTGACCACTCTTGGGGAGTTATAATAGCTGACTCATTGTTAATGCAATGGTAGCAGACAGAGCAGACCCTCACTTTACGAGGGTCATCCAATAAATAAGTTTCCCTGTTTTCTTTTCTCTCTGCAAACCACAGGTTTTAAAATTAAGTTGGTACTGCAAAAACTTTCAATGGAGTATGGTGGCTGTGCTTGAATTTCAACAACACATGCTTGCTCCGCATTTGTCAGTATGGCACCAGCTACCATGGTACTACCACTTGAAAGCATGTCCGCATATGAACTCCATTTTGTTATTCGCTTTTCATGGCGAAAAATGAAATGCCTATTAGTATTCATTGCCATTTAGTGTGTGTTTATGGTGAAGGATGAATAAGCATCCAAATGGTTCACCTCTGGCATTCATGGATCCTGGAAAGATGGCAAAATGTGCACAATGAGTGCAGTGGCAGGTCTATTACCACTACAAACAATGCAGCCACTGTTGCAGTTCAGAATGTGGTGGACAAAGATCAGTGCATCAGCATTGATGAGACAATAAATCAACTGCATCCTGGTATGGAAATTGGATGCTCCTCTGTTGCGACGATTAAGTCAGATGTCTTGCAGTTTCGAAAAGTCTGTTCAACATAAGTCCCATGTTTGCTTACTGATGCTCTCAAGCAACAGTGGATTGAGGCAGAACTTCAAATGGGACCTTTTCCCCATCTACCATATTTTCCAGATCTTGCTCTGAGTGCTTTCCATCTCTTTCCACAACTCAAATCGCACCTTGGAGGGAAGCAATTTGCGACTGATGGAGAGTGAACTGCTGGCAATGGAGACAGGACCTGACCTGGTATGACGATGGTATCAAAACACTTCTGCCAGGATACTAAAAATGTTTGGACAGAAATAGTGACTATGTGGAGAAGTAGTGTATGAGTTGTAGAATGAAAATTAAATATTTCAATAGCGTAAATGACCCGCTCATATTTTTTGTATAATAGGGAAACTTAGTTTTTGGATGGCCGTGGTATTTTTGAAGTTTGGAAACTGCAAACTTTCTTGCAATGCATTGGAGATTAGAGATATCATTTTCGGGCAATGATCTTGGATGACTTAACCACCTATCCAGGTCAAGAGAGCAAGGAGTGCCAGAAAGAAAATGGTTGCTTCTTTCTTCTCTACAAGTGGTCACTTGCAACAGTTGTGCTCAAAAATCAGAAAACTGTTATTGCAAAACAGTATACACAAGTTTGCCTTCTGAAAGTGTTTAAAAAGTTGAACAAAAGCATCCAAAGACAGCACTAAGGGGCACTTTGTTGCATCATAACAATGCATCACCTCATAACGGCTGATCTAACAATGGAGTTTCTGCAAGGAACTGAGGCAAAACTACTTATTCATCCACTCCATAGTGTCTACCTATGATTTCTTCCTATTCTCTATGGCGAAGAAGTTATCAGTTTTCTAACCCTAAAGAAGCAGTTGCAGCATATGAAGAAGAGTTATTGACAGTGCCAGAAACAGAGTGGCATGGATGCTTCCAAAATGGTTCCAGAGGATTGGACGATGCATGCAGTGCCAGAGAGAATTCTTCAAGAAAAAGGGATAAACAAAATGTTTCTATTAGTATACATTATTCGCTATCTCAATACTAATCCATTGTCCCTCGTACAGTGTCTAGAAAAAAGTATCTTAGACAAAGCAAACTAAAATAATAGCTATGAGTAGTCAGTGATAATGGTTATAAGTGGAAGAAATATGCAGGTACAGTTGTCTGTTCATGTTACAGAATTCAACTTCAAGCGAAGCTTCCTTGAGTTCTGCTACAGAAAGTTTTCGAAGAGCTAGGAATGACTTTGCAGCTAATCTAACAGAGGAACAACAGAAACTGTTAAGGTAGAACTAATAATCTCATTTACATGAAATATACACAGTGGTCCAAGTTTAGTGTGAAGCTATTTTTTTGGGGGGGGGGGGGGGAGTGTCCATTTTATATACAGTTGAACCTGCTTTATATGTAACCTAGTTACATGTAACTGTATTTATGCATAAATATTTGCAGGTCCCAATAAAATCTAATTTAGAAACATATTAATAGAACCTTATGTATGCGTAATGCAGTTATATGTATTAAATATCAGCGACATACAACTGGGTTTTACATAATTAAATGAGGACATCACATATATACTGTCTTAAAATAAACTTGAACTGCTGTTTCCTTATTGCTGCTGACAAAGTTGCAAGCTGAGTGGGCCGTTTTCAGCCATGGAAACTAAAGACAAAGACATTAGCTTGTATATGTCCTTCGGCACAACAGTATCATAGCAACAACAGAAAAGTAAAAAAAAATTTAGGTATCTGGTGTTTACTGTTGAACAGCAGTTTTGTCCTTCACTTCTCAGTTGCTCTTAATCAGTCATGGAGAAAAGAAAAAGGAAATACCTAGATCGGAAAGTAAAATTCATGGGAGATGTGGCACTTAATAAACACAAAATCAAAACCTTATGTGCTTCTAACTTAGTAATTATGTATAGTATGTGTTATCATCAGTGACAGAAAATCCCAGAAAAAACTTATCCAGATAGTACAAAATTGAATCGAGAATATATTGACACATTGCTTCACTCACACTGTTTATTCACAGGACATGTTTCAAGAGCTCTTGCTCCTATCCTCAGCTGATACTCGACTAGTGCAAGTTGTAGTGGTTTCTTCTTTCTCCGTATTGTCAATAGATGGCGTGATGTACTTGTCAAAGATGTCCGGTGGTGGAGTTTCAAAATTCATGACTCTATGACGATTTTTGTTGATAAAGATTTTTTCCCATACGGAAAGGTCTATGGGGTGATTAACGTATTTTATTAGAGATGTTTCCAAATTGATGTCATGTCTAGTATTCAAAAAATGAAAAGCCACTGCTGATTTTTCTGTTTCACCATTTTTAATGTTTCTCATATGTTCTTTAGTTCTGATGTTAATATTTCTTTTTGTTTTTCCTATATAAATTTTAGGGCAAGTTTCACATTTGATCTCATAGATTCCTGGTTTTTCTTTGGTAGTGATTGAATTTTTGGGAGGGCCTTTTAACAAATTTCTGATATTAAACCTATTTTGAGGTGCAAGAGTTATGTTGTGTTTTGAGAAGATTTTTTGGAATTTGTTATAGGCTGATGGGTGGAAGGTGAATTTTTTAAAAAGTTTTTTCTCTTTTTCTCCTGTAGGTTCTAGGGTGGTGGTTTCTTTTATTTTCTTAGCTTTGTTGAGTCTGTTAACTGTTTTGTCTACTAAATTTGGGTTGAAACCGTTGGATATAGTTACTTTTTTTATGTGTAGGTATTCTTCTTGATAATATTTTATACTTTTATTTATAATATTTTATACAAGTTTATACTTATCCAGATAACTCACTCTGACCCAGATTCGAAATCAGGACCTCTTTATGCGGGCTGTGTAGGCATTACATCAGTGCAAAAAGGTGTAGTGAAAAAGCTTTATGTTCATTAATATGTTTTGCAAAATGAGTTGCATGCATTTAATGCAAGAAAAGTGAAACAAGCCAAATTAATTGAATAACTTAAAGATAAACCAGTTTTTAAATAATGTTTGCTTCATATATATTTTTATTGTTTGTTAAGTTTATATGTAGGCCCACTGTATTACTTGAAAAAATGATATATTATCAAAACTTCATTTGTAAGTAATTCTGAATTATAAACAATCTTTCCTCTTCCCCATGATAGACATATAAATCAGGTTCAACTGTACCGTCTTTAACATCTCAGGTCATATTGTGTTTTTTATCTTTGGAACAATTACTCACCGGCAATGATGTTCACTCATTTTCAGATTGGGGGAGGTGGGTATTACTTGGTAATTACATTAGATTCACACACACATTCATATTTCCAGATTCTAGGGAATATGGGAATAATTCTAATCTGAGACCTCTAGATTTAAAGACTAGCATGTTAAGAGCCACAAAGGCAGTCAGTATGCAATAATGATTATTTCCTTTTTAACAGATATGTGTTGTGCAATACCTTAAGTACTTGAAATGTCCTTTGTCAGAGTTTACTCAAACCTATTATCACATTAACTTTAAAGAGAGTCGATTAATGACACTAAACAACACTTACTTTTAAATTTTTCCAGAACATGTTTCAGAGACTTTGCCTCTATCCTCAGCCGGCCATCAACTGGTTCTCATTGGTGTAGTTGACGATATTTTGTCATAGGTCTCCTCTGGTGGCGGTTCAAGGAACTTGCTGAACAAATCTTTCTGGGGGATGCCGAAATTGAATACTTTGTTCCTATTTTTTGAAATGAAAATTTGTTCCCATGTGGATAGTTCTTGTTTTCCTGATGTATGTTTTAGTAGTTTTGGTTCTGGATTTATGTTGTGGTTTTTTTTCCCAAAAATGTGTGGCAACTGCTGATTTTTCTAATTGTTTATATTTTATGTTTCTAAAGTGTTCCTTTGCTCTTGTTTCTAAACTTCTTTTGGTTTTTCCAATATAAATTTGACTACAGTCACTGCATTCAATTTGATATATACCAGATTTTTTATTAGATGGAATGGCATCTTTGATGTTTGAGCAAATTAGGTTTTTAAGGAGAAATGTTTGACTGGTGCTAGTTGAATGTTTTGTTTTTTGAAGACTTTTTTTAATTTATCATAGGCCTGTGAAAATCATATTAGTTTCTGTAGCTGAGAGGGTTGTGGTTTCCTTTATTAGCTTCTTTTTTGCTAAGTTCACTTTTTTGTCTACTAATGATTTGGGAAAGTTATTTTTTGTGCTATTTCAATTATTTTGTTGTATTCTGTTTTGTATTCTTCTGCTGTGAGAGGGATGTTTACCAGTCTGTGTGCTAAACTGTTGAAGATTGCCTGTTTGTGGGATCTTGGATTGTAGGCATTAGCTTTTATGTAGTTGTCTGTCTGTGTTGGTATTTCTGTAAATACCAAAGTTTAGTCTGTTTTTATTCCTCATTATTTTTAGATCCAAGAATGGTAAATACTCGTCTTTTTCTATTTCTGCAGTGAACTTGATGCTTTTTTCTTGGATATTTAAAAGTTTTAGTGCATCACTGATGTGTTTTTTTTTTTTTGGTACTATTGCAAAGATGTCATCTACATATCGTTGCCAGAGTTTGAACATCCAAGGGAAACCTTTGGTGATCCTTATTTCTAATGCGCTCATGTACAGATCGGCCAGGAAGGGTGATAGGGGGTTGCCCATTGCTAACCTTGAATTTTGATTGAAATATTTTGTTTGAAACTGGAAGAAATTTTGTTCTATGCATAATTTGGTTAGTTCGATGTAGTCTGAAATTTCAGGTGATGCCATTCCAAGTGATTTGAGCCATTTTTCTATCAACGGAATGGCATCACCTGAAATTTCAGACTACATCGAACTAACCAAATTATGCATAGAACAAAATTTCTTCCAGTTTCAAACAAAATATTTCCACCAAACTTCAGAGTTAGCAATGGGCAACCCCCTATCACCCTTCCTGGCCGCTCTGTACATGAGTGCATTAGAAATAAGGATCACCAAAGGTTTTCCTTGGATGTTCAAACTCTGGCAACGATATGTAGATGACATCTTTACAATAGTACCAAAAAAACACATCAGTGATGCACTAAAACTTTTAAATATCCAAGAAAAAAGCATCAAGTTCACTGTAGAAATAGAGAAAGACGAGTATTTACCATTTTTGGATCTAAAAATGAGGAATAAAAACAGACTAAACTTTGGCATTTACAGAAAACCAACACAGACTCACAACTACATAAAAGCTAATGGCTACAACCCAAGATCCCACAAACAGGCAATCTTCAATAGTTTAGCACACAGACTGGTAAACATCCCTCTCACAGCAGAAGAATACAAAACAGAATACAACAAAATAATTGAAATAGCACAGAAAAATGACTTTCCCAAATCATTAGTAGACAAAAAAGTGAACTTAGCAAAAAAGAAGAAGCTAATAAAGGAAACCACAACCATCTCAGCTACAAAAACTAATGATTTTCAAAAAATTCACTTACCATCCATGGGCCTATGATAAATTCAAAAAAGTCTTCAAAAAACAAAACATTCAACTAACACCAGTCAACCATTTCTCCTTAAAAAACCTAATTTGCTCAAACATCAAAGATGCCATTCCATCTAACAAAAAATCTGGTATATAGCAAATTGAATGCAGTGACTGTAATCAAATTTATATTGGAAAACCCAAAAGAAATTCAGAAACAAGAGCAAAGGAACACTTTAGAAACATAAAATATAAACAATTAGAAAAATCAGCAGTTGCCACACATTTTTGGGAAAATACCACAACATAAATCCAGAACCAAAACTACTAAAACATTCATCAGGAAAACAAGAACTATCCACATGGGAACAAATTTTCATTTCAAAAAATAGGAACAAAGTATTCAATTTCGACATCCCCCAGAAAGATTTGTTCAGCAAGTTCCTTGAACTGCCACCAGAGGAGACCTATGACAAAATATCGTCAACTACACCAATGAGAACCAGTCGATGGCTAGCTGAGGATAGAGGCAAAGTCTCTGAAACATTATTATTAAATTTTAGATGAGTCGTATTTCTTACACATCTGCTTCACTTTCGTACCTATTTTGAGGACATGTTTCGCAAATCTTCGTTTGCATCTACGGCTCTTGTGCGACTGACGCTAGATCCAGCGGTGTGGGTAATTCTGGGGTTGTTGCTGCCATCTGTTGTTGCCCCAGAATTACCCACACCGCTGGATCTAGCGTCAGTCGCACAAGAGCCGTAGATGCAAATGAAGATTTGCGAAACATGTCCTCAAAATAGGTACGAAAGTGAAGCAGATGTGTAAGAAATACGACTCATCTAAAATTTAATAATTTTTCGCTTCACTGTAGTGTTCCAATACAGTTAAATCTCGATATCTCTGAAACATGTTCCGGAAAAATTTAAAAGTAAGTGTTGTTTAGTGTCATTAATCGACTCCCTTTAAATTTAATTTATCATAACAACGCTGTTTTCAACACTTCCAAGAAAGGAATTGCTATTATCACATATTGATACTAAAACAAACTTCAGTCGTTTTGAATAGCATTAAAATACCAAAAGGAATGAAGGGTGTCCTCTCAAAGAATTACTCCATAATGTCAGTAGGAAATCAAATTAGGTGAACATGGCAGTCAGTCAGTGCTATGGGAAAATGTCAAGATAGTTTTTTTTCAGTATAGTAAAACTTGAGGGAGCTTCATCTTGCTGGAAGTACAGTTATTTGTTACACTTCCATTGTAATCATAAACACTTAATGCATTTTAATTTTTATATTGATTATTGACTGTTAAACATCATTCCCAATCTCAAAAACAAAATATGTAATCTGTGCTGTGTATGGACTTTTGGACTACTTTGTATATCAATATTTAAATAAGCTACTAATTAGGTTAATTGATGGAAATTAATCGTTCTTCCACACTAGCTGTGTGTAGGCTAAGATTTGGATAGGTAGAATCACAGAACATCTAGTAGAAGTGAACCTCCCATGTTAATCGTTGGCAACACAGGGTAATCACAGCACCCCTATCAGATGGCAAACTAAATTATGAAAAATTGCACACCCAAATGTTGATATTGCTGGAAGCTATTACAGCTGTATTTTTCATACCTACCTAGTTGTCAGCTTATCATATGTTCCAATACCACATTACTATAGATGACACACACAGAGTGACTGTAGTTTCCAAGTTGTTGCATTTTATAAAAGCTCACATAATCATCTTCTATTATCTGTAGGAACATAGTATTAGGGACATATAATCAGCTAAGTTTTGCAATGAATTTTGTGCATGGCACATGTTCATTATTTTCTACTTAAATGAATTACTTCAAAAATTTTGTATGAACTTTCAAGGTATTAACAATAGAATGTGGTATTTGACAGGAAAATTTGAATAACAACACTGTTTTGACAGTTACTGCTTTCTTTTATTATTCCGTTTTATTAGCATAACATATTAACTTGAAATTGACTTAAATAACATGAGTAATTCAACTCAGTTACAAAGAATTTATGGCACAACATTAGTTACAACATTGCAGCTGCAACTCAAAACACTTAAAAGTGATGCAACATGGTCAATTCACTTAATTACAAAAAATATTAACAAAACATTCTGTGTAACATTGTGTATATTTCTAAATCATTTAAATGATATGAATAGTATGAGTAACCTTTTTCATTTAAGACAAAGACACGTTAAGTTGACCCAAGCAATACCCAGCATTTGCCTATGATCAGAGGCAAGTTTTTGTGGTGACAGTTATTTATAAAATTTGCATTAATAATTTTAATTGGTTTTTTTTACCATAAATTTGTATTAATTTTGCGCAAAATGTTGGGGAAGAATTCATGAGTAATGACATGGCTCAAATGAAAAGTAACAGGAACTAGAGTAGCACAACTGTTAAAACCCTTTTTTTCCAAATTAAAACATTTTATTTGAAATCAGCAGATAGTAGATAACATGAATGAGATCAAATATCACACATCAGACATCGCCAAACTGCAGTATACAACAAGTTGTGATATAAATATTAAAAGCAGAAGCATTATTAACAGTGAAGTATTCTTCATTTTTGAGTTTGATTAATGAGTCACTATGTTTACACTCAACTTCACTTACTATGTTGTATAATAGAAACGTTTTCAAGATCGTAACGTTTGGAGGATGTTAAAAAGGAGAAAAAGAAAAAAAAAAAACTAAAAAGCGCCGTAATATGACAGAAGCAAAAACAATCTACCTAATTCTTAGTCATTTTAATGTGGCTGTACAACGAAAACACATGTTGTATGAATATTTAAATTCAATTGGTCCCACTGTGTAGATCTGCCATTTTGTGTTCCAATGTTATTGTTAACTGAAGCATGTGATAGGCTGTTCCTTCAGGGGCATGTTCAAAGGTGTGCATGAATGTACGCTAATGAGTAAAAGTTTGTAAACTCGTCTAAATTATTACTGTAGCTCTCTGTACCTGGGTATGATGTTTATTGGAATTGACATACATAGTGGGTCCAAATGACCTCGCTGTCGATGGGCCCTAAAACACCACACATTCACTCACCTCCGACATACATAGTGATTGATTTCTGTCCCATACAACAGTTATGCACTGAGTTATCTACCCCTCCTCTATAAACTGTTGTGCAAATCATCCATTAGAAGGCATTCAGGAAAGGCGTAAGTTGCCTGTCTCTTAGCTCGTTGCATAAATTAAAAAATAAATAGGGGCAGGTGACTCACCTGGTACATTAAAATTATGGTTGGTTGGTATCTAATGTTGAGCACTTGATAATAAAATCATTCGTTCTCGTGCACTCCAATATTTAGCGGGAAGGTTGATCTCCGGAAGGGGACCTTTCTCCAAGGATGCAAATGTACTAAACCAAACTCAATCAAAATTCTCCAGTGGAATACTGGAGGACTGTCACAAGCCAAAAAGACATTAAAATTATAAATTATAATTAATAATACATAGTGCTTTGTACAATGATTAGAGTTTATAAAAGGCATCTTAAAGCCTCTGTAACTGCCTAAACAAATCTCAAGCCATTGTTTTATCTGGGGACATACTAGAACAAGAAGCTAAGCTGTCATGCAAAGGCTTAGTGCCTAACTCTGCATCACCTTCATTACTGTCACTGTTCCTTAGAAGTCCTTGAACTGGTATACTGTGAAAGCTGATGGTACTATCACCTCCATGCTCAAACCTAACACTGCATGGAACAATTTCCAAATGTCTTGATACCACTTCATGTTTTAACCTATGTCTAGAACTGTTTATAAAATCTATTTCGAGAAAATGGTACTCACATACATTCAAACAAAGCACAAATTTCATTAAACTTTGCAGATATCTTTCCATTGCTGTAGCAATGCTGGCTCCCGAGGAAATGTATAGAAGTATACATTGGAATATGTGCTTTGTAATTCTATGGGCTGATAATAGCTCCTCCAACATTGGGAATTTGCAGGAATACTTCAATCGTAACTTGGTATTGTACCATATTCTGTTAAGAGTAAACAAACAAACATGTTGAAATATCTTAAAAATAAGTTTAAACAAGAGAGATCTCCAATAATAAATTAATGATAATGTAGTTCTGGCAGAAAGTAATTTCAGTGAAATGCATGCTTTCTTCAAGGCATTGACTATAATACCAATTTTAAGGACAGTGGGATATGTGAATGGCTAAAAAAAATCAATTTTTTGTTTTGTATCTTATAAAAATCTACAAGATTTTACGAATCCTATGATATATTGCACTATAGGTGTTCTTAGTATTTAAGCCCTTTAAATAATTATTTAAATATGGCATCTTGCCCTTTTAAGTACCTTCATCACTCAAAGTATAAACTTGAAAGAAGCGTAGGGACAGTGAAGCACAAATTAGTACAAAATTGAATCGAGAATATATTGACACATTGCTTCACTCACACTGTTTATTCACAGGACATGTTTCAAGAGCTCTTGCTCCTATCCTCAGCTGATACTCGACTAGTGCAAGTTGTAGTGGTGTGTAGAAAATAATATAATATGCTGTCAATTCTTAATTTGAAAATGCGTAAGAAAACAGCCATTTTAAAACAAAAATTCATGAATCTTCAAAAGAAGCAAGAACCGTATCCACATAAAAAGCAAGATTTATTACTCTCATGTCTAAAACCTAACAATGTAACGAATCTATCCACATGCAACTTCACGGAGAAAGAAATAGATTTTCTAAACAAAGGCCTAAAAACATGTGTAGATTACACAAAAAACATTGAAAACTATATCGCGGACATTGAAATAGCGATATATAATTTGCCCGATAACAAAAAATCTACCATCAGAACACAGTGCTTAGAAACTCTAGATCATATTCAAAATGCAAATTCAAAAAGATATTCATATAAAAAATTAATCAAAAATTTAAATGAAAAACCGGTAATCTACACAAAAGCAGACAAGGGTAACAAAATAGTAATATTGGACGAAGAAGACTATCGCAAAAAAATGGACAACCTTTTAAACGGAAAAGAATTTGTTAAACTAGAAAACAATCCATTAAAGAAAGCATGCAAATCTGTGGAATTAGCAATTAAAAACAGTAAAATCATGACTAAAAGATATAAATTAAACAATAAAATAGACAGTCCAAAAACACCATACATATATGGTTTACCCAAAATACATAAACCTGAAATTACCCTCAGACCAATAATTAATAACATTGATGCACCCACTTACCAACTATCAAAATGGCTGGTTCAAATCTTCAGATCCTTCACAAAATTTGAAAATTTAAGTATCAAAAACTCGTTTGAATTGTTAAATCTCCTGAAGGACACAAAGATCAACTCTACAGATGCTTTAGTTTCCTTTGACGTCATTTCTTTATATTCAAGTATACCGACCAATGAGCTTATTCCACTTCTCAAAAAATGGCTGGAATCAATACAAATAACACCTGAAGAAATAGAAGAACTTTCACAACTTACAGAAATTTGTATCAATCAAAATTTTTTCAGCTTTAATGGACAGATCTATAAACAAAAAACGGGCCTAGCTATGGGCAACCCATTGTCTCCCTTCTTGGCAGATTTATTCATGAGTGCTTTTGAAACACATATCACAAAAACTTTTCCAAATTATTTCAAAGTGTGGTATCGCTATGTTGACGACATTTTTGCAATAGTACCTAAAAACTCATACAAGATGGTCTTAAACTTTTGAATATACAAAATCCAGCTATAAAATTTACATTGGAAACAGAAGAGGATGGTGTGCTCCCCTTTTTGGACATCAAGATCAAAAAAAAAAAAAAAAAAAAAAAAAAAAAAAAAAAAAAAAAAAAAAATGAACAACAAACTCACTTTTGGTATCTATAGGAAACCGACACACACAGATAATTACATTAAGAACAACAGTTTCAACCCAAAACAACACCAACATGCCATTTTCAACAGTTTAATCTTTCGGATGATCAACTTTCCACTAAACAGAGAAGATTATCAAGAAGAATACCTACACATAAAAAAAGTAGCTATATCCAACGGTTTCAACCCAAATTTAGTAGACAAAACTGTTAACAGACTCAACAAAGCTAAGAAAATAAAATAAACCACCACCCTAGAACCTACAGGAGAAAAAGAGAAAAAACTTTTTAAAAAATTCACCTTCCACCCATCAGCCTATAACAAATTCCAAAAAATCTTCTCAAAACACAACATAACTCTTGCACCTCAAAATAGGTTTAATATCAGAAATTTGTTAAAAGGCCCTCCCAAAAATTCAATCACTACCAAAGAAAAACCAGGAATCTATGAGATCAAATGTGAAACTTG
This sequence comes from Mantis religiosa, assembly GCA_030765055.1. Classification (NCBI taxonomy): domain Eukaryota; kingdom Metazoa; phylum Arthropoda; class Insecta; order Mantodea; family Mantidae; genus Mantis; species Mantis religiosa. The sequence goes on from CM060959.1 coordinate 95,533,914, forward strand.
CCCTAAAATTTATATAGGAAAAACAAAAAGAAATATTAACATCAGAACTAAAGAACATATGAGAAACATTAAAAATGGTGAAACAGAAAAATCAGCAGTGGCTTTTCATTTTTTGAATACTAGACATGACATCAATTTGGAAACATCTCTAATAAAATACGTTAATCACCCCATAGACCTTTCCGTATGGGAAAAAATCTTCATTAACAAAAATCGTCATAGAGTCATGAATTTTGAAACTCCACCACCGGACATCTTTGACAAGTACATCACGCCATCTATTGACAATACGGAGAAAGAAGAAACCACTACAACTTGCACTAGTCGAGTATCAGCTGAGGATAGGAGCAAGAGCTCTTGAAACATGTCCTGTGAATAAACAGTGTGAGTGAAGCAATGTGTCAATATATTCTCGATTCAATTTTGTACCTTCATCACTATTAATATTAATGTTTGCTTCTTGAAGTAATTGCTTCAGAAACCTGCATAAATTGTCCAATTACAGATTTGGAATTTCCAAATTTAGCATCATTTTATTAAAAGTGGAGCAACATAAAATACTAAAGAAATTAAAGTTGTAGCAGACGAGAATGACATGGAGTATGGCATGATTTTGGTGGTAATATTCTAACCTATCTGCTGTAAAATGTTCTCATGGGCATTTTAGTAAGTCCATATTACTGTAAGAGTTTCTCCTTTTGCAGGTTTCAATGTTACAACTACAACCATACCTTTATTAGTATGGCATTCATAAATTCCAAATACAGCAACCAGCTATTCCAGTTGCAATAAAGATTGATTTATACCTGCAAGGGATCAAGCATGACTGTAATCTCCAACTATCAATGAATTTCAATGTAATGGATCATTCAACTCTTGATTGTTGTATTTGAAAATAAAATCAAAGTATTGTAATGCCAATAAGCTTTTATTTTTCCGTGAATGGTTTTCACAGCAATGCATTGAATAACGTGCTATAGCATCTTAAAGTACAACTATTGACAGTATCCCTCCAATAATAATAAGAATTTTAAACACAAATATATGATAAAGCTCATTTCTTTGTATCTGGGAGTAAGTAGCAAAGATATATCAATACTCTTCCTCCCACAGAACATCTTCCTTCCAAATTGAAATTTCCAAGATGGCCTTCCGCCAACCCACAGCACATCAAACCACTATAAATTGAAAAGTTGAATCATAACTTGTATTAGCCAATCACCTTTCACAATCAAGTATGCTAGCGCCCCTATGATCAGCTGGCACACTAAACTCTCGTGTTGTTTCTCCTATCTCAGCTTCACCCCTGTGGGTAGAGTCAGACTGAAAAATTTGATGTCATAGCCTGGATTTATCAGTCTGATTCTTCGTATCCAAGCTACTGATTGCCTGCCTCGCTAGTGTAGATGGTAGCATGTCTGCCTCATGTTCAAGAGGTCCTGAGTTCGTATCTCGATCAGGTGAGTTACCTGGATAAGGTTTTTCCCGGGGTTTTCCCTTATCCTTGAAAACGAATGTTGGGTAGCTCTAAGCTCCATGGACCCTGGACACTTTTGAACATCATTTCACTCATTTCATTGACCGTCCGATATGACTTAACGTTGGAGGATGTAAATTACCCCCCCCCCCAAAAAAAACAGCCCTTCAATACATTTACATGCTTGTTACATATTAGACTCAGTTGGAGAATTTAATGTCTTGCTGACACGTTGGCCATAGTAGCTCAATGGTTAAGAGCAGCCGGCACGGACAGAGACCGGAAGATCTGTGGTTCAAATCCTGACTATATATTAATTCTAACTTAAACTACAATCCAATGATTACGAGATGTTGTTAGATTTAATTTTTCACTCAGACTCTACCCTTTCATAGTGCGCTCTACCCACAGCTAGTGTGAAAGAACGATTAATTACCAATTATATTTTATGTTGCAAGATATGTTATTTTTTTTTATTTTGTGAGTAACTTAAACATGATATTGCTTAATTTTAAACAATTTCTAGAGAGAAATATATGAGTAGCATACTGCATAAAAGGGCAGCATTTTTCTGATTGTTATATAATATGGATGTAAATTTTGATGGAGTGGAAAGTAATGAGGCTGTTATACATAAGATTAATTATAAAATTTGCTGTAAATTTTAATATATGATAACTGATGTGTTCTCTGTAATGAGTTGACAATTACTATTATGCATGATTGGACAAATTTAGTAACAGTGACATAATTGAAAATATTTGTAGTTGGTTTTTCCAATTAGTTTGGACATCACTGTTACTAAATTCCTCCAAAATTAGCATAATTGATTAGGGTAACAAGGCTTGAAGAAAAGAAGATTCAAAGTGTGGAACAAATTTACAAAAATGGAAAGATCAAGGTAGGATCAAATCTTTTATTCCTGGAAAATAAGTAGGATATTAAATTTTTTACAAAATTGCAAGAAAAAAGGAGGAGAATTGCGGCCAATATAAGATTTATCAGTGTGCATCTGCCTAATTTCATAAGAAAAATAATAAAATTTGATCAAAATAGCAAATCACAAAAAGCAGCAGAGAAATTGTAGTGTTTTTCTCCTTCTCTGTGTCATCGGTAGATGGCATGATGTATATATCAAAGATGTCCGGTGGTTAAGTTTCAAAATTCATGATTGTATGATGAATTTTATTAATGAAGATCTTTTGCCATATGGAGAGATCTATAGGATCTATAATTTGTACCGGTTGAAACTCAGCTGATAATGGGAGCAACAGCTCTTGAAACATGTCCTGTGAAAACAGTGTGAGAGAAGCAATGTGTCAATATCTTCTTGATTCACTTTTATTTTAACTTGTGCTTCACTGTCTCTACGCTTCTTTCAATTTTTATACTTTTTATAAGTGCTGTTTTTTCCAAACTTTATATTGTATGTGCGCATGCACGCGCACACACACCACATTATATACTTAGTTTCCTAAAATCTATCCATAGAATTTTGAAAAAATCTGCTACAAAAGGTTTTTGAGAATGTGAAATCAATTCAATATATATATCTCATCTATAAGAAAGCGTATTTTCATTGACTCTTAAAAGTAAATATAATTGGAAACAAATATCTTCCATTCAAGTTAAAGCTAATGATATAATGTTATACTATTAGGTGTTAGAGTGTAAATACAATAAATAAAAAAGGAAAAGATAAGCAATTAGCAATCCTTATGACATACAAAATGTGTGTTAATATATTTTGCTTCAGGAAATGATTTTACAAATTTCTATTTTTTTTTTAAAGTTATTTGTAACCTTATGATACCTCTGTAACATGTGGAGTGTAGTTTTATGCTCTACTCTTCTATGCTTACTTTTATACTTACTTTTATACTGCTAGACAGAAACCTAAGTAGATGAATAAAATTTCACACATTAGAAACCTGTATCTACCCTGTTTTATCGTATGAATGTCAGACATGGTCACAAACAGCAAAACAGAAGAACAAAACCCAATTATGTCAACGGAAGATGCAACACAAAGTCCTGGGGGTATCTCTGAAAGACAGAATCTCAAATGTGCATTGAACCAGCAAGCACAGACCAAAGACATGGCACAATTAGCCACAAGATTAAAGTGGGAGTGGGTAGGCCAGATTGTGAGACTACAAGATCAGCAGATGCATGTACAAGGCCATCATGCGGGATCCTCGAATAGGAAAACGACTACAAGGAAGACCAAGTTGCAGATGGGCAGACATTGTCAAGGAGCATGCAGATCAGTGTTTAAGGGTAGCAGGAGAAAGAAGAGACTGGAAATCCCTGGAGATGCATCTATGTAGGGACTAATTGTGAATAGTGTAAATATAGAATAGTGTGGTCAAATAGTGAATAGTGTAAATATGGAGTAGCAGTGACTAAATAGTGAAAAGCGTACGTATAGAATAGTAACGGGTAAATAGTGAATAGTGCAAATACCTCATAATCAGACAAAAGAGACAGTAAGTATGTCCAACATTTAACATGGAATAGCTCACCACATTGGAATATATGAGTTTTCCCTATCTGGAGGCCTTTGCCCTTCACGGGACATTTTAGGCTATTTTCATTTTCATTTCATTTCTTCCATGCCTAAGAATGAAGGAGCTTTAAGATGGGCTGTGAAAATTTAATTTATTGTAATGAACACAGTAATTAGTTATATGTATTGGGATCCCAGATTCGGAAATGAAAAAACCGGGACACTTTGACATTATGTTATCGGAAACCGAAAGACCTGTTACATATACAAATGGTGTAAATAATAATTAATACAGATATTAGCACAGTACCATTTGCTGAACTTTATTGTAATTGTACATGATCCATATCACATTTTCCTCCATGGCTAATGCTAAACACACTGTCAGAAATTAAACTCCACTTAAGATCCAGATCCAGTATTATCAATACCACTCTCCTTCAAAAATGGAAATTGCTCTTTAAGAGAATCACTAAATATACACTTTCGCTTAGGCATCTTAATTTACTTCAGAGTTACAGTAGAAACTAATTAAACTGAATAATAACTTCACCTTGGAAGAACGCACATAGAATGAGATACAAACCAGTCTGCATCGTCTGTAGAAACAGGAACGCAACTTCTGCCGATAGTAAACCTATGCTTCGGTACCAACATAACAATCAAATAGCGAAATATTTCCTGTTTGATATTTACCTGGTTATGTGAAAAAACATATTTCTCCATGCCAAGGGATGCAAGTGTAATAAAATTAGAGATATTTAGTGTATTTAAAGTGCAAAAATATTCAGTGCTAATAAACGTCTAAAAAACCGGGACATTTAGCATCCTGGATAAAAGTTTTCGGGACAGCAGGACAATTGAACAAAAAACGCTAAAGTCTGGGACATCTGGGAACCCTATGTAGATATAGGCATTTGCACATTAGCCAAACTGACAGATCCATCACAACACACAAGAAAGAGCACATATACAACTTAAAACTAAACCAACCCGAAAAACCTGCATTAGTGGAGCATGTTATTACAAACGACTATCACATTGATTTTGACAATACAGAACTTCTCCTAGAGGAATGATACGAGAAAGCATTGAACTTTTCAAAGAAATGAACAGCATCAACAGGGACAACAGGAAGTAACTGTACAATATCTGGAAAATCTTTCTCACAAGTTCTACTGTTGGTCAGAAATCAACCATTAAGAGGTAGTGGGAAAAGCCACGAGACTATCTCAGGATTGACAGCTCATTACAACAGTCATGGCCATATGAAGGACCAAAAAAGAACCAAGATGATAAAAACAGACTAAAGAAACAAATAACAAACAAAAAGAAAAGAACTTGCCTAGAACACCATAAGAATTAGGATACCAACATCAATTGGTAGACAGGCAGCCAATCAGGTACAAAGAGATGGAGCCACCAAGAAATCTGATATACAAACAGGATCAATAGCATAAAGATTGGACAAGATCCAGAAGAAGCTTAAGACAAGGTGAGGAAACAATTGGAAATTTATGAAAGATGAAGTGATGTTCTCCAGAAGCTAAAGATACTTATTAAGAATATAAATCAGTTTTTCATTACATATTGTAAAAAGAAATCCTTCCTATTTATATTTGAAATTTAGGAAAAACTATTTTCACAGTTTATTAAGTTTGTAAGGTATAATTTTAATTATTTTTTCTTAATTCGTATTTGTAAAAATTACTTGCATCTGTTACAGGTATCAGAAAACTTTGGAAGAAAAATTCCACAGAGAGTTTGTTTGGTTCTCACTACATGATACAGTATATTTGTTGCTGTTATTACATGAAGTTAAATTGGCAGATAAACTACGAACAGAATATCGTGTTACTGACAGGAGGTAATGTAAATGAATATATTTAAACATAGAATATTGTCAGCTTCATATTTGAGAAAAATGAAGGAACAGTTCAAGGAGTAACCAGCAAAAGGAACCAGCACTATTTTGTTGTGTAAATAATTATTTGATTTACATTTCTATCAAATCATAAATTATTAGCTCTTCTGTGCTCTTAGGATAAATATAATTTTTGTTGTACTTCTCATAGCATGTTAGTGTCATTTTATTAGAATTTTCAAACAAATTCTTTGTTTATTAAAATGTTCAGATGGTGCTTTGGCTGTTACTTCTTATGAATGCTGACAAATCATGTAATTAAAGCTGAGCTCATAAAATGTTTTTGGTACTGTTGCCATAAACAGGCTTCTTGATGCACAATTTTACTAAACTGTGCTAATATCCCCCATAGTGCACCAAGTAGTTAACAACTAAGAGTCAGAGAGGAAGATAGGTAACAAAATGGAAGTACAATATAAGTAATAGAATAACATTAGTAAAGAGGGACAGAAGTAAAACTGGAATTTAATTATGGAGAGAATATCAATAAATGAGAAAGAGGATGTAGCATATGCAGTAAGTGTTACAAAGTGAAGATTTTTCTTCCTGATTCCCTTTAGCTATTAGTTACTGATAGAAATCTGCATTCAAAATAAAATTGTAAACACCAGCAATTTACAACATTTATTTTCAGAAAAATCTGATGTTTAAAGCATTCTGATTGTCAATTGTACTTTTTCATAAACATACATTATGAAATATTAAAATAGAGAACAAGTTGATTAATAACACTAACCAACACTCAACTGTTCTTTTAAATTTCCGAGAATACATTTCAGAGACTAGTTTCCTCCATTATAAACTGGACATCAACTGAACTTATGCCTTTCATTATAGACTGTCTGCTTTGCTTCCATGTGTTTACATTTCTGCTGGCCTAGCTGTGTGCGGTCATTGGTCTTGCAGAAAGATTCAAACTCAGTTCATTCGTTATTCCAAGACTGGCACATTCTGCATTACATCTCCTGTTCTGCCCTCTCAGACAGGATAAGCCACACAGGATGTTAATGAACTACACCAAAATATTTTTAGAGCAAGAGGAGGTATCTTAATCAAGTAATTTGAGACAGGAGACTTGTGGTATGTTGGTTCAAATGTGGAAGTTATGGCTATAGGTTTCTAAAGTGTCAGTACACCACCACTGCTGATGATAATACCACTTGAGTTCACAACACATGCAAATGAAGACGTGTCAGAGCATTTTCCATGATGAAATGGTTATACATTAGCTTTGAAGTGGAAGGTAAACAAGTTCGTCTCATTCACCTTTTTTTTCTTCTTCTTGTTCTTTTAATATTTTGTCTTGGCTTTTAATTGTTGTATAAATGTATACATTTTACAGGGTAATTTCACATTTTCAGTGCAGTTAATTACAGTTCTTTCTAATAAAGGTTAAATCCTGCTTAATATTTTCACATGCTGTACGTCTAAAAGAGAGGTGGTTTAAAGGGTGAACAAACTTGCATAAAATAAAAAATAAATGCAACTCTCTACGTCAGGTTTATTAGAACTGCTCCAGATGGCAACATACATTTTCAATGCAAAGTTGACAAGATTTTAGAGATCTTTGACGCATTAAATCTTGAGAACACCAATAACAAAGCTACTAGGAATTGGTATTTTTGTACTTGGAAAGCAGTTTTAAAGACATTCCAATCCAATAATTTCATCTGCCTTGTTTATATACCAACTATCAGTATCTGATGCCTATTAGGTTTAACATAATTGACTGTATTCCTATGAGTAAGCACTATGATACAATGAAGCACAAAATTAATATAATTTTGAGTCGAACTAGTACTCAGTGCTCCATTTATTGCTAGTATTTACCTAGAACAATACTAGCAATTACTACTAGGTAAATACTAGCAATAAATGGAGCATAGCTTACTAGTTTGACTGAAAATTATGTTAATAATTAACTGTGTTATATTTCACCACAGACCATGCATTGCCTGTCTCCGTGTGCTTATATTAGTTACGTCTACAATCGTTGAAATTATTTCAGTGTAATTCATTAATATCCTGTATATATAGCTTGTGTGGGCCATACCTACTTGGAGGTACTAACAAAAAAGCATACTATTCTAGTAAGTAAAATTATAAGTCTGCATAAATCAAATATTGATGTAAAATTGCTCATTGTGCATTCTCAATCACCAATACAAATATCTCTACTTATATCTCTAAGAGCCTCTATATTTAGACATCAGCCAAATAAATGCTTTTATGATCTTATTTTAAGGTAAGTTGGTACCGAGTCTTAACCAAAAATTTCTTTATCAAGCACAAACCCTTCCTTTGTGAGTTAGATAGCTGAATAGATGATGACTTGTGTATGTAAAATAGAATATTATTAAAATTAAAAACCTGAAGCAAAGCAAAGAAAGAATAAAACTAGTCTTAATCGCAAAAACTATTTGTAGTTGGTTTATTGATACCCGTCGCTTACTTTTTTATACTATTGAGAAACTAATTTCAAAGGCAATCATCTCCATTTTCAATCTCTTTCCAACTGACATCTGTTTTCTGCTCTCTCTCTCTCTCTCTCTCTCTCTCTCTCTCTCTCTCTCTCTCTCTCTCTCTCTCTCTCTCTCTCTCTCTCTCTCTCTCTCTCTCTCTCTGGCCACGCCGTGGCTCAGTGGTTACACTGCTTGGCTCTCACCAAGGCGGCCCGGGTTCGATCCCAGGCGACCGCAAAGTGAGATTTGTGGTGGACAACACGGCGCTGGGGCGGGTTTTCTCCGGGATCTCTGGTTTCCCCCGCCACCTCATTCCACCGTTGCTCCATCTTCATCTCATGTATCATCAGTGTCATCGCCTGCGGTGTCGTATGTAGTAAGAGTGGGCGTTAAACACTACATATTTCATTTACTCTCTCTCTCTCTCTCTCTGGTGGTGGAACTATGAACTTTTTAGTCAAATTATCTACTGGTGGGATTTCAAAGTTCATTACGCGATCCTTATTTTTCCATATGAATATGTTCTCCCATAAATCCTTTCATGGAAGTGTTGAAAACAGTGTTGTTGTATAAATTAAATTAATTGGGAGTCGATTAATGACAAATTATGCATAGAACAGAATTTCTTCCAGTTTCAAACAAAATATTTCCATCAAACTTCTGGTTTAGCAATGGGCAACCCCTTATCACCCTTCCTGGCCGATCTGTACATGAGTGCACTAGAAATAAGGATCACTAAAGGTTTCTCATGGATGTTCAAACTCTGGCAAAGATATGTAGATGACATATTTGCCATAGTGCCAAAAAAACACATCAGTGATGCACTAAAACTTTTAAATATTCAAGAAAAAAGCATCAAGTTCACTGTAGAAGTTGAAAAAGACGAGTATTTACCATTTTTAGATCTAAAAATAATCAGAAATAAAAATAGAATAAACTTTGGCATTTACAGAAAACCAACACAGACAGACAACTACATAAAAGCTAATGGCTACAATCCAAGATCCCACAAACAGGCAATCTTTAATAATAATTAATTTCCATTAATTAACCTAATAGTGGTTAACTATAAAGCCCGGGCCTTAAAGTACTTACATGTAGTAAGTCGCCATTAAGGTAGTTGTCTCATGTGTTTATGAGAACTCCTAAGTGGTTTACCGGGAAAATACGAGTCAGTTGGAGAATTTAATGTCATATCGGCACGTTGGCCATAGTAGCACAATGGTAGTGCGGCTGGACGGAAACCAGAAGATCCGTGGTTCAAATCCCGGCTATGGCATTGAATTTTTCAGTCTGACTCAACGTTTCCACAATTTAGCCTACACACGGCCAGTGTGAAAGAATAATTAATTTCCATTAATTAACCTAATAGTGGTTAACTATAAAGCCCGGGCCTTAAAGTACTTACATGTAGTAAGTCGCCATTAAGGTAGTTGTCTCATGTGTTTATGAGAACTCCTAAGTGGTTTACCGGGAAAATACGAGTCAGTTGGAGAATTTAATGTCATATCGGCACGTTGGCCATAGTAGCACAATGGTAGTGCGGCTGGACGGAAACCAGAAGATCCGTGGTTCAAATCCCGGCTATGGCATTGAATTTTTCAGTCTGACTCAACGTTTCCACAATTTAGCCTACACACGGCCAGTGTGAAAGAATAATTAATTTCCACAATCTTTAATAGTTTAGCACACAGACTGGTCAACATCCCTCTCACAGCAGAAGAATACAAAATAGAATACAACAAAATTATTGAAATAGCACAGAAAAATGACTTTCCCAAATCACTAGTAGACAAAAAAGTGAACTTAGCAAAAAAGAAGAAACTACTAAAGGAAACCACAACCCTCTCAGCTACAGAAACTAAAATGATCTCCAAAAAATTCACTTACCATCCGTGGGCCTTTCATAAATTCAAAAAAGTCTTCAAAAAACAAAACATTCAACTAGCTCCAGTGAACCATTACTCCTTAAAAAACCTAATTTGCTCAAACATCAAAGATGCCATTCCATCTAACAAAAAATCTGGTATATATCAAATTGAATGCTGTGACTGTAGTCAAATTTATATTGGAAAAACCAAAAGAAATTTAGAAACAAGAGCAAAGGAACACTTTAGGAACATAAAATACAAACAATTAGAAAAATCAGCAGTTGCCACGCATTTTTGGGGAAAAAACCACAACATAAATCCAGAACCAAAATTACTAAAACATACAACAGGAAAAGAAGAACTGTCCACATGGGAACAAATCTTTATTTCAAAAAATAGGAACAAAGTATTCAATTTCGACATCCCCCAGAAAGATTTGTTCAGCAAGTTCCTCGAACCGCCACCAGAGGAGACCGATGACAAAATATTGCCAGCTACACCAATGAGAACAAGTCGATGTCCGGCTGAAGATAGAGGGAAGGCCTCAGAAACCGGTTCCGGGAAAATTTAAAAGTAAGTGTTGTTTTGTGTCATTAATCGACTCCCAATTAATTTAATGTTCTCCCATGTTGTCAATTTATTTTGGTTTATCACTCCTTTTAATAATTTTGGATTTGGATCAATGTCATGATCTTCATTCCAAAAATGAAATGCTACTGCTGACTTATCTTCTTGTTTCAATCTGATGTTTCTAAAGTGCTCTTTGACTCAATAATAGTATGAAAAATTAAGTGACGGGTATTAATAAACCAACTACAAATAGTTTTTGTGGTTAATCTTGACGTCCCTGTTAGTAAATTCCTTCAAACACATATAAAACTACTCTTGTAAAAAAAAAAAAAAGGGGGGGGTGGGGAATCATAAGAGATGTGATTTTTTAGTCACTAATATGTATTGTAATTTGTTAGAACATTATTATTTTTCAAACTTACATTAAAAAGAATAATCAATCCATATGCTTAAATTTAAGAATATAAATACAATACATAGTCAGTCATAATATATGTTACTGTGTATAAATATATTTCTATTGCAAGTGAACCATTGGAGTAGTGTTAACCAGTTATGTTTTGACAAAGTGTTGCTGCTTCATTATCTTTATCATTAATATATGCAAATGTTTGGGTTTTAGGTCATCAGTAGTTTTAGACCTTCTATGTCATCAGTATGTTATTAGGTTGTGATTGTAAAGAAAGTTTTAAAATCTTGAATAATTGTTAATATTCTACTTTTTCATAGGTTTCACACCAACCTAGTCTTACATCGTGTTTGTAGGGTATCATTATCTGAGTGGTGTCCTTATTTACTGTTGCCCTTCTTGAAATTGAATGTGATGCTGCTTTTTCTGCTTTTTCTCTCACATCTACACATTGAATTAGTAAACATGCTAACATTCAAAATAAGACTTTCTACAACATGTTTTATTTCTTGTTTCATTTCCCTCTATGTATTTGAATATTAGCTTTGTGTATGATTCATCTTTTTGGACATACAGTAGAACTTCATTTACCCGAATCAGCTGAGACCAGGACTGATCCTAGTTAACAAAAATCCAGGTTATTCAGAGAATGACAGAAAAACAATAAAAAAAACATGTGCAACATGTAATATTTTTATTGGATTACAGTTATACAATGAGTTGACTGAGACACTCTGTACTTCACATACCACATATTGCTCTGTGAAGTACAGAGTGTCTCAGTCAACTCATTGTGTAATTATAATTATTACATTAGTTCACAGTGTTAATTCCAATTTAAAGTTTTCAAACTATTTTTAATGGAGTTTAGAAATTACTTGCACCAAACATTAACCTAAAACACATTCACTGTATGTGCTTTAATAATCTATGTATTTGCACTATATACAATATAGCTACAAACTAGTTGGTAGTAAAAAATGCAGTGAGCTGCTTCTTTCTCTGTTTAGTTTATTGCTTACGAGCAGCACAATTTCGCATATGCTTTAATATATGCTTGACTCTCAAAATAAAGCATCCTTTGTTTGCTTCTGCTTGCATGTGGATCATAAACACAGCTGGTTCTTCAACAAACACTGTTTGAATCAGAATCCTCTTTTTCATTTTCAGTAACACTGCATGACGCAATAATGCCTTCCTCTAGAATTGCTTTATAACCTCCGTCATTGTTGATTTGCAACTTGTTGTCAATGTCTTCATCAACATTGGAACAGTCATCAAATTTTTAAACATGTCTATAAAAGCTTCTTTCACACTTATTTTTTCTTCTTCAGTCTTGTTTTCTGGCAAGTAACAAACGAGCAAAACTTTTTTCGTTACTATATGAAAGTTTCTCTTCCAAGCTGATCTCAAGCAAATGGGGTGAGTGCAATGAATTTGCCTGCTAGCAAGAAAATTCAAGTAATGTACCTACTGAGAATAGCAATTTATCATTTACTACACTAAACAACATAATTTTGTTTTTCAAAACTGGTCCAAGTTATCCAGACATCTGGGTTAGAGAGGTCTGGATTAACAAGGTTTTACTTTTTCATAGACTTAATTACATTGAATATAAGTTGCTTTTTGACATTTTCACATTCTTAACTTTTTTCTTTTTTCGGGCATGTTGGTGATGAACATGTTTTTGGACAATATGACTTCAAATCATGTTTTTGTTATGTGTAAGAGCATCAGTGCACCAAAATTAAAGTATATTGTAAATATTTAAGTATTCCCCAAAAGCATCTAAGTTGCTTATTTTACTTTTATTTAGGTTTTGGTGGCTACGGATATTGGCTCTGTCTGAAATGAATGACTGGTTAGAGCTTGACAAATTTTCTAAAAGTAAAAAGTCGCCAATCGGATATGAGGTATGTAATATTATTTTGCAAGAAAAAAATGATTTCATTGGTCATATTATATCTAGGTGCATCTTATTCACATATAAATTAGTCTTTTGTAAGAATAAACATTCAGAATACAGAGTGGAAGGGAAATATGATTGGCTGTCAAGTGTAGTAAACCTCCTTCCTTCTTTGGTCTGTCTCCAAGCATTCCAGTAAAGATAAATGATTTACAGTACATTGCACCACTGAGCATATGCTGTATAACAAATCTTATCGTGGGAGGTTAGTTACCTAAGTCAGTTGTGAATGAAGCAAAACATGTTCTGTGATAAAGGCTGGCAGTCGCCAATCATTAGTTAGGAAAAAGGTAAATAATTTTATATTTTATGCATATCTACACTCATATTTAATCACAATTAATTGAAAAACATTCTAATTAGTCTTAGAAAAAAATAAATATGCAAGTTTGATATAATGAACTTCTTACAGAGGAGAATGAAATAAAATATTGACATAAGTTGTTTTCTGATCATTCTTGAAAATGCACTTTCCTTTTTGCAAGTTTATTTTTATTTGTCTACATAGATTATTGTGAAAAAATGGAAGACATTTTTGGCATTGGTATCTGAAACATAATTCTAGGTTTTGATGTAGCAGGCATTTAGCAATTCAATCTGTATTTCTAAATACTTTTTCATTTGAAATGTTAAATGTGCTTTTTACAAAATGTTTATAATTCATTAAAAGAAAAGATATTTTATTCTTCTTGTGGATCATACATATGTATTTTGAGATAAGTAAAAAGTTATTTACAAAATTACTGAGAACAACTTAGAGAGAAACTTGAGCTATCTAAGCTATTGTTTGTTTCGTCTTAGTTTTTCAGCTGCAGTGCACATTTTTGTGCCTTAAATGTGCTTGGATTTTCCAATCCTGTGATCCTGTAATGAATCACATCTCCAATATCAGCATTGGAGAGAGTGAGATCATACCATTAACTGGAATTATGCTAAAGCTTTTAAGTTGATAAATTCTAGTTGATTTTCTAATGTTGTATCTTTCCTCTTCGTACATTAAAATAATGTTACATATTGTCGCTTTGCAAAAGATTTCACAATTGAAATTTTTAGGACATTGAGCAGTTCCATGCATTACAGACTGACATTCACATCACATTTTTCTGAAATTCTATGAGGTTCTTGCATGGGTGACAGGTTTGGAATATTCTCTATTGACAGCATTCAATAGAGAAAACAAAGGATTAAAATAAAAAAAATATGTTTGGTTGGTTGCTAATGCTCATGGAGTTGGAGAATTTCCATTTTCCTTCTGGCCTCCCAATAATGTGTGACTAGTTGTGCTGTCAGTTCTCCATCTGTTTTTGTCAGGGCACTACACTGGAGCAGATGATCTCCGTCCAACAATGAGTTCGGGTCCCTACACAGTGTTCAGGTCGGGGATTCAAAAATATTAATCCTGTGTATATGAGTGGCCAAACAGTCGTGGCCAGTAGTCAGTCGGAAGATGGCAACAGTACTTCTTCTTGGGTAGTCTGGGATGGGATTTTTACTTCCTTGTAGAATTTTCCATTGCTTGTTGGTACTTTTTTCTTTGCATTCTTCTTTCCAGAATAAGTTGATTCTATTGTTTATATGTAGTTTTGATGTGTGGAATGAGATTTTTTGTTGGCAGCTTTGTTTTATTTATGTTCCTTTTTTTGCCAAGGAATCTGCTATTTCATTGACTGTAATTCCACAGTGGGATGGAATCCACTGGAAGTGTATTTCTTTTTTTAGACCTTGTAGTATTCGTAATGAACTGTAAATTTCAAGTATTCTATTGTTATATATGTTTGGAGGAATTTAGTAACAGTGACGTCAAAATTAATCTCAGAAACTATTTGTAGTTGGTTTATTAATACTCGTCACTTACTTGGTGACGAGTATTAATAAACCAACTACAAACATTTTCTGAGATTTAATCTATTGTTGTTTGGCTACAGTGAGGATAGGGCATGAAGTGCTGATATAGAATCGCTTAGAATCACTGCTTTAGAGATAGAGTTCACATGGTTGAAGAGTTGCTTCAGCGAGGTGTTGATTGCTTCTAATTCTCCATCATAGTGGGTTGCTAGTGTGCCCAAACAGATGTAAAAATTGAGTATTTTACTATGTATTCCTGCTCCAGCATTACTTTCTTTGTCAAATAGGGAGCCGTCTGTGTATATGTGTAGCCATGAGTCTTGTGGATAATAAGTTTCAATTGTTTCTAGAGCTAGCATTTTAAGTGTTTCTACACTTACATCCTTTTTTGACTCTATATTTTGCAGAAGGTTTACTCTGCTATTTATTTTAGGTTGTGATAGAGGGCAGATTGGAAGTAGATGTTCAATTTTGTTTGTGTTTTCAAGGTTGTATTTTCTCTGTAGGTTATAGGCTTTCTGCATAAATCCTTCTTGTGTTTTTAAGGTCCTTTCTCTGCTTTTGTAATAAAAAAATATGGTTGAAGATAAAATTGTATGAAATATTTATTCACAAACATATTTTTATTTAAACTTAATTTTTTTTTTAATTTGATGATTAAAGTCATTTTTACCCTACGGTCATATTGCAGGGATATTGTCTGGTTTACATAAACAAACATGAACATTTATTTATTGATAACTGTTACAAAGCATTGTATAAATTAATTTGTTATGAATTGGAGTACACTATAGACATTTTGTTCATTGAGTGCTTCTGAAAGTTTGTTTGGAATTGAGTTATGAATTCTTTGTTTATGGTGCTTAGGGCAATCTAGACTAAATGTTGGAAGTTAGAGAACTTTGACAGTGGTCACATGTAGGTAGAACATCACATTTTAAAAGATTAGATTGTGTTAAAGCTGAATGGTCGATGCAAAGTCTGGTAATGTGCACTTGATCAGGTTGCCAAAGACGATTGGTCAGAAACTTGGAGTTGAAGTTGAGTACAAAATACAAAGCTTGTAACTAGCTGTTGGAGGAAGAGCACCAGTTATGTTTTCACCTCTGGAAAATGATCCTTTTGATATGTTGCTGAAAATCCTGGTGTAGGATCTGGATTGTGTTAGCTTGAGGTTGTCTAGTCGTTTGCTGCTGCGTCAACAATCTCATTGTCAGTTATACTAACATGAGATGGGATCCAGGTTAATTTTACTGGTTTCCTGTCAATAACAGCTTGGTGATACATCCTGTGTATATGTTGAACTAGGCAATTAATAGATGGTCATCTAGGATTACAGAGAGCACTCATTGAATCAGTGTAGATAATGAAAGAAGACTAGGATTAGCAGTTCAAAATACGAGGGCTGTTCAATAAAGAATGATCATAATTTTTTTACGGTCATAATTTTTCTTATTAAAATTCAATCTTATTATATTCTGTTAGCTTAATGTGAAACAAACACGCCGTAGTAGTTTCTATTTTGGTACTCTTGGTTCCCGCTTGTGAGAACCAGGCAAGTTCAGACATATTCAGTGTCACCTACCGCTGCAATGGAGGTAACATGCAGTTAAAGTTGATGTATAAGGAAGAATTGGAGTTTATTTCAAATGTAATCAGTGTTGATGAAACTTAGCTACATCATTTTGATCCTGAGAGCAAACAGCAAAGCTCAGTGTGGAAATGTCGTTCATCACCAACCCCCAAAAAAGCAAAAGTGGTTGCTTCTGCTGGGAAAGTTAAGGTCATCTCATTCTTTGATATTCATGGAATGGTTTATCAGCATGTTGTTCCTGCACACACATCAGTAACTGGACAATACTACAGGAATGTCCTGAAAACATTGCAAGTCTATATCAGGTGCAAAGGACCACATTTCCATGAAGCTGGCTGGATGTTGCACCACAATTAACATGTGGCTCCATATTGCCAATGTTGTTGCTGAATATCTTGCAAAAATCAAGGTGAAGTGCATCCCTGACCCTCCCTATAGTCCAGATTTAGCCACATGTGACTTTCTATTTCTAACTTGAAGAAACGCCTTCGTGGGAGGTATTATCCATCATCAAAAGCAGTGGTGAAGGCTGCAGAGGTGATTTTGAAGGATCTCTCAAAAAATGGTTCACAGCATGTCTTTGAAGACTGGCAGAAATGCTGGGACAAGTGCATCGCATTCAGGGGAGACTATTTTGAGAAGGACCATCAAAATTATGAGAATGAGTAAAGGTACGTTGTCAAAAAAAGATTGTGATCATTCTTTATTGAACAGCCCTCGTATATTGAAGAGCATAGTGAATGGCAAATACAACACATTAAGATATAGTAACATTCAGGTAATCTATAAAGCATGGTATGGTCAGGAAACACTACAGAACAGCCATTGTCATTAATACAAGAACCAGTAATGTAAATATGAACACATTCAGGATGTAAAGCACAAAACTCTGCAAACATTTTTTGTTTTTTTTACATTTGTTTTCTTAGCACAGAATTTGCTGTGAATAGTCTCCTAATGTTGACAGAAAAGTTGTTCTTGGAGCCATATCCATTGTGTGAGATCTTGTCATTATTTTAGGGAAAGTTACATTGAATTCAGTAATGTACTGGAAAGTTCACTGACAAAAAGGAATGCAGGGAGTTCTGTGAGATAAAGGAATGTTATATTGGAAAACATAAAGGTATGCAATGTATTTTAGTTAATTGATGGAAATTAATCATTTCTTCACACTGGCCGTATATAGGCTAAGGTTTTTGATAGAGTCAACATGAAAAATTCAATGTCAGGGCCAGGATTTGAACCATGGATGTATGCAATGTAGTTGATCATTATGGCAATCTTGGAAGAACAAGATAGACTCAGGTATTTCCGTCTTATATATATAGAGGAGGTTAACTGGAATCAACCTATAGACTACTACAAGGACTGGTATGGAAACCCCCAAAGCAATCCTTAGAGCAGACGTCTGTATAGTAGCAATTATTTTAAGGGCTGTATTACTAGCTGAATTATATATTATTGAACTGTAGCCAAGCTTAGTTTGAATTTTGGTTTTGTAAGTTAGAATTAATACATTATAATCATCTCCCTAGTTCCCGATGGCTGTAGTTCTGAGAAGATTAAGGCATCTTGGACACTCAGTTTGGAGGTGCTTAAGACGTGATAGCCAAGTAAGTCGCTGGTCAAAGTAAACATCTATTATTTTTACTGCAGAAACAAGAGGAATACAGTGATTTCCCAAGTACAGCAGAGGATCCAAAAAATGTATTCAAAATCTGGAAAAGCTATACATTGGCTTTTTGACAGAGGCCATTTTAAACTGGTGGAGTGACCCCATTGCTGAAGAGTACAGAGAGAGGCTTTTAGTTGATCTTAGGTACTTTTAAGTCTTTGCACTATGACTAAATCATTTATAGTGAAAGACATAAAAGTGGCCGTTGATAACAGCCAAAAATAAAGTTAGACTGAGTATGGAACCTTGAATAGATCACCAGTAGATAATTTGAGAAAAAGGTCGTAGTTCCACCACCAAGGAGAAGAGAGTACACAACAAACAGTTGGAAATAGCTTGATAATGGTTGCGATGGCTTCTGAATTTAGTCCCTCAATAATAGTTTAGTTTATTTTCAATCATAGAATATACACAGTTGGTGTTATTGAAGATCACGTCAGAAGCAATTATAATGGATAAGATACAAATGCTTGATAATGGTGGCGATGGCTTCCGAAACTAGTCCCTCAATAATAGTTTAGTTTATTTTCAATCCTAGAATATGTACAGTTGGTATTATTGAAGATCACGTCAGAAGCAATTATAATGGATAAGATACAAATAATTACAATGACACAATTAGTGGTACTAGACACATCAATATTAATAAATAGTAATTAATAATTATGATAAAATAATCAAAATAAGAATAAGAATTTAAAATGATGCACACAAAACCAGGTGTAAGTTATACAGAACATATTATTGAATACAAATAATTGTTGTGCATCATTGATAACAAAACAACCAGTTAACAAAGAAGAAAAGTATGTAAGTAGGATACTTCTAAATTTATGCAAGTTATAACCATTTCAGAACAAAAATGACATTTTAAATATGTAGCATAACTACATCTTCGTTAATGTGTTTAAGACTAATTAGTACTGTTGTTTAAAAATTCCTGTGAATTGTAAAAGCAGTGGTTAGTAGATATTTCTTGAGTCCTTTCTTAAGCAGTTTTATATCAGATAATCCCTTTAGATCTGTTGGTAGTACATTAAAATATTTAGAACCTGCATTAATTAAAATTGATGTATCCTTTTATTCCATGGTTTTCTCTCCTGAAACTGTTCCATTTAGTTTAATTTGAATTTTCTTGTGTTGTAGGAAATTGTAAACAAATGCCATCATTTGGAAAGGTAGAAAAATTCATTGTCACAGCCGGGATTTGAACCATTAATCTTCTGTTCTCCATCTGGTTTTTCTTAACCATTGAGATATTGGACAGGGACCAGAAGATCTGTAGTTCAAATCCCGGCTATGGCATTGAATTTTTCAGTCTGACTGTACCTTTCCAAATCTTGCCCTATACACGGGTAGTGTGAAAGAAAGTTAATTTCCATTAACTGACTAATAGTGGTCTGAATTATAAGTCCCAGGACTTAAGGTACTTACATGTTGTAAGTCGCCATTAAAAGTAGTTGTCTCATAAGTATATGAAAACTCCTAGTAGTTTATGGGAAAAAATGCAAAAAAATGTAGGTCATGCTGGTACGTTGCCATGGTAGCTTAATGATTAAGAGCTACCGGAAAGTCAATCAATTTCCATTAATTGACTTAAAAATGCTATCATGTTTCCACTGATGCCATTTTCCATCAAGGTGCAAATGGTATAAGTACATTAGACTCTTATCATATGCCTTTTCCATATCTAAATTGAGAGAAATCATGTGTTAGTGATTAACAGAGGCATTCCAGTTTTCAGTTTCCAGCATGACTAAATTGTTCAACATAGAGCAGTAAGAACAAACCCGTTTTGGACATCGTTGAAAAATGTCTTGCATTCTAGTTTATAGCAAAGTCTTTTAGTAAGAACTTTCTCTATTAGTTTGCACAATGAACATGTTAATGCGATAGGACAATAGTTGGAATGTAACAGCACTATAACAGCACTATGAGTGTATTATGATTGGATTTCCAGAAATCCATTCGTTTTAGAAAAAATGCTGAGAATAATCTGTTTGTGGATAATATGCTAATGCAGGATCTGCAAGGAAATTTTAATCTAATTTTTTTTACAATCTGTGATATTTTATCCATGTTTCAACATTACAGACTGACACTGATATAGTGTGTAAAAAGAAGCTATAAAACCCATTTAGAAATATTTATATTTGGTAGTGTTTATCACTGTGAGTCAAGGACGAGCTAATATGTCATAAAAAACAATTTATGTAAATTATAACATTTGTCTTCTACAACTGATACCTAGGAAATATTAACTATATGTATTTTTTGTTTTGTTTTACATTCACCAAGATCTTATGCTTTAAGATATCTTATTCTTTGCAATTCTGAACGTTTTGTTATTGAAAAAGGTACGACAGAGTATGAGGAATAATATGCTCTTACTAAAATATTGAAAAATGAAATTAAACATTTTCTTTTTGATGTGACATTTCTGTGGAATTGCTCCATTCTTAAATGCTTATTTCACCTGGGAAAGGTACAATTGCTGTTATCTTCTAGAATCTCCATCTCACAGCTACTCAACACTGTGACTTAGGTCAGGGTGACAAACTCCATACTTTTCAGTCATAGTACACCATGAAAATTGAGCACCTGCATGCAATAATGGGGTAAGTCTGGTTACCCCATTTATGCTGAGTATATGAAATTCGGAATCCTCAATGTCTGTTCTGTAATAATGGGTCAGCATTATATTTCTAAGAAACAGCTGATAGACTGTAGCACGTGTTTTGTTACAATGCTGCATGGTTTTTACAAGTCACACACTCAATGTTCATTATACTTCTAAGAAAGAGACGATATATTGTAGCACGCATTTTATTACAATGCTGTATGGTTTCTATGAATCACATGCTCAATGTTTCATTGTCCAACAGCTGATTGTTACATAGTTGTAACAAAGCAAAATAAGGTCAGATTCAGATTTTGCAGATGATTTGTCCCTTGCGGAATAAAAAGATAAAAGAAATAAGGAGAGAGGAAGGAAAAGGTTAGCATATCCAAGACTTTGGAAAAGAAATGTGAATAAGAAACTAAGAAATGAAGTAAGCATATATGTACAATGTAAATTTTGTTAATGAAGTAACATGTGAATAATACTGGAATATAGTAATATAATTTAATAATATAATATATATCCTTACAGAGGAAGCAATATGGCGGAATCCACAATAATTTACAAAGTAGAATAAGTTAATGCATGCCCAGAAGAAATCATAGACCATAAGGTGCATAGTAAGAAAGTTGAAGTTTATCAACAAATGAAAAAGGACCTGCTGAAACTTATTGAGAACAGTTCTATAAAAGGCTGATGTGTAATGTCTTTGTTTAATGTGCATGTACATTCAAATAACTCTTACATTTCATTTCGTGGAAGGTAAATACAAGAAAGGAGATTTTTGCATCTGTTCTTTTGTGTTTCATGTTTTGCAACAGGAGCTTCTACACCAGAAAAATCCTGCTATTTTCTGATGCATGCAGTGGGCAAAACAGGAATCAGATTGTGATTAGATTTTTTCCTATACATTTCTGTAATATTGGGAATCACCATTAGACATGTTTTTCCTGTTCTGGGGCATAGTCACTGCCAGTGTTATCGAAATTTTGCTACATATTCACAAAAGATTAAGAAAACAGAAGTCATCAAGACACCATGCCAAATACATCAACATAATAAGAAATGCTAATAGGCCTTCCTTCATTGTCCTTAAGGGAATTGTGTTAGATTATCATACAGCAAAAGGCAGAATAATCAGTTGAAACTACCGAGTATAGGACTTGACCTTTCCAAAACTCGAATGATGTCCTACAAGCCCGATGGTACTTTAGTTTTTCAAGAAAATTACTCTGACATTGGATTATTAAAAACATACAAAATATGTCCTAATAAAAAGAGCTTCAAGCTGTACAGTTTGTGGCAGTTTCAAATTTTGGTGTTAACAAGGTCAAATTAGATGACTTATGCTTTTACTTATAAAAAAAAAGGCAAAATATTTATGAGCAAATTTATTGAATAAGCAACCAAACCTCAATCACAAGCTGACAGCAGTTCAAGTGAGAGTGACTAGTGAGACATGTTTATCTAACTAGTAAACACATAAGATTAATAGGTGATTGAATTATAATATTCTTTATGCCTGTAAATAAGTTTCTTGCTTCCAATTGGTGGTGAAAATAAACTGTGTCCAAAAGTGCAGTGAAATTACAATGTTTGATTTCATTATTTCGAACACAATTTTTCTGAACATTCCATGCAATAATGGGGTAAGTCATTTTTCACTATTATTATTACATATCTTAAAATTCATTTCAGGTACCATTAATATATCAATAAATACATTCCCAAATTTTGCCAGGCAAAGAGTGAGGTTTCGAAATATTGTAGACAGCTGTTATTGAAATTTTATCTTCTGAAATGTTTATTTGACTGTAGCTCAATTAGATGTTTTGTGATTTACCACAATATTGCATGCGGGTGCTCAATTATGGTTCTCTGGAAACGTCAATAGTGAATTATACAGAACAGGCTATTTTTACACCCCCAAAAATTGTGGCAGTTCTTAGAATTCAGAACATTCACTCTTTCTTAAGTGAAAGAAAAAGAAAAGGTGCATCAGTATATGAAATAGATTCACTGCATAATCTATGGACATCTATGTCCCTTTCATTCTTTATAATGGGTGTGTGTTATTAGACTTTAACCATCTTTAACTGCAGCTATGACAGATCTGCTGCAAGAGTATACTGTTTATCATTGCTGAAATCAAGCAGGGAGTGCTGTTTACATCTTTTCACATATTAAATACTATTTTTTTAATGTGCTGTCTCAGCATAAAAAATGTCAGAATTGAGCATCAGTAGCAGAACTTCAATACATTTTCTAAAAAGCTAGGAACTTAAAGGTTCAAAACATGGTTATGCTTTTTCAATTTTCTTTTTTCAATATTTACTTTGATTTTATCTGCCATCCAAAAAATAGAATGTCTCATTTCTATGAGCCATGAAGTCGTCCATTATATTACCTAATTCTGATTACAGTGGAAGGAAAAAGTACAGAAAGAAAGTTTGCTGTAATCCTTTAATGGCTAACAAGATGATTTCCTCGCCTAAAAATAAACAATTAGTAAAAAGAGGGGGGGGGGGGGAATCTTAACTGTGTAGCTAATTACATTGTCTACCATGTATATAGTAGGTGGAAAAGGCATTGTATTCCACTGAAAAATTTGATACCAAGATTCCAATGGAAATACTGAGAGACCCAAAAACATCCTAGCCAGCTGCGCTGTGTTTTGCCTGTTGCTAACCTTGGCACTTGTTGCCATCTGCTGCTATTATAGAAAGGTGCGGATGAAACCATGCAACATTTTCAAACTACTTTTAAAGGCTTTACTTACCCATGTTTTAAAGGGGATAATGAAACTGGCCACCACCATTATCCACATCTCTTTAGAAAACTATCCATTACTTGCTGTAGTTCACATTGAGATATACTAGCAGAGAAAGAGTTATAGGGCCAATTGTTTTCGAGTCATCAGTTGACACTTGGTACTTATGGGAATATAATTCTGCCCTCCCTTTTTAGAGAATTAACAGACAGGAAATATAATTTTGCCTTTTTTTCAACAGGACTGTGCACCAGCTCATATAGCCAAACTTTCGATAAGAACAATGGAAAATGTGTTTCAGGTCAGAATTATTAGAAGAGAGATGTGGCCAAACCATAAAATAAACAATCATACCCAAATATATATCCTAAATTTCTTTTTTTTTTTTTAATTAAATATAATGATTAAATAAAAAATAATGAATTTTGAATTATTAATCATTTATAAAACAAAGTTGTTAAAAAACTTAAATGTAAAATATATCTTAATCTTGGCCCCTGACCTAACCCTTGCAATTTCTGACTCTGGCATAACTTAAAATGTGCAAGACAAACCCATGGAAGAATTAAAACAAAATATCTGTCAGGAAATTGGCACCATTTTTAAAAATGTTGCATGGTTTCATCCATGCTGTTCTACGATAGTGGCAGATGGCAACAAGCACTGAGGGAAAAATACCGCACAGCATGTTTTTGGGTCTCTCAGATGAGATGCCCTGAATCGAAAAAAAGGCATTTTTTTAAAAAAGGGTCTGTCTGTTTATGAACAGTATAACTCAAAAACAAAAAGTTGTTTAAATATCCAACTTGGTATTTAAATTCAACATCTTCCAAGGATTTATATAACTGGTAAATGGAAGAGTGAGACAAAATCTTACTTCACAGAAATTATAACGTGTTAAAATACATAACTGATGTTATAAATATATATATATTTTAAAAGATAACCATTTTTCTGATATTTCTTTTTAATTCTTTGAATTTTCAAATACTTATATACAAATATTTCGCAAATAGGAAGGTATTCTTCATTTTCATATCCTGCCATACAAAAGGATAGAACATCAAAGTGATCATAAGCTCTTAAATGATTCACTCTCACTGAAACGTATTATAACCTTCTATCCCCATTGTACCTTTAAAGTGCACTGCAGTGGCATGAACAGTTTCATATGATGGCCCACCTCGGTAGCGTAGATGGTAGCGTGTCTGCCTCCCGAGTTCGAATCTCGGTCAGGGTGAGTTACCTGGATAAGGTTTTTCCAGGGTTTTTCCTTATCCTTAGAAAAAGACAAATGTCAGGTAACTTCAAGCTCCATGGACCCTGGACTCATTTGAGCATCATTTCACCCATTTCATTCACCGTACGATATGACTTAACGTTGGAGAATGTAATTTACAAAAACAAAAAGAAAGTTTCATACGAAGTGAGATTAGCCATAATTTTACTAATTTTATTAATGACTAAGTTCATTAAGCAGCTAATTTTATTAATGACTAAGTTCATTATCTAATAATAATAATAATAATAATAATAATAATAATAATAATAATAATAATAATAATAATAATAATAATAATAATAATAATAATAATAATAATAATAATAATAATAATAATAATGTGACTTTGTGGGTTCGTGAAATGAAAAGTCCAGTTTCACCACTCAAAAATGTTCTTTATTTCCACCGACTTACAGTTTAACACTTGCCAATTACACAGAATTACTTGCTGCACACAATTACAATTCACCAGTTCGTCCGTTACAATTTCACTTGTACTCGCGATTACATAAACTCCGATGCACATACCAGTTACGTAAAGTCTTCCGTTGCACAATCTTCTCGTTCATTAACACGGCGCTCCTTTGCTAACACGTCACTGACTAACTCTTACACCAAGAACTGCGACTGTCTCCTCACTCACTAACACACTAACTGTCTAACTGACTGACTGACATCACTTCGCTCCGGCAGCCCCTTTTTAGGAATATCGCCGCCTTCTAGTGTCCACAGGAATGTTCCAGTAAAAGAATGATCGAGAACCAGGTGTAAGAGAAACAGACGGCACAGTCATGTTTTTCTCCCGACCACTGCCTGTCACCACTATAAGACAGACGAGGGGGAGGTGTGGCTAACACGAACCTCCCCTGTCTTCCGCTCCCAGCTGCTTCCACAGGGTGTTCCAGCGCTCGCCTGGACTCATTTGAGCATCATTTCACCCATTTCATTCACCGTACGATATGACTTAACGTTGGAGAACGTAATTTACAAAAACAAAAAGAAAGTTTCATACGAAGTGAGATTAGCCATAATTTTACTAATTTTATTAATGACTAAGTTCATTAAGCAGCTAATTTTATTAATGACTAAGTTCATTATCTAATAATAATAATAATAATATTTATTCACCATTTGGTAATTCCAATGATTACAATAGGTTTCGTCAGAGAAAGAAAAAAAAGAAGAACTTATAACTATACATTATTACATTAAATTAATTACACATATTTACATATCACATTTACTTGTTGTATGAAATTCTTGTACACTGTAAAAAGGATGCTTTATGAGCCATTTGTATAGTCTCTCTTTATATATATGAATGTTTGAAGACTTTATTTTTGATGGAAGTGAATTGTATTGTTTAATGCCTATAACTGTGTAGTACTTGGAAGTCTTCTGTAGTCTGTGGTATGGCATATCAATTTTATTACTACGTGTATTGTGAGTATGTATATCACTCCTAACTTCATAGATATTCAAATTCTCTTTTATGAGAGTTAAGACATTGTATATATATAAAGTTAACAATGGTTAGAATTTCTAATTGTATAAATAGTGGTTTGCAGTGTTCAAGTTTCTTTGAGTTAGTCAAAATTCTTCCTGTCTTTTTTTTTTTTTTTGAATTTTCAATATCTCATTTATACGTGGACTACTACCCCATAAGACTGTCTTATCTTAGGATGCACAAATTGATATGTTTATTACTCTAGCTACCTCTCTATACCAGAACTTACTGAGAATCATGGTTGATGATGGAGATGTCTCTGAAACATGCCCCTGTAACTTAAATATGTGTAGAAAGCTGGTTGATTGGTTGGTGAGTAATGTTTGTAGTTGGCAGTAGTCATTTGATTGCACTCCTGTATCTTAATGTGAGGTTGGTATGTTGATTGAAAGCTGGGAATTGGAGTAGGTGGTTTCCTTCATATCTTCAAGTTTACAGAAAGCACATGTAGTGAAGCTAGAATAATATACCTCTATATAAATGCCAGAAAGTACTCACCGAGTCTCCCTAAAAAGTAGTCTAAAGTTCATTACATTAGCATTGCAAAAATTTGGCATTTTCATTACTGTAACTTCATTTGATATACCAAAACTTACTGGAACATTATTTGGAGATGTCTTCCTCATCAGCCTTGATTCACTGCTGCACTGCGTCCTGTGACTTGTAAATGCCATTTTGACTGGATATACTACATGAGAACTTTTTCATTTGGGACTCAAAGTTTACATTTTAATATGTATACTGATGAGACACCAGTTTACGAGCTTTGCTCAAATATGTGTTATTGTGTCAATAAAATTTGATTTGATCTGATTTAATAAATTGTGTTTATTTTTACATAATATAAATAATTTTTCTCAAATGGAGATTTCTGCATCTTTTCTAATAAATTTTAGAAGCGTAAGTTTTTCTATCAGCCGATGATGATCTGAGGGCCAAAAATGCTCTAAAACTGCTTATTTTTTTCCATTTGTTTATATTTCACATTTCTCAAGTAAACAAATTAAAAAATCAGCAGTTACAGAGTAATTTTGGTCCTTAGAGCATCAGGTGAAAGAAAAACATAAGCTTTTTAAAGCCTTTAGTAAAACAGTAGAACTTCCCATGCAAGAAAAATTATTTACACAAAAATAGACACAATGTAATAAGCTTTAGTGATCCATACGAAAAGCATCTCATTATACAGTAAATCTGACCAAAAAGCCATGTACAAGTTCATAGGATGAAGTACAGTGTGAATCGTTATTGATGGAGACAGTCTTCAAAACATATTCCAGTAAGTTCTGGTGTAAAACGTGAAGTTAAAGTAATAAAACTTCCAAATTTTAGCATATAAATGTCAAAATAACTACACTGTGGTTCTCCCCAAAAATATATCTTCATTATATTATTTTGATCTAGTATTTGTTACTTTAAAATATTTTTAAAATATCTCAGGCCTACAGAGACATAATTGTTACCAACTTGGATACTCCAGACTATGGTAGACACTACTATTGAGATGTAGTGAAATTGGAACACATTCTGAGCAAATTGTTTATGCATAAAGAATGTTTATTTTAAGTTTTTTTTATTGTTGCAGCCATTTGTTGATGTCTGCCTGAAGTATAATAACAGAGACGAAGCTCAGAAATATCTGCCTAAAGTGAAGGAGGAGCTTAAAGTAAAGTATTACGTTAAAGCAGGGTAAGTAAATTGGAGGGAATAATTATCTCTTCTAATCCTTTGTAAAATATATCTAAATATATCGAGATTTAACTGTATTGGAACACCACAGTGAAGCGAAAAATTATTAAACTATAGATGAGTCGTATTTTTTACACATCTATAGTTTAATAATTTTTCGCTTCACTGTGGTGTTCCAATACAGTTAAATCTCGATATATTGAAGTGACGTTAAGTCAAGAGGAACACGCGAAAGTTAGATCCAACCAACTTTAAAAACCGGACAACATGGAGGTAAGATCGTTCACATTTGAAAATTTCAACGAACATTTCGGCAACAAGAAAGAAATAAAACAATATTTGAAACTAAAGACAAAAAGAAGGTTAATATCAGCGGACATAAAATTTATCAACAATTGCCTAAAACATAACCTTTCTGCGAAATTTGTAAGAAAAATAATTAAAACGAAAGTGAAGCAGATGTGTAAAAAATACGACTCATCTATAGTTTAATAATATTTAAATATGTTTCTGATTGTGTATATTATAAGCAGTAGCAAGATTTTGTGGTGACAATTATTTATAAAATTTGCATTAATAACTTTAATTGGTAGTGTTTTATGTATTTTTTACCATAAATTTGCATTAATTTAACACAAATTTTTGGGAAGAATTAATGAGTAATGACATGGCTGAAATGAGAAGTAGCAGGTAACTAGAGTAATACAACTGTTAAAATCCCTTTTTTCCAAATTAATATATTTCATTTGAAATCAGACAGTAGGTAAATGAATAAAATCAAATATGACACACCAGACATCACCAAGCTGCAGAATACGAGTTGTGATATGTTCGCTTTTCACACTTGTTCTTTTGTCTATCACAACTAAGTTATATGTAGAGAAAAATCTCACTGTCAGGTTTGACATTGGCAACCAAAGATATTGAAGGGACTTTTCACAGAAATTGCGGTAAGAATCAGCTTGTGCCTTCAATGTCAAGAGTGCTGTTACTACATCTAATGTTATTGTTACCACCATGGCTTTGCTGTTCAACGATGTCAAAAGCTCTTTCTAACAAAGAAACAAATCAGAATCACAAGTGATATAGTCTGTTTAGTTAACGCATGTGCAGTTCGGAGTCAAAGGAACCTGACACTCCCGCCCATTAATGACCGTCATAAATCTATCTACACACTTCAGAAATGGAACCCTGTCATTGAGGACCAATAACAACCCTGATTTTCTCGAAGTGACAGTCGCATGTCTACTCCACGTGGAGTCTCAGTTGCCAAAGTTCCAACTTCCTGTTGATCTGTTTCATTACGTGCAGAAATTCGTTGTGTGTCACAATGTGGAGACCGTGGGAGAGAAATGCAGTGGTAAATGCAAATGAAGTAGTAGGGAATACCAAAGACGCCGATCAAGTGTGAAAACAAAATGAAACGTTTCTCTAAAGTAGATAATTTCATATGCGATTTAATTCGTCGAGAAATTTATAGATTCTATGCAAAAGGCAGAGTGCCCACCTTAGACAAATTGGTTGCACATTGCAAGAAATTTGTGATTTTCCTTATGGGTATTGCACTTTGCACGGTCTCCTAAAGGAGCTGGGTTTCAAATACCGCACTTCGAATAAGTTAAGGGTTGTTATGGAATCCAATAGAATTGTATATATCGTCAAAACTAAGGAAGTTTGGCAGTAATGGACATAAGATAATTTATTTAGACGAAACCTCGTACAATACCCATGACGTATCGAGAAAGGTGGCAACCTTGCAGAAAGCTCTGGGAGAAGGAGGGCCGCTGTTGTAAAACGATTATAAGGGTTCGTCAAAGGCAGCAGCCGACGTGCACACGCATTAACTAAACAGACTCTACCACTGGTTTTAAATGTGTTTAGTTGTTTAAATGCTGCCATTACATGATTTAAGTCTTGATTTATTAACTAGCGTAGAAGGCTCAAATGATCTAAAGCTTTTATGGTTATTACATCATCAGGTTATTTTGCCATAATGGAGTTCAATTTAGACAAAGTCATAGGACAGCAAACTTTTAGATTCTCTTCTACTGCTTCTCTAACACTGGGATCCATGATATGATCTACAAGTGCACTTACTCTGTTTCTAAAGTGACCACTCTCTAATATTTCACATTTGGTTCTCAGCGAGTTAATTCGGGATAAAACAAGAGAAGCCACAGTTTTTTTTGTTTTTTTTTTTAAAATTTAAATTCGAATAATGGATCTGTTATCAATCTGCAATTTTCAGAAACAAAATGTTGCCTGTACCCTTACAAAATTGCAGCACATGGCATTGCAAAAATGATCATTTAACAAATTTTGCGCGGGAACTGTAAGCTTTTATATTTTAGAAAAAAAATTGACAATAGCATCAAAATAGCGGGCAATGTAAACTACTGAATTAAACCAGCTAGACCAGCGTGTCAGTACAGGCAATGGGAACACTTTTAGCTTCTAAATCTGGGTGGTTTTCAGTGAAGTATTGTTTGTATTCATTTTTTAAATTTCGGGCATTTGGGAACACATTCTTAAGCCCTGAGGGACAATATTTTCATGTTAATGTAATGTATGAGATTATCTTGCAAGAAGTTCAATCTTCTCAGTACCTTTAATCAGCATAATAGGAGTTTTTGCTGTGCACAGTGTGTTATCCAATAAATAACATTTCCAGTTAGCATATGACAAATAGTTATCAGTATCATGGACCAGCCGAGTACTGTGGTGTCGGTTTATTGTTGCACCGCTTAGCTGTTATTTCAGTGTGCATGATGATGTCACTGTATTGGCTTTGTTAAGTCTTAAATTTTATCTTTCTTTGGTTAAATGTGTTAACATTTTTTTCACAACTTCTAGCTTCATACTATGAAGACATGAATGTTAAGTTAAAGCTATATTTATGCAATTTGTAATAAATGTAAGTTTTTCTATGCAGATTAAAAATAACATAATATTTCTCATTTGTCGCCAAAAACATATTATTCTCTAAAAAAGGAAAAATTTGCAAAAAAAATCGTTAAAAACAAAAAATCTTGCCTCTGGTCATAAGGTTGTAGTAGTAATTTATTTGACTGTAATATGGGCCGCACCATGGCTGAGTGGTTAGACCACTCAACTGTCACCAAGGCAGCCTGGGTTCAATCCCAGGTGAGTGCAAAGTGAGAATGAGGTGGACAACATGGCACTGAAGCAGGTTTTCTCCAGGATCTTTAGTTTCCCCCACCATCTCATTCCACCAGTGTTCCATCTTCATCTCATGTATCATCAGTGTCACCGCCCAACAGGGGCAGCCGGTGAGGCATTGTATTGACAGTGCCATAAATAAGTAAATAAATAAATACGGGTTGTTAAAATATAAATATGTTTACCAATTTCGAACGATTTAGGTAATCTTATCAATAATCCATCCTATTTTATAATATACTGCACCAAACAGATTGTACAGGGAAATGGAAATAGATATTTATTACATCCGTTCTCTTGTTATGCACAGGTGTAACAAGTACAGAAACAGTTTGATGATACAGTTCATGGAGAATGTGATAAAAAGCGTTCGTGTTTGATTTCGCGACAGAGAGACAGTTATCTGAAGTCCCGTGCTTTACTGCACTCTAGCCAATAAAGCGTAAGTTATGCACCAGAGAAATCTCGGCACCACCTTCTCCCATAAGAAGCCGTGTATAAGCGGGACATCCTAGCCCTAACACAGGCGCTTATGAGCGTAGATGGTGCCGTTCTGGAATCGGCACCAAGGCAAGGAAAACAAAACGGACAGAGTGCTTGCGTTTAACGCGGCTATTCACACGAGGGAGCAGATACTCAGAAACAATCTTTTTTGCATAATTCCTATACACTTCTCTTTCTTTTGGTTTAGTACACACGGTGCCATGGCACAGCGGCACCACCTCAGAAGCTGCCCCTGCCGCCCACAGTGCCTTATGTAGTTAAAGCAGGCATTTAACACTACACATTTCATTTCATTTATTGAATGCAAATTAAATATGTAAACCTAAACACTAACACAAATTAGTATACATTTATTATATTACACAAAGTTGCTATGAAGTCTGGCAAACTCAAGCCCTGTGGTTGCTCATTTATTGGATCCTGCTTATAGCTTAAATCTAATACTTGCTATCATTTAACTTTGTTCTTCGCCTTGCTTTCTAATTTGCTTCATTCATTTGGCTCTTACTTTTCCCAAGAAGTTTCTTATCTACTTATATTTTTTCCAGACTTTACATTCAAAAACTTTTCCCTGAATTTCTTTTGGTAAATTTGAACACTCCTTTTACTTGTCCCTTCGGAGCATATTAGTTTCCTAGCATTGTTTTTATATCAGACACTCTACTCTGCTGCTTCATATATTTTCTGGCTCATATATTCCCCCATCCTATAGTGGTTATGAGAACAAAGATGATGGTGCAATGTGAGGACTGTAAAAATATGTGGTGGGTACAAGTAATATCGCTTATAGTTTGGCTATGTTCATGGCTCCCAACTCATTGTGTGATAAGCTGGATCCCAACCAAAAATAAACATTGACATTTCTTCAACCAAAATACTTAGGGGCATTGTTTCATTCAGATAAAACAGGAAAGGCAACAAACATTCTAAGTCATTTAATTAAATTAGGAGAAAATACTCCATCTCATACTCTGTTAATAATGACATCATATGTGTATAAAAATTAGCTTTATAGCAGGCAAAGAGATTTTGCTATAACTTTAGCTATGTGTTAACAATTAGTTCCATATAAACTGCAATTGTTTCAACAGGATGCTATTGTGGTAGTGTTTATTCATTTGCAACAAGCTGGTCCATATATTCCCCCCTCTCACAAGGGAAATGTTTCACCTACAATGCTTGGAACTGCATGAAAGCAAGCACAACTAATTTAGTCATAAACAAAACAGTAGTCTGTATCATTTTCATGCAAAACGCTGCATTGTACCTCAAGTGAAATTTTAGGAGAGATAACAAAGTAAACAAAATGTCAATACCAATTTTCTTATTGCAATAGTGACTAAATATACAAAAGACAAATTACCAACTATTTACATTAAGAAAGAAACCGTTACCCATTACTCTGAAATTAGAAGGTGAATTATTAACTCAAACACATGAAGCAAAATATTTAGGAATAACCCTGGATACAAAATTAACATGGAAGAGACATATAGAAAATCAAAGATAGAAACAAGGTTACCGTTATTAAAACGATTAGCAGGGAAAAAGTGGGGTTGCAACATGCAGACTCTAAACACCTTCTATCAAATGTACATAAAACCTATACTTCATTATTGTGAAGAAATTCTAATAACTACGAATGTAGAAAAACTTAATAAATTACAGAACCAAATCCTCCACCTCATAACAGGAGCCGTTAAACAACACCAATTACTGCCATGCAAATTTTAACAAATAATCCAAACATAACATTTGAAATTGAGAAAGCAGCAATCACATAATATGAAAAACTTTTAAGACTACCCTATAATAATTGGGTCCAAAGAAACCCACAAGTATCACAAGTATGTTTAAAATCTCAGCAAAGCTTTTTAAGCATAGTACAAGAAATCAGCTAGAGATTACAACTTCCACACACAAAAGAAACTATGCAGATGAGAAACAACCCTCTAGAATTTTTAGAAATTGAATATAACCTCCATTTGACAGAAACTATCACAAAATCTGAAACCCCCACCTCTACCTTAAAACAAATGTCACTGGAAACAAACTTACGATATCCGCTCCTGAATGGACTCATATTTTTACAGACTGTTCCAGCCTACCAAATGAGGGTGGCACTGGTGCTGGTGCGGTATGCCCACTTTTCTCCTTTTATCGTAAACTAAACAAAAATTCAACAAACTTTGATGGTGAAATTTTAGCAATCCTACTAAGTTTACAAAATCTTTTATATCACATCCAAAAATTTACAAAGGTTGTAATACTGTCTGACTCCAAAGCAGCCATTCTTGCCATAACACGAGATACAACACCTAAAAGTATCGAAATTATAGAATGCCACAAAATGATAAAACAGTTATCACATTTACATAAAAAAGTTGTACTCCAGTGGATTCCGGCCCATTGTGGAGTGATAGGAAATGAAACAGCTGATTTTCTGGCCAAAAAGGGTAGCAAAATTGTTTCGAACCCAACTACTATTCCAGTACCCTTACACTCTATCAAAAGAATTATTTCAAATAAATATATCAAACAACTTAAGGAAGAATACACCATAAAAACATCTGGAAAGGAATGGGAAAATCTACAAACTTAACAAAGAAAATCTGCAGTGGCAATATTCAGATTACTAACAGGACATGACTGCCTAAATAAACACCTACACAGATTTGGCATAACAGATTCACCTAAATGCCCTTTCTGCAATCTAAATGAGGATATGGATAAAAATCACCTCATCCACTGTCCAGCTTTTATAGAAGAGACCAACCTTCCCGCTAAATATTGGACTGCAAGAGAGTGAATGATTTTATTATCAAGTGCTCAACATTAGATACCAACCAACCAACCATACCATAGGAAGGAAATTCATAATTCAATGACATCAGTATATAATTATATTTTCAATGAACCAGTGCCAAAAATCCTCTGCTGCTTAAAGTACTTTTAATGCATTATAATGCCTATTAGTTTGTTATAGGAAGTGAAGTCATGATTGCAATAATCTTCATAAATATTCTCTACTATATTGTCATCAATATCTTTTAATACACTGGGCCTTAACTTTTTGGGTGAAGTACTACTCACTTTGACTTGACTGTTCCTGTTCCTGGAGATGAACATCCTGTACTACTTGAACAGTTACCTGAAGGTTCAAATTCTTCCTGTTCTTCATAATCAGTATATCTATCCAGGGTAACGTTATGTATTTCTATATCACCCCCATTATATTTCTGAAGTATTATGTGATATAACATATCCGCCAACTCCATATCCTCGAACCCATGTCATTTCCATATTCAGCATGCCACAGCATTGTCCCTAATATTTTGACCAGATTGGTAGGATTAATTCTCATGATATCACTGCATACATTTTACAGAATAAACTGCATCCAAACACTCCAAGAGATGCATACCTACAGTAGCTATACCGTTCATGCAACTCGAGCAGTGGTTAAAGCAGTTACAACATGGCACTACCAGATGAGAGAGGAGTTTTGCACGGAAATGATGATCACTATTGTTTTAATGATCGCTTGTTATCTTAAGCATGTTTTCACATGGTTCTAAGCATTTGAGGTCAAAGCTGTCCCTTGTCAGCCATTTCAGAGAGAGAGGGAAGAAAAGTAACTTCCCCTAAGCACAAGGGTGTTCATTTCTTACCTCGCGACCTATAACATGCTGTTTATGTAGCATGTATGGTATATGTATTTGTGTATGTGGAAGCTCCTTACTCTGTGTGATATATTATTTTGTAAAACTCGGTGTTATTTACATCATCACCTATTTCAACATCTTCATTTTTCATTTGCATTGCAATCACAGCTCTGCTCGTATTCTTTAGATTTTTTCCTTTCTGTATATCCTATATTACTTTCATCTTATTTTTCATTTCATTATTAATTTCCACCTGGTTTTGCTTTATGCTATCTATGGCTGTGATTACACTGCATTTGTTATCATTTTGATCTCACAATATTACTTGTATTTGTTTTATATTGTAATTATCTGCAATTTCTTTGTTATGATTTCTACTTCATGGTTTAATGTTTTCTTTACTTTTTCTGCTTGTTTTACTTCAACATTATTCTAATCCATTCTTAATTTGTGTACTTTCTTAGCTAAGTTTATTCTCGTGCTACCAACTCCATTTTCTAAACTAGTCCTACATACTATCATTTCACTTTTACATTTTCTTATCCCTTTTTCCAAATTTAGTTTCCCCTGTTCTTGATTTCTAAAGTACTCAGTTTGCTAAGTTCTTTGTCTTAATTCCAAGGTATTTTTTGCTTCATTTACATCTCTTTGTATAATGTTAAAATTATTTTGCATTACTTCCATACCTTTTTTTTTTTTACAATCTTTTCTACCTTTTTCTATCTTGTGTTTCAAACTTATTTTTACTTTTTTTTTTATTTTCTGTTCTAATTTCAATTCTGAATTCTTTCTTCTATTTCTAAATCTTCTTACTTAACTATTTCTAGCTACTGTTTTAATCCTACCATTTTCTGCCATAAACTGTTATATCTGCTTTTCCACCTCTCTCAAAGCTTTTCATCGTTTCTTCTAACATTTTTCTTATTGGATTTTTTCTCTTATATCACTCCTTTGCACCTTCCTCTACAACACTACTTCTGTTCTATTTCTGCCTCTGTTTCAACATTTCTATAAATTATGGTAGATTTACTCATCTTCAACAATTTTGCTCTTCTCCTATTCCTCACCATTAATCCAATTAAACTGAAATTTTTGTTCTTTTTTGCATTGTCTTGGTTTCTTGCATTCCACTGTTTTCACTTGAAATTCCCTGAAGTTCTAGGAATCGTGATTAAAAATCATAGATTTTTAAATTGATGGCAATAGCTTTTAATTTTTTTTTTATTAATTTAATTGTACTTCCCCTTCAAATGCCAAATGTGATGGTTATTTGAAAGGATGTTTGATCACATGACTGTGCACGTGGTCTAAGTCATGAGGTATTTCTTTTTTATTAAGAACAATGAGTTCTATAGCACCTATAGGGCAATAGCCACGAGAAAGGCAACTTTTTAAATTAAAAATTCCATTTTCTATTTATTATGTATTTCTTGTAAAATAATTATTGTAATTAAACTTCAACAACATTTTGACTTATTAGCAGCTTTAGGATGGTTTCAAAATGTCCAGAATTTACAGTATTTAATGACATTCAGACAAGTTTTGATGCATGATGATAAAAGCAAAAGTTGAACTATTATCTTTAAAATGTTTTTGTAATGTAGTGACTATCTACATGGTGATGAATAAACATTCTTGATTCTAATTCTCTATGGCAGTTTAAGTGAGAGAGTTTAGAGAGCTTTCATATTAATAACTGTCATTAAGGTTGGTCATGCAGGTTGCAAACAGCAACTGTTCTGATGATTTTGAATACTATTCTGGACATACATATATCACATAAGTATATCCATAAGCAAATAAACATAGCATTCACATCAATCATACAACACAAATATAAAACACACAACTATTTACAACATTTTCAAAATTAATTTTTCATTAAATTTTACAACCTACTACACTAAAATAAAATTATTTGCCACAAATTTCACTTATATTTTTAATTAAATTTATGAACTGATATAAACAGATAAATTTATGAATAATCATAAGCTTTCATGGCCGGAGTCTAATGTGAAGATAGAAGAATTTTCCGGGCTCAGGAGCCGTGGTCTGATGGAGTTGGAACATCCATACGTTTCGTTCACGTCTGCGGTGAACATCATCAGTGGTGGCGTGGTCTCAGTCTTCTGGATGACAACTGACTCTGAAACTTCACCCAGAAGACTCAGACCATGCCACCAGTGATGATGTTCACTGCAGTCATGAACGAAACGTATGGATGTTCCAATTCCATCAGACCACGGCTCCTGAGCCCGGAAAATTCTTCTATCTTCAGCTAAATTTATGACTGATAAAAGGTTTCAAAAATATTTTAAAACAAATTGGTATAATTTTGGTTCTTTAAAATAAATACAATATTAAAAATGTACTAAATTTTTCTAAAAAAAGATAAAATTTCCGATAATAAAAAATCTGGC
Source organism: Mantis religiosa (assembly GCA_030765055.1). NCBI lineage: Eukaryota > Metazoa > Arthropoda > Insecta > Mantodea > Mantidae > Mantis > Mantis religiosa. Next base: position 95,571,856 of record CM060959.1, read on the forward strand.
ATTTATCAATTTAATTGTTTGGATTATGACCAGGTTTACAGCGGAAGGACCAAACATAATTTAGAAGTAACATTTTATTAGGCATAAAAGATTGATAAGTCAGCTTTGGCAGTTTATTTTTGGCCATTCAACCATGAAATACATCCAGAAACTTAATTGTTGAAGCAATTAAATGATCCAATAGATTTAATGGTTTGGGAGAAAATATTTATTTAAAAAAATTGAAATCCTATAATGAATTTACAAATATCGCCAACTGATTCTGTCTTTTAGTTTGTTTTTTCAGTGTTTGGTAATAAAAATTATCTGTTACCCAACAGCTGTAACAATAACAGGAATAAACAGAGTGACTGAAAATATGAAAATTTTTCACAAAACTAGTCTCTTGAATTCTGTGGAGAGTTCATCAATTTTCTTGAAAAAGAGGTGAAGTTTATTGCAAATAATTATATTTTTATTGCAATTTTTGTAGTTGTATTGCTTCACTGTTATTAGCTTCTGTTTTTACGTATTAACTGCTACAGCCTGTTATAGTTTAAATGGCTTTCTTGAATGACATCCATCCTTTTAATCTTTTTTCATATTTGGTGATGAATGAATGCATGAAATGAACGTTTGAAAGAACCTGAGATCCATGGACCATAAGAGTTATTTCTCAGCATAAACTTAACTTGAAGAAAATATTATCCAAATAAATCTGTTTAGAGATTAGTAGAACACATATCTACATATAAGGTGGAGGGTTTCATTTTATTTATACTTGTAACTATTAATGAATCAATAAATGCATTGTTGCAATCCTTTGTTGTATAATTAGAACTCTAAGGCATTTTGCAATATTTATAATACTATAGTACTATTTTTTCAGCCTTTATGAAGATGCAACAAAGATTGCATATGAACAAAAGGACATTCAGGCACTGCTGTTTGTTCAAGGGAAATGTGCGCTTACAGACAAAGCCCTGAGTGACAGAATAACTCTTCATATTTCCCAACTTGGAGCCAAAAAATGAGAGGTATGTGTTTGGTTTGTAGCATTTAAAATCATATGCAAATAAACACCTGACCCCCATTTTCTAGCAATAGCAAATTTATAATATTGTTTATAATATTGTTACATTTCTGAATTAATTGTGTATATTATAAAATTCTTGAGATATCTTTATAAAACATTATTTTGTACAAACACTGACTTGTCCTTTTTGGATGTGACTTGTTAATTTACAAGTATAGTTAATTGCACTGTAAATTCACAATTTGACGTGTCTTATATCATAGTACTCATGTACAATATATGATTTACAAGATGAATAAATTATCTATCTATATTAACTGAAAATATTAGTATATGTATGTTAACTTAGTTTCTGTTAATGACTTTCTCTTTGTGACAATTATAGTTATGATCTGTCAAATGCCAGTTGTTTTACTATGGAGTCAGTGTAACAGTGACACTTCAGCTTATGCTTTTTCGATATCTTAAGTTCACTAATATGTATTAAGGACTTAAAAACTTGCCATCTTGACTAGCTGTGACCATGGTATCACTCCAAGGTTCTCCAAGCTTGGTAGGCAAATGAAAGCTCTACCTTTCTCATTTGGGGCAGACAGAAAGTTAAGATATAAAATTAAAATAGCTAAAGAGCAAGTATTCAGAAGACACTGTTCTTCAAAAAGAATTTTACAGTATGAACAAAACAGGGTTTAATATTTTAAATAAAAATATAAAGGTAACCCATAGTTTCCTTTTAAAGGGCAAGAGCCTCCTACCTCTCAGTAGGGTTAGCTCGGCACTACTTATAGAGTGAGCTAATAATCCCTGTAAGCTTGCTGCTATGTACCAATATATTAATGTCGATTCCTTATTATATGATGTCTTATTCCTTATTATATAATGTCTTTTAATTATGGTCTGTTATTTTATCAATAACTAATCACTTCTGTCCACATTGACTTTTGCACTTTTAATAACAATATGGTATGAACACTTATGTGTTTCAAATGGGAAGAGTTCTGGAGTCCAGCTAATCAGATGCTGTATCAAACTCAGCATTGCCAGCTTGTTACCCCACTCCTTTTATATTTCCCTCTCTCTCGCACACTTATACAACATGCAGGTTTACTTGGCGCAGACGTAAGGGTAAGCAAATTATATTTTACAAACTTTTACAATGATGCAGTTGCCAAAATCAAAATTGGAAAAAGCATTTTCGCAAATGATGTATATTTTTAAATACTATAACTATAATTATAGTTTATGAATTACCTGTCAGTGAACTGCCAGTGGCTCATCCATATCGCTGTCAATATCACATCATTGTCACTGTCTTCATCATCTGAGACTTGCAAATTTATGATTATAGGTTCCAAAATCTCGTCACGTGCCATTTCTTTCTTAAAATCGTCTTCTTGAAGGTTTTCTGCATGCCTTAGGCAGTTTTCCCAGTCCTGTTGTGTTACCTTGTCAATTTCTTCGTGAACAAGTCGTTCAATGTCCGTCAGTTTAAAAGTATTATTTCTGTTTGCAACCCTCCTTTTTATTTGAGCCCACACCAACTCAATTGGATTATATTGGCAGTGATAAGGTGGGAGGCATATTACCTCGTGCCCCATTTCAGTTGCAAGTTGATCCAGCTGATACACTTTTTCCGTGTTTTTAAACGTTAGTGCTCTTTGCAATAACTCATTTTTAGTTTCTGTTTCCAAAAATTCAACCCTTCTTTTTTTGTAACCATTCAACAATTTCGATTTTTCTGCTGGCCAAATTTGGTATTTTATTTGCAATAACCGAATGATACGGTGCATTATCCATTATAATGATGCTTCCCTCTTCTAAATAATTTAAGAATCTGTTAAGAAACCATTCTTTAAATGTATCAGCTGTCAACTCTTCGTGATGGTCTGAGGTACTTTTGGAGAGAAAAATCCATTTGCTTTCTGGCAGGAACCCTGTCTTAGCAGATCCAGCATGACAAACGATGAGCCAGCTGCCTTTTCCAACAGGTACCTTTAGGCCAGCCTTTTTTGAGGAGCTTTCCAGATTGACTTTTGAGTGTGGTTTTATTTAACCATGTCTCGTCTAAGTAAAAGATAGGTCTCACATCACCAGAATGTCTAATTTCATGCATTTTAAGTAAGAATTTTAATCTTGCCACAACAGTGTCACTCCTCTCCATTAAAAATTGACGCTCATCATTTGTCTGTTGTACCAGAACCCTAATCCCCTCAAAATTCTGAAAGTTGATTTTGACCCGGTGTATCAAATTTTGGTTCTAAGAGCGCAAGTTATTTTCTGTATTGTTGGAAATTCACCTTGGTCATAAAACTCGAACACAGTTCTACGTACAACGTCCTTGTCAAAGTCACTTAAATTTGTAACCCTCTTCGGAGGACCAACATATTTCCTGGGTGATACAAACACCTGGGCACCAGTGGGATCAAATTTTCTTGCCTCTCCACAAATGCAGGACACACTTATTTTACCTAAACCACACGCTTCAGCAGTAAGCTGTTGAGCATTTTTTTAATCGAGCTGATTTCTATATTCCTCATTGCCCATTTTTTTGAAGAACGTGTACACTTTAAAAATAATACTTCGAGCCTGACTTTGCCTACCTGCCTTTTTGACTTGCCACTAAATTCACTGCAAGAAGTCATTGTACTATTTAACTCTTACTCTACTGTTGTGTAAAGAACAACTGAATAATATTGATCTGAACTCTCCAGAGTAAATAAATACTTCTTATCCAGTATTCATTCATAAACATAAGCATACAGCATTCCACAGGCTAACAGGAAATGAAGTGTTTGCTCTTTCTCGAATTTAACACCTTGACTTATTCACAGTAATTTTTTTATCACGTCATGTCAAAAGTTTAAATTTCAGTTCTGAGTAATTAAAAGTATATGTACATATATGCACACCAACCACTTTGAATCCTCTAGAGTAAATAGAGATTATGAACCATTCATAAACAAAGATATGTGACCAGACACGTTCTGCCAGGGCAGCAGGAAATTTAATATAAAAATTATTTGTGGTTGGTTTATTGACACTCGTCACTTACTTTTTCATATATTTATGAGAGACTAGTTTCAAAGGCCCTGGCCTCCATTTTCAATCTCTTCCCAACTCAGGGCCTTTGAAACTAGTCTCTCATAAATATATGAAAAAGTAAGTGACGAGTGTCAATAAACCAACCACAAATAATTTTTATATTAATTTTGACGTCACTGTTACTAAATTCCTCCAAACACAAAGCAGGAAATTTGTTTCCTCTCGCTCGAATTGGCTTATTCAAAGTAATTCTTTTATCACGTCATTTCAAACATTTACGTTTCAGTTCTGAGTAATTACAAATATACATACACGCATACATGCCAACCGATAATGCTATTCATTACAGTGCTTACGTCGCAATGTATTGTTATAATACAGGTAATATTTGTATTAGAAAAACTATATGAGCTAAAAATATGGGGTTTTCATGGTTATGTTAGATACATTACTCTCCACCACATGGATCAGTTTTGGCAAAATCTGAACTTTTGTCTTAGCGTGAATAGTATTTCATACAGATTGATTAGGTTGGCACTCCTCACACACCACTTAGCGGGAATGCAACATGACAACACCGCAGGACTCCGATTGTTTGCTCACCTAGCAGCGCTCAAGGACAAACACCTTCCCATTTGAAACACATAATAGTATAATACACTTTGTATACGAGGTGTGATCAAAAAATAATGGGAAGCTTTTTTTTATTTATCAACATTGTTTGTTCTGTTCTAAGTAATCCCCCTCAGATACACTTGTGCCAGTGCATTTTCCAATCTTGAAAGCACTTCCTAGAACTCACTTTTGCTGTGGTTTTCCTCCTTCAGTGGTTCTGTTTTAAGTCATCAATGGTGACAAAACTATGTTCTTTCATGGTTCTCTTCAGCTCAGGAGTAGAAAGAACTTGCAGGGGTGCCATGTCCAGCGAATTCATTGGCTGAGGCAAGATAACAGTTTTGTTTTTTTGCCAAAAATTCACAAACAAGCTTGGAGATGTGAACAGGGACATCATTGTGATGCAATTTCTACAAGTGGTTTTGCCATAATTCTGGTCAACCTTGCTGACAGTGTTTTAGCAATTTTCTAGAACCATTTTCTCTACTTCTTTGACATTGTCATCAGTAATTGATGTGCGAAAGCATCCAGTACAGTCGTCTTCATCTTCTCAACACTCTTGAAATATATACACCACCCGTAAACTCTTGTGTTACTTATATAGATTCACCAAAAGCCACAGTCAGCATTTGAAATGCTGTGCTTCACTTCATCCAATTTCTTAATTTAATGTAAATTAAATAAAAATTTGCATAATACTAGACAATAACCTTTCTGAATGTCAACAATAGGTAAACATTCAAAACAGCTGAAAAAGTACACCTACATCAGGAACATGTGTACTAACAAGGTAAAAAATAATTTTAAAATTGGATGTATGAAGCCTTAAAAAAAAAAAAAAAAAAAAAAAAACCACACACACTTCATATAAGTGAATATGTAGGTAGTCAATGGGTAGTCATGTGTGTGTTTGCTTAAGATGTTTTATTTGGGATTAATTGGGATATGCTGTAAAATAATCTTTTTACCCACTTCAATTATATAGGGTCATTATTATATAACATAACCTAGTGGCTTTTCCCTTCCGCATGCTGCCATTGCCACCTAGCTCGACTCCAAACCAGCAATTCCTGCTCAAAAGTGCATTGGCACATCTCACTCTGGTGTCAGGTGCAGTGACTAAAGTGCCTCTCCTAATACAGTAAACCTAGGCTGCACATTTGTTTATTTGTAAACACATGTTTATTTAAACACAAATCTGCTCATTGTGTATGCACGTTGAAAGATTTTCAAACACTGTACCATCTGCAAGAAAAACTGTATATAAAATCTGTAAGTAAATTTCAAGTTTTGAGTTTGATGTTGGACGAGGAATCTTCTAGATCGAAAATGAACTGGATGAAATTAGTGCCACTCGAAAAGAATATCTCGAAAATTGCTAAAAAAAAAAAAAAAAAAATAGCTCTATAAACAGGTGTATCTCTTCATCTGCGAGAAATGCTACACTTCTACGTAAATTAAAAGCTCTATCACTACATCCTAGTACAAGAATTGAAAAAAAATGATCCCTGTAAGCGAGTGAACTGCCTTAATTGATTTCACAGCTATTTTTTTCTGAGTCTTGGTTAAATAGACAAGTGAATACAACAGTAAATATTGGGCTTCCAAAAAATCTGTACTATTGCATGAAAAACAGCCTGAAAATTGGAGTGTGGTGTGCAATAGGTACCAGAAGAATAATTGGACCCCCCCCCCCCCCCCCCGTGTTTAATGAAACAATGCAGAGCGATATCAGAGGCTAATTGTAGGGCTACATATTGATCACTTCACCAGAAAAATCCTATGGCTAATGCCAACAAGATTCTGAACAGTTACTGAATTATATCGAGATTCAACTGTATTGAATGCGACTCATCTAAAATTTAATAGTTACTGAATTATTAAATTCAGTAAGACAGACGAGACCTATGACAGCCAGCTACACTACTGAATGGTTGACAATGGAGGCAAATAGTCTCTGAAACATGTTCCAGGAAAATTTAAAAGTTAGTCTCTTTAAATTTAAGAATTATAAGTGTTGATCTGTGGCCTCATTCCCCAGACCTAATAATGGCTCACTTATGCAGACAATTACCATATATAATAATGACCCTGTAGATCAGGCAATTGTGAATAAGTGTGTTGTACAGCTTTAAGTAATGTAGCGATTAATATCATATATCCCTACTGTGAATATCTTGTATACTTATTAGAATGATCATATCTATTTTGTAACAGCTGGTTAAAATTTAACAAGCTGCAATTTCATATTCTGTAAAATGAGATCTTGTTGAGAGGAAAAAAACTATGGTTAGTGATAATATGGAAATGTTAACACTTTTAGTGTTTGTTCTTTAACCAGAAAGTTACAGAATAGCTCTGAATGTAAATCACATACTAATAAAAACCAAAATACTTCAACATAATTTTTTATTCTTTTATTACAGAATTCATATGTAAATATTGGAACAAATGAAGAATACAAACAAGTGGTCCCAACTGCTCACAATATGTGTTCACATAGGGCACAGAAGATCTAAAGCTAGGGTTCTTTTGTAATGGCCATTTAAGAATAACAAGATAGGCTTTATATTTAATTACATATTTCAGAGCCAGTATCTGATGTACTTATTGTTTCTTATGCTTGGATACAAATGAACTGGCTACATTTATTTAAAAAATAAATGCTTTTGTTTTTAAAACAATACAGACTGTTACCTACACTATCACAGACACAAAAGTTGCCCCCCCTCCCCAAGTTTTAAGTTGACACATTCTCAACCAGTGCAATCAAGAGACTCTAAAATAATTTTAAATGAGCAAGAATTCAATATTTACATGTTAATATCTTGATTCTGCTTTTTTATGTATCCATATCTGTAAATATATTGAGTCTTATGACTATCAACTGTATTTGATATTTTAGTTGTAAAATATAGTTCACATATTTGATTTATAACACTGTTTAATCTAATGAGACCAAATACCACTTTTCTAAACAGGCTTTATATTTACTCAGTGCACATGAGCATCCAAAAGGAAAAGAAAACGATTACAGGGAGCAGTAAGTAGATATCTCCAGCATTATAATGCAACATTATCAAATGTGTGTAAAGAGAACAATGTATAATGCAGGCACCCACAATGTAGTTAAATACTTTATAAGAGCATTTCTCTTATGCAAGGCTTTTTCCCCAGTAACCATAAATTCTACATTTTAATTCTATGTCTGTCTGGAGAAAAACTGCAAAATTTACCACATTGAAATATTTGGTCTAAAAATATAACAATTTCTTTATGCAGTATTTGCAACAGTAAGGTCTTTGAAATGTCATACAATGCTGTGTTTGGGTTTGCATTCTCAAAATATATATATATATATATATATATGAAAATCATTCTCAAAAAACTAAATTCAAAAATTTATAACAATCAACAAATAGAAACTTGTGCTTTTGTCATAGGCCATGTCATAATCTTTTATTATCTGCCAGATACTTTGGTCAACAAGTTTAATATGGAATTATAGAAGAGAACGCCGCAAAATTAATTTACTTGGAAAAGAACTTTACAAAGAATTATGTTGCACAGCACGAGTGAGGTGGTGCTTTCATTTAGGTCTTATATCCTTGAAGTGTAACTTTTTAGCCAAAGAAAAATAAAGTGTATTAATAGCAATGACTATTCAGTAATCTTAAATATGACACTTTTTTCCCTCAAAATGTAAAACTCTGTGGGTGCCCACAATTGGCACAGCATTTCAATATCACAGCTAACTGAAGTAACACAATCCAATTTTTTTCCTTAAATACAAGGAACTATCAACACATTCAACATCAAATATCTATTACAATTCTCAACTAATCAAATTTACTGAGAAACTTCTTTACTCAGTCATATACATTAACATAATAAATGTATAACAAAATTACTTTTAACTTAATTTTACAATAAGGGCTGTCTTGCTAACTTAGAACTAAACGACTTATTTTATATACCCTGTAAAGCTATAAAACATATGCTAACATGTACGAAAATGAGTTGCATTTCAGTCCCAAAGACTAAGAAATACATGCACAGTGATCACAGTCAAGCAGGAATTCTATTGTTCTAACACAAACCTTTAAACAATTATAAAATTAAAGCACTGCACCTGCTTTTAATAACAGTCTTCAATGTAATCTTTGGTCTTTAGATATTAGATTTCAATACTATAAAAACTTTCTACAAGCATGTGCAATTTACAACAGGTACATTACATAGTCAGGGAAGCAAATTGATTACATGAAAAAGGGGAGAGAAAAAAAAATCTGCAATTTGAGGGTACAATTAACCCCAAATAACCAGTATATTTTGGGCCATATTCTGGAAGACTCATAACACACACATAGCAACTCTCTTAAGTTTAGAACAAATATGGGAGTGCAGTTGTGTTCCTAAAGTAAAGGGTATATCTTCCAATCTACTTCATGCCCTCATGCAACCTCATATATGGGGCATGTTAAAAATTCTTTTTTTTATCACATTTATTTTTGTGCTATACTTTTATTATTTGTGAATTACAACTATAAAAGTCGTAGAGCTCTGAGTTAAACAGAGTATAAGTAAAGGAGCTTATATATGCACTAAAAATTAAAGCATAAGCTAATGTATGAGGTATTAGCTTGCTGCAATTAAGTATAGCAATATTATTAATTTGGCAGTATAATACAAAATGCAAACTGCAGATAGAACAATCTTAAGTATAAGCAACAACTGAAAAATGTTATTTTTAAATAAAAATTCAGGAACTATTGTGATTCATTAGTTATCACATGCAGTAAAATAAAATGCAGGTTTGCATCTCCTTTTACCATTAAAATAACTTCATTTACTAATAACAGTTTTATAACATCAGGATATGTGCTTTAGGTTTTGAAACCTCTTTGCTAACATTAAATTAAACTTCCATTTAGTATACATACTTCAATCCAATTCAACTCTTGACAAAACCTAGTAATAACAAAGTTGTTGGTATAAATAAAATATATTTTAATAAACAATAAATCATGCTTCTGGAATTTATATTTTAAGCAAAGCAAACCTTAAGTGGCAAATGCAATCTTTGCACTACTTTTAGCTAAAGTTAATATACACATTTAAAATGTATTCCTTCCACATAGTACACATTTATTACACTTTAAAGTGTAAAGAAAAACATTTCTGATGACAAAGCATGACAGTGCACTTAAACATAAATTCCAGAGACTCCTAATGCTGACATAAATTGCAGCAAAATAAATTAATGCATTTGCAATTGCTTCCAAATCTCAAATAGTTGGTATACTCTTGTTCACATGCATTTTAATTTAATACTGCTTGTGGAGATGCATTAGGGACAGCAGCTTCTGAGGATTGACATGTAGTATATATTGGATCCGTTGAGATTCCTGCTTGAAGGCCTGCAGTTGAAGAGGATGATGCAACAATTGTGGCAGAGTCTGGTGGTGGAGTACGTGGTGAAGATGCAGGTGTTAACACCCCTAAAGCTGTGGTGAGCGTCTGATGCTCTGCTGAATTGCTGTTAACAATAAGTCTTGGCTGGGAGATCAATGTAGGCATGGTCATCTGTAAAGCAGCTGATCCTTTGGAAAATGTGATAGCATCAAAATTACTATCGACTGACATTGCCCCTTTGTTTCCATTATCGGTAGCTTTGGTTGCTACAACCAAACCTTGAATTGTTTTCACTGGTAAACCAATGGCTGTTGGAGTCAACTGCTTGACAGCTAGTGTGTGGAATGGTTGCAATGCCGTAATATGATTTGCTGGCACTTTTAGAACTTCTCCATTTTGTGTGGTGAAGGCTGTAAGACCTGTACTATGGTGAATAGTTGCATGATTTCTCAAGCCTTGGCAGGTTTTATAGCTTTTGCCGCAATGACAGTTAAATCCCTTGCGTACCCTGTAAACACACATTTGTTTCAGGTTATCTAAAAATGAATACAGGAGAGGAAAACCATGAAAGAATCAAATAATCATGACATCGCTAATGAAACTTAATACAATCTAGCCAATAAATTGGGGACCCCACAATTCTCAAATAAAAACCAGGACAATTTCATCACTTTTCACAGAGGTTGAAAATGGCTTCCAAAACTAGTCTCTCTTTAATATAAAAATGTAAATGTCAAAGTGTTAAAAACCAACTACAAATAGTTTTTTCAATTAAAAAATATTTTGTTTAATGACACTACTAATTACCAAATCATATCAGTGCTGCCAGCATGCCAGAATTTGTTGTATAGGAACGTTTACATGACGGTAAATCTACTAACATAGGGATTTGCTTTTAAGCAGACTTTAAAACCATCAGTGTGGGCCGTCTTTGAACCCATAACCGTGGAGTCAGCCTAACTAACAGAGCCACTCAGATTACCATATAATTATGTCTAACTTGATGGGACTAGAAGTGGCCGATCCTCTTTCATCCAAATTCCAATACATGTTGGTGTTAGGAGCTTTTGTACTATGTGAAAACTGTATATTATAAATATGAGAAAAGTTAAACTTCATTTAGTGGGATTATATTACTATCATTCTGCCACAATATATTTACCATGCATCATTTTCAGAACTTGAAAGGTGGTTAGGAAATAAAAAATATAATATTCATCAATGTTTCATTGAATTGCCACCCATAATTGGGAGAATCCTGGGACTTTATACAACTAAATTTTAAAGATACATTACCACAATCTTACAAATCATAGTGAATGCAGGAGGAAGGAAAAATAAAAATTGTTAAATTAAAATTTCAGGTTTAAAAGGCAACCTTTGCAATGTTGAGTAAACCAACTAGTTTTTAATAATTTAAATTTATATGCCATAAAATTCCAATTAATAATTAAAATTACTAAATTTACAAGATAAACCTACAAAATACACATTAGAAACTGAAATAAATGGATTTCTTCCTTTTCTAGATTTGAAAATAATAAGAAATAATAACAAATTAGATTTTGGTATTTATAGGAAATCTACTCATATTGATAATTACATAAAAAATATAAGTTTTAATCCTTTTTCACATAAATTTGCTGTTTTTAATAGTTTGATTTATAGATTAATAAATATACCTCTGAATAAAGAAGAATTTAATAAAGAATATAAACATATTAATATTGCTTTAATTAATGGTTTTAATAAAGATTTTATACAAAAGAAGATTGAAAAATTTAAATATAAAAAAACTTAAGATATTTTTACTCTTAAAAAAATAAAAGATGATTATAATTTTAAAAAATTTACTTACCATCCTTGGTTTAATAAACATTTTCAAATTTTTTTAAAAGAAGTTGGTATAAATCCTTTCATGGAAGTGTTGAAAACAGTGTTGTTGTATAAATTAAATTAATTGGGAGTCGATTAATAACACAAAACAACACTTACTTTTAAATTTTCCCGGAACCGGTTTCTGAGGCCTTCCCTCTATCTTCAGCCGGACATCAACTTCCGGCTGAAAATAGAGGGAAGGCCTCAGAAACCGGTTCCGGGAAAATTTAGAAGTAAGTGTTGTTTTGTGTTATTAATCGACTCCCAATTAATTTAAGTTGGTATAACTTTAGTTCCTCAAAATAAATATAGTATTAATAATTTATTACAACTTTCTAAAAAAGATAAAATGTTTAATAATAAAAAGTCTGGTATTTATCAATTTAATTGTTTGGATTGTGATCAGGTTTATATTCGAAAGACGAAACATAGTTTGGAAACCAGAAAGAAAGAACATTTTCGTAACATTAAATATAAACAAATTGATAAATTGGCCATAACAAATCATTTTTGGTCATTTAACCATGAAATAAGTCCCAAAGTTAAATTATTAAAACAATTAAATGGTCTCATAGAGTTAATAGTGTGGGGAAAAAATATTTATTTTAAAAAATAAACATCACGTAATGAATTTTGACATAACGGCAATTGATTCTGTTTTTAGGTTTGTTTCGTCTTCAGATGTTGGTAATGTGTAACATCACAAAAGAAAATAACATCATAAACGAGATTTCCTTAACAACAGAGTTGGGTATTAACTGATGATGGAAGCAAGATGCTTTTGAAATCAATTTTATAATTAGAAGGAAGTAATATCAACTTCTTAAGTTAAGTGAAGGTTCTTTTACAAATATTTTTATTTGTTTCTTCACTGTGACTAGCTTCATTTTTTATGCGATAAAACTTGTTTGTCACATTTCATTTTTATAGCATTTCTTTTAAATTAAATGTATCCAATTGATAAATTTGTGAATTTGTGATCTGAGATGAATTAGATAAAGTACAAATTCTGTATAAACATAGAAACAAATGCACACAATTCATTCCAAATTATCTTCTCAGCATATTATCTTAAAATACTGACCATAACTTTGTTGACAGTTTTATTCAACTGTCACAAAGTAGTATGCACTTCAGGTGGAAGCAGCAGCCACTTTTTAAGATTAATAAAACACTATCCTGTTTGGTGATGATCAGGTTATCCTGGCAGAAAATGAAAATATGTTATGAACAACAACATTTCAACTGGAGAAGATAATGAAAACTTACAATTTAAATATATCAGTAACGAAAACAAAGGCATCACTGGGAAGATATCCAAAAAGGTAAAAAAAGATAATAAACCAATGGAACAGGTTAAACACTTCAATTATTTAGGATATAATGTTTCGTTTGACTATGACAATCTGAAAAATAAAATTTCTAAATTTCAAACTATATGTGGGACTATTAGAAGAATGCTAAAGAATAAAACACAGACAGAAACAATGTTAAAATATAAGACAATTGCAGTACCTATCTTGAATTATGGCTCAGAAAATTGAGTCATGAATAGGAAGGAAAGAATGATAAAAAACCGTAGAAATGAATATTAAAAGCAGAAGCATTATTAACAGTGAAGTATTCTTCATTTTGGATCAAACTCAAAAAAAAGAAAACTAGAAATGAAATTTCTTGGATATGTTGCTGGACATTCCCTCAGAGGCCATATGAGAAATGAAGCTATCAGAGAATTCAAAATATTTAACTTAAATGATAAAATTAACAATTAAAAACAAAATGGCATGACCACATACTCGGAATGCAGAATAATAGACTGGCAAAACTTTAAATGCAATATAAATGCGCAGGGACTAGAGATGTTGGGAGATCTCGATGCTTCTGAGCCAGAACAGGTCAAATTGGCATCTTGATGAAAATGATCATGACTTTCTCTATCACATATACAGCAGGTAGAAAAGGTAGTGTGCATTCCACTCACAAATTTGAAATCAAAATTTAACCAGAAATATATGTTTTGAGACTTCCAAAAATGACTGCTTCAAACCAAGCTATTAAAGCAGAGTTGCTGTATATAGATCACCTCACAAAATGCAGATCTGTTAAAATGTAAAATTTGTGCTTATTTCCTTTTATTTAGTTTTAGACATTTACAATACTCTTATTGTTCGTTGGAATTTTCCAATATGTCCATCTACCAACTCATATGTTACTTCTTTTGTTTCTCATCAAGTCATGCAGAAAATACTCAAAATTTAAGTTTAAGCATACATATGCAAGCTTTGTTGTTTTTTAACATTTAAGTGCTATGTTAGTGTTATGAATACTGCAATAAAATGCACATTAAAGCAATTTTATCTTAATCCACAATCAGAAACACAAGCTTTTCTACTAATTTGTACAATTTATGACAAATTATGGTAGGTAAAGAAAGATGTGACTTAACATATTAGATTTTTATCCAATTGTTTTTTTAATATTTACTTTCAGAATTAATTCCACTCATTAAACTCCAATAATCTAGACTTCCATTGTTACGGCCAGAAAAAATTCTGACTTTAATGTTATTGTGAATGTAAACACAATGTAAACATATCGAGATTCAACTGTATTGGAACACCACAGTGAAGCGAAAAATTATTAAATTTTAGATGAGTCGCATTTTTTACACATCTGCTTCACTTTCGTACCTATTTTGAGGACATGTTTCGCAAATCTTCGTTTGCAATTAAAAATGGATATGGAAAAAACCTTGTAGATAAAAAACTAAAATTATTCAAACTTCAAAAGAAATTAAAACAGATCACAGCTCTCACACCAATAAAACAAGAAACTAGATTTGCTAAATTTACTTACCACCCCTGGGCCACAAAAAAGTTCCAAAAAATATTCAAGAAATACAATATAACATTGGCACCAAAAAACAATTACAACATTAAAAACCTACTTCACAGTAATAATACTGATAAGATAAAACCAGAGGAAAAGTCAGGCATTTACAAAATTAAGTGTAAAGACTGTGAAAAAATTTACATAGGAAGGACAAAAAGGAACATAGGCACTAGAAAGAAAGAACACTTCAGGCACTTAAGATACAAAAATATTGATAAGTCCGCAATAGCAGCTCATTTCTGGTCTGAAAATCATGAAATTGAAGATAGCACAGAATTACTAAAATACGTACAAAAACATAGTGAACTCGTCATATGGGAGAGGATATACATGGAAAAACATAAAAACCAACTAATGAACTTTGAAATCCCGCTAGAAGAGAATCCAACATTTCAGTTCATCACTAAATCAACAGATGGCAGCAACAACCCCAGAATTACCCACACCGCTGGATCTAGCGTCAGTCGCACAAGAGCCGTAGATGCAAACGAAGATTTGCGAAACATGTCCTCAAAATAGGTACGAAAGTGAAGCAGATGTGTAAAAAATGCGACTCATCTAAAATTTAACAATGTAAACATTTTAAAAGGTATGACTCAATTTTAGTCTTTATACAATAATGTTCATCACATGAGAACAGACAATTATTGTTAAAACAGTAATATTAAGTTGAAACATGCACCACAGCAGCACTAATGTAAGCAGTTCAGGGAAATAATCAAAATGGCACCACCGATATATAGCATTGGTAGCTGGAACAGATGACAAATGTTTATTTAAATGAAGTAGTTAAGCAGCTTGCAGTCAGTCCAAACTGGTTCCTTGCCTCACACAGTTACCAGCACCTGCTACCATGTTGCATTTCCAAACCATTTTTTATTATTTACAATGTACTATTTAAAAAAAAAAAACAAGTTATTCCCATCCTTTGGTCAAGGTCTAGCTTCGCTGGTTAGTCGATCCCAGGTGGTGCTGAAGCTCTGCAGATCTTTCCGCCAGTGTGTCTCACACTATGAAGTAGGAGCCTAACTGATCTTAGCTAATTCTCTAACACCCTATGGACTGGTGTGACGAACCAGGCTTGATCCTTTGAAGCCACCACCTCACCAGAGGAAGTGCTCAGGTAAAAGCAATGCAGTGTCATACCAAGTCGACAGATCCCTGTGCTTACCTCAATCCTCTGTAGCATAAACATGCAACAATGGACCTCAATAGGGCCACAACAGTTACTGTAATTCAATATGGGCTATCTAGTAGCACAATAAAATGCATACAAATATGATCATGCTTCTACTTACTTCCCATCCTGTTTGTGTCCATTCTTGGAGTGATATTTTATCCCATTTACATTTTTGTAACGCTTTTTACAGCCAGGTACAGGACATGCAAATGGTTTATCACCTATATTGCCATTGGTTGCATTTGCCATCCTGAAAAGTAACACACTGTTTTATGTAATGGAAAATGATTGCTTTTTAAGCAAATTGAACTTTTCCAGCTTTAACATCACATGAAATATCAGTCTTGCTGCTTCAATTAAAAATTGTTCAGTTTTAAACCTTACATTTAGAGTGGTATATATAATTCACATTTTTTGGTAAATCAGATATATTTATTGATGTATTGTTACTTGGAAATCCAATAATTACGTGAAAAATGACTATGCTATAACATTGAGCACATGCAAACAAGCAAACTGTTTTGCCAATATACGGAGAATGACAATTGTTACTGAAATATGAACAGCTTCCCTCTTCCAGTGCACCTCTTTTTTCTCCTGCAACTTCATTTTGGTTTGATGGCTTAAGTAACCTAAATGCTTGTCAGAACGGGTTACAGTTATACTAATTTCAACTGATGAATTTTAAATTCCTATGTAAATAAGAAAAAATATTTGTATAATATGCAAATAAGCTTGTACAAGTGAAGAAAATTTCAATTTAAGGCTAAATTAGGTCACATCGTAACTTTTACTCACTTACACTTAATTTGCTTAACATTTCAAAAGTTATTGCTCTGATCTTTATGGGATCAATAGCTCTTGAAACCAATTAAGCCAAAATTAAGAGTAAGTGATTTAAGTGTTACAGTAACATAGCTTAATTTTACCATAAATGTGAAAGAAAAATGTTTATAAGGTAAGATCAACTTCTTAAAACTCCATAGCAAACCTGCTACATTTCTTATTGCTATGATGCACAAACACAAAGAAATTTGAGGGATAGAGTTAAATGTTAAATAAGTGAAACTTATTCATGTAAATTTAAGTAAATTCCATTTACTTTTCAAATTTCTACCTGCTATGTAAAACAAATGTTTTGCATTGGGGTAGGACATACTCTTTCCATAAATGTTAAAAACCAATGATTCAAAATACATACATTTAAGAAGCTTAGTTAAAAACACACACTTAATGGGTTACAGTGGGCCACCTGATACTTTAGCTCTTTGGATTTAGCTTCTAGAAGAATTTGGTATCATTCATACTGAGGGGTTCAAGCATAATTAAATCTTCTGTACTTGGATTAAAATTATGTCTCTACACTAAAATTACTCTGGTGGTGAACACAGTTATTTACATTTCCATGGATAACAATCAAAATGCATGAGAATGTGTTCATATTGTCATATTATTTCATAAAGCATAACATGCTGGGCATAAAGTAAGGCAAAGTTTAGTAAGTATAAAAATGTCAATCTAGTTAAAACAAAACTGGATTCAGTGCAATGAATATCAAAAAGTTACAATAACAAATGAAATAGTTAACTGAAACTTGATAGCAGATATTTTTATAAGTATTGTGGTAGAAGAGTAAGGTAGGCAAAGCAACAACAGAGCATAGCTGTAAGATCTGAACAGCTAAACTCCCAATGAAAGACATCATCAATCCAGTGAATTTCACTTTTCATTTAGATTGGCAGTCCCCATCACACACAGTTGGTAGTGAGATGGTAATGTTTGTTGTAGTTTCGCCATTATTCTCTTTTTAGATGTTCTAAAGAGGTCCCCATCACACACAGTTGGTAGTCAGATGGTAATGTTTGTTGTAATTTTGCCATTTTTCATTCATAAATTTAGACGTTCTAAAGAGGGTGGGTGAATGAGTTATAAACTTTCAGTAATACTGATTCATATTACACTCAAGCTATTTACAAGATCCTATTACATGTTATAGTAAAAGTGCAGAATGAGTGCGCAAAGTTATATTGGTATGGAATGACGTCACGAAAACAACTTGTCGCCAACTGCAGCGCTCCAATTTACACGAAAAGTGGAGTGTTGCCAACACATTCTTTTTCTTATTATAAACTAGTGATAGTAATGGGAATAGTGCATAGTAAGCTTTGTTTATTATTATAATTATATATAATAATTAATAAAAAAAACTGAAAATTTACGTCAGTTTATTTGGGTATTACAGTATCGCTGATTTCTTTGTTTATTATTATAATTATATTATATAATTATATTAATATAATAATAATTAATAAAAAGCTCTGGCAATGAACCACTGATCTTTGCCAGTTTATTTGGGTATTACAGTATTGCTGGTTTACTTACGTAATGTTGACTATTCCAAAAATTTGTGCTAAATTCGTTTAACTTGTTATATAATTATGATAGTAATAATAGTGAGAATATCAGAATATGTAATAATGATAATAACTCTGGCAATGATCCACTAATCTTTACGTCAGTTTATTTGGGTGTTATATTATGGCTGGTTTGCGTACGTAATGTTGACTGTTTCAAAACTTTGTGCTACATTCCTTTAAGGTTTTAAATAGTTATGATGATAATAATATGTAATAATGATAACTCTGACAATGTCCTACTGATGCTTACATCGGGTAATGACAGTATCGCTGGGTTTCATGCGTAATGTTGGTATTTTCGGCGGTAGCATGCTCTGGAAGTTGGCAACGCCCCAGCTATGACGTCAGAGCCATGATATCCGTTCGCACTCATTCTGCACTTTTACCCACTTTATTTTCCAAGGAGTAACATATACTAAGCTTAACCTTTTACCTGTTTCCAAACTTCAAAATGAATTCAGCATTTATATCTTCTGAGGCCCATGAGTCATTACTATCTTCTGATTCACTTAATTCATCTTCATCTGCCTCACTACCTGCATCATTTAAAAGGTTAAATATTACATATCAGCCAAGCTCAGCTTTAAACCAGTGTTGAGAAATAAAACAAGAATTACCAGTGGGCGTGCTACTTCGATGAGCAGTTGTTAATTGTAGTTTAGGTCCATGATTTTGCATAAACTTTCTCTTGGTATCATGCCCCTCTTTTCTTGCTGCATCAGTAAAAAATCTCAAGACATAACTCAGTGGCAGACAGGGTGGCTGCTGAAGTTCCTTTTGTTCCACAACGCGTGGATCATAATCTAAAAGTTTAAATAAATGACATAGTATCACAAGCTGAATGTAACGATAAGTCTACATATTTTTCTGGTTCACAGATATTACATAACCTATACCAAATGTCATTATGAAAGGAACTCACTAATGGATCCACTCATATTTACAATAAATATTTTATTTACCTATGTGTGTGTCTTCAATGTGTTGTATAAGATCAGCTAAACTTGGGAAAGTAAGCCCACATCCATTGAATTTACAATTGTTTACCATAAATACAGCCATAGTCTTTGACTCCGAATCAAATCACACATCTGTGACATAACTGTTTATTCTACTCATTATTATTTATTAAGAGATAGCAATTGTTTAAAGTCTCAGACTATAACATTATTAATATTTCCGTGCACTAAATGAAGAAAAAGTACTACCAAAATAAATTGAGTATGTCTAACAATGAATGAAACGCTTATTTTGACTTCAGAACAACAGACGAATTGTGTCGTCGGCTAAATCCGTATGGTCGATAACTGCATAATGGTAAAAGGTGGAATGTGTACAAAACGAAAGCAGCGGTTTTAACGAATCGTGGTGGAGATTAGGCGCAGTTTCGTTTCGTATTCCTTCACGTCTTCAATATTAGCAAGGACGGGTTGCCTCCTCCTTCACTCTGTTCTTCGGTAAGTTCGAGGCACAGGAGGAAGTGAGTAAAGTTATCTAGGAATATCAGTGGATTTACATAGCATCTATCCGTGTAAGGTTTTTTCATTTGATAATGGTAGTAATAGAATTCAAACACCAGAATGTTTTGTGGAGCATTTCCACGGTTTAAAAGAAATTATAGATAAGACATTGATAGGGGTCTTGCAAAATTTAGTACTACGGCCATTTTATGGAACCGGTGTAAATTAGGGAACGTTCTAATGTTCTGTTCTCATTACAATTTTTGGATCATTTTATATGAAAACGAAAATAATACATTTTATCAGGGAATCTTACTTGAATTAGACCAAACTTAGTCCTATATAATTTATATCCCACTTTTAGTGGGTTGACCTATAAGGTCATTGTTAATTTAAATGTGAAATTGTGTATTTCAGATTTTTTGATTGGAGCCAAACCTTAAAACAAATTTAGCAGAATGTTTGCCTGTGCCCGATTTATTGCCCCTGCTGCTAGGAGTGCTGTAAGTTCCATTGTTGCGCACCTTCAATAAGTCATCCAATTTTTTCTAACTTTCCCATAGTAACGACATTGCGTTTTCTTTTTTAGTTGGTGTCTGGTTCACGAACGTACATGCGACCCATAAGCAGTGCATTGGTCAGTCAAAACAGCCCATTGCACCAAAACTTTACTCAAACCACACAGCCTATTAATTTGGTAAGTGCAGTTGTATATTTGCATGCCTGTTAAACCCTTCCCTTTAAATAGTCATTTAAAGGTCATCACATTACATAATATTGAGGGCTCTAAGATTTTAGGTTATTAAATTATGTACTAATTTATGCTTTTTTTTTTTTTCTTCAAAATCTCAATCTACATGTTTGAGGCAGAAAGGTATTTGTCAGTAATTTGCTCAAGTGTACATATGCCCACTGATCTCTTCCAGGGGTTCTTAACATTGTTGCCATGATTACAATAGAAAGCTCGTTAGTTGCTGAGAAGCCAATTTGTACACTGCTGTTTTGGTTATACTCTTAAATTGGGTTCCAGATGTATTAGGGTTGATATTTATTTTTAAAATAGCCTTGCTAAATGGTGCAAAAATGTGTACAATTTTAACAAATGTTAAAATTAATTTTCACATAGTGGGCAAAAGTTTAGCAGAATAGGTTATATCTAGGCTATTTTTGCACCACCAGGACTATTTATTAAAATATGAATTGTAAACCCTAAATGTAATTAGATTCACTTACTGTTACGTAATAGACAATATATTAATACCCCACAGATCATAAAAGGCAACAAGTTGTCTTCTATGTGGAATTTTGAATGCATTTTGTTCATGACAACTTCGTAATGCATAAAATAAGACATGTTATCTTAAGATTACACTATTTCCACTAAATTAATTTGGTTTTGTATTAAACTATATTTACCATAACCATTGATATTGCTACATAAATATAAGAATACAAATGTGCATAAATTTCATTTTCACAGCTAGTTTATCAATTCTTTTAATGTAGTGTCTCAATTCAGTTGCCCCTCGATTCATAGTGTTAAGAGGAACAGTTTCTTTCTTTTTTAAAAAATATAAAATGTATATGTATATAGATATATATTTTTCTTTTCCTTATTTAACTTTTTTTATATATTTCCGTTTATTTTACTATCTGTTTTCTTGAGTTTCACACGTATACACTATACACAAACACCCATGCCCAAGGCGGAACTCGAACCCACGGCCCTCTACATGGCGGAATGCTAGGAACCTATACTCTAATGAGTGGCTACGAGGGCCGACATTATTTGGCATTGTCAGTGCTATCACATGAATACCAGTTCCTACCCATATGAAATACTCAATTTAAAATCTATATCTAAAGTAGGTTATCTCAAGTTATCACATTGCATCATGTCATGTTGATAGGGACATTCAAGACGTAAGAATGGTGGGTTATTCAGTATACATTAGGATCAGATGAGAGCATAGACTGTTGGGCCATATTTGCACTGAAATAACAGCTGAGGTAATATTGGAGAGCCTTTTGAAGTGATTATTGTAAGAAGTTTGTGTAGAACTATAAGGTCCTGTTATTTCAAGATGTAACAGAGGTAAATTAGTGCACATATACGAAGTCTTTCAAACTTGTTAACCTGCTCCAATGTTTTATCAGATGATGAATGAAATGGGTCAGGTTATGTTCAAGTGAGCCCAGGCCCATAGAGCTTAGTTATCCTATATTCATCTTTTAGGATAAGGGAAAACCGCAGATAGCTTACCCTGACAGATTTGAACTCTGGGCCTTCTGAGCACTGAGCACGAGGCAGTCGTGCAACCATTTATGCTACATATACAGGCTTTAAATTTGTTGAAAAATGATAGTCATGTAGATTATGCTACTGCAATATCAGAATAGCAATGTATGTTAACCGTTTAAGTTATCGGTAAGTTTCATGTGTGGTTTTTTTTTTTTGTGTGGAATGCACAAGAGGGTTTAAGGAATGAAAGTGCATATATCACAATTTAAGAGGTTGTGAACACACAACATAAATCCACCTTCCTGTCTTTCCTATAAAAGTTTCATCCGTAAATATCTACAACGTACTCCCCTTTTAACCTAACCTATGATAAATCTCGCAAGCAGAGCTGCTTGCCAATTTACTTCAACGTGCTCCAGCTTCCGTTTGCCTCATCCTTTTTAATACTTTGTACCCCCATTTTTCATTTAAATGTAAGGCGATCATTCCATACGAACAGCACTCACAAATTGTGAATTTTAGACCAGAAAAAGAGCCCAACCTTGTCATACAAATTGTGATTAACAAAAAGTCAGGTTTTGTCAATTTAATTAGTTTTTTTTAATTTTACGTCCAACGTTAAGTCATATCGGATGATGAATGGAATGGGTGAAATGACTCAAATGGGCCCAGGGTCCATAGAGCTTAGTTACCTGACATTCGTCTTTCAGGATAAGGGAAAACCCTTGAAAAAACCTTACTCTGTTTTATGGAAATGAATGCTCTTTCACCTAGCTATGTGTAGGAAAAGGTTTAGAAAGGTTTCATGTGGTAGCTCAGAGGTTACAGCAATTGGATGGAGACTAGATGATCCATGGTTCAAATCTCAGCTATTTCAGTCCAGTTTAACCTTTCTAAACTATTGCTGTTGTATTTAAAAAAATTTTTTTTATTTGAAAAATTTATCTTAAAATTGTGTGATATATGGAACCACTGCATTTTCAAGACAGCTTGACTTCCGTAGTTTGATATAGATAATTGGGATATATAGTCCACAATTTAGTGTTTTCGTGGCTGTGAAATCATTTCTTTCCTACCAGATAGGTATCGGCAACAGTTGTAAAATATACTGGCAAGTTTGATTTATACAATAAGTCCCACTATTAACTGCAAAATGGAAGTCATTAGAGATCTAGTTTAGGATCATGTTTTAATCTATTATGCACAAGTTATACACAATTGATGACTAAAGAAGCAAAAAAAAAGTAAGGTAACCAACATACCTATTATTTCTACTGACCAACATACCTGTTATTTCTACTCCTGAAGGGCTTTTGTTAATTAGTAGCCGTTGACATTTGAAACTAATGTTTTGACATTTTTTCTTTTGATTCTTAGTTTCCATTTGCATTTTGCCCATTCTAAAATATGCTTAAGATTCTTTGCAAGCATCTGAAATGATTAGAGCATGTTTTTTAATTTGTTCTTTCCCATTTCCTTCTGAAGGCATAATCATATGCTTTTCATATGCATTTTGAAGTTTTTCTGTATTTTATCATGCGTGTCTATGAATTTGCCCCATTTCTTATTAGCTGCTGAACAGTGATCTAAATTGACCTTTTATTGGAAATTTGGTTTTTTGAATGAAATATGTGCCATATGCACTGTTAAATGGGAGTATATCATGTGTGTAAATCAAACTCGGGTGTGCTTATTTCTTGACCTAAATTTTGGATATTTCAAAACTTGGTAGTATTGGTATTCATTAAACATGAAAATTGTATA
Organism: Mantis religiosa; assembly: GCA_030765055.1. Classification (NCBI taxonomy): domain Eukaryota; kingdom Metazoa; phylum Arthropoda; class Insecta; order Mantodea; family Mantidae; genus Mantis; species Mantis religiosa. The sequence goes on from CM060959.1 coordinate 95,595,776, forward strand.
GATGTACAGCAAGTTATCAGCAGATAACTAAATTCTGAAACTTTACACGGAAAATCTTAAGCAATATGATTGAAATTTGTTTCATGGTTTAAACTAAATAGCTTCCATATCAAATATACAGATTGATTCAACAATATTTTAATGAAGTTTGGCGTGCTCCTTGCACAGGAAAAAAAAAAAAAAAATGTAGAGAAATAGACCTATAAGTTTATTTTACAAAATTGAAAAGATGGAATTTCTTGATTTTTCTTTCCAATTTAAATTGTTTATTTAATAAATTTCATGAAATTCATCTTCATATTAATCATAAAGATAAATGGTTCCAAAATGTTTTTGCATTAATTTATTAATGAAAACTGAACTTTCCAGGTCCAATCCAACTTTGTGTATATACACTTCCATAGAATGCTATAACTTAATTGTATCCCACAAATGAGGTGTTGCTATGGTTATTTGTTTACATTTGTCATTTGTAGCAAGTTAACTGAAAGTGTACCTATTTGTCTTTAACGTTTCAATTGTGAATGTTGCTACTGTGGAAGTGTTGCATTCAGCCATGGCAAGATGTTTGATTGCAGCCGTACATTATGTATGCCAGGTGAATGGTAATGGATGTGACATTGCACAACTCTATCAGAAGTTGTTTCCAGATCTCAGGCAGCTGAATTATCTATCTTTGCTGATGTTTAAGTTACATTGCTCAGACAGGATCTGTGCACTGAAGTCTTTTGATCAAGAAACATCAAGAGTTCTTGAAACATGTGACTGGGAAAAGCATATTTCCCCAACTTTCTAAGAAAATCCAGTTATTACAAAGCAAGTGTCCTTGGCATGTGGTGCATCTTAAAAATGAAGCATTTTATGAGCAGCTCTTTTATTTTAAATGTGTAAGCCCTTTCACCTGTTGGTAATCCACTATGAGAGCTGCCAATGGTTTCTTAGCCCTATTGCTCATTTCTTCAATTTTGTTCACCATTGAGGCAGTGTTGGAGGAAATGGAATAAATTTCCACAACTAACACATGGACAGTTCTCATGCTATAGTTCAATTCAATTTATTCATCCTTTAAATCTCCATACAAGATTGTGGACACGTCAAAACAAAAATATTTACAAAATTTAAATACAGAAATTACAAAAAAGTAATAGTAATTTATTTCCTTTTACATCAACAAATGGAAATACAAAATCAAGATTACAAATTATAAAATCCATACATAAGTGAATCGAGAATATATTGACACATTGCTTCACTCACACTGTTTATTCACAGGACATGTTTCAAGAGCTCTTGCTCCTATCCTCAGCTGATACTCGATTAGTGTAAGTTGTAGTGGTTTCTTCTTTCTCCGTATTGTCAACAGATGGCGTGATGTACTTGTCAAAGATGTCCGGTGGTGGAGTTTCAAAATTCATGACTCTATGACGATTTTTGTTAATGAAGATTTTTTCCCATACGGAAAGGTCTATGGGGTGATTAACGTATTTTATTAGAGATGTTTCCAAATTGATGTCATGTCTAGTATTCAAAAAATGAAAAGCCACTGCTGATTTTTCTGTTTCACCATTTTTAATGTTTCTTAGATGTTCTTTAGTTCTGATGTTAATATTTCTTTTTGTTTTTCCTATATAAATTTTAGGGCAAGTTTCACATTTGATCTCATAGATTCCTGGTTTTTCTTTGGTAGTGATTGAATTTTTGGGAGGTCCTTTTAACAAATTTCTGATATTAAACCTATTTTGAGGTGCAAGAGTTATGTTGTGTTTTGAGAAGTAGATTGCTGATACTTGAATCGAGTATCAGCTGAGGATAGGAGCAAGAGCTCTTGAAACATGTCCTGTGAATAAACAGTGTGAGTGAAGCAATGTGTCAATATATTCTCGATTCACTTATGTACTAATTTGTGCTTCACTGTCCCTACGCTTCTTTCAAGTTTATACTTTGAGTATAAAATCCATACTGAAATATGCCATATATTCCTAAATCCCAAAAATCCTATCATGTTATGTTGCCCACCATTGAAAAATAATTCGGTCCCCATACACCTAACCCTAGGTTTTTGTGTATTGAAGGCCCTCTGCTCCTTTTTACACTTTCTGCCATTTCACCTATCCCACTGTACATTTTTCTCTTAATTGTTCTTAGCCATCTCTTTAACTTTCCCTAAATAATTCCCTATATTTCTCCTGTTCTTTTCTCCTTTTACTGACAGTATTTTTCTAATTACTACTTCACCCCCCAAATTGTCCCATTTACGTAGCCAAGCCTGCTCTCTCCATATCTTTGTCTGACTACAATTTAATATACAATGGAGATCTGCATTCTCTTCCCCACACAATGGACATTTATCTTGCTCCCTCTCTTGACCTATACCTTTCAAGTTTCTCACTCCTGTTCTTGCCCAAGCAAAACCTTCTCGCCCTAACTTACTACATATATCTATATATCCTTCCCTCCCCCAGGTTGTTTTTATTTCTCTATATAATCTCAGTGAGCTTTTGTCACTTGTATTGGCAAAAATGTCTTGTCTGTCAATATCTTCTAATCTTAGCTTAACTTCTTTCCAGAAGCCTCTATACCCATACTCTGCATTTATCCAAGAATGACCCATACCTATCTGCTTCCACAAGTCATACATTTTGTGCCCAAGATCCACCCCAGTTACTTCTCTTTTGAATATGAAAACATTCTTTAATTATATTGCCATCTTCCAAGTTAGTGATTCTGTATAAATATTTCATTGCCCTTGACAAGATTTTAATTGTAGTAGAATGCCTGCCTAGTTCTAATTGTGCTGCCCCATTAGGTGATGCTATTGGTAATCCCAATATGTATTTACAAAAGAATCTATGCGCACTGTCTCTCTCCAAGCCTCATCTATTCCCCAAACCTCTGATCCATGTAACATTCTATTTTCTACTACTGCCGTATAAATCCTCTCCAACCATTTGACATTTATATCTGGCAGTTTACTGTAGCATGATCTTATCACTCTCGTGGCCATTCTACCTTTTGCCACAGACATCCTTTTTTGTTCTTTCCAGCTGCCATCTGAACTCAACCTTGTACCCAAATAATCAAATCTCCTTACTACCTCTATTTCTCTTCTATTAACCTCCCATTTCTCATCTTTACGCAACCTGTATCTTTTTTTTTAAGACCATAATCTTTGTTTTGTTTTCATTCATTTTCAAACCCCATTTATTGCAATAAGAATTGGCTGCCTCGATTGCTCTTCTCAGCCCTCCACTTGATTTAGACCCAACTACTAAGTCATCTGCAAACAGTAGCCCCGGTATTTCTTTATTATTAATAACTGGTGAATGTACCCTACAACTTGATATCTCCTCTAAAATTCCATTGATATAAAGATTAAATAATACTGGACTAAGTTTACATCCCTGCCGTACTCCTGCCTTACTCGATATAGATTTAGTTACTTAGTTGCCTGGTAGTTTTATACACAACTCATTCTCTTAGTATATCATTTTAATTACTTCTATAAATGCCTGACTTATCCCCTTACTGCTTAATTTTATCCACAATGCATCTCTATTAATAGAATCAAATGCCTTTTCTAGATCAATAAATATCATATATACCCTTCCCCTTTTATTGCTCAGAGGCTAGTTAACATCAGTTACGTAGTGTGTTGCCTGGAATTGCAGTAGACTACCATGTTCTTGCGCATCTCACAGCTATTGTCTACAGGAACTTTATTCAGAAACTGCTACTAGACATGTGCGCTGCAAATGAAAAAACTTGGCATCATTATTTGAGATGTACTGGAGCTTGTGATGGAAGCTGGCAAAAACCATTTGATACTGTCAGTATTTTAAGTGTGTGATAATCTAGGTTATATGCATGATTGGAGGAATTTAGTGATGTCAAAATTAATTGAAAAACTTATTAATAGTTGGTTTTTGACACTTCATTTACATTTTCATATTGAGGTACTAGTTTCAGAAGCCATTGCATCTAATTTAGCACATGTCTTTACCTTTCCTTAACACGAATTTATCTCGTCTCTAATTTATTCATAAGCAAACAAATGGCATCTATTCAAAACACACAAGCCAGAAAATTTAATTTCAAATTACCTTACAGCTTGCAAGATGTAAGCACATTAGTGTACATACATTGTTGTACTGTATCCTGCAGTTGAGGCATTTTGAAAATGCTTCAGGCATAATTAAACTCTGAAAGGAGTCTGGCTCTATCCTTTCATAGTGTCCTACACATGGCTAGTGTGAAAGAACAATTCATTTCCATTAATTGTACCTAATAGTGGTCCGAACTATAAAGCCTGGGCCTTAAAGTACTTACAGCATAGTAAGTTGCCATTAAAGTAGGTAGTTGTCTCATATGTTTGAGAACTCCTAGTCGTTCACCGGGGAAAACATAAGTCATTTGGAGAAGTTAATATTATGTTGGCACGTTAGCCGTAGTAGCTCAATGGTTTAGAGCTGCTGGACAGAAACCAGAAGATCTGTGGTTCAAATCCCGGCTGTGGCATTGAATTTTTCAGTCTGGTTCTATTCCTGCATAGTGCATCCTACACACAGCTGGTGTGAAAGAACAATTTCCATAATTAAACTCTAATATTCATGTGTGAACTGAAACATGCCTGCAGGGAAATGTAGTGAAGGTTACTGCAAGTTTTTTTTTAGCATACTGCATACGTCTAACACAAAATTTTGAGGCTCCTCTAGCAATTGTGCAGTAACTATTACAATAGCAACTTTTAATTTATCCATGAAATATATTCGTATCTTATTTGTAGATACAACTGGATATTAAGCATGGAAGTAGGCGTCATGATTTGCTTCACAAACTATTTTTTATTGCTATTTTAAGTAACTTTAATGTGGATTGTAGCAAACATTTTGCTGTTTAGACAGATTTATAATAGTGTCTTTAATAAAGCTAATATTAGTGTTGAGTTAATATAAACTCTGCTTTAATTTTGCAGCTACCAGCTGTACGCAACTTTCAGACATCAACAGTGTCGAGAGATATTGACTCTGCAGCCAAGTTTATTGGTGCTGGTGCAGCCACAGTAGGAGTGGCTGGCTCAGGTATGCTAATTTAATAGAGAAAGAAGAAACATTTTGTGCACATTTTCGCATGCAAGATTTTTGGGTTATATTTTTCATCAGCTATTTGCATGACATGCTTTTTCTTATGCAAAATTCACATAACTATGATAGTACGAGGTGCACTCAAAAATTAATGCATTAAAATTTTATTGAAGCATTATTGAGAAGTAGGTTGAATGCTGGCAGTTATGTTTAGACAAAGGAGATTATGTGGAGAAGTAACATCTGTATGTTAGACATGTATGTGCAAATAATTCAGAATTTTTTATCATTATTTTGGAGTGCACCTCGCAGATATTAAAATGTATTCCCACCAACTTAATGATGCTACTGGCCGTACCCACATGGGTGATATGAGGATAATGCACTGCCAGGAATATAATGAATAAAGGTGCATCGTAAGAAACTTTCTGCTCTTAAGAAATTTGAATATTTTGCTTAGAATATCCGTTATATGTACATGGTATGAGAGATGCTTTTGCAGAATCTGAGATCATAGATTACAAAATACTGTGCCAAATGACCTAGCTGTCGACTAGCTCTTTAACCCTATATCTTCATTCACTAAAATAGAACACAACCTACAGTTTCCCACAGCAAAGAAAGTCTCGGGGGGGGGGGGGGAGTGTTAGACACTACCAATACCCTGCCTGTGGTTTTGACAATTAGGTCAGTTGAGTTACAGTCCATTAAAAAACATTCAAAGGCCTTTTACATTTCTGAATAAATCTTAGTATACTGAGTGAATAAAGCACATTTCTTTTTAATGGTTCTGCTCCTTGTGTAGCATGCGTTGTCACACATTCACTGACCTCTTCACACTGTAGGGGTGGCACATTTCTGTCAGGGACTTTCTTTGCATTGGTGAACAGTAGTAAAGATTGCTTTGCGTAATGCTTTAAATGGTAGAATGAATATGCTGTTAGATTTAATAATGTTAATCTGTTAGTGCACACAAGTACATTTGCTTCACAAAGAAAATGTGCCTTACCCACAACCAATAACCATCATAATGCAGTCTCCACACCCCAAAAAATGAAAACTCCATAGCCCTGTCTTTGACCAAATAGTCTTGATTTTAAAGAATAGTCTCATGGAGTGTCAGTTGCAGTTCTGTTTCATAGCTGCAGAAAGGAGGAAATACCATTGTCTTAACAACTGATGATTCCTTGGTGGTGGTGGTGGTGGTGGTGGTGGTTTAACAGACTAATCTAGATCCATGTTTCCTCTCCCCCCACCCCCATGCTGCATAGTCCTTACATTGTGTATGTAAACATATTGTGTGCATGTATCAAAAGTGACAATATGCTATTCTGTACTGATTTCTTATAAAATATTAGTTTAGTATATATCCAGATATATACTGAACCATTTCCATCTAATTAACTTATCACAGCTGATCTTAAGCTTTTCATTGTGTATATAAGCATGAGAAGAATCTAATGATCATAAGATTTTATCAAAGTTAGTCACATAACTGAGTAGTTTCCAAATGAAGTGTAGTGTAAACACAACTGATTCTCAGTGTGAAGAAATTGGTAGCTTGTGGCATATTGTTACTTATCTTACATTAATTTTTTTGTTACTAACACCTTGAACTCATGCTATATATTTTCAGGCATCGGTATTGGAATGGTGTTTGGATGTTTGATCCTTGGCTATGCTAGAAATCCAACCCTGAAACAACAGCTCTTTTCCTATGCTATCCTTGGATTTGCTCTGTCAGAGGCCATGGGTCTCTTCTGCTTAATGATAGCATTCATATTGCTGTTTGCATTGTAGTTTAATTTTGCATGCTGTGTCCATTTGTATTCAATACCGTCCTACAGTTGTACAGAAAAGTGAATGAATATTATGTACTAACATAAGTTTTTATCCAAAATAGCACATTTGGTACCTACTTTAATATTAACTTGAAAGATTATATTGAATAAAAATATATTTTCTCTTATTGTCTAATTATTTTCAAATCTTTCTCAGAATTCAAGAGTAATTCAAGTAATTTTTTTACATTAGACAATTTTTAAACAAGTTCTGGAACTTAAGCTTAATGGTAATGGTTTTCTTATTTACTGGTTTTCATATCTGGTTACTTGAATGCCACTAGCAGTATGCCAAATATTCCTTTAAACTACTTTTCACTAACATTCCTTTATACCCAAATGCACTTCTCAAGCAGATTTTTTTTTGGAGAACAGAGGATGTATTTGAGCTTGTTCTGATATCTAAGCACCTAAAAGTTTTAATGAAGTACTGTATTGTTACTCCAATATGTTTGGTAAACACACACCGAGCAACATTGCTAGGAACAAAATATTGTAACAAAATAGTTGTTAACTTAGTGAATGGCTAGCGTTTACTAGTCAGGCACGTGAAGCTTGGCAGATTTGACAGGTAAAATAGTTAGGCTTTTTTCTCTCTCTCAACCCATTATAAGCCTGGATGTAGGTAAATGGACATTGTACAGAAAGAATATGATTGGCCATTAGGCAAAGTACAGCTATTGTAACTACCTAATGCTTGCTAAGCAAGAAAGTCTCAGAATTTCACATATGTGTAGTACCTGGTGAAGGGACCAGGCATATTGACTTGGACTGTTAAATGGGCTGCATTTGCATGTTAGTTTATTATAACAGTGAAATACTAATTTGGCATACAGTAGTAAAATTCAGTAGGGCACTAGCGGGCTGTGACACAAAGTTTGGCAATTATATGCAACTGTATGTATAGGTACATAATAGCAAAAAATATTTTTTATTTGGGTTAATGTTATGATTTTGTTTGGCATATTGATTAGCATTAGTTCCTAATAAGACATTTAGATGATGCATAGAAACTACTTAACTCTGGAGGGGGGAAAACATCAAATTTGCAATAGAAAAGGTGTCATTGGATAACCATCTTGAATCCAAATTTCATCAGGTATAACAAAATTTTGAATTTACAGAAAGCCAATGTGGTCTGAAAATTCCATTTAATGCACAAATATATCCCAATCACCATAAACTGCAGTAAGTTACTGTTCGGCCGCTCTATCTCCGGCTCTGACATTTCTCGAGAGGGGGAAGCAGGCTGTTGCCAGTTCTTTAGTGGGTATTTCAAGCAGAGGAATAATGCGTATTTTAAATATTTCAGTACTTGCATATTACACGAACCAGGAGCCATGTTATTATAATAGCGATGATAGGACTTACGAACACTAAAAATCGTAATTCACGCACGAAAAATATAAGCAAAGAAAGTTCACCAGCGCAAGCAGCTAAAACCACGTGGCTCAAACAAATTTAACCTGGCAACACAGTGTTGGGTTCGGGAGTCACGCATAGCAGCGACAATGCTGATTGGCGCTAGCAGACGGTTTTAACTTCCTGACCACAACACCGGATGTAGAGATTCCCAGTGCTACCAACAGATGCTGTTAGTGTGTGTGAAAGGTGTGAACGAAATATTCGAATAGAGGTGGTGTAATAAATATATTGCATGATAATGAAATTGTAAGTTGTATTTCAGTGTTTTAAAGCTAATATAGTACTATATTTTCGTTCTAAAGATAATTTTGAGGATGTTTTCAATTGCTCATTACTGTATGTTGGTACTATTTACCTCGCCCCTCCACCTCTTGCAATCGCAAAACGTCAAAGCCGGAGATACAACGGCCGGACTATACACAACTAGTCAAAAAATACTACACAGCACATAAAAATCATATTTCACATTAGAAAATGGCATAATCTGCCATAATGTTAATAGGGAAATCCCAACAGTCGAGTTCATTGTTCTATCTCCAGAGTGGACTACTTACAATCACTAATGATGGTCCTTTGAGTATAAAACTGGAAAAAACATCTCCCAAAATTAGTCCATCAAAAATTAAAGTGAAGGGGAAGGAAAAGATTGCAAATGTTTTATTTTGGACATCTGTATATCTAAATTACATCATGTATTAACAATATTTGTTTCAAGCTTCATGCAGCAAAGTATTTGGATTTTATTTCAATCTAAAGGATATAACCTAAATAGTTTTTTTGCCTTCAAATGCTATTTTGTATGATACTTTGGGAAAATTTTCACTATTACTATAAGCAACTGATGGAGTTCAGATTGGTCTTGTTAAATGCTACCTTGCATGTATTAAGATGAATTTTTATTTTATACCAGAAGCTACTGACTGCAAAATCTGCCACTCAGTGATATGAGTGGCTATGTAAACAAAGATTGAAAAAATGTATTACTCTGCCAGTGACAGATTGGAGGGAGTAATTGTGCTATTTTATCCACCACATGGTGAACATATGCGCTGTCAACAAACTACTTTGAAAAGTTCCACTTTGCTGTTCTGATGTTTTGAATAGTTTGTGGTAGCACTTTTACCTTAAGATTAAATGTAAAGGTGTGTATAGTATGTAATATATTTCTCCTTTTGTATGTAAAAAAGTAACTGAATGCACATATTTGATTTCATCACACAACCGTACCTCATTTATAAATGAAATGTTAAAGCCACTGGGTCTTTCTGTATAATAATGCTAAATAACTGTTGCCACTTTGGCAATGATTTGGAAGTTCTACTGGCATACAACTGGAAAAAATATTTTACATACTTTTTTTTAAATTTTACGTCCTCCAACGTTGTCATATCGGACGGTGAATGACATGGGTGAAATGATGCTCAAATGTGTCCAGGGTTCATGGAGTTTAGAGCTACCTGACATTTGTCTGTGAGGATAAGAGAAAACCCCAGAAAAACCTTATCCAGGTAACTCACCCTGACCGAGATTCGAACTCAGTACCTCTTGAATGTGAGGCAGACGTGCTACCATCTACACTACTGAGACGGGCATTTTACATACCTAATTGAAATTTGACTGGCAAATTTCTTTGGCTCTATTGTCACTTAACTTTGGCCAACCTTTATACTTGCGCTGTAACACCAGTTAATTCTGCTGGCAAATTAATGTTCTCGATTGCTTAAGTCAGGTATTTTTCACAACTTGCAAAAGATGTTCAAAATAATTTTTCACCACTTTTAAATGGTTTCCCTCTGATGTTTCACATTGTACAGAAGCAACCATGTACAACTGATTTTCCCATTTTCTTCTGCTTTTAAACTGCACAAGCACAGCATTCACTCTGATTAACATACAAATTACACTTACATTTACCATATAAAATAGTAATCACTGTTGCTTTCTCAATAGATGTAAAGTTTTATACAAAGTATTTTTCATCAGCAGAGTTCCAAGGCTAAATAGCCAATGTTGCACATGCTCACTTGCTGTTTACATCATATAAGGATTCTGCCAGTTTATATGTGGGGCTTTAATTGCATAAATTAAGTTACTGTACCACATTGCACTGCTAAAAAAAATGATAGCGACAGAACTGTTACGTGTGTATCTAGAGATCAATCTTCACATCTTAAAAATGAAGTAACACATGGTCAAACTAGCACAAGACAAATGTATATTCAGTTGCTGGCAGGAGTTTATCACCAGGACTGGCTCTGCATTTGTGGAGTGAGGTCACTCTCCATTAAAATGACCTGTATGGCTGTATTTCAAAATGGATGTCCTGAATATTTTAATTCTATAAAATTAGTTATCTCAAATTTTAAACAGTGGTTACTCATTGTATTGGTAAATAATTTTCAACAGATATTCAAGATCACAAAATTGGATACGGGCAGAAGGCAAACAGGATATGTACGAGATGCTAATGCAAAGGATCAGCTGCATGAGTGAAAATGTAACTTGTGAAATATCACACTGTATATGTAGACTGCCATGGACAGTTCTCAAATTTATCTAATGGACTTGAAGTGAAACCTTGTATTAGAGGGAGCTTTGGTAGAACTAGATTGTACATCTAGCATTAGTTACAATATATATCAAACATACTGTACAGTGGGAAATCAGATGGTAGACTGTGTACACGCTTGTTATTTATATGCATATCATGAAAGTTTAATTATTTTAGTCTCACTTCCTACATTGGAACTCACTGCAACATGTTACCTTCTAGTTTTTTTTTTTTTTTTTTTTCCCCTCCAAGTTAATGTCAAAAGGTTCATTCTTTCTTCCGTAAAACATTTCTAAATATTTAGTTTTATGGGACAATTATTCTAGGGTTTTCGTCATCTGTGGGTGATTGGCCATGAAGACCTAGTGCGATTTCAGTTTAAGCTGCAGCAATATTGGAATTTTATAATGTACAGCAAGCAGTAACAACTCCCAAAAGAAGAAATGACAGATATTGAAACATTAAACAAAAAAGTTGAATAATATTTAAACCTTAAAAAAAATGCATAAATTCATTTGAAATAAAAGCTTCAGTCCAAATGTAGCTCTGTGCAGGCACCAGTTGCTACCAATGTTACAAAAGTTAAATCAACTGGCAGGAGTTTTCCTGTTTGAAAGTACATAGTTGAACCTGCATTATATATCATTTGTATTCATATGTAAATATCTGCAACTCCCGGGGAAAATTGTAATATAGGAACATGTTAATAGAATCTTTATTAACTTAAGTCTCTTAAATTTTACTGCAATATAGTTACATGTAATAATGACTGCTAGAAATTTGTTTTCCTTATCACTGCTGATGTTGCAAGCTGAGTGAGGCCGCTTTCAACTCATGTCAGTAAAAAGAGGTAAAAATCATTTTCAGTATCCAGTGTTTAATGTTGAACAGCATTTGTTTTTCAGATCTGTTGCTTTTAACCAGCCATGAAGAAAAGAAAAGGGAAATGTGTTACACGCTAGTTCAGAAAGTAAATTCATGGAAGTGGCACTTAATTTATTATGTTTTATACATGCTGTGTAGTCATCAGTACCACAAATGTTATTTTGGATGAGTTTTTAAAATAAGGTGTAAAGTCAGTAGGTAGGGAGGTATGCTGATTAGGAAATGGCACTTTTCATATGGTGGGTTAAGCTGTACCAATTGGTGGCAACATGCTGAAAGCAAAAGTGATAGGTTTAGCTAAAATCACAGCTGACTTCAGGGTTTGATCAGGAGGTTGCAAGATTTTTTAAGATCATTGGAATCCCAGGGGAAACAATTTGCGGCGACTCAAATGCTGTAGATGACCTTTCAGATGCACTGGAAGAAGAAGTTCTGGTATCATAAAAAGTCTACAACTGTAATGAGACTGGCGTATTCTACAATCTTGTTCCCAACAGGACATCAGCTTGACTCATGCCACAGTGGGGAGGTAAAGTAAATTTCACATAAGTTCTTTTTGCTATCAGTGCAGATGGCATCACTTCTATTTGTGATAGGAAAATCCAAGAATCCAGGGTATTCTAAGTGCAAGAAAACAAAACCTATGGAATATGACTTGAATGGAAGAATGCTTAAAACTATACATTTGAATGAAAAAGAAACATGATGAATCTTTTTATGGATTGATGTTCAGCAAATGCACCTCACATGGTTTTGGAAAATTGGGAATTTCCCAGCTACCCCAGTGGTCTACAGCCGTTGACTTGTGAATCATTGCAAATTTCTCAATTTTTTTGTAGAAAAATGCTGGTTTGCCATTTTATAATAGACTGATGTAGGAAATTAATATCTTGCTATTCCCCTACTATGAAATTTATTTTTACTGCCTGAAATCAGTTGTCATCTTCCACAATCAAATATTGTTTCTTTAAATTTGGTAGCTTAAGGAAGAGGTCACAGATGATGGTGAGTGATAAAATTGTTCCTTTAAATGAAATAGCTCTGAGATGACGATTTCAATACCTTGGTGCATTTTCATGGTAGTCCAATTGTGTGGTAACTATAGCATGAGGTTGTGTGGACCAGCTTCAAGTGACACTGGCAATAATGGGATCACAGTTCAAAACTCTAAATACCTAAAATGGGTCAAGTGTTCGCTGCATAAATCTTTTGTTTCCTCTAACCTTAAGTTATTGGACAGTGAACTAAATGGGTGAAATACTCAAATGAACCTAGAGTTTGATACAGCTTAGTTATCTGGCATTGCATCTTTCAGGATATGGGAAAAAACTTTCCTGATAGCTTGCCAACCCAGATGTGAATGTGGGCTGTGTAGGCATTCCATCAGTGCGACAAGTGTTAATGAAAAATAGTTTTGCAAAATTAGCTATATGCATTGAATGCAAGAAAAGTCAAACCAAATTAACTGAACTGTTTAAAGCAGGACCAATTTATAAATAAGGTTTGCTTTGTACATGTCTTTGTCGAGGTTTATACATGCAAGACCACTGTATTGTAAAAAATGATGCATTATCAGTCTCATTTGTAAATAATTTCGAATTACAAGTAATTAAAATAAAATGGTGTACTGTTAATGGGAACAGTGCCCGTATTCTTAGTGATTCACAATCAGCTTTACTTGCTATTAATGATAAATACAATTTAAATTCATTAGCACATGAAATCAGAACCTTGCTTCAAAACCATCCAGGACATATTTGCATGGGATGGCTTAAAGGACACAGTGGAATTTTAGGTAACGAGAGAGCTGATTGCTTGTCTAAGAAGGCTGCAGAATCCAATCTTCCTGTGACATACTCTGTCCTATTTCTACTGTAAGTAGAATAATACATCAACATTCTTGAAGAATGGAACCAACAATGGCTAACAACCCCAAATGGAAGTTTAACAAAAACATTTTACCCTAGTGTATATGACAGGAAAATGTGAAACTCTTATACCAAATTTTGTTTTGACAATTTTTAAGTGGACGTGGTAAATTTGGTGAATACTTATCACGCTTTCACTTAACATCCAACCCCAAGTGCATGTATGGTGAAGAATTTCAAACTATGGTTCATCTCCTTTTCTGTTGTCCCATTTTCTGGAGAGAGACATGAATTAATATTCAAGCTAGACTCTAGGAACTGAATTTCTTCTCCGCTCACATCTTTGCAAATGAGGTCACAATATACTTAATGATGTTTATAAACTCAGTGTTTAAACATCTGAAATAGTTTAAATTAATATGCATCAGATTAAAACAATTTCTTCCTTCTAGTATTTAAAATATTTTTGTTAAAATTGTATATTTTTATGCATCAACTCTAACCCTAATATTCCACTGTGTAAAATGGGGTTCAATAAATCCGGATAAATTTCTCCTGCTGTTGTATTGTCCATTGCAGATATGCATACCTCCCAACAATAGCCAAACCAATAATTTGTTTTGTGGCATATACTTGTGTATTTAATGGAGCAGTGGATGACATCTTGTTCATAGGAGAATGTGTGGACATAACTGAGCATAGTAAGGCATGCTTGGGCGGTGGTACCTAAAGATCTCTAACCAAGTATCCTTTGCCATGTCTCTGAGAACTGTTAATGATCTTGTATACATGAAAAGAACTTTCATCTCAAATTCAGTTTCCTAATGGGGTGAAGGATGACATACTCCCAATATAACATACGCATTCTTAGTAAACTTTTGTCATATTGCATTGTTCCGTATTGACACATTGATGCAAGATCAATATTAATGAATCTCTTTTTTGTAAGCTTACCCAGCATGTAAACCAAACTAAATGTATTCATCCGTGTTCCATTCTCGATCAGCTGAAGTTCCTGCTGTATAGTTGTGAACAGACAACATAATGGAAACCATAAAACATGCATGACTTGTGCAAGTGTTGGAAATCTACAGTAGATGTATAATGAATATTTAACTACAGGGTATTTGGTAATGGAGTAATTTCCATTTTAAAATTTGATTCTGCAACATTTTTCTGCATGTTTATATCAATCATCAATGACGTCTATATTGATATCTGGCTCACATGTTTTATTTTCTTTCAATACGTGGGTAATTGCTCCTTTCCAATTAATCTGACTTGCAATGCTAAGCAACACCCTAGCTTCTTCCAGGTAGTAAGTGGTGTCATTTCTTGCCATGAAGCCCTTAATTTTACTGAGTTCAATTGGATTTAAAAACTGATGTGGAGGAAGTCTAAAAACTTCAATGCCAGCAAATTTTGCTACTTCGACATACTTGTCAGTCACTTATGTATTTTTGCACTAATTGAAGCAGTTAAAAGTGATCACTTATTTTTTGCATTTAGCCTGCCAAGAAAATATTTGGTTTCCCTTCTACATTCTCTTGTATGGGGTGATTATACTATTAGGTTCTAATTTCTGCAAAAGTGCAGTGGTAAATGACTAAGCATGTGACACTGCTTCAGTATATTTACTGAATAGCAGACAGAACCCAATAAATGGTATTGCTAGCTTGCTTCTAACAGTGGCACATGTCTGGGGCATTGGTGGTGAGGTTGGCAGCAAACAACATATTAACTATCAAGGTTACCTGCACTGCTATTCATAGCAACTTTCATGTCGGTATTACAGCTAATATTGGAACCTTTTTTCAGTTGTAATATATCTAGGGTAGAGTAGGGTAAGAGTGTAAACATAGTGACTCATAAATTCAAACTTAAATATCTAGGGTTGATAGTAGCAAAACTGAAACTAAACTTGCAGTTCTGTAATAAAGCCATCCAGTAAATTTCACAAGTGTGCTTTTCTCTCTCTCTCTCTCTTTTTTTTTTTTTTTTTTTTTTTTTTTTTTTTTTTTTTTTTTTTTTTTCCTCCTGAAAACGTTGCCAAAGTCTACAAATAATGAAGCTGGAAATAAAATTTCATGGTTTGGAATAAATGGAGCAGATTATCGAAAATGCATGTGTTCCAGATTTTAATAACTTGTTGAGCTCTGGTTGAATGTCTTAACTTTACATTTTCTCACATATTCTTGGCCCTTGTTTGTAACATTATCTCCTTTATCACATTGTTCTAAAGTTGGCAATCTTATGTATAGTGTAAATTTGACAGTGTTTTGTTCAAGTGATTAAAGAGTGCAGGTTTGCAAGTTTCAATACGGGATATCAAACGTGGTAAAGAAAACGGATATTAAGGGTATTTCCATTTTCTTAGTGATGTAAATGTTTTATCTGTAGTTGAATGTCTTTACATTTTCTCACATATTGTCCCTTATTAGTAAGAATGTCTCCATTTCATTGTTCTGAAGTTGGCAACCCTATATAGAGTATAATTGTAAATGTTTTATCTGTAGTTGAATGTCTTTACATTCTCTCGCATATTGTCCCTTATTAGTAAGAATGTCTCCATTTCATTGTTCTGAAGTTGGCAACCCTATATAATTGTGCAGTGTTTTGTTCAAGTGATTAAGGAGTGTAGGTTTACAAGTTAATAGTTTAAATGTGCTATTTCCATCTAGATCTCTTCATAAAAGGGTTTTAAAATGAGTAATTCATGAAGTTGTGTGAAGCCAGCCAATTAAGCAACTAGTGCAAAGTATTGGAAATATAAGTAGAGTAATTTTGAAGGTAGAAGTAAAATTTATTATCTTAATCAGGTTAGTTACATCAAATGATTGCAACATTTTATACATGAAGTTCTAATGTAGATTTGAGGTTAATATAACCAATACCTCGAAGTCTAATAGCAGAAATACATAAGGGTTTGTGTAGAATTCAAATGAATTTGCATAAAGAAAGCAGCTTAGTTTTTGTCAAGTTCTGCCTAGATATACAGAGTTCTAGATCACAACAGAAATGGGTGCTGGTAAAATGCAGTAAATAATGAATTGGCTATGTTCTCAATAAAAAGCCCACTTAACCTTAAATATAAGTACACTAAATGATATTGAAATATATGAAAATCTTCCAGATGTTACACAACCAATATCACAAAGGCTTTTTGAGATAAACTAATGGACAAAAGATAGTAGCTTTGTAATGCTGGAAAAGGTAAGTGAAAAGGGTTATTAGTGTTGCAGATTGGATCTATTTTTTTTCTCTATTTTTAGCAAAATAAATCAAAAGTAAAGAGCATGTGTTGCAACTTTCTCGCTGGTCCAAATTTGAACTGATGTATGTGCTTCATGTATATTGGTTTTAAAAGTATTTAATGACAGCTTGTCAAAACTGCAATTTTGGAGGCACTTAATGCGGAGAAATTAAGCATAACTGGCTATTTTCTCTTTTCTGCATGCAGTGATTGTTAGAAACCCTATGGAAGATAAAGCCAAAACCAGATTTTTATTTTTGATGTCTTTGCTTTAAAAAAATTCCTCGCCAATACATTGTGACGTTGCCTCCCTGTGCATGTGGAAGTTATGAGAGTAAATTGGGAAGGAATCAATTTGTTTTGAGGTAATTTTATTTGTACAAATGAATTAGAGTCAATTTGAAGTTTTACCATGACATTATGTACCATTATGTACTTGCCATTTTAAGAATAAAATTTTTATGCTTTTCTAACCTTTTTGTTACAGGGGCTGGTATTGGAACAGTATTCGGTTCATTGATCATTGGTTATGCCAGGAATCCATCACTGAAGCAGCAGCTTTTCTCCTATGCCATTTTAGGTTTTGCCTTGTCTGAGGCTATGGGTCTATTCTGTCTTATGATGGCCTTCTTGTTGCTCTTTGCATTCTAATTGCATTTTAGTAAATACCTACTCACTGCCACAGAAGTTCATAACTTCTTTGGGGGTTAGGGCCATCCATGGAATAATTTACTGTGGAACAAAAATGGCTTTTAGGACGTGTGCGTGTAAAAGTGGCTTTTCGAGAAGGTGATCTTGAATGTGTAGGGGGCTTCACAGACTGTCTAATCAGTATCAAGCCAAGACCGCCCTCAAGGAAAATGTATGCAAGAAGAGGATGCCATTGTTTTGGCTCTGGATTATTCCATGGTTATCCCCACAAATGTAGAAGAAAAGGAGCTGCCTGCATTAAGTTTGGCAATAGACAGTTTTGCGTGGGAATTTAACAAAATGTATTATTCGTTAGTCTTGTGAAAAATTGTTTCTTACCATGTCAAGGCTCAGCTATGAGTACATATTACCCAGTGACTTCAAGAATATTTTTGGAGCTGAGAACTTGGAAGGACATTTGATGTATATTTATGAGATTTTCAATCATTGTTTAAATTTTTTTTTCTTTTTTCTGTTGTGTACTGCACTCGTGTTGGACACACAAATTGGTAATCTAATGGGGAGGGAATATTCCATTCATTGTACAGTGTTATTAGAGCAAATAAATATAGTTGTGATAAACTGACCCATGCAGGGTAGCTCCCGCAAAATAGTAGCTCTTATTTTATGTACACCTATCTTTCCTCAGCATTTTCCTGAATATTTAGAAAAGGCTAAAGCTAACTTTACAATAAGCTTTCCAATTTTGTATATTATTGTAATACACAATAACTTCAAATAAGCTTTCCCCTTATCTCTTTAACGCTCACATGAACTAATTACCTCCTATTGGCTGCTGTCGTATAGACTGTTGTGTGGTAAAAGTGAGTAACATATATCTTAGTATGTCCAAAAATAGTCAAATTTATATTTCCATAACCGTATGAATGAAATATATTACATAATAGTTAATTTATCTGGAATGCATATTAATTCGTAACACAAAATAGAAGGATCCTTTGCTTCAAACTTGCCTCTTGGGATGACTTACATTAGCACCTGCTTTTCTCAGTAGTCGTGACGTTTATATTACTTCTATTGCTGACCTTGCTTTGAACTGGATTTGTCATACATTGCCATTCAACATGAGAGTTGTTTCATTATAAACTTGTATAATTGCATGCCTTCACATTTCTATTTGCATGATTTTTATCTATCTTTATGGCAATTATGATTATTGCAGCTCTCCAGTGGTGTGAAAGGAATGCCTACGGTGTCAATAGCAATAGAATGTTATACTTAGGGGCGAGGTTATTTGAAACGAAGATTAGGCCATACCCTCTCTATACCGTTACAATACATATTTCGAGGTTGTGTACATCTTGAGGCAAGATTTTTCAAAATTGTGCTTCATTACCAAAATACTCGAGCAACAAGTATACAACTTAATACATACAGTGTAATCTCCCTATGAACAATCTAAGTAAAATATGCAAGCACGTTTGTTTAGGTTACAGTACTAATTAAGTTATAGTTGAAAAGGATCAGATTGCAAATTGTTCTATATATGGCTAATTAGAACAATTGTTGTAATGTGCAAGTTTTTGTTCCTTTAGATCATTTGTAAACTTAATAATCTTAAGTGTACCTGCATCACATTACCTTTCTTGCTAGTCTTTTATATTAAATGGCTACTCCGAATGGACTGAAGAAAACAAAACTTCAGATTATGAGTGGTTATATTAAAAATTGCATTGAATACCAAATGTTAAGGCTGATGAGACATTCACTGAAGTATTGAGGTCCTATTAAATTGAAGTGCATTGAAACTGCCATAATGTTGTATGATTAGTACTGCTTTTAGAATTGCATATTTTCTCAGATCTTGTGTAAAAATAGTAAGCTAGTTAGGCATGAGTAAACCCTCTCATATCAAAATTTGCAATAAATTGCATTTGAATGCCACACTGAAAACCTAGATAACCATCACTGACATTTAGTTCATTAACTGTTACCCTTTTTGGGAAGCAGGGGTAACATTTTACACTTAATGAAATTTGAGTTATATGGGGAAGCAAATATGTTTTCTTGATGCATATTTTTAATTAGTTTGAACATATTCCTATATTGAAAGATGACTAGTATTCCAAAATTCTCACGCAGAATGCTCTTTAAAAAACAATAGAACACAGCAGCAGTGCTAATGGTTCAATGTGGAATGAACATGTACTCTAGTCACGAGGTTCGTTTCAACTGTTTCAGATCACAAAGGTTCGTGCAATCAATGTTCATAGTGAATTTTTGCCTAAAATTGTACAAAACTGATGAAAGATGGATACGAATGAGCAAGCATGAGCATTTATTTTGTATAGATCATAGGGATCCTTCATTTAAAACCTAACAGAGTACATGGTATTTTGCCTCTCCTGCGACCTTACTGAATTCCCCAACTACAGATTGTCATAGTGTGCAGGGGCTAGTGGTGTGTACTCCTCAACAACATTTTACTGACAACTGAAATAGATGCTTCACTCCAGAACAATGCATTGTGTGTAAAGGTTATAAATGGGAATCACCGAGCCGTGTTAATGCAGAGTATATTGCAATGTTCCGTAGTGAAGAGCCTTCTTCATGAGATTGTGAAGAAATTCGAAATCACTGGTTCTGTGGCAAACAAAAAGTGATTGCATAAATGTAGTGTTGACAGAGGAAAAGTTAGACAACATAGGTGCATGTTTTGAATATTCAATATATCCATCTCAAAATTAGCACAACAGATGGGAATTTGTCTTATG
Organism: Mantis religiosa; assembly: GCA_030765055.1. Lineage (NCBI taxonomy): Eukaryota > Metazoa > Arthropoda > Insecta > Mantodea > Mantidae > Mantis > Mantis religiosa. The sequence goes on from CM060959.1 coordinate 95,616,105, forward strand.
CACATAGTGCAACTAAATTATTAAAGCTAAAGCCCTATGCTTTAAACCAAGGTAACCCAGTATCACGAATGCAATGTCATGGTTTCTTTCATCAGAGAATGCCAGTTTAATTGATCCACATCTTTGTTCTTTTCCGATTAGACGTAGTTACACCTCAGTGGTCATAACAGCACTGGGCCTCTGAAAGTCCACATCACTCATTACGATTCCCTCATTATGATCGGAAAGTTGGAGTTTGGTTGCTGTTAGTACTAGGCTTGGCTCTCACCAAGGTGGCCCAGGTTCGAACCCAGGTGACCACAAAGTGAGATTTGTGGTGGACAGCATGGCGTTGGGGCGGGTTTTCTCCGGGACCTCCAGTTTCCCCTGCCATCTCATTCCACCGGTGATCCATCTTCATCTCATGTGTCATCTGTCACCGCCTGCGGTGCCGTATGTAGTAAAAGCAGGCGTTAAACACTACACATTTGTTAGTACTAGGTGGATAATTGGTCCAATTTTCTATGAGCAGACTGTAAATGTAGAAAGGTACCAAAATTACATTTTGTCCCCATTTTATCATGAACCGACGAAGGAAATTCTGGTTTCAACAAGATTCTGCTACTGGCCATCCAGCAAAGGAGTCCCTGAATAAAATTAGGGGAGTGTTTGAAGATGGAGTAATAGAGGAGCATTTTTTCAAAACTCAATAGATGCACAAAATGCGTTTCTGAGAAAAAACGTTTTTTCTATTTAATTGGTTAGCACAGCAACTATATTAAACTTTCAATTCTGCTTCCTGAAACTGTCTCATTGAATGTGGAAAGAAACAAATAGCATAGTTTAACTAGTGCGAATTTGAGGTTTGAAAATAAGTTTTTTCAAAAACCAATAGATGCTAATTAACTTTCCTGCGTAAGCAAGAAATTAACATATGAAGTTTTTTTGTTACTGTTTATGTATTCATTTTTTATTTATTTTCACCTTTTCATAATACATAATGTATTATACAACGAACATATAACTGTTGGTAAGGATTATTTTATTTGGCATAAACTTAGAAACTAAGTACTGCTACATTCACAATAACATATTTTGTTTTATATAACAAATATACTGAATATATACAAAGAAATTTCAAACAATATGCATATGGGAGCTTTAACCTTTATTAGTATCTTCTAGTACATCTTTATAAAATTCTTTTGCAGTTTCTGGAATTTCAAACAATTTAGCTAGATTTGGAACGTTTTCTTTTCTTTGCTTACTCTATTTTGGGAACATTTTGAGATTGAAGCAGAAATTTGCTACTGGACTTGCTAAGCGGTTTCATCACATCCACCTCCTCAGGCAAAGCAGAATATGTATTTTGAACTTCTACACATATCTTAAGATCTTTTGATTGCTTGGAATTTGGCATGATTTGCTGGGTATTCATTTTGAAAGGAAACTTTGACTTCAGTGTTTGACACTTTCTTTCAAGTTCTTAATTTTCCATCTTTGAACAACACTTTCACAGAGCCCGATTTTGTAATATCTGGTGGTAATCATCAGGACTCAAGATATTCCTTTTTTTTTTTCTTAACTTTCTTCTGGTTCTGCCAAAAGCTCTTATCAGGAAGCATATAACTGTGCCCACGTATTGGGTAGATATGTGAAAAGCGGGGAAAATGTTTTACTCTTCTCTAGAAAAGCAATAAGCATGATCATCATACTACACTTGTTCTGACTAGAGCAAGAGTCTAAAAATAAACAAATAGCAGAAAGAGCGTTACTAGACATCCTTTCTTCCAGTTCCAACAAGAAGTGGTACAAAGCTGAGGCAACCTGGCTGCAGCCTTTAGTAGATTGTTTCCAGCAATGTATACAAGGAAATTCTTTGTTCTGGGTTTTAGATGAAATCATTATGCATAGATTATACAACCATACCTGCCTTGCATAGTATACCTTGCTAACAAAGTTTAGGCAGTGGTTGATTCTGCTGCATATCAAAACAAATAGTGATTGCCTTGGCATTTTCCTCATTCAATAGCTGATAAAACCATTTTGAATGCAGTCTGCAATCTGTACATGGTCCTTAGTTCGTTTTTCTTTTCCACGCCTGCCTCTGTCTTGTTCATCAGTCCCATTTTGCAGGTTGAACATGTGGCAGTATGTGGTGTACAGAATGAATGTCTTGTTTTGTAGCAGCAGAAATGCCCTTCTATAATTTTCCTGTTCTGTCATCTGTGGTTTCCTTTGGCGCATTCCCAGATAAATGACATTTTCTGGTCAGGAGAGATAATCTATCTTTTTACAACCCTGTAATTCCTTGGAAGTTTGCAGTGCGTACTGACAATACTCAGCCATCGTTAGCTCTCACACTGTATTTAATGCTAAGTCTGCTGCTATTTGCAGCATCTTTCTTCACCACTCTGCAATTAGGAGATGTAATACTCATATATTTCATAAGGAATTTATCTTGATCTATTTGGTTGAGCACGGAAAGATGTTGGTGAAATCCACTTATAAGTCAAATCAGCTACATCGCAGTTCTTATGCCCTTTACTTTTAGGATTTTGTGGAGTGCACTCAAGACCATGTGAAATTGCTGGATTATGAGCTTTCTTGCATTTTTGATTTCCTTTCCTTGTTTTTCCATTTCCTACTTCCCGCACATTCTACGACTGGTACAGTTTAACAATCTGAGCTCCTGTTCATTGTTCAGTGGCTCAACTAAGAATAAAAATGCCATGTAAGTATAACAAAACTTTCAGAAATGAATGTGAAATCCAAGCGCACAACCTGAGTTTGCAGTTATTGCCAATGCAGCAGTTTACAAAGCTTGCAGAAATGATTGTGAATTCCAAGAGCTGCAACAGTGAGGTGGCAGTCAATTCCAACATGCGTTTCATAGAATTGAAGTTGCTACACGCTGGTCATAAAATTGCATCTATCGAGTTTTGAAAAAACTGCCAATATTTCCTACCTTCTACACAGGGCATGAATCGAATTTTGTAAAATCTGATTTTACAGAACGATGCAGAAGGTGACATTTATGCTGATACTATATATAACTCAATTTTATAAAATGTTGCATCTATCAAGTTTTAAAAAGATGCTCCTTGGTTAGTGTTGGTGTATGGCTCTTTCACTCCCCTGATCTGTGTGATTTTTACTTGTGGGGCAAACTGAAAGACAAAAGTTTAAGAGACATCCTCAAATTTGAAGAATTAAAACAAAACATTAGAAATGAAATCTGAAACCTTACAGAGATCCAACTTAATCATGTAAATTAGAATGTGTTCTCCCAATACAATGCTAGTTTGGCCAAGAGTGGACAACGTTCCCAGCATTTTCTGTAAGGTAAGACTGTTAGGAGCAGAGCCAGATGTGGCACAGCCAATCACATATAGGCAAAATGGTGTGCACCAGTTAGATTTTAAATAAATAACCCCGTTTATTACTTTTGTCACATTGCCCTGCAAATAAGCAACTTTATTGACATTTTTCTAAGTACGCCAAATGTAACAACTCGCATGTTTGGTTTTCCTGTGTGTGTAATAAACATACTTGTTATATTAGGATGGATTGCAATCACTTTTTATCCCACTACCAATATGGTTAGTTGGGTTTCTATTGTATATACTGCATTTGGACAAAGTTGCTCGTTTTTAGATCTTAAATTAAAAAATGTAATATTGAACAGTTTATAAGGTATCAAATGATAGGAAATTCATATTACCTGTGGGAACAAAAATTACTTTTCAGAGTTTTCACCACAAATTTATAGTAATAGCCTGGTACTCCCATTAGTGAAAACAGCAAAGTGCTGTTCTACAATAAAGAAAGGTAAGAGCAAATGCTGAATGCTGCAAGATGTTTAGGATGTAAATCCAAATACTACATTTGTGTGGTGGTATGATGAAATAGGATTATGTGTTTTAGAGAACAACTCAATGCTATACATGGAACAGTTACTTTTATAAATTTTTACATGATTGATGACGTCATGGCCCAGAAATGGACAAGGTCTAAAGTTTGTGAAATGAAAATATGCTTTACTAGGGTAATAATAACAACCCATGGCGCGACAGCCCTTAAAGGGCCAAGGCCTATCAACCCGACGGTCAGACTCACGCCCACTTACGCACGGCAGAAGTGGACGATCATCCGACCGATACGGGGAGGAGATGTGGTCAGCATCTCAGCATCGTTTACTAGGGTAGGTAACAACAAAATATAAGTAATAACTAGATTTTTTCAGATTTGTCTAAAGGTGAGGTCTACATTGTAATTTGTATAGCCCAAATTTGGCCTAGCAACATAGGGATGGTATTCAATTAAATGAAGATGTTGGAATCAAATTCTCTGGAGCATTTTGCAAGTAAAAAGTATGGGTTATATTTTACTCTGAAGAAAGTGCACATAATTCTGTACCATTTGAAATTAAAGGCGTAGTTGCCCTACCATTTCAATGTGTGATACTTTGATGGTTTTATTTATATAATTCCACCTCTGTGAAGGAAAATGGTTTATTGCGCTCTTCAAAATTCCCGTTTACCTAGCAAGTGTTTGTGGCTAAAATAATTGTCACGTCTGTACACTGATCTGAACGTAGTGTCATTTTCGAATGAAAGCGCAAGAGCACATTTTCATTAATCGTGTAGAGCGAATTGGCAGAGTTCAGAAAGAGTGCTTAAACCCGTTAATAACACTGTCCTGGCTGGCCCCGTAGCACAGTCGGTAGAGCACCTGCCTGCCGTGCTAGGGGTCCCGGGTTCAGGTGGGGATTTTTCTCCGACCAAGATAATTCCCCATCTTCCCCAAAGTCTGGAAGTATGAATGAAAGGGTGAATGTGTGCGTGATATAATGATTAAAAATCAAAGATAAGTTAACACCTAGTATGTTGCAAAGGAGAACGGCCGCCGATATGACCATGGCAGTTAAAGGCGGGGTATAAATAGAACAAGGGGGGAAAAAAGAACAACTGTCCTGCGACATTTTCATGGTTCTAATGAAAATGGGCTACTTATATAGAAGTAAACGCGCGGTCTTTTAAAATAAGAGTTTTTGCATAACACCTACAATTTTTATGAAATTTAATACTTTATATATAATAGTATTTTGAACATTTATTTTGCGATTTGTGCGAAAACCTTGCGTGATGGAGGAAAATGGAAAACATCATTCAATTTAGCACAACTGAGTCAATAGGACCTTTCAGATTGCAAATTTTGCATTCTGTATTTATGTTATACGTAATGCACGTGTTTTTACATCAAAGACAGTATTTTCAAAACTTATTTTGTGATTTGTGAGAAAACCGTACGTGATAGACAAAAAAAAAAAAAAAAATGATAAGCACCATTCAGTTTAGCACATTCAAGTTATCATTTATCACCTTTCAGATCGCAAACCGGCAGGACATTAGTTCGACGAGATCAAAATAGGAATGGCCATTGGACGCATTAAGAGTGCTTAATATTTTTGTTTTGTTTGTTAACTCTTTGTACAGAGAAAGTGAGACATTCGATCCCAAATATGCGATATCGAGATTTCAGTGGAAATACGTTTTGAGGCCCCTTGAACCCAAAGAAAACATGTCTAGAGAAGGGACCGGTGTAAAGAGGACTACAACACTGATATTGTCAATGAAATCTCCTATCCCAGACTACCAAGCGGTATGGCTCAGGCGGTTTCATCTGTGACCCGCATTCGGGAGGCCCGGGTTCGATTTCCTTGACCGACCTACCTGAATCGACCCATGTTTTTTTTTTTTTCCAAGGGTTCCCAGCTAGGCGAATGCTGCGTAATTACATCCCCGAATTTCCTGTCTCTCCATTTCATCTCCAATATTTCACAATCATCTGGTGGTCTCTTTCAGGGTAGAAGTGTCGACGGGCGTCTCAGCGATGCATGGCGGGATGATATGCTCTAAGGTCAACTACTTCCTCCTCCGGTAGGTTGTTGGCCGGACTCTGCGCCTCTGCTTGGACCATTTCGAGACCGCCAGCCAGGGACCTTTGGGGCTCGGCTGATGGGCTTGTTGCTGCCCCGCAGTAGGGGTGTGTGTCAGTTCTCCTGGCCTGTTGGGGGAAATCTCTAAGTGAACTGTAGGAACCCTGCCCTCTGCACTGTCGTGACTCCTTGGGATGGCCACCCTCTGCCTCCTCTCGCCTCATCCTTCCGGAGGTGCCCCACTTGGGGTCATGGGCACAATGGGCCTACGCACCGAATCCCCTACGTAGTGAAATCCTAATCCTACCTCAGACTACCTTTTACATGAAATTTTTTTTCTCAAAAATGACTCGAGTGATGTTAATTAAAATAAACATTTTTAGATACTTGCACAATAAATGTATATCTGGAATTTTCTGGGAATTGCCTCAGAAGTTCTCTATATTCTGAGTGACTTAGAAACCGTAAATATAAGAACTCGTTAAAGCACTTATTTTACTTAATTTTTTAGTGGCCCCTTTTGGATGATATTCCTTATTTTGTGAATTTTCCAAATATCATACTTCTCTCGGAAATTTCAAATAATGCCCTTGTAGACCTCTATACTCCATCTAATACTTCAACTTGGCGAAATTCTGGTTCCTTGTTACGCTTATGTTTAATGATCCAGATCATAATAGGATTATATATACATTACTCTGCTTATATTGATTTAGGAAGTGGTTATTTTATCTCCTTGCCATGCAAAGAGAACATAATTTCAAAGGCATTGCATAGCGACCAGCACTCTGTCGCTTAAAGCCTCCGTATATCCATATTCTCTTGTATCTACAAGAAAATGAGCAATTAGATAACGTTTATCTCATCATGCAATAGATATGGAAATATGCGTTTGTACTTATCAGAGAAGAAAAATTCAGAGTTCAGCATATTATATATTTTTTAATTATATCATTTTACTCCTTCCTTTCACCTTGCATTTATTAGTGCTTAATCTGTTAAGCAAACAGGCAGACAGGAGACCTCCATCTCAATTGACGGAACAACGCTACCATATGCAACGGAATACACATACCTAGGCCAACTAATTTCCTTCAAAGACAAGGCCAGAAAAGAAATAAGAATATCCTTAGCTTGGAAATCCTTCTGCAGTTCATACTCCTGGACAACACAATCAACAGAAGAGTCAAATTCGAAGTACTAGAAACCTGCGTCTACCCAATACTATTTTATGGATGCCAAATCTGGTCGACAACAAATACGTGAATGCGCTACAAATATGCCAAAGGAAGATGGAACAAAAAATATTGAGAATAACCATGAGAGGTAGAATTTACAATGAGTCGCTATCCCAAATGGCGTCAACAACAAACGTCACACATAGAGCAAACATATTGAAGTGGAAGTGGATGAAAGACAAAAGATGGACATACAAAGCTACCATGTGGGGCCCGCGGACAGGAGACCTGCACAGAGACAGACCAAGGAAGAGGTGGGCAGACGTCTACACAACACTAGTAGATCAGCAATAGTCCAGAACAGCAAGAAACAGAGGAACATGGAGAACAATTGGAAGTCGACTACAAAATGAAGACAAGTGACAGCCCACAAACAACATCCCAAGTTGACTCAGTGACAGTGTTGTTGTTCCTTTTTTATGTTCTTCCAACGTTAAGTCATATTGGACGATGAATGCAATGGATTAAACGATGCTCAAATGAGTCCAGGGTCCATAGAGCTTAGAGTTACCCGACATTCGTCTCTTAGGATAATGGAAAATCTCGGGAAAAACCTTATCCAGGTAACTCACCCTAACCGAGATTCGGACTCGGGACCTCTTGAATGTGAGGCAGACACGCTACCATCTACGCTACCGAGGTGGCAACAGTGAAATTAATATAATCAAAGTGTTAGTGAAGTCAAATTAATCAAAGTGAGAGTGAAATCAGCTCAAAACAATACTAGACAAGCCCAACTCGGTAGTGTAGAGGGTAGCGTGTCTGCCTCACGTTCAGGAGGTCCCGAGTTCGAATCACGGTCAGGATGAGTTACCTGGATAAGGTTTTTTCGGTTTTCTTTTCCCTTATCCTTATAACAAATGTCGGGTCGGGTAACTCTAAGCTCCATGGACCTCGGACTCATTTGAACATCATTTCGCCAATTTCATTCACCGACCGATACGACTTAACGTTGGAGGACGTAAATTGCTAAACAAACAAAACAGTTAGTTAATGCCAGAGGTTCTACTCCCATTGGTCCTGGACTTGTAGGACCAAGGACCCGGGCCTCCTTCGACCAGGGAGTTACCGAGCTGTCCCGAAAGGGCGCCCGGCGCCTCCGTAGAGCTTTCCATAAGGCAAGATCTAGAGACTAACAAGCCCCCCCCCCCCCCATCAGGTCCTGTGGACTCAAGACTGGATGGAAGTGGATACGCCACTTACGCGCGCCAACACAAAATGGGAAGGCTACCGATATGACCTCGGTGGGGCCGCCTGGTGATCTAGCACATCTTCTACTAGCTATGTTGACTAGTACGCGGGAATATTAATGGCTTCCCTCAACCCCGTCCGGAGACGTACCCGATATCCCACGGGTATCGGGAACCACTGCCCCCTCGAGTCCAACCCAATCCGAACAACTCCCTATCAGGGAGTTCCTCTAGTAACGTCAGAGGTACCACGAGTGCTAGGAGTCCGCAGCGCCCGCACCACGGCAGCTGAAGGGCACGGATCCCCTCCCCTAGGGGGAAACAAACAAAACAAACAAAAAACACATCAGACACAACCTAACGTGAAGTGGCTCACCGCTTTATGAAACAGAACTACCCTCTAGCAGGAGGCCTTTGCCCTTCAACTGACACTAGATTATTATTATTATTATTATTATTATTATTATTATTATTATTATTATTATTATTATTATTATTATTATTATTATTATTATTATTATTATTATTATTATTATTATTATTATTATTATTATTATTATTATTATTATTATTATTATTATTATTATTATTATTATTATTATTACTATCATCATCGTTGTTGTTGTTATTATTATTATTATTATTATTATTATTATTATTATTATTATTATTATTATTATTATTATTATTATTATTATTATTATTATTATTATTATCATCATCATTCATTAATTTTTAAATGCACCACTGCCGTTTATAGCCTAGGGACATCATGTTTAGATTTTGTCAAAGTAATGACAGGTTACACCATGCCACAGCACTATGCGTTTCATTTATATCCGGGCCTATAGTCCGCCCCTGGCTGAGTGATTAGACCGCTTGGCCCTTACCAAGGCGGCCCGGGTTCGATCCGAGGCGACCGCAAAATGAGTTTTGTGGTGGAAAACATGGTACTGGGAGGTTTTTCTCCGGGTCCTCCGGTTTCCCCCCCAGCATTCCACCGATTGCATAATCATCTTTCCTATCACCTCATCTCTCGTACTTTCACTTTCGGGGTTGAGCTAATCACTCATCTAGAATCTCTCTGATCCTCTCTGCTTACGGACCCTGAGGTTGCGAGGTTCAGAAGTCTCTATGTTCCACTTAAAGGATACACAGGAATGTATTCATTCATTATCGTCTATATGCATAGTTCGTTTTCACCATTGACTCTTCCGCAGCGTACTAGTGTGAATATATCGTTCAAGATTACATTTATTAACTGTGTTATGATTACCTATATTGTCAGTTGCTGCCTTCAGTTCTAATTTTTTTTTGTGCGACTCTAAAGTGAAAGTTTATTTAAGTGTTGAGTGTGAATTATATTAAATAGGTTTTATTGTCCTGTTGAACTACCTAGGTATTCGCTTTTGGAAAGGAAAAAAAAAAAAAAACATTTTAATGTACGACACAAAAACGATCTGTAGACAATTTCTGTAAAAATGTATTCCAGTTCCAAACTGTTAGACGAAAAATAAATATTCTATGTAATAATAATAATAATAATAATAATAATAATAATAATAATAATAATAATAATAATAATAATAATAATAATAATAATAATAATAATAATAATAATAATAATAATAATAATAATAATAATAATAATAATAATAATAATAATAATAATAATAATAATAATAATAATAATAATAATAATAATAATAATAATAATAATAATAATAATAATAATAATAATAATAATAATAATAATAATAATAATAATAATAATAATAATAATAATAATAATAATAATAATAATAATAATAATAATAATAATAATAATAATAATAATAATAATAATAATAATAATAATAATAATAATAATAATAATAATAATAATAATAATAATAATAATAATAATAATAATAATAATAATAATAATAATAATAATAATAATAATAATAATAATAATAATAATAATAATAATAATAATAATAATAATAATAATAATAATAATAATAATAATAATAATAATAATAATAATAATAATAATAATAATAATAATAATAATAATAATAATAATAATAATAATAATAATAATAATAATAATAATAATAATAATAATAATAATAATAATAATAGTAATGGATGCATTATTCGGAAGCTCTCCAAGTTAACACAGCAGATGGATATTTCGGAAACCAAACAATACAGAATGACTATAGTTAGACGCTGAGTGCCAGGAATTATTTAATGCAGGTAAGTTTACACTTTACTATATATCATTCATAACTTTAACCCATGGCACAACAACCCTATTGGGGTCATACGTCATACGTCATGCAGAGGTGGGTGATCATCCAACCGATACGGGGAGATGTCAGCATCTCGGCACCCCTATCCGGAAAGTTGGCTTTCTAGACCAGGGTTCGCTACCTATCGTAGCTCCTCAGTTTCCTCACGATGCTGAAAGGCACCGGTCCTATAACAAGGACTTAAACTTCGCACCCTCCAGGGGTGGGATTTAATCCCAGGCGCCTTCCGTGGCAGGGAATTAAAGTAGGGTGCCATAGCCTACTACTCCATGGCGCAGTACATTCTATCACTCATAGACATGATTAAACAGCCCGGGAAATGTGCAACATAATAGTACCCATATACACACGCCTGAGCCGCGACTCAGCAATTTAAACAAAGTACCCAAGAATAGGTCCAATATGGATAGGGAGACCGAAGACACGGTGGAGGATAGCAGGAGCACTATGGACGGACAATCTAAGGACAGACAAACATGGAGAAAACTGGAAAGAGCAGCCACCCACAAATACACCAGCTCCTAGAGTGCAACAAAAGTGTTTGTGTTAGTGCAAGTGCTAAGTTGAAGTACAGTTCAAGGAGAGGCAGGATGTTTGCAAATTGCAAAACTCAACTGCGAAAGAGGGAAATTAAGATGATGGATCACAAATTTAGGAGAGTTCAAATTCTAGAAATATCACACATCCCTCACCTTAAGCTCAGTGGAACATAGGTTATAGAACATAGAATATCAAACAATCTAACATAGATCTAAGTACACGGTGTATAGAATATAGAACATTACAATAGTCATCACAGTAGACAAGGAGGTACCGACAAGCAAGCATGAGGCTCTTAGGAGTTGTTACCCTAATGAGCTCATAGCAGCAACTCCCTGCACTAGCAGGAAGCCTTTCCATTTAGGAATTGAATGACTTTATTTATTTATTTATTTATTTATTTATTTACTTATTTATTTCATCAAAATCAGGTTTTACCTTTTAATACGGAAAGCCTACCTTCATATGTAATAAAATAAACATTTAAAATCAAAGTGGTTTTACTTTCCCTCTCTTCAATTTCTATTTAGTTTGGACATTGTTTTCCCTAGTTTTTCTTCGCACATTCAAGGTGTTTTACACGTTTCCATACTGTTATTAAACGTTTCATGTCCCTATATTACGAAGAGTCAAGCAATAACCTTATTATAACTTCTGCTTTGCGAAACTTAGTTTTCTTAGCACATTAAAGAAGTTTGAAAAGATATTCATTAATGAGCGGGATGACTCAAGCGATTTCGTCTGTGTCCCGCATTCGCTAGGTGCGGGTTCGATTCCCGTAGTTAACCTACCTGACCCATGGGTTTTTTCGGTGTTTCCCCCGAATTTCCTGTCCCTCCATTTCATCTCCATTATCATTTCACATCATCTCTCATCTGGTGTTCTCAGGGTAGAAGTGTCGGTGGGTATCTCAGCGCTGCATGGCAAGATGATATGCTGCTGGTAAACGTTTTCGTCCTCCGATAGGACAGTCTCTGGTCTGCGAGCCGACCTAGTGGGCGGTTTCGGGAACGCAGTAGGAGGGATGCCAGTTGTGCAAGCCTGCCGGGAGTTTTCCGAGCTCTGCCATGTTCGTCTCCGGACTGCGAGCCGGCATAGTAGACGGTTTTGGGGTTGCGGGAGGAGGGATACCGGTTTTACTGTACTGTCGGGGAGTTTCAAACTGGTAAAAAGGCAGGGACCCTGTCCTCTGCACTATCTTGACTCCGTTGGATCGGCCTTCCTCCCAGAGATGCTCCACTTGGAGCATAGGTACTTCCAAAAGATCAGTCTGGTCGACGTTGTACGGTTGTGCTGCACTGTCGGGGAGTTCCAAACCGGTAAAACGCAGGGACCCTGCCCTCTGCACTGTCGTCACTCCTTGGCCTTCCTCCCAGGGATGTCCCACTTGGGACATAGGTACTTCCAAAAGTTTAGTCTGGTCGACGTACCGCATCTCCTCCGTAAACATCTATATTAGGTTCAGTATCTGCCAAATACATGACAAATTTTGTAGAAAATCCTCTGCATACCAAAAAAGTCAGCATGTTTATTTTAACAGTTTTAATACTTTGTTTAACGTACCGTATTATGTTTAAGATATTTACGTGACTAATAGGCTACGAGTATATATTTAATTTCCTGAAAATAGTCTGTTAAATCCCATTCATTTGAATTTCTTTTTAATTTACGTCCTCCAACGCTTAGTCTTATCGGATGATGAATTAAATGGGTGAAATGATGCTCGAATGAGCCCAGGGTCCATAGAGCTCAGAGCTACCTGATATTCATCTTTCAGGATAAGGGAAAACCCCGGATAAAACCTTATTCAAACAGCTCACCCTGACCGAGATTCGAACTCGGGACCTCTTGAACGTGAGGCAGATACGTTACCGAGGCGGATCTTCATTGTAATTTTGTACAACGGGTGAACCAAAAGAAATAAATAAACATTTATAGGACCAAAAATGCAGATATCTTTAAAAATGTACAGTTTATTTATATGTATACATTTGTGACGTCGCTTTCGCTATATCCGTTATTATCGTGAATTTATCATCTAGTTTTGGAAGTAGGTTTCAGCCTGAATTGAATATGCACTTCCTGTTTCTTAATTTAGGGATTGATATCTATATTTTCAATCAATGCAGTATTTCTCACTAGATTGTTTTATTAGTTGTTTTTAGTTACTTATAGGCTCCATAATCTGGTTCGAATAAAATTTTCAGTACGTAGTACTGCAGTCTACAGAAACTTATGCATTTGGTCATTCTCGAAACCAGTGAATATTGAACCAGACTTCAAGTATTATACTAACAATGCAAACGGGTGAAGAGACCGCCCTTATGGTCACACAACTTTCTCTACCCACTGTTGTCTATTTTTATATCACTTCTACAAACTATTTGTAAAACTTTAATTCTATATACTTGGGGTTAATCGAAGTAAATGTATACTTAGTTGTAGCTATAAGGGGACTACATGAGGCTGAAACTATGGTACATAATTAAATCGCTAAAATAATTGCCACTTAGTACTCAAAAATTGTGTAATAGAAGTGCTAGAAAATTCAAACTAAAATCGACAAATATCTAAAATACTGATATTGTTAGAAGATGGAAGGGAGAATAAACACGTATCCTTTTGTCTGTTTCTTATAGTTTATGAATTGTGAAAATTTATACTAAAATGGCTCATAATAAAGAGAACGCCAGAGACTATACAGAGAAAATTCTAATATTTTAAACATAAGTAATTTTAATCAAAATCACTGGAGCAATTTTTGACAAAATAAAAGTATAGCAAAACATTTTCTCTTTAAGCGGTTGTTTGATGTGACGCGCAGAACATATACCTACTTATGTGGCGGCGGGAGTTTCTTGAAAGTCTTCGCATCGCATCCTTGGAAAAACTTAGGTGGCAATGTTATTTACCCGGCTTTTGTTGATTTATGCTGTCCAGACGTACATGCACGAAAGGGCAGATCTTTTTCTTAATGGCAAAAGTCAGATGATCCCTAAATATGCATCTCAAGTGAAATATGAATTTTTTAATCGAATACAATACTTCCTCTATCAAAAGATAAGTATTGGAGAAAGTAGAACTGCTTTATGTGGGTTTAGGAGGGTCTTAAAATATGCATTTCCTGATAATGGTAATGAAAGTATTGAAAGTAGAAACACCACTATACTTAAGGGTCGGGTGATAGTATTTTGTCTTAAAACTATGCATCACTATTTATTAAATTTGACACCGAGTTTTCTAAACTCCCATTATAATTAAGCAGTTCCTGCTATTGAATTTCCTTGGCGCTCAAAGTGATGTTTGGAAACGCGAATTGCTTTATCATTTCAGAACTTTCGAATCCTTGTGGAGAGCTGTTCTAGGGCACTTCTTAAAAAGATACTCCTCTTTGCTGAATTGTGTCAATTGATCTTAAATCCGAAATAGAACACTGAGGTAATAACAAAGCACGTGAAATATACAGACAAATATTTAAATTGACAACAATAGTAATCGCAACATTCATAGTTGTGTCTTGAAACAAGAAAAGGAAATTTGGGAGAGGATCACTATTGTGCTGCAGATCTTTCATGTAATTGCATTTTTCAGTGCTTAACTTATGATATCAAAGACCAAAATAAAACCAAAACCCACGTTTATCCTCTCCTTCCTTTGTTAAAGAAACACAGGAATTCTTTGTGGAATTTGATGGCAGCGCTGCGCTGTGAAAATTAAAAAAAACATTGGAAGAGCGCTGGTCGTCGCTTTAGCTCTTGATTGGCGGAGACCGGTTTGACATGTAGTGGGACGGCCCAGGATACCCAACGTTGTGTGTTGCTTACTGGAATAATGAAGTGTTTTGGATTTTGTAGTTGCTAGTGATGGAAAATAACGAAAGAATATGAATGTATGTGAACTTTTAAGGACTTAGTGAAGAGAAACTTGTTTTAATACACAGGTAAATATGGGAAACTGACATGAAGATGTTGAACGTAAAGATAGATGCTGCATAAGGAAGTCCAAGTTATTTTTATGTCATGATTAAATGCCATTTGGTTCAGTGTATTTTAACTTCTTTTTGAGGGCTCTGTGCTAACAATTATTTATAAACTTATAAAAGTCGAATACTGACGTTCTAAATTAGTAGATCATTAATGAAAGTGAGAAAAAAGTTGCAGACACAAACCAATACAAATAAAAATAATATGCAACTCGTACAAATTTGATAAATTGCTTTCCTTCTAATACATTAATATCTCCAGATAGCAATTATGGATGTATCAGAAATATGAGTAAACCGTATGACAAGTTCTGTCACTGTTTTAACTATTTATTTTGCAGCCACATACCCCAGGGCTCAGCAATTTAGTTATGTTTACAAAATTCGAGTAAAACTTATTAGACTTGTTATGAATTTTAATTGTTAACATATTTTTGTATATGATATTTATGTTATACCTACTATTAGATTTCCATATGCAGTTTGTCAACATATTTTTTATCTGGCATTTGGACTAATTTATTTGTTAAAAAAATTATTCATTGTAGGTAACTTGATGAAAAATTGAATGTTTACTTTATATGATCCTTGGGCGGGGAAAAAAATTAGTGGCAACAATTTTTTTAAAGGTCTATGATTTATTCTGAATTACATTTTATGCTGAAAAGGTTGTTTCCTTTTTAATCAGCACCAGAGATATTTATTTTTTTGGTCTACTCTAATGCCGCATAGCTTATTTTACAGTTAAAATCTCTCTCTCACTTACGCACACACACACACACACACACACACACACACACACACACACACACACACACACACACACACACACACACACACACACACATATGTGAGAGTGCCCAAAAGCTACCTAAAACTCAAACTGTAATAGCTCTTCTCGCTTGAATATGTCAAGTATTTTAACGTCATTGTTACTCTTTCTTGCTTTCAGATGGGGTTTTCATCAAACCTACAGGGCAGGGCTGCTCATGAAGCTTTGCTCTGTCGGCAGGATGCAGAGCTTCGACTTCTAGATGTAATGAGACGTTGCCTTGCAAACAAAGTTAAATGTGACCGTGAATATGCCCTGGCGATTACTGCAGTGGCAATTCAAGGACAGAAAATAGATCGGGCTGAAGATATGGTCGGCAGTCTTGTTGCGCAGGTCAGTTTTGATGCTATTATTCAGTTATAATGGAATGTTAAGCTATGTTGTGCCATATGATTTACCAGGAAAGTACACTATCTTTGAATTTTAGCTTTCCCGGCAACAATAAACTCTTAAGTATTTTAGGGGTTCAAACCAACTGGATTGGCAGTAGGACACTGATGTATTGCCAATATGTATGTCTCCTATCTTCAGAAAGCTGAATCCTGAAGACCCAAAAGCTAAGAGAGATGCATTCTTCTGAAATTTTGATGTTACACCATTTCATCTGGCTTGAAGCCTGAGAACTTCTAGACATACTTTTTTATATTGTTCAGATTATAATCTGATTATAATCAAATCATTGTAATCAAATTACTGATAATTATAAGTATACTAATTAATACTAACTTCAGGTTTACGTTTTATTAATAGGAACACGTTTTATGGAGATTTTGATTTCCTGTAAAGAACTGCAGTTTTTAACACAGTAAATGCTTGAGTGAAAGTTCTTAATATGTTTTGCATATGGATAATTTTTAGTGTAGTTTAATTTGGATTCTGTATTATGTTATTATTTCATAACTAAAATACTAGTTAATATCATTGATCGTTTCCATCATTGTGGTTTGATTTGGAGCTTTTTTTTTTTTTTTTTGGTGTTAATTTACATCCTCCAACATTGTCATATCAGATGATGATTGAAATAGGTGAAATGATGCTCAAATGAGTCCAGGGTCCATAGAACTTTGAGTTATCCAATGTTTGTTTTTCTGAATAAGGGAAAATCTTGGAAAAAACCTTATCACCCTGACTAAGATTCGAACTTGGGACCTCTTGAACATGAGGCAGACACACAAACTTCTACACACGCGGGCTGAAATTTGAGCTTGCTGGCTAAATACTTTTTCTTTTCTGCTTTTAAAAAAAAAGTTGGTTAGTTACCAATTTGTCAATTTGTGCTTTTTATGTAATGCAGCCAGAAGTTAACAGAAGTTGAATGGTGTCTCATCTCATTCCTTTTCTCTTCCCCAGGCTGTCAAGAAATTATAAATGCTAGAATGTGTTTTTTTTTTTTTTTTTTTTTTTTTTTTAATGGTGCATATTATGTATTGTATTTTCATTTTGTGAGATTGAGTGTTTTTATGTAATTTCTGTCTTCCAACGTTAAGTCATATCAGATGATGAATGGAATGGGTGAAATGTTGCTCAAATGAGCCCAGTGTCCATAGAGCTTAGAGTTACCTGATATTCGTCTTTCAGGATAAGGAAAAACTCCGGAAAAAGCCTTATCCAGTAACTCACCCTGACCGAGATTTGAACTTGGGACCTCTTGAATGTGAGGCAGACACGCTACCAAGGCAGGCCACAGCTTTCATTTGGTGAACTCCTTGGAGGTAATACGGGTGTCTCTGTTGGTATCTAGAGAACTTGAAGTTTGAGTGCTTTTCAAATGTGGTATCAAAATTTAAGATTTTTCTTTCGTATTTCTTTATGTAAATTTTTTTCCATGTGGTTAATGCAGTTGTACCCTGAACACTATAGAGAAGAAATTCATTTATTCAAAAGTGTTCAGGATCCAACTGCATTAACCACGTGGAAAAATATTTTCATAAAGAAATATGAAAGAAAAATCTTCAATTTCGACACCACATTTGAAAAGCACTCGAACTTCAAGTTCATCAAGATAACAGATACATCCCTATTGCCTCCAAGAAGTTCACCAAATCAGAATTTAAAGTCGACATTAGCTGAGGATGTTAGGAAGGTCCTAATAAAACATGTTCTAGGTAAACAGTAGCAATATATAGAGCATGGAATACTTGTTTACCTTCTGATTAATCCTTGATGACACTCTCCAGTCTTCCTCAGATGCTTTTATTCCAAGGTTGGAGGTTCGATGGAGATAATCATTTTTGGAATGAATGACTGCTGAATATGGGAAGCGTACTTGCATAAGCAATTGAGCTATTACTTTCTTAATTTTGCAGAAATTCCATCAGTTTCTTTTAAGCTAGCTAATGAATTGTTTGTTCATAATTCTTTATGGGCATGTTGTGTCAAATCTTTGACATAAGGGTAGCTTCCTTCAAGAGCTTTCTTGGCCTTTCATATTATTTTAACATATATAGTGTTGGTTTGTCTATATTTTGCCCAGTCCTCGGTTTTTTTGTTCTCTTAAGCAATTTTTGGGATTCCCTTCTCATGTTTCCCAGATCACTGTTCCGGCAATTTTTACCTATCTTGTCGGGAACAGTTATTATGACACAAGGTTGTGATGGCCTTTGAAATGTAAACAGCTGAAGATCCTTATCTAATTTTGACATTACTCTTCACTTGTAACTTTGTGTGAGAATAAAATTAACTTCTAAGGTTCAAAGGTGTAATAGAAATTACTTTTTAAATAGCACTACTATTACATGAAAGAGAAGCCAAGCCATGATTATTGTTTTTTCAGTTAGAATATATTTTAAGCACATGGGGTTGATTATGGAATAACATACCACCATGTTTCCATGTAAAGCATCAAATCAGAAACAGTCCAAGTATCTTAGTATTAGGTAATCATTCTTTTATTTCTTTGTCTTTTCAATTTTGTCAAGGAACTACACATATTCCTTTTATATAAAATAGGAACAGGATAATGTATACCTTTTTTTTAGAAAATACAGAAACAGGTCAAGGAGGAAACTTTAATTTTAATTATGCACAACACGTTTAAATACCTCCAGAGTTTGTATTGAAAATGCTTTTTGAAAATGTATCTTGAAGTTAGGAAATAATTGTCCAACTAGATGAAATATAACTAATTAGGATTTTACTTGTTCAATACTATTTCGAAATATCCTGTATAAAAATAAACATTGGCTTGGCAGCGTGTTTTGAAATTACAATTGTATAAATATCTATTTGAACCAAACTGATAATTATTTGGTATGAATATTTATGGCTATACCTGTAAAAGAATGAACGAGAAAATAGGTTTGTAAAACTGCTACTTTCTATTTATGTATCTTACTGCATTTCTTATTATGAGAAGTATTAGTAAAGAATGGTATAAAATGAATGTTTTGTGTTTTAAAAAGTGTACCTGTCCTCGAAGGTGACAAATTATATCATATTGTGTTAAAATGAAAATTGCTTGTCAGGTGATAACTTTGAAAATAAATGTGTCAGAAGGTTCTTTTAAAAAATAGTGTGAAAAGGAAATAAATTCCTTTTGCCCTATAAATTACTTATCATGTTTCTCAAGTCTTCAGAATGATGTAATTAATATTTTTGTTATTAAATGCTATTTTGGATATTTAGAACATATTTTCAAAATAGGGACTTTACTTAATTCTTCTCTAACATGTTTGGTAATCTATTTACTTTTACAGAAAATTGCCACTACTATATAATTACTTCTTAATGTGCTGTTGGTTTTCATTTGAAACTTCCTTTAGTATCAATGTTGAAATAAGTACTTAGTAGTAATTTATTTCCTTTTACATCAACAAATGGAAATACAAAATCAAGATTACAATTATAAAATCCATACTGAAATATGCCATATATTCCTAAATCCTGAAAATCCTGTCATGTTATCATGTTGCCCACCATTGAAGAGTAATTCAGTCCCCATACACCTAACCCTAGGTTTTTGTGTATTGGAGGCCCTCTGCTCCTTTTTACACTTTTTTGCCATTTCACCTACCCCACTCTACATTTTTCTCTTAATTGTTCTTAGCCATCTCTCTTTAACTTTCCCTAAATAATTCCCTATATTTCTCCTGTCCTTTTTTCCTTTTACTGACAACATTTTTCTAATTACTACTTCACCCCCCAAACTGTCCCATTTACGTAGCCAAGCCTGCTCTCTCCATATCTTTGTTTGACTACAGTTTAATATACAATGAAAATCTGCATTCTCTTCTCCACACAATGGACATTTATCTAGCTCCCTCTCTTGACCTATACCTTTCAAGTTTCTCACTCCTGTTCTCGCCCAAGCAAAACCTTCTCGCCCTAACTTACTACATATATCTATATATCCTTCCCTCCCCCAGGTTGTTTTTATTTCTCTATATAATCTCAGTGAGCTTTTGTCACTTGTATTGGCAAAAATGTCTTGTCTGTCAATATCTTCTAATCTTAGCTTAACTTCTTTCCAGAAACCTCTATACCCATACTCTGCATTTATCCAAGAATGACCCATACCTATCTGCTTCAACAAGTCATACATTTTATGTGCCCAAGACCCACCCCAGTTACTTCTCTTTTGAATATGAAAACATTAATTATATTGCTATCTTCCAAGTTAGTGATTCTGTATAAATATTTCATTGCCCTTGACAAGATTTTAATTTTAGTAGAATGCCTGCCTAGTTCTAATTGTGCTGCCCCATTAGGTGATGCTATTGGTAATCCCAATATGTATTTACAAAAGGATCTATGCACTCTATCAGTCTCTCTCCAAGCCTCATCTATTCCCCAAACCTCTGATCCATGTAACATTCTATTTTCTACTACTGCCGTATAAATTCTCTCCAACCATTTGACATTTATATCTGGCAGTTTGCTTTAGCATGATCTTATCACTCTCATGGCCATTTTACCTTTTGCCACAGACAAATAAGTACTTAGTTTAGACCAGCATTGAAACTTACCAAAATAAAATAATTAGGTAAGGGCTACTACTCCAGGATAGATAGCATCGTACAGAGGGGATTTGGCACCGAGATCAATCTTGATCTATTGTACCTATGCCCCAAGTGGGGCAACTCTGAGAGGAAGATGAGGCAAGAGGAGACAGTGGGTGGCCAACCCAAGGAGTCACGACTGTGCAGAGGAAACATTCCCTACATGTGACTAGTTGCAAGTTCTCCACAAACCAGCACAACCGTTATCTCATACTCTGTGATCCTGATACAGCCCACTAGCCCATCCTGGAAACTGGAGACCATTCTACCGAAGGAGAAAAGGTTTACCAGGTGCATATCATTCTGCCTGCAGTACCGAGACTCCCGCAGACACTTCTATCCTGAAAGAGACTTCCAGATGAGAGATGATGTGAAATGATAATAGAGGTGTAATGGAGGGACAGGAAATTCCGAGGATGTAACTAACCTCTCCAGCATTCGCCTGGCAACCTGGAAAACTCCTGAAACAGCCCATAGGCCAGGTAAGCTGGCCATGGAAATCGAACTCGAAACCACCAAATATGGGCCGCAGACAAGACTGCCTGAGCCATCCCGTTCAGTGCTATTACTCTAAGACCTACTACAGATAAGTGTGGAGAAGCATTAAATGATTAGGAGAGCTCTAAGTAGTTCATTTTAGTTTTATAGAATATTTATTTCTATTCTAATTCAGCCTTTTTCAAAAATGTTTAAACCACTGGGAAATGTTAGGTGTTAGAGGTAGTGCAATGAAAGCTTGCCAGCCAACGCTGCACAAAATTTTGGTACTGCTGTGATAGTCTGGTGGCCTCACTCTTGATTGAAGGCCACAGGATTTAGGAGTACCCAATGTTGATTTTAAGAGCGATATAATAGGCAAGTAATATATGCTAAACCAATAAATCAAATGTCATCCATCAAACCACAAAACAATAGATCCACTTAATAATATATTCATTCATTGCTTATGCACATTTTGAGATGCTGTCGCATGCTAGGCATAATGGTAAGTACAATATAAAAATAGTGTTTTGCGCATCTGGTACACTGGCAAGCTTTTGTTACACCATTTCTACTATACAGTTATAAAATATTTCTCGAAGTAGTTCATAATTTTCTATTACTGTACATCTTTGTAAGTTTTCAAATTAAATGAAATATTATATGTATAAAACAGTAATTATTGTGACCTAAACTGATTGATTAGTTAATTTATTGTTCTCTATAAATAGAGAAAAATGTCTAATTATAAATAAATTGTAGATTGTTAGTAATATTAATTAAAATTATATGAAATACAAAATCTATATGGTAGTTTGTATGTGGACTCTTTATGACGTATTTGTTGTGATGCATTACTATGCATGTAGGTATACTGCAGTAATTGAAGTTTAATATAATTTGGAGAATACTTTTTAAGACTTGAAGCTTTCATGGCGAGCATTATTAATCAAGGCTTTGTGGGTGATGAGTTGTGTCAGGTTTATGAAGATCGAGCTTTCGACCATTCTATAATACTCCTCAGATCCTGAAGAAGGCCATGAAGTATAGAATGGCCGAATGCTCGACCTTCATAAACCTGACATGGCTGATTACTCACGAAGCCTTGATTAAAATTACTTTGTCTTGTGAAATATACCCTAAATAAGTTGATTGTTTTTCTTTAGGCATGGAAAGACATGATGGAGGAGTTGGAAAATACAGCTAAGTTAATAAAACAAAATGCTGATCTAGTAGAGAGCAAAAGTTTAGATAAGTTAAACACATTATACACAGAAAAGCGAAGAGCAAGAAAGCAGTATCAGGAAGAACATAACAAGATGGTCGCTCAGTTCACTCATGTAAGTGATTTAATCCATTTAAGAAATATTTTTAAAGTTGTGTATAAGTAGCAAGCTTACTTAATGGATGACTTCTTATTAACAAGAGAAGTATTAAAACTTCCATGTGTAAACCATATTTAAATTAAATAAGTAATTTGGCATAAAAATATACATATAAAAATGAATTACTAGTTTCAAGTACAAGATTCTGAAAGGTGGGACCAAAAATGTAGACTTCCTTTAGGCATGCTTGCTCCTAGTGTTAGCTTGTTTATACACAAGGTAAGAACGTGTGATGACTTTAAATTATGATGATAATGGGTTCCCCCAAACCTGCCAAGCTTTGGGGGACCATTTCTTACTGGACTTCACCGATGTGGTTGTCCATGCACCTGATTATGACACTGTTTTATGCATTTTGTTGATTGTATTTTACCTTATATGCAGTGCAAAGTATGGTAAGAGTTAATAAACCAAGTTGGGAATATTACTTTCTGCTAAGGAGTCAAAGTCCACCACAGAAAAAAATGTTATTAGTTTGAGCAATTGTTAAATAAGCAAAGAAATTTCAAAAAATATTTTTGTGGTTTTCTGGTGGGATATCTCCAGGCGCTAAATCTATTTAAAAAATTAGTTACTCAACTGAATCCTTGATCTGTTGCCTGTAACTATACCTCTCGCTGTTTCTAAAACTCTTGAATAATTAACACTCTTTTTGAAAAAGTATACCTGGATTATATGAAGATAATTTATTTCATGCTACTAGCTGATAGTTTGTTGATATCTGATACTTTGATGTGTTACACATGATTTAGAAGGCCATATGTCATTTATAAGGCATGTGTAAAAAGTTTAATTTTGTATTACTGACTGTCATAAAGATAGCAAGTACAAGCAAAGATGCTTTTTAAAATTCCGATTTTTAGAGGTAGAAGTCCTTTGAATGTCTCATAGCAGCGTGAAACTGACCTTGAACATATGAATATGTATCTTGAAATTTTTCTAATGTGGTTTTTGCCTCAAATTGATAATTTGAGACAAACTTTCAATGGTGTTTAAAGTTCATAGCATTTTGGAACTATGCTCTGTGCATGCAACTGTAAAAATAACTTATTTTTATGAAAACATAGGAATCATGGAAGAAAGAATACAAATCACATGAAGCAATGCAGCCAGTTAAATGAATTTTGCTCAGTACACTGTCAGTTACATATTACTATAGATTTAAATCAACATCTGAATGAAGGTTTTTTGTTGCGATTTTTCACAATTCATCTAAATGTAATGTATTTGTTGATGCATTTTGATCCATCCGCAAAGTAATGAAATAAGACTGGAAGTAGCACTGACTTGAAATATCAGTAATATAATGCCATTGCCTCAGACGAAAGTTCAGGTGTCCTGTAATGGCATGATAGTGGGATGTGATATGATTTACAGACAAATATATCCCAGTGGAAAGGAAGTCCCTGACAGGAATGTGCCACTCTTATCGTTTCAAAACAGTGCAACAAGGACACTGTATGTGTGTGACAAAGAATGCATGTTACACAAGGAGTAGAACCATTTAAAGAATGTGTGACCTAAACAAAAGGAATTCATTCAGTACACTAAAACCGAAAAGTTATTACTCACAAGTAGGTATCAGAATGTTTTTGAATGGCCTCTAACTAAACTGACCCGAGTGTCATAACTAATAGTTGGGATATTGGAACTGTGTAAGCAGCAACTTTCCCCCTGTTCCTCATTCTCCTGGGACTTTTTTTGCTGTGGCAAACTGTTAGATCTATTTAAACATAATATAGAGTAAAGTATTGTTTTAAGAGGGGGTCCATGTTTTAGAACATACCTGATTTATGCTCTTTGAGGGCATCTTATTTTCTTAAAAGTGTTTCTGGTAAAGTGTCTCACAGAATTTGAATCTCAGGGTGAGTTATCGGCTAAGGTTTCCGGGGGTTTTCAGCTTGATGGACCCCCAGGCTCATTTGAATATCAACTCACCGATTTCATTTATCGTCTGCTGATATAACCTAGCCGGTTAAAGAACGTTGAACATTGTGAAAAATGCCGACAAGGGACACCTCTGACCTCGAACGCTCGGAACCGCAGGAAAACATGCTTAGAATAACAATCGATCATAATCAAAACAGTAGTCCGTGTCATTTCCATGCAAAACGTTGCAACCTGCTTCAGTGATATAAAATAGAAACGAATTAACAAGACATCAGTACTACAGGAGGAAAGTTATACATAATTCAGTGATGTCAGGGTGTAATTATGTTTTCAATAAACAGTGCTAAAAGCTCTCTGCTCAGGGTACTTGTAATAGTGCAAAACACACATATAGTACACACCTGACAGTAATAAGTGCATATACAGGATTTCGATGAAGTGGTTAAAACAAAGAGTAACAGAACAATGTTCCCACCTCACTAAAGCCACATTATCACATTCCAAATCACTTTCGCATTCATGCTGATCAGTATGAAAAGCCACACTAATTTTATATTTACAAATGATGATACGAGTATGCCAATGTCAAGTTCATAACCAAGTATACTGCAACATAGACGTACACTTCGATGCAGCAAATCGATTGTAAATTGCAGAGTGAAGTTTGATGATGCAATAATGATCATGTATCTTCACTTGTGATTCAGCACATTGCAGTCTTACAAAATTAGCAGCTCTTCTGATATAGAGCATATATCATTAGTGCGGAGTTTTGCATCGAAATGATACAGACCGCTGTTTTAATTTTTTTGTAATTTTATGTCCTCCAACGTTAAGTCATATCGGACGATGAATGGAATGGATGAAATGAGCCCAGGGTCCATAGAGCTTAGTTACCCGACATTCTTCTTTCAGGATAAGGGAAAACCCTGAAAAAAACCTTACTCAAGTAACTCACCCTGACCGAGATTCGAACTCGGGACCTCTTGAACGTGAAGCAGACTCGCTTCCACCACGCTACCGAGGTGGGCCCGCTGTTTTAATGGTTGCTTGTTATTCTAAGCATGTTTTCGTGCTGTTTCGAGCGTTCGACATCAAAGGTGTCCCTTGTGAGCTTTTTCACGTGAAGGTCGGTGTTATGACATGGGGTCAAATCCCGGCCATAACTAGACTAGAGAAATGCTCTGTAATTAACCATTCGTTTTAGCGTTATGCTGATCTCAGTCGGAGACGGTTGAATCGTTCTGTATACAAAGGTGTTTGCACAACATTCATTTTACGTCATCCGACGGAGTACGAAGAAAAGAAATCGGATTAGTTTTGTAGGCTGCGTAGTTCCGGAGCTTAGCCTTTTTTTTGACTTGCCAATAACTTTACAGCCTCAGATCGCATGATAGATCACGTGGCAATGAGCAGGAGCTTTTGTTGTCAGGATATAACACGTGTTCGTACACCTACGCAGCTCTGTCTTCATTCTTTTACACGTGAAGCAGCAGACTACTTTCTCATGATTTTGTTCGCGTGAGCCTGCCCTAAAAATCGATCTGTAAACAGTCAATAAATGCGGGAGGGCGAGGGGTAAACTGATGATTTTAATCCTTTGAATTTATTTTAAAAGATGGAAGTAAATTTAGGACCCACATCCTCATTGTATAAACAATGTTGGAGAGTAATAAGATTGCAGCAATTACAATTTCCGTTTTAGATTAGGTCATCAACGTGTAGTTTGATGAAAGCGAAATAAACATTTTAACAACTAACGCTTAAGAATGAACAAATATATATTAATTTCTACTTTTTTTACCGTGTACTTAGTAGGTAGAGCATTCCACCCAAAAATTCTCTGGAAATGCAAGTTTTGAGGTTCCATTAATAATAATAATAATAATAATAATAATAATAATAATAATAATAATAATAATAATAATAATAATAATAATAATAATAATAATAATAATAAACATTTTTAGAAAAACGTTCGTGTGTTGAGTTATACAAAGAAAAGAGACGTCTATATAAGTTAATTTATCCACGAATTTCGAACAATTAAATACAATTTTATGCCAATATTTTTAATTGATATAGTTTTTTTTTTTTTTTTTTTTTTTTTTGTAATTT
The DNA here is from genome assembly GCA_030765055.1 of Mantis religiosa. Classification (NCBI taxonomy): domain Eukaryota; kingdom Metazoa; phylum Arthropoda; class Insecta; order Mantodea; family Mantidae; genus Mantis; species Mantis religiosa. The sequence goes on from CM060959.1 coordinate 95,642,977, forward strand.
TACGTCCTCCAACGTTAAGTCATATCGGACGATGAATGGAATAGATGAAATGATGCTTAAATGAGCCCAGGGTCCATAGAGCTTAGAGTTATCCGACATTCGCCTTTCAGTTTAAGGGAAACCCCGGAAAAACCACATCCAAGTAACTCGCCCTAACCGAGATTCGAACTCGGGACCTCTTGAACGTGAGGCAGACACGCTACCAAGGCGGTATAGAGTGTATGATTGATTTTTACAGCTGTCTGCCGAATGACGGAACAATATGGTTTCATTATCTCAAAGACTGAGAAAACTGTCAGTGTTCACCTGAATATATCCAGTGGCGAATCCTGTAATGTTGCGCTGGAAGCGTCGCTTCCCCAAGAATTACAGGAATAAAAAAAATTCATGCTAAACAGTTTATTTGCTCTGGATACCTTTTTAAAATTTATTCGCGAACATCTGCACTGCTGCGGACAATTTGACAGCTGCTTAAACTCGAGTGACCGATTCCGCGAGTTCATGCAATACTGAATATTTTTGTATTCACGCATTTAATCTCGAATAACATTCTTCGTAGGTTTCCGGAGGCAATCGCAATTCTTTGTTAGAAAGCATTTGACAGAAATTGTCAAATGAAGTCTCTGTAATGTGTGAAGAAACGTTTATTTTTTGTTTTATGGGGCGCTTTTAAATGCAACTAAGTATAGCATTAGCAATAGTAATTTACGTAAATTGATATTTAGTGGTGACAAACGGGAAAATCTTGTGAAGTTTTAAGTTATTAGCAGAAGTCTGTGAATTGTATACTTTCTCCATGTTATGCTAAGAGTTCACACGGTGTGAGCCATCTGGAGGAAAAATTGGAACGTCTGAGTGGAGAGGGGAAGCAAGAATGTCTAGTATGAGCAGTCTAGCAAAGCAAGGAGGACCTACGTGTGACTGTACAATAGAAAGAGTACTGAAGAGTAACCTTAGTTCTTTGAGTCATTATTCTCTCTTATTTTAATGAAAATTATTACTTGGAGCTTCCCTCACTTTGAAAGTTACGCCTTGCCACTGGATTGAGTAAGCTTTAAGTTAGAGATCTCGAATGAATGCACGGAAAAAGTTGTATATACCTTTTAATAGATTTCATAAAATATAAATGCATTTGGCAACGGGGCTCTTTCCCTGGACTCTTTCCCAGGTCCCAAGTGACTAGAATGCGCGCTCTTTTCCCGATCCAGTTTCCTCGCAAACGATATTAGGTAATTTCGATGGTGGTTTTTAATTTCCAAAGCGGAATATATTGTTATATTTTCGTTTAAACGTTTATTGACGGTACTAAAATTGATGCATACTTGTTTAAGTTTGAATGAACCAATAGGACACTTTTATCAAATGAAAATCAAATAGATACGGTACTATATAGCTGTAAGATAAGAAAACTTAAGGTGGTTATTATGTTCTTATTCCATAATCTAAGGAGATGCAAAATAACGAAGTGTCTTTTTTATTATATGAATATTCAATACAAATTAATAGAAACTACTACGTGGAGAGTTGATGCCGAAGTTATAGGCACGATCCCTGGCAATGGCGGCGATTCCGTATGCGAGTCGTTACATGAGCAAACCTGTGTGCGTGGTAGTCGTTTATAGTTAAGTACAGTACTGTACTGAAACAAGCTCTGTGTGGTTGTGGAATGCGGGGAATTTAGGATAAGGGGGAAGGGGGATAAGCTGGTGACTTAAAGCAGTGCTTGCATGCACAGAAATTATCACATGAGATTGTTATTGTTTCTTAAACGACCGAAGCAGACGATGATTTGGATGGCATCACAGAGCTTCCCTAATCCTCTTGGAGTAGCGTACCAACGTCGCACGTCATACTACTCCCACTAAGCTGGGTGGGACTTGCTTCCAAGCTGCTTTATGGAAGTACGGCTACTCTTAACTGGCGCACGCGTAGTCAATTATTCAGCCGCTATTGGGGCGTTGTAACAAGCATAAGTTACTACTTGCTTTAGAAGTGCTAAATTATGCAAAATAAGCCACTTTAGGTAGAAAGTGAAGATTTTATAAGTTGCAGATAAACGTTCCCAAACCAAATTAGTGTAGCCATTTTCATTTATCACTGTGCATAGGATCATTTTCTAAGACGATGGCTCTATGTCCTTTCCACAGATATTATTTTATAATCTATATTGTGTTGAAGACGTATAAAAGTTAAATATATATGGATCAGTATAATTTTTGTAGACGCTCTGATACATGGATGAAGTTGTAACAGGCTCTCTTTACAATGGCAGAAAATATCTTTGGGGCAAAAATGTACTGTCTAAAGAGTATGTCCACCTCTTTGCAGAAAACCTAATTAAAATGCTTGTTTTGAGCTTTTATTGCATGTCTTACAACCTTAAGGATATATATCCGAATTATGGCTCACGAAATCGCGAGAGTAACAACTTTTGTTAAGGAATCCCTTTGCTGTGATTCTCAGCGTCCCATATATTGGACGTTCAGAAGCTTCTAATCAAGCTTGAGTTTTTTTTACCTGTCGCAAGTCTACAAAACGATACCAACCGCGGTACTTCCCTTCTGAAGGGAGGCCGTGCATTAAACTTTCCTAATTTCTTTCACCAAAAAGGTGAAGGTAGTAGATAACCAAATAATGAATATTGTGTACGTAAGAACCTGGGCTGATTCCTCCATTTTTGTTTTGTGAACTTCGTTATCACAACTGCCCGCTCTGCTTTACCGCGCCCAACAAGCCTTTCCGCGTTGTCACGTGACCTGAAGGTATTCAGGATCGATAACGGTGCGTTTGCTTATTTTCAGCCATTGGAGGAACCACGTCTGTTCTACCTAACCGCTTTATATAGTACGTTTGCAAACATAACAGCGCCCCCAACCCATGCGTATTGCTAAATGCCCCGAACAATACTAACCAGTTTTTTTTTTTTTTATTTACGTCCACCCCAACGTTAAGTTATATCGGACGGTCAATGAATTGGGTGAAATGGTGCTCAAATGAGTCCAGGGGCCATGGAGCTTAGACTTACCCGACATTCGTCTTGAAGGATAAGGGAAAACCCCGGAAAAACCTTATCCAGGTAACTCACCCGACCGAGATTCGAACTCGGGACCTCTTGAACGTGAGGCAGACATGCTACCATCTACACTACCGAGGCGGACTTTAAAAGATATTGGTCTTAATAAGTAAAACTATTTGTCTTAAAGTAAATAAATATTGAATCATTTATATGTTTAAAAAAAGATCGGTGTCGAGATTTCTCCGAAAATGATGTTCAAAACATATTAGAAAAAGCGTAAAAACATATCTTTTGTGTGTGTGTGTGTGTGTGTGTGTGTGTGTGTGAGAGAGAGAGAGAGAGAGAGAAAGAGAGAGAGAGGGGGGGGTGAGAACAAGGTAATTTTAAACAAATACAGGATATATACCAAGTTGCATATGAGTTCCATGTTCAAAAGATACGACCAAGATTTACAATAAAATCCCCATTCCAAACTATGGGTTATAAGGTTATATGGAAAAAATATTCTTGATATTCTCAAAAGAATATTGATTAAAATATGCAAAACCAAAATGTGAACATATCAATTATAAACTCTACTTCATTCTGAAGTAATTGTGTTTAATTTTGTAATGCTGAAAAGAAAAAGTTTACGTAACAAACAATTAAGATATTAAAATAAATTTATGTGCAGTAAATTTTTTTTTATAAAATCATTCATTTCTGAGATATTGGTTGCTATTTGGTCTGAATTTTCCAATATCTTATCTTACATTTTTATTTTCTCAGTGCTTGCATCTAGAAACTAGGTTAAGTAATGCATTCGTCCAAAAATTCCTACTAAGATTATTTTACGTTGTTTTGATATCCAAAGAACAGTCTCTACAATATGCAGGAGAGAGAGAGAGAGAGAGAGAGAGAGAGAGAGAGAGAGAGAGAGAGAGAGAGAGAGAGAGAGAGAGAGAGATAGTGTTTAAGAGAATAAGGTTGCTAAAACGAAAAGATTTTGTTCCAAAGGTGCGTCCTAGAGGTCTTTTTTTTAACAAAATCGTACCACCTCAGACTATTCTTTACTGGAATATTTTTCGAAATTTTTTATTTTCTCAACAATGTCTCTAACGATATTCACTTGTTTTAAGGATTTCTTGGAAATAGTATGCAATTTGAAGACCAAATAAAGGAGCGCCGCCCAGTTTTTAAACATTTGACTATCGCGATTCCTATTGTATAAGTGAACCAAATGTCCATCGTAACAATTTCCAAAGGCATTACCTTCTTTAAAATGAAGTAGATAAAAAAAGCAAGCTTTGGTAAGAATAATCTAAATGCCCGCTAATAAGCGATAGATGGCAGACTAAATCATTGGATATAACAATGCTATTGTTTTTCATGATGTGTTGTAAATAGCATGAAGCTTAAAGCCACCGAGCCCGCCTCGGTAGCGTGGTGGTAGCATGTCTGCCTCACGTTCAAGAGGTCCCGAGTTCGAATCTCGGTCAGGGTGAGTTACTTGGATAAGGTTTTTCCGGGGTTTTCCCTTATCCTGAAAGACGAATGTCGGGTAACTCTAAGCTCTATAGACCGTGGGCTCATTTGAGCATCATTTCACCCATTCCATTCATCGTCCGATATAACTTAACGTTGGAGGACGTAAATTATATATATATATATATATATATATATATATATATATATAGCCACCGACATTTTAAACGTCAGGCTCCTTACAACGAAGTGTGTAATGACTAGGGGGCGGATTTTGCCCTATTTACCTATTTTATTCCTTTGTTCAGAAACGTAGGCTTTTAAGTTATTAGCACGTTTCCTACAATTATTCTAATTTCTTAGTTTTATAGTGCCTATAAATGCCTATTTCATACATTTGTGCCTATTCTGCTGATTAGTGCCTAAAACTGCCTTTTTAGCCAATTTCTTCTGCTTGTAATTTGTGACAACAGCTTTTGCATTTGTTGATTTCAACGTAAAGTTAACGGGGAAGAGTAATTTCTTACTGCGGCAACATTGGATATACAAAAAAGGATTTATTAAGGAGACAAATCTGTGCAAATTGGCCCAAAACTTACAATACCAAATTTAGTATTTTTGTCTTAAAATTAATATAGACATACTTCAATAATATAAAGTTTTTTTAGCGGCACTACAGAAAACGTCGCATGACTATTTAGATAACCCTACACCTGTATCGTAGCTGTTATTACGTAATTTTAACCCCAGATTTCTCAGATTCCATATTTTATACATTTTCCTAAATTCAAAATGTTCCACAGGATTCAGTTTTCTATTAATCTTTATGAAATTCTAAACATGCCTCTTAAGGGCAACTGCATATTAAGTATACCCATTTACTTTTGTTGTGTTTTAGTTATTTGTATTGAAAAGGATCATAATGCTTACTTCTTACTGAAAGCGCTTAGGAAAATAAAAATTGTTAAATAGGTATGATTATTTTTTCCCTTCGTTGATATGGCGAAGGAAAATATTTCGCATAGGTACAGGTCATTAATAGGTTAAAATGGGTGCATTAATTTTTAAAATTACAATGTGTGTTACATTTTGAAAATCGCCTGTAATTTAGACATAAACTGTTAATTTCTCAGAAACTATTGTAACTAGAAAGCTGAAACTTGGTATTATTCCATTCTTAATGATCACAAAAATAATTGGTATATATTTGAAACAAATCTAACAAAAGCTTCAGTATTTCAATTTTCACCCTTAAGCCCACCCCCAAACCCATGTTTTTAGATTGTTTACATAGTTAATTACTTCACCTCTTTCTGCACATTATGGTTCTTACTTAGTGAAGTGGATTTATATGTATTTTAATTATACGACAATATCTGTTATTTTAACTTGCTGTCTATTAGCAAATTATGGCTGTGGACTTAATTGCATGCCCACACATCCAACGTTTACGTCGTTCTTTAATACTTTCATGAACGTGAGTTATAGGAACACTGCTATTAAACCAAAGCCACCTGGTTTTCTTTTCCGGGAGCTCCTTAGACATCTGGATACCGAAATGCCCAAGATGTATCCTAGGGGGGAGAGGACACACCCTCCTTGGTTGTGCAGAGCGTCCCACGTTGATTTGGTCATGACCAAACATGATAACTCTACCATGTCTATGTCTAGTATCCGCACATGCTTTTTAGAATTTTTATCGCGATATCAGGACCATGTTAAAATTTACACCGATGGGTCCAAGAACTCAAATGGTGCTGGTTGTGCTTACGTGTGTGGAACCGAACCCTATAGATTCGAATTCCACACTAGCACTTCCATTTTTACTGCAGAGCTCTATGCCATTTTACACGTACGTCAACGAAAGTTAGGGAACTGCTTAATCCTGAGTGATTCCCTCAGTGCACTTCAAAGCCTACGGCAGCTGTACAACTACCACCCTATTGTGAAGCGGATACAGGATGCCCTCCACGTTTTACACGCTTCTAGTGTTAGCGTGGTGTGTGCATGGATCCCTGGTCACGTAGGCTTGCGGGGGAATGAAATGGCGGATTCGGCAGCCAAGACGGTTACCATGAAGCCCAGGGTTAGAGTACCATCTGTGACATCGGAAGATTTTAGGGCCGTATTGCGGAGAGCTTTGCAAACCTGCTGGCAGGAAGAGTGGTCGGCTCTCCGCAATCTGTGAAAGAACTTCCGATCCCCTGGGTTACCTCCTGTCGGTCATCTCGTCGCGAGGAGGTGATTTTGGCTCGGTTGCGCATTGGGCACTGCTTTTCTAGTCATAGGGTCTATTTAATAGGGAGCCTTCTCCACTGTGTCCGTTTTGCAATGAAGCGTTATCTGCACGACACGTGCTGCTAGAGTGTTCTCACCTAGCAGATCTTAGGACGTCTCTGCAGCTGCCGGCCAGCCAAGCAGATATGCTAGCGGACGATAACGCAGTAGTGGAGAAGGTTTTTAGATTCTTTTCTAGACTAGATTTTAGGATTTGACGAGTAGAATATGTGATCTTTTAGATTTATATTTCTTTCGTTTTTGTAGTTTCCTTTTTACGTGTATGTATTATTTTATAAGTATATTTACATTTTTATAGTATTTTAGAGAAGTTTTAAAAAGGGCGCTGATAACCTCTGCAGTTGAGCGCCCTCATACGCATCATCATTTTAACTTGCTGTGGAGCCATTTATGAAATTTGCAATAAATGTAGAACTATTTCGCCTATTGAACCGCAAAATAGTATGTGTTTACCAAATTTGTTGCAGTATATGTTGCGATGATTGTCATTTTGATATAGTGCATTTTAGGAGCCATTTTACTAAAATTGTGTATTTCTAATCGTTTACTTAGAAACTTTTAGTGCCTATTTAAGTGCCAATTTTGCCCATTTTAGTGCCTTTTTGCCTGCGTATTACACACATTTTTAGTGCCTATAAATCCGCTCCCTAGTAATGACTAGAGATCGGAATTTTGCCTATTTGCAAGTTATATTCCTTGATAGTTCAACATATACTTATAAGAAGTACATTTATTCCACATTGTAAGTAGTTAATTACGGAAGTTTTATAGTGAATATAAATGCGTATTTAAGGGGTTAGTTAATATTTAACTAATTCATGTATATACAGGGTGTTAATGAGCTACACCAAAATATTTTCATAGCAAGTGGTGGTATACAAGTAATTTGAGATAGACTTACATTTGGTTTAAATTAAGTTACGGCTTTATTTTCTAAAATGCCAGTACGCCCCTGCTAATTATAACACCAATTGAGTCCATAACACATGAAAATGAAGAGACATGTCGGAACACTCACAATGGCGCAATGGGTATGACATATTTCAAATAAAAGGTAAACGAGTACGAGTCTCCCTCACGTTTTTCTCCTTTTTTGTTTATTTTTCTGTCCGTCTGTTGTTTTTAATATTTTATTAAAGCTTTTAATTTTTGTATAATTATATGCATTTTACGGAGTAATTTTACCTTGTCAGTACAATTGCAATTCTTTACAACAAAGGTTAAATCCTGCTTAATACTTTCACATGCTGTACGTGGCTCAAAGGGTGAACGAGCATACTTACCTGAAATAAAAAGTAAATGCAACGCTTTACGTCAGGTTTATAGGAACTGCTAGAAATGGCGACCTGCGTTTTCAATGCAAAGTTGACAGTGGCAAAGAAACGACTGTCTTACTCTGTCCAAAGTTCCTTGTGTGTGTCCAATAACTTCACATGCTACTATTATTCTGGCAGTTAGCTCCTCTTCTGAGGTAATAGATTTGAGGTAACCCCAGAAAAAGAAATCAATTTGGTTGAGGTCGGAAGGGCGTGCTGACCAAGTTATAGTTGCACTCCCCCGTGCACTGGTCAATCAGATTTACGTCCTTAATTATCACTATTAGAATTTACGTATTAAAAAGGCGAAGAAAAAATTAACTACATGATGGGAACCGAACCGGTGACGCTTGGAATCGCTGTTCTCGCGTTACGGATTGGGCCAACAGAACACAACACTAGAGTAGGCTACATGATGCAAGAAGGCAGTTAATTGCTGTTCGTGTCGCTCTGGCAGGTGATTAGTTCCAGAATTGCGAGATCTTTGAGGCATTAAATCAGGGGAAGAGAGTTAGTGGCGGTGTGACGTCAGCTCCGTCATCTCTAACCGCCAAATATGTCCCCGAACGAAAGGCAGGTTAGCGTGTGACTCACCGCGCTGATTTCTGCTGCCCAAGAGGAAGGAAATACTTAGTTTGATGTGATGGGGTTCCGACAGCATAAGAAAGATAGGAAACGTATCGGGTATTAATAATATAACTATACAACTGACATCTTGGGTGTTGTAATATTAATGCTGGCTGCTTTAATTATACATTTGGCCACAGTTTATAAACAATTACATTTTGGCTCTGTACTATGAGAGAATATATAAAACTTCAACTCGTAGTTTATCTGAAGGTCAGGCATGTTATAAAGTAAATAAAATAAAACATAAAGTAATTTTCTCTGCAAATTAGAGGAGACCCATTCAGAACAAAATTGGTGGACATTTTTCGACACCTTCTGTTTCCTTTTTCTGTAATTTATCAATGTCAGGGCGTAATGTCTGTGAAATTTGTAAGTGAAGGCTGTATGTGAGATTGTGATCCGACAAACTACTTCGGGGTTTGGACTTAGCTAATTTCATAACAGAAAAAAAAAAGCTTCGCACACACATGTCGAACCAAACATACAATGTCCGTGCTGCAAGTGAATACAACCTCGGAAATCGGGTTTGGAAAATATTATTGTAAAAATCAGCCAAGTCTTTTCTTGTCTGTATATTTGTTCTTCAATAAATCGTGACATTGTAAATTTAAAGGTTACATTTGGTACTTGGCAGCTACATCGAGTGCGCTACACCCTCAGATTCTGTATTCACAGCACCATTTATATAGGCAACTTGGTTACTACACTGCTTTTGCCCGACGTCACGCGCACTGCAGGCCTCACACCAGGCTGAAATACGTCACAACTCTCGAAGCTGTCTTCTGCATTAATTCTTGAGAACGCCAATAGCGAGCTACTAAGAATTAATATTTCTATACTGGGAAAACAAATTTAAAGACATTCTAATTCAATAATTTCACCCGTCTTGTTTAAATACCAGTTTATCAGCATCTAATGCCAGTTAGATTTAACGCAATTACCTGCCTTATGTTTAGCCGCAGACCATGCATCGCCTATCTCAACTTGCTTACATTAGTCACGTCTACAGTCGCTGAAATCATTTCCTTGTAGTTCAGTAACATTCTGTATTTTACTTTTTCAGCAATGATTCGTACACATATTTACCCCGATACTTTAAGAAGAAAAGGATAGGAGAACGTTTTTCTTTTACTGCTCTGTTTGTGTACACCTGTGAGCTATCATGTTTCTAAATCCATGAAACGTCACCGAAAATGAGATCATAGCTATCAACAATGGGTGCTTCCTCATAAATATATGCCGCTCACCAACTTAAGATGCAATAATCACGATGAAGTCATACGGGAGTTCAACAACCGACATGTTACAGCCCTCTTCCTAGACATTTCCCGTGCATTTGACTGTGTGGCATGATGGTCTTCTGCACCGCCTCATCCAGTACAACATCTCATCCTATCTAATACATCTCATGAACACCTACCTGAAAAATCGTTCCTTCGTCGTAGCCAGGGACGACGTACTATCCCAACCCTACATTATCAACGTTGGGGTACCACAAGGCAGCGTTCTTGGTCCCCTCCACTTTCTCACATACGCTGGGGTACCACAAGGCAGCGTTGTTGGTCCCCTCCTCTTTCTCACATACATCAACACCCTACCTACCCGCCCGCCTCGGTAGCGTGGTGGTAGCATGTCTGCCTCACGTTCAAGAGGTCCCGAGTTCGAATCTGGACAAGGTTTTTCCGGGGTTTTGCCTTATCCTGAAAGACGAATGTCGGGTAACTCTAAGCTCCATGGACCCCGGACTCATTTGAGCACCACTTCACCATTTCATTCATCGTCCGACATGACTTAACGTTGGAGGACGTAAATTACAAAAAAAAAAAAAAAAAAAAAAAAAAAAAAACAACCTACTTACCCCAATAGGCTTTAACCGATTTGCTGTATTTGCTGATGATACGGCTCTCACGACATCACCTAAGAGACATGCCATTGCGGTCCAGAGAGCACAGCTCTACGCAGACATGTTATCACCTGGCGCCTGAAGATTAATGCCATCACATCTCAGGCTGTCACATTCACCCGTCGTACTCTGCAAGATGTACCCAACCTCCGCCTGACTGGAGTAACACTGGACTGGCGTTTAACATGGAAACACCACGTCGACGCGATAGCCAACAGAGTGTCCAGAAGAATGGCTATGCTCTACCCTCTTTATAATAAAAAATCACCAATGACCCTCAGCAACAAACTACTCATATACAAACAAGTTCTTTGACCCGCCCTGACATATGCATGCTCAGTCTGGGGAGCTGCAACAAAGACACACCTCCACAAGCTACAAGTCCTGCAGAACCGATACCTTCGGACAGCAACCGCAGCCGATTGGTACATCCCAACGAGAACATACATTCCGACCTATCCTTCCCCAAAATCACTGACTACATCCTTCAAATCTCCCGCAATTTCTACAGCAAACTCCCAAACAGCTTTAACGAACTAATCAGAGGCCTCGGGGAGTACGATCTTGACCCAGGGGAAACATACAAACGCCCCAGGCGTACCCTTACATACAAAACAAACGTGACTGATAGAACTGCAGAATTACTCAGACAATCCTAACCATTCAAACACATTGACTCAAAAAAAAAAAAAAAAAAAAAAAAAAAAAAAAAAAAAAAAAAAAAAAAAAAAAACATTCACCCCCACGAGGGACAGTGTCCCGGAATGGCAAGAAGTCGAAGGCGCCTCCTCCTAGGAGGTTTAACCTTCAACGACACCTACTGCTGTGTGTGCGGTAAATTTTAAAGTTCGGTGTGGTATGATATGGTTCATATTAATATTGCAAACGAAGCCGTCTACCGCAACGATAACATCTCCAAGAATTAAAAAGTGCCATTTTTCACTTACGCTTTATACTTGTACTAAAGTGCTGCTAATAGTAATTTATAAAGTTTGAGCAGTAGGAAAGGGAATATTAAAATGCCAGGGTAGAAGAGCAGCAAATCTTATTTGCTTCAGCAGTAGATTAATGGAAATCCTACATTTAAAACTGGAAATATAGTACTGTACACGTGTGCTAAAACATTAAGTTTTATTTTGTATTTTCAGAATATTTTAAAATCAATGCGATTTTCGAGATAGTGATTGTTGGTTTTATTTAACTAAAATAAACCCATATTATTTTTATACCTTTCTTATAGGTACCCTGCAATAAAAGCTCATAGATTAAGCAATTCCTACAAATAGCTGTTCATAGAAATATAAAAACGTTTTAAGTGATAGAAGAAAACCGTTTCCTCCAGAAAATGGCGAAAAATATGTGTTTATTGCAGTAAACACGACTAATACTAAAACAGACTGAGAGACTAATAAATATAAAATAATTAATGCCTGTGTTTAAACATTTACTATTTGATTTCTTCATGATCAATAAATGTGAGAAAGGTGAAAAAAAATTATTTTATTTCAAATGCATATTATAAAAGTTAATTGATGGAAATTAATTTTTGCTTCACACTAGCCTTGTATAGACTAAGGTTTTGGATAGATAAAGAGTCAAACTGAAAAATTCAATGCCATGGCCAGGATTTGAACCACGGATCTCCTTATTTCCGTTCAGTCGCTCTTATCCATTGAGTTACCATGGCCGACGTGGCGTCCTGACATTAAATTTTCCAACTGACTCATATATTTTCCCGGTAAACCACTAGGGGCTCTCGTATTCGAGATACACCGTTTGTGGCGACTTACTATTGTAAGTACTTGAGTCCCAGGTTTCATCATTAAACTCATTATTTAAGTTAAATGATATTCATCTTAATTTAATCGTACCTTCACACTAGCCGTGTACAAGCTAAGGTTTTGGTTGGATAGAGTCAAACTGAAAATTTCAACGCCATGGCCGGTATTTTAACCATGGATCTCCTGATTTCCGTCCAGTCGCTCTTACCCATTGAGTGACCATGGTCAATTAATTACCATTATAATTACCATAGCATATTATAAAGTTTTTAGAGCATACATGCATGCATATATTTATACTTTATAGTGCATATTAATCCGATAGTTATTAGTGACACTATTTCTTGATTAAATTTAAGCAGGCGAAAACATGTTTTGTAAAAATAAGTTTCAGAAAGATGTAAAACGAGCGCGAAGTGTGGATTACGTTTTTGCAAAGCTTCTGCTTTAAATTTCACTGTTTCAGCCGGCTAAGTTCCAGAAAATGTAAAAAGGAAAGTTTGCGTGAAATCGCTTGGCAGCCCCAGCGAAAGAAACAAGCGTTTAAACATCTGAGAGACGGTAGACGTTCGGCTTGAAATCAGCTATATAGGGAGAGCGAACGTGTGTGCATGTCCGCATTTTTCTTTAAGTGGGACACACACACAGTTGCAAATCTCGTCACGTACCTGTGCAGCGGAACTGTACAATATCTGACCCTGACCCTTAACATTGCGTCTTCCGTTAACTTTGGAGCGGTCACTCGACCTCTAACCTGAGTTAGCGGTTTTAATTACATTGATCTGTGGATAAAACAAATATGTTTTGGAATCGCAAAACATTGCAACTACTACCTACTTCCGTTAGACAACTGTGAGCGTAGCGTGTGTACTTAACATTTAAGAACTTCCAAATTCATGGTGGTGATTCTGCAATTTTTATTTCGTTTTAAAATCACAAAATATTATTGCTGCAAGTACATATTAGAGAACATGTACCTAAACGGAGAAAAATGTTAACCAATCAGAAGGCGACAAATATATGGCACTATCTCCTCGAAAGCATTCAGTCTGTTGCTGGCAGTTACAGCAGGTACAAGAACTGTATGAACTTTTAACTCCCTGTTCTCCTCTTTCACATACTCGTAAAAATCGATCAGTTAACAAACTTTTCTTTATTTTATGTGTCACCTACGGCAAAGCCGGAGAAATTACCAGGAATGTGGTACCTGTACAGTAACATTATGCAAACAAAAATATAATCGTGTGACAGATTCACAGCCAGTTAACTGTTCCTAAGAAGAAATCACTGCACATCTAAACCATTTATCACCTTCTCTTTATAGTCTACTGGATTACTGGAAAGCAAATTCAAAATTTAGAGAGAGAGAGAGAGAGAGAGGGAGAGAGAGAAGTCGTTAAATATTTGTGTATTCTACCTGCAACGGTTTTTTCTGAAAGATATTTTGATATTTAGCACAGCAGGACTCGTAAGTAAACTTGACTCCGAAAGAGGGAGAATGCTAGTATTTTTGAACAAAAACTTATAAAAAGTGGACTGTTTCAAAAAGGCATTTTGCTTATAAATGTCAAATGTAGAGTTTAAAAATAAGTGTACTGAGGGTTTTAAATTTTGTCCCTATTAAATATGTGCAACTAATTTTATTGGTGTTACACAGTTATCCTAACATTTATTTTGTATTAACATTAAAAATAGAAATGACGGGTCGAGTGTAGGAGTATCGGGTATCGTGGAAAATATCGTCTATATGTATCGAGTACCTCGAAAAACTGGTATCGACCCATTCCTACATAAAAGCAACTCGTTGTACGTTAGACTTAATATTGCATAATATAATTTTGAGTATATGCTCCATATATTGTTAGTACTTAGCTAAAACACGTTTCGTTAGTACCTTCCTAACATCCTCAGCTAATGTCGACTTTGAATTTTGATTTGGTGAACTCCTTGGGGGCGATAGGGGCGCCTCTGTTGGTATCTTGATGAACTTGAAGTTAGGGTTCTCTTCAAAGATGGCCCCGAAATTGAAGAGTTTTCCTTCACATTTCTTTATGCATATCTGTTCCCATGTGGTTAATGTAGTTGAACCCTGAACACGTTTTAATAAGTGAATTTCTTGTTCCTTATCGTAATTCTCATTTCAAAATTGGTACGCTACCGCCGATTTGTCTCTTTTTTTTTTTCCTTTGTTGTTGATGTTCGTAAAATGCTATTTAATCGGAATGATCAAATGCCTTTTTGTTTTGCCAATGTAAAAGTTGTCACAGCCTTTGCAATTTATCTGGTACAAACCTGAGTGCCTCACGAGAAACAGGATAATGCTTTATTATTATTATTATTATTATTATTATTATTATTATTATTATTATTATTATTATTATTATTATTATTATTATTATTATTATTATTATTATTATTATTATTATTATTATTATTATTATTATTAATGTCCAAGTTAAATTATATCAGACGATGAAGTTCCATAGGGCACAGCACAGTAGATTTGCCACTTAGAAATGAATAGCAATGAATATCTCGTATAGTTAATGAACCGAAATTGTTTATGGGACTGGAATTATTTTATCTATATTTTACGGTTTTGGAGTTGTACAAATCAGTGAAACAAAAAACTGTATTGGAACTAATTTACAGAAGGTTCTTAATGTACATGCCCCAACTATACGACATTTTAGTAAAAATTATCACACTATTTGTGAGAAATTATATAATTAAAGCGTGTCTCTTTACAAAAGAAAAAAAAATGATCTTGGGAGTGTTTCGTGAAAATCCCTGAAGGAAGAAAGAAAGGAACAAAAAGAGGCACTTTTATGTATGGTGACGCATAACGGATATGTCTGAATGGTCATGGATGGAGAAAGTGGCTGCGTTAACACCAGTATCTTAATTGGTCAGTAAATGTTGAATGTGACATAGCTGGTATTGGATCACGAGTTTTTAGTAGAATCAAGATAGGCTGTATAGAATAAGAAGGTTAGGGAAAGATGGTGTTATTAAAAATGTGCTCGAAAATGATTTTATCAGTTGCAATAACTGCAGTAGAAGGAGAAGTAAGCAAAATTAATGTATGTGGGATGATCACGGAAAGGTGTTGGAACACTGGTTTATGATTTACCCCAGGGGCACATTTAGAAATATTTTTTAGATATACACACGTACAAGAAAGGTGTACTCTTTCAAAAAATTGGTAAGTGAAATTAGTCACACTTACAACATATATATGGTAATGGCTTCTGGGAATTACGTAAATATCAGTTCGTAAATGTAAGCATGGGTGGTGAGAAATGGCTCTCTAAACTTTTTATAAACGTTTAAAAATAAAGATGAGAGAGGACAAGGGATCAGATTGAAAAATTCAATGCCATAGTCGGGATTTAAATGACGGATCTCTGTATCTGAGTGTGGTTGCTCTTAACCTTTGAGCTACCATGGCATGTGTCATGACACTATTAAAAATTCTCCATCTAAGTTGTGGGTTTCATGGTTAAACCATTATTAGGTCAATATGAAGCCTGGAACAGCATAGCAGTGATTTTGTAAACAATCTCAGATTATTAATTTAGGGAAGTTCTTAATTAGAGATAAGAAATGGTAAACTAAATTCAAGTACACACCCCAAACAAGCTTAGAGTACAAACATAATTGGCAACAACAATTTTAATAGCTATCAACAGTAGTTATAGAAAATAGTGTTATGTGTTGGTATTTTACAAAGGCTTCTGTAAAAAGCTAGTAATTGCCCTCTTCTAAGATCACAAGACTGAATCTCTAGACGTGCAAGAAATTAGGAATTTAGACTTTCGGATTTTCCGTGGGATTCAATAAAGAAGCACATTTTTGCCCACTATCTCGAACTATATTTACACGTATAATACAGATAAGTATTGCACGGACTCTTATCTTATAATTCACGCAATCTTACTCTACGGTCTTCCCCCACTTTAATCCACGGATATCATGGGTCAGTCGGTGACGAAAAAGTACAACTATAATCTTGCTATAGGCCAAAAATTAACCACGCAATATTCCTTAAATGGCGGTGGATTGTGAAACAACCTGCACAAATCTTCAGTATGGAAGTAGTTTTCCGACTTTTACCACGCTTAAGGCGACTATTGAAATAATGTTTATCCTAATTATTAAATGCAATACTATTCTATTTCACAAAGTGTCTGAACGGAGTCACTATTCAGCATTCACCCCAGAAGTATAGAATACAGACGCCATTTTTTTTAGCGTTTAAAGGAATTCAATCGGTTGGAATATATCAAAAGGTGAATGAACGAAATGGTTCAAATACCACTCAGATATTACTTAGTTACTTGACGCTCTTCTCAGCATAAAGGGAAACTCCGGAAACAACCGTTATCCAACACTTTACTGTTTCTTGAATATATATGAAAGAATTGCGCAAGAAGGTCTGTCAGAGGCGGAGTTCCTGAAGGTTCTGTGCTGTATCCTATGCTTTATAGTGTTTAGTGGCCGACCTTTCCACTGAGCCGCACGTCAATATAGCGCAATATGACGACGACGTACTGTTATATTGTACAGAATCGTGTACAGAGATACGTCCCCCTCCTGCAAGAATGGCGAAGGCTTTGGCGATTATCCCTCAATTCGGAGAAAAAACACGTTATCCTATTTACAAAGCGCCGCTTTGTCACATTCACATATTCTAGACGAAGGATACAGTGTGCAAATTCCATCTTGTACTTGGGTGGGAAGCTGGATAAATGCCTAGCTTTCGGAGAGCATATCCAGGATCTTTCGCATTGGGCATGCGGAGCTTCGGCCTCGCTGTACCCCATGCTGAGGTTAGGGATGCCAATTCCTTTCAAGATATGCCTTTTACGAGCTCTCGTGATCCCTCTACTGTTTTATGTCTGTGAAATATGGGGCATGTGCGCTGGTTCTAAGCTGCTGCAACTTCAGCTTGTGTAGAATAGATGCCTTCGGGCCATCTATTCGGTATACCGGTGCCTCAACGGTGTGCTTCACGGATCTTCATCACTCCCATATGTGAAAGATGAATTTAGGCAAAATTTAGCGACCAATTGCCACACGGTCAAAGCACCTTGGTTTGGTCTCTTAGGGATTATCGCTCCAGAGAACCCCGTCTAAGGCGATACCAGCTTCCTCGCATATCTTGCCGGCTCATTTTTAAAGATATAATTCATCAGCGTTGCACAAGGATCATTGCACCCGAGACTGCCGCCGTTGTGCAGCTAAAATGCTTACCTCCTTTTCTTTCCTCCTAGGTCATTTTCAACCGCCATCCTGTAAATCCCACATCCCGTCGTTTCGTAGTGAAACGCACAGTCTGATTTTTAAAAGAAGATACGTGAAGGTCTCTATTTCTCCATGTGAGGTTCCGCAATGTTGCCCAACAGCAGACAGGAAGTAATGCAGATATCCCCTTTCTTTATCCTCTCAACACTTGAAACATAAACAAGATTTCGAGCTATCAGAGTATCTGATTCACCAGTGTAACCAATCTGGCAATCTTTGTTTGCGTTACCATAGCAACGACCTTCCCCTCTTACCCTTCGCGTCCCTTGCTTGATGACCTTCACGTATCTTCTTTTAAAAATCAGACTGTAATTTAGAGTAGGTACATGCATGGCATACTTCGGGCTGACCCTCAGCCTGCCTTTGGCTGCATGCACCTTTATTCAGATCACCCACTCTTCCCGAGATTCGTCGTGACTCAGTGGTTAGACCGCTTGGCTCTCACCAAGGCGGCCCGGGTTTGATCCCAGGCGACCGCAAAGTGAGATTTGTGGTGGACAACACGGCGCTGGGGCGGGTTTTCTCCGGGATCTCCGGTTTCCCCCGCCATCTCATTCCACCGGTGCTCCATCTTCATCTCATGTGTTAAACACTACACATTTCATTTCCCGATATTCGAATTTGGTACCTTTTAAATATGAGGCAGATAGACTACCCTTACAACATGAAGGTCTAGCACCGACTTATGCATTATTTCTGGCGGGGGAGGGGGTCAGGTTTGTGCAACAAAGTCAGTTACTAATGAAGTATTAGTGGTTTTATGATACTACAGTGGTCTCAATAGCCTAAAAATTAATTAAATGGTTAATTTAACTTTTGAAGAGAAATAATGATCTTTTGAGTCTTACCGTATTATTTTCCGCAAAAGTGTTACTCCTCGATGATCGCAGTCCTTAAGACAGTACACACGTGAAAAATATGGTCTGAGATTCAAATCCCATTACGACCATCCATCCTGTCAGGTTCCCTCCAAATTTCCCTCTTCTCATAGCAGAAGCTGAAAGAAAAGGTATTTTAAACTAGGCCTGAAATATTTCCTTTCCCAGTTATTTCATTACATGTATCATCAGTATTAATCTTACGTATGTTGTGCAGTAAGAACAGCCACTCCATGTAAACTCTAAACTTATTTATGGCTTCAATGATTGGCAGCAATATCGTTTAGGTCATTTAAATGGCAAAAATCATTTTAAAAGCTTGCTACTTACTACTAACATAGGGGTGACGATAATCACCAACTCCTAAAATGGATGTAGCATATCGAATAATCACACTTTGACTTGGAAAACTGGTCGCAGATATTAAAGCTGCAATAAGTAATGGAATTACGATGTGTCAGTGCAAGAGCAATTCCTTATTCGCGAATTACGATGTTGACTGAAGTTGAAACCTAGACTGCATTATCATTTATTTTGCTTGACAGTTGAATTCTGCATTTGAAACAAACATAATCCTTTGCTACTATGTTCGGTGTAATTAGATATTTTTGTTTGATTAATCAGATATTTATCTTAATTCTTTTTGAGGGAACAGGTAGGTTTAACAGAAACCCTCTTGCTTTGTAAGTTAGAGGCCAGAACGTGGTTTGGCCCTCTCAAGTCGGCGACTGTGCTCAGTGACAAAAACATAGGTTCAAAGTATTAATCTGTGGGTCCAAATAATTGAATTAGTGACAAATCGGCTCTGTTTCAGTTACGAGGAGATGTAAAATATCCAGATTCAAGAGGTTCCGAGTTGGGATATCGGTCAGGTTTGAGTTATCTGGATAAGTTTTTTTGTTTTTTTTTCTGGGGTTTCCCATATCCTGAAATATAAATGTTAGGTAACTCTAAGTTCTATGGACCGTGGGCCCATTTGAGCATCATTCCAGCTATTTCATTCATAGTCCGATAGAATTTAATACTGGTGGACGTAAATTTTAATATATATATATATATATATATATATATATATATCCAGATAGGAAGCACAATGAAATACTTTGTGAATCATTAGTATATATGTAATAATCCTTATAATTGTGGCTATTCTGGCTGTTAATATTGTCTAAAGTCGCTGTATGAGACGGCTTTTTCAATGAGAGACTCGCATTCGAGATTGTCCCGGGTTCGATTCTTGTCGATTGACCGTGACTTTATTGTGATTGTTCTTGGATGGTAGTCAAATGCTGAGCTGGTTTTCTACTTTTACGATTTCCTTTTTACATTTCCCCGTCGTTCCGCTTCCCTCTTTCAAGTGTGCCTCTAGGCTTTGCGGTGTATGACGAACCTACAGATATCGCGGAAGCTTGCTTAAAGGAAAGAGCACTGCCCAAAGACACTAGAGGTCTGCTTGGTTGACGGTCGTTCATTGCCCTCTCAAAGTGGCTGAAGCAATAGGATGGGTCTTCGAGCCTGAAACTATCAAGGACTTTCACGCGAATCTGTGGCCTACGACCCTCAATCTCCTGCGGTTCCTTCATTTCATGGGATAATTACAATATATTTATAAGAAATATGTACTAGCTTTCCCTCTCGCCCCCCAGGGGTCTACTTCGGTAGGTACGGGTTTGGCGCACCCGGGGTCCCGAGCCAACAGTCTCCCTCGTGTGGACTCCTCTTCGTGGTTGAGGGAGACGGTCAACAGGCCCACCCAGGTGTAGACCGTGCGTGGAGACCCGTGGAGAAGGTTTTTAGATTTTTATCTAGTTTAGAGTTTAGGATTTAGTGAACGAAATTTTTAGTAGGTTTTGATTTCTATGTACGTGTATTTTTAATTTGTTACACTTGTATAGTTTTTAGAAAGTTTTATATCTGGCTTTTGCCATGACTAGTTTTTTAAAGGGCGCTGATGACCGCCGTAGTTGAGCGCCTATATATATCATCATGTCCCTCTCTGTTGTGTAAACTATACCTATAATATAACATATACCATGTTTATACCATGTTATATAACATGGTATATGTTAACATATGTTAACATATAATTCCCAACGGAGGAGAAAGTTTACCGAGTTTAGCATATCATCCTCCATGCACCGACGAGACACCCGCCGACACTTCTACCCTGAAAGAGACAAGCAGATGAGATATATGCAATTATAATGGAAATGAAATGGAGGGACAGTAAATTCGGGGAAGTAATTCACCTACCTAGCATACGCCTGGCGACCCGGGAAACCCCCCGAAAATATTCATGGTCACAGGAATCGAACCCGGATCTTTCGAATGCGGGCCACAGACGAAACCGCCTGAGCCATTCCGTTCGGTCAGAATAATGTGAATTTAAATGTTATAAGTATCACCAAACAACTTGGTTGGTATCTGGAGTTTTCAAATAGCAAACTTTTGTGATGCTTCCAATCCATCTCACACTTTGGCTCTTGGTTCCTTTTTTTTTTTTTTTTTTTTTAATTTACGTCCTCCAACGTTAAGTCATATCGGACGATGAATGGAATGGCTGAAATAATGCTCAAATGAGCCCAGGATTCATAGAGCTTAGTTACCCGACATTCGTCTATCAGGATAAGGGAAAACCCCTGAAAAACCTTATCCAGGTAACTCACCCTGACGGAGATTCGAACTCGGGACCTCTTGAGCGTGAGGCAGACATGCTACCACCACGCTACGGAGGCGGAGCTCTTGGTTCCGCTGCAGCAATAGGTAGATAAACGCAGTGTGTGCAGAAAGTTGATCTAACTCTGCTACACGCCATGCTATATCATCACTTGTATATCACTGCAGTCTTCTAAAGGCGCTATCCCCGACATTTCACCATCACTATCACCAACAATAAACAGACACTCGTATGAAACGTTTCTCTTCACTTCTAAATGAAAACTTCTATACAACAAACACGGATAGTTTTGCGATTTGCAGTAAATAACTGAGTATCCTCACTGACCGGGTGGGTTAAGTAATTACTTGTTTCCGGTGCTTAATGAGGTTGAGAGGCGTAAGGTCCAATACGATATTTTTGGTGTAATTTACGTCCTCCAACGTTAAGTCATTTCGGACGATGAAAGGAATGGGTGAAATTATGCTCAAATGAGCCCAGGGTCCATAGAGCTTAGAGTTACCCGACATTCGTCTTTCAGGATAAGGGAAAACCTTATCCATATAACTCATTCTGGCCAAGATTCGAACTCGGGACCTCTTGAACGTGAGGCAGACATGCTACCACCACGCTACCGAGGCGGGCAAGACGATATTTATAACCCTTGCTGATATAGGCTCGTCCACTAGTTTCAAAGAATATTTCACATGCCAAATTATTTGGTGATAACTGTACTTGGAAAAGAGACGTATACGTATTTTAGATTTTTTTATTTGGAACTAACTTCGCTAGAAAGAGGGAAGCTTTTAAATGCAGGCACAAATGCAATACTGGTTTCATATAGAAAAACAGGCTTATAGAAACAAAATAAATACCGGTTTGTAGGATTTTATAATTTAAGCCGCTATTTGCTTAAACCACTTGCCTCAGTTTCCTGTACACTCTGACAAATGTGTGTTATTGTCAGCCGAAAGAACTATAAGAATAAATGGCAGAAAGAGGAATTTGTTTATTACACATCCGACCTTTTTCTCTGCGCCAACTTCAATATGCAGGGTGTTGGAAGTATCAGTAAATATTTTGGTAATTTGTATCTTAAACCTTTTCAACGTGTTAGTAGTTTTTTCTCTTCGTCTAACAGTTTCCCCACAAACGTACCAAATAATTTACTATCTGATGTTTCTGCATGGCCGTAACTGAGCCGCGAAATGAACAGTGCATGTCAGTATAGACCATCCGCGTATTCACACTTCAACACCTGACCTGCTGCCAGCTAGTCTGGAGTCTTTAGCAGTATATCCTCAATTACAATATTAAGTGTTCCTTTCTTATTTCTCACCGGGTGAAAAAGCAAATTGTAGATAAAACAAATAATAAATATTTAGGTACATAAATGTGACTGATACCTCCGTTTGTTACGACATTCGTTATCGCAGCTACCGGTGCTTTGTCCCTGTCCCAGGCTCTAGGGGAAAATAAACGCGAACTTGAAGCAACCAACCTAAAATTATTATTAGACATCGGATCGCATACACCTTAGAAATCAATGTACGCACACATATACTGTACAAGGCTAGGCGTGATATCAACAATCGTCCGTGTCAACAAGTATACCGATGCTCTATGTGTGTACACTCCGGTACGGATATAAAATGTAATCTACGTTACAATATGCCATCATCCTCATTGTTTTCGATGCGGGAATTACAGTGAACAACCATGTACATTCGTAAATTGTGGAATGTGAATTTTCTGCGCCTCTCGCTGAAACGGGCCGCGCCGTAGCTCAGTGGTTAGATCGCTTGGCTCTCACCAAGGCCCGGGTTCGATCCCAGGCGAGCGTGAGATTTGTGGTGGACAACACGGCGCTGGGGCGGGTTTTCTCCGGGATCTCCGGTTTCCCCCGCCATCTCATTCCACCGGTGCTCCATCTTTATCTCATGTATCATCAGTGTCATCGCCTGCGGTGCCGTATGTAGTAAAAGCGGGCGTTAAACACTACACATTTCATTTTTTCTCGCTGAAACAATATAAAATATTGTGAGAAAGTTCAACATAACATGACGTTAATGGTGCAAATGTAGTACAAATCATTTTCATGTGTTTGTCCGAGACTTAGTTTATTTCTTATATTATGCAGTACTGACAATCCAGTAGTTTTGTGTAGAATACTGAAGAATTTATTTTTTGCTCCTTTGGTAGGTGGTGTATTCTCTATATTGTTAATTTTTGCAGACACCTCCGCGACTGCTTTTAGACAGCTCGAAATTACATTCTTCAAGCTGTTTAATGGTTGTTGATAACACCCAAAACTTTTGATTTATAAAATGGAGATTGTCAAATAATTGTTGTGAAAGTAATGCTATTAATACAATATGTCAAACACCCTGCACTCCCTGGAAGACATCTACTTGCGTGGGGAGCAGTAGTTGTAATGAAACTAAAGCTACGCGTTGCGAACCGGACTATCCATGCGTGTTGTCCCCCGGACTGAGACTTGTAAACTTCATATATATTTAAAGGTGTATGGGATCCGATGCCTGATTATTAGCCTGCAAATAAATCAAATATTGATGTAATGCTGTTCATTACAATGCATGCAATGTACTGATAAAGAGTAACCAATGCAAATTACTCCTAACTTCCTATATAGTGTATTTAGCTTAGATGGTCATTTCAGCAGCTTAGTTGGACACAGAAATGTGCATACTGCTTTCCCAACGACGTGAAGGGAGAAAATGGGCTGTCCGTATTTGCTACTGAGCTGTGACTAGTCTGGGTTCTAATGCAGCCGTAGTTCGGATCTAGATAGCATATTAAATGTTTCGTGAGCCGCGAAAACAAGAACTTGTATCAGGTGCATAATAAGAAGAGCATAATGCAAATTAGTTGCTTGTTGCTCAAGGTAAAATTTTAAACAAGTTTTGTTACGTGCAATGACACGTGAGGCAAACGAGTTACATTGTATACACGGTAAAGCTGAAGTGGTTAGGAGTATTCCGTGCTGTACTACAGGAATCTTCTGTCCTCACGTTAATTTACTACCAACCTCCAAGATATAAGGGAATAACTTCACTTTATCTTTGCTACTTGCCAGTCTAAGATTTTTTTCCCGGCAGATTAATTGAAATCCAGCCTATATCATGGTGCTCTCCGTAACGCTTTTGTCTTCCCTTCACATAAAATTATTTAAACACTGTCAAATGTTTTACAGCCATGCCAAAGCAATGCCCCTCTAAGTTTCAACTTTTTTTTTTTTTTTTTTTTAATTTTTACGTCCGCCCCAACGTCAAGTTATATCGGACGGTGAATGAATTGGGTGAAATGATGCTCAAATGAGTCCAGGGTCCATGGAGCTTAGAGTTGCACGACATTCGTCTTGAAGGATAAGGGAAAACCCCGTAAAAAACCGAATCTAGGTAACTCACCCTGACCGAGATTCGAACTCGGGACCTCTTGAACGTGAGGCAGACACGCTACCAAAAACGCTACCGAGGCGGGCAAGTTTCAACATTATTCTTCCTTTATCCTTTTAGAGCAACTTAATTATTAATTTTGCCTCTCAGTTTCACATGTTCTTTCAAAATCTTATAAAAAATACATCTTATTTTTCCTTGCAGTGCTGAAATTTTCAGAATATGCAACTGTATATTCCTGACAAACCTCGTCTTTATTATTCACTCAAGGGCCCTCGGATAGTGCTACTTTTCTATTAATAGTTCTCTTTGGATTTGCTATTCTCATATCTTGTCATTATTTGCCATCCTCATATCTTGTCACTTGGCTTCACTACCTCATCACGAATTTGCAAGTATATCTACTTGCGTTTCTTCCAATAACATAACGATTTTTTTTAACTGTATTCATCTGATAGGTAGGTACCAGTGGCGGCTGGTGGGTTAAATTATTGGTGGTGCACAAATGAAAAATAAAATACAGAGTAGTAATGACTCACCTATTTATACAGATTCTCTGCTCTACTCTCCTTAGGCCTGGCGAATCTATCGATAACTTTTGCGTTGAAGTCGCTGATCTTCATAACAAAATCTCTCTCAATTGAAAGCATTGCTAATGCTGTCAATCGGTCCTGTGACATTGTGTTCCCAAGGAAAGTTTTTATTCTTTTTAAAGTTGAGAAACAGCATTCTGCTTCAGCGGTAGACATTGGCATAGTTAACAGTCAGTACTCGGAGGAGTTTGACATATTCGCTGAATGTAGTACATAAATTGTTTTCCTTATTGAAGTCCATCAAGCACAAAGCGCCGGACATTCCACGAAATTCCTCTCAACTGTAAATTACAGTCAGTTCTGTACGAATTTTTGTTCCAATGATAAAAGGATAGAACCTTATTGTTTCTCTAAGGGAATCCTCTGGAAATGTCTTAGAAATTTTCTTGATGAAACAAAGTTGAGGCTACCAGATGCCTCGTGAAGCTAAATCTGTCCTTTGCTTCTCTAAGAATGTCACATACTTCAAGAGCTTCTCTTCTTTTCACATCATGATCTTCTATTCTTCTCCTCTTAATTGCAGTTTCTTCGTGTTCCTCGATATCCACGCTATTTCTTACCTTTTGCACTTCCCTTTTAAATGCGTTTAGCTGGGCGATGGCAAACGTTGCATTGCAGTCTCGTTTCTGCAGCTGATTGTACAAAATGTCCACATGTGGCATGATCTTGTAGAAGAAAGACAGCCAGAATACAAAATTATAATCTTTCAAAGTGGCCATAAACCCAGACGCCTGAACAAGTGTGGCGTTGTTGTTTAACAGAGCTCTCTTCTGAATAACCTCCATGCATTTAATTAAATTCTCTGAAGGTCACGCTATAGCCGTTGCTAAGAGTAGGAGGAGCTAGGTTTATAAACCTCCATTTAAACAATGCATAAGAAGCCACTCCCATCTCTTCACCTTCCGGCAACCCCCTCAGAGAGCCTACATTTGGGCGAAATCTTAGGTTAACTCTTCGCTGCAAACCTGCGGCTCCTACAGCTAATCACTGTTTATTTCGACTTCTGCGGTCATGGGCAGCTACAGACGATAAGCGTAATTGAAACATGTTTTTATATAAAACAATGTAAACAAGTACAGCTTTAATGTGCAAAATGCACCTGTTGTATATTCAGAATCAGTGAGTGTAGCGCAAACCTGCAACCTTATGGAAGAACCGCCCCTGGTAGGTACTCATAGTCATTTGCGTCAATCAGCATCAATTGCATCATTTTGTTTCCGGTTTTCATTATAATTTCATCGCATTTTTTTTCATTTCCTTCTCTTTGTGGAGGACTTACTGCTTCCAGAATTTAGAAAGGGATGTCTGTGGTCAGACGCTTCTCGAGAAGCAGAGAAAGTTTAGAAACGAGGGAATATCCAGGATAGGGTACCAGGCTGATAACTGGTATGGGAGTGAAGAAGTAGATGATATGAAATGGCTGAAAGGAAAAAAATCAACGAAAACAATTAAGCGATTAATAAAACAAGCTTGCTACGGTTAGAGGAATGGATCCATATTTAAAAAATGTTTACTCTATCGAATTTTGACTCTGCTGGATGAATTGGTAACAGGCGAAAACATTGATCAGTTATAAACAATTGATATGTGCAAAATCGTTCTTTCCACTTTATATACACATTCGCCGATACGTTATGTAAATCCCCCTTCTTGAGTCGTGAATCAGCCTTTTCTATCAAATATCTCGGTAGTGTAGATGGTATCGTGTCTGACTCACGTTCAAGATGTCCCTAGTTCGAATCTCGGTTAGAGTGAGTTATCTGGACAGGGTTTTTCCGGGAGTTTCCCTTATCCTGAAAGATTAATGTCTGGTAACTCTAAGCTCTAAACCCTGGGCTCATTTGAGCATCATTTCACTCATCGTCCGATGTGACTTAAAGTTGGAGAATGTAAAATTAAAAAACAAATGAATGAAATAATATTACTCGTACGTAAGGAACGAGATTGTAAGGAACTCTCAGTAAAGAATAACCGGCATCATCTCCTTGATGTGTGTACAAGGGATTTATTTTTGGTTCTAACGGAGACTGCAGGAAGGCGACCTAGTACCACGATAAGCTCATTCAGAACTGGAGCCATGTAACAGGGAGCTGTCCCTTCATTTAGCACACTTTTGGAGTTGGCCGATTATTTTTTCAGAGTAGTTTCAATTTCAATCAATCACTATTGTAAACTAATGGATGCTGGCATAAAATAATCAGAATGAAATTATGGTATCTAATTTTGAACTATCTCTTCCTAATGGGTTGGTAGGTACCTACGTTTATAAATTATAACTAATAGGGGCTAAACATAATCCAGAAGAGCATAAAGATTAAAATGAAAGAAATTTCGTACTACCCGACAGAACATCGAGGTGTATTGACCTGCAGTGACCAGCCATGCGATCGTTTTCTTATCTGCTGATTAGAAGAGTGAAATATTAATAAGTTGGCGTACAGTAAGGGACGAAACACAAACACTTGCGAACGCGTGTCGGATATGAAAGATTAGCCAATTGTTATACGCAACACAAGTGCATAATCATAAAAAGTAACCTTAATGATGATAAATACATTAAATATGTATCCACGAATTATTTATTGTAATATTTTTCAAATAATGAAAAAGAGGTTTATCAGCACATCTTCCGCAATTTTCATAAAGGAAAAAAGAGAGAAAACCAACTAAATTATTCACTACACTTTTGTTATTAAATGACTATTGCAAATATTAGGAAGTGTACGGTAATATAACTAATTTTCTAGTGTGACTAATCTGTACAATGGAAAATATTTCTAAAAAGGTGATGTAGTCAACTGGCAAAGGCGTAATGTCAAACAGCATCAGCAATGTTCTGTCACTTAACGATATCTCACTGTCGTTGCTATTATCGTATACAAATCATCAACATTCCGTTTACCAATAGTTATCAATTCTTTTAGTCTTCTGGTTAAAAATACCCTTATGTCATTAAGGGAAAGCTTTTCATACTAAATATTTTCTGCCATTATAGGTTGTATATGGTAATACAACTAATTTTCTGAAGCGTGATCAGTCTGTACAAGCAGGCCATTGCCATAATATAAACCACGTGATTTAAATGTATCACAGTGTTAAGCTCTACAACATAATTGTATGTAATTTTAGATACTATTACTGCAATTACTAATGAAACACAACCTCATGTTAGTTTCATATTGATGAATTTGAATGAAAATAAAAATAAAAATAACGACAAATGCATAGTTCTGGTTCACATTATATAAAATAAATAAATCACCCCCTCCCTTCCGACATAGCTAAAATGATACGCGTTGTGCTGACTTTGATTCAATGTACCCGGAGGTTTAAATTGCTATAGGTGCAATCACGGACAGTGCATCAGTAGTATGTACTGAGGAATCATAAAGGGATTTTGATTCGCTCTTCTTTCTCCCTGTCACAATATTCAGTGACGTTATTCTATATGATTTCTCGTGCCTGCCGACGTATGGCACTTTGTATCTAAACAGAGTGTACATACACTGGACTCGCCATGTGCGATAAGCTTACGTAAAAATCTCTGAGTTTGGAATTTTTCCCGGCAGGCTTCCTTGCTTTGCCATGTATTACATATGTAAAGGAATGAAATTCATTAAACAGAATAAACGTTAATACTTTTTATGGAATTGTGCTCGATAAATATTAAATACCGTTTGTGATGTTAGTAGGAACAGGCTTCAAAGACCTAAGATTACACAGTTAAAAATAGATAATTTTACATTCTAATGGAAAGATGGCGACAGTTTTAAAATCGTATTTTTATCACGTATGATAGCGACTTCACAGACTTTTAGGGAAAGAAAGAGTTTGAAAGAAAAGAACGCAATAGATTACATATATAAAGTTTGCACATAGATTGGTTTGATTGCTAGCCTTCAGAAACCATAAGCAGGAACTGTCGCTGTGTAGCCAATAGGAAGTTATGCATCAGAGAAGCAACCGTCCTCCGAGGTTAATTCTCGGAGTCAAATGCCAATGAAAGATATCAAACGTTAACCATCATTACCATCATGGGAAATAGAAAGAGATCGAAACAGTGGACGTACAAGGTATGGAAGAGTTATGAACTGCAGAATTTTGAGTTAGATGAGGGCAACATTTATTTTCTAAGGAAGAGATGAAAATCACGTATTAAAGAATGAAAAGTAATAGTGTGTGAATGGAAATCTGCCGTTATTAAGATCGCACAGGAACATGTTTGAATGGTCACAGAAAACAATGCACTATAGGCAAACGCCCTAAAAGAAAACTGGGGCTTTAGTATTCCTATTTATTGTGGTTTAATAGGAATTTACGCTGATTTGTCGAATCCCATTTTAACATTTCAGTCTTCAAATTTCTCTGTAATCGTTTGTGTTTACGACGCCATCATTGTCTTCCTCTTTTTCGTTAGTGTCAACAATTCTATGCATTAAGACTTTAAAGAGATATGTCCGTATCACAAAAGTGCAGGGAAGTTGTAACAAGGCACTTGGGTTAAGAGATACCGAAACAACCATACTTACCAACTGTTACGACTTGTCCGTAAAATGTACATGAATGCAGGCCTTTTATGATTTCACATCAATTGATATCTTTTTTATGTTCTTTCGCCGGGGTGGGGGGATTTAGTGTTTGCAAATTGTTTACCTATGACGAGACAAAACATTAATTTCCATTGCAATATATTGTATGTTTTAGGCTAATATTTAATGTAAGACTTCTCGGCCGAATGTACTTTGCTAATGATGTACTATATTAGGCCAGAACGTAGCTCTGTTTTTAATCTTCATAATGCTCCGTTTCATTGGGCTAGAATAAAATGCAGTGCGTGCATCAGTGGCGAAGCCTGCAATGAAGCGTTGGAAGAGCCGCTTCCCCAAGAATTTCAGGAGAAAAAGAGAAACAAGAAAATTCATGCCAAACAATATTTGCTTTGGATAAATTTTCAACATTTAACGCAAATATCCGCGGTGTTGTGGACAACTTGACAGCTGCTTACATTCAAGTGACCAGTTCCGCGAGGTCATTCAATACTGAATATTTCTGTATTTACGTATTTGTAACCATGAATACCATACTTCGTAGGTTTCGGGAAGCACTGACAGTTTTAGTCACGTGAAGTCTGTAGTGTGTGAAGAAAACTTTATATTTTTGTTTTATGTGGCGATTTTAAATAGAACTAAGTATTGTGACTTTGTGGGTTCGTGAAATGAAAAGTCCAATTTCACCACTCAAAATGTTCTTTATTTCCACCGACTTACAGTTTAACACTTGCCAATTACACAGAATTACGTGCTGCACACAATTACAATTCACCAGTTCGTCCGTTACAATTTCCTTGTACTCGCGATTACGTAAACTCCGATGCACGCACAGTCTTCTCGTTCATTAACACGTCCTTCGCTAGCACGTCAAACACTGACTAACACTGCCTTCTTACACCAAGAACTGTCCTCACTCACACACACTAACCAACTGACTGACTGACTGCAACCCCCCTTTATATAGGAATATCGCCGCCTTCCAGTGTCCGCGAGAATGTTCCAGTAAAAGAATGATCGAGAACCAGGTGTAAGGGAAACAGACGGCACAGTCATGTTTTTCCTCCGTCACCACCGCCTGTCACCACTATAAGACAAACGAGGGGAGGGCGTAGCTAACACGGACCTCCCTCGTCTCCCGCTCTCAGCTGCTTTCATAGGGTGTTCCAACGCTCGTGTGACAGTATGTATCAATAGCATTATTAATAGTATTTTACGTAGATTGGTATCTAATGACGAAAAAGAGGAAATTCTTGTGAAGTTTTAAGTTATTAGCAAAAGTGTGTGAATTGCGTACTTCCTCCATTTTAGGCTAACAATTCACGCGGTGAGGGCCAGCTGTAGAAAAAGTTGGAACGTCTGAGTGGAGAGGGAAAGCAGGATTTTGCTTGTAATGTGACCAGTCTTGCAATGCAAGAAGGGTCTAGTGTAACTGTACAATAGAAAGAGTACTAAACAGTAGCCTTATTCTTTGAGGCATCATTTCTCTTATTTTAACGAAAATTATTATTTGGAGCTTCGTTCGGGTTGAAAGTCACGCCTCGCCACTGGCGTGTATACTTTTTTATGGGATAACATTTGCACTACAATGACCTCCAGCAGTAACCAATGAACGGGGGGAATATTCAGTAATAAATTTATCTAAGTTGTAAAGACAGCTCTCCCTTGCAAATTATTTACTATTAGCATTTTATGATACGGGATATGTTTAATTTATTTTATGACACATTTAGGTTATAATGATATTATGAAACATAACAAATGGACTAGAAATTTGTGTGTAGCCTAGAAATGCTGGTTTCTTTTTTCTATAATTTAGTATGTGCATACCTTGTGATACCAGGAATAATTTCAGAATTTGTGGTAGAAATGTTATAAAAATCAAATTATGTTAATTTATTTTAAACTTAATTTTGGTACATTACTGCACTGAAATCTAAGAGTTCTAAATTTCGTGTTATCGCAAAATTATTACTCTTGCTGAACGAAAAAAGGTTTTACGGTTTTCACTTTTAGAGGTTCTCATGTATTAATAAGAGTTTTTCTAAGATAATAGCCGTCAGTTTGGTGTTTGTTCTTGTTCTATTCTACATTGCCCGTTCTTAAATTTAGAGAGTGAATCACCTAAAACTTGCACCGCCAATATTTCCGAAATGGTAGTTATGCGCTCGTAGTTTTGGCCTATAACCAGATTTTAATAACACTTAGGTGTATTTTTGGAGCAAGCATACACTTTTTTTAAATGGAACAATGCCTAATTACATAAAAAATGAAAAGTACAGCAAATTAGAATGTTAATGGTGTTTTCCGCAGGATTCTAGTGCCAGTAGTTCATGAGATATCTTATTTTGAAACTTTTACACACCGACAATTATGTTTTCCACTCAACCGGCTTAGTCGCTAGATACGACATTGTAATTGTTTACACGTGTTTGCGGTTCATTTGTGCATTGCGACGTCCTAGTCAATTAGTGATAGTTGAAGCAGTAGGTTGTGAATGAAGATAGGAAAAGCCGACATGCTCATGGTGTGCGGAGAGTGTAGGAAGAATGCAGTTCGTTCTTGTATGGTGTATACGGAAAGATATCCCAATAGACGTTTACCACCTCGGCAATTATTCGTCAATCTCTTCAACCAGTTACGTGAAAGTGGTAGTGTAACGCCAAGAAAACATAACAGAAATAAACAGGTGATTGCAGAAATTAATGTTTTGGCTGTTACAGTAGATCCGCAAATTAGTTTCCGTACAATCGTACGTGGAAGTAAAATTGTCAGGTAAGTGTATTTTGCATTCTCCATCGACATAGGTTCCTTCCCTACCACATCTTTCTCCGCCAAGAGCTGCATGTAAACGATTTTGAGAATCGTGTTAACTTTTGTACATGGGCATTACAACATGATACTCTAGATTCATCATGTAGTTTGTTTAGTGATGAAGTAATACTTATTAATCATGGCCAGGTAAACTACAGAAACATATGCTATTGGTCTGTTGACAGTCTCCGTTGGCTTCTTCATGTGGAACGTCAATGTCCATGAAGTTAAAACTGTGTGGGATAGTGAACCATTAGCTCATTGACCCTTTTTTCATAGAAGGAACACTAAACTTGCACAAGTATCTCAGTCTCCTAACAAGACCATCTTCCACAGATGCTAAAAGACATTCCTCTGCAGACTAGGAGGAAGCTGTGGTTCCAGCATGATGGCTGTCCAGCCCATAGTGCATGAATTACTACAGCTGGTCTTCACGGATTGTTTTCATATCGATGGATTGGATGAAGGGGACTGTACCTTGGCCGGCTCGTTCGCAGGATTTGACTCCGTTAGACTTTCTATGGGGAAAACTGAAAGACACTGTCTACAATGACATACCATATGATATGAAACAACGCATTACTGCTGCCAGCCCTGACATTTCTGCTGAAATGCTAGAATGTGTGCAGCAGTCTTACCACAGGAGACTGGAAGCTTGTATTGAAGCTGCAGGTGATTATTTTGAACACAAGCGTTGAAGATCAAATCTCTCTTTACTTGTCAGTATCCACAGAGGCAGTGCACTCCCTTTGTTTTTCTTTGGTGTGCGCTACCACAGTAGTACAAGTGTCGGCATGTAAAAGTTTCAAAATAAGGTATCTCGTAAACTACTGGCACTAGAATCCTGCAGAAAACATCATTATTATTCTAATTTGCTGTACTTTTGAATTTTTTGTTATGTAATTAGGAATTACTCCATTTAAAAAAGTATCGGTTTGCTCCAAAAGTAAACCATCTAAGTTATTAAAATCTATTTAGGCTGAAACTTCGATCCCCTAATTACCAAACATGCTGTGAAACCCACACTTCAATAGCACTTTACATTTCCGAAATATTGGCAGTGCAAGTTTTAGGTGACTCACCCTCTATAGTTAAGTATAGGGTAGATTCCCATGACGTTTAGTGTAGTACTTTCTCCCTCACATTGCATCCACTATACGACAGAAATAGCAGTCTGAATGGTAGACTTCCCAACTCAGGCGCATGTCAGCATATCCCAATTTGCTGATGAGCTGATGACGTTCTTCTGTTCTGCATAGATACACTATTCTCAGAGCCCTCAACCATATCTAGCGACACCTCCACCTCCTCCAAGAGTAGTGCTAATGTCGGCGAATGTCCGTTAATCCAGAGAAGAGCCACACCATTCCAACTCGCGAAGCACCCCAGCCCTGCTGACTGCCCCACATTCTGGTCTAGATACTGAATAATTGAATGAGGAAATTCAATCACCTACCTGAGATTGAAACTGTACAGGAGTTTAACTCCGCGCTTGTGCAGGAGGCAGTGGCCTCAGTATCCCATTATGAGATCTGGAAGGCCTGTTTGCTGTAAGTTACATGTATTTGAGCGCTCATAGTCCCCCGTCATGTTAGATCCTGTGAAATCTGGGGCATGGCTGCAGACAACTGACTTTTATGATTACAAAGGGCACAGAATAGAGGATTCAGGTCCATTTATTCTGTTGGCCTTTCCTTGCCTGTGAGATCACTTCACGAAGTCTCATCTCCCCCATACATGGTGTATAAAATTAGGTGCCAGGCAGCAAAATTCTACGCCAAGTTACCATTTTATTAAAGTGCCCTGGTTAGATCTCTAGGGGATTATGACTCCAGAAGAAACCGCTTGAGACAACATTGGGTCCCCCGTATGACTTGCAGGTACCCAAGATAACACCGGAGCAAATTCAAGCAGTAGTAAAAGCTGAGCTCTGCATAATTGCCGCATAGAGTTGACAGGTCTCTAAATGTTTACAATCCCAAATCAAAATGCAGATTTATAAACCGGGTGTTAAGAACAGGGTGCAGTGGGCTGTAGTTTCCTCTTTCTCCCTCTTCTAACTTAAAATACAAAATGTCACCCTGGAGAATCCTATCCCAAATAATGCTTTTTGCAGTTAGACCCTTTTGAGGGTGGGCACGCAATAATATCATGCTAAGCATAGCCTGCCAGCACCGTGGACGGATGGACAGATGGAGTTACACCTGTGACTCCTGTTGCCTGCACAAGATATTTTGCAGATATTTGTTACTCGCAACAGCATGATGAGTGAACAGCATTTTACTGAAGCCATTATCAGGTTTGTTTCATATCTGCTCCATGCTTATAAATTTATGGGATTTTAACTGTGCTAATTAAAATACTAGTGTTGTTGACTGCACAGTTTTTTCATACAGTCTCGAAACGATTGCACATTACCTTAGTACTTTTATGTATGATACTTCTTCGTAGATGTCATTATTACCTAAACCTTAATTCCATTGTTCTATTCTTACTACCAGATATTGTTCTGGATAGTCCTTCTTTGATATTCTTATGCATATTCCACAATGGACTTTTTGGGTTGCTTGCCTTGAATAGTAAAATTACATACAACATGCAAAATATAATCACAAGTGAAGTTGCAGACAATGAGGTGATACATATGTAATGAACTGGGAAAATGGGTTACTAATATTGTCTGTGTGTACAAACCCTTGCTTACTTATTTTATAATATCAGTGAGCACAACTGTCCAGAGTTACACTTGCAATTACTGCTGTGGAGCAGTGGGCTGGAGCGTGGCAGCTCTGGTTCTCGACCACAGATTATTCCACCCTATGGGGCATGGGGTTTTTAAGTTATTCTTTCAGTGTTCACTGGACTGCTAGTACGAGAAAGCATCTACATCAATTTAAACTAAACCAATTAAATATTTCCTAAATTGAATTAGTTCAAATGGTTTCACTGCAGCATAAAGTTAACAAAAGTATTATAAATAAAGAACATGGGTTCACTTAAATGTAAACTTGGAGCATGACAAATTTAACATGACATAATGTGCCAGAATTTAATGTAAAAGTTGAACAATGATATTAATCATTCTAAGATTAATGTCATGTGATACTGCTTAAGAATCTTTCTGCATCAGTCTTTTCCTTTCTGGTATATTAAGGTTCACTCTCGTGTGACTAATTTGATTGCATCAACATATGTAAGCCATCTAGGTGAAACCTAATATTTAACTGACCTAATGCAACTCAAAAGACAGGGTCAAGTTATGTGATGTTATGTTTAAAGTGAACAACATGACTGTTTCTGAAGTAAGATGGCATGACACAAGACTTGATCTAATCTAAATTACCAAACTTATATAAAAGTGAACTAACCCAACCTAATTACAACCAATGAAATATTTCGTAACCTAAATTAGTTGAGTTAGCTACATAAAGTTAGCAAAACTAATACCAGGTAAAGAAGAAAGAAAAAGCTTAATTTGCTTAAACCTAAAACTGAAATTGCAATGAACTTAATGTAATGCTATGCAATTTAAAAGTTGAGTACAATGTATTGAATTATAGTATTTAGGATTGATGTAACATGGTTTAAGTTAAATATTTATCAATGTCAGTCTTTTCCTTTCTATGTTAAATTTCACTGTCATGTTGCATATCCAATCATGCACACAAATACTAACCTTATCTATGATCTGAAGAAATATGAGATGAGATGCAATATAATGTATGTCAGATTACTTCAGTCCTGATGCAAACATCTTGAAGGAAAAAGTTAAAGAAACAGTGACAATGAGACAGATGACAGTGTTGGTCAGGGAAGCTAATGAATATCTTTTATTTGCATTCCTTCTCTGACTGAATTTACAGCCTAAAAATCATCTATCTCACTATTGCTGTGCTGTCGTGTCTCTTCTCTTCCAGACATTATACCAGGATTGAAGTATTAATCAAAGCTTCACAGGTAATCAGTCAGCCGTATCAAAGTTAATAACATGTAATAGAGTACATTCACAAAATTAATTTTAGCGATGCCTCATTCTGAAACATTCAAGCATTTTGATGGACTTATTAAAGAAGCCATCCAGATTAAACTCCATGGAATTTCAATAGAGATTTGGGACTTCAATTGAGTACAGCTTGGACTCCAGCCATAAAATATACCTACAATAGAAACCCCAACCAGATGATTTCTCCAGACTGTACAGAAAACTCAAGGCGAGAGAATCTCTATTCAGAGACAGATCATGTGGAAAACGCAAAACTACCTGAGGACATCCTTCCTGTGAACCAGCTGGACCAATGGCAGACTGCTATGCAGCAGGGTGACACAAGACCTACCTACATGAGGATGATATATATATGGGGATGGTCAACCAGCTTTTTCATTCAGTTCCTGAGGAAGGCCATAGAGCTTGGAATTGCCGAAAGCTTGACATTGTTAACTTTGACATGCTGACCACCTGTGTAGCTTTGATTAATAACACTTGCCATCAAAGTTTTAAGTCTTACATACAGGATTGAAGTAGTCTGATATTCAGTATACCAAGAAGCAGAATAAATTGCTTAAAATGCTGCTACCATAAATTTGAGGTAATTTTGGGACAGTTCATCAGGAAATACAAAAAATGAATGACACATTGTCTCAAGATACTTTTTTTTAACTGTCGATAAACTTTGTTGTATCCAACATTATGGTACTTGTAGTTGTGATCAAGAGTAATGTTACATCACATGGAATGTGTGTTAGGATGCTGTTCAATAACAGTCCTACATCAGTTACATTTTATAACATGAAAATTTAAATATTAACAACATATTTTAATATAGCTAAAGCTAACAAGTAAACATATAATGTAAGGTGACTGTAAAGTGAGATTATGTATGAGATGATTTTGTGAAATGACAGAACACAGTTAAGCAGCTCTTTAAATTGTATAACTTGCACTTGCTCTAGTATATTATAATTTGGATCTTAAGTTAAACATAATTGTATTGGTTTGAATTCCTACAAATATACTATGTTGCAAATTGAAATTGCCAATGTAGTTATTCTAATAGCAAAACTAAAATAACACTCTATTACTATAATATATGCAAGAATACAGCAATATAAGAAGTGTTAAATCATACTAATTTTCATTCTATGCATCAGAACTAACTTCTTTAGCATTATCTGAAATGCTCTTTTTACAGCTGACAGAAGATGTAAATCGTAAGAAGACAGAGTATCAGAAGTACCTGGAACTGTACAAGCTGATGAGATCCAGGTTTGAAGAGCATTATGTCAAGTGTAAGCATAAATTATATTTCTGCCTCAGCACTTCGTTCTCCACATTGCTACAGAAAGAATAATGTAGGGATTTTGTTAGTTCAAAACGTTTTAGAATATTAAATTATGATAAATAAAAAATTATCTACAACATAACTATAATGTTTCTTACATTGGACATATTGAATTCTGTCGTAGGGTATTTCATTGTTATGTTGTGGTCCTGCTATGAAAATTTGATCATCATTACGCAATTTGTCTTCCTTTTGTTGCAGATAGATCATGGCCTCTCCATTAGAAGTTTGCATTAAAGAGGAACAACTATCACTGATCGGATTTTTGTGGTTGGAAGACATATCAGGGGCCAAAATCCATCAAAAACTTTCAGCACAATACGAGAACAGTGTCTTGCCACAGTGGAGTGTCTATGAATGGATTGACAAATTATAAAATGGTCGCATAAGTGTAATGCATGAGGAAGGAGCCGGACGACCAGCTGGCCATAAGTGATAACAACATTGAGCTTGCACATGACATAGTTCTGTTAGACAGACAAGTGACTGTTGATGAAGTTTGATGGATTTTGGCCTTTAGTACCTTTCCGAACTACAAAAATCAGATCACTGATCGTTGTTGCTCTTTGGTTCAAACTTCTAATGGAGCAGCCGTGATCTGCCTGCAATAAAAGGAAGACAAATAGCGGAATGACGATCAAACTTTCATAGCAGGACTGCAACATCATAACAGTCAAATACCCTAAGACAGAATTCAGTATGTCCAATGTAAGAAACATTATAGTTACATTGCAGATAATTTTTTACACCCTCATGTATAGGTTTTGCTGTTAACATTCTAGGCAAATTAGTGCAAAAATATTAAATGCTTATATTTAAAGGAGAAAAATCCTAAATATACAAACAACTTAGTCTCTAGTATATAAGATTTTGCAATTAATATATGTGTTTAAATTAGTTTGGAAATATGACTTGAGATTTTATATGAACTTATGTGTAGTTTTGATTCCAACTTCATATGTATGAATGAATAAGCCTGAGATGTCCAATTAAGGGCCTCCTACGGTGACCTCATTTTAACTTCATATGGCACATAGGAAAACAGGGTATTTTGGAATATGAAGTTGAAGGTTTGCTGTTGATTTACCTTGTAAAGGTGCTGGCAAAGAAATTAGATGCTTTCATGAATATTAGGTAAAAATCAGTTGAATTACATTCAAGCAAATATATTGCAATGCATGTTAAATAAAGACACAGAAAATTAAGTAAGTAGTTTTTGCCTAAGAATAATGCTGAAGGTATTAGTGCTGCAACAGTGTAATAAAAAATTAGGTAACCAGAAAGTTAATTTTCAACAATCTAATAACATTTACAAAATTCCTCCTTGTCCCAATCTTGGAAATTACTCTTTCAAAATTTGATTACTTTATCTTTCATCTTGTTATATATTGATAAAATGTTTTGTCTTGGAATTGCTACAAATGTCATTTGAGGATGAAAGCTACAAATGTCATTTGAGGATGAAAGATATCTATGGTCTTTTCAAAGTTAGTATTCTATCAACAGGTGGCAGTTAATTAATTGAATAGCTCCTGGTTAATTGTAAACTGAAAGTCATAATACAACATTTTGGACCTGCCGCTTAGTATTTATGCAGAACTATAACTGGAAAAAATAATACAGGGCTTTAGTCCCTTTATTTTCCTGTGTTCTAACTTTAACTTGTTATGATATTGTGTATTCTGTTATGCTTGTCAATTTAAAAGTGAGATATTTAACTATAACAAAGAAATAGTATAAAAGTATTAACAATGATAGACTTGTAATATAACATATACATATTAATATTTTCTTTTTAAACAGGAATGTAATTATACTTCATTCTAAACATTTTGATGTACATGCTAAGTTCTTTTAATTTTTGGATGTTCATATGCAAACTTTTCAACTTGAATGACACATTTTCTTCTGCCACCCTTCAATATAAGAATACAAATTCTTTGCATGATAGAAACTGTAGTGTTATTTTTTTCTGCCTTGAAAGAAAGACTTTGATATGAGCAATTTTATTTAAGAGCAGTCGTATAACTATAAAATGCCAATTCAAGAAAATAGTTTTACAGTGTGCTTTTGGGATGACACATAAATAATGAATGGCCCAGGTTTGTTGTTCCCATCTAAAAATCAATCCCATCCTTCTTTCCCATCAAAAATCAATCCCATCCTTCTTCCCAGAAGGGAGAGAAAAATCTCTTCAGACAATTGCAGTTTAAGGGTACAAGGATTCAAGAAGTAACCCAAAATCCGTAACATTGCTGTATTTAAAAATGTATCAGAGGAAATGAAATTACAGACAGGGTGAAAAGCACTGATAAAAACAAGTTAGTGCTAAGAAAGAATGTATAAATCTGTTATTGCATAATATACCTTCTGGACTTTAGTTTCTCCGTATTGTTACTGCAGCTTCTATATAATTTTGTCTGAGCAGCAGGTAGAGGAGGTCGCAAGTTGGATGATGTACGAGACAAGTATCAAAAGGCATGCCGTAAGCTTCATCTCACTCATAATGAGTATGTGCTGTTGCTGTGTGAAGCTGCAGAATATGAACGAGACTTCCGCACAGTGCTTCTACCTGGTCTGCTGGATTACCAGCAAAGTCTACAGGAAGAATTTGTGTTAACATGGTAGGTAATTACTATGAGATACTAAAATAATATATAATAATTGTAACAAACTTATCAAATTATCTTATCAAAAAATAATAAATTCCTGGCATTCAGGATAAAGTTGACAAATAAATCATTCACATTATCAGCAAACAAAGTTGTTTGTTATTATTACTGCCATTAGGTGAGGGATTATTTTTTAATCTATTACCAACCTGTGAAAGTAAAACAGATTTATTGACAGAATCAGTTGACAGTATATGAACATTCATCATGCAATCTCTGTTTTTTAAGATAAAGATTTTGTCCCAAACTATTAAATATATCAGTCCATTTAATTGCTTTAATGGCATTGAAGCTATCTTGTGATTCATTTTTCAGTTGAAGTTTTTCATTGTGGTACTGTGCAGCATCTAAGTGTAATTAATTATTGTTGTGTTTTTATTTGTTATCCTCAACAGACTTTGTGCTGCAGTCCATAGATTTTTGTACTGAATTCAATAACTTTGTTTCTTTGCAGGAAGGCTGTTCTTGAGGAGGTTGCAAAACTTAGCAGTTCATGTTCTGAAAAGTTCTGTGATATCCAAAAGAGAATTGAAGCAAGTGTTGAGGCCATTAGACCGCAACAAGAGTACAAGGATTTCACTGAAAAGCACAAGTATGTGAATTTTGGCTTTCATATTTTATTTATACACTTTCCTGTTGTAATAAAATTTGCACGTGAATTACGAAAAATTGAACTAATTTATTACTTGATTACCTATCCAAACCTTAGCCTACACATGGCTAGTATGGAAGAACGATTAATTTCCATGAATTAACCTCATAATGATAACTGTGAAGCTTGGGACTTAAGTACTTACAGCATAGTAATAACTACAAAGGGTGCATATTTCACTGTATGAGGGCGGACCGAAAAGTAACATACAACTTTTTTTAAAAAAAAGTTAAATAGTTAAGAAAAGAAAAATCACAACTAAACTTACATCTTTTATCTACTTTTCGAGTCACCAAGTTTCTAAACAGATTTCTTCCGAGTTTCTAAACAGATTTCTTCCGTGGTACCAGTTTCAATATTCCTTGTTTGTAGAAGCCCGTTTGGTTAGCGTATAGCCATATGCAGACTGCTGATTTCACTTCTGCATCTGTTGCAAAGCGTTGGCCGGCCAGGAATTTCTTCATGAGACCAAATAGATGAAAGTCTGATGGTGCAAGATCTGGACTATATGGTGGATTCTGGAGTACTTCCAAAATATGCGCGTTGATTTTTTCATGAACAGAAGCAGCAACATGGGGCCGAGCATTGTCATGAAGTTTGACATCATCAGCATTAATGTTATGGTGCAACATTGGTTGCACGATGCAACTTCGCCAAACTTTTTATGTAGGCTGCAGCGTTCACGGTGGTCCTTTGTTCAGCAAAGTTCACCAAAGTTCACTATGCATATCTCAGAACACTGTGACAAGTACTTTCCCAGCAGATTGAGTAACTTTGAATTTGTTCTTTACTGGAAACCAGCATGTTCTCACTCCAGCAAGGCCTGCTTTGTGTCGGGCATGTAGTGGTACACTCACGATTCATCACCAGTGACAACTTCTTGTGGTAAGTCTTGCCCTTCTGCAGTGTACCGCCTTAGGGGATCCAAGCTTGTCATCATACGCTGACATTTGTGGTTGTCGGTCAGGTTCTTAGGCACCCAGCGAGCACTAACTTTAGGAAATTTCAGTGTGTAATGAACGATATCATACACTGCACTGTAAGAAATGTTGAACTGTCGTTTTAAGGTTTGCAGTTGCACTATCCAGTCATTCAAAATTGCCGCTTCAATGGCTCTGACATTCTGGTGAGTACCGGCTGTTACAGGCTGCCCGGAAAGTGGCAAATCAGTCAAATTCATATGGCCCACTTAGATTAATTTCCATCAATTAACTTAAATAATAAGAGTTTAATGATGAAGCCTGGACTCAAGTACTTACAATAGTAAGTCGCCACAAATAGTGTATCTTGAATATGAGAGCCCCTAGTGGTTTACTGGGAAAATATGAGTCAGTTGGAGAATTAAATGTCATGACGGCATGTTGGCCATGGTAGCTCAATGGGTAGGAGTGACTGGAAGGAAACCAGAAGATCCATCAGTTTGACTATATCTATCCAAAACTTTAGCCTATACACGGTTAGTGTGAAGGAACCATTAATTTCCATAAATTAAATTAGTATGTTGTTGCCTACAGATGAGTAAAATACTGCACAGACCAAGCTCTGTGTGTTTGCAAGTGACATGAGGCAATGCTTGCAAAAACAGAAATTATCACGTGAGATTGTTATTGTTTCTTACACAAGCGATGCAGTCGATGATTTGGATGGCATCACAGAGCTTCCTCAATCCCCTTAAGAGTAGTGCACCAATGTCGCACCTCATACCACTTCCACTGAACTGGATGAGACTCACTTCTAAGCTAAGCTACTTTAAATGCAGGGGCTTTGTGGAAGTATGGTTATTCTAAATGTGTCTCATATTAAATAAGGTTAATATTGATTTAATAAGCTTTATAATTAAATTACTTTCAAAGAATTAGACTATTATACTGTACTACACAAATATAACTATTTGCAACAAAAACTTCACTTATCGTAAGAAAATGATGTAAATTTTTCTTATTAATTAATGAGATCGATTTCTTAAACCCTTGTTTACATCTTCAGCCATCAAACAACTTCATTGTCAACGTTACTGTTGCTAGAAGCTGTTACGTTTCTGCCGGTATTACCAAAATCTGAAAATGAAATAAACTGGGAGACAATCAACTTCTGGTATTTCAAAATTTATTACGCAATGTTTATTTTTTAAAATAAATATTTTTTCTCAAACCATTAAATCTGTCGGACCATTTTATTGTTTTAATAATTTAACTACTGGATTTATTTTCTGGTTAAATGACCAAAAATGATCTGCTATGGCCAATTTATCAGTTTGTTTATGCTTAATGTTACAAAAATGTTCTTTTGTTTTGGTTTCCATTTGGATTTATTTTATGGTTAAATGACCAAATATGATCTGCTATGGCCAATTTATCAGTTTGTTTATGCTTAATGCTACGAAAATGTTCTTTTGATGTGGTTTCCATCTGGATTTATTTTATGGTTAAATGACCAAAAATGATCTACGTCCAATTTATCAGTTTGTTTATGTTTAATGTCACGAAAATGTTCTTTTGTTCTGGTTTTCATCTGGATTTATTTTATGGTTAAATGACCAAAAATGATCTGCTCTGGCCAATTTATCAGTTTGTTTATGCTTAATGTTACAAAAATGTTCTTTTGTTCTGGTTTCCAAATTACATTCTGTCTTTCCAATATAAACATCAGAATCTAAACAATTAAATTGATAAATACCAGATTAGTTATTAGGAATTTTATCTTTTTTAGAGAAATGTAGTAAATTTTTAATACTATATTTTTATTTTGAGGAACTAAAGTTATACCAAACTCTTTATAAAAAATTTTGAAAATGATATTAACCCAAGGATGATAAGTAAATTTTTTAAAATTATAATCATCTTTTATTTTTTTAAGGGTAGAAATATCATTAACATTTTTTTGATATTTAAATGTTTCAATTTTGTTGCAAATAGTTATATTTGTGTAGTATTTGTTGCTTCACTGTAACTAGCTTTATTTTTTACGTTATTATACTGTAATTTAAGACTTTCTTGGATTATTGTTTACACCGGCAGACTCAACTATTGACTTGCATGAAGTTGATCATCAAAATAGGAGCTGAATATGACAAATTTATTCAGTGAATCTCTGGATTTGCCTAATGTTGCACTTATTACATATGCATGAGGGTACAGAGTTAATTTCTTTTTAGACCTGTTCTCTACAGATACGGTGATGTCACACTGAACAATTTGTATTGTGACCTAC
The DNA here is from genome assembly GCA_030765055.1 of Mantis religiosa. Classification (NCBI taxonomy): domain Eukaryota; kingdom Metazoa; phylum Arthropoda; class Insecta; order Mantodea; family Mantidae; genus Mantis; species Mantis religiosa. The sequence continues at coordinate 95,687,469 of CM060959.1, forward strand.
AGTACCCTCTATTTTCGCTCTTTTCTTCTTCCTTTTTTTTTTTTTTTTTTAAAAAAAATTGAAAACTTCAGTTGAACAGCAGCAACTGAGCAGGATGGCTCAGATGGCTTCATCTGTGGGCTGCATTTGGGAGGCCTGGGTTCGATTCCTGTGGTTGACCTGACCCATGGGTTTTTTCAAGGGTTTTTCCAGGTCGCCATCTGAATGCTGTATAGATTAATTACATCCTCTGAATTTCCGTCCCTCCATTATCATTTCACATCATCTCTCATCTGGTGGTCTATTTTAAGGTAGAAGTGTCAGTGGGTGTCTTGGCATTGAATAGCAGGATGATATTCTCTTGGTAAAACTTCTTTCTGTGGTGGCATGGTCCCCGGTCTCTGAACCCGGTGTTTTTGGACCACAGTAGGGTGGGATGCCAGTTATTCCAGCCTGCCGGGCAATTTCCAATTAGTAAAGTGTAGAAAACCTGCCCTTTGCACTGTTGTGGCTCCCTGGGGGCTACCCTCTGTCTCCTCTCGCCTCATCCTTCCTTTCAGGGATGCCCCACTTGGGGGCGTCATTACAATAAATCACATTCGGATCTCCATGCCAAATCCCCTCCTTAGCATTGTCCACTAATTTTAATTTTCTAAGTCTACTGATTCTTTTACTATATCAATGTGTTTGTTACATGTGCAAAATAAAACATAAATAAAAGCCATTATCTTGATTTCTTTAACTGTGATTTTCAGCTGTAGTGTAGTAGAGTAAAATGCAACTAGGAGTTCATAGAGTATTGTCATCTTTTACCACAGAATGGATGGTTAATTAGAGATGTGATGACTTTTAACACATTTTAATGTATTGTGTTGCATTTTGAACCATAGATCATTAGTTCCTTAATTCAAAATGTGTGTGCTACCCTCTGCAATTCTTTGAATTTTATCTACTGAATTCTAAGACTCTCCCTTACTTTGCTCCCTATTTTGGAACATTTCATTTTCTAGTGTTAATCATACTGTGACTTTGTGGGTTCGTGAAATTAAAAGTCCAATTGCACAAACTCAAAATGTTCATTTCCACTGAATTACAGTTGGAACACTTTCCGATTACATAGAATTACTTAGCGCACACAATTACAATCCACCAGTTTGTCACAGGTCCATTCCACGCTCACAATTACGTACAACTCCTCGGATACACGTACACCGTCTTCTAGTCCGTTCACTAACTCGGCGCTCCTCACGGCTGCTCGCCAAGAACTGAACTCACTCGTCCACTGCAATCCTTATATAGGAAAATCGCTGTTTCTGGAAGGTTCGCGGCTCGGACAATTATCCCAATATTTCCAGACGTCAGGGGGAGGGGAAAGAGACGGTACGGTGGCTTTCTAACCATCCCCTCAGTCAGTGCCACAAAGATAAATGGGTAGGCGTGGCCTGAACGGTGCCTGTCCCCTACCCAACTGCCAGTTGGTCCTGCCTTCCATTAATTGGGTGACAATACTGAATGAATGATAATGTAATATATAAAATTGAATTGCAATCTTTCTTTATTTTTCAGAACTACTCCAGCTGTACCTGTTACATTCACATTTGATGAGTCTCTTGTGGAGGACACATCAGGTAAATTGCTACCCAGCCAGCTTACTGTTGATAATCTCACTATTGAATGGTTACGAAATAAGTTAGCAGAGCTGGAATCAGGTGTGAAGGATGTGCAAGAGAAACAACAAATGCAGGGAGACCATGCTGCAAATAATAAAACACCACATGACACTGTGACAAGGTTTGTTTTTCACTTAATCTATTTTGTGCATAGAAAAATTTAATTGGCTAATATGTTTCAGTTATGAATGACATCATTGGCAGCCTGACTCAGAGTAGAATGGCATCACTTTGCAGCAGCCTAGCCACATTTATATGGAGAGTAATAGCATTAGCAATTCAGCCTAACATTATGATAATTATTGAACAGTCCTCGTATATTCATATTGTTTAGCATTCTTAATGTTACCCAGGGGAGAAATGACAGTCGCCAAATGAGTGATGGCCTGTCAGTCATGTCATTCAAGATGAGCTTTGTGTCTTCAAGCATTTTATTTTTAAGCTTAATCCGGCAACATCTTTGTACTTACAGTATCAATGTTCCACATCTCATTTACATTAACAGCTATCAGTTTGTCACATATTTGCAATGCTGCATTTGCACTAATAAACGATGTCTCGTGTATCCCACTTGCAAACTTACATGAACATAAATTGTACAGATCAGGAAAGAAAGAAATGGAGGAGTTGAAGTGCAAAGAACGTGAATTACAGCGTCAAGTGGAACTAATAAAGACTGCGCTCAATGAGCTTGGCTGTGAAGAGGTGCCATCAGGATGTGATCTCTCTCTAGATTCATCATTTGTAGATAACACACCAGATCTTCAACATCAGGTTGGTATTTACTTAAATATTCCATATTTTCTTTACACTGCCAAATTGAAAGTTTCTTACTTGTTGATATTTTGTTCACTCAATCTCTACATTTAAGTATTAGGAATCATTTGAATGGTAATGGTAAATAAGTTTGAAGTTTATATTATCTTCTTACATCAGTTAAGTTTTTATAACAGAAAGTTGAAAATAAAAAGAATGGATAAATGCTGTTAATCTGAATAATTAACTGTATTTTAGGAATAGCTTATTAGTGGAGTCCATGAAGATAAAACTCATGTTTTTCTTCTTTCTTTTCTGCTCTCACGAAAAGGAATTGGGTAAGTTGTGTATGTATGAAGGAAATGTTGAATTTTTCTAATTTTTTATTATCAGAATAGTAGGTAAGGATAAGGCCATAATTTACAAAAATATCTGGTGCTTAAATTAGTTTTGTACTAGTGTGCAAATGAATTCAAGATGTGTTTTAAGGTGGAAATGTGAAGCATTGATAAAGCTGTTTATTTCTTTGGAAGATGCATCCATTGTAAAGATATTCAAAACTCTTTCAATAAGCTGTATGTAACAATTTTAACCAAACTTGAAATGCACTTACGAAGTATTCTTGCACCTTTATCTTGACCTCTGAGATCTAGTGCTAAGAACAGCCCTAGTCGAGAAGGTCTGTGCTTTGCCAAAGTAACAGTGGAGCATAATCCATACTCCAGTGTTACCATTTGTGCATTTCACTGTATCACATTGCCCTTGTTATTCTCTTATGTTATCAAACAGGTTTACTTTTGAGTTTAACATTGTAATTTATGTCCTGCAACTTTAAGTCATATCGGACGATGAATGTAATGGATGAAATGATGCTCAAATGAGCTCGGGGTCCATGGAGCTTAGAGCTACCTGATATTCATCTCTCAGGATAAGGGAAAACCCCGGAAAAACCTTATCCAGGTAACCCACCCTGACCGAGATTCGAACTCGGGACTTCTTGAACATGAGGCAGACACGTTACCATCTACGCTACCAAGGTGGGCTTTGAGTTTAACATTAATTTTAAGTATTAAATGCATGAAGCAAACACAGTGAACTGTAAATAACAAAAGAAACTATAGTTCAGCCTTTTACTTTAACCACTGGCTATTCTAGGAAAAACAATTGCAGAAGCTATAACTAATGACCTTCAATGATATCATTTAAAGTAAGATTGTGTAGAAGGCATGAAAAGTCCTTTTGCCATCTTCAAAACAATGCCGTCGGACAGCTCAAGATAAAGTGTGAGACTAGTATAAAATTTCAAATTCAATAATTTGCCTAGAATTTGCCCAATGACTTGCAGAAATAATATTTAGATAATTGAAATTAAACAATGTTTTAATTGTAGCACTGTGTTGCAAATATGAGTTCAGTGTTGAACTGTGTCTAAAGATGATGTTTAAGAGACAGTGGATGTGTAGAGTACCACGGTCTTTGTCTTGATGAGTGTCCTTAGCTTCCGGTAAAGGATGCGTCATCTTGGTTAGACTTTCTGATGTTTCACTCACCTTGTCGTAACCTTCTTCTGGGCTCTTGTCTGACCTTTGCACTGTTGTTCCTGGTTATATATCAGCAGTTCTCTGGGGTTCTCTGTGGCTCTGCCCCTTTGTTCTTGATTGGTTGCCTGTCCACCAATTGAAGTCAGTGCTGGTGTCACTGTTTCTTGATTTTGTAAATGAGTTCTATTGCGTGTTCCTTTGTTATTTGTTTTTTTAGTTTATTTACATCTTCTTGGTTTGTTTTGGGTCCTTTATGTGACAGAGACTGTTAGTAAGTTAACGATCTCGAGATGGTCTCGTGGCTCTACCCCTTGCCTCTCGCTGGTTGACCTCCAGCCAATAGCTACGCTTTTGAGCAAGGTCTTCCAAGTATTATGCAGTTGCTTTCCATTGTCCCTGTTGTTCTTTTCTTTGAAAATTTAATGATTTCTCATATCATCCTCTGGGAGAATTGCTGCATGTGGCTAGAATTTCCAAATTCCATCAAGATCTATGTAGTGGCCGATTGTGATCATGTGTTCCGCTAATGTAAAGTCCAACCAAGATGAAGTGACTTTCACCGGAAGGCAAGTATACTCATCTTTAAGATACTTTAAATTCCATTGAGAGCACCTTAATTTTAAACCCAAATGACATGTTTGGAAGAATAATCAGGACTGTGATGTACATTCTGTACTTTTGACATGCTCTTTATCGTGTATATGGTCTACAGTACAAAAAAAAGTAATATGTTTCTCAACTAAAGTTGGTTGTTGAATTAGTCACAGTGAAGTGCACTAACAATTTAGTTTATTGAGTTCATTTTGATACTTTGTCAGTTATTTAATAAGGAGAACGTGTTTCAGGAGCTACTCATTTCCATCCTCAGTTCCTGGTCAACTATAATTTGTAAATAAATAAATTTCATAGGCACTTGAGGTGACAAAAGTTCAATAGAGCGTAACATTTTATTTGGTATGAAATAGGTAATAGTTATTTAAGCAAGCAATGAGATATGGACATAACTGTTGTGGCTTGAATGTGGTTCGCAAGAACAAGGCATAAAGCACTAATATAACATTAATTTGTTATAATGTAGAATGGTATAGATTATTGGAATCAAGATATATCAGTAATTCATTCTATAAAAGACACGATTTTGGAAAGTATCCTTTCTGTAGCTTTGACATTGGTTACATTCTTTTACCAAGTAAATCAAAGGTAAAATATAAACTGTCACATGAGTACTATGTGAATTGGTGAAAAGTTAAGAGAGTGAGTAGTATTATACATGAGAAAAGCTTTGTTGTATACTTTAAGCTTCTACCACAATCTTACAAATCTTTCTCTTATTAAATTGTTCTGATAAATATCCATCTTACCAACAAATTAATTCTGGGTTTTCCCAAAAATGATACTGCAAATAATAAGGAATAATTGCAAAATTACTTTTAACTCATAAAGGTTCTGCTCCAATGTGTTACAGTCTGTGGAAAATAATTGTTGAAAGCTTCTACTAGTTTTATAGGTTACCTTTTTCTATAATATATTGCTATTACAGCATTTGTTAGTGACACTGCAATTCTTATGAACTTTGCTTCTGTTTAAATGTTTACATTTAGCCATAAATTCTGTAGAAACAGATGTTAGTCAAGTTAAGTATGATTTGCATTAATGTAACATTTTGATTAGTGGAAATTAGCAAAAAGTTTAATGAAAAATAATCAATAGTTTAAATTTAAAATAATTGTAAATTGCACCCAACTAAGTAATTACTTTGTACAGAATTTCTTATCTAACTTAAATGTTATCATTTCTGCAACCCACCCATAAACTTGTATATAAATAAAATAATTTGCAATTATTTTAAATTCCACACAACTAAGTAATTTACTTTGTACTTAGTTTCCCTTGTCAATATTTTAATTTAAATAATGCCTTAACTAAACCTGTGAAAATTCCACTGTATGAAGAACGGAATTTCTTATCTAACTTGAATGTTATCATTTCTGCAACCCACCCATAAACTTGTAAATGGTTATCCAAGAAATTCATAATTTTGTATTGATGTTAAGCAAATTTTTCTTAGACTAGAAGAAAAATGTCAACACATGCAGTATTTTGCCTAAATTCATTTAAAACCTAACAGAGCACATGGCGTTTCACTTCTCCCGCAATCTTGCTATATTCTCCTACTACTGGCTGTCATTATGCATAGGGGCTAGCAATGTGCACTCCAATAGGCAGCCACCAACATGAATAGGTGTTTGACTCTAGAGCAATGCATTGTTGTGTGTAAATGGAAATATAAACGGGAATCAGCAAGCCTTCTTTACATAAAGTATATTCAAATGTTCCCTGGTGAAGTGCCTCCTTCCGGATTTACAATTCCTGAGATTGTGAAGAAATTCTAAGCCACTCGTTCTGTGGCAAACAATAAATGAAAGTATAAACACTGTGTTAAACAGAGGAAAAGTTAGACAACATAGGCTTATGTTTGAACATTCATCAATCAAATCCATCCCAAAATTATACAACAGATAGAAATTTCAGAGTCTTTTGCACATAAAGCACTTAAACTATGAAAACTAAAACCATATAAGTGTACAAGTTTCCATGCTTTAAAACAAGGTGACCCAGTATCAAGAATGTATTATTGTGAACGGTTTCTTTCATCAGTGAATGATGGTTCAGTTGATCCAAAGCTTATGTTCTTTTCCAATAAGACATGGTTCCACCTCAGTGGTTGTGTCAACACTCATAACAGTCAGTACTGGGCTGTTAGCACTAGACATATTATTTGTCCAATATTCTATGAGCAGACTCTAAGTGCAGAAAGGTACCAGACTGACATTTTGACTCCATTGTATCGTAAACCGACAGAAGAAAAGAAATCATATGGGTGGTTTCAACAAGATTTTGCTACTGTCCAAACAGCAGAGGAGTCCATGAATAAAATTAGGGAAGATAGTGATTAGTGCTGGTATATGCCCCTCTTGTTCCCCCGATCTAAAAGCGTGATTTTTACTTGTGAGTGTAACCTGAAAGGCAACATACATGCTTTACATGCAGAGTTTATGTAGGAGCAAAGCTAGCTGTGACACACCCAATAGCATACGGATGAAATGCATTGTGCCCATTAGGTTTTAAATGAAGAACCCTGTATTATAAAGTTTTAAGATGCTTTCCATGTAAACTGAACTAAATTTTCCATTAAGCTCATATGCATCAGTTTGTAAGCTATTTAAAAACACATTGACAAATCACATTAACAAAGATACCCAAAGATCACATTTATAGGCGAAAAGATGTTTCTTTATCTGCTGAGAAGTTAAGGATTGAAATGATACAGTACATTTAGTATTTTGGTGCTTATATTTGCTTCATTAACAGGTGATATGATGCATGCTGGCTTCAGGGGAACTCAAGTAGTATGTTGTTATTGACTGGAATATTGACCAAAGATGATAACTTTTCTGTGATAAAGTATTTAAATTAATTAAATTTACTGAAATGTTTTTAATGTTTAGGCAAAATGGGGAATAATTTTTTTCTTGGGAATCTTTTTCAAAGTTATATTATTTGGTTTTTATTACTTCTAAAACTATTATTTATATTAAGTTTTTACAAGAAAATAAAGAAACATTTATGGAAACAAGTAGATATATTTTGGAAATCAAATCTTTACCTCATTATTTGTTATAAATGCAAGGAGGACTTGCCTATTTAGAGTAAATAATAAAATAATGACAATTTTACAGGGTGGCGATCGCTCTTCCTCAACATTGACTTTGAAAAAACAGCACCACCGCATAGCTGATATGCTTCGTAAACCTTTCCGCAGATTATCTGCCCCTTCTTCCCCTGTACTGCCACCTCGGAGCAGGGCAGGGGAAGTGCATGAGGCACCGAGACTTTCCTCACAGGCTACGGATGATGAGAAAGTATGTGGTGGTGGCCGTGACAGTTACTGTGATGCTGTTGCTGGTGAAATAACCCTCATCCCTACCACATTTGACTTACATAACAGTAACAGCTCACCTAGTGAAGGGGGCTATACTTTGGTAAGCTAATGGCTGTGCTAACTGTAGTGCTAACAATACACCTTTAGAATTCTCCAGCTTTCTGCATGCAGGAGTACATGAGATAAGGGACATCTAAAATAAAGAACAGGCTATTTGCTTCTTACAGTAGGCGTAAAAACTGCACCATGCTTTAGCTTATGTATAGGGAGATGAATATTTCTGGTCCTTCTGGTTGAACTGTAGAGCAGCTTTTCAGACAGAACTGTAACAATAATTCATGAAATATGCTGTATAAAACTAACATTGGAGGGTACTTTCACACCATTTTTGTACTGATAACCCTTTTATTATGTAATGCAATAACGATCATTGCTCTAATAGACATTCAAAGGGAAGAAGCATGAGCAATTAATGAATTAAGAAATTTACTTCCTAATTTTTAAATAACTTTCAATGATGAACATTTATTCCTTAGAGGCAAGTTGCATTGAACAAATGGCTTTATTAAAATCCAATAGAGCATTTTGTTTTTACACAATCTTATAATACAAAAATGGTATTACTATTCTGTGCTACCATGACTGTATGGCCAAGGAAAGATGCTGACTAAAATTGGAAGAGCCAAAAATGTTTAATCACCCAATACAAATAGTACCAACAAAACTTTTTTTGAAACAGATTTAGTTTTCTTTTCAATATGGTGTATTTGTGGAAAAAAAATTCTGTACATAAAACATTCTCAACTGTGTATACCTCTGATAGTGATAAAAAAATATATATCGCCTGAATGATTTTAAGATAATTTTTATTTTACACCAAACATATTTGGTTTATTACATTGCTTTTTCATGGCACACTCTCTATGAGAATATTTTAAATTTGCAAACAAGAGTTTCTTTAGAAGTAACACATTTCCGCATCTATGAGTTGCAATGAGGCTAGTCAGCAAATCTCTTGCAAGACAGGAACTTGCTGTATGATTGCTTTCAACTTTCAAATGTGAGGCTACATTACAATAATGATAATTCTAGCAAGCAGTTTTTGTTACTTGCTCTAAGGTGTTTAGAAAAACACTTCAAAAGCATTTCCACAAAGTGACCAACAATAATGGATTTCTTATTCTAAAGCACAAAGTTCAGAATTGTGTTTTTGCAGTGGTTGGTTTACTTAAACCAAAGTCTGTAAGCCTGTGGTCCCAGTGTCATAGTTCACCACACACAAAAGAACCTCAAACCTAGGCCTTGGAGCAAAATTAAGTGATTTTTGATGTCTAATGTACGAGGGGCTGTCATAAAATTTTAATTATCACCTTGAAAAAATGAAGCTGTGACCATAAAACTTGGTGATGGTATTAGTACTCTACATATTCACCCTTCAATATGACACATTTTTCCCAATGATGGATGAGTTGACGGAGCCCTTAGTTGTAGATGTCAGCATTTTGGTTCAGGAAACTTCTACCTCATAAATCACCTCGTCATTTTGGAAATGCCTGCCATGCAATGGTTTGTGCATCCGTAGAAAGAGGAAGTCACTGGGTGCCATATCAGGAGAATACGAGGGGTGAGGCAAAATTTGAGAGCATAAAGAAGCAGCATGTGTGACTGTCCTGTGCAGAATGAGCTAGAGCATTGTTGTGAAGCAGAAGGACCCCTTGGACAGCTTCTTGTGATGCTTTGTCCTTATAGCCTCCTGTAAACTTGTCAGGAAATTTCGGTGGTATGCTCCCTTCTGAGCATAGTCTGTCACCACCACATAGAAATCCCTGGTTCTTCACAGAGAGATGGTCTGCCACTTCATTCTTTGTCATCCAGACTTGTTTGACCACACTGAAAGCATCTGCACCACCTGACCACTTTGTCATATGATGGTGATTGTTGCCATACACCTCCACCAACTCAGCATAGATTGTTGCAGCATGGTCCCCTTCAAATACAGGAAAAAAATTACCACACGATACTCAACTTTATCAAGGGGCTGTGCCATTGTTTGTTATGGATTCTCTAGCGGCGTGCTGCAGTGATGTGGCGTTCCAGGACTTCAGACATTTACCTACAAACAAAAAATTTAAGTTAATTGATGGAAATTAATTTCTTCACACTAGCCGTGTATAGGCTAAGGTTTTGAATGGCTAGAGTCAAACTGAAAAATTCAATGCCATGGCCAGGATTTAAATACGAATCTCATGGTTTCTGTCCAAGAAACAATAGTAAGTCGCCACAAATGGTGTACATCGAATGTGAGAGCCCTTAGTGGTTTACCGGGAAAATATGAATCAGTTGGAGAATTTCAATGTCATGACGGCAAGTTGGCCATGGTAGCTCAATGGGTAAGAGCAACTGGATGCAAATCAGGAGATCCAAGGTTCAAATCCCACCCATGGCATTGAATTTTTCAGTTTGATTCTGTCTATTCAAAATAGAAAATAATTGCTTAACTTTATTTTTCCAAGATGACAATTAAAACTTAACTACTACCCCTTGTTGAATGGGATGCTGAGAACCATAGAAGTTAAAGAGCATCCATAAATAAAAACTCGATCTCTAGCAAATTCTATAAAGTAAATAAGCAAACAGAACAAATAAATGCAGGCATGGAGATAAATGTGGGTACAAATTCTCTTTTGATACACAAAGAAGTAAATGAACATACATAAAGATGGTTAAAGTTTAAAGAAATATAGTAACAGTGACATCCTAATTATACTTTTATGTTTATTGAGTTGGTTGTAGTACTACAGTTTATGTATGAGACACTAGTTTTGGAAGCCATTGCTTCGATTTTTCATTTACAGCTAGTCTCTCACAAATTAAAGTGTAAGTGATGTACCAGCTCCACCAATAAAAACATTTGCAAGTTCTTGCCTAGTACATAAATAGCTTGATTTTGAAGAAGGGTAGTATTTTCAGAGTGCTTAAACTATTGCTTATATTTCACTGTAAATAGCATGCTAATTCAGGTTACATGTACATATAGAGTTGCTGGCTTGTTTATACATGGTGCTGGACCTAAGAAAAATGGAGAGTAACAGTGTTTACGGGGATGCTTATTGCTTGGTGTACTGGTAACAGTTTCTCTTTCTTTTTTTCTGAGAAAATCTTCTGCTGTTAAATAAAACTTTTTCTGCAAGGAAACCTTTTCAGAATGAAATTGAGGATAAAATTGAATGCTATATATCTTTTTTCTTTCTTCTTTCTTTTTTTCTTGGAATAAGTGCATAATATTGATTATATTTAGGCATTGTTTTGATAGTTTGGTGGTTTTGCAGAAAATGAACTTATTAAATTGAAAGCTTTGCCCTTATTTCCCTTCTTGCACTTCTAAATGTGATGTGGCGAGTGGTTAAAGCACCCTTTAGAACAGGTAGCCTATAATAGAGCAGAAGTGCGCATACAAAACAGTAACATCATTTTACGTTTCCCAAGTTCATTATTAATAATCTATATTTCTAGTCTGTATGCAACAGGTTTGTGTCAGAAAAAGAATTTCTCTGGAACAAAATTTTGGCACTACCAATGTTGCTGATATAATTCCTGTTTCCAGCTATGCTAAATAAACCTTACAGTTACAGATTTGTCTCATTTCATGCATTGAATATGTTTTGTATATATCCACAGCAGAGTTCTGAGGGCATACAGTATTTTTTTTTTTAAATATTTAGTTATACTCTTAGTGCAATTTAGTGAAAAACAAACACAAAAAACACAAACTTAATTTTTTTTTTCAATTGCAACCAAAGTGTTTAACCCAAATTTATAATCTAGTAAGTCAAACTTCTAACTATATGAGACTTCCTTGTATACAAACTAGGGCTATCTTATAATGAAGTCTTCCACTATTTATATTCTAAAATTTCTACTGTTTTATCATTTATTGCTTGATTCTTTCATCCTTACTGCTATAATCCATTTTTCCCTTACTTTTTCCATTTTATGTGTTTATTCCCATATCTGCCAACATGTTAAGTACTATTGTTTCAGTAGCTTGTTCCTATGTACCCTCTCTCCATCTTTTCACCCAAGTAAACGGAAGCAAACAGCATGACTCATTAGTCTTGTAATGTAAATAATGTGCTCTTATTTATTTTTTTATTTATTTAATCTGCCATAGGAGTCAACCAGACTCATGGCATCGTCAAAAATACAGTTTATGCACAATGAGTTTCAAAAATATAAGTATGAATTACGATATAGTTGAAAATATTACAAATTAATATAAAGTCTAATACTATTTTTACTTATTGACAGGTATTGATGCCAATTTACTTTCCCTTCTCTTGATTATTCTTTAACCTAGTATGAAATAAGGTTATAAAGCAAAATGATATACTATGCAATGCACTTATTTAATGCAATGCATTTATTGTCAATAGATTGCAAAGCAGTTTCTGACCTTGTCAATTACAATTTCAATATTTACATATATATAACTTACAATACAAATGCCAATAGAATTACTATTCATCAATCGTGTACAATGCCTTATTTATTAGGTAAATTTTAAGCTCCTTTTTAAAAGTATTTTCTGAAATAGCTTGCTTAACAGAAGTCGGCAGTTTATTGTATAAAATCAGTGTCATTACTTTTGGATCTTTAATACTATTATTTATTCGAAAACCCTGTCTAAAAAAATGATTGTTGTGTCATGTGTTATAATTATGCATATCCCTATTTCTCAAGTTATCCTTTCCCAATCCATATATTATTACCCTATATACATATAATGACATAGAAGTGAGGAATAAGATGCTAAGTGACATGCCAACACAAAGCAGATGGGAGAAGTTACAAAACATGATGGCTTGGCAGTAAGATTTAAACAACAATGGTGGAAGTGGGATAACATAGAATTAGATTAAAACTAAAGAGTTGGAGAAGATAAAAATGAAGTTGGTGATGTATAAGGTGTGTGAATCTCTGCAGCAGAGCTATTTGTAGTGCTATGATGGCAACTAGAGATATGAAAAGAAATGAGAGGAAGTGTATGATGGCAGCTGCATTCCTGTATACATTTATGCTGTTTTATTCTGAAAGAAGTCACAGTAGGTAATTTCAGAGGCCAGTATTCCAATAAGATTTATAGTTTAATTGATGGAAATTAATAATTTCATCACACTAGCCGTATATAGGCTAAGGTCTGTGATAGATAGAGTCAACATGAAAAATTCAATGCCATGGCCGGAATTTGAACCACGGATCTCCTGGTTTCCGTCCATTCACTCTAACCCATTGAGCTATCATGGCCAACGTGCCATCCTGACATCAAACTCTCCAGTTGACTCATATGTTACCCTGGTAGACCACAAGGGGCTCTCGCATTCGACTGGACAGAAACGAGGAGATCCGTGGTTCAAATCCCAGCCATGTCATTGAATTTTTCATGTTGACTATCAAAGACCTTAGCCTTTATACGGCTAGTGTGATGAAATGATTAATTTCCATTAATTAACTAAAATAATAAGAGTTAAATGATGAAGCCTGGGACTCAAGTACTTATGACAGTAAGTCGCCATAAACGGTGTATCTCGAATGCGAGAGCCCCTTGTGGTCTACTGGGGTAATATGAGTCAACTGGATAGTTTGATGTCAGGACAGCACCTTGGCCATGGTAGCTCAATGGGTTACAGCAACCCGATGGAAACCAGGAGACCCGTGGTTCAAATCCCGGCCATGGCATTGAATTTTTCATGTTGACTCTATCAAAAACCTTAGCCTGTATACGGCTAGTGTGATGAAATGATTGATTTCCATCAATTAACTAAAATAATAAGAGTTAAATGATGAAGCCTGGGACTCAAGTACTTACTAAGTCACCACAAATGGTGTATCTTGAATGCGAGAGCCCCTTGTGGTCTAGCGGGGTAATATATGAGTCAACTGAAGAGTTTGATGTCAGGACGGCACGTTGGCCATGGTAGCTCAATGGGTCAGAGCGACTGGACGGAAACCAGGAGATCCGTGGTTCAAATCCCGGCCATGGCATTGAATTTTTCATGTTGACTCTATCAAAGATCTATAGTTTGTTTATAAGCAGTACAATTGAGTGAATATACTCACATTGAAAGAAAAACAACTTAAATTATTTATGCATGTAGAATGTACCAGTGAGGTCATAGCTGTAAGAGACTATCTTTAGTCTCAGAAATCACTATAAGCACAAGTAGGCTATACTGGACAAACACTGAATATAATAAACAGGCTAAATTTTTTGTTTCTAACTACTTGCTATAAGTGTAAAAGTGTAAGATGCACAAATCCATCATATAACAATTTAGTTCTGTTATATATTAAAATCAAATGTAAGTAAATTTTAATCACCAATTAACGGTTAAAAGCTTAATTTATTTACTTTTATGCACATACTATTCTTTACATCTTAATGTATAGAATTTGTTATTGGAGGTACAGTTAAAAACACTTAAGTTCAATTGATATTCAAGTCTCAAGTTTCAAGAATGTTGGTGCTCATCACTAGGAAAGAGTTATTGCAGGGGCTGGAATATTCTGGCCTATGTTTAATGTGCTACTGCTTAACATTAGTTGGTATTAAGGTAAGATTAACAATTATTTTTCAATAACAGATCTGACAGCTCCAGTTGCAAAATATTACAAATAACAGTTTTAAAATAAGTCTAGTATGTCCACAAGTATTGTTTGTTTGTTTTGTTCATTTGGTCCAATCATTGATTCCTTCCTATACTGATTCTTGTGTAGATATTTTCAAACAAAACAAAATGTTCACACTATACTCACTATATGTATATAAAGCAATTCTTTTTGTTGTAAGTAAGGTAAATTTGAAGACTGCTGATGTACACAATTATAATACCAGATGCAACAAGGACTATTTTAGAGACTCTACTTCTAAACGATCTACTGATAGAGATGTTTTTATAATGGGACAGATTTTATTTAATAGACTGCCAATATCAATTAAAGCATTAAATGTTACGAAGCAATTTCAAAACAAATTAAAATACTTTTTAATGGATAAATGTTTGTTCAAAGTTGATGATCTGTAAATATGTTTTTATACTGTTTATATTTTGCTCTATATCCTATAATTGTAAACTTTTAGATTGTAATTGGCAATGTCAGAAACTGCTTTGTAGTCTATTGACAAATAAATAAATCATTGAGCAGCACTTGAAGACATTGAACACGTCATACAGAAAACAACCCTCACCAAAGTAACATAAAACGTTGGCCATGCACTACCATCATCATACATCAAAACATGCCTTTTTTTATTTTGTCATCACTACCAAACATATAACATATGTAACATTTTAAGAACTATTACTACTATACAAAATATTATACAATTACTCATCCAAGAAAAATAGGTCAACCATTCGTTTATGGAGATAATACTTTAAATAAAATACAGTGTTACATTACATTCCCTTTTTAGCACAGGACACTTTAACAATCATCCATAAATTCCTGCACTGAGTAATATAGGACTTGCCTGTTAACAAGAACACTAGTACAACAGTGTTTCAATAATTACCTGTGTTTTCAAAACAGATGTTGTTGCTAAGGCAAGTTGATGTGTTGGTGTTACCATCATGTGCTGTCATTTGCTACCCATTGCGAAACAAAGATGGTAGTGATTAATAGGTAGTTTGGATTTGGCAGACATTTTAGTCATTCAACCTATTTTTGTTAAAATGGAAAAAGTGCAGTATCGTTAGTGATTTACTTTTCACTTTTGGATGGGGAAACTTACGAGAAGATAAAACAAAATAGATGCTGTTTATGGAAATCTTTTGCATCTATGATAAAAGTGAGATATTAGTTCAATGACTAAACATTTTTTATGGGCATCCAGGACTGCTGGAAGATGTGTTTACCAAGGAAGTCATTGAAAAAGTCTGATATAATTGTTCCTGACCATTGAATGAAAATTTGCAAATTGACAAATTATCAACAGGAACAGCAATTCATATTTTGCATGGTAAGTTGGAGATAAAAAGTTGTTAGTACAATGGGTGCTGTGTTTGCCCAAATTGGATTAATAGGCAGGTGCAACTTTTAATTTTGAAGCTATGTTGGAGCTTTATCAATGAAATCCAAAGGGCCTTTTGCTTTGAGTTGTCTTTACCAGTGAAAGCTGGATTCATCATTTTACTCTGGAAACTAAACAACAATCAAAACAAGGGTTGCTTCTCGTGAGTCTTCTCCAAAGTAGGTAAAGATGCTTCTGACCTGAAAAGTGGCGGCAGCAAATTGTAGCCATAGACTTCTTGTAAAAAGGAACAACTATTATTGGACAATATTAGAGTAAGTTACTGGCTCAATTTGACAAGAAGTTGAAGGAAACATGGTTCTCTTTGACAAAGAAAAAAGTGCTGTTTTCACTGCGACAAGGTACCAGCACATTCATCCAGTGTTATTGCTGCCAAATGGTATGAATTGCATTATGAGTTTTTGCTGTATTGCTTGCACCCCATATTCACCTGATCTGGCTCCCTGCTATTTCTTCTTGTTCCGAAACACGAAGAAAATTCTCATGGGAACAAAATTTATATCAAATGAGGTTATTGTTGAGACAGAGATATATTTTGCAGAGCTTGAGAATTTCTAATTTTTTGGAAAGGTTAAAAAGTGGCAGGAAGATGACAGAAATGTATATCTTGCATGGGGGCTGTATTGAGAAATAAATAATTTGTATCTGAAAAAACTGACACCTTCATTCCTAACAGAGGTACTTATTGAACTGCCCTCATACATACTTGATATAGTTATTGCTCAATTAACTCATATTAATGGAATTAATAAACATCACCAGCATCATCATATAATTATCATGTTTCCATGATAGTTATTGTGTGATTCAAAATGACATCTCTGCATCTCAAATGGTATGTCACTTGATTATAACAGCTGTTCAGTAGCATAATTAAATCTATTAGTCTGGAAGCTTTCTAGTGGAACTTGGAAGTTGGAAAATACAGATAGAGTTGTAATGCAGCAATACATTATAATCAGACTTTTGGAACAGTTTATAGAAATATTTTGAAATCAAGTTAATGCAAATTTGTAATATTATTGTTTTGGAATTATATAACAGGACTTATGGCTTGTTTTTGGAATGCTTCCATTGTAGTGACCATTCCAAATAGTGCATTATTTTTTCCTACATCTAGTTGTATGCTAAATTATTTTCGGAATACTGTCCACTAGCCCATATAATATGTGGTAATAAAAAATTGATGGCATATCAAAGCTGTCATTTTTACTGAATTGAAACAATTATATCCTCTAATAGCCCTAACTCTGTCATAGTAAGCTGACATACAAGGACTCAAAAATCTGATAGTGCTAGATAGATAGTCAACATGAAAAATTCAATGCAATGGCCTGGATTTGAACCACGGATCTCCTGGTTTGCATCCAGTCGCTCTAACCCATTGAGCTACATGGCCAACTTGCTGTCATGACATTAAATT
The DNA here is from genome assembly GCA_030765055.1 of Mantis religiosa. Taxonomy (NCBI): domain Eukaryota; kingdom Metazoa; phylum Arthropoda; class Insecta; order Mantodea; family Mantidae; genus Mantis; species Mantis religiosa. The sequence goes on from CM060959.1 coordinate 95,704,873, forward strand.
CTCCATCTGACTCCTATATTTCCCCTGTACACCGCTAGGGGCTCTCGCATTCGAGATACACAGTTTGTAGCGACTTACTATCGTAAGTATTTGAGTCCCAGGTTTCATCATTTAACTCTTGGTATTTTAGTTAATTGATGGAAATTAATAATTTCTTCACACTAGGCATTAAATAGGCTAAGGTTTTTGATAGAGTCAACATGAAAAATCCAATGCCATGGCCGGGATTTGAACCATGGAATGGTCGTTATAAGAGCGACGGGACGGAAATCAGGAGATCCATGGTTCAAATCCTGGCCATGGCATTGAATTTTTCATGTTGACTATCTATCAAAAACCTTAGCCTATATATATATGGCTAGAGTAAAGAAATGATTAATTTCCATCAGTTAACTAAAATAATAAGAGTTAAATGATGAAACCTGGAACTCAAGTACTTACGATAGTAAGTTGCCACAAACGGTGTATTTCGAATGCAAGAGTCCCTAGTGGTCTACCGGGGAAATATAGGAGTCAGATGGAGAATTTAATGTTGTGACGGCATGTTGGCCATGGTAGCTCAATGGGTAAGAGCGACTGGACAGAAATCAGGAGATCAGTGGTTCAAATCCCGGTCATGGCATTGAATTTTTCATGTTGACTCTCTATCAAAAACCTAAGCCTATATAGGGCTAGTGTGAAGAAATGATTAATTTCTATCAATTAACTAAAACTTGATAGTGCTATTTACAACAAATAGCCCAAGAGTATCCATAATTTGTTTTGCTATCAATAAATCTCTGTGTGTACCTTTTGCAGTCAGAGATTATTCAAATATTCACCTAATGAAAGAAGTAGGTAAATGAACACCAGAGTTCAAGGATTGGAAGACATTGATCTTCTGATAATAGAGAAAAAACATTGAGTAATTGTCAGCTCATCAAAGTTTTGAACTGGAGACCTTTGTAGTATGAAGTGGGCTTAGGAAGTAAACTAGAGTCTTGTTCTATAGTTTTTGGAATTATTTATTTTCTTATATTTACTGCAACCATTTTGAAGTACTTCCAAAACAGCACATGGTAGTAAAACTCTTGATTTAATACTTTCACATATTTGAATCATTTAGTAAATTATTATGATTTTCTTTTATTTTGAGAGAATGTAGGCTTTCCCAGCTGGGATCAGGTATAACTAGAAGTTATTTCTGGGCTGTTATGCTGTGTTTTGCTGGAATTAGAATTTTCAGATATTTTGTACACAACTGCAGCAGACATCTTCAGTGACGTGGTTGTAGTCTCCTCGGAAAAGTTTGCATAGTGTCTGAAGTTTTGACTGAGTTGCTTATTTATCCTGTGAGTAACTGCCATTGATTGATTCGGATGGCGGATGACAGGAGGGAGGGGGCGGGCCTCATGCGTGCTGTTGCTCCCTTCAGATTGGTTCACTACTATCTCTTCTGTTTTGTGTCATTTCTTGCCTGCTTCAATGACACAATACAGGACAAAACTTCCGGAAATTCTAACTCCAACAGACTATGGCATAACAGCCAGGAAATAACTTTTAGTTATATTTTTTTTTCTTCTTAATTCTACTACAAATCTGTACAAGAACAGGTTGTATCCCATATATGTGTATGAGTGAAAGTGCACTCGTGTGCATGCGTACACACACACACACACACCACACACACCGCACACACCGCACACACCGCACACGCACACGCACACGCGCACACACGCACGCACACACGCACGCACGCACGCACGCACGCACGCACACACACACACACACACACGATATAATAAACCTATTTGGATTATCATGCATCACAAATCGACTGGAATGCTACTTTTCAAGTATTTAAACTTGCATCAGTCAAATACACAGTTTTGTAGATTAGTGGGTGAGTAAGTATATGTTTCTTATAATCTCCAATTTGCATTGCATTTACTTGAATTTCTACAAAAGATAGCTGCCGTCAGTGTGTAAACACATTTTAGAGGTTTACTAAACTTGACTTGTATCATTTGCATGGAAGTGCAACCATTACTGGTGGTAGAAACAACAGAGTTTGATTTAATAGTCTTATGACCATCCTTGAATGTAGCAATATAACTTTTGAACCCCAAAATCAGATATTGATACTGAACAACATTTTGGTCCTGTTTTAATAGAAAAGGGTTACTTAATTTTATCTAGCATACTTTAAATGTAAGCAAACAAGGTTTAGAATAAAATATAATTCTTTTGTTTTAAGAAAGTGGAGAATTCTAGGTGTATGAAGAAGAGATACACATAGCCAGAAGCTTTCAAAGTATAACTCATCGTAGTAACCATTGGCTTGGAGTTGCAATGTATAACTCATAATTTATAGGCATGATTTTTGTGAATTTCTGTTCTCAGTAACAGAGTTTTTTGTAGAAATGTTTAGCCAGTAATATTTGATTTGTATGCATGCATTTATTATCTACTCCTTAATTAACTCTCTCAATTGTCTTGTGATAGGGTGACCAAATGATTTTGGCATAAAAAGAGGATTACTATTTTTTTTAAATAGTGCGCAGTTTATGGTCATACAAGATGGTCTGATTTACTTTTTCACCTTCTTTTAGATTTGAGACCTTTTGTAGACTCAAAGCTGTAAGTAATTGGTCTGAGGAGCGCAAAGGGAATTTTATCTACATCAGAATTTATTAGTTGAATCTCATTTTCAATTGGAATTTGATAATAGCCATTTTCTACCTAACATTTACAATTTAGCTGAGGGCTATAATGAATCTGATAAGAAACTACTGACTATTCAAATACTTTTGTGATCTGAATTAGAATTGCAGGTCTAGGCCATTTTACTAGAGAATCTAGATGAAAACAAAGCAACCATATATTTTGTTTAAAAATAGGATGAAAGTGCCTTTTAGTTCCAAAGTTTTGCTGCAGTAAAGAAAGTATAAATACAGTTGTTTGTATATAATTAGATGAAAACTAAATTATCCAAAAATAAAATGACAAATGGAAAAATTTGAAATTAAGTGAATGTCAAAAGCAACAAGATATTGAGAATGCACTATTATTCCAAGATAAATACAATGCTTAAAATTATTCTACAATTTTTATATTTATTTGGGGTTTGCTTATACATTCTACGACATTGTAATCTATTATACACTATTCTTAATGAGTACAGACTATGATATAATGAAGCACAAAATTAATATAATTTTGAGTGCAGTAGTACATCATGCTCCATATATTGCTAGTATGTACCTAGAACATATTTCATTATGATCTTCCTAACATCCTCAGCTAATAGATAGTCAACATGAAAAATTCAATGCCATGGCCGAGATGTGTACCATGGATCTCCTGATTTCCGTCCAGTCACTCTTACTCATTGAGCTACCATGGCCAGTTTGCCATCATGACATTAAATTCTCCATTTGACTCGTATATTTCCCCGGTAAACCACTAGGGGCTCTCTCATTCGAGATACACTGTTTGTGGCGACTATCGTAAGTACTTGAGTCCCAGGTTTCATCATTTAACTTAAAACGATAAATTAAGAGTTAAATAATGAAGTCTGAAACTCAAGTACTTACGATAGTAAGTTGCCACAAAAGATGTGTCATGAATGCGAGAGCCCATAGTGCTTTACCGGAGAAATATATGAGTCAAATGGAGAATTTAATGTCATGATGGCAAGTTGGCCATGGTAGCTCAATGGGTAAGAGCGACTAGACAGAAACCTGGAGATCTGTGGTTCAAATCCTGGCCATGGCATTGAATTTTTCATGTTAACCCTATCAAAAACCTTAGCCTATATACAACTAGTATGGAGAAATGATTAATTTCCATCAATTAACTAAAATAATCCTCATCTAATGTTGACTCAGCCAGGGAATGGATGTGATTTGAGGATGTCAGGAAGGTCCTAATGGAATGCATTCTAGGTAAACACCAGCAATATTTAGAACGTGGAGTACTATTCGACTCAACATTGTATTAATATTATATACTACCTGAAATGTTGGAGGTCATCTCTTACAATATAAACTGCTGCAACTGTTTCAAGCTCATGGGTGTCTTGCAAATACTCTATCTTTCAAAAATCATACAAAAAAGTAAGAACGAAAGAAAAAAAGGTTTTAGTAGTTTTATAATTTGAGTCACATTTAATGACTGTCTTAAAATCAGCACCTTTTGGAAATGTAACTAAATGGTTTTGTTTCACTAACCAAATAGAGATGAAATGCCAGGTAAACAATTTAAGGAATAACTTGTTGATGTGTGTTTGGAGGAATTTAGTAACAGTGACGTCAAAATTAATATAAAAATTATTTGTGGTTGGTTTATTGACACTCGTCACTTATGACGAGTGTCAATAAACCAACCACAAATAATTTTTATAATAACTTGTTGATTAAGAATGACAAGAAAAATCTGAATATATTTGAAGTTGCATTAAATAGGCAATGTAATGCACCATGGCATAATCCTTTGGAGCATCAAAGGAACACCTTTGACCTCAAATGCTTGGAACTGCACAAAAATATGCTTAAGATAACAAGTGATGGTTAAAACAACAGTGATCTGTGTAATTTCCATGCAAAACTCCTTTCTCATCTGCTAGCGCCATTAGATGGTGGCATGTTGTAGCTGCTTTAACCAGTGCTCGAGTTGCATGAATGGTATAGCTGCTGTATGTATGCATCTCTTGGAATGTTTGGGTGCAGGTTATTGTGTAAACTGTGTACAGTGATATCATGAGAATTAATCCTACAAATGTAGTCCAAATATTAGGGACAATGCTGTGACATGCTGAATATGGAGGTGACATCGGATTCGAGGATATGGGGTTGGCGGATATGTTATGTCGCATTATAATTCAGAAGTACGAGGGCTATCCAGAAAGTAGATTACGTTTTCGTCTGTTTCCGCTAGGGGCGTGGCTAGCGCGGCCATCTTGGGGTCAGAGCGTTGCGCAGCTCAGTCGGCATCTAGCCGTGCTAGTGAGAGGTTCGTGCTGTGCTCCGTTCAGATACTGTGACGGTTTGAAATGTCTGCGTTAATTGAAAATCCCGCGAGCTGCGAGGTGCGTGCAGTAATAAGGTTTCTGAATGCAAAAAACTGTAAACCGATAGAAATCTATCGGCAGCTTTGTGAAGTGTATGGGGACAACATTATCACTGAAGGTGGAGTGCGTCAGTGGGTCATCAGATTTAAAAATGGCCGAACCAATGTTCACGACGAAGATCAAAGTGGGAGACCCAGCATAGTGACTGCCGAACTTGTCGAAAAAGTCGATGCTAAAGTCCGTGAAAATCGAAGGTTCACAATAACGGAACTTTCTTTGAGTTTTCCACAAATTTCGCGAAGTTTGTTGCACGAAATCATCAGCGAAAAGCTTGGTTACCACAAGTTTTGTGCAAGATGGATTCCAAAAATCTTGACAGAGGACCACAAAAATCAGCGAATGGCTGCAGCGTTGAACTTTTTGGACGTTTACCATAAGGATGGTGACTCTTTACTCGATCGCATCGTTACTGGTGACGAAACATGGGCGAAACACGTGAACTGTGAAACGAAATTACAATCAATGCAGTGGGGGCACACAAGTTCTCCCCAAAAACCCAAGAAATGCATGCAAACAATGTCGGCAAGGAAGACGATGGCGACTGTTTTTTTGGGACAGAAAAGGTGTGATTTTGGTGGACTTCCTGGAAAGAGGCACTACAATAAACTCTCAAAGGTATTGCCAAACTCTCCAAAAACTCAGAAGAGCCATTCAAAACAAGCGCAGAGGAATGTTGAGCTCTAAGATCTTGTTGATTCATGACAACACCCGGCCCCACACGGCAAATGTCACTCGTGAAGTTCTTGAATCTTTTAAGTGGGAGTTGTTTCCTCATCCGCCGTACAGTCCCGACCTGGCACCGAGCGACTTCCACCTATTCCCAGCAATGAAGAAGTGGCTGGCTATGCAGCGTTTTGATGACGACGCACAGCTGCAAGAAGAGGTAACGAAGTGGTTGAAGGCGCAGGCGGCCGAATTTTTTGACGAAGGAATTTCCAAGCTCGTACATCGCTACGATAAATGCCTTAATTTGAATGGTGACTATGTCGAAAAGTAGTATTTGAGTGTGGCTTTCATCTGTATATAATAAAATTTGTTTCCTATACTTTGTTTACTTTTTATTCCAAAACGTAATCTACTTTCTGGATAGCCCTCGTATAATGGGGATTACACAGAAATACTTGATATTATGCTGTATAGATATCCTGATTTTGAAGAACAGGAGGAGTTTGAACCTGAAGAAAGCTGTTCAAGCAGTACAGAACGTTCATCTCCAGGAACAGTCAAGTTAAAGTGAGTACTCCATCCAAAATATGAAGGTCCAGTGTATTAGAAGATATTGATGACAGTATAGTAGAGAGGTTTATGAAGACTATTGCAATCGTGGCTTCAGTTCCTATAACAAACTAATATGCGTTATAAGTACATTAAAAGTACTTTAAGCAGTAGAGGATTTTTGGCGCTGTTTATTGAAAATGTGATGATATACTCACGTCATTGAATTATGAATTTCCCTCCTATGGTATTACATCTTGTTACTTTGTTTCTCTCTATTAAAATTTCACTTGAGGTACAATGCAACGTTTTGCATGAAAATGACACAGACAACTGTTTTGTTTATGATTGATTGCTATTCTAATCAGTTTTCATGTGGTTCTGAGTGTTTCAGATCAAAGGTTTCCCTTGGAAATTAATTGTTCTTTCACATTTGCCATGTGTAGGCTGAGTGTGGAAATGTTGAGTCAAACTGAAAAATTCAATGCCATAGCCGGGATTTGAACCACGGATCCATATCGGCACGTTGGCCATAGTAGCTCAATGGTTAGAGCGGCTGGACGGAGACCAGAAGACCTGTGGTTCAAATCCCGGCTATGGCATTGAATTTTTCGCTCTGAATACGTTTCCACAAGGTTTTCCTTGTCAGCATTATGATGCAATTGAGGAGCTATGTTAGGTAGTGATTTGTAGGTCACAAAATCAACATTCTGACTTGTGGAAGTTAGTGCTAACCACATTGTCTCCCCATATTGTCTGGATGACCCTTCACTTCTGTCATGGCATGTGGACATAAAGTTGAAGCTGATTGATATTCCTAGGCCCATGATGACTTGTCTTGCACAGATTATTTGTGACTAATATATGGGTTTCAAATTGACATATCAGCATATCCTAGCAATTAAAGTATATGTACATAATCTGTATATAATTAAGAATATAATGAACAACAGCTGCTCTTCTACTTGTTCACATATATCTGCCTGCTTCAATTACAGATATACTATTTCAAAGAATATACAGTTTTATACATTGTATATAGTGGCACAGACATGTATCAAGGATTAAAGTTATATTGAGTATTTTAATTGCATGTGTTGGAGTAGCTCAGAAGTATATCCAAGGCCAATTTTTTTTTTTTGTTGAGTAATCTTATTCCTTTTGTACATATTTTGTGTTTGAAGTTTATAGAAAGTTTACAAGAATTAAAATACCAGCATGGTTTTGTTGCACATTGTGTTAAACTCCCGATCATCTTATTATACCTGCACATTAACATCCACGTTTCTCAAGTTTGTAGATACATAATTGTGCAGAACTTTATTTTGCTGGATTGCAGTGATATTTCCCGGTGCATGATATTGATTTTACTGTATTTTGAAGTGTGTATAGTAAAATATTGGTGTTTATTTAATATTTGTATTAGAATATTTTTATAATTTTGAATTCTGTCATGTTGATTTGTGTTCAAAACTAAAATAATAGTGTATTAAAAGTCATATTCATGTTTCTCTTATTTCAATAGTTGGTTGTAGCATCTTTAATGAAGACTTGTTTTAAAACAACAAATATCACAAAATAAAGAAGGCAGTCTGACATGTAGCATCATTTAGGGCATCTTTCATGTGAAGTTGAACAGTTTTTTTTTTTCTCTGATTACCCTCCTTGTGTGGAGGACCTACTTGCCCTGGGATGTAAAAGTCAATGCCTATGGTCAGATGTCTGTTGTGGAGCAAATAGACTGAATCAGAGAGTATCAAGAATGAGTGATCAGCTTGATACTTGGTAAAAAAGGGAGGAATTGAAGAGTATGAAATATCAGTGAAATAGATGGAAGGAAAGATTTGTGTGCTGCAAATTATTATTGGTGGAATGAATAGGAAACCATGGAATCTGAGAAAACCTTCCAAGACATCCTTTGTCCACTACAAATCTCAAATATGGTCCTGGGGATCAAAACCCAAGACTGCCTTGGTGAGAGGCAAGTGATTAGATACCTTCAAAACAAATTGACAAAGTGAATATTGTATAAATTAGAAGTTAAGAAACAAAGACTGAAATGTTTAGCGGTAAATCGTAAGAATATCTTAAAAATCGACTAAACCATCTGAAAGTTTAAATGTAATTATGCTAACATTTAAAACTAAAGAACAGAGTTATCTTCCAGGCTTGTAGCTCATGGTCCAGTAGGATTGAAATAATCCAACATTTCACCAAGGACTGCACTTAGCATCTTCAAAAGGAGTGATCTGTGCTACTGATTCATTCAAGCTCTAACTAGTACAGATGACTCCTTTTGAAATGTCCAAGCGCAGTCCTTGGCAAAATGTTGGGATATTTATATCCTACTGGACTACGGTCTACAAGCCTGGAAAATAATTCTGTTTTTCATGACACCAGCCGTGAAAGCCTCAGGAAATAATATTTAAAACTGACATTCTCTGTTTTTCTTTGTGATTTTAAAGTATGTAATTTTACATCACTATATTTATATTATTTTATTTATTTCCATTCCATTCAATTACGCATTGTTATACATACTTATTACTACACTGAGTTGCTGCTTACCCTTGGGCCCAATAGACTCAAATGGGTCCCTATTTGCATCTTATCTAAAATAACTTCATCTTCCTTTTCGTCGTGTTTACTTAACTTCCTCAACCATTTGGCTCTTACTTTGCCCATAAAGTTAACAGTTTCAATTAAATATGTATAATATATAAATCATTTATTTAGTTTTTGTAAAGAATATCTTTTAAATTTAGAATTTATACACTTTATGCTAACTCAAATTTAAGGCTTCATTCAGAACTTCATTTTAAACCAAGTTAAGATATTTTATTCTTTCTATAGTAACCATTAGATATTCTCTTCTGCTGAAAACAGATGCACACTAAATATTTTTCTTGATAGCTTAATTTGATATTGGATTTACCAGCATAATGCTGTGATTTTTGGTATATAATGTTGTAGTGTTACGCTAATTTGTGCTAGATTGGTATCGTATTTAAAGCAGTACTTTAGATAGAGCACATAGCAAGAATATATTAACTGTTAATGATTAGAATTTGAGCTTGCTTTTCTAGTCTGTGTGTTACAGTTAGAGTAACATTCTTTTACCTTATTGTTATGTTTTTAAGGATACTTTTCCTGACTTAGCCTTAGACAGTTATGTGATATATTTGTTTGTCGTGTGATAGCAGCTTTCTCTGAGCCCACATCGTTCTCTAATGGATGAGGAATGGTTTCATGGAGTTTTACCACGGGAAGAGGTTGTGAGATTACTAACACGCGAGGGAGATTTCCTTGTTCGTGAAACAACACGAAATGATGAGTGTCAGACTGTCCTCTCTGTCTGTTGGGGTGGCCACAAGCATTTCATTGTACAAACTACCCCAGAGGTAGGTATGAATGTTTAGTAATTATAGTAATCAATAATCTCACGCTGTACTATAGCAGCAAGTCAGATTGTATGGATATGTATCAGGTGTCTCAAATGATTCTCCGCACTGAGGGGAATGCGCTAATGCGCTCAAGTCAGTTATATTGGAAATGTATTGATTTCACTTCGCAATATTAACTTCAGTTTGCGAAAGCACCCTTCTCACTGAGGAGGAAGAGATAGGAGGAAGGAAGAAAGGATGTTCTGTACTTGCTCAAAGGTCAATGCTGCTTCTCCATACCTTCACTACCAACTTAACCATACCCATATACAGTCTGCCTCGGTAGCGTAGATGGTAGCATGTCTGCCTCACATTCAAAGGTCCCAAGTGTGAATCTTGGTCAGGGTGAGTTACCTGGATAAGGTTTTTCCGGGGTTTTCCCTTATCCTTAAAGACGAATGTCAGGTAACTCTAAGCTCCATAGACCCTGGACTCATTTGAATATGTATCTGAGACTCATTTGAGACACTCATTATTTTAGAATGAATTATTTGCAGTTGTCTGACTATAACGATTACTAATTGATTAAATAAATTAATTGAATGTGGATAATGTTTACACTATACCTCATTGTAAAAAATTAGAACATGTTTTGGAACCTTTGCTCCCATTCTCAGTTAACAGCTGACTGGTTGAAGTTTTATCGTCTCATGCTCTCTTGATGGTGGAAGTCTCTGGTGATGATATGGACTTGCTAAGCTGGTCTGATATTGGGAGATCAAAGTTTATAATTTGATCCTTGTTTTCAGTGATGTGAATGTTTTTCCATACTGAAAGAGAACAGCAAGATACCCAACTGGACTCTCAATATAGGAAAAAAATGCACATCACCAAAAACAAGGTCTGAGTTATTAATATAACCATCAGACCAGCTTAGCAAGTTCTGCCAAAGATCTCCACCATCAAAAAGCATGAGGCGACCAATTACATCAACTAGTCACTTGTTACCTGAGAATGGGAGCAGTGGTTCCTGAAACAGGTTCTGATTTTTCACAAGTAAGTAAGATTTAGGGCAAACAGAACCAGTATTCAATTACTGTGAACATCCCTACTGTTTAAAAAACTTCCAATTAATAGTGAAATAAATAGATTTATATATTATAATATATTCACAATCATAGGTACAATTAATTTTGTTATGTACATATGGGGTACATTTTATCTTCCCTGGCTTGCTTATGGAAATTCTGTACCTCAGTGCATAGTTACGTACACTTAAGAGCATGCATAGCTCTGGTAAAATGGTTGGTTTCTGTGCTCAGTACAGAATTAAATTAACAATACAATAATTGCTTTGTGTGCAGTGTGGAGGTAACGTGTCTGCTTACATTCAGGAGGTCTCGAGTTCAAATCTTGGTTAGGGTGACTTATCTGAATAAGGTGTTTTCTGAGGCTTTCCCTTATCCTGAAAGATGAATGTTGGGTAAATCTAAACTCTATGGACCCTGGGCACATTTGAGGTCATTTCACCTATTTCATTCTTTGTCTGATATGACTTATGTTGGAAGACATTAATTGAAAAAGAACTTTGTGCAGCAAGTATGTGAATAACACTTGCAGCACTCCAACTTAAAATTAATGTCTTCTTATAAAACAAGAAATTATAGTGCAACTTATGCAACAGGAGGTCAACATTGTAGAGTGTTACCACCTCTATGGGTTCAACAGTGGTAATAACAATGACAGTAGCGATGATAATAATTCCAGAAACCAACCATAATATATCATATAATTTGAATACTTCATGTGGTAGTCTGTCAATGCTAAATCATGTTTCGTAATTCTTGATTTTTATTTTATAGGGTCACTTTCGGTTTGAAGGTCCAGCATTTCCAACAATACAGGAGCTCATTACCCATCAATACCAAAGTGGGTTGCCTGTAACAGGACGATCTGGTGCTATTTTAAGGAAACCTATTATGCGTGAGAACTGGGAATTGAATAATGATGATGTTATTCTTCTAGAAAAAATAGGAAGAGTGAGTGCATAGACAATATATTTTTAATGTACTGATTTTAAACAGAGTTTATCTTTTTGCAAAATAGTGATGGATATGTCAACAGGCTTATATTGGACATGAAGAAATTAATTCTTTTAACTTCTGGAGGAATTGGGATGTCCTGTCCAGCCCCTTAGAAATGCCAAAACTTTTCACTGATGTAGCTTTATTTGTTCTTATTTTAAATACTAAACAAATGTGGATATTGAAAATTTTATTTCATAGCATTTCTATACATTTTTATCAATCATAGTTATATAGTTCTCTAAGAAACCAAGTATTGTTAACACACTAAGAATCATAATGATTCTTAGATCAGGTTGAGTACAAATGAATGAAACTAATTTATAATGAAGACATGATAAAAAAAATATGAGACAATATTGGATAGAAAAGTTCTCAAAATTTTCTGATATTAAATACTATATTGCTTAATTGGAACTGTAAGTGATACTTTCAGGTCGAGAATGCACATTGGGAATATGAGATCTAATAAGTCACTTACAGTTTGTGGTTAGCCAGTTACTATTTGCAATACTTGAAAAAACTGTAAAAAGCAATAATAAATAAAATTTACTACTATTCTGTTGGGTATTAATCATTTTCTAGTGGTACTGTATTATACTGTTGGCTGTTATGTCATTTCCTGAAAACTAGAACTGTAGGTATTAATAACTTGTTTCATCCTTGTTGCCATGACAATTGACAGATGTATTTGTAAATTTAGTGTACACAACCAAAAACATGTTAATGATCAACATTCAAAACATTCTTAATCATTCATATCGGAACTGCCTGTCCAGAACTGCCTGCTTATATCCAGATGATGGTCAAGTTTTTACATTCAAAATATAAACATTTAAAGAAGTGTAGAGATAGTGAAGCACAAGTTAAAATAAAAGTGAATCAAGAAAATATTGACACATTGTTTCATTCACACTGTTTTTCACAGGACATGTTTCAAGAGTTTATGATGGGATATTTTTATTTCTTTGTGCTTGTTTCCTGTTTCACTACTAAGGTTATATCACTATATTCTTAGGTGCTTATTTGAGTACTCTTGTGACAAGTACTTTATTTCATCCAGATAAATGGCCATAGATCACATTTCATTCATCTTGGTCATCCATTAGGCTGCCACATGTACTTTGGGTGTCATAGAAATTGTAAATCAACTTAACTATTCATCTGTGCACCAAGAGAGAATGTAGAAAATTCCCAATGATGTAGTTAAAACAGCTTTAACTCTTAATTCCTTCCAAATGCAAGCCTCGGAGTAACTACTGAGCCAATTTGATTGTTAAGCCATAATATAAATATTTTAGCAATAAGTGCACCAAAATCCTCAGATTTAATTTTACTCACCTTACTGTTAATTAGTTTACATTCCTTATGAATATATAAAAATGTACTCAGGTATGTATGTAATTTAATTGCATAGAACCTTCCAGAGCTTGAACATTAAGTCCTGGAGGAACTTTGTGTTTTGGCAATTTAAGACAATTTGATCTAATAGCAATGTAAATATTTGCAGGGAAATTTTGGAGATGTATATAAAGCACGTCTTAAAATAAACAAGAAGGAAGTAGCTGTTAAAACATGCCGGATGACACTTCCAGATGAGCAGAAGAAAAAGTTTCTTCAAGAAGGGCGTATATTGAAACAATATGACCATCCAAATATTGTGAAACTTATTGGCATCTGTGTACAAAAGCAGCCTATAATGATAGTCATGGAGTTAGTGCCAGGTAAGTTTTTCCTGTTTTTTGTATGTGTGTGTATGTGCTTGAAGCTAAACATATAGCTAAAGATCCAACAACTCTCATATTTTGAGAAATAAAACCTAAATATTTGTCTTTCTGTCTGAGATTTAAAAACATTAAAAAACAGGGTCCTTTGGTGCTACAAAATTGTTGTACCTTTAAGACATACATTTCATCCAATATGACTTAGAAAAGTTAAGGACGTAAATTACACACACACGCACGCACGCACGCACGCACGCACGCACGCACGCACGCACACACACACACACACACACACACACACACACACACACACACACACACACAAAAATTGTTATTCAAGTGTCTTACCAATTTTGAGACACTTTATTTGGAAAACTTTTCATTAATATCATTACACTTCCTCTACATTGACCTGGGACAAAGATGCCGGTAAAAATAAGGCAGTTTGTTATTAAAAATATCTAAATTTATATCTGTGTTATATAATTAAGAAAATACACTGGCAGAAAAAAAAAAAAGTTGCTACAGCCTTCACAACTGCATTGGAACATGGGCATACTATGTGGATATTGAGGGATTGATGGTGATTGTAGTGTTGTGGTCAGCAGGCAATAGATGACATTGTTCAGGCATGTGTCTCTGATCTGTGCCCACTTTGCAGATCACTGTGGTACCATCACAGTTAAATAGCAGTGTCAAAAGACAGTCTTAAAGTGAAGCCATACCACAACGATGTGAACATTAGCTATATGAGCTCACAGCTATATAGCTACATTTTACAGCTATAGCCATTTCAACGCAGGGTTGAATTGTTGGCCTGCATGTTGATGAATGAACCTATCGACAAATTGCAGCACATGTTGGACCCAGTGTGTTGGTGATGTATCAGTGTTTTCAGCAATTATCTTTGGAACATTTTCATTCCAGTAGACCAGGTTCTGAGCGGCCACATAGTACAAATGCATGTCTGGATCGGCGCATTGTACAGGCTTCATTGATGGCACAGCTCTGGACGAATTAATTAGGTGACTCGGAAAATTAGCTAACCTAAATTAGCAAAATCAGCATTTCAAAAACGGATTTTATACTGGAATAGTGGTTTTGATTTTTGATGGAGCTTCCCTCTGTACGTGAATCCAAAATTTCCTTAAAATGACCTTTATTTAAAGAATCGCTTTCATTATGTCCATGAAATGTCATTTCTTGTCTTCTTCCCTAATGGAATATTACATGAAAAGCCTGTTAAGCTTAATGTTCTCATTGTATTTTACAATATATGGACATGAGCTTTCCCGAAAAGCTCCTTCAATCCGACAAAATTATGTTCCTCATACCAACGAGTTTTAAATGTCCTGGTGTATTTTGAAGATGCTCTGCTGCAAAATGTTTCTAAACATAGCACTGGTGTTGGCCTACCGACATTTACCATGTTGCATATTTCATCATTTTTCCATAAAGAAAAGGTTGCTTGGAGAATGGAACACACCAAGTTGTGTGTTGGATTCATTGTAAATCCCTTAAATATGAAAAATTAAACACTTCTTATATCAGACAATAATCACTGATCACATAAAAAATTTCATTTTTACTCAGGATGCAAACTTATGATAAACAGTGGCACATGGCATGTGGGGCTCGCTTCAAGCCGGCTACCACTTCTACCAACAAATTTCTTTTCAAATAAACGAAAAAGTAAGAAGAAAGTCCTGTATTGTGTTGACAACACGATTTGGTGCGGAATACACAGTTTTTTTTTTTTTTGGAGGGTAATTTATGTCCTCCAACGTTAAGTCATATCAGACAATGAATGAAATGGGTGAAGTGATGCTCAAATGAGTCTGGGGTCCATGGAGCTTAGAGTTACCCGACATTCGTCTATCAGGATAAGGAAAAACCGGAAAAAAAAACCTTATCCAGGTAACTCACCCTGACCGAGATTCAAACTCAGGACCTCTTGAACGTGAGGCAGACACGTTACCATCGTGGAATACAAGAATTCTCCATAGCCATGGCAACCAGCAATGTATTCTGCCCCTGCTCTTCACCTACCGTATGTGTTATGGTCACCTTGGCCTTTTAATAACGAACCACTTAGTTGGGAAGTAAGCTAGCTGCATTATCGACGCGCGGGCGTCAAGAGAGTGGCTCCATTATAAAATATAATTTGGAGAACTTTTAAAACGAAAATTAAATGCTAGAATATAAAACATAACCATGTGAGTTAATAAAAAAAGTAGGTGACTCGGCGATTCAAACGCTTCAAGGAAGAGCTGCCCCTGCTTCATTGAGTGCTCTAACAGCAACCAGGGAAGTGATAAGAGCAAAAGTAGCATCTGGTTTGTTGGCACATATTGTTAACAACTTTCTTCTTACACAGAACTCAAATCATGTGTGCCTCTGGCTAGGGTACCTCTTACACCATAACACCATATGTACATATCTTCTGGTGTAGGGAAACGGTTAATTGGACAATGGAATGACACTCTGTTGTCTTCAGTGATGAGAGTAGGTTCCTGTACACTAGTGATGGTTGGTAAGCATATGATGTAGATCTGGTGAGCAAATTCATCCAGGGTGCATTTGCCCATGATACAAAGGCCGAACTCCTGGCATCAGAACAATTTCGAGGTTAATTAGCTCACCAGTTTACAACAAACCTAAGCTGAAGATGTACGTTCTGGATGTTATGGCTCTCAAAATGGGACACACTATTATTCGTCCACCTCCATATAACTGTGTTCTGAATGCAGTTGGGCTGGGGTGGGCAAAAATAAAGAATGTTTTCAGAGGACGCAACATTACTGATGATATGTCAGTCACAAATCTGTGGAAATTTGCTATAGAAGCATTCTGTTCCATAACCGAGACATATTGCAGAAGGTCCACAAGCTTGAAGTACAATATTGAAGAAACAATGGTGTAATAGAAAATGCAATTGAAATTATAATCAACATATCAGAGCGATGAAAGAGATGCACTGGAATCGGAAAGACAATTGTAGACAATTTCTTGATAATGTCTTTAAGTGGAGGCGAACCACATTGAAAGAAAATTTGTGGTATGTGAAGAACAGAGTGTCTCAGTCGACACTTAGTGTAATTTTAAAGGTCAACAACTTTGAATATGGTTTCTTAACTCATGCTTATTCTCATATGCACTGTGTACTACATTACTCCTATTATAGTATTTGTTTCACTAGTGCTTTCTCAATAAAATTTCTTGGACCTGTTTTATTTTTGATTTTATATATATAATCTAGAGTGTTCCATAAAAAATAGTTATCCAACATTATTTGCTGATGATACAAATTTATATATTTCTGGTTACAACTTGAGGTGCTTAAAATTTAAGATAGAACAGACAATGTCTGAATTGCTGAACTGGTTCAACATTAATACATAATTAATAAATACAGAAAAAACATCAATAGCTTTTCATCATAAACAAAATACACTTGCCAGTCATCCCTTTATAGAGTTCCAGGGCAAATATATCTCATGCATAGATAGTACAAAATTTCTAGGGGTATGGGTGGATAAAATTTAAAGTGGTCGGCTCACGTTCAAAAGCTATCACAAAAACTGAGTAAAATAACTTACGCTACCACAGTCATTTAAAAATCATGGACTTGAAATCTGTTTATCTTTATATCATGCATATTTTCAGTCTGTTCTTAGTTTTGGAATATTATTTTGGGGTAATTCAATAGGAGCAAAATCTATTTTTAAAATGCAAAAATGGGCAATTAGGATAATACTACATGTTAATAAAAGAACCAGTTGTAGGCCACTATTTAAGGAATTAAATATATTGTCCCTACCCTGTACTTGCATATATGAAACATTATGCTACATAAAAACTAATCTCAGTACGTACACAACAAACTCACAGATACATTCTCATGATACCAGAAGAAAAGATAACCTTCATGTAATCACACATAGCACAAGTTCTTTTGAAAAAAGTTTTGTATATACTGGTCTCCAGCTTTATAATAAATTACCCAATTATCTGAAGCAAATACCTGCACTGCATTGATTTAGGATTTGTCTCAAAAAACTTCTTTCACTCCATTGTTTTTATAGCATAAAGGAATATTATAATTACTTTGACAATTAATTTTTTAAGTTATTTTATAAATGTATACACAATGTCTTTATTTAATATTTTGAGGTAATAGCTCAATTTTGTAATTTATATCACATGTACATATTAAATATTGAAAAGCCTGTAAATAATTGTAAAGATCCTGGACGTGTTCTATATCATGTATTATGATCCAAAGAACGAATAAAACTACTACTACTACTGCTGCTGCTACTGCTACTGCTGCCACCGCCACTACTACCACTTTCATAAAATACATCCAAATATAACACAATTTGGGGCTATGAGATTATCTGAATATTTATGGTTACAATTGACTGGAGAGAACACAACTACATTTTAGCATTGTGAAGTACCAAGCCAAAAGCGAGAAGAGGGTCTCCCTTTTTGTAGCTGAACTCCTCCTTACTTCTCACTTAACATGACTGCTACCTGGGACTAGTTTTTCTGCAGCACTACTTTATATTCATTTAATAGTTTTTTTATAGATAGTCAGAATTTTGTTAATCGGGATTAGCTCCAGTCCCACCTAGTTTGGATAGAAGAGGTTCTGGTGTAGTAAGTGCTGTTCTCAAGCTCATTGGTTCAAACCTAGCCCAGATCAGTGGTTTTTACAAATGCTTAAAAATGATAGTTCCAAGTCAGCAGATATAACAATTAGTAAATGTTGACGATATTTAATAGTTATTCTTTCATATTAGTAATGTCTAAACAGTTAACTTCAGTGCTACAGCCATGGTTTGTATCCTAGCTGTGGCATTGAGCATTTCAGTCTGCTTCAACTTACCGATTGTTGTTGATGTGTGTTGTATATCAGTCCAAGGAATGTAGGTGCTTGGCATGTGACATTTGTCTTGACTGAGGTTTTGAACTGCTGCCAGCTAATCTGCAATTTGTTAAGGTTGAATGAGCAGTTTACTGATTCTTGGATGATGCTTACTGTAATCCCTGATACGTCTACAGTTCAGTGTTAATATAATTTCTTTGTTATAATACATTTCTTGTGAATTAATAGGAAGTTTCAAACTAGAAGTTTCTGGAAAAAAATTGCACTTAAGATTGGAGAGTAGCAAAGAAATATTTGATGGTAGTATTTTAGGATGTACAGGGAGATAAAAATATAATGCATAGAGAAAAATGCTTAGAGATATATGATAAATGGATGAAAGAGTTTTGCATAGAGTAAAAGTGAGGTTAGGAATTTAAAAGTTTTAAAACATACTGGAGGTTCAGTAAAGTGCCCAATATATGGGAAAATAAAATAGATTTACATTGTTACAAACAAACAACATAGTGAGAATAGGCACAACATGTGTTGGAATGATTTAAATGGAAAAATATTAATCAGAAAGATTATAACTGTATAAAAAAAATTATAATTGTAGGGAACTTGGCCTCAGGGGAAGCTGGATATAAATAGTCAATTCAATTAAATTTATTCATCCTTTAAATCTCCGTACAAGATTGTGGACACGTCAAAACAAAAATATTTAAAATTTAAGTACAAAATTTAAGTACAGAAATTACAATAAACATGTGTAAGAGTAAATGCCAAAATATAATAATATAACTTAATTTTCCAAATACTCTTGAATAGAATAAAAACATGCTTCACTTAAAAACTTATGTAGTTTTAGTTTAAAAACCTTTGGTTGTCAATCTGTTTTAAATAAAGAGGTAACTTATTGTACATTTGGGTACCACTATAAGTGACGGAATGTTTGTATAACGTGGTATTATGACTAATTGCTAGTAGGTTTGAACTGTTTCTTGTATCATGCTGGTGTGTCACTGCATATGTTTTAAACTAGCCTTTACATGCAAAAGAACTTTGTATATGTATAAACATAGCAGGGTTATAATTTTCAGTTCCTTAAAATACACTCTACAGCTCACATGTGCAGGTTGGTTCACTATTATTCTTATGGCTCTTTTTTGCATTCAAAAAACCTTTTCCGACATATTTGAATTACCCTAAAAGATAATACCATAATTCATAAGGGAATGAAAATATGCAAAATATGCCATTCGGACTGTCTTTACATCTGCTATCATTTTTAATGTTTTTAAAGCATAGCACTACTTACTTAACTTTTTAATCAAATCTTCTATATGTACAGTCCAATCCAAGTTTTGATTTAACCACAAACCTAAAATTGTTGTATATTTTACATATGATATGTTGATGCCATCCAAATTAAGGTCAGGGAAGGTAATACTTCTATTTACTTTATGCCGAAAACCTATTGCTGCTGTTTTATCTTTGTTTAAAATTAGTCTGTTTTGATCAAGCCATGGCATAATAGTTTCATTAATTTCATTTAAATTTTGAAGTAAATGACCTTTATCATTACCAGTGATGAGTATGTTTGTGTCATCTGCAAAAATAGTAAGTTTAATATTTTCCTTATCTACATAATGGGTTATATCATTAATATAACCTAGAAATAGAAGGGGGCCCAAGATAGAACCCTGAGGGACCCCACATTTTATAATTTTCATTTCAGAATGTTCATCATAAAGTGTATTAGTCTTTGCATCTAAAAATTGTAATTCCACTATCTGTTTCAGTCTTTTAAATACAAGGCAAACCAGTTGTTTGTGGTCCCTCTGATGCCATATGAATTTAATTTAATTTAGATGATGATAATAATAATATATCAAGGGAAAGGTATACAGTGAGGCAATCATAGAAGAGGTTAGATAAGAAGGTAGTTGATTAGATAAGAATAAATAAGATTGGTGTGATACAGTAAAAGTTATGCCTACCAGGGCCCAGATTTTGATGACTAAAAATATATAAAAAATGATAAATAAAATTACTTAAAAATCAATAAAATGTTTTAAAAATTAATAAAATAGTTGTCTTCATTGCAGAGGATGATAGTACAGCACATTTTTTTTTCTGTAATGTTACACCTTAAATTAAAAATATTTAAAATCACGCATTTATATGCTCTAGGAAGCTGACTGTATAAAGAAAATCTTACCTTATTCAGAATTATTGCATGTGCAGGTTCTTAAAAGTTACGGATTGCCTGTTGTCAGAAAGCAAATTTTTGTAGTGTGAGAAACTCTTTCCACAATCGCTAATATAATTGGAGCATATTTGAAATACGCTGTAAGATCTTTAATGCAGGAAATATCAAATGTTTCATTGGTTAGCAATTGAGATATGCATCACAAAGTTTTGTGTCCAGTTTTTATCAAGAACTCTTTTCAATTTCTAACCTTTTTTCAACTTCTTCCTCTATCTTTTCAAATCAGATGCAGTTTTGTTAACTAGAGTTGGATAACTTTCCGGACTTATGCACAGTGTTATTCCTTGCGTTAAGCGACTGAAATTTGCTTTTATGAAGGGTAACTATTCTTCAATTTTGCTGTCTGAAAATAGTGTTTTAGCCACATAATTGTAATAGCATCATCAGAATTCAGTGTTTCAATAAGATGGTTCTCTGTCTGGAAATGACCACAACAATAAATTGCCGAATTTATCCAAGTGCCCCATCATGTGATGGCAGGTTCTAGTGGGAGTAAAATATCAGGCACCATGGACAAACGCAGTTTATGAGAGGGAGCCTTCACAAAAATTTTCTTTGTCTCTGACGCTGGACAATTCACTTCCTATGCATAGCGTGTGCAATAAGCAAGTGATGTGCACCATTTTCAGGTGAAAAGCTCATATGCACTTTTCTCTTTCACAATATATGGTGCTGCAGCAGTCACAAAAAGCATTTTATGATTTATTTATGGTACTCTCAGGCCACAACAAAAACATACACTTTTCAAAGAATCTGCAAATTATGGAGTGATTAACATTCTCTAGTACCTCATTTATAAGCAGAAATATTTCACCTGTTCTGTCAATCTCCAGTATAATGTTCATCAGTGGATATGAGATTAGTCATTTAAGGTTGTCATTTTCTGAAATTCTAATGTACGAGGGCTGATAAATAAAGACTGAGACTGATTTTCTTTTACAGATGTTTATTACTGCAATTCAATGTTTACATGATCTTTTTCAAAGTAATCCCCTCCTAAATATTAAAAGCAGAAGCATTATTAACAGTGAAGTATTCTTCATTTTTGAGTTTCATTTATGAGTCACTATGTTTACACTCAAACTTCACTTACTTGTTGTTTAATTGAAACGTTTTCAAAATCATTTGATCTCATCCTCAGCTGTTTGGTGACTAAATGAACATTCCTCTTCTTCCACTACTACGGAGCTCTGATCCCTCTGTCATCTGGTGTTAGGGGCACTAAGTTTTAATACTTCATTTAATGCCGGGATTTCAAAATTTATAACTTTATCACGGATTTTGGTTATGAATATTTTTTCCCAAATATCCAATTCTATGTTAGTGCCCCTAACACCAGATGGCAGAGGGTTCCTAGCTCCATAGTAGTGGAAGAAGAGGAATGTTCATTTAGTCACCAAACAGCTGAGGATGAGATCGAATGATCTTGAAAACGTTTCAATTAAACAACAAGTAAGTGAAGTTTGAGTGTAAACATAGTGACTCATAAATCAAACTCAAAAATAATCCCCTCCTACTTCATTGCACTTTTTATAGCATCTCTTCCAGTCCTGGAACATGTGCTGCAGACCATTCTTTGTCAGGTCCTTGAGAATCGCCTCACTTTTCTTGAGCACTGCTTCAGAGTTCTCAAATCGAATACCCCTAAGCTTTGCCTTTAGTGATGGGAATAAAAAAAAGTCACAGGGTGCAAGATCGGGGCTATAAGGTGGATGTGGTACACAGGTAATGTTGAATCGATCCAGAAACTATGACTTGATTTGCGACATGAGGACATGCATTGTCATGATGAAATCATCACCCAGTCCGAGAAAGCTCTGGTCGTTTCTTTGCAATATGTTTCCTCAGTGTAGCCAATACTGTCATGTAGTATGCTACTATAACAGTAGTGTGAAGGGGAACTGCATGCTGGTAAATCATTCCATTACAGTGAAAAAATGTGATCACCATCACTTTCCCTGCAGATGGAACAACTTTTGCCCTTTTTGGTGTTGAAGAACCTGGTAATTTCCACACTGTGCTGGCTTGTTTTCCTTCTTTGATTGTGCTGTACTGTGCATCACCTCCACTGTCTGGTATGTGAAATGCACGTAGGGTCTACAAAATAGAGTATTACTACCAACCTACCAATACAAGAGTGCTGCCGCCTACCGACATTATACATAAAAACCTGTTCTTTTCAAATACTTATGTTACAGATACGAAACTATCACAGAAGCCACAGGAAAAAATCAGTTTGTCTTTGTTGATCAGTCCTCGTATGCAAGCAGTATGCTCAAATAGCAGAGAAATATTTGTTATTTTTGTTTTTTATTATTTATTCCAGTCAGAATTTGAAATGAAAATCTCCACAAGGAATGTACCCTTGAATTTTATTTTGTGAAAAGTTAAAAAAACACTACATAAGAGAGAATCTTATTAATAAGATTATGTATTGTATTTAATAATATCTTTATCTTGAAGGAACACTGGATTGTTGGGAGATATGTACCACATTGCTATGCCATCTTGCATTGGTTCTTTGTGATGTTTTGTAAGAAAACTTAATAGGAGTAAAGTCATCTTATTGAAATTTGAGTAAAGCTACCTTCTATCTATGAATAATTTTTTCTGCTTTGCCCTGGTTAACTTGCACAAGACTGATCTCGGTGTGCAAAATAGGAAATATTGTATAGAAACACATATGTTTATTAATGAGATTTCTAGAGCTCTATGTCAGCTTTATAGGTTGCAAATGGGGGACTGTGACTTACTACCAAACTATGCAGAAATGGGTGGAAGTGAGTAATACAAGTAGGCTAGAGTTCCAGAATTTTAACAAAAGATATTCTGTAATATGGAAATGTTCAGAAAGTATTATATACAGGATACAGCACTTAAATACAAATACATAAAATGAACATAAAATGTCATTTTAATGTAGTGCACTGAATATGACTATTCACCTTCACAGTAGGTGCTGACAATGTAAATCAGATGAGCAGAGAGATGCTTCTGGGAGCATTTTGAACTGATCCTGTACACCCCCATTTTGCAATCAATTTCTGCATGGTGCTTTTTGCTGGCACAAAATATTCTGGAAATTTCTTGTGAAATAAATTCTTTGTTTTTGCCAAAGATTCATTTCGAATGAATGCTTCAGCAGTGGTAATACACTCAGGTATTGAACACATCTTTATCACTTATACTGCTTTACACAGCAATGTCTTTTTCTCAACTAGTTTCGACAAGTTTCACTGGCTGCATATGCAGTTGCCTTACATGTGATGGTCACATGTGTCGACCCCCAGCTCAACATATTATTTCTTAGTAGGAAGGTATATAATTTTATTGTAACCAAAAATTTAATATACGAATGTAACCATGTAACAATTGTAAATAACACAATATACCATAAGATTTTGATGGGCCATTTTTGTGTGCCACACCCTGTATATTATAGAATTTAAAAATTGATAAAGGTTCTTCATAAATTATAATTCCTAATATTTAATGGTTTTTAATACTTCATTTAAAATGTTATCAGCTTTAAGTATGCCATTATATGCCAAAATGAACCTATTTTGGAAATATGATTTGTTGAAAAGTTTACGGATGTTGATTGTAAAAGCAAATTTAAGGGTATATTTGTTACAGAGATGAATTAAAAATTATTATTGTGGTCTACAGGTGGCTCATTGCTCACATTCCTAAGGAACCATTCAGCAACTCTTACATTGAAGCAGCTATTGGGCATGTGTAGGGATGCAGCAGCTGGTATGAGATATCTAGAGTCAAAGAACTGCATTCATAGAGACCTTGCTGCTCGAAATTGTCTAGTCGGTAAGTTAACATTATTAGTCATTAATAAACAGCTATGAAAATTACTCTTCTACAATATTTTATCTTTTCATTTTAATCAGCTATTTAGGAAACAGTAGAATTTATGAATTGCTTGGCTATTGATTATATTATTTAATAAAATAACCAAGTACTTTAAGTCTTTTACTTTAGGGGTCTTTGAAATTATTATTGTTATTGTATATCTGCAGGTTATGATAACATAGTGAAAATCTCAGATTTTGGAATGTCACGTGAGGAAGAAGAATATATTGTTTCTGATGGAATGAAACAAATTCCCATTAAGTGGACTGCTCCTGAGGCATTAAATTTTGGTAAGGCAGACCACTAGTTCTCTTAATGCTAGTTTATGTTCCCTCTCATCCAAAAAATGAGTTACTGAAGTGCTCATTGATTAATCTTGTTCTAAGATCTATTATGCCTGCTGTTATTTTAAAATTTTCTTTCTTTGTGATACTCTTTTATATCTGTGCTGCATTTCATTTAGTTCTTTTTCAATATGTATAGACATTGATGATAATTAAAGGTAGAATCAGACGAAAAAAACTCAATGCCATAGCTGGGATTTGTTCACAGGTCTTTGGCTTCCCAACAGTGTTTTAATGATTTTAGCTATGATGGCATTATGCTGGTACAACATTAAATTTCCCAACTTATTTGTATTCTTTGTTTTGAAATACCATACCCCAATGGCAACTTACAATTTTGTAAGTACTTTATCCAGAGGTTTCATGTGATTCAGTTGAGGAATTTAAAATTATATCAAAATGTTGCCTTGGTAGCTCAGTTTTAAACCAACAGAATTGAAAGCTGGAGATCCATTTCTCAGATGCTGGCTACAGCATTGAATTTTTCAGTCTGATTCTCTCTAAGGGATGTTCTTAAAATAAGTAGGTATTGTTAAAATATTTTGCTGCTGCAGCTGTGCAGTTACGATTTTGAGAATGTTCCATCACTTCTTCCATTTATTAGGAAACACAACTGTGAGTGATTGTCAGTTTGTTTTCCTATCGCTAGAGCATTTAAAACAACGAACGACCCACTGACTATGAAGTCAGATAAATTATTCATCTTTTGAATGTGAGAAATGTTATGCCAGCAAATGAGTATCACTAATTGTGTGAGGTATATGAGGAAGCAATGATGAGTATCCATAGTATCCACACACAACCAAACGAACTCAGATATGATCATATCATTTGGTTAGGAACAACTCAGTACACTTAGGCACTAAATGATTTGTAACTATTTCTTCATTTGAAAAGATTCCTGGAGATCATTTCAAAGACAATGATATTGTGAAACTAGAAGTACTGATTTGGCTTTTATCACAGATGGCATCACTTTTTGATGAAGACATATAAAAACTAGTTTCCCCATTGTGATAAGTGCCTGAATAGTAGTGGTGATAGAATTAGGATTACTACGGAGGGGATTCGGCACCAAAATCTGTGGTTTATTGTACCTAAGCCCCAAGTGGGTCATCCCCGGGAGGAAGGATGAGGCGAGAGGAGACAAGGGCGATCGACCCAAGGTGCCGAGACACCCACCAACACTTCTACCCTGAAAGAGACCACCGGATGAGAGATGATGTGAAATGATAATGGAGATGAAATGGAGGGACAGGAAATTTGGGGAATTAATTACCCTACCCAGCATTTGCATGGCAACCCGGGAAAACACCTAAAAAAAACCCATGGTTAACAATTTTGGTATTTTAAAAACATACCTCATACCAATCCACCTTTTGTTTACATTTGACATGTGTGGAAGAACAATTGATCATCACTGTTGGACCTCGTATGTACTATATGCGCATGATAACTTGAGTGCTGGATTTACGGTGTGGTGTGGGCAGAGGGGAAGAAGTAAGAGCTAACGCTCTTTTGTTTCAGCAGTGTGGTCAGTGTTGAAAAACACAGCAAAATAGTGTGTAAGATAAGCGAAAATATGCGCTGCAAGTGTGAGATGTGTGGACAAACAGTAAATTGAACTCGATCCGATAAGCTGTATGTTTATATAAGTTAATTGGTGAAAATTAGTCATTTCTTCACACTAGCCATATATAGGCTAAGGTTTTGAATATATAGTCAACAAGAGATAGAGCATATAAGGTAAGAGGTATAATAGGGTAAGAGCGACTGGATGGAAACCAGGAGATCCGTGGTTCAAATCTCGGCCATGGCATTGAATTTTTCAGGTTGACTATGTATGTTTATATATTTACTATTTATGAACACATAAAAATAGAAAACAAATATTATGACAGCTATAAATACTCATTCGCTTTGTGATTCCTCGATTTCTGAGTCCACTGCATCAGTTTCATCGCTAGTATCGTCTGATGTGTTGATGATAGTTTCATCAATTGCATTTTCTATTACACCATTTCTCCAATATTTCATATCCACTGTACTTTTTCTTCCAACACTGGAATTAACTTATTTATTGTAGGAACCACTTTCTGCATTGTGTAGAAATCCTCAGTTTTATCTCGAATGATTCGCTTGTCAAATTCATCAATCTGCAGTAGTCCTCAAATCCTGAACCTAAAGAAAATAGGAAAAAACACCCAGTATAGTTTTGGTAATGGAGGGAAATAGAAAGCGATGTAGAAATATACAAAGGGCCCAGAGAAAGAGAAAAAGAAAGATAAAAGAGCAAGATATAAGGAAAAGGAGGAAGGCAAAAAGGAAAGGATTGAAGGGAAAAGATGAAAGAAAGAACACATCACTATTAGTTATTACTAGGGCCCGGAAGTTGTTGAGCTAAAAATTCTCTAAAAATGAGCTATAAAATGCCCTTAAAATATAAAAAATGTAAAATAATGTAAAAGTGTAAAAAAATGGAAAAGAATGACCTAACAAAAATTAACAATTTCTTTCATAATAATAAATTAATAACTGTCACAGACAAATAATGAATATATGGTTGGAATAACCCCATTTTAAAATTAACTTTATTAGTAAGTAATGCAATTATTGCTACCAAATAATAAATAAATTCAAAATTCATCAGGTCATTTTCAATTTTATAAAATATGAAAAAATAAGTTACTGTACCCATTAGCCAACTTAGCGTTGCAGTACATCACCATGGTCATCTTCAAATTATCAAAAGTAAAGGAATGTCGGTTGTCAGTTAAAACTGTTTTATACTTTGAGAAACTTCTCTCCACTTCCACAGATGTTATAGGTGCATATTTGAAAAACACTATGTCACTGCCTGTTAAATCCTGTTAAAAATATCAGTTCTGAAGTTTTCTCCTTACAAGATATCGGCAATCTGACAAACTGGTATTCTTTATTTTTGTCCAACACAGATTTTAGTGTCTGTCTAATTTTTGTCCCCAATCTTACCTTTTACATTTTGTATCCTCTCTTCCGCAATCCTCACTAACTCAATCGACTTATCCAATGTCATGCCACGTTCTTCAAGGCGGGTTATGGTATCCTTCGAAAATGATAATTTTTGTTTAATGAAAGCTAATTTACCTTGGATTTGAGTATCAGAAAACAGATCCTGTGAGCTCTCAATTGCCTTAGAATCTACCCTATAAAAACTGTTCACCACGTCTGTCACTATTTGAAAATTGTCAGAGTGGTATATACATGAAGTTAACCATGCACCCCAATGTGTTAAAATTGGTGCCAGGGGCAAAGCTATATTAGGGGCTTTTTCTTTGAAATATATGGTTCGGGTTGGCGCTTTCAGAAATATTTTCTGTACTGTGGAAATTAGTGTTGATCTGTTCTGTTCCACAATTCGATGAAAAGCATGGGCCAAACACTTAACATGCACCATCTTATTGTAAAATGAATGGATCGATTTTGCCACCCTTAACATGTAAGGCGCTGCCTCTCTTAGGAAGAGGAGCATGTTGTCATGCTGTATTCCACTAGGCCACAATAAACACATGGATTTATCAAACAGTTTGCATATCTGACAGTGGTTAATAGCTTCCATTACCTCTGAGGTCAGAAGAAACATTTGTCCGGCACTAGTAGTTTCTAGCATATCTATCACTACTTTGGCTATATAACGCCCCTCTAAATCACTTGTCCCATCAATTGATACATACATTTTTTTCCCCATTCACATATTCACGTATTCGGTTTAACGTGTCTTCATAACATTTTTGTACGTAACTTTTACGCAAAGTTGATTCATCTGGAATTGAGTGACCAGTGTGACGTTCAAGAAAATCTTGTAATTTGGAATTACTTAATTTTCCTAGGGAAATGTTTGCACCAACAAACTATTCACATAATTCTTTATAAAAGTAAGATGACTTGTTACTTGACGTCGAAGCCGTTTCTTTTAACAGTAACTGAGACGCTTGTCTTTTTTTTTCCCCCCCATATTTTAAAGAGCTCGCAAATATGTTTGGCGCCCAACATGTAGTACGGTGAACTGTTTGTCTGCAGTGACTTTAATTTTGCACACTTTACAGAACAATACAGTTCCGTCAGTACTGTTTCAAACGGGATGTAGTTGACTTGTTTTTGTTTCGGTATTTCAGTACTACAACACAACAAATTTACATATCTCACAAACTGTTCTCCTTACTGCGACTCTTCTAGCTCCTGAAGTCCTGACTGATGCAATCCACATGTATTGCATGATGTAATTGGCGATTCCTCGAATTGATGCGTCATAAATTCACCAGCACTGTTAGGACGCTGACCTGTGTTAATTACATGTTTACCACACTTACAAAATTACTATTTCATAAAAAATGATATATAAATGAACATTCAATCACAGATTATTTTAAAAAAACCCAAAAAGTCCATGGATCAGGGTCAGGTTCACCACGGGAATCGAACCCGGTCCTCCCGAATGTGGGCTACAGATGAAAATGCATTATAAGTTCATGAAAAAGAAAGAAAATGACCGGAAAATGCATCTAAATGTTGAAAAATGACATTATAAAAATGTCGAAAAAATTGCATTTTGATTACCTATAAAAACCATATCTAACGTATTTGTTCCAGAATGCACTTATTTCCAATAAGCATCATCTGTGACTACTCAGAAAAAAGATGACTTTTCATCAAAATCCGAGCCCTAGTTATTACCATACACAGATCACAGCCTTACCTGCTTTTTCCTGACTTTTTGAAGATTCATTGTGATGAGATGCACAAAACGATTTAATATGCCTGACAGTGCTGACACTTTTTCCTGTGTAAGCAGCAGCTCGTTCTATGGATTTGTTGAGTGTAAACATTAGCTGGTTGTTATCCTTTTCTATATCGCAACTTTTGCTATTTTGCGGCCATCACTATGTATGGTTGTACGTGCGTGTTTCCGAATTGGAGTTTGTTGCTTGGAAGGTTCATAGGATGATGAGTTTGGTGTGTCCTCAGCCATAATTACAAACTGGTTAAGCTATAGTAATTAACCTTGAACTTGCACAAAACGAAAGCACATAGAAAACAAAGAGTGTGTATAAAACTTTAGGATATTAGCCACTAGATGTCAGAGTGTACTAGTATAGCACATTTCATGTTTCCAAATTGTCATCTGTGTTTACGGAGTTATGCAAAACCTACCAAATGAGGACTTGGTAGCCGAACACTCATCTTATTGTGCGCATATAGTACAGCAGACTGAAAGATCTCTTTCTTGAATTGTTTCAACTACATTTTGTGTCAAATTTTTGTTTATGTCCTTCAAGTTTTGGTTAATGTCATAATTCTTGACATTATGAAGGTTACAATTCCTTTCTTGGAAGTGTTGAAATCAGTAGAGGCAAAGCCTCAGAAACATGTTCCGGAAAAATTTAAAAGTAAGTGTTGTTTAGTGTCTTTAATCGACTCTCTTTAAAGTTAATTTATGAAGGTTAGTTGAGTTTGTAATAGAACATGTGCTCAGCTCATAATTTTGCTGACAGAATCCATATTGTAAGATTTGAAGCTTTCACAGCAATGATTATGTTCCACACATAAACCAAACCTAAGACTACTTCAACCAGAGAAGTCAGCAGTGGCCTAACACAGCTAAAACAATGACCACAAGATTTTATTTGACGAGGCATGGTCTTACATCATAGGGACCGATACTATGTTAAACTTATAAAAGAAGCAATATGAATTAAATCACTGTCAAATAATTTTAATAGAGATAATGGCCTAGGGCTGAGCACAGCATGGATTAAAGCAGTCAAACATTGGAGAGCTAGAGGAAACAGTTTTAACATTGCCAGCATCTCTATTGAACCAATCACAGAACACTGGTTCCCCATTGGATGGCATTATTTAGCCCTGCCGCTCCACCTGGAGATACTATATATATACTACCGGTTTGGCAAAGTTCATCACTTCCTGAAGAAGGTTATAGAGCAAGCATGGCTGAAAACACTAGCAATTTTATAAACTTAGTACAGCTGGTAACCCGAGAAGCTCTAATTAAGAATCCATATTGTTTTTCTTGTATTATTTGGTAGAATTTTACTTGATCAAGTAGTGTCTGGAGGGCTTTTTATGTGCAATAGCACTAGATTTTTATTTGCTCTTCTAATGATTGGTATTTTTATTTATACATATAGAATGTTACAATGAGCTGACAAAAGAGGCAGTGACATTTATAATGAAATATGGCTGCTGAAGTATTACAAAGGGAAAATAAACAAAAGTTAAATTAAAGAATTATAAACCTAAGTAGTACACGTGTATATTTTCTTGAGTGCTCGGGTCCCAAGTCCTCATTTGGTAGGTTTTGCCTAATTTCATAAATATAAATGACAATCAAAAAACTTTTTAAAACTACTTATCGAACTGTAAAAACACTTAAGCTCCACTTACTTTTAAAACATGTCCTAATTTCAAAAGTAAGTGGAGTTTAAGTGTTTTTACAGTTCAAGAAGTGGTTTAAAAAAGTTTTTTGATTGATGAAGCTCCACTGTTTATAAATACTTCTATTTATAGTTTTATAAATGACAACTTTGAAACATGAAATGTGCTATACACTCTGACATCTAGTGGCTAATATGCTAAGCTTTCACGTGTTAAGCAGACTTTCTGATACTAATAAATATTCAAAAACAGCATGGACAATGATTAACAGTATTAGAAAAGAAAAGTCTAAACAAGAAAATATCAACTTACTAATAAATAACTGTATTGAGAATAATCCAACTCAAATATGTAATATATTTAATGAATACTTCATAAATGTTGCTAATAACAAGAATAGCCTAGATATTACAGATCTTATAACAAAAGGAGGTATAGGAAACACTCTTTATCAGTACGATACTACAGTTGAGGAAATTCAAGGTCTAATTAATAGATTTAAAAATAAAAACTCCACTGGATGGGATGGAATTAGCCCTAAGCTATTTAAAAAATGTAAACATGTTCTAAGCATTCCCTTGGATATCTGACAAATGAATCGTTAAACCAAGGAATTTTTCCAGATTCCTTAAAAATTGTACATAAGAAGGGTGACCAAAAAAAAAAAAAGCATGCAAAACTATAGACTTATAACCCTATACTTCGGTAATTGCTAAGTTGTTTGAAAAAGTAATGCTGAAAAGAATTATTACTTTCCTAGATAAATATAGTGTAATAAATTACTTTCAGCATGGCTTTTGAACAAAAAGATCAACCACTATAGCGCTTATAGAATTTGTTCATAATGTGCTAAGCAATCTAAATGAGAAAAAGAAAACTATAAGCATATCTTTGATCTATCTAAGGCGTTCGACTGTGTCCAACATGACACATTACTACTAATTCTAGAAAAGTATGGTATAAGGGGAGTTGCCAATAGACTAATTTCATCATATTTAAAAGGACATGTACAACACACACAAGTAAGTTTTAAAAAAGGAATACTTGTAAGAAAAATTAAATCTAGTACCGGAATAGTTACATATGGAGTACCCCAAGGCTCTGTGCTTGGACCACTATTCTTTATATTATATTTAAATGATATATATTCTACACCTGACTGTAAAACTATAATCTATGCAGATGACACTACTATTATATGTAAAGCAAACAATGATCATGACCTGCAATTATTAGCTACTAAGGAATCAATAAGAATAAATACATTTTTTAAATCTTTAAACCTCAATAATAATCCTGGCAAGACAAATTTAAATTTGAGCAAAATAGTAAGGAAAATATACATTGTTTCATATTAAGTTTGATAACATTATAATACAAGAATCTGACTCTCACAGTTTTTTAGGAATGCAGCTTGATAAACATATCCTGGAATAATCATATTGATAACCTCTGTAAAAAAAAAAAAAAAAAAAAAGGGTATTGGTAATAATTCTCATAATAATTCTCATGTGTGCTGTTTCATTTTGAGCAATTTTGAGGTTAATTATTAGCTAAGCAGTTTACAACAAATCTAAGAGCAGGACATATGTTGTGGATGTTATGGATCTTGAAAGAGGACACAGTATTATTTGTCTAACTCTGTACAACTGTGATCTGAATTCAATTGAGCTGGTGTGGGAAAAAATAAAGTTTTCAGAGGATGCAACATTACAGGTGATATGTCAGCCACAAATCTGCGGAAACTTGCTATAGAAGCATTGTCTTCTGTAACTGTGACGGATTGGGAAGGATACTGGAAGAAGGTCTAAGAGCTGGAAATGCAATATTGGGGAAATGATGGGGCAATAAGAAATTCAATGGATGAAATTATCATCAGGGCCACGCCATGGCCGAGTGGTTAGACCTTGGTTAGACCAAGGCAGCCCGGGTTCAATCCCAGGCGACCGCAAAGTGAAATTTGTGGTGAACAAAATGGCATTGGGACGGGTTTTCTCCAGGTCCTCTGGTTTCCCCTGCCAGCATTCCACCAACTGCTTCATGTTTCATGTTGCTCATCTCACTCTCATACAATCATCCACTTCTTTCACCCTCACACCAGACAATGGGCTGATCACCCATGCTGGTTCTCTATCAAGATCCAGAGCTGCGGTTCCTCAGGCCCGCCTAAAGGGATAGAGGAACAAGAATTCTCTAACATCACTGTAAAGTGGTACTACTAGGGACAGGATTAAGAAGAAGAAATTATCATCACTATATCAGGGGATATTAGCAATGAAAGTGACTCACTGGACTCGGAAATCGAAGAATCACAGAGTGAATGAGTGATTGTTTATAGCTGTCATAATATTTATTTTCTACTTTTATGTGTTTCATAAATAGTATATATGTAAACATACAGCTTATCAGATTGAATTCTATTTACTGCTTGTCCACATATCTCACACTGGCACATATATTTGCATATCTTACATGCTATTTTGCCGAATTGTGTTTTTCTTGGTTAACCACACAGCAGAAACAAGAGCATATTAGCTCTCTCTTTTTTTTCCTTGCCTACACTACGCTGTAAAACCAGCACTCAAGAAAATGGACGCATATAGTATGCTATATTATACAAACATTGGATATAACATACAGGCTAATACTTCTGTTATTAATAATTTGAAGTAAAATGCAATATAAACTTATAATATATTTTGTCATTTACTTTATTTACATAGGTAAATACACATCCTTATGTGATGTATGGAGTTATGGTGTACTTGCCTGGGAAATCTTTGCACGTGGTGCTACTCCATATAATGGAATGAGTAATTCCAAAGCAAGAGAGAAAATTGATTCAGGTAAGAATGAGAATTAATTAATTTCATGTAATTGAAAGAATACACAAGGACTTGGTTATAGGTAGACGGAGGAGGGAGACAAAGAGATACATGATGAGAGTTTATTCGGCTCTTCTTTCTAATATGCGACGGGGCAATATTTTTCTAATTCCTTCACACTTTTTGATGTTTTTTATATACAACCATGATTTTTAATATAATTTCTTTACTTTTTAATGCAATTTCGTGTTGGACATTCTTTTAATGTTATTGTTTATTTACTTACTGCATAATGTAGCCATATTGAAGAATTCAGTGCAGCCAAACTATGCTTGTTTCTCCACTGAACGCAATGCTGTCAACAGTCTTACTTGCCCCGAAATTACACTATCTAGCAGGCTAACACAAAGTAGTACCTAAATTGCACCACATAGCTAACTAAACACTAACATGGTTTGAGCAGGCTAAGTTATCGCCCAGGCAAATTTTGTTACTTATGCACTGCTTTGCATATAAACAATCCTACGACTCTACGATAATGGAGTGCTCCGTAGGAAATACATGTATGAGTTCGCAAATTGTATTGGACTGGCCACAGTGAAGCGAAATAATTATTAATTTTTAGATGAGTTGTATTTATTACACATCTGCTTCACTTTACTAAAGCCTTCCCTTATATTTTTAAAACATGGTACAGATACGCAGACGACATCTTTGCAATAGTGCCCTACAAAAAAATAGATGATGCTTTGAAACTACTCAACCTGCAAGAACCCAGCATACAATTCACAGTGGAAACTGAAGAGGACTGTACTCTACCTTTTTTGGACCTTAAAATCACAAAAAGCAATGAAAAATTAGAATTTGGTATCCATAGAAAAGCAACTCACACAGATAATTACATCAAAGCAAATAGTTTCAACCCAATTCCACACAAACATGCCACCATCAACAGTCTCACACACAGATTAGTAAATCTACCCCTCAGCCAGCAAGAATAAAAGTACTAAAGTGAAGCAGATGTGTAATAAATACGACTCATCTAAAAATTAATAATTATTTCGCTTCACTGTGGTGTTCCAATACAGTTAAATCTCGATATAGTTTTATTTTGCTTGTAATACCCTAATTTTAATCGTTGTATCATAATCTGCTATTATTGATACACTTGTAGGTGAACACTATTGCTTTTATATGCTAGAAAGAGACAGAGAAAATAAAAATAAGTAAATGTTTAATTGATAGAAATTGATCGTTCTTCCACACTAGCTGTGTGCCGGCTAAGGTTTGGATTGGTAAATTCAGACTGAAAAATGTAATGCCATAGGTTTGGATAGTAAGTCGCCACAAATGATGCATATCTCATTGTATATGAGAATCCTTAGTGGTTTAATGGGAGAAATACGAGTCAGTTGGAGAATTTAATGTCATGCTGGCATCATGGCTATGGTAGCTCAATGGTTATGAGCAACCTGACGGAGACCAGAAGATCCATGGTTCAAATCCTGGCTATGGCATTGGATTTTTCAGTCTGACTCTACCTATCCAAACCTTAGTCTACATAGGGCTAGTGTGGAGGAACAATCAATGTCTATCAGTTAACCCTAATAGTGGTTTTACTAAGAAGCCTGGGACTTAGGTACTTACAATAATACATAAGTTGCCACAAATGGTGCATATCTCATCTTATATGAGAATCCTAAGTGGTTTACCAGGAAAATTACAAGTCAGTTGGAGAATTTAATGTCATGTTGGCCATGGTAGCTCAATGGTTAAGAGCAACTAGACGAAACCCGGGAGATCCATGGTTCAAATCCCAGCTATGGCATTGAGTTTTTCAGTCTGATTTACCTTTCCAAATGTTTGTTATTTCATTAATGCCCTAAAACATTTTCAGGTTACAGAATGCCAGCACCTGAAGGCACACCGGATGAGATATACCACCTTATGTTGCGCTGTTGGGAATATGATCCAGAGAATAGACCACACTTTGATCAGATCTACAAGGTGGTTGACTCTGTATTTAATGCTCATAGATAGTGCATCAAATCTGCAGCAGGTCTTAGCATTTTTATTTTTTACTTTGATAGTCTAATAGGAAGAGGACTGAGACTTATTTTATATTATTTTTAACTGCCCTGGATTGTACATTAAACAAAAACAATTTTTACATGGCCAGTAAGAATGCTATGGTGCTTATTTTCTGAGAGTATCTAAGCATGCCTGTATATTCAGAAAACTTACGATTTTCTGGAATTGTCTTTATCCCCATCTATTATGAGTAATAATTGTTGAAGATATCAGCTCATTTTGTTCATTTGGAGTAAGCAAAACTTGAGACTGATAAAACTTTTTAATTTATTTATACACTAAGGCAGCTAAATGCTATTGTTGAATATGTTGAAATATGTTTTCTTTAATTTTATTAACAAGCGACTTTAATAGAAAAAGTATATCATGAGTGAAAGCTCATATCAATATAATATCCTCTTCTACTTATAATGTTTGAATTTTACAATAAAATATAATTGTCACAAACTTCACTTATCTTTTTAAGAAAATTGATGAATGTTCCACAGAATTTAAAAGATAAGTTTTGTGAAAACTTTCAACATCTTTTTCGTGAAACTAGTCTCTTGGATTCTGTGGAAAGTTAATCAATTTTCTTAAAATCATAAGTGAAGTTTGTGAAAAATAATTATATCTTATTGTAATATTTGTTAATTCACTGTTGTTATCGTCTGATGTTTGAATTGCTTATCAAAAATCAATCATATTGCAAATTATGTTGACTGAATTATATTTGAAGTTGGATAAACTAAACTTTACAATGAATGTTTTCATAACAAAAGATACTGCTGTCAGCAATTAAAAGTAATTTACATTTTTATTTATGGATGCTCTATAACTGCTGTGATTTTCAATGTCCCATTCTATACTGGGTGTGAAAGACCATTTTTCTCAGAGGCCTCTCTATCAGGCTTGAGGTTCTTTTACATGCCATATTAAGGATTTTTATATCCAAAAAGATCCATTGCACTCTGTTGAGTTAAAACATCAGACCTCGCCAACTGGAGTCTAACATGTTATCCTTACTGCATGAAGGAAGATAGGCAGGCATTGAAAGAGATATGTAAATTTTATACTGCGACAATTTCAATTTATTGTGAACCTTTTAAATCATTTTCACAGTTGGGCATGAACAACAAAGCACTGAATATATTCCTCTGAATGTAAGGCTATCTCAAAGGTAAACCTACTCTCTATTTTAATTTCTCTACTACTAATGATGAAGCTTTATATTCCATCCAGAAATTGATACAGAGATTTTGCTGGACATATAGTTTTGAGGTTTCCTAAATCCTAAAAAAGCAGTTTAAAAAACAGGTTTCTGTGAACAGCACAATTCAAATAGGGAGTCAGTTAAGTAGCAAACTTATAGTGTAGTATGCATAAATATTAAACTTTGTTTCTTTAACCTTACCCTGCTGACACACATTCCATTTACTTCCCCTTTTCTCTGATTTGCTAAGTTTTTGGTGCCTAGGTATTGCTTTCAGATCATATCAACAGCTGCACAGCCAGGAACATAAATACAAACATTCAAATATAGATGTGAAGTCATGCAGAAATAAAAGTTTATAATATGATGGCAGATCAAATATAAATGGGAATTATTTTTTTAAATTTATTGTATAAACAAACAAAAATGCTCATATACAGATTAATTTTCTATATAGTGTTCTGCCTTCGATACACATTTTCTCCATTGGATTGGCAAGTTTTTATGCCATCCTTATTGAAAGAAGAAGGACGCGTGCGGAGTCACTTGCGCACAAACTCTTCTACACTTGCATCAACTCAAACTGCTGTCCTCCCGGGTCTGGGTCTTGTTTGAGTGATTCAGACAAATGGTAGTCACAGGGCAATAAATCTGGACTGTAAGCAGAGTCTTCCAGAGGTGTCCAATGCATTTTCTCCAGTTTTTTGTGTGTTAAAGTGGCAGTATGTAGCCTCGCATTGTCCTGAAGGAGAATGGTGTTTCGGATCGGTTGCCAGTGTTGCTTGTTGTGATATGCAGCATTTGCTTCATCCAAAATGTGACAGTAATAGACTGCATTAATTATCCTTTGTTCGTGAAGAAAAACCACCATCAAAACACCCGCGGAGTCCCAGAAAATGGTTGCAAGCACCTTTCCAACAAATGGGTGTGTTCTGACCTTGACTGTACCTGCTTCATTTCCTCACTGCCATGCATGCTTACTTGATTTGACTCTGGGGTGCAATGATGCACCCATGTTTCATCGCAAGTCACATTGTGATTCAAGAAATCTTCTCCCTCCTCCTCATAGCGATGCAGGTGTCTCTGACAAATTTCCTCTAATGGAGTTCATCTCGGATGATTCTTTGAACACATCCGTAACTTATTCCTAGGGAAAAAACAATTTCCGATATTTTTATGCACCGATCTTCTTCAATGCTGTCATGAATAGCGACAATGTTGTCTGCAGTAATGTTTGTCCACGGTCTCCTCCTACAAGGTTCATTTTCCACAGCTTCTCTTCCCGCCACAAAATTTTTAGCCCAGTCATACACTCGAATCTTCAAAAGTGTTACTTCCCCAAACTGTGCATCGAGCCATCTCAAAATTTCCAAATGTTTGGTGCCCTTTTTTGCAAGAAATCTGATGATGATGCATTGCACAACAGACGTGCACCTTTTCCTTACTCATGGTGTATTGATGCAGCCCTGTTCTCCGCTGTGCATGCACGCGCAATACCCCCTATCCAGATATCCCCACCAACATACTGACAAAGTCTCTCCTCAAAATTATTACCAACAGCAGTGTTATATTAAAATTTCTGTTTATATTTGATTTGTCCTCGTAAAATTCAATTCACACATTTGTGGAGAATCCAGTAATAAATAATCCTCTACATCTTGAAGGCTAATTCTGCAGTATCAGATTTATTGTCAATTGTTTATGTATCTCTCTTATTTGAGCACCCAAAAATCCCTAGATTGAATACTTGTACCTTATAACTTACACCCGTTAGTGAGGATGGGAGCCCCTTTCATTGTTTTTTAATTAAACCAGTAGTAATTCTGTTACTATGCTGTAATCACATATGTAACAAAAAATTACTAATTAACAAAGATTTGGTAATTGAAAAATAAACTAACTGAGTCGGATAACTGCTGACGATGGGGACAAACCATTCTCCAAAACATGTCCAAGTAAGGATAATTTAAGTGATGTTTGTGTTTGAATTACCGACTCATTACTTTCAAATGAAAAAAACTATTTGTAATATAATTTTGTGCTTCATTGTATCATAGTCCTTACTCATAGGAAACTATTTGTAGTTGAAATATGAGCTGAATCTTTCCTGGCGGCGTATATGTTCTAGATGTTCTTGGGCTTCGAGCCAGGTAAGCAGATGTTGAGACATCGACGTTTCGGGAGCGTACATCTCTCCCATCTTCAGGATGTTGAAATCTGATTTCAACATCCTGAAGATGGGAGAGATGTACGCTCCCGAAACGTCGATGTCTCAACATCTGCTTACCTGGCTCGAAGCCCGAGAACGTCTAGAGCATATTTGTAGTTGGTTTTTAACACTGTCACTTACATTTTTATATTATTGAGGGACTAGTTCGAAAGTCAGTCCCCTAGTAACCACTCTATAATCTCTTATATCAATTTTTCTGTCTTTAAATGTATGACTCTTTTGTTTCTCTTTCATTCATAATTACTTTCAGATAATACAACAAACATTTTAAACATTTTTTTAAATCTTAAACATTTCAAAATCTTCAAAAAACTTTTGTTTGAGGCCAACCATAAACAACGGTTTCAAAACCAAAGAGAACTTCCTACTTATTTGCTGATAAGAATTCACATTTGAATTTCAACACTTCCAAGAAAGGAATTGAATTATTTAATATATTTGCCTTACTAGTATTGAAAATATAAATTTGACAATTTTCTTTGAATATGTTAAGATGAATGATTATGTTAAATAAAGAACTACATAGTATTGAATGACAACCTACTCATTGACAGCAATCAGTTAGAGGAGATTAATGCAGTGACAGTACAGACAGGACAATACAGGTGTTAGTGTACATGCATCAAGAAACTCGCATTATTTTTATTCTTACATTGTTGAAATAAGTTAAAATGTTAATATTTTTCATATTTCAGGCAGCTACACTGATCTCTATATTTAATTTGCTTACTTCACAAATGGCAGCAGGCATGTTAAGATAATTGCAAAGAAAAATTAATTTGTTTGCTATGTAACAAACCTAAATGTTAAGCTTCACTTTTCAACAGTTTTTTTTTTTTTTTTTTTTTTTTTTACACTTTTCTGGCCATGTGTGTACAGTTTTAATAGTAATTTTAAATGATGCAGCTCATTTCTTTGTGTTCACTGTGTGTGGTAGAAAGTGTATGTGTGCATGTATGTGTTTTATTGTTGAAAGAATATATGAATGCTGCTGTGAAGTAACAAAGCCTTTCAACTCATCAGTTCACTTAAATTTGTAAATAACTTGTATGAACGTTAGTTTTTTCCACATAGTTAACATCTCATTTTTTGCCTTCAGCTTCAAGTTCCGTCCATGAGAAGTTTAATACTTACAACTGGCACATTTTATTGCTCTACTCATATTGGTCATAAGAGTTTTGCACCCCAAGCCCTTATGCTATTCAAGCTGAAATAGTGATGAATCAATGAGTGTGCTACAAGGTAACATTGTTACTGAAAAGAATGCTTTCATACTCTCCACCATGCATTAAAATATGAACTCTAGCAGGCTTAGCAAGTAAAGAAAAGGTTCCAAATTTCAAAAAAATATTCAGTAGAATGGATGGGAGCATTATTAAAGTATTGCTTGAATTCGTCTTTTCTTTAAGTTATTTTTTTTTTATGTGTCTCTGATGCTCTCTATCATTTGCCATTAGTTTAATTGGATTTAAAAGCTTATAAATGCAACCTTGCATGCATAAACTTACTGAAGTAGAGAAATGTATAAGGGTTTAGAAGGCATAATAGAGGGTCTGTTTTGGCAAGTGTCTTAACATTTCAGAGGCTCTAACAAAAGCTGAATCTACTGTAGCACATCTGTTAATTGAGTCCTGACTAACCCAAAGTGAGAAAGCATATTGTGAAATGTACAGTATAGGGTAGTTAAATTATAATTGAACTCACTCATCGCCTCTCCTTTGCTACTCATGTGCCAGCTGCCTGGACTTGGACTGGCATCCTGCTTGAAAGTGCACCAGCACTAACCCTCATTGATATTGCTGCATTATTCAGTGTGAGTCAGGTGCCTCTGTCATGCAGTAATATGGTGCATCACTTATGTGTGGAAGAGTGCGTGTTTATTTCTAAAATTTATTTTAAGCATGAATCTGCTTGAAAATTAGAGTGTGGTGTGTGATAAGTGCTAGAATAATAATAGGGCCCATATTCTTTGATGAAACAAGAAATGCAGAGTGATATCAGAGGTTAATTCTGAGGCCATTTTTTAATTGCATGACAGAAGAAAAGAAATTGTATGATTGGTTCCAGCAAGATTCTGCAACAGCACATACAGCTGTTGAATCATTAAATGCAATATGAGAGGTGTTTGATGACAAAATAATTATACTTTAAATAGTTATAAATAAAAACATTGTTAAAAGTGAAGCTAAATGTCTTTCATGTTGAAAGACTTAAAATTGAGAAGTAGCTTTTAAAACTTGAAACTTCACTCATGTCCATTTAAAAAATCAGGAACGTTTTTGGGACCGTTGCAGTCCCATCCTCAGCTGATTAGCAACTGGCCACTATCACCACAATTGGCTGTCTGGACCTCTTGTAATTGGCTCCCTCTTTTGGAAGATTTTTTACGTAAGTTCAATAGACCATTCACTGATGGCATGTCAAAATTTAAAATATGTGGAATGGTTTTTATAATAAACATTTTTTCCCATCGCAAAAAATATTTGCAATTTTTCCCATGTTGTAAGTTCAAGTTTTGCTGTCAGTGGTTTAAGTAATTTAATCTCCTCTCCAGTGTGGTGGTTATCATTCCAGAAATGACAAGCAACTGCCGATTTTTCTGTTTGTTTATATTTTGTGTTCCTTCAATGTTCTGTTAATCTAGTTTTTAAATTTCTTTTTGTTAAACCAGTATAAAATTTGTTACAATCCTCACAATCTATTCTATATATACCTGATTTTTGTTCTGGTGATATTGCATTTTTTAACCGCTTCGCTAATGGCCATTTAAACCTTTCAGGGGCCGGAAATGGATACCCAATAAACAGAACAAGACATGTAAATTGTTAAATGCTGTAAAAATGCATCATAAATAGAATTCTGTATCTTTCGTATTTATTAAGTTATTTAAACGAAACAAAAACTTATTTAAAACCCATTAAAGGCAGTATAAATCTACAGTAACAATAAAGTAGAGACTACATTAATAAATAGTTGAAATTTCACTACTTTGTTTCACTGTAGCAAAAGCCATTCTTTGCGCCGAACGCGCCTAATATTTGAATCATTTTGTTTTGTGTGTATACAAATGAATGTATGTATAGCTACGCAAGCGACTTCTCTGGTTCAAGGTTTTAGCTTTTAGTTTATGCTATACCAAGCGATAATCATACGAGTATATGTTGCGTTACGCACACACGCTGGAAAGAAAGCTCTCTGTCAGCATCTGTTATTACAGATCTATTATTACAAAGTTTCTGGTAGCCTTATGCAGCTGTTTTCGCTCAGTATTTTAGTTATTTATACTCTCTCAGTGTTCAGAGTGATTTGTTATAGATATCAAGAGCTAAATGAATGGCACATTTGAAATTGTTAAATTTCAATGTTAACTATGGCTTATCTCGGTAATGTAGCAAATAAATTAGCTTGCATATGATGATTAGATTAGATTAGATTGATTTACGTTCAGTAGGTTCACTTGTAGCCAGAAAAGGCTGTGAACATTGAACATGTCCAGAGGTATAAAGTTTAATAGCATATATATGTACAAAAGTTAACATAAGACACATATTATAGTACACAGGCAATATGAACAACAATATGGAAAACAAAGCAGGGATAATTATATATATATGATACAAAATGAAACACTTTTTAAACCAGCTTTCACTTGGCTTATGCCAGTACGTCTCAACCTTTTTGCAATGGATACCATTCTTGTTATTTATTAAATACATATAGATTAAAAATAAACTTTCAGCTTGCATCAAATATTTATAAGTAATGATTTGTCATTGGAATAGTTAGATACTACTTATAGAGCTACAGAAGCATTATCAGGATAATTTGTCCTTTTATGCATTATTGTTAGTTTGTCAGTCCACCAAGGGACAGGTTTTATTTGGGCTATTTTATTTGTAGGTTTAATTGTTCTAAAATTTTCTCTACAAGCCGTACTTAAACTCTCTTCGAATTGTTTTATAATTTTTTTCAGTTATTTTCTGCACTGATCATTTCACATAGTGACATCGATTTCTTCTGCTGTGCTTTCTTTCCCTTTCGGTGGTGCTATTTTTGCAAGTTCAATTTTTATGTTGTTTTGGAACTTTTTTAAGGAGTCCTCGTTGACTCGGTATTTAATACTATGGTACTGCATAGTAGCTTTATATTTATTATACAGATTTATTTGGTAAGTGAGGAGTCGATGATCAGAGCAACTTTCTTATTTACCACATTCCCATTGACTAAATTTAGGTAATAGAATATTATTGGTTATTGTAAGGTCATTGTTGCTCTTTCCATTTATAGTTACAAAAGCCGTATTTTCACTCTCTTCGTTCATGATATGTAGTTGGTTAGCACACATGTATTCTTCTATAATACTACCTCTGAGGTTAGTAATTGTCTCGTACCATGTTTTTTACCTCAAATTGCGGCCCATTCCAATAAGAAGCCCTACTCCTTTTGTGAAGGGCTTTATTTGATCTATTTTCCTAAGCTCTGCATTAATATCATTGTCGATATCCAGATACATGCTGGCTATATAGCATCGGAATTCTTTATAAATTATTTCTACTACTACAGTATCTCCATCAGATACTTGACTAATCATTATTGCGTCAATTTCTTTGTTTATGATTAATATTGCTGCCCTTCTTTTTGAATTTCCACATTGAAATAATTTATAATTCCTGGATATTCCTGTTACCTTATTTTCAATTATATATGGCTCCTGGATGAGGATTATACCTGGTTTATTTAGGTTTATTATTTGCATTAAATTACTTGTTGCTGTTCTGGAGTGTTGCAGATTGATCTGGATGAAGGCAATTTCTGTATTATCTTTGTATGATTTTCTGAATGAGTAAGGCCTGCATTGTGTTATTTGTTTTTGTTTGTCTGCCATATTAGTATTCTGTGTTTTGTTTATTTTTCTTTATCATTTGTTGTAGGCATGGGCAGTTTTTGTCTAATGATGAATGTGTTTATTTTAGTATCCT
The DNA here is from genome assembly GCA_030765055.1 of Mantis religiosa. NCBI lineage: Eukaryota > Metazoa > Arthropoda > Insecta > Mantodea > Mantidae > Mantis > Mantis religiosa. Next base: position 95,749,494 of record CM060959.1, read on the forward strand.
TGTTATATCTATTATAAGTGATACAATTTGTGCATTTAAATTGTGAAGCTGATGCTTTTGCACTCACTTAATTTATGGTTCTCTGTGCAAAGGGTGCCAGTTTCTTCCCCTCAGCAACCCACCGCTTTATGGTTAAATTTACTGCATTTGTAGCATCTATTTACTTTTAAGTATTCCTGTACATTGCAGGTTTGCCAACCTATTTTCAGTTTTATGAGTGCGATCTTTCTCCATGTTTCAGGTTTTACTTCTGCAACTAGGTGTCTACTATTCCTTTTGCTTTTTATTATATATTTAGGCCTAATCGAGTCACATGCTAGATTGAGTTCGTAATTTTGTGTTGCTATAACCTCAGCTGCATTTTCCATCCTTATATCATCTGGAACATTGAAGATGATCACATTTAGGTTGCAGAGTTGGGGAACGTTCACTTCCAGTAGTTGGCTGCATTGCTCTTCTATCGTCTTTCCAAGCGTATTAATTTCTTCCTTACATCCCGTTTCAATTCTCAGTCTACCATCTCTAAGTGTCCTCATCGAGTTTACCCCTACTTTCAAATTTGTTGGGTTTACATTTCTTTTTAAAATAAGTTTCATTGCCTTCGCTGATTCATTTAATTTTGATTTTATAACCAATTTGTAACGTTTATCTACTTTTTCCGAGCAATCTGCTGTCACAGCCATTGCGTTATTACGGGCTCCTTCCTAAGTTGGCACCCTGATACATTTGACTGTGCTGCCATTGGTTACAGCTGATATTTTACTCCTATCTATTTCTTGGGCCTTCTTTACTTCACATTGTAACTTAAGAATCACTTTGTCACACTCTTCTAGTTCCTTCTTCAGATTAACATATGATTTCCTAAGATCAGTTGTCGATTTAAGAATATCCTGCCTCAAGTCGTTTCTCAGGTTTACACTTTTCTTCGTGACACCAAGCAGTAGGCTTAGAGCTTCCACAACACTTTTTTCCACCTCATCCATCATATTGACTCGTTCCTCTTTACTTCTCCTTGTTTTTGTTACTCTATGTCCTATCACTGCGTCACTTTGGTTTTAAATAACAGTTTATAATAACCTAACTTTTGGTTTTAAAACTTTCTATTTAAGTTGTGGGTTTTCCCCCTCTTGACTAACGTGTGGGTCTTCTCTTCTAAGTCTCACCTCTTCTTGTACTATAAATTTTTGGCAAAAATCGTCTTCTTGCGTATATTTTTGGCAATTTCACTCACTCACCATAACACTTCCTATTTCACTTGTCAGTCACTATACTATATTTATATCGCGCACCAATTTTAATGCCGGTACGAAAGTAGTATTCAACCATGAAGACGCAATGGTCTCTGTTCATATCCAGGGGAAGCTGGTTGTATTAGTTACTAGAGCAACCACACTGAGAGCGCTGTAATTTGCTTACTGTTCCGCAAAAATTACCACTTCTTCTCCATAGATGGCACTATGATTTCAAGATAGACTCACCAGTCATATTCATATTCTTTATTACTATCAATATACTTGTACAAGCTTCTGACATTGTCAAATATAAAATATACTATATAATCAAATACATATTTAAAAGTTTACAATTATAGGATATAGAACAAAATATAAACGGTATAAAAACATATTTACAGATCATCAATTTTGTACAAACATTTATCCATTAAAAAGTATTTTAATTTGTTTTGAAATTGCTTTGTACCATTTAATGCTTTAATTGATGTTGGCAGTCTAAAATAAAATCTGTCCCATTATAAAAACATCTCTATCAGTAGATTGTTTAGAAGTACAGTCTCTAAAATAGTCATTGTTGCATCTGGTATTATAATTGTGTACATCAGCAGTCTTCAAATTTACCTTACTTACAACAAAAAGAATTGCCTTATATGCATATAGTGAGTACAGTGTGAACATTTTGTTTTGTTTGAAAATATCTACACAAGAATCAGTATTTTTTAAGTAAAAAATTATCCTAATACACTCCACTATGTTGTCCGGGCTTGTAGGCTGTGGTCCATTTGTATTTCTTTCCGACGTTTCGCCGAAAACTGCATTCGGCATCTTCAGGGTTCTAAGTCAAGGGAGTCCAACACAAGACTGGAGCACCGAAAAAAAAGACAAAAAAGTGGGATTTAGACATGAGCTTTGCCTTGCCAGGGCTGTATAGGGAAACTCCCTCTTCAGCCGAGTTAAGTTTTGAATTGTTCGAAGGAAGAGAGCTTCATAATGTATGGAGGTGTCTTAATTTGGTATTGTTTGTCAAATCAGAGGAGGTAGGGAAAGAAGATTTTTGTCTTTTTTGTGGGTTGTGTTTTTTCTAAGTATTAATAATGAAGCGTTCCCCAGGCAGTGGTGTTTCCATCGGCTCTTTTACTTAAGCCCAAGAAAAACCGAATTTGAGTTTTTGTGCATTTTTGAGTTTGTAGTTGTTACTTAATTTTTTATTGGCTTTGTCTTATTCGTTGTGTCTTTTATTGATTCGTTATATTTAGGATAGCTGCTATATGTTGTTGAGTTTCTTCTTTGTCCTGTTTTTCTTTCTTGTCATAGATTCGTATTAAAGTGATGAGGGGTGGGTTCTTATCTTCTGTTGCTTCCTGGATGGTAGTCATCTTCTGTGCCGTGTTTATGAGGCTGCGTCTGTAGTTTCTTGTGTGTGCGTTATGGATGTATCTGATCATTTGGCCTGCAATGTGTTTGTCTATTGGTTCGATTTTGGAATGTTCGTATATCTAGCTGTTCTTGTAGTTTGGGAGAAGCTTGTGCATGGTCCTGAAGCATCTTCTTTCAAAGGATTGGAATTTTTGCATTGTTGATGTTGTAATCAGTGGCAACAGGGCGACAGCAGCATAAGTGAAGTTAGGTCGGATGAGATATATGTATAATTTTCGAAGTATTCTGGGTGACAGCCCTTTTTGGTTTTCTTGCTAGATATGACAGTTGAGTGGATGGGTTTTGTTTTTTTTGAGGACTTCGTTGTAGTGTGCTTTGACTGTCATGTTCGACCGTATTTTAACACCCAAGTATTTCACAGTTCGTTGACCTTTTAATTTTGTTCTGTTGAAATTTAGTGTTATGTTCTGGTATTTCAGTTTCATTTTCTTTCTTATAGTTAGTACTTGTGTTTTGTCAGTATTAATTTTGATGTACCACTTCTTAGTCCAGAGCAGAAATCTCTCCAATTGTTCCTCTAGCTGTTTTTTGGCGGTTCGTGGTCTCATATGTGTGCACCAGTATGCTGTATCATCTGCATACTGGGCTAACTGTATGTTCTGGTATATGGGTTGTGGAGTGTCTGAGGTATATATGATGTAGAGAAGACAGGAGATGGTGCTTCCCTGTGGTGTTCCGGCTTGCATGGTAAATGGTGTTGATAGGGTCCTGTTAATTTGGATGCAGGCTGTTCTGTTTGTTAGGAAGCTTGCAGTCCAGCGGGTGATCCTTGTGGGTATATGCAGTTGTGTTAGTTTGTAGAGGAGGCCATCAGTCCAACATTTGTCGAATGCGTTCTGTATGTCTAAGAAGGCGGCAATTGTGGTCTTTTGTTTGTTGAAGCTATCTTGAAAGTTTGATGTGACTCGCACTAGCTGGTCCTGGATGGAAATATCACTCCGATATGCAGCTTGTGTGCCTGGTAGTATATTGAGGTTTTTACATGCGGTGGTGAGTCTTTTTACAATTATTTTTTCGAAGATTTTTGATAGAGTAGAGGTTAGGGAGATTGGGCGATAGTTTCTATGGTCGGTGTTGTCCTTTCCGGGTTTTCGTATTAGTATTATGTTGGCTTGCTTCCATATTTTGGGATGGTACCCAAACCTTAGCATAGCATTGTAGGGTGGGTGGGTAGGGGGATTCTGGGTCTACTTACACCCAAGGCTGCTTTAGGGCTTATTTCGCCCTCTTCAGCCAGAAATTTTTATTTGTTTGGGAGAGGCAGATTGCTTTTTTTTATTTTATTTATTCATTTTTTTAATTTATTTTTATTAATATTATTTTTTTTTTTATTTATTATTTTAATTTTTGATAACTTATTTTTTTACATGTTCTAGGATATTCTACATAGTGAGAAATGTATCCGTCGGTCGTCAGATGAGTTTTTTCTAGGTCAGAAGTTGTCGTAGGTGCTGTTGTATTTTCTGTTCTTCTTCTTCTTTTTCTTGTTTGTACTGTTTAATGATGGTTGTTAGAGGAGGGTCGCTTAAATTCTTACTCTGATGCATCTGGCTTTGCTTATAATTCCTTGCGGCGTCAATGATGTTCTGTCTATGGGTTCGGTCCTTTGCGTTGTCCATGTATTTGGTGGTATTCTTTTTTATCGTTTCTTCTATACTTGTAGATTTTGCTATTTCATAGACTTCGTTGCTCCTGGACCATGGTGGTAGCTTCATTGCTATGCGTAGGCATTTCCGTTCATATCCGGATATTCTGTCTTTTGTGTTTTGCATGGTGATGGGCCATAAGGTGATTGCTGCGTAGGTAAGTGTTGGTCTAATTATGGTTTTGTAGATCTGTGTTAGGGTGCTTGGGGCTAGTCCTTCCTTTCCTATTTTCGCCAAGAGCCTTAGGCATGATGTTGCTGCTTTTGCCTCTTGAAGTTTGTTTTGGTAATGCGTACAGGTTGATAGCTTTTCGGTTAATGTCACTCCAAGGTATTTAACTTTCCTCTGGGTCGGTATGTCGTGATTGTTGTAGGAAATGGTGGAAGCTCTGTAGGTTTCCTTGGCTTGTATACGGAAAATTATGTATTGGGTTTTTGCCGGGTTTATGGTTATTCTCCACTTGTTCGCCCATTTGTTGAAGATTGCGAGCTGTTTCTCAAGTCGTGATTTGCTGCTCCGTAGTTTTGGTGCTGAGCACCAGTATGCGGTATCGTCCGCGTACTGTGCCAGTTGGATTGTTGGGTGGATCGGTTGGGGAGTATCAGAAGTGTATATTATATACAGTATGCCGGATATGGCGCTACCCTGAGGGGTTCCTGCTTCAAGTTGGATGGGTGCTGATAGTTGTCCATTTATCTTGATCCGAGCTGTTCTGTGGGATAGAAAACTTGAAGTCCATCTCGTCAGCTTTTCAGGTAGTTCTAGGTTTGCCATTTTGTGCAGCAATCCACGTGTCCAGCATCGATCGAAGGCCCCTTGGATGTCCAGGAATGTGGCTGCAGTTGTGAAGCCTCTATTTGTTTTTTCCTTGATTTCTGAGATGACTTTAAGGAGCTGATCTTCGATTGTTATGCTTGAGCGAAATCCGGCTTGTGTCTCAGGTATTATTTTGCGTTGCTCCAGGTGGTTGGTGAGGCGTTTGACTAGTATTTTTTCTAATACTTTTGATAATGTTGCTGTTAGGGATATTGGTCTGTAGTTTGTATGGTCCATGTTGGTTTTTCCGGGCTTTTCTAGCAATACTAAATGTGCTTTCTTCCAAGCTTCTGGATGATGTCCGTGTTGTAGTATTAAATTGTATAGATGTACAATTTTTGCTATCATTTGATGTGGGAGATTTTTCAACATTGTGTACGTGATTGTGTCTGGGCCGGGTGCGGATTTTCCAAGGCGTTTTACGGTGTTGGCAAAGTCGTCTGTTGTCATTGGTCCTTCGGTGTCGTCGTTCGGGTTTAATGCCGGTGCTGGTATCAAGGGCAGGAAACGTTGTCTGTTCTTTTCAATGTAGTCGTTTGTGTTTGTGAATTGTTTTCTGTCAAATTCCGGGTTTTCAGGTGTGCGAAAAACCGTGCGGTAGTGTTCCTCGAATATTTTCAGTTTTTCGTCCGTAGAGTGAATGTTTTTTCCGTCTACCTGCAAAGGGTAAGTGAATTGTTTTTTGCTGCGGATGCTTTTTATAAATTGCCAGAACTTCTTTGGTTGGGCTGTCCTTGCTTTTGAGATATCTGCCACTGTGGTTTCCCATTTTTGTTTATTAAATTTGTGTATTGCTGTCCTTACTTCTTGTCGTAGGTGATTCAGTATTTTCTTGTCGTTTACGTCGTGAGTCCTCATATAATTGCGGTGAGCTCTTCGTTTTTCTTTAATTTTTTCTATAATTTCTTTAGGTAGTGGTCGACTGAAGCGGTTGGTGTTTATCATCTTTGTTGGTATGGTGTTGTCACGTGCGGTTTGGATTTCGGCAGTTATTTGTTCAGTGATTGTGTCTATCTGGTGCGTATGTTGTATGTCGTGCTGTGGCATGGGTTGCATGTTGTTCCTGATGTGTTCTGTGAAGGCTGTCCAGTCGGCGTTTGAATAGTCGAATACTTTCCTGGGCAGTGCTTCCTCGGTGGTCCATGTGCCGGTGGATACTGTCAGGGTTATGGGAAGATGATCAGAGCTTATTGGCGGTTCTATGGTGGCGTCCATTATCCTATTGTATGCTGCTGGTGTAGCATTGTAGGTTTTTGTGATTTCATTTATTGTCTCAATGGGGAGTAGCTTTAGCATTTGGTAAGTAATTCCATCAGGTCTAGGAGCAGTGTTTTTGACTTTCTGTATTATACTTCAGAGTTCTTGTGCTTGTATCGGTGCCTCATAGTTATCTCTTGGGTCTAAGTCTCTGCAGTCGGGTTGTGGATTATATAAGTTTTGAAATTTGTTCATATGATTTTTAACTTCTCGAAAGTGATTTTTATTGAATGATGGATCATCTGTCGTTTGAAACAATTGCTGGTAGTGGTTCCTGAAAATTTTTAATTTTTCCGTCGTGGTCGAAATGTATGTTTTGTCTTTCTTAATTGGGTATTGTGATGTGGCTTTCCTTCTGACACTCTTGATGAGGCACCAGAATTTGGCGGGTTCCTGGGCGTGGCTGTCTGTGATGTTTTCTATGAGATTATCCCATCATTTGCAGTTGTAGGCGTGGATTTGTTGCTTTATTTGTTCCTGGAGTTTATTTACTATTGTTTTGTCTTGAGGGTCGTGTGTTCTAATGTACTGTCTTTGTGCTTTCCTCTTTTCTTTTATTATGTCTATGATGTGTTTTGGTAGCGGTCTTGCATAGGTGTTGGTATTTATGACTTTTAGCGGGATGGCGGCGGGTCTTGCTTGTTGGATTATGCTGGTTAGTTCCCGGGCATGATCTTCAATTTCCTGGCATGTTGTTAGGAGTTTTGGTGTTAGGCTTAATGTGAGTTGTCTGGCGGTATTTGTATATATGTCCCAATTTGCTTTCTCATAGTCATAGGTTGTGCTGTTTATCATTTCTGTCCTCCACGTACTGGTTTTTACGGTGATGCTTATTGGCAGGTGATCTGAACATGATGCAGTGTCGATTTGAATGTCCTGTATTTGTGTGTATGTCCTTTTTGATGTTAATACTTTGTCTGGAGAGCTTGGCTTTTGATGGTTGTGTCCAATGCGGGTTGGGCCTGGTGTGAATATTAATTTTAGATCTGTTCTGTCTAGTATTTTCTTTAATTCCTTGCCATGTACATTGATGTGCTCGTCTAGAAGTGTTTCGTTGTTTGCATTCAGATCACCTGCTATAATGAGGTTTTTGTAGGTGTCGTGCAGATAATGTAGAAAGTCATTTGGGAATGGTAAAGTGTGGTGGAACGTATATAGTGGCTATATATATTGTTGTGTAATTTGTATTTGAACCACTAGAGCTTCTTTATCCTGGAATGCTGCTGGTAAGTCTATCTCAGTTGAGTTGAGTTCTGTGCAGGCTAGGATCATTACTCCATCGCCTTGTTGGTTGAGTCTGTCTTTCCTAAATGTTTTTAATGGTAAGAATGTGAAGTTTCTAGGTGGTTTCAATTTTGTCTCATTCATTGTTACTACATCAGCTTGGTGATGAGTAAGCATGTCCTGGAGTTCTTGGCGCTTTCCTGTTATTCCGTTGACATTTATATGGAGTATTTTTATGTTCTGACAGTCTCAGGTTTGTGTAGTCGTGGCTGCCATTGTAAATGTCTTAGGGTGTCACTGGGTCGGTGTTGTGTTTACTGCTGTATATCATTTATGAAGATGGCCATTTGGTTGCCTATCTTAACTGTATTTATGGTTTTCCGGATTGTCTTCTGTGCTGTCTGCTTGATATTATTGAGGAGTCTGATTCTGTGTGTGGGAGCTGTGGCGTCATATATTGGGGGAATGATGGTGGTCAGGATTTGCTGAATTATTGTGCTTGCTATGTCTTGTACGAAGGTAGTTAGATTCTTCTCCATTGTTTCAACCTGCTTCTGTATTGCTTTTATTTGCTTCTCGGTTTGGTTGGTTAAGTCTCTTAGTGTGCCTACGGTTTCCTTAGGAATTATTTCTTTCTTACTAGTTGGGATTTGTGTGAATTTGATTTCCGGCCATTGGGCTGTCGTCTGTGGTTGAGGAGGAGCAGGTATGTTATGGGGGAAGATGTTGGTGGTAGCTGTTTGAGATGCAGAGGTGGGAGGGGATTTGGGGTACAGGGGACATCTGACCTGGCCCGTGTAGTGTCCTGTTATGTTACAAGAGGTACAGTATGGTTCGTTTTGCTTCTTGGTGTGTGGACAGCATCGAGTCTCGTACTTGTCACCGCAGTGAAAGCACCTATAGCTGGTTCCGCGCAGTTGTCCTTTTGGTGCCTGTACTGGTGGCATTGCTGGCAGGGGACGTGGCGCTCGCTATGGCGGGAAGGTTCAGCTCTGAATATCTGGTTTTGTATTATCGCGCCTTGGGTCAGTATGGTGGTTACCGTGGCTACATCAGTTGAAAAAACTCGGACCAGTGGTGTGGGATGATTTTTGCTGATGATCCTGGAGGCTCTGGTTATTTCTGGGTAATTTTCTTGGATGTCTCGCAGAAGTGTCTCTTCGTCAACTTCGTGTGGTATGTTCTTCAAAACTGCGGTCATAGTTTTTCTGGGTTTTTCAGTGATGGTGTTAGTTGAGGCTTTCAGTTTTGTTGTGTACCGCGCGTTCTTGCCGAAATGTGTGGACACCCTTGTTGGAATGTCACGGCTTCTTGTTGAGTTTTAAAAGTTAGTGCATATGTGTTCTGTGGGGAGAAAATTTTCTCTGCAAAGCACATAGCGTCGGGGTTGTTTTGAGTCTTTTGTATCAATCAATGGACGTACCAGGGATTCTGTTTGTCTTGGTCGCACTGGAGGATGTAGATAGTGTAGCTGCTGTGTGGAAGATGGATGTTATGCTGCCTAACGGTGCCTGGGGTTGTGTGTGCCTGGTTATCGTGATTTGTAGTGTTAGCCTGGGTTTGTGTCTGTACTAGTGAGTTTAGTCTCTTACCTAGCTTGGTGGTGGATTCTATGCTTGTGGTGTTAGAAGAGTCAGAGTCACTGCTACTCAGATTCCTTGTCTTAGGGGGGCGACGTTGAGATCTTTTGTCCGGTCGTCCGGGGAGTTTTAGTTCAGGGCAGAAAACAGGATTTTGGGTTGAGGTAGATGCCTTGGCCGCCTGTATTTTAGGCATTCTTGACAGGTACAGTTTAAGCAGAAGGATGTAGTTACTAAAAAAGCATGATTGTGTGTAGCTCACTGTAATAATACAGCCTAAGTGTGATTCCTTCGAATCACGAACTCGAGTCCTTGGCCGAGATAAACTCGTTGAGCTTTACAATCGACTGCAGGATGGGTTTTTAAAGGAGAACGTTTTTGAGGTGGGCTGTGAGGTTAGGCAGAGCAGGTTTCTGAGCTTGAAGATCTTGAAGTTCTGCGCAAACTGAAAGAGAGTCAGCTTGTGCTGCAATTCTGGAAGTTCTTGCAGGGGCTGCTGAGGTGGCCGGTAGATGCCATGTTGACTCGCCATTGCTCCTTTCCTTTACGAATCGACCGAAGACCTTGAGAAGGCAGAAATAGACCAGCAAACGGAGCATTTTTTAAAAATTTTTTTTTAAATGGGTGTGGCCCTTCCTCTGCCACACCCGGTGATGATCATCTGAAAGGGATCTACATCGCCTCCCCTACCATGCACTAGCTACACTACAGTGATGGGTAGGAAAAGTGGTAAGTGATGTCCGGTACCGCCGAAGCAACCCGGATGTTAGTGGGTGAATACTAAAAAGATGTCCGTATACAAGAGAGTATACTGGCAGAGTGTGGAAATAGGTACTGGCCATGGCCGGGGCCCTGACCAGGGACCTATGGTTAGTGGTGGTTATTCATGCTCATGCATAGGAGCGAGGTTTTGGTGTCATGCTAATTAAAGTTAAGGGTACCTTACCATTATTGTGGCTTCAGCTGGAGAGGGCGCTGAGTCGTTAAGCACTTCGGCAAGCTGCCGATGGTCCTGAAAAATAAATTTAGGATAGGGAGGGAGGGAGGAATGTGCATTTGGGATATATATACTTTATTTACACTTAAGTTAAACCTTTATTTACACATATACTCAGATATATATATATATATATATATATATATATATATATATATATATATATATATATATAGACATTTTTATTATTATTATTTTTCTTTTCATTTTTATTTATATTTTTATTTTATTAATACATTTATACAATACATATATACAAATTATATCTCTACAGGAATGTTGCTGCTCTCACGGTTGGCTTGCTCAACGAGGAACATTGGTAGATGTGTTCTGTACCTCATGGAAAATAATTGTTTGACTGCCAGCGGTTCAAAGCCTTTAGCCGCGAGCTGTTCTTTTACTTCCTCTGGCTTGAGATTCCGATAGAGTCCCTTAAGTACCACCTTATATGTCCGTTCAGCTAATGGCTCAGTGATGTGGAATGGCACTTTTTGGTTTTTGCAGAACCTTACGAACGTATTGTAGTCGTCGTAGATAGTGAACTGGAAGCAATGGTAGTGCTCCCTGAATGTGGCAATGTACTTTTGGGACCTGTATACCATGTCATACTCTCTTATGATGGAGGCCTTGCTCCTCCCCTGGTCCATATAGGAGGGAGCTGGGCCATCTGTTTTTTTTTTTAAGAGGTGGCCCCACCTCGCCACCCCCGGTGACGATCATCCGCCTGGAGGTTACATCGTCCCCCATGCACGTGCAGTTAGTAAAACTAATCATGCAAGGGCAAGGGAAAGGGTGCTTGTGAGTATAAATCTGTCTTCTGTAAGTTGGTCAGGTTCCGCTAAGAGCACCCTGGTTAGTAATAGGTGAAATTGCGGGCGAGCATGCAAGGGGGTGACGGAAATGCAGGCCTGGGCTGCACCCATGACCGAGGTCCTGAGTGGAGCCGTGGAGCGTGAAGAGGCCTCGTTGGGTCTTGGGGATGTTTTGGAGTGCAGGAGAATTTTGGTTTGGGGGATACAAGTGAGGTGGAATGGGCGAGAAGTTAAGGAAATGCTTAGGTGGGCGAACTACTTTGGTTAGTCTACGGCATGCTATGTGGTACGTAGCCTATTTGCAGGCAGCTGGGCTATCCAAGTCGTGGCGCGGCTTCGTCCAAAGGGCGAGTTGTCGTGTTCCGTGCGCAGGTCCGGTATCCATTGCCTGGTCTATGGTCACAGTTGGGGGCCCCTCTTCCCCCGGTCTGCCCTGTGTATACAGGGGCTTGGAGGGCAACCTGTTGGGAAATGAGAAAGAGAAGAAGTGATTAGTCCAGAAGTGGTTTGTGCTTGGCATCTGAATTAATCGGGAACGAGGAACTCCAGGTAGTCATCTATGTCTTCCCGTGTAATAGTCTCGGTCATATTTCTATCAAATAAGGAAAGTGGCCGTTTGTGTCTATTGTGTGTAGTCTCGTACTGTCCTAGGTCCCTTACAAGTGGATTATGGCAGTTTGCCGCCCGGTCATATAGATCAGCGGCGAGCTTTTTAATGAATTGTCCTATGGTGTGGATCTTAAGTTCCTTATGGAGTATGTTTGCAGAGGTGATTGCTAGGACTTTCGTAATGACACGTAAGACTTTGTTCTGGAACATTTGTAACTTTTTGATTTGAGTAGGGGCTGCGTATCCCCCAGACTGGAGAGGCGTAGATAAGTGTTGTAGAGGGTGAGACCCAGTTTTAGTTGTAGTGACGAGTTCATGTTGATGAGGGGATATAAATTGGCTAGTTGGGCGTTGGCTTTGCAGCGAATAGACTGGACGTGGTGATTCCAGGTGAGGCCTGGGTCGAGCACCACGCCCAAGTAAGTAACTTTGTCTTTCCAGCGAATTTGGTTTTGGAATAGGCGTAAGGGAGGGAGAGATCTTGCGGTTGCACGGTGATGCATTCTTTTACTGAAGACTATGGCCTCGCATTCGTCTGTATTGACTCGGATGCGCCAGTTGGTGAGCCATGTTTCCAGAGCTGTCAGGGCGGTTTGTAGTCTGTTAACGATGGGGTGCATCTGTGTGGATTGTGCCATTATGGTAGTATCATCTGCATAAATAAAGTAATCAGTTGAGGGATTTTTAGGGATATCATTGATGTACAGGTTGAACAAAACCGGACCGAGCAGGCTCCCCTGGGGTACGCCCGCACAGATCGGATTTGGGGTGGATTTTGAGGTGTTTACTTTGGACTGGAAGGTCCGTGCTGAGAGGTAGTTGGCAATTAATTTCAAAATGGAGTCTGGGAAGTTGTAGTTATACATTTTACGTATGAGACCCGAGTGCCAGACTCGGTCGAAAGCGCGCTTAATATCTAGTAGAACTGCAGCAGAAGATTTACGGGTGTTGAAACCCCGGGTGATGTATTCCGTGGCTCTCATGAGCTGAAGGGTGGTGGAGTGGTGAGCTCTGAATCAAAATGTTCGGGAATAAGTATGTTGTGTTTTTTAATGAATGCATTAATACGTTTGAGTATCATCTTCTCTAGGAGTTTGCTGATGGTGTTTAGTAGGCTTATGGGGCGGTAACTGCCAGGGTTGGTAAGGTCTTTGTGTTTCTTGGGGAAGTGTAGGACCAGGGCATTTTTCCACCTATTGGGATAATGGCCTGGGTCCAGGATGGCGTTAAACAGTCGGGTCATTGTCGTGATTGTCTTGTCGGGAAGCTGTTTTAGGACCTTGTTGGGTATATCGTCGTGGCCGGGGGCTTTTTTAGTGGGGAGGCGTCGGATTAGCCAGCGGATTTCCGAGTCACAAGTCTTTCGTGTGTTATTATGCTGCGGGCGAGAGAGCAGTTCTCGTGTTAGAGCGTCGGTTTCGTGGATGAATCTTGGGCGGTTTGGGATGAGATTAGGGGTGAGAGTGCTTTGGAGGTGGGAGGCGAGCGCCTCAGCTTTTTCACTGTCGGTGGTGGCAATTGTGCCATTGTGGTGAATGGGAGGGATGGTCGAGTGGTGCTTAGTCAGGTGTTTGGTAATGCGCCACACGTTATCGCGCTCCGGGTTTAGGGTTTGGAGAACGCCGTTCCACTGTGCAGCGGTGTCCTCGGCCGTTCTCCTGCGTACTTCAGCGGTCAGATTCCGGAGTTGTCTGAAGTCGAGGGGGTGTCGGGAGCGTTGCCATTTTCTACGTGCTCTGTTTCGCTCTGCAGCTAGAGCTTTTAAGTCCGGTGGTAGGGTTTTAGGTCCTGGTTTTTTGGTGGCAATAGGGGTGGAAGTTGTTATGGAGGTTTCCAAGGCAAGTGTTACAGCGTCTATTTCTTCATGTGTGATATTTGGGGGTGCCGGGAGGCTTTCCTCCAGGGTGGCACGGAAGACCTCCCAGTTCGTCTTGTTGTAGTTATGTTTCGGGAGATAAGGAGTTGGGGAGAGAGATCCCTGCAGGGTGAAAATTACCGGGAGATGGTCAGACGATAAAGCATTGTAGGTCGCTGCATGTACCTGTTGTCTGCCAATGTTTTTAGCCAGTGCAATATCTAGCGTGCTGGGTTGACAGTTAGGGTTAAAGGGAATATGAGTGGGGGAAGGTGGAGCAATGACTACATAATTTGCGTATAGTGCATGTCGGCATAATTTTATGCCTGCCCGGTTATTTTCACGGGCGTACCAGTCAGTGTGTTTTGCATTCATGTCTCCCGCAATTAAGACAGCAGGATGAAGGTTTAGTACTGCATCTAGGTCCTGTATGTCTAGGTCTTTGGGAGGATTATAAGCTGCAATGAGGAGTTTGGTAGGTCCAATGTGTACGTAGACTCCTGTGGCTTCTAATCGATTAAGGGGGGGGGGAGTGTGCGCTTGGCTGTGGAGCATGCCGCATTTAATGATAATTGCCATGCCGCCTCCCCTGCGGTCACGGTCGGATCGGTACGTCAGGTAGTCGGGGATGGAGAAGCGGTCTTGTGGGGAAAGTCGAGTCTCAGTTACAAGGGCGACATGGATATTGTGTGTCGCTAGGAAGTCAACGAGTTCAGTTTTACGTTTGCGGAGTCCATGGGCGTTCCACGTTGCCAATTTGGGGCTTTCAGACGCCATAGAAATGGTGAGAGGGATTCAAGAATAGGGAGAAGAAGGAGTCGTAGTCCCGGATGATGTCCCGGGTGTCGTCCGGCTGCACAAGCAGCAGGCTGATGACATGTATCAAGGTTTCCCTTGCTGATGTCCATGTCATCCGGACGTTCTCGCAGCCGGGCTTGAAGATCGGCTTGTCTGTGGTTTCCCTCAGACAGGGTAGTCCATCACCTGGCAGCCACTCTCCGGGGCCACGCTTCTCGGAATTGCGGCTAGAGGAGAAGTTGGGCAGGGAGCAGGTTCTGCTGGAGTCCTGGGATGAGGCTGCTGATGTGGGGGTGCTGATGACGGTGGCTGGCTTCTAGGAGGCTGGCGTTGATTAGGCTGCGGTTGTCTTGCTGGTTGGTTCTGCGGTTGCGGGACAGATGCTGCAGGCTGCTGTTGTGGTCATATTCTGCTGGCGGCCGCCTCCCTGAGGCTGGAGACCTTCGCCTGGTACACCGGGCATCCCCTGTACCGCGCCCCGTGCCCCCAACAGCGGCACAAGGCACAACGCCTCATCTCCGCTGCTACCTGGCAAGTGGCCGATTCATGGAATGCGGCACACTTAGAGCAAGTGGGACGGGGGGCCATGCAGCGGCGCTCATGATGCCCCAGGTCCTGGCACTTCCATGAAGACGGGAAATAATGCCAGCTTAAGCAAACTGTTAAAAAGATGTACCAATAGTTCCAGCCAGGCTGCCGGGAGAGATTTAAAGGCGGCATATGGCAAATTGTCTAACCCAGCTGCTTTGTAAGGGCGCACCTTGTCTAATATGTTGCTGACTTCAGCAACCGTAGTCAACTGGATATCATCCTCACTGTACGGTATGTCGAGGAAATTTTGGACTTTTGTCTCAACTGCATCAGTGAGATCCTGATCTTGTGAGTCGGCTGGCTGAAAGGTAGAGGCTAAATATTCAGCCATGAATTCCACCATTTCTCTTGTCGACTGTGTCATTCTTCTTCCGTCAGTTAGTGGTGGATCTGAGGAAGGTATACGGAGCAGCGCCTTTGACATTCGCCATAATGATGAGTCTTGGGGATCAAGTGTACTCAGTCGACATTCCCATTCCTCATTAGAGAAGTCAGTAAGCTCAAGTTTAACAATGTGCTGCAACCGATTCCATTCCCTTTTATGTAAGGGAACCGTCGCCTGGCTTTATTTTTGTCATCTATAAGTTGACGTAGCTGTGGAGGCAGTGGCTTCTGTATATTGCAGCATTTGCGCCTTGTTGGAGTGGCGTCTACCATAGCTTGTGCCATTTTAGATGTGATGGTAGTGGCAAGGTTTTCAGCTTCTACCATACTGTTGCAAGGAGGAGTCTCAATTTTTATGGATGCCATAAGTTCTGAGAACTTCTTCCAATTTGTTTGGCAAGGGTTAGGTTTGTGTGGTGGTGCTTTGGCTATTGTCCGTGCTTGGTAAATAAGCAGTAAGGGGTAATGGTCGGAAGAGAGTTCTGGAATGGAGAAGATTCTTGGGTGACCGCGGATGTTTTGGAGGATAGCAATATCTAACCAATCAGGTGGTCTGCGATCCCCGTAGGTAATGGTTGCGGATGATGGGGCTAATACAACAAGATTTCGCCGTTCCAGGTATCGTTCCAACACCACTCCTCTATACGTCCTAATTGATGAGTTCCACATTGGACTTTTGGCGTTTAAGTCGCCCATTGCTATTGTTGGTGTGCCGCCTGAGAAAACTGCATCCAGCTCGATATGTTGTATTTGTCTGCCTGGTGGAATGTAGAGGGAGAAGATGTTAATGGGTCCTCTATTGGTGGGTATTTGGATTTCCGTGGCTTCTAAAGCAACAGTAGCTGCCATATGTATTCTGTGATGTTGGATATTGCGGTTAATGTAAATGGCTGTACCACCATATCCATCTGCCCGATCGGAACGGTGAGAAATCATACCAGGAATTGTGCATTTCTGAGTACCAGATAAGTGGGTTTCTTGCACTAGCAGAATCTGAATGTTATTGACTGCAATGAAATTTTTAACCTCATTAATCCTGTTCCGGAGGCCGTTGGCGTTCCAGGAACATATCTTGAGGCTGAGGAGATCAACTAGGCTATTATTCCTGCCTGCCATAGCGTCCCATAAAGATAAATACTGTGTGCACCAAGATCATTTCTGGGGGAATATTTTGCGGTCGTTGGGCTAACGCTTCAGCTAATACAGCTGCGAAGTCTGCCTGATATTCAATAGGTATCCTGCTCATTAAATTTAAAAATTGAGCATCAGGGATGGTGGGTTTGGGTAGTTGTGTTTGTTGATGGTTGGATGTGTTTAACTTCTGTTGGGTCAGCTGGTGTTGCGTTGCTTGTCTCACTCTTGTATTGTTTATGTTTGGACGCAGTGCTGTTACATTGCAGCTGACAGATGTACTACCGCTAGAGTTATTTGCAGCAATTTTGGTGGGGTTGTGTTCCAACTTTGCTGACCTGTTCGGTTGGGCCTGTTGGTTTCTCTGGTTATTAGTTTGGGCTGGAATAGCAGTCGGTGCATCAGGTCACTGTCACTGTGCTGAGAGAACGTAAGCTTTCACGGCCGGAGTCCAAAATACAATTGGTTAAGTTAATTAACTTAATTTATACAACAACACTGTTTTCAACACTTCCATAAAAGGATTTATACAATTGGTTGTTTCCGGGCTGTTTTGCCATGGTCTGTTGGAGTAAGAACCAAACGTTTCGTCCACAACTTATGCAGACATCATCAGTGGCGCGGTCGAAGCTTTCTTGCAGAAAGTTTGCAGTGCCTGAGCCATGCTATTTGTACTGGTAGTTGGGGGGCGGAGCCTGGGTAGTCCGGCAATGGTGTCCTGTGATTGGTCCGCGTCATTTTTGGTGGTTAAATGGCATTTCCTGTTTTTGAGAACAGGATGCCAGTTCCTATTTAGTTTTAAGGCTTCTTCCTTTCTGTTGAAATTATAAGGATGTTTGTAAATTTCGAAGGCCTCCCGCTGAAGTCGTGTGTGGTAATGTTCTGTGGTAGAAAGGATGCTGGTGTCCTGGAACTGTATCACATGCTCGCCTTCCACCTCAATCGCATGCTACCCTAAAGTGAGGAAGTAGCTTTGGGGGTTGACTTCTGTTGCACCGTAATTGGCCAACACGTTCAACAGGATACCCAAGTTCTTGGAGTTTCGAAGTGACGTCTGCTTCCTGAATGTACATTGGCAAATCTTTCAGTGTGACGTACATTAATTTTTCTTCTGGCAGTAAAGTCGTAAGGTACTGTACCGTACTGTAACACAATATCTTACGTATTTGCCTATGATCATCTGGTGTTTCCGGCAAGAAGGCAATAGTACCACTCATATTCCTAATGTTGTACCTAATATTAGGATATGAAGAATTTAACAGTGTTATTAAGTCTCTTGCTTTTGCAGGGTCACGTAAGAAAATAGGTGTTGTCCGCTGTGACTGTGCTGCAGGGCTTTGTTGTGTTACCGGAACTTGTGCTGCTTGTGTGGGCGTGGGTGCGGCTGTCCCTATTGATGCAGAAGGGGCAGGCTTATTTATTTGCTGAGTTGACCTCGTTTCAGAGCACCTTCTTTTGCTATGTGAAGCTTGTGGTGCTTCATCATCATTCACTGGTGGTAGTCCATTGAATTTATTTGATGTGGGCAGTGGTTCTGGCTGGAGCGTATGCTTTGGAGCTTTAGCTCTTTGCTTAGCAGGGCTCTCTTCCCATTGTTCGGGATTTGCCTTATATTTCTCACTTAGGAGAAGATAGTTTGAAATTGCTTCTACCCTAGCACGGTGTGCAGAGTAGAGACGGAAGGCATTCATAGTTACTTCCTGGTTTGCTTCAGCGATGGTGTTGTATACTTGCTGATCTGCAAGTTCAAGAAATTGTATTCTTGCCTTCTTTTCCAAGGCTTTCGTCTCCGCGAGACAATGGCATGAGGGGGCCGACAATTATTGGCTGGTGCATGAACTCGCAAAAGTCGCCTCCATTTATGTAATATTGCAGGCATTCTAACTCTTCCGAAGCCTCAGTATTTACATTTTCTTGTTCCATTAACTGGTCCAATACTTCAGTAACAGAAGCCGTTTCTTCTTCCTCCATTGCTACTTGTATTGTGATTGGTTAAGATCAACCAATCACAGCACGTAATATAACCTCCAATAGAATGTCAGTCTTTGTCAGTCAGTCGGGGGACAGCAAGGGCTTGCCCTATGCTGAAAGTCTGATAGATATAGAGGAAAAAAAGAGAAAATAGTAAGAAAGAGCAAGTGATGGGCGCTAAGAAGCCCGAATCACAGAGGGCCTACCCTTTCGGGCGCCTAAAAGCCAGTCACGAGGACTGTTGGCTTCGGCGTTGTGATTCTACCCAGTCATGTAGCTAAATGCAGTTCTAGCAGGCTCAGATCCCTTTCTCTAGCCTTCAAAAGGCTAGTCGGGCTTTTCGTTTCTTCTACGATGCAGGAGCACAAAGATGCTCGCAGTCTGAAGTCTCAAAGACGTGTTCACTCGTCGGAATCTCGACGAGAAGTGGGTTGAGCGGAAATGAGTAAAATTTGGGGTGGGCACGCAGCAAAAACCTTCTGGCTATATACAGCCAGCCAACACCTCAAGGTCATGGTCATGCCTAAAGCAGAGACAGCCCACGGACCGACAATAGCCAATAGGCGATCACGCTCCACCCACCACCAGGCCACGCCCTCCAGCCACGCTCGGCTATAAATTTGACGCTTCAGGACTCGGTGCTCTACTCTCATTCCCGAGGTACAATTACTGTATCCTTGTAAATTAATTCCAATCTAAAAACCCACCAGACACCCTAGAACATCCCGAACAAACTTTACTTGCGGTTAAACCCAAAATGGGTGGGCATGCAGCAAAAACCTTCTGGCTAAATACAGCCAGCCAGCACGACGAGTGACGACGAACGAGACGAGCGGTGCTCCAGTCTTGTGTTGGACTCCGGGTCTCTTGACTTAGAACCCTGAAGATGCCGAACGCAGTTTTCGGCTAAACGTCGGAAAGAAATACAAATGGACCACGGCCTACAAGTCCGGACAACAAAGTGGAGTTAACGACGCCGGCAGTGAAAGCCTCAGTATTTATGTATCCTAATACACCTTGTCTGTAGAATGAATACTCTATCCAGATGAACCCCTGGACAACTTCCCCATATTTCAATTCCATATGATAGGTATGGGAAGATAACACCATAATAAATATATTTAGTAGTTTGGTATCACCGATTGGCTTAAAATATCTAATTAGAAATATTGATATACTAATTTTTTTTTACATATATAATGTGACTACACCATGTCAATTTATTGTGAATTTATGGCCACTTATATCCTTTACGCTAGAATTATCTATCTGTAGATTGATGTTGAAGTGAATCTTATTTATCAGGCTAATTTGCATTGATGTGTTTTTTTCCATGTTGCATTTGAGGTTGTTTTTGTCAAAATAATTTAACAAACGTACTACCAGAGAGCTCATATCCTGAAATAAATTCTTGTTATTTCAACTATGATGTCATTCTTGCTCAATTGGTGGGTGGGAAATAACAAATAAAAATGAACACTGTGTATTTTAAATTTTGGGCCAGATATGTTGATGATATTGTTGCTGTAGTCCCTCAAAAGTTTTTAACTGATTCCTTAAAACTGCTGAGTATTTCAAGATCATCACATAAAATTCACAATGGTAATTGAGAAAAACAATTACCTTTCTTAGATTTAATGATCATATGACAAAATGATAATTTAAAATTTGGAATCTACAGAAAACCTTCTCATTCAGATAATTACATGAAATGCAATAGTTTCAATCCTCTTTCACATAGATTAGCAGCTCTTAGAAGTTTGATTCATAGACTTAACAGCATACCTCTAGATCAAAAGCAATATAACGAGGAATTTACATATATTTTAAATATAGCACAGAAAATGGTTTTAATCCAAATTCAACCAAAAAATAAAATAAAATAAAATAAATCGGGGCTTTTAGCAAAAGAAATTAAAACAGATCATTACTCTTCAAAAGATAAACATAAACTGGAAATACAAAAAAACACTTTCCACCCTTGTGCATTTCCGAAGTTTGAATGAATATTTAAAGATTATGACATCAAACTAGCACCACAAAGCAGATACTCAAGAAGTTGTTAAATAATCCTTTAAAAAACACAGTATCATCAGTACAAAAATCAGGCATACATAGGATAGATTGTGAGGATTGTGACAAATTTTATATTGGTTTGACAAAAAGAAATTTAAAAACTAGATTAACAGAACACCGAAGGAACATGAAACAAACAAACCAAACAATCGATTAAGACTTCACGGGTGATCAGCCGCGTCAAATTTATGAAGATCGAGCTTTTGGCCACTGAGATCAGTTCCTGATGAAGGCCATAGAGTATAAAATGGCCGAAAGCTCGATCTTCATAAATTTGACGCGGCTGTTCACCCGTGAAGCCTTAATCAATAACGCTTGCTGCGAAAGCTTCAAGTCTTACAACCCACACAATCGACAGTTGCTTTTCATTTTTTGGAATGATAACCACCACATCAGAGAGGAGATTAAATTACTTAAACCATTGTCAACAAAACTTGAACTTACGACATGGGAACAAATTCTTATTATAAAAAAACGTTTCACATATTTTAAATTTTGGCGTGCCATCAGTGAATGGTCTATTGAACTTATGTAAAAAAATCTTCCAAGACGGGGAGCCAATTACAAGAGATCCAGACGACGACCAATTGTGATGATAGTGGCCAGTCGCTAATCAGCTGAGGATGGGACTACAACAGTCCCGAAAACGTTCCTGATTTTTTAAATGGATGTGAGTGAAGTTTCAAGTTATAAAAGGTATGACTCAATTTTAAGTCTTTCAGAATAATTAGTGTTGATTTGTGGCCCCCTTGTGCTCCTGACCTAACGAGTTGTGATAAGAATATTATTCCAATCCTTATGCACTACAAGAACTTAGGGAAAATATTGTGCAAGAAATCACAAGAATAACTGTTGCTGAGTTTTGGAGAGTGAGCAAGAATATTTACACGACATATGCTGCCTGTTTGAGAGCAGAAAATCAATATTTCCAGCATCTATTAAAGTAAGGATTCTAGTCCGCCTCTGCTTCTGAAGTTCTCCCGTAACTGCTTGTCATCTTGCGCAGTAGAGAGAGGCCGTGAGTGGATTTGATTATAATTTAACTCCTGATACTTACCTCCTGTTAGGATTGTCACTCAGCTTATAAACAAAACATCATTGAGTTGATGCTTTTTCTCAATAAATTAACAACATTTCATTATGAATGCTTTGTTTCAATTCTTCCTTGATGTGTGGATATAATTTGAATACTTCTTCCACAGACATAAGACACTCGGGTGAGGTTGGGTTAGTGGGCTGGCCATATGTTATAAACTTTAAATAAAACTGCCGTCCCTTCACATGCTGAGTGAGCTGAAGTGTTGGTATTAAGTAGTAGCTAGGGAGTGCAAAGTACTGTAGTATGGTATCTTAATCATAGCTTCACGGGTTATCAATGTTAAAAATGTCGAGCTTTCAGCCTTCTTCAGGAACTGAATGAAAAGGCGAGCCGATCATTCCCATTATCATGTGAGTAGGACTTGTATCACCCCAGCCAGTGACTGCATAACAATCTGCCATTGGTCCAGCTGGTTCACAGGAAGGATGACATCAAGTTTACATTTCCTGCGCAGTCCATCATCTGGTTGAGTATTCTCCTGTCATGAGTTTTCTTTATGGTCCATCATATGGTTGAACATTTTTAACATTGACACGGCTGATCACCCGTGAAACTATTATTACTAATGCTCACCATGAAAGTTTTAAGCCTTACATTATGTATATTTTACTTGTCATCCTGTAAATAACTTTTTGTATAACGGATTGTTGCATATTGGCAACCTACTGTATATTTAACTTCTGTTTAAGCTATTTTTTAATCTTCTTTTGTATTAGATTTATAATCAGTCTATTAATGTTATTTTAAATCTGTAATTGATGATTGCATTTCTGAAATTTTTTATTCTGGAATATGCAATATAACTGCAGTATTTATGGTGCTTGAATACAGTATCAATCTGCAAATATTATATACTTTAAGAATTTTTGTAACTATATGTTATAAATTGGATGTTAAAAGAATACTTACAAGCTTAATGTTGAAATTCAAAATTGTTTCACTTAAGTAAGAGTTATTGAAATATCTTTCATAGGAAGGGCGAAAGCTTTTAATATGCAATAACGATGATAACACTCTGTTAATCTTTTGTCCAATCAGATTTAATTACAAGTGTTTGTTGAGGTCATGCAAGTTATCTCATTTTACATGTTTTGAAGTGCTTTTTTTTGTGTTTAAGATTCCCACAATTTGTATAATATTTTGTGATATAAAAATTGATGAATATCCTGTCTTAAGGTAACAAAAATGAATTGTAATTACAAGTATTGTGTACCTGTTGTCAGTCCATTATGAATTAATTTTAAAAGGTTTATAACAGTGAATGCAAGTTCAGTATTTAAGCATTAGGAGTCAAATTGTGGGAGTGTTTTGGGAAGATTTTCATCCAAATGCTCTTTACTTTTAACAGAGTAAGTGAAGCAAAACATGTTCCAAAATTTGACTCCTAAGTTTAAGTACATTGTGAGTTTGGGCAGGATTGAACATTGGTAAGGAGTATGTGTATCTTTCGGTCTTCCTTAAGGAAAAGCAATATAAGAATATCTTAATTGTTTGTTTAAAGACTAATAGGAAATTCCGATTATATTAAAAACTATTTTAATACACAACCTTGATAAATGTAGAAAAGTTCTAATTTGCATAACTATTGGTTTGCCTTTTTAGGAGCATACTCATGCTGTTGCAATTAGTGTAGTCTTAAGGAAACTTTCTAAATTTGTACAGTTTTAATGTGAACACATTGTTTTATAATTTACACTAATCATGTAGGTGCATAAGTGTTTCATCACAATAATCCCTACAGTTTTGAATTTATTAGTTGTTTTAACAATGCACTAAAACTGCCCCACAGGATGAATAAATGAAATTTGGATTAATTTAGAGTCTGGTGCACAATAGCAAGGATCAGAAAGAGAGGAAAGGGAATATGAATATGATATCCATAGAGTGTGAGGTTAATAATACTGCTTCCTAGCCCAATTAGATATTAGAGTTTAACACATTTTTGAGTCAGAACTAGTACTCCATGTTCCATATGTAACTACTGTTTACCTAAAATAAGTTTTGTTAGGATCTTGTTGCTCAGCTGATGTCAACTATTGAATTTTTATTGAGTGTCCTTGGAGGCAACTGGGGCATCTCTGTTGGTGTCCTGATGAACTTGAAGTTCAACTTCTCTTCAAAGGTGGTGTCGAAATAGAAGTTTTACATCATATTGTTTATTAATATCTTAATATCTTTTCCCATGTGGTTAAGGTAGTTGGACCTTGAACACTTTTTAATAAATGAATTTCTTGTTCTATATCATGTTTTTCATTCCAAAAATGGTATGTTACTGCCGATTTGTCTATTTCTTTGTTCTTGATGTTCCTGAAATGCCCTTTAAGCCTAAAATTCAAGCTCCCCTTTGCTTTGCGAATGTAAAAGTTGTCACAGCCTTTGCAATTTAACCGGTACACACCTGAGTTTTTGTCTGGGTTTCTCTTATATATTATATGATTTCAAAAGGTGCTACACACTGAATTTGTCCTGTGGAGCCAAAGTAATGTTGTGCTTTTTGAACACTTTTTGGAAAAGGTGTGTAGCTCTGGGGTGGCACATAAATTTTATGCATGAAGTTTTATTACTGATTGTAGAAAGGGTAGTTATTTGTCTGCATCTCTATGGTCTTTTGAATTTATCAATTTTCTTTTTGACCATTCAGCTCTGAATCCATTGTATTCTAATTGGAAAAAGTCTGCCTCTCATTCAAGAGGTTCCAAGTTTGAATCTTGGTCAGGATGAGTTAAGTTTTTCTTCCAATATTTTCCATTATTCTCAAAAATGAATGAAACTACAATATCGGTACTTGTTTCTGAATATAATTAGTTGCTACTGTGTGAAGGGTTGCCTCACTTAAGCTTAAATTACCTTAATGATTTGTCTGCCTAAAGATAATACTGAAACCTTTATTTGTGAAGGCAGTTAACTTCCAGTGGCATGAATTTTAAAGCTCAGATCCTGGTAATCACATATAATGTAAATATGGCTTTGATGTAACCTTTTTGGTGTAATAATTTTGGGTACAGTTATTTGCTGGTGGTGATAATGCAGTGGTGAACATAATTACTTCTAGATTTTTATCATTCAGCTCAGTATTTAAAAATAAGTTATAGATTAAATTTAAAGGGAGTCGATTGATGGCACTAAACAACACTTTTAAATTTTTCTGAAACATGTTTCAGAGACTTTGCCTCCATCCTCAACTGGCCATCGACTGGTTCTCATTGGTGTAGTTGAAGATATTTTGTCATAGGTCTCCTCTGGTGGCGGTTCAAGGAACTTGCTGAACAAATCTTTCTGGGGGATGTCGAAATTGAATACTTTGTTCCTATTTTTTTGAAATGAAGATTTGTTCCCATGTGGATAGTTCTTCGTTTTCCTGATGTATGTTTTAGTAGTTATATCAGGAAAACAAGAACTATCCACATGGGAACAAATCTTCATTTCAAAAAATAGGAACAAAGTATTCAATTTTGACATCCCCCAGAAAGATTTGTTCAGCAATTTCCTTGAACCGCCACCACAGGAGACCTATGACAAAATGCCGTCAACTACATCAATGAGAATCAGTCTATGGCCGGTTGAGGATGGAGGCAAAGTCTCTGAAAAATGTTCCGGAAAAATTTAAAAGTAAGTGTTGTTTAGTGTCATTAATCGACTCCCTTTAAATTTAATTTATTATAGCAACACTGTTTTCAACACTTCCAAGAAAGAAATTGTAAGTTATAAATTGTTTGAGAGATTATTGCCGTCATCTATAGTCTAGACTTACTGCTGTGATTAATGATAAAAATTAAATAAATAAATAATAAATAAATTTCTTTATTGCCTGTGTACTTGAAATTACAAGTTATAAGCATGGTCAGGTCACTATTTACAATTACATTATAGTGCAAGTATTACAATACAGTTATTAATTACAATCGCATTATACTGCAATTATTACAATACAGTTAGTTATTAATTTCAATTACATTATAGTGCAAGTATTACAATACAGTTATTAATTACAAACTATTGCACACACACACACACACACACACACACACACACACACACACACACACACACACACACACACACACACACACACACACCTTTGTAATTGTAAATAGTGACCTGACCATGCTTATAACTTGTAACTTCAATTGTAATTTCACGCACGCACGCACGCACGCACGCACGCACACACACACACACACACACACACACACACACACACACACACACACACACACACACACACACACACACACACACACACACACACACACACACCTTTGCTTAGAATTCTTCCAGTCTATACAGAGGCTTATTTACAAGATATTTCTTTAGCTTGGCCTTAAAGGAGTTAATTCATAAAGTTTTAATTCTATTGGAAGTTTATTATACAAAGTGGCTCCTATATTTAATGGATCTTTGTCAGAAAACTTGTTTGTGTGTACTGATCTATATACATTACTCTGACCTCTTGTATTGTGCTTGTGCACCTCACAATGTCTTGGGATGTCTTTGGATCCATGTATTAAAAGTAGTACACGATATACATACAGTGACAGAACTGTGAGAATTTCATTTTTAATAAATAACTCTCTGCATGGATGGTCATATCTTACATCTGAAATTATCCTTATACACTTTTTTTGCAATGTTAACACTCTATTCATATGCACTCTTGTAGCACCACCCCAGAGTTCTATACCATACAGCAAATGAGGATATATTACACCATTATAAATTGTGCGTAATATACTTAGGTTTTTGTATCTAGAGAAGTATCTTAATAGATATCCTCCTTTACTGATGTTATTACAGACTTGATCAATATGTCTGTCCCATGTCGAATATTATGCCCAGAAAAGAGGTCTGATCGCTTTCAGCAATATGCTCTTTACCTACTTTGGTTATTAACTGTTCACTTTGTCTGTGAGAAAGGGTAAAATTTAATATTTTAGTCTTATTTATATTACATCCTAACTTGTTGGAATTGAAATAGCTCAGCAGCTGGGCTGCGTCCACTTTTATTTTTATAGCGAGATCATCTATTGATGTCTGCCCACATAACATCGTTGTGTCATCAGCATAACAATTTTGAGTTTAAGATACTAGGAATATCATTAATATATAATATAAAAAGCAAAGGCCCAAGTACCAAACCCTGCGGGACTCCATATTGCACAATTCCCTCCTTTGACTTATACATGCGTTTGCAATTACCATTATAACTTGGAATTTCTGTACACTGCCCTCAATCTGTTAAATAGGATGAAATTAATTGTTCTGCCAATCCCCTTATTCCATAGTTGTTCAGCTTCAGCAGTAATATTTGGTGATCAACGCAGTCAAAAGCTTTCGTAAGGTCCAGGAAAATACCAGCTACTTTATTCTTATCTTCTAGTCTGGTTATAATATCTCTAAGAAATTCAGCTGTAGCAGTTACAGTTGAGCGGTTCTTTCGAAAACCATGCTGTGTAGATCTAACAACGTTATTGTCAGCTAGAAACTTATTTAGCCTAACTAGCAATACTTTTTCAAACAGCTTGGCCGATGTGGATGTTAACGTGATCGGACGATAATTTGTTACTTGGGTTTTATCTCCTTTTTTGAATATAGGGCACACTGTACTTGTTTTCAAACAGTTTGGAAACTCCCCATTTGCTATAGAGTAATTTATCAAATGTACCAGTGGCATTGTTATTTCTTGTTTACATTGTTTTAGACATTTAGGTGTTATACCAATCCAACCACTAGATTGCTTGTTATCGAATTTATTAATAATTTCTATTATTTCCTTTTCATCAGTTGGTTTTAAATATATGCTATCTCTTACACGTTGTCCTTTATTGTTAATTGGCAAAACATTGTTTGGTTTGGGAGTTCTTGTTGCTGTAACATTTAAAAAGTGTTCATTAAGAATACTGCATATAACATCTGGATTTTTCTCAATTTTACCATGATTATTTATTACAATATTTTCATGCTTTTTTGGTTTTAATTTTACCTTATTTGTGATATTCCAGGCACCCTTAGTAATATTATTGCAAGCATCTAGTTGTTGTTTATATTGCAAAGTTGGGATTTCTACTAAATATCTACGAAAATCCTCTTTCGCTTTTTTGTATTTATTTTTATAATGTTCCCATCCTGTTGATTTGTACCATTCATATGCATCCTTCATTCTATTTCTCAAGTGCACTCCCTCAGCTTTTAGCTTTACCTTTGTACTTTTACAAGCATTCTCCCTTTTTTTAATAATTGGACACGCTTCATTAAAATGTATGTTAAAAGTATCATAAAAATTTTCCCACTTTGAGTTAACTCCTTCCATTGAGTACATCATCTGCCATGTTTTATGTTCTAATGCATGTTTGAGTTTAGTAACATTTTGATCATTTGTATTGCGGTAGCTAACAAACCTATTTTGTTCAATTGTATTGGCAGTGATATCTATTTGAATGATTTGTGCATAATGATCTGATAGATGATAGTTACCAACTTCTGATGAATACCCAGTTTTTATGTTGGTAAATATATGATCAATAATAGTAGAAGAGTGGGATGTAACCCTAGTTGGAGTGCTTATCACATCTTTTAGATCATATGTTTTTAAGCAGTCCATTAAATGTACATAATCCCTATTTTCAATGGCTGAGTTAATATTTATGTCACCTAATACAATCAAATTTACATTGGACTGCAGTACACTATTTAGTACACCATCAAAGGATTCAATAAAGTGTGTCACTGAAGTGCCTGGAGATCTGTACACTCCTAGAATTACATAGGTACATTCATTACAACATATCTTAATAACAGCCAATTCCATAACCATCTCAATGCTCATATTACAAATCTTAGGCATTTCCTTGTATATGACCCCATTTTTGGCATATATGGCCACACCCCCACCCTTGTGATTTTTTTCTGCAGAATCTGCTTGCTAGATTATAGTTTTTAATTTTGTACATATTTACATTATTTTCCACTAGACTATGTTCAGTTAGAATTGCTACATGCGGATTAACTTCATTCAAAACTAACTCTACACTATGTACTTTATTACTGATGTGTTGTACATTTTGATGCAATAATTTAATTCCCTCATTCGCATGTAGTGGTATACTAGAGTGTGGTATTACAAAGGGACAATTTATGCTAGGAGATATTCTATTTGTTATTGTCTCACCTGATTTTAATCTACCGCTGTAATTTGAACCTAGTTTTTTGATTCAATATGTTGTATCACCCTATTCAGTAGTCTACCAAATTTCTCAGTTCCCTTTCTGTTTAAATGCAAACCATCCCACCCAATATCATACTCTCCGATCCATGCATTACCATCTACAAATATGCAGTTATTTTTTTGGCATACCCAGTCTAGTGTAGAGTTCACAGCGTCCACATATCGTAAGTCCTGGTCTCTTCTGCGTAACACTCTACTAACACACACTTTTGCCTTGGGATATAAATCCTTTGTCACTGCCACGATGTGATCCATTTTGTCCATGATTACTTCTGGGGAACTGGATGAATTTAGATTATTTGTACCTGAATGTAATGTTACAATATCCGGGTCATCTCTGTTTTCTTGTAGCTTCCTTTCAAGATGCTGTATTCTGGATCCAGGATAGCAGTACACTATGGCGTCAGCTTCTATGTATTTCCCAACATGTCGCACCATGGAGTCCCCCATTATTATCACTGTTTTTCTTTCATACAAAACAGCAGGAGGGGCGTCCTTACCTTCTGAAACACTTTTTACTTCACTAATTGAAGTATATGTAATAACACAAGTAAAAGCATTCAATAACTTTGGTGACTTTTTATTATGAATGTTTTAGGAAGTGATCCTTAAAATTTTAGAATGCTATCCACATGAACTATTTTAATTTTGGACCAGATTTTATCATATTTGGAAAACATTAAGGCATTTATAAAAAACTGCATTTACATCAATGCAATGATTTACGTAAAACTGTACATTTTTAGGAGGTTTCAATCAAGTATCCATAATTTAACTCTTGATATCAAAGACTGTGGAAGAATTAACAGATTTTCATAAATTTGTATGTCAAATGTGAACATGTAAGACTCCATGAGTTGCTTCAAGCATGAAGACAAGTGGATAGGCAAAACTACAGTGTTATCCAGTAAGAAAAGCATTTTAAAAAATTGTGTACATGGATTCTGAAAATATGTATAAACCAAATAATGAAGATAAAGTTATGCTGTTTATTGTAATATTAGGATCTTTTAATGTTTCTAAAATCTGTTATTTTCTAATTGTGAATTTTAGTAGCTTTCAGTTTTTAAAATAACTGCTCAGGCAATTGATCAGGTAGGTTATGCCACTGAACAAAAAAATGTTTTTGGAGAAATTCCGTGATTCCACATAATTATACTGTGCATTTTGTAAATTTTCTATTATATTACTATTCTGTAGTGTGCTGATGTTATAAAATAGGTATAAAAGCCATATTTGAATTCTTGGAATGTGTTTCTATTTAATGCACAACATGTTATTAAATAAGTGTGCTTGGCAAAAATATGGCAGCTATCGAATTGCAAATATCTCTTTGTGCCATAAAGATTTTTTTTCATTGGTAGCTCTAATCAGTATAGTATACTGAAGTATAAATTATTTACCATTGTTTTCCCTTGTTTACATTTTCACATTTCAGGATTTTTCCCTTCATTTTTTGAGGCTAGTAGTGTGTTTTTGTTAATTAATAAACATATCTAGCAGTTATATTGTTTTGTTTGAAAGCTATAAGCTATTTTAAAACAGAATGTCCTCATAATTTTTTATAACAAGTGTGTTTTTGAATGTTGAATATTAAATGTCTTTTTAATTACACATTTTTGTTGTTTTACTTTTTTTATTGGTTAAAAGAAGAATTAAATACATTTTCATGAAGCTGAAAATATCTGCTATAAATATGTTATTTTTTCGTAATATGGATATAAAAATTTATGGTTAATATAAATTTATTACTTTTAACTGTTGTGCCAGCAACTGGAAGAAAATGGTCTTAGATAACTAATTATATCATATTTATAGTATTTTTAATGAGTGATGTGAAATTTGATGATATAGATGGCACAGATACTAGAATAACAGTAAAAGATGCAAAGGAGGTGAGTGTGGTCCTCCCTAATATATAATCTTTATTATATAATGTAACACAGTTGCAGCCTTTCTCTACTCTGAGGTGCTCTCACCACTTAACGGGACTTTAGACCAGCTGTTTCTGCTCAAAGGTGCACCGGCACCACGTCTTGATCTACTGTGTAACATGTAATCAAGTGTCTCTCATGATACAGCAATTAATTTATGGAAGAACATGTGTTTATTTAACATTTATTTTAAACACAAATCTGCTCATCATTTGTGCATGGAATTTGTTGAAAAGTTTCCAAATGTTATACTACCTGCAAGAAAAATTGTACATGAGAATCTGAATAAATTTCAGGCAATGGGTTCAGTGTTAGACAAGAAACATTCCATGAGAAGATCAGTTATAACTGAAAATATTACTTTTTTGTTGCAAAAACTGAAGCTGCTGACAGTGAAGCGGTACAAACATTACAATAAATTATAACAGTTGTGACAAACTTCACTTACCTGTTTGAAAGTCTGTCACAATTGTTATAATTTATTGTAATAGAAAAGATCACATTGACAATGTAGCCTGTCAGCCAATAAGTTGAATGGCAGTAGGGGAATTGCTCCGCCCTGGTTAATTTCTGGTGGGAGGGGAAGGAGAGGCATGACTTCCATGGGCAAGCACTAGCTGATGTCATGAAGCCAGAAGCGAGTCAAATTATTGCTATGCAAATACTGTTTGAGACTGTTTAATGAATGTAATTTGAGAACATTCAACTACTGAAACAATCTCCCATGGCCAGCAGACTATAGTAGAGCCATTTCAAAGGCTGGTAGGAGAGTAGAGAGTTTTGAGAGTATTTCAAGTTTTGAGTGCAGCTCTGTTGTGAGGAGTCAGCGCAGTGAAGCAGTTCATGAGTCAGTTGGCTATTTGAGTTGTGTGAGTTAACAGAGAAGTGCATACATTCCAAACTCCATGGAAAGGAGTTGGCGGGCAGTGTGAACAGCAATGAAACAATTTACTAATAAATACTGGAGTTATGTTCAGACTTGGTGTTCAGCTTGTGTGAGAAGTAAACTTATGGTATGTCAGAGATTACTAGCAGCTCAAGTGTGTGCATACAACAGACATAAAGAAACGTTAAAGAGACGTGTTAAAGCCGTGTGATTGTATGTTAGCATTGCACTATTTTGGTGACAATAAAGAAGTTGAGATGAACTTTGTGTCATCTTTTGTATTTTTGATGCAATAGACTGGATGAAATCAGTGCTGCTTTAGAGCAATCACTAAACAAATTGCTATCTCTGTTTTGTGCAAGAAATGTTAACATTACTAAAACTAAATCCATTTTCCTATGCTCGAGTGTAAGCGTTGAAACAAAATGATCCTGATAACTAAGTGAATTACTATAATTTGTTTTTCCGTGGTTACTATGATTTGCAGCTTTTTTTTTTTTTTTTTCTTTTTTTCTCCTGAGTCTTGGTTTCAATTAGATGGTCAAGTGAACCATCAGAAAACACAGGGCTTCAAAAAATCTGTACCATTGCATAAAATGCCTCACTATTACCTGAAAATTGAATGAATCATTTAATGCAATAAGAAGTATTTCATGACAGAATTATATGTGGTGGTCTGTGGTCTCTTGTTTTCCAAACTTAACTAGTTGTGATTTATATTTATTTCTTTGAAAGACAAAGCATATCACTCTAATCCTTGATCTAATCCTTGATCTCATTCAATAGTTCTATTTAATTGAGATGAAAATAAAACTGGGCAGTTAGAACTTATTCTATCTCATAAAATGAAAATAAATATAATTAAAAGAAATTATTATCCTATTGATGATAAAATATTTCACGAAGTATAAAAAACATAGTGATAACATCATGCAAGAAATCACAAGAACTCCTGATGCTGAGCTTAGGTGAGAACATTTTTACTAGGTATGCTGCATGTTTGAGAGCAGAAGGTCAAGTTTTCACCACGTTATTTGAGGTAAGTATTTTACTCTGTCTCTTACAGCATAATATTATGAGCCACTACAGGCTTGGCACAATGGAG
The DNA here is from genome assembly GCA_030765055.1 of Mantis religiosa. Lineage (NCBI taxonomy): Eukaryota > Metazoa > Arthropoda > Insecta > Mantodea > Mantidae > Mantis > Mantis religiosa. The sequence continues at coordinate 95,782,159 of CM060959.1, forward strand.
TGAGACCATAGGACTTCCACGAGTTGTCACAATGACTCTATAAAACGAACATTGTAAGTTACTATGAAATGAGCTAATATTGGCAACCTATAAAAGAAGTCTTTATAAACAGAAAATAAGACTGAAAATAACAGCCACTAAGCGCAAGTGGTTTTTAAATAGGGAATATGCTGGAATGGTAAAATAGACTGAAATGGAACAACATGGATGCTGCATTCTACAGAGCAAAAGTGAAGGACAGAATGTGTGTAAAACATTGGGGGTATAGGCTAAGATAGACTGACATAGGGGCTGCTTTCATTATAAAGGTTATTCTTTTTTTTTTTTTTTTCATAAGTAAAAAAGAACGAATACATATTCATGAAACAAAATATTTGCTATAAGTTTGGTATATTTGAAAATATGTATAAATGGGAATGTAGAAATTTGTAGTTATTTACTTTTATTACCTCTAAGTTTCTGATAGCTTCTACACAGCAATCGGAAGAAAATGGTAATTAGACTAATTAACATTACTGTTTGTGAAAATTGCAACATCATGAAAGAATCCCCTGGTGAATCCAAATTTGGTGGATATGTAGAAGATGTGCAGGCAGTAAGTGATTACAATTGCAGAGAAATGGTATGCATGTAGGCCAGGCAGGGCCCTGTCATGTTTGTCCAACAATACGTTGTGCCAAGTGTAGTCAATGTCAGAGGGAGCATATCAGCATGTAAATAAGCTCCAACAGGGCAGAATGATTTCTCGAGGAAGCAGAAGTGACACTTTGGCTCATACAGGGCAACTATGTGTGTGAAAGCAGTGTATAGAAGATACACGCAACAAAGTGACAATGCAAGATAACTACAGTGCAGGCTGACTGCCAACTTGTCTACAAGGCCATAATGGACTGCACAACTTCCTCTAGTGTTGGCTTGATGCTGGAGCACTCAATAGGTGTGAATCTGTCTGGAGGACGATTTGTTGCCATTTGCTGCAGACTGGATTGGTTGCATACATCATTACGTTGGCTTCCATTGTCCAAAGACCAAAGTGCCTACAACTGCAATGTCCTGGGTATGGTGATTCAGCTATTTGTATGACCATAATCCTCCAGTAACCAGTGTCAGATTTGTGGGCTTGCATACAAACTGCCTGGAGGGAGAACCCCAAGGAACATATTAGGAATCTTCTTGATTACAAGCCACAGCACATAGCTGCTCTAATTGTAGTGCATCAAGGCTACACCAAATGACAAATATTCAGGCTCAGAGTTCCACGTACAGAACTGAAAAGTTAATCATTTGTTTATAGTCATTAACCTAATCTTACGTGCGACAGATTTGTTTGTTTCCTTCTTGGTTTTGCAATTTTCACAAAGAGTATAGGGCATCATATTTATATATTAATATGACATGTGATAGGAAAAGAGTATCAGGAATAGACTGAAATATACACTGATGCTGCTTGCAGTATAATGGTCAGAAATACAGAGATAAGCTAATAGGCTGAGATAGCCGTACATGAAGGCTGCTATCAATGCAAAGGCCCAGGAACACAGATACGCATTGGCTGAGAAGCATAAGCTTCTGTCAATATAGAGGTCCAAGTACACAGACATAAGCTAGTAGGCTGCTCTGACTGTAATGTCCAGGTACACAGAGATTGGCAAATAGGCTGGGATAGGCTTACACATTATAAAGATACAGGTACACAGAGATAGGCTAAGAGGCGCTTGCATGCAGGCTGCTCTTGAAGCACAGGTCCAGGTACATTAATATAGGCTAATAGGCTGACAAGCTTACATGTAGGCTGCTCTCAGTGCAAAGATTCAGATACACAAAGATAGGCTAATTGGTGGGGATAGACTTAAACATATGTCGCTTTCAGTAAAAAGTCCCAAGAACTCAGATACAGGCCAATAGGCTGGGACAGGCTTGCATGTAGGCAGCTCTCAGTGCAAAGGTCCAGAAACAGAGATAGGCTAATAGGCTGGGATAGGCTTACATGTAGGCTGAACACAGTACAAAAGTCCAGATACACAGAGATGGGTTAATAGGCTGCAATAGTCTTGCAAGTAGTCTGCTCTCAGTACAAAAGTCCAGGTACACAGAGATAGGCTAATAGCCTCCGATAGACCTAACCGTAGGCTGTTCTCAATGCAAAGTTCCGGGTACATAGAGATAGTCTAATAGGCTGGGATAAATTGCATGTAGGTTGGTCTCAGTATAAAGGTCAAGGTACACAGAGATAGGCTAATAGGCTGGGATAGGCTTACATGTAGGCTGTTCTCAGTGCAAAGGCCAAGGTACACAGAGATAGGCTAATAGGCTTGGATAGACTAATCCATAGGCCGCATTCAGTGCAAAGGTCCAGCTACACAGAGATGGGTTAATAGGCTGCAATAGTCTTGCATGTAGCCTGCTCTCAGTGCAAAAGTCCAGGTACACAGAGATAGTCTAATAGGCTGGGATAAATTGCATGTAGGTTGGTCTCAGTATAAAGGTCCAGGTACACAGAAATAGGCTAATAGGCTTGAATAGGCTTACACAGAGGTAGGTTAATAGCCTGGGATAAGCTTTAGTGTAGGCTGGACTCAGTACAAATGTCAAGGTACACAGAGATAGCCTAATATGATGGGATAGGCTTAAATGTAGGCTGTTCTCAGTGCAAAGGTCCAGGTACACAGAGATAGGCTAATAGGCTTGGGTAGGATAACCCATAGGCCGCATTCAGTGCAAAGGTCCAGCTACACAGAGATAGGCTAATAGGCTGTGATAGGGTTACACATAGGCCACTTTCAATTGAAACATCCATGTACAAAGTGAAGGGCTAATTAGTTTGGGATGGGCTAATTCGTAGGCCGCTCTCACTGCAAAGGTCCAGCTACACAGTGATATGCTAATAGGTTGGGATAGGCTTACACATAGGCCGTTCACATTGCTAATTTCCACATATACAGTGATAGGCTAACAGGCTACATGTAGGCTACTCCCAATACAAAGGTACAGGTATCTAGAGATAGGCCAGTAGGCTGGGATTGACTTACACATGGGGTGTTCTAAGTGCAAAGATCCACATACACAAAAGATAGGCCAATTGGCTGGGATAGACTTAAACATATGTCGCTTTCAGTGAAAAGTCCAAAGAACATAGACATAGGCCAATAAGCTGGGACAGGCTTGCATGTAGGCCACTATCAGTGCAAAGGTCCAGAAACACAGAGATAGGCTAATAGGCTGGGATAGGCTTACATGTAGGCTGAACACAGTACAAAGGTCCAGATACACAGAGTTGGGTTAATAGGCTGCAATAGTCTTGCATGTAGCCTGCTCTCAGTACAAAGGTCCAGGTAGACAGAGCTAGGCTAATAGGCTTGGATAGGCTTATACAGAGGTAGGCTAATAGCCTGGTATAAGCTTTAGTGTAGGCTGGACACAGTACAAATGTCCAGGTACACAGAGATAGGCTAATAGGGTGGGATAGGCTTATACGTAGGCTGTTCTCAGTGCAAAGGTCCAGGTACACAGAGATGTATGTGTGTGCCTGGGTGCATGTGTGTGTGTGTTTAGGCTCCCACATAGCCTGCTCTGAGTGAAGGGCCAGGTACCCTGAGATAGCCTTATAGGCTGCTCTCATTGCAAAAGTCCAGATATGCAGACAGAAGCTAATAGGCTTATATGCAGCCTGCTCTCACTGCCAAGGTTCAGTCCAAAGAGATAGGTTTACTGGTTAGTTGCTCCCTGTGCAAAGGTCCAGACTACAGAAATAGGCTAGTTGGATGGTTGGTTGGGTAGGTGGGTGGGCCGGCTCGCCCGTAGCCTGCTTTATGTGAAGGGCCAGGTACCCTGAGATAGGCTTTATAGGCTGGGACAAATTTGAATGCAAGCTGCTCTCATTGCTAAGGTCCAGATATGCTGACAGAAGGTAATAGGCAGAGATAGGCTTATGTGCAGCCTGCTGTCACTGCTATGGTCCAGTCTAAAGAGATAAGCGTACTGAACAGCAGCTCCCTGTGCAAAGGTCCAGACTACAGAGTTAAGCTAATAGCCTGGAATATGCTTGTAGAAGGCTAATCTCAGTACAAAGGTCCAGGTACTCAGAGTTAGGCTTATAGGCTGGTATAGGCTTGCGTGTAGGCTGCTGTCATTACAAGGGTCCAGATACACAGAGATAGCCTAGTCGGTTTAGATAGGCTTGTGTGTAAGCTGTTCTCAGTACAAATGTGCTGACATATAGGGATTGGCTAATAGGCTGGGTTAGACTTGCGTGTAGGCCGCTCTCAATTCAAAGGTGCAGATACACAGAGATAGGCTAATAGTCTCTTACAGGCTTGCCTATAGGCTGCTTTCAGTGCAAAGTTTCAGATACGCAGAGATAGGCTAATGGGCTGGGCTAGACCTAATGGTAGGCTGTTCTCAATGAAAAGTTCCAGGTACACAGGATTGGTCTAATCAGCTGGGTTAGGCTTACACAGAGTCAGACTATTAGCCTGGATGAAGCATTAGTGTAACCTGTACTCCGGTCAAATGTCCAGGTACACAGAGATAGGCTAATAGGCTGGGATAGAATTACACATAGGCTGCTTTCCATTGAAGCATCCATAGCATCCATAGGCAAGCTGCTCTCATTGCTAAGATCCTGATACGCCAACAGAAGGTAATAGGCAGAGGTGTGTGAGTGAGTGAGTTCGTGTGTGTGTGTGGGTGTGTGTGTGCGTGTGCGTGCGTGGGTGGGTGCATGCATGCATTAGTGTGTCAAAATGACAAGGTATATATACACAAAGATAGCCGCTTAGGTTTGGATAGGCTTGCAGGTATGTTGATAGAATCAACATGAATGATTCAAAGTCATGGCCAGGATTTGTACCATGGATCTCCTGGCTTCCGTAGAGTTGGTCTAACCCCTTCAGGTACCATGGCCATGCCATCCCGACATGGAATTCTCCGTTTTACCCATATATTTCCCCGGTAGAGAACTAAGGGCTCTCTCATCTGAGATAAAACGTTTGTGATGATTTACTAATGTAAGTACTCGGGTCCCAGAGGTCCCACCTTCGTTGACGGGGTACGAGACGTTGAGATACATCAGCACCTAATGCTCAGCGACTACAAGACCATCCACGAGGCATTAATGGCCGCATTAAGGATGATGGCTACCGCGATGTCGAGAACAAGGAGTATCCGCTACACTGGAGACCGAAGACCAGCTGAGGGATGCCGGCGAAGACCTAGTGGCATGTGTTGGCGTGTGGCCAGCCGGGACAACTGGAGAGAGACTGCCCACACATGTAGAGCAGCCGGAGAAACGAGTAAGGACCAGTGTGGCGAGGGCACGCCGGTGCCGACACCACCATCCCATCGAGTGACACTGTGCGCCATCAGCCGATGGATGGATGACAGCCTCATCACGGACAGTTGGGTGAGAGGGAAACCGTGACGCATGCTTGTAGACAATGGGGCAGCCGTGACCATCATCAGACCTGATGTAGCCTGGGGTTTGCCGTCGAGAAAACGAGCCGACCATACCAGCTACTTACAGCATCGGGCGACACTTTGCCTGTGGAGAGGGAGGCCCTGCTGCAGTTGACCTTAGAACGGAGTGCAGTGCGTCTGTGGGTGTTTGTCGCGGAGGTGGCTGAGGAGGTGATACTGGGATTGGATGCCCTGAGGAGTCACGAGGCGACGGTCACGTCGGCAGGAAGGATCTGCTGCCAATGGAGAAGGGGAGAGAGAGGAACAGAGGGAGGAGACAGAGACAGTTCCATGGTGTTCTCTTAATTTCACGAAAGATCGTGCTTGTCCGTGAAGCTTCGTGAGCTTTCGTGTGGCTTGGTCAGGTTTCGAGGAACTTCGCAAAACAGCTGCTCATGTATAAATAAGAGTTTCGGCGGGGAGCCAGAAGAGACGTGCAGAGAAGCAGTCGAGAGTTGGTACTGGTGCAGTGTGGATGTGCGGCAGATGGGCGTGAAGGTTTCGTACGTGTGTGTTACTTCATTCTGCTGATATCAGAGTTGTATGAGTGTCTTTCTAAGGAAATAAAGAGCATTTTTGAATTTCAGCGACCTGGACTTTTAATTCTATGAACCCACAAAGTCACAATACTTTTTCATGGTTTTTAAACCAAAGAACTGAATAATACTGATTTGAACTATCTAGAGGAAATAAATGAAGCATTCATAAACCAACATGACTTTCCACTGATACAGCATTCTACAAGCTAACAGAAAGTATATTGTTTACAATCTCTTGAATTTAATGAACACCTTGGCTTGTTCAAAGTAATTCTTTAGCACATGATGTCAATAGTTCACATTTCAGTTCTGAGTAATTACAAATATACCTACATGCATATGCAAATACATACCAACAAATACAATGTTCATTAGAGTGCTTATGTCACAATGCATCTTTAAAATATATTAGTATTTTATTTATTTGTATTATGAAAACTATTTGAGCTAAAAATATGGGTCTTTACAGTTACGTGAAGATTTAACTGTATTGGAACACCACAGTGAAGCGAAATAATTATTAATATATAGATGAGTCATATTTATTACACATCTGCTTCACTTACATATTTACATGTTTCGCAAACCATCGTTTGCATTGTCGGCTCTTATGCGACTAAAGCTTGATCCAGTGGTGTGGGTAATTCTGGAGTTGCTGCTGCCATCTGTTGATTTAGTGAAGAACTTAAATGTGGGATTCTCTTCTGACGGGATTTTAAAGTTCATTAGTTGGTTTTTATGTTTTTCTATGTATATTCTCTCCCATATGGCCAGTTCACTATGATTTTGTATGTATTTTAGTAATTCGATGCTATCTTCAATTTCATGATTTTCAGACCAGAAATGAGCTGCTATTGCGGACTTATCAATCTTTTTGTATCTTAAGTGCCTGAAGTGTTCTTTCTTTCTTTCTATGTTTCTTTTTGTCCTTCCTATGTAAATTTTTTCACAGTCTTTACACTTAATCTTGTAAGTGAAGCCGGTGTGTAATAAATACGACTCATCTATATATTAATAATTACTCACTATCTTCCACATGGATCACTTTTTGCAAAATTTGAATTTCCATCTTAGCGCAAATAGTATGTATTAGAGAAAGATTCACTTGGTGCTCATCACACCACACTCAAGAGGAATGCAGTATGACAGCACTGCAGGACTCTGATTGGTTGGTCACCTAGTAGTGTTCAAGGACAAACATGATCCCATTTGAAAGCCACAGTAAGCAGATTAAACAGTGTAAATTCATTAATGGAAATCTATTCACAAAATAGTTTGACAAGTACCAGCTAATTTTTATTATGTATATAACTTAGGATAATTATAATACATACCTTTGAGGAGCTCTTCAGTTACTGAAAGGGTTTAAAATAAATCATAACTGTCTTTTCCAAAATACATCTTTAATGAGTTTTATGTTGTAATACACCACAAAACATACAAAATAGGTTTATTGTAGTGGCAGTGTAAACTTGTGAGTTGTCTAAACTACGTTCTCAACTAGGCATGAAATGGAACTCACTAAAACATCTTTGGTATAAAAAGATTATTGCAAGGTACTTGATTTCGCTGAGGGATTATCATCTTTGAAACAAATGGAGTAAAACTTATTCTAATATAATACAGATAGTTTAGACATATGAAACATAATTAGGAGTTGATTTAAGGAAAGGTGATATACAATCTAAAACCATTAAATACTAAATCAGAATTTAACATGTTATTTTTTACAGCTACATATACTATTACATACTTATAAAAATATGGCACATCCTGTTACAAAAAATTACTCTTTAAAAAGGTCCCATTTAAGAAGACAAGAAAAGTGTCTTCGTGCCACATAAGTTAGTGGTAGAATGGTATAAAAACTCGTGCATATTACAAAGTATATGTTATGGTTATTGAAAAATAACCACTGGACTTAAAATTTGAAGTGTATCTCTAGATAATTATTTTAAAAAAAACCTTGTTTTTAGTAGTGATTGGTGTACAGTTCATAGCCAGGTTAAAATAGACTTAAAATAAATATATAAAACTAATTAATGGTCTATTTGATATATGTATGTTATGAGCTTTTGTACCATTCTTTGCTGTCACACTTCTTTCTCAAATGCTGAGAAGGTTCTTTGGTATTCTTTTTTATTGCATGATTTTGTATTGGTCCACTGCGGCAACAAATTCTTAGGGCTAAACTTTTATGATTTAAAATGGAATAATGAAAGTGCTTGGGCATAACGGCTGATACTCTGGTTTAAACCCAAGGTAAAACCTTTTATGCCAAATATTTTGATTTGCCCCTCCAAATGCCATTTTCAATAGCAGTTCCAAATGATCACATACAGTTCACATCAAGTTTTCCTCTCTTAATGCGTGGTAAATGTTACGTAAGTGTCTTAGGTTCTGATCTGTTTCTATCCGAGTATTTGACATCACAGCCGTTTTTGGCCACCTGTTAAAATGTTCATAAGTCACAATTGCACTCCACTAGGGCTCAAGTGTAACTCTCTTCCAGCACCCATCTGGTAAGGAATTACTAATATCCTCAATATTTATTACATCTGCTTGTAGTCGTTCTATTTCCTCTTCATAGGTTTTCATCCAGAGGTTCTGTTGATAACACACAAAAAAGAATATTAATCTATGTCAATGACTTACCAAATATCTCTGATGGAAAGTTTACAGGCTGTGGAAAAGACAATGCGAAATGCAACAATTGTTTATGCATTATGTTGGGACCAATTATTTTCACATAAACTTAAGTAAGACATGCTAAGTCCAATTTCAAACATTGCAGAATAGATCTGCAACCAACACTAAGATGGTTATTGAAAACAGAGAAGTAAATGAAATTGATAGCGCTAATTTTCTAGAGGTAATCAATCATAGACAAACATTCAACGTAGGACAAGCATATAAATCATATCTGTAATAAATTGAGCTCAGGATTATTTGCAATGAAAAAACTAAAGAATCTGGTGGAAGCTAGACACTACAAATAGTATAGTAAGGTTTAATCTACCCACATTTAACATATGGGATAACGGTATGGAGACATTGTACTAAACAATATACTAACAGGAGTATTCCTTCTAGAAAAAAGAGCAATAAGTTTAATTCTGGGATTAAAACAATCAGATTCTTGTAGACAAGCTTTCAAGTACCTAAACATCTTGATGCTATTTGCTCAATACATCTATAAAGTCATATTACAGTTGTATGGCAGATAATTGTAGGTAAAACAATTAAATACATAAGCACTTCACTAGAGAAGACAAACTTCCATATCGACTTACACAGATTGTCGCCAGGCATTGTTTTGCTGCTGCCGGCCCGTGCTATGAAAACGCAAAGAGAGAGAGAAAGAGACAGAGAGATGTCTGGATAGTTCCCTCTCCTTCTCTTGCCGTCGTCAAAGGCTGTGAAACTTCGGCAACTTTGGAGAAACAATGGCTTGGGTATAAATAAACGACAAGGGACGAGTCAACCAGTCGCAAGTTGAGAACTGTTAATTGTGAGTGTGCAGCTGTGTAGACATGTGGCAGACGACTTTGAAGGTTGCGTTTGTGTATGTTACGTAATTCTGCTGCTGGCAGGGCTGTACAAAGTGTGTTTTACTTGTAATAAAGAGCATTTTGAACTTCTGCAAAATAGACTTTTAATTGTACAAACCCACAAAAGCACATTTGGTGTCAGGAGTGGAACACGACGATGGAAGCTGCATTGGCAAAGATTTTAGAAGAGCTGAAAGAAATGAGAACAGCGAATGATACCCTCGCTGGGAAGACGGAGTCGGCAAATGACAACCTGGCCGCGACAATGACTGAAATGAAGGCCGAATTAACCATGGAAATGAAAGCGGTGAACGACAGACTGGCAACCGAAATGAAGGCTGCAAACGAGGCCCTCGCCGTCAAATTTGAAGAGCAGTTGGCCGGCGTGAGAAATGACGTCACAGAGCTGGGCAAGCAGATGGGCCACGTGGACGAGCGAGTCGAAGACCTGGCGAACCGCGTTAACGACCTAGAGGGAAAGGCCGACAGCAACACCATGGTGGAGGACATCGGCGGCAGAAGGTTGAAGGATTTAAAGACCGACCATGCGCAGCTGTGGAGGACATTCAGTTGGTGGCTTGGAGCCGATTACGGCAGTCCTCTTCTTCTGTCTTGGTCGAAGGCAGACCAGAAGCGATGAGAGAAGATATTTGTCGGTTCATATATATGTGAAGAACGATTTAAGTTTTATCGAGTAATAAGCATTTCACATATAGTAACCCTTGGTCGGCAACTTCGAGTTTAATGCTATGATAAAAAGAAGCAGTCATTAAACCAGTTTGAAACGAGCATTCCAGTGTCATTAAAACTATCCTTCTTATACATACTCACACATAGCCTGAGATAAACCTCATTGCTTTACCCTGAGCTAAACATTATTTGCTTCAAACTGTCCTGCCAATGTAAATCGTGCGCCACACACATTATATTGCTTCACCAGCCTCCAGGGACGGGCCGCAGAGGTACCGAACGCGGTCCAGACCGCGGCGGCGCCCAAGGACATCTGGAAGGCCCTGGAAAACCGGTTCAGGAACCACCGTTTGGCTGCAGCCCGCCGCAGCCAGCTGGAGTCTAGAACGCAGCAGCCAGGAGAGACGCTGCAGGAGTTTGCCCTTGCAAATGAACAGCTGGCCAGCAAAGCCTTGGTCGACCTCCTACCCGATTTCGTATCCCGGAAAGCCGCCTAACCTTCGTCGACGGGGTACGCGACGCCGAGATACGTCAGCACCTAATCCTCGGCGACTACAAGACAATCCTCGAGCCACAAACGACCGCATTAAAAATGGAGGTGACCAAGGTGACGGCTATCCCAACCTCGAAGACAAGGAGTTTCCGTTACAATGGAGACCGAAGACCAAGTGGCGTGTGTTGGGAGTGTGGTCAGCCGGGACACCTGGAGAGAGACTGCCCACACTAGGAAGAGCAGCCAGAAAATCGAGTAAGGACTGGCGTGGCGAGGGGCACGTTGGCGCCGTCACCACCATCCCCTCGAGTGACACTGCGCGCCGTCAGCCAATGGATAGATGATAGCCCCTCATCGCGGACGGTTGGGTGAGAGGGAAGCCGTACCGCGTGTTTGTGGATTACGGGGCAGCCAGACCTGACGTAGCCGGGGTTTCCGTCGAGAAAACCGATTCGACCATACCAGCTAATGACGGCATCGGGTGACACCTTGCCTTTGGAGACGGAGGCCCTGCTGCAGTTGACCTTGGGGCAGAGTGACTGCGTCTGTGGGTGTTCGTTGCGGAGATGGCTGAGGAGGTGATACTGGGATTGGATGCTCTCAGGAACCAAGATGCGATGATCAACGTCGGCAGGAAGGTCCTGCGGCTCAATGGAGAAGGAGTGATACTCCGACAACGAACGCCTTGGAATCTGTAGGGTCATCCTGAGTGAAGACGTGATTGTCCCCGCGAGAAGCGAGGTGATGATGACGGCACGACTAGAAGGCCAGCAGACAAAGAACCTGATGCTGGACCAGAAGATGCCTGTGCACAGACTCTGTGTAACCAGGGCATTGTTGCCGTGCCGAGAAGAGGTGCCGATGAGACTGCTTAATCCAACAGACACCAATCACGACGTCCTGGCCGGGACGGAGTTGGGGACGTGCGAGCCCGTTGTCAGTGTAACGCCAATCGACAAGACCCAGAAGCCGGTGTTGACGCATCAACTGGGGCCCCGGCTGGAAGGTTTATTGGAGAGGGCGGCCGACCACCTGACCGCAGAGCAGCTAGAGAAGGCTCGACAACTGTTGGGAGGATACCAGCACGTTTTCAGCTAGGATAACAGCGACTACGACGCACGGACCAAGTGCCACACCGCATCGACTCCGGAGACGCCCGGTCTATTAGGCAACCACTCAGACGCGTTCCGCTGGCAAAACAAGTGGCGGTGTGGGATATGCTGGAGGACATCAGATGCAGGGGAGTAATCGAAGAGTCTGGCAGCCCTTGGTGTTCCCCTGTAGTCTCGGTGAGGGACGACGAACTGCGCTTCAGTGTGGACTACAGGAAGCTGGACGCTGTCACCCAGAAGGATTGCTTCCCCTTATCCCGGATTGATGACATCCTGGACACACTTGCTGATGCACAGTGTTTCTCGACCCTGGACCTGAGGTCGGGTTACCTGCAGGTAGCTCTAGACCCGAGAGACAAGGAGAAACCCGCATTCTCGACAGGCCAAGGGTTTTGGCAGTTCATAGTTATGCCCTTTGGTCCTTGCAACGCACCAACTACCTTCCACGCCTCATGGAGTCAGTGATGAGAGGATTGACTTAAGACGCCTGCCTGCTATACCTAGACGACATCATCATCATTGGCAAGACATTCGAAGACCATCTGGACAACCTGAGCAAGGTGTTACAGAGACTACAGGCGATAAACTTGAAGATGAAAATGAAGAAGTGCCAGCTCTTCGGCAAGGAAGTCAACTACTTGGGCCACATAGTCTCACCAACCGGAGTGGCCACAGACCTGGATAAGACACAGACCGTGAGAAATTGGCATCGCCCAAAGGATAAGCGAGAACTGTGCAGTTTCCTGGGGCTGTGCAGTTATTACCGCCGTTTCATAAAGGGGTTTTCCAACATCACCAAGCCCCTCACCCACCTGACAGAAGAACACCGGTCTTATGTGTAGACAGAGACACCGAAGGCACTTTCTAGCAACTGAAGCAGACACTTTGCAGCGCTTCTATTTTAGGATTCCCACAACCAGGCAGCACCTTCATTGTGGACAGCAATCATTGCGTTGGAGGCGTCCTATCCCAAATCCAGGACGGCCACGAGTGGGTGATAGCCTACTACAGCAAGATGCTAACCAAGGCAGAGAAGAACTAGTGCGTCAGCCGGCGAGAGCTGCTGGTGGTAGTGAAGACCTTGGATAATTTTGGCTCTTCTTTCTAATATGTGACGCGGCAATTTTTTGTAAGTCCTTTGCACTTCTTATAAAACTACTATGTCTTTATATATAACTATGATGTTTAATATGATTTCTTTGCTTTTTAGTGCAATTTCGAGCTGTAGGGCATTCTTTTAATGTTGCTGAAGTCATAACTTTATTGTTTATTTATTTACTTACTGCATATGTAGCTATATTGAAGAATTCATTGCAGCCAAACTATCCTAATTTCTCCACTGAATGCAATGCTGCCAACAGTCTTATTTGTCCCTAAATTACATTAGCAAACTAACTACAAAGTACCTAAATTGCACTACCTAGTTAACTAATTACACTAAACACACAAAATAGTCCCTCATTTACTCTAACTAGGTAACTAATTACACTCAACAACTATCCCTAGCCTATACATTAAAAGCAAACGTTACACTACAGGGTAGCCTGCCTAATGTCTTCAAAGAGCATCCCTTCTGTTGTTGGGACATATCGTTATCCACACTTTATTCATTTCCACGTCAATCATTCCCAGGTTTGAGTTGCCCTCTACGACGCGTCCACGATGAAGCTTGCGTCATCCTATCTTGCACACGTCGATTTGAATGACGTGGTTGGGACTGCCAATTTTCTCCTTTGCAGTATATTTAGTGTCATTTGACATCATGCACACTTCGTGACAGTTACCAAACCAGTCTGCGAGCTCATACATATATTTCCTATGGAGCACTGCATTATCGTAGTGTTGTAGGATTGTTTATGTGCAGAGCAGTGCACGAGTAACAAAATTTGACCGGGTGATAACATGACCAGTATTTTCCAAAACTGACCTATGCTAATTGCATCTACATGTCCTTCTGCACAAGGTGTTGGACAGATGTCTGGGGCATTTTTGCAGAGGTTGGCTACAAGTGTTACACATCTTTCTCGTGTTGGCTGCAATGCGAGAACCTGCAGGTTGTCTGCTTGCGCAGACTTTGGGACTTAGAAAATAGTCTCGCATCACACAAAAGAAAGTTTCTCCACAATTTCTAAATTTTCAGGCATCATATAAGTGGATAAAATTTAAAAGTGAAGCTATTAACTGTCAAATAAATATAGCTCATAATTATAATAAATAATAGTGATTAAATATAAGTGATTATCACAGATAAGTAAAATTTTAGTTACTACTTTTTATTTAATTTGTGAACTGTATCAATGATAATGTGCAGTTAGTGACTTCTAAAATTGGGCATTTCAGAACCTGTCCATGTAGCTGCTGAGTTATTGATTGAATGAATGAATTTATTTGGTTACATAAACATTTCTATATAATACAACTTTTCTCTATTCGGAGTACTTTAAATTTATCCTGGGATCCTGTACATCTGAACACCTTGGTTATGTTGTGTATGGCAACACTTCTCTTTCTACTATTTCAATTTGTGAGTGCTTATTCCCTGCCTTTTCATCGTCTATTGCATTTTTGTCCTCCCATCTTTATTCACTTTCTCATCAGCTCCGATCTTATTACTCAATTTTCATTATCACTTCTCTAATCTTCTCTACCCTGATTCCACTGTAACCTCATTTTGGCTATATATGCATTCCTTGTGCTCCTTCACTTTACAATCTACCCAACAGTTTTCTTAATCTTATCACTCTTAGCAAAATGTCTACATCTTATCTTTTATCAGTTTTCTCCTTTAATTACCAATTTTGTCTTTCTCTGACTATACTTTATTACCTGATATTATGCTATTGATTTATTAATAAATTATTTACTCAGTAAAGCTCAAAACTGAAATTTGCAAGAATATACTTCAGTTTCCTGAAGTATTGCTAAAGCATTACCTGTGAGAGTCGTGCTTCTTTCAAAGCCTGTATTCGACCATCCAAATCTGCTGATCGGAAGTCTTCTTCTGCTTTCTCAAGTCTTATCTCTAGGTCATCCAACAGTGCTGTATCTAATAGACAAATAAAATTAGAATATAGTCTTAATACAAATCGAAAATATATCCAAAATTTTGGCACTCATGCTGCCATCTTGAAAGTAGTAGTAGTAGAGTTTTGTACCGATAGGTGGCAAGACTAGCCTATGCATGTGTTTGAGTGGCATGCTTAGTTCAGAGCTGGCCTGCCTCGCTAGTGTAGATGGTAGTATGACTGCCTCACGTTCAAGAGATCCCGAGCTCGAATCTCGGTTAGGGTGAGTTACCTGGATAAGGTTTCTCCGGGGTTTTCCCTTATACTAATAGACGAATGTTCGGTAACTCTAAGCTCCATGGACACCGGACTCATTTGAGCATCACTTCGCCCATTTCATTCATTGTCCGGTATGACTTAACATTGGAGGACGTAAATTACAACAACAACAAAAAAAGTTCACAGTTGGCCATACAGACTCCAAAGATGATGCCCGCACTGAAAGGCCAGTTAACTGCACAACACCAAACATTGTTGCCAAAATTCAACATTTGGTTCATGAGGATCAATGTCAAACCATTCAAGACCTTGCTGATGAAGTGGGAATTGGTTACAGGACATGCCAACAAATTTTGACTGCTGAATTGGTCATGCATTTTGTCACAGCAAAACTTATGCCAAGGATCTTGACTGCCAATCAGAAGGCACACCGTGTTGAAATTTGCACAGAGCTTCATCAGACCGCATCTGATGGCCCAACATTCTTGTCCAGACAAGAACAATGTTCTTGTTTTATAGAATAAAAAGAAGTATTTCAGAAAGTGGAGTGCCATTGTTACTAAAATTAGGCAAGTGAGTCAACCTTGTATATACTTTTCTCCACTTACAAGTTTTTTATGAAGACTAGTTTCTGGGGACTTCTCCCCTATCGTCAGCTCTGTGAGTCTACCACAGAGCTGACGATAGGGGAGAAGTCCCCAGAAACTAGTCTTCATAAAAAACTTGTAAGTGGAGAAAAGTATAATCAAGGTTGACTCACTTGCCTAATTTTAGTAACAATGTTCTTGTTGTTCTTGTCAACGTTGTCACTGGCAATGAGAGTTGAATTTATGGTTATGACCCTGAGACAAAGCAACAATTGTCCCAGTGAAAGAGCCCAAACTCATCAAGACCAAAAAAATGCGAGACAGGTGAAGAGAAAGTCAAGATCATATTCTTGTTTTCTTTGATACAAAGGGAATTGTGCATAAAGAATTAGTCCCACCAAACCTAACAGTGAATTCCGCTGACGTTTTGTGAAAATGTCCGAAGACTACGGCCTGAACTTTGGCAACAAGGGAATTGGCTGTTGATCACGACAATGCTCATGTCACACTTGCTTGCTCACTTGCAACTTTTTGGCAAAAAACAATATGTCAATTTTATCCCACCCACTGTACTTGTCTGATTTGGCGGCCTGTGACTTTGCTCTATTCCCAAAACTGAAATCAAGTTGCAAGGCCATCGGTTCAACACTATTGAGAGGATTAAAAAAGAATAGCAGGTGGTACTAAACACCCTCAAAGATCATGACTTCCAGTATATATACATTTGGAAAATGGTAGAATAACTGGGACCAGTGACTATGTACGGAAGGGAACTACTTTGAGGGGGACGGAAGTCATTAGTCGAAATGATTTAAAATTTGGACTGAATTAAAAATACTTTAAATTTTAAAATAATTAACAAAATTAATTAAAAGGAGCAAAAAGCCCTCCTATGTTTTTGGCCAGATGGCAGCACCAGTCCTAAATATTTTGGATAGCACCTTGCATCTTTCTGAATTAATAATATCCAACAAATTTGTACTGTAATATATTTTATAATTTTATGTAGGTAAGCATATTTATTTGCAATAGTAATCTTTTGTGACTCTGCCCTACATTATGTAGAAAATGAAGCTAGCTACAGTGAAGTAATGAATATTATACAACTATAACAATTTGCAACAAAAACCTCACTTAACTTAAGAAAATGGTGTTAATTCTTCCTTCTAATTGATATTCTTCTCTCTAATTGATACTGATTTCATGAATTCTTGTCTGCATCTTCAGATCTGAAGATGCGGACAAGAATTAGTGAAATTGATAGCAATTAGAAAGAAGAATTAACACCATTTTCTTATTAAATTTTAGATGAGTCGTATTTTTTACACATCTGCTTCACTTTCGTAACTATTTTGAGGACATGTTTCGCAAATCGTTTGCATCTACGGCTCTTATGCGACTGTCAACGCAAACGATGCCGTAGATGCAAACGATGATTTGCGAAACATGTCCTCAAAATAGGTACGAAAGTGAAGCAGATGTGTAAAAAATACGACTCATCTAAAATTTAATAATTTTTCGCTTCACTGTGGTGTTCCAATACAGTTAAATCTCGACCAATTTCTTAATTTAAGTGAGGCTTTTGTTGCAAATTGTTATAGTTGTATAATCTGCCCTACATATTTAAACAATTTACTTTCAGATTCTATATACATATTATATCAATTTTATAATGCAAAGTCTTACTGAATATGCATGTTTCAGTGAAACACCAATACTTCTTCTTTCTCCATCTCTTATGCCTTTTGGTGTTGGGATTGAGGAGTAGAGACTCCGGATCAGATGGGTGATCAACTCAATGCCTGGTATGAGAGCGAAAGAAGTAGATGACAGAATGAGAGCGAAATGAATGGATGAAGGGAAATGTGATATTGGAGTAAATTGGTGGAATGAGATGGCGGGGGAAAGCGACGATCCCAGAGAAAACCTGCCCTGCGCTGTGTTGTTCAACACAAATCCCACATGCAGTCACCTGGTTTGATCGAACCTGGGCTGCCTTGGTGAGAGTCAAGCAGTCTAACTGCTAATGTGCAAATGCTTAAGTTTCAAAATTAACATTTTGTGTCTTAAACTCTTGTGGGTCCTTCACTTAATACTTATGCAAGCTGTATTAAATATCTCCAGGAAAGTCTGTGTATTTATAATATAGTATTCTAACTTATCATTAATGGAAATAAAAAATATTTAATGCTGAGGACATCATTAAAAGACTTATTGAGTAATATTTTATTAAAACTTGAAACTTCATTCACATTTTTTCATGGATATTTGCTCATTAAAGAATGGCAACAAGATAGAAAGGTATTGTGGAATAAATCAAACCTATTTGAAATGCTGCATAAGAATATTAAAACTAAACTCTGCATTAACTTTGTCCTAAGTTTTAATTTTTAATCTGTTATTGAAAAGAAAATAAGCTAGCTTTTAACTTTAAAGAGAGTCGATTAAAGACTAGCTTTTGTTTGTTCAAAGAATTATAAAGCTGTAAAAGGTAGCAAACATTTTAACAGATTTACTGAATACAAATGTGTTTAAAAAAGTAAAATATATGTTTCTCTTACCAATAGCTGGCAGTGCCTTTAACTCTTCAAGTATGGCTTGAACTTCATCCAGTGCCTTCTCTACTTGTTTAGTTGCATTTGCAGATTTACTCTTTGCCTGACCAACCTTGCTCTTTGCCTACACCAAAACAAAAAGATAAAACTGTTAAAATGCTTGTAGATTAAAATAAGACCTGAAGCTTTCCTGGCGATGAATATGCTCACTTTCTTTTTGGGCAACAAGCCAGGTGAAAAGACGATTAGATATCAAAACACTATCTTTGTTTATATTTGTGTTATATCCAGCGTTTCATTTGTGGTTATAACATTTAATAAATATCCTGATGATGGAAGCGATACACACTCCTGAAACGTCAATATCTAATTGTCTTTTCACCTGGCTTGTTGCCCGAGAAGAAAGTTAGCATGCTTGTAGTTTATTCGTCATTTTCAGTATGTTAAAACATCATATAATTCTTAAGATGAACACTAGAAACTTAAATGGGGACAAAATATGAACAATAATTATTATCATCTTTTTTATGCCATCTAAGAAACCATAGTTGGACATTTGATAGTTCAATAATACGTATTCAATAGTTACACATGGATTAGTGCTTGTTTGATTTAGTTTACTTTAATACAGAGGTTACTTCCACACTACCTTGACAAAAAATATTACAAACATGTATGCATGTTTGGAGGAATTTAAAAACAGTGACCTTCAAATTAATTGAACAAATTATTTGTAGTCAGTTTTTCATCCTCTGTCACTTACATTTTTATTTTTACTCGCTCAAAAAATAAAAATGTGAGTAACGGAGGGTGAGAAACCAACTACAAATAATTTTTTCGAGGAGTTAAATGTTTTGATTTTGGTGAATATTTTGTGAAGCAAACATGCAATTTCATGTACATATCATACTAGAGAATTTACTCACAAGTTATTGGGTGATAACTATTCCTATATGGTTACTGCAATAATTCTTCAAAAAAATTTGATACAAGCTTTACCATTAGTTTTGGTATTTAAAATATTTCTCTTCCAAAAATCAATGACTCAAGGTACCCCCAAACATATTTTTAACAAATTTTGAATGGATCAGTAAACAAAGAAGAGTGTGTGTGTTTGGAGGAATTTAGTAACAGTGACGTCAAAATTAATATAAAATTATTTGTGGTTGGTTTATTGACACTCGTCACTTACTTTTTCATATATTTATGAGAGACTAGTTTCAAAGGCCCTGGCCTCCATTTTTAATCTCTTCCCAAGAGAAGAGATTAAAAATGGAGGCCAGGGCCTTTGAAACTAGTCTCTCATAAATATATGAAAAAGTAAGTGACGAGTGTCAATAAACCAACCACAAATAATTTTATATTAAAGAAGAGTGTACTTATTAAATTTTAGATGAGTCGTATTTCTTACACATCTGCTTCACTTTCGTACCTATTTTGAGGACATGTTTCGCAAATCTTCGTTTGCATCTACGGCTCTTGTGCGACTGACGCTAGATCCAGCGGTGTGGGTAATTCTGGGGTTGTTGCTGCCATCTGTTGATTTAAATGTGGGATTCTCTTCTAGCGGGATTTCAAATTCATTAGTTGGTTTTTATGTTTTTCTATGTATATCCTCTCCCATATGACGAGTTCACTATGTTTTTGTATGTATTTTAGTAATTCTGTGCTATCTTCAATTTCATGATTTTCAGACCAGAAATGAGCTGCTATTGCGGACTTATCAATATTTTTGTATCTTAAGTGCCTGAAGTGTTCTTTCTTTCTAGTGCCTATGTTTCTTTTTGTCCTCCCTATGTAAATTTTTTCACAGTCTTTACACTTAATCTTGTAAATGCCTGACTTTTCCTCTGGTTTTATCTTATCAGTATTATTACTGTGAAGTAGGTTTTTAATGTTGTAATTGTTTTTTGGTGCCATGTTATATTGTATTTCTTGAATATTTTTTGGAACTTTTTTGTGGCCCAGGGGTGGTGAGTAAATTTAGCAAATCTAATTTCTTGTTTTATTGGTGTGAGAGCTGTGATCTGTTTTAATTTCTTTTGAAGTTTGAATAATTTTAGATTTTTATCTACAAGGTTTTTTCCATATCCATTTTTAATTGCAGTTTTTAAGATTTGATGGTATTCGTTTTGATATTCTTGCTGGCTGAGAGGTAGATTTACTAATCTGTGTGTCAGACTGTTGATGGTTGCATGTTTGTGTGGAATTGGGTTGAAACTATTTGCTTTGATGTAATTATCTGTGTGTGTTGCTTTTCTATGAATGCCAAATTCTAGTTTTTCATTGCCTTTTTTGATTTTAAGGTCTAAAAAAGGTAGAGTACAATCCTCTTCAGTTTCTACTGTGAATTGTATGCTGGGTTCTTGCAGGTTGAGTAGTTTCAAAGCATCATCTATTAGTTTGTAGGGCACTATTGCAAAGATGTCGTCTACGTATCTGTACCATGTTTTAAACATATGAGGGAAGGCTTTAGTAATATGTGTTTCGAAAAAGCTCATGTATAGATTGGCCAAAAATGGTGATAGCGGGCTTCCCATAGCTAGTCCTGAAATTTGTTTATAATATTTTCCATCGAAGACAAAATAATTTTGATGTATACATAATTCAGTCATTGCCAAATATTCTTCTATTGCATTGGCATCCAGGTTTATAGAATTTAGCCATTTTTTCAGTTGAATCAAAAGTTTGTCTAATGGAATGCTAGGGAAGAGGGAGCGGACATCAAAGGATACTAAAGTGTCATGAGGTTTTAGTTAAAGATTTTGAATTTTTTCTACCAGGTCTAAAGAGTTTTTTATACTCAGAGTATGGAATTGTGGAAAGGACTGAAATTTTTTGGTTAGCCATTTTGCCAGAAGGTAAGTAGGAGTGTTTATATTATTTACAATGGGTCTCATGGGTATGTTGGGTTTGTGTATTTTAGGCAAACCATATATTCTTGCAAGGGTAGGGTTGTCTGGTTTGATAGTTTTTTGTTCTGTAGTTGTTAAAATTTTACTATTAATGATGGTTTTTTGTACATCTTTTATGCATCGGTTGAGTGGATTAGAATCTATTTCCTGGAATTCTTTTTGTTGTAGTAACTCTAACATTTTTTCTTTGTATGTAGCTGTATCTAAGATTACTATTTTGTTCCCTTTATCAGCCCTTGAGAAGATTACATCCTTTTTCCTTAAAGATTTAATTATCTGAATTTGTTTCAAATGTTTTATTGGCTTTTTATTTATTAAGTTTTCCAATATAGGAGCTGATTTTTTCCTAATTATATTTTTGTCCATGGTTTCCAAGCCTTCTACTGCTAATTCTATATCTGCAATGAATTCATCCGGGTTGCTGGAGTATGTTATACATGTTTTTAGGCCTTGGTTAAGTACATCTATTTCTTCATTGTTAAAATTTTGCTTTGAGAGATTAATTACATTGTCTAGGAACACATCCCTATAATTTAATAATTTTTCGCTTCACTGTGGTGTTCCAATACAGTTAGAGTCGCACAAGAGCCGTAGATGCAAGCGATGATTTGCGAAACATGTCCTCAAAATAGGTACGAAAGTGAAGCAGATGTGTAAAATATACGACTCATCTATAATTTAATAATTTTTCGCTTCACTGTGGTGTTCCAATACAGTTACTCGATATATTGAAGTGACGTTAAGTCAAGAGGAACATGCGAAAGTTAGATCCAACCACCAACCAACTTTAAAAACCGGACAACATGGAGGTAAGATCGTTCACATTTGAAAATTTCAACGAACATTTCGGCAACAAGAAAGAAATAAAACAGAGTCGCACAAGAGCCGTAGATGCAAGCGATGATTTGCGAAACATGTCCTCAAAATAGGTATGAAAGTGAAGCAGATGTGTAAAATATACAACTCATCTATAATTTAATAATTTTTCGCTTCACTGTGGTGTTCCAATACAGTTACTCGATATATGATTTCTGATATTAAATACGTTACAACATCAATGTTTTATTCATATTTCCTTAGGATCCTGGTCTTACCTCTTGTTCCGTTAAGTTAACCTATTAGTTCATGTTATTTCCATTGTATTTCTTAGTCATAATCTAAATCCATGGGTGAAAGTGCTATGTAATATCATGTAAAGAACAATATTACATTACTGTGATATTAAATTGCTTTGTATGTGATGAATTATAGATCTGTTCTGAAGGGATTAAGTTTAGCAAAGAGATAATAGGTAGGGTACACATACATAATATTATCAAATCTTGTCCAATCTTGTCAACTTGAAATGAAAAAAAAAAAAAAATTCTCATGTGCAATGGACTTATGCAAAGTAATGAGTAATTAGTGAGGGTACTGTCACACTTGTGAACCATTTGTTAGAGCACTTTATAAATGAGACAGAATAGTCTTAAGATCAAATTCTGGAGAATTACATAGAAAAGAACATATTGCTAAGTGAGTGCTATGGAAGATAGAAATACTGTGCAAAATATTACTTTGATCAGAGCTCTAACTAGTGTCTTATAACTCTACTTCCTTTTTGTGGAAGATATCCTATTAGAGAGTGATTTCAGGTATTGTTGGCAATTTCACAATTAATAAATACATTTTACATACATTAGGACTTGCCTGGTTTGAATTTCCCATACATAAAATTTAATATAAACACATTCCAGTTATATTGTTTATATCAAAGATTACAACCTTAACTATGAACATGATCTAAAGTGTAAATGCTTCACCTCTGTTGTGAGATTTTCATCTCTAGCTGCCTGATCCTCGAGCAGTTTAATCTTGTTTCCAGTCTCTGCAACCTTCACTGCAAGAGAGTCAGCTTCATCACGTAACTTCTCAGCCTCATTCTTGGTTTCATCAGCTCTTTGACGAATGATATCTGCTTCCTAAATGACAATTATATATCATTTTTAAAACTGTTGCCAACATTATTTTTGAGAGTTTAAATTATGAAGTTAAAAAGCAATGTGAATAAGTATTTTGTTAATTTTATTCATTCCATGTAATTTTGGATAATGGATAAACCATAAGAGATAGACAAAAATGCAGTAAACAAAAAATGTAGATCTCTTCAGAAACACTATTTCAATTAACTTTTTGTGGCTTCTAAGATATCCATCATTATTAGTTTTAATTTCTTAAGTTCTGTTGCCATTCACTAGTTTCTCATGATATCATGGAAAAAGTATGGTTTCTGAGGCCAGTGATCAATTTTTATACTTTTGACTGTCACTATTCCCTTTATACCAATAATCAAATGTGCAATGAAACTTTGAAGACGTTTATTTGGATTATCTTGAAATAGATAGTGGTCATGGTATAATAAAAAGATAAGTAAAAATTTGAGAAAACATTTCTTGCAGATAGAGGATAAAAAGATGTTATATGAACATAGGTCCAGAAATTGTTTATTTCCTTTTTAGAGCACTTTTTCTGCAGCCGAACCCCATATAACACTCAATGACAGAACCGTGGGAAAACAGGAAATCACAGCATTTGTTAAAAACAGCCTCCATTAGCTCCAATGCATCTATCAATCCGCTATTGAATGGACTCCCTAATGTGTGAGTTAGACCTGGAGAATTTTGTATTCTCTGGCAGTCTTCCACACTACAAGCATGAAGAGTCTCTACATCTGGAACAGGAGTTGCATAAAAAAGAGATTTCAGATGTCCCCACAAATAAAAAGTCTAGTGCGTGTAACTCAGGTGAGCATAGAGAGGCTACGGAATTGGTCCACCTTTTCCTATCCATCTACCAGGAAACCTGCTAGTCACAAATCAACGGACAGAAAGCTTGAAATGAGGAGGAACTCCATCATGCATGAACTGAGTACTGGTGCCTAACAAGTGTACTGTAGCACAATGACAACAATAGTGAAATGCATCACCTCCAGCCAATTGAACCAGATGTAAAAGCAAATGTTTACTATTATGTTTTTCAAATGGGAAGAGTACTCGCCTGTAGCTAATCAGATGTGTTACAGCCTTCACCATTGCCACTTCATTATCCCCACTCTTTTTATACTCCCCTCACTCTCTCTCGCACACTTGTGAGTATTTGTGGCACTAACGCAAACTGAATTTTCTAAAGTTTTATAATAATGCAGTTGTTGAAATCACAATTGCAACATGAATATTCATATATTACACAAATGTTTTAAAAATTTAAAGTTAATTATAGTTTATGAATTACTTATTTTTCTAATCCAACGAAAATACCAGTGGTGCATCTGTATAGCTGTGAATGTTACTTACGTTAAGAGATAATTCGTCATTGCCATTGTCTTCAACGTTTGAGTACTGTAATCAAAATCTCATTACGTGCTATTTCTTTCCAAAAGCCGTCTTCTTGTAGTTTATCTGATATCTCACGCAGTTTTCCCAGTCTTGTTGTGTTCCTTGTCAATTTCTTCGTGAATAAGTCGTTCAGTGTCAGTCAGTTTAAAAATATTATTTCCGTTTGCAATGTAATTTGAGCCCACATTAACTCTATTGCATTGTTCTGGCAGTGGTAAGCGAGAAGGTGGATCGTATCTCATTGATCCAGCTGATGCACCTTTCCATGGATTTTAAGCAGAAGAGTAACTGAATATGCTGCTTTGAACTCTCTAGAGTATATAGAGATTACAAACCATTCAAAACAAAGATATAATGTGACCAGACACGTTCTGCCAGACTAGCAAGAAGTGTATTGTTTCCTCTCATCAAATTTAACAAACACCTTGGCTTATTCAAAGTGCATATTTCTTTTACCACGTCATGTCAAATGTTTACATCTCAGTTCTGAGTAATTTCAAATATACATTCACGCATACATGCCAACCAATTATTCATTATAGTGCTTATATCGCAATGCATTGTTACAATATAATGGCATCTATTTTATTTATTTGTATTAGGAAAACTACTTGAGCTAAAAATATGGGGTTTTTACAGTTATGTTAAATACATTACTTTCTCCTTCCTCATGGATCAGTTTTTGCAAAATTTGAATTTTTGTCTTAGCGCGAATAGTATTTATTAGAGATTGATTAGTTTGCTGCTCGTCACACACCACTTAGGGGGAATGCAGGACGACAACACCGCAGGACTCCGATTGGTTGCTCACCTAGTAGCACTCAAGGACAAACACCTTCCCATTTGAAACACATAGTACTGTTTACACAGAAAATTGAAGCTAGTTACAGTGGAGTAATAAATATTACACAAATAAAAGTATTTGTTACTATTAATCCACTTATCTTAAGATACGTATTACACATCTCACTGTGTAAGAAGAGTTGTAGAAAAGGAGCTCTACCATGGAAATAATATCCGGACCTTTGTTCATATAATTTTTTTTTATCTTCTTTATGCAAAATATATTTTCCCAAAGTTTTGATATACCTTTTTGTTACAACCTGTATAAAAATAAATGATAATTGGCTAGAGAAAGTGATGTGACTATTTGTTTTACAATTATTTTTTTCTATAGATGCAAAATTCTTATCAATTTGCCACAAGTGGAATTGTCTTGAATTCAGACATGCATGGTACATAATTTGAGAATATTGCCTCTGTCACCAGACAGTATTATGTTGATGTTATTGTTTCTCAAAGAGTAGCCATTAAGAGACAGTTTATACCTGTGATGCTTGCTCAGCAAACTTCTGCTGAGCCTCTTGAGCAGTGTCCCGTGCTAACTGTGCATTATGCTCAGCTCCAGCTAGAGCTCGCTGTGCATCTCTGGTCTTATTTTCTGCATCAGTAATAAGTAATCTTATTTCTGGAACAGTGCTCAGTGCATCTTGTGCTTGATCCTTGCTGTCTCGCACTTGGTTATCAAACTCTGAAATTTTAGTGAAATTATTATTAGTTCATTTACAGAAACTTTTGAAGTAAATGTAATTTAAATGTATAATAGGAATGTAATGTATTGTAAGTAATTAATGTATTTTAACCTGTGAAGCCCTACCTGCCGGACCCACTACACAGAAATATTGGAGAGCAAGAGAGCTAATGGCTTCATTGCCAAAGCCTAGCATTTGAAAACAACAACAATATGTATTGTAAGTATAGGATAAAAGATAGAACTGCTAAAAATGAAGTAAATTATTGGGGAATATCAAAGTCAGGAACCTAAATTTACATCAATTGAATTTTACAGTAATACAGTTGCCAACTGGCACCAATAACAAGGACAGGAAGCGCAGGTGAAGTATACAATGGACAGAAAGACACAGTATATTTTACACCAATTTCCTTATAGCCTTTTTTTTTATTTTAATTATAGGAACCTAATTTAAGTGCAACATCAACAGAAATTTAATTTAATGATAAAATATTATGTGTGCTCTTGTGGATAATAAAGTACTGCAATTATGAAGAACATTAAGAATTTAAGAATCTATAATTCCTTTCTTGGAAGTGTTGAAAACAGTGTTGTAATAAATTAAATTAATGTGTTAAATTAAATTAACTTAACTTTTAAAATTAACTTTTAACTTAAAATTAAATTAAGTTAAAAGTAAGTGTTGTTTAGTGTCATTAATCGACTCCCTTTAAATTTAATTTAAGAATCTATTTAAGATGAGTTAGCAGTAGTAACACTAACATCATTTACTTTATTATGAGTACGGACTATGATACAAAGGCATTTCCTTTAATTTTCAAATATTTATATACATTTGTGGATGATATCTGTAAATGAGAAACAGGTGGATGATGCATTAAGACTACTTAATTTACAGAATCCTGCAGTAAAATTTTCCATAGAAAAAGAAAAAAACAACGAAATCCCTTTCCTAGTCTTGAAAATAATCAGAAGATATATAAAATTAGAATCTGGCATATATATATATATATATAATTACTTGTATATATAGGCCCCCTAACAGTAGCCTTGACCTGCTTATTGACTGCTTGGAAATAATAAATCAAACAGCATTAAACAAAGGAAAGAAACATGTAATCATAGGTGATCTAAATGTAAACTTTCTAGATAGCACACCAAAACCAGAGCTAATGTGCATGCTAAATTCTTTTGGAATGGAGCCAGTAGTATTTGTGCCCACTAGAGTAACACCACATTGTCAAACGGCACTAGACCAAATTATTATAAACAAAAACCTATGGGAATATAGCTTGCAGGTAATTGAAACAGGATTCTCAGACCACTTAGCACAGATTATAAGTATTAAAAGCAAAATCAGATGTAGGTTACCAAACAAAAAGCTCGGCTATAAATACATAAGGATGATCAAAGAAAATAACTTAGATTATTTAAATTACTTACTACAAAAACAGTCATGGGATCTAGTATACCAATACCACTCAGTAGATGATGCATATAATGAGTTTTTTAATACTTTCAATTATTGCTTTCAAACAGCATTACCAAAAACAAGAGTGCCAATTCGGCAACCAAAAAACAGATGGATAACACCTGGTATTATAAATTCAAGTCACAGAATGAAATTTCTTAGTAGAATCATAAAAGCTGGAAATGTGTCGGAACAATTCAAAACCTACTATAAAAAATACAAACATATATATACCAAAGTATTGGTTGAAGCAAAAAAACTGCATAATGCAAGGTTTATACATGAATCACAAAATAAATCAAAAGCAATGTGGACCTTAATTAAACGAGAAATTAAACAAGATAAGAATATCCCCGAGAATATACACCTTAGACACAAGGGAATTAAAATAAGTGACCCAAAACAAGTAGCCAATCTTTTTAATAACTATTACACAAATATAGTTCAAAATAGTTCGAATGATAGCCTGAAGAAAGATTTCCCACAGCCAAATAGATATCCAAGACAATGCAATAGTATGTATTTAACCCCAGTCACAGAAATGGAGCTGGAAAGCATAATCAAGGGTTTGAAATGTAAATCATCTTGTGGTATTGATGAAATTCCTGACAGTGTTATAAAGAACTGCTACCAAAATTTAATAAAACCCCTATGTTACATAATAAACCTCTCACTATCAACGGGTGAATTTCCAGAAAAATTGAAGGTGGCTAAGGTGAAACCTCTCTTTAAGAAGGGGGAAGAATTTGATGTAGGTAACTATAGACCTGTATCACTACTATCCGTTTTTTCAAAATTAATAGAAAAAGTAATGTACGTCAGACTTACATCATTCCTCGATAAACACAGTATAATAACAAACAAACAACATGGATTTCGTAAAGACAAGTCAATAAACACAGCAATAGCAGATTTTGTTAAACGTATATATGAATCTATGGATAAAAAAGAAGAAAATATTGGTATATTTTTAGATTTGTCAAAGGCATTCGACTTAGTAGACCACAAAATTTTATTGGAAAAACTAGCTGTTATTGGTATACGTGGAACAGTGAACAAGTGGTTTAAAGAATATTTAACATCCCGACAACAGATGGTAGAAATCACTTATACACATGTAAATACAAATGAAATTACAACATATTTATCATCTACGGCAGTAATAAAATATGGTGTCCCCCAAGGTTCAATTCTTGGACCTGTTTTATTTCTGATATATATAAATGATCTAGAGTGTTCCTTAAAAAATAGTTATCCAACATTATTTGCTGATGATACAAACTTATATATTTCTGGTTGCAACTTGAGATCCTTAAAATTTAAGATAGAACAGACAATGTCTGAATTGCTAAACTGGTTCAACATTAATAGATTATTAATAAATACAGAAAAAACAACAGCAATAGCTTTTCATCATAAACAAAATACACTTGCCAGTCATCCCTTTATAGAGTTCCAGGGCAAATATATCTCATACACAGATAGTACAAAATTTCTAGGAGTATGGGTGGATAATAATTTAAAGTGGTCGGCTCACATTCAAAAACTATCTCAAAAACTGAGTAAAATAACTTATGCCATCACAGTCATTTCAAAAATCATGGACTTGAAATCGGTCATATCTTTATATCATGCATATTTTCAATCTGTTCTTAGCTTTGGAATATTATTTTGGGGTAATTCAATAGGAGCAAAATCTATTTTTAAAATGCAAAAACGGGCAATTAGGATAATACTACATGTTAATAAAAGAACCAGTTGTAGGCCATTATTTAAGGAATTAAATATATTGCCCCTCCCCTGTATTTACATATATGAAACATTATGCTACATAAAAAATAATCTTAGTATGTACACAACAAACTCACAGATACATTCTCATGATACCAGAAGAAAAGATAACCTTCATGTAATCACACATAGCACTAGTTCTTTTGAAAAAAGTTTTGTATATACTGGCCTCCAGCTTTATAATAAATTACCCAATTATCTGAAGCAAATACCTGCACTACATCGATTTAGAATTTGTCTCAAAAAACTTCTTTCACTCCATTGTTTTTATAGCATAAAAGAATATTATGATTACTTTGACAATGATTTTGTTAATGTTAATGATGTTAATGTGTTATAGTATAGGTGAATTGTTTGAATATGTTAACTACAACTGAACTGTTATTATTATTATTATTATTATTATTATTATTATTATTATTATTACTATTACTATTATTATTATTATTACTATTATTATTATTATTATTATTATTATTATTATTATTATTATTATTATTATTATTATTATTATTATTATTATTGTTGTTATTATTACTATTATTACTATTATTATTACTATCATCATTATCATTATACTGTACATACAGTTGAATTTTCATTCCAAACTTGTGTTATATATATGTATATTGTATAATTTTTAGTTATAAGTACTTGACGTGTCCTATATCATGTAATATGATCAAAAGGATGAATAAAAACTAACTAACTAACTATATAGGAAAGAAACAGAAAATTTCATAAAAAACAGATGGATACAACACAAGCATGCTGTTATCAACAGTTTAACTTACAGACTGGTCAATGTCCCCTTAAACAAGATGGAATATATCAAAGAGTACAATCATATAGTTCACATTGCAGAGTACAACAGATTCAATGCTGAATTGATCAAAAAGAAAATTGATAAATTCAAAAAACAATAGAGAATCAAACAACTACTCTTTACCCAATCAGTCGTAAAACTTCTTACAGAAAATTTACATACCACCCCAGAGCTACACACATTTTCCAAAATGTCTTCAAAGAACACAACATTACTTTGGCCCCAGAGAACAAATTCAGTGTACAAGCACATAATACAAAGGAGAAACCCACAGACAAAAAATCGGGTGTGTACCGGATAAACAGCAAATGCTGTGACAACTTTTACATTGGCAAAACAAAAAGGAATTTGAACAATAGGCTTACAGAACATTTTAGAAACATCAAGAACAAAGAAATAGACAAATCAGCAGTAGTGTACTGTGGAATGAGAATCATGATATAGAACAAGAAAACCATTTATTAAAAAGTCTTCAGTTCCAACTGCATTAACCACATGGGGAAAGATATTCATTAAGAAATATGAAGGAAAACTGCTCAATTTCAACACTGCCATTGAAGAGAACCCTACCTTCAAGTCCATGAGGACTCCAACAGAGACACTCCAATTGCCCCCAAGGTGTTCACCCAATCAAAATTCAATGTTCATCATTATCTAGGATAGATAGAACCAGACTGAAAAATTCAATGCTATGGCCAGGATCTGAACCATGGTTCTCCCAATCTCGGAAGAACAATTAAATTTCTAACAATTAGCTAGGATGTTAGGAAGGTCCTAACAAAACACGTTCTAGGTAAACACTAGCAATATATGAAGCCTGCAGTACTAGTTTGATACAAAATTATATTAATCTCTTACTTTACTCACTGTTAACATGTCTCAGGAACATGTGTTGCCATCTTCGGAATGAGTCTGACTACTCTTCCATATAGACATTAAGAATGGTGTATGTCATAGCTTCTTATTAGTAGCTAGTGGTCATAGATCTTAAAAATGTTCTAGATCAATAAAACTATTAAATTCTTCTGACCATACATATGTATAACTTTACCTTGCAAAGTTTTGTAAGTGTTTTGTGCCTCTTCTAGAATTTTGTCCCCCATTTCAACAGCAGCTGCTGCAACAGCATTAGCAGCATCAGCATCTGCCAGTAATTCATCTGCTAGTTGCTGCTGTTCTTCACCTCTTACTAGAAGATCTCGAATTTCCTCTATTTGTTCACCAATATCATCCAAAATACCTTCATTGTCAGCCAGAAGATCTTCTGCTTTCTGCTTTATTCTATCAGCCTTTTAACATAAAAACAGTAACATATTTATCAATTTGTACTTTATGCCAGTATAAGATTGTGCTTGGTATTCTAACCTCAAATATCACATAAACCATGTAATTAACTTAATATCTTGCATTATAATTTTTGTTCATCCAAGAAATATAAACATGCAACATGTGTTTATCTCTTAGTACACATTAAGTAAACACACTTCCTGCATTAATTTTCTAAAGAGCAGGAGATCATAATACAATAAAACCTGCCTTCAATAGACCCCTGGTTAAGCAGAGATCTGTCTTAAATGGAAATATTTCATGGTCCCATGAATTTAGGGGTGAAAAGCATGCTAAATTCCCTTTATGAAATGGAAACTGTCTTATGCAGACATGGACAATGGAAATCAAAGTAGACATTTTAATGGAAAATTTCCAGTTCCAGAATGCAGAGTTTAGAAAATTTGCAGGTACTCAGTGAAAATGTGCATTGTCTGCTCTGAGTACATGATGTTTCAGTTGAAACATAACCTTATTGCTGCTACGTGAACCTATCTAGGAGGAGGTGCACTAATAATGATACAAATACTGAGAAACCTGCCACAGTCATAGTTCACTGCATAGTTAGCAGAACAATATACTTCTAAACTTAAACAAACGTGGTCGTTTATTTCCTATACTCAATATGTCTTTGAAAACAAGAATTGTAATGGATCTTAACAGGAGAGTGAAAGAGATAAATTGAATGTAAAATGATCATGAAGTTATTCAATGTAGAACAAAACTCAAGTTTATGAGATTTTAAAGAAGAAAACAGAAATTTTGAAGTGGTGGAAAAATTATACTAATGGGAAAATAAAGACAGAGCTTAAGAAACCTGATAACCAAGACATTAATGAAATAGTGTGGGAGTGGTTCGTTAGTGTTAGGAAAAAATATCACCATAGCGGGGCTTATGTTACAGGAATATGCTGTTCAAGAGGTCCCGAGTTTAAATCTCGGTCAGGGTGAGTTACTTGGATAAGGTTTTTTTCCGGAGTTTTCCCTTATCCTGAAAGACGAATGTCGGGTAACTCTAAGCTCTATGGATCCTGGGCTCATTTGAGCATCATTTCACCCATTGCATTCATTGTCCTAATGACTTAAGGTTGGAGGACGTGTAAAAAAAAAAAAAAAAAAAAAAAAAAAAGGAATATGTTAAAAAGGTAGCTGAAAGTCTGTGCAAGACTGAATTCAAACGGAGAATTTCTGTGGAAGACATCAGATACATTTTAACAAACTTTTGTGGTGAATAGAATGATGTTAACACTGAAACCATTGCTGATTAGTTGCTAAATTACCTTCAATAATCAAAAGTTGCAAACCTGAAAACATAGCGAACAGCAATGAGACAGGATTCTTCTTCTGCACGTTATTGAATAAGTTGTTGTTGTAAGAAATTTTGGGAGGAAAATTGTCCAAGGAAAGATTGACTGTTTTCTTATATGGTTTTATGTCAGGTGAAATGGAAAAATCCCTTCTATAATGGAAATTTTGGAGAGTCTCATTTGATTTTACTGAAGACAGGTTTTATTGTATATACTCCAAAAGTGTAAGGATGAATCAGTTCAGAAATAAGTATAATAATTACCTCTTTAGATGTTATCTGAGCAACCTCTTTAAGTCTAGGTATGTTTATATCCGGTATTGTAAGGGCATAAATGTCTGTATAGATTTTGAGAGCATTTTCATTGACATCGCCCACTTTCCTGCCTGCTTCTTCAGCTAGCTCTTTGGCCCTTTCTAACTTAACTTCAGCATCTTCTATGCTTACACCCAGTGTGCGAAGCTCCTCACTGCAGAGAGATTGTCAGAATTTGTAAATAAAAATATAGCAAATCTATGCATCGCATTACATTTCAGAAACCAAAACACAATTGCCAGTTTCTTTGCACATTTTAGATGAAGTACAATTGAACATTTTGTGCATTAAGAAATTGGCTCTCTAGGTAATAAAATGATCCCTTATGTTATTAAAATATAATTTATATAGCATTTACCTAAAGTCTAATAATGTAAATTTATAAATATTTATTATTTCTTTATATTATTATCATCATTGATTAATTGATTGATTGTTGTTATTGTTGTTGCTATTGCCTATAGTCTATTTACCATAAGAATAAAGTAAATGTCAAAGAAACATGTGGCAAAATTAACTGCATTTACTAGTGCCTTTTAATACCCCCATATTCTTCCACAATATAGATCCACAGTTTATTAAGCTTCTTGCTTTACCTGCTTTTATAAACCATTCAAGTTGTTGGAAATTAATTGTTCTTTCACACTAGTCGTGTGTAGGACGCACTATGAAAGGGTCAAGTCAGAATGAAAAATTCAATGCCATAGCCGGGATTTGAACCACAGATCTTCTGGTTTCTGTCCAGCCGCTCTAACCATTTGAGCTACTAGGGCCAATGTGCCAACATGACATTAAATTCTCCAACTGACTCGTGTTTCTCCCGGTAAACCACTAGGAGTTCTCATAAACATATGAGACAACTACCTTAATGGCGACTTACTATGCTGTAAGTACTTTAAGGCCCGGGCTTTATAGTTCGGACCACTATTAGGTACAATTAATGGAAATTAATTGTTCTTTCACACTAGCCGTGTGTAGGACGCACTATGAAAGGGTCAAGCCAGAATGAAAAATTCAATGCCATAGCCGGGATTTGAACCACGGATCTTCTGGTTTTCGTCCAGCCTCTCTAACCATTTGAGCTACTATGGCCAATGTGCCAACATGACATTAAATTCTCCAACTGACTCGTGTCAAGTTGTTGCTATAATATGGAATTAACATTATAATGTGATCCCAGCAAACACAATGGGTCTCAAAAGTTCAACAATTCACTGATTGATGTAACAACAAAGATGGCAGTTAAAATCAGGTGACAGCAT
The DNA here is from genome assembly GCA_030765055.1 of Mantis religiosa. NCBI lineage: Eukaryota > Metazoa > Arthropoda > Insecta > Mantodea > Mantidae > Mantis > Mantis religiosa. The sequence goes on from CM060959.1 coordinate 95,816,544, forward strand.
TGCTGTTTACATGCGCACATACAGATGTTATGTTAACCAATGACATACTAGAAGTGGAGCTCAGTGTAGAAGGTAGAGGAATACTTAAATGTCAAATCACATACTGTTTTATATTTAAGTATGCTTTGTAGGTACTGAGTGAGGCAGAGAATATGTGCAACAACTTACATTTGGAGGTTTTAGGTTCATTCCCCGTCAACTGTTCACTTGATTTTTCATGGTTTCCTTTGTCAGTAAGGTAAACGTTGGGTGCTTACTTTAGTGGCAGAGCCTGCATTATGTGCTGACACCACCATAACATGAGGGCAGCACTGCATGACAACTAACATATGGTTGCTACCATCCTCACTCTCATAATCATAATTCTTTACTCACCATTAAGCTTACATGAAGCAATAGGTTTCGTTAGTTATCAAAAGTATTTACAATGTATTTACAAGTACAGAAGGTTTACAAATTAATGCATATAAAATTCTAAATGAAATCAGATTATTTGCATGGCTTAAGGTAGTAATTATCGTAAGTTAATAACTTTACTATAGTAATAATAAAATTAAATAATTAGGTACCTACTACTATAATTTACAATAGTTTTACATAAATTCACTAGCATGTACGTTATATTCTAAGTATTCTTGTACAGTAAAAAATGCTTTTTGTTTAAACCAGTTTTTTAATACTATAACAAATCTGTTTTGTGGCAGTTCTTTTATTTCCAGAGGAAGCTTATTGAATAAATTTAACTGTTAATAACAGTGGCTATTTATGGTCTTGCTCAATCGGTTGTGGGGTGTATCTAAATATTGTTTGCATCGAGTGTCATAACTGTGTACTGAGGAACGATTTATAAATAAATTTTGATTTTCTTTAACATGTATGATATTGGTGTATATATACATTGATGGTAAAGTCATTATCTTAAGGTCTATAAAGCTAGGCTTCCATGTATCCTGTTGTCCTAATCCTAGAATTAGTCTGAGATTTCTTTTGCCATATGAATGCATTTTTCGAGGTAGCACAATTACCCCAAAGCCTAACCCCATACAGTATATGTGGATGAAAGAAGGCATTGTAAGATGTTATTAACATATCTTGACTAACACATTTCTTTAGTTTCCCTAGAAGATACCAGATTCTAGCAAGCTTTTTTACAAAGGTAAAGTATGTGTGTTTCCCATGTTAGTCTGGTGTCCAAATATAATCCTAACAGATTTACTGAATTACTGTGGATATCATTATGTTACAATGTAAATAATATATTTTCAGTTTTAGATATATTTAGACTTAGATTGTTTAAGGAGAACCAGATTTTTGCACTTTCTAGGGATAGTTGCATTTGTTGCTTTACTGTATTGATATTATTACTTTTGCTCAGTAAGGTAGTGTCGTCTGCATATAACATAGTAGTGCAAGGTAAGTTATGGTTTAAGTCATTTATATAAATTAAAAATAAGAAAGGCCCCAGCACCGATCCTTGAAGGCAAATCACCAGTCTGATGACAGAGAGCGAAGTGCCAACACGTATGAATGCAACTGTGTAACATCTCAAGTGCTAGTATTAAAAAAAATTTATAGTCTGACCCCATTGTTTTATTTGGTGCTTATCACAGTAGTGAATATCCATACTTTTATCCATCATTTGTCTTCATGCCATTTCCTTAACATCTTTCAAATGTGCTCTTAGGCTCATGGTGTACAGCAGTACCAAACAGATAATATGGATGCTTGCACATTATAAATGTTGTTCTTACATGGGGAAAATGCTTATTGACACCAAGCCTGGAGTATTGGTGACTGTGCAGCAAGTTCTGATGAGGAATTCTCTCAGCAATTTTTAGGGATTTCCGTGCAGAATTTATCAACAAATTCACTGTAACTTACCTTATGTTCTGTTGTTGTTTGAAAGCATCTCTTGCCAAGGCATATGCTTCAGTTGATGTATTTACAGCTTTAGCAGCAATAAGCTGTATCTCATCTGCTTCTTCTTCTTGTCTGGAAAATAAAGATTTGTCATCTTCACTAAGCAATATACTAATAGTAAAAAAAGTGGAATTGTCATAGGTAATGTCATAATTAGTCGCTTGTGCAATTATCTAGGAAAGTTCAAAACCACGAGTTGCATTTGTAGAGACCATTTCATGAATAAAAGAAATTTTTAAAAGCAATAAAACAAGTTATTTGCTTCCCTAAATCACATAGTCCTACATTAGCACATGAATGAAACTTAACCTCATAAGTCACGGCATACAAGATCAATAGTTCTTACAGACCGTACACAAGTTAACACTGGTGAAAGCAGTTAAGTTGGGCAGTTGATTATAAGAAAATAATAAAGTAACATAATCTCTATTTGTTCCCTGGCCAAATCTTTCAGCTGCCATGTTACTGTTTAAATTTCGCACTTATCTTCACTACTCATGTGATCATTATATCCAACAGTAAAGGAAAATGTGATAATTGCTGAGCAATAATTGTGCATGATGTACATTTATCAATTTAGAGATAAGTGATTGGTCTGTATTTCATGAATCCTAGTACTTGATTGGTCTATACAAGGATAGTGACATATGTGTGAAATAATCACTCACATTGAGTCTAGCTGACCAGTGAAGTCAGAATTTGTGTATTGAGCAAGAAGCTTAAAGACACATACATAATGGGTGGTCTGGATGCTTGGAATGCACACTTACTGTTCAGCCAAAACTCTGGCTTCTCGTGCAATTTCAGACATCTGTATGCTGGTTTGTCCAAACTGCTCTGAACGCTCCATTGCCTTCTGTAGAGCAGCAGTACCATCTGTTTGCAGGTAGTCCATAGTTTCCTTTAAAATGATAAAGTAAATTTAACAAGACATATAATTTTATTTTCCTTGTTTATTTAGTATTTGATTTTTACTGACAATGAATAATTCACAAGAGAAAAATATATAGTTTAAAATAATAAGTTTAACATAGAGAAACATGCTTATAAAGATAAGTAGCTTATAAGGATTATTTAAAATAAATATATTTTAAATACAGAATAGCCATATGGATTTAGAATTATAAATATTCTACATTTGAGAAAGTCAGCATTATTAAATTTATTTTTTGAAGCTCAGCATCCAGAGTTGTTTAAATGTTTCATAACTCCTTTTATCAAAATTCTGTTGAAATGTTTTGATCATATTCTCATCTAGATTTTTCCTCATACCTCTAGAGATTCAGATGCTCTGTCAATGATTTCCTCTGCCAATGAAACATTGCCTTTTCCCATTTCTGTGCTGAGGGCAGCCTGATCTGTATTGTGTTTCACTTGTCCAGCCAAATCTCCTACTGCATCCAGACGCTTACGAAGATCTTCAAGGCGTTCAAGCAAACTCTTGTCTTCACCTATGAAGAAAACAAGAGAAGGTACAGAAATTAGGCAAATGGCAGCCAGTTTTAAGATTTAGTATGAATACTTAGAAAGATGAAATAACTAATGGATATATAATTATAGTGTCTTTTATTTTTATTTTTTATTTTAGTTATTTATCTGCCGTAGGAGTCAACCAGACTTGACATCGTCAAAAATGACTTTTTAAGACTGGTATGCCATTTTATGACTTCACAATAATATTTGTGGAAATACCACAGTTAAGAATGAAAGCGTTAAGCTTACGTTATCTAATGAGATGGTCCAAAACTAATACTAAAGCTTTCATTTGATGCTTTGAAGAGATATGCCACAAAGAGATTTGGGGCCTATAAAATTAATTCTACAGCTGCCCTGAACAGGTATGTTCTGCCATCCCATTACCTTTAATATGTATGCCCAGGACCCAAAAGAGGGTGGTGAGCCACTTGCATGAATTTATTCAACATCCTTAGACATTGCCAAACTAATTTGAAAATAATTTTAACTGCAGTAATAAAGCTGCTGGCTAACTGCCTATTTGCCTGGCATGCTTATAATATGAATTGCACAGATTAGTAATGCATATATCTTAGCCTGAAAAACAATGATGTCCCTATTTGTGGGAATGGGAAGCTGAGTGATACGCCTTGGGATCCAGTACTCATCCTGTCCGCCATCCACGTATACCTACTATGCACACCGCTAAATTTCAGAGACCATCTCTCTAGTCCTGTCTCATTCTTGAGAGGTATTATCAATGAATATGTTTTACATTGAACCTATACTCCTCCAGCCCAAGAAAGAGTCCTGATGTAAAGAAATGCATGTGTCACTGCTGCAGCACAGCTTTCGAGTGAATGAAGATATTCTTTATGAGTAATAATTATGGTACAATGAAACACCAAATTAATATAATTCTGACTCGAACTAGTACTTCATGCTCCATATATTGTTACTGTTTACCTAGAACATGCTTTATTAGGGCCTTCATAACATCCTCAGTTGACATTAGCTGAGAATCCTAACAAAATGTGTTCTAGGTAAACACTAATAATATATGAAGCATTGAATACTAGTTTGACTCAAAAGTATATAAATGAATAGTTTGCTACTGCACTGAATGCATTATCACCCTTTTTGTATTTCAGATAGTAAATATGGTAAATTTAGTAGAACATTAATTCTGGGTTTGAAAGCCATGGTCCAGACAATAGTTTTTCATTGTCTGGACCATGGCTTTCAACCCTGGAAATAACATTCTATTAGATTAATGCCGGCTGTGAAAGCCTAAGCAAGTGCAAAGATTGTAAATAGATTGATAATTATTAACTATCATTATTTATCATTTTTATTATTAATCTTTACATTTAAAAATAACTAGCTCTTATATATAATAGTCATACAATAATAATCAGTATTCTCACATTGATTATCGGAAGTAACATGGTATGAAAAATTTTCTGCAAATGTTTAACAATATAATATTTATTTAAGGAAGAAGATAGAAACAGTGATGTGTTAAGATGTATTTACTTAAGATGAGTGGTACTAGTAACACTACATCATTTTATTTTAATCCCTGTTAACATGTTTCGGGAACATGTGTTCCCATCCTCAGAATGTGTCCACTGACCTGTGTTGATGTTTCAATTGTGGTGAATGTTTCTGATATTGTCTATATTAGCGGCATCATGTGGTGGTGAAATGTACTTCCAGAGGGTACTTGGTAGCGGTAAATCAGAATTCATTAACTGTCGTTTGTATTTTGAAATTGCAATCTTTTCCCATGTATCCAATTGTGCTGCATGACTAGTCGGTTTGATAAATGTAACTTTGGTTTAATGTTATGATTGGTCATCCAGAAATGATGTGAAACTGCAGATTGATCCATTTGTTTGTATTTTAAGCATCTTGTATGTTCCTTTAGTCTGGTTTCTGATTTCTTTTTGACACAGTTTATATAGTAAAAACAAAAAGAAATCTGGAAACCAGACTAAAGAAGCATATGAGATGCTTAAAATACAAACAAGAGGATAAATCTGCAGTTTCACACCATTTCTGGACAACCAACGATAACATCAAACTGAACATTACACTAAACAAACAGACCAGTCATACAGCAGAACTGGACACATGGTAAAAGCTCTTCATAGTGAAACACAAATGGCAATTAATCCAAGAGCAGGCACGCTGGGGTATGACGTACCCCAATCTTACATTTTTGCATGTGGCAACATTGCTAATGATTCCATCATCTGTTATTCTTGCTATTCATTCATTGTTCTTTTGAGCAGTATTGATACAGTCACAACTTGTTTTGCAAGTGTGAAGGATTGTTTACATTCGTGTTTGTTCTGCATTGTCAAGCTGGAATATAAAGTTCCCTGCATGCCTGTCCATGTAAGTAATCTCCTTTTACTCTCTCTCCTGCCAGAAGATGACCTAATAGACAGCAGCGAATCAAGCGAATTAGTAATTGCATAAAGAGACCACAACACTGATTCTGAACAACGTGATACAGAGGAGTCAATGTCTCTCAGTTCTGAAAACTGTTTTTCTGGGAAAGATAGCTATCGCAAAATGAGAAGAGTGGATTTTTCAAAGGATGGTAAAATAAAGAGGAGGAACTTAGTAAAATATTTTCCTGGGCTGAAAAGTTTAGCAAGACTTCCTAGAGATGAACTCTCACCTTTTCATGCCATTGTCAGTTTTGACATAAATGTCCTAACAATGTGACATATGCTGCTAGTTTCAACATCAGAGACCATTACAGAGTTCTTTTATATCTGTTTGCATGCTTTAATGTCAGTACACTATTCATCATTTCATTTATACAGCAGTGTAACAATTTTGTTCAGATTGCATACAAATTAGGTATATGTGGAAATGGTTTGGAACATTGGTTGCAAAATTTAACTTCATGTTAATAAAGGAAATAGCCCTGGAATATAAGTACCTTCATGTTTGAAAGTGTATCAATATGATCAAAATATTAAGAAATGAATGTGGCGTATAGGGTACCCTGCATGCCCATTTCTGTAAGAGAATTAGCGCGCCCGCTCGAGGATTAATGAATTTTGATTTACTGCCACCAAGTACCCTCTGGAAGTACACTTCACTGCCACATGATGCTGCCATTATAGACAACCAACACAACAGAAAAAACACGGATCAGTCAGACACATTCTGAAGATGGGAGCACTTGTTCTTGAAACACATTAATACAGATTAAAATAAAATGATGTTCTGTTACTAGTACTGACTCATCTTAAATAATATTGTTTATGTTGCAATCATTGGCTGAATGCATAATAGGTCAGAGCAGTGTATTGAGCACAGAAGTGACAAAGCCTCAATGGAAAAATGATGTTTTTAATCCTTTATTTGGCACAGTTGCTTACAAGCAACATATATTTCTTATGAGCTTTATGCAATAGCTGGGCATCCAATCTGCTATTTGCTGGCAATGTTGCTCTGCAGCAACTTCTGTCTACCAGCTCTGATCATTACTCAATCCAGCAGTTACGGGTTCTACCACCAGATAGCACCCTCATACAAGGTTGCCATAAGATTGTGAATAGTTGTGTGTGCTGCTTGCTTTGTTATTGAATAACGTGTGTGTTAACACTTGATCTGCAAATAATTCTCCTGTATATTGTTTTGTAAGCATATAAAGGTGAGTTTGCACATAAAATACCCCTCTTCAGAACAACTTTTATATGTCTAAACTGCTTTTGAAAAAGCTGTTCCTTGTAAGCATCATTGCACTGCTGTTTCAAGGTTATGTTAGAAGTATGTAAATGTTTCTTTTACAGCAAGTGGTTTGCAATGGATCCTGCAATCTTTTACAACACTAGAAAAAGAGGAGGTGCTGTTCTTCCCCCAGTTGACCCTACTTTGTCTGATGTGGACGATTCTGGTAATTCTGAACCGGAACTCTTTACAGACAACAGTGATGATGACCCTGACTATACACCAGAAATTCGGAGTAATAATGGCCTGCTTGTCATACCAGAGACTGATTCAGATTCAGATGATAATTCTTTAGAGAATGTACGTAATAATGTACCTACTGGTCCATTAGCAAGCACCAGCAGTAATAAAAATAAGGATTCAAGAATATTCAAATGGACGAAACAGGATTTTGTCACGTACACAGAAAGCACACCAAATGTCTTTGATTTTCCAAATAACACTCCTTTAGAATACTTCAGAAGATATTTTGATACTGAATTGGTAAAAATAATTGTGAATGAAACTAACCTGTATTCCATGCAGCAAGCTACTGTTTCAGTGAATACAAATGTAAATGAAATGGAACAATTCTTGGGTGTTCTTATTTACATGGGGATTGTGAATATGCCTTCCTATTGTGATTACTGATCACATTCTACCAGTTGTGAAAAAATTACAGAATTATTCAGTTTGAAAAGGTTTCAGAAATTGCGTAGATATCTTCATTTTGTAAACAATGAGAATGCAGGGAATTCCAGTGACAGACTTTATAAGATCAGACCCGTTCTTGATGCAATTGTAAGAAATTGCCGTAACCAACAGCAGGAATCGGAATTCTCAATTGATGAAATGATGGTTCCGTATAAGGGCACGAGAGCCGGCAATCTCCGTCAGTATATCCAAAATAAACCGCACAAATGGGGTTTCAACATTTTTGTGTGCGCTGGTGTGTCTGGAGTAATCTACGACTTTTTGCCTTACAAGGGTAAAGGAATGCTGACAGATCTCTCTGAAGAGGAGAAGCCTTTTGGATTAGGAGGCCAGGTTGTCTTAGTGCTATGCAGGACAATTCCCAATGGTGTGAATGCCAGAGTATACTTTGACAACTTTTTTTGTACCCTGGATCTGATTGCATATTTGAAAGATCACAATATTGAATCAATGGGAACTCTAAGGAAGAATCGAACAAAAAACTGCCCAATAGAAAATGAGAAAACTCTTCAAAAATGTGGACGAGGCAGCTATGACTTCAGAATGGACACAACAGCAGGTCTTATAGTAGTGAGATGGGTTGATAACAAAGTAGTATGCCTTGCAAGCTCACTTTGCGGCATTGAACCAGTTTCTTCTGTGAAAAGATGGAACAACAATGAGAAAAGGAAGATTGAAGTACCTTGCCCAAACATTGTAAAGCAATACAACAAGCATATGGAAGGTGTTGCTCTAGCTGGCATGTTGATAGAACTCTACAGAGTTCCGATCAAATCTAGACGTTGGTACCTGCGTCTTTTTGGATATATGCTGGATTTGTGTGTGGTAAATGCATGGCTGGTATACCGAAGGGAAACTACAGACCAGAAGATCAGTCTTAAGACTTTCAGGGCAGATATTGCCAATGGTTTGATGTTGGCAGGGAAAAGGAAAGCACGCAAACCATTCCTTGGAATCAACACCATGTCTCAAAAAGAAGAAGTCATCAATCCCACTTGTTCTTCAGGATGTACGGTATGATAATCTGGATCACTGGCCCGAATATGGCCCTAAAGGACGATGCCGTTACTGTACCAATGGATACTCTACAGTAAAGTGTTCAAAATGTAATTTGGTTCTTTGTTTTGTCCCTAAGAGAAATTGTTTCAGATCTTTCCATAAAAAATAGAGTAGAATGGTAAACCGTGCTGGCTTGTATTGTTATGGGCAACGTTGCTCTTGAGCAACATACTGTATTTTTTAAAAAAGAATAATTAAACATTTGAAAACCACATAAGTGTTCAGAAGACCTCATTTAAATGTATCACTAACCTAAAATATTTTTTGCTCCACTGTTTTTATGAGTGCCAAATAAAGGGTTAAATGTGAACAACTTCTTATATGAGCATAATAAATCTTACTGTTAAGGATGTCAAATTAACATGCTAATAAACTAGTTAATTTTGATGAAAGAGAAAGTTGCAGAACTTAATCAATAAAATACATACTGCCTACTCCTTGTCTGGCCTCATTCCACAACTTTTCCACACTATCTTGTACATCCTTCAATTTCTTTTCAAATTTATCATCACTTATAACTGTGGGGTTGCTTGCTATGTCATCAAGCACTTTCTTCAGTTCTGCAAGTTTAGTACGATGATCATCAGCAGCTTTTTGCACTAGATTGTAGCATGCAGGACAGTCCACACAGCCCCTCTGTCTGTCATATTTGTTCTCTTTACAGCGGTCACATCTGCGACCTTCAACATTTTCCAGGCACTGTAAATAAGCAATCATAAACATTCACAAATGCTTATAAAAGTCATAAATATATACATTTATATATGTTACTGTGTAGTTCCCATTTGAAGGAATTGAAAAAACTGGACTGTGGTTTATGGGATGTGGAAAAACAATGTGTGGAAAATTGTAGAAAGGGAGAAAAAAATAAACATTTTGAGGTTACGAACATGGGGGCCAGAGATGTAAAATAATAGCAGTAACAATGCATGAACATAACTGGAATCTTACTTTGAAATATTTTCATCTGCCAGTAAAAATGAAGTATAACTTACATGAAAAATGGTACATACAACCTCAACTAATGACACAGATTTAAACATGATTTATTTAATGTCTCAATAAACATTTATTCAGGATTGGTTTAATGAAATCTCCTCTGTGTCCTTTCTGTACACTTAAAGAAGATGTAGATGGAAACCACCTACTCGGCTGCCCAAACTTTAATCAACATACCAACATAACATCAAAATATTGGAATGCAAGAGAGCAAATGGCTTCATTGCCAAACTACTTAACATTAGATACCAACCAACCATTTAATGTCAGAGTAAAAAATCTTCTGTTATACCTTTTCAATTCACGTTTGCTACAGATATGCTTCATGAGATTGAGAATTATAATTGATTTCTGCAGAAGATTGTGTTTACCAGTGAGATGACATTTCATTCATTCATTCATTCATTCATTCATGCATTCATTCATTCATTCATTCATTTTATTTCATCCATATGATCCAAAATACATAGGATACGTCACAGGTTTAACAAATACAATGTATACACAACAATATAAAAATAATAAAGTGATAAAATAAGCAGAGGGTACCTATACTACTTAAGTTTTATTTAACCTTTTATACTCATCTATAGAGAGACTGAGTTTTCTATGTGGTACTTTTCAACTGTTTTAAGTTTAAATTTTTCTTCTGTTATCTGTTTTATTTGATTCGGTAAATGATTGTACAATTCTTTAGATTTATTTTCTATATTTTTGTTACTTAATGTTCCTCTTAATCTGTTTAAGAAATAATTTTGTTTTGCTCTTGTGTTATGTGTATGTATGTACATGTTTTTATTTTGGTTGCTAGTGGACATGTTAAATCAACATAACATTAATCATTTGAAACACAGAATTATAGAAGTTGTTCACTTTGTTACACCATAAGTCCTTAGCCGTGTGTGGGAAGAACTTGAATATCATTCAGATGTAGGACAACAAATACAGCCCACACCAAACAGCACTGAATAGGTATGAAACTTTAAGAGGTTTGCTTTCGTTTGAAGAAGATTTCACATTTCTATCTTGTTTCATTGCTTTGCTGTACCCAATTAAAAAAGCACGACTATGACACTAGAAACAGGAATGACTATAAATTAGTACAACATAGATTGGCAATGTTTGAAAAAAGTCCAAAATATAAAGGCATTATACTGTATAAGAAACTTCCTATGGAATTGAAGTCAGTAACCAATGTAAATACATTTAAAAAGGAACTGTGTAAATATTTAATAAATAAGGCATTCTATTCTAATAATGAATTTATTAATAATGGATGATTTTTTGTAAATATAATTTTATTTTGTAAATGTATATATTTGTATTTTTAATGTATATAATATATTGACACTGTCTAATGGATTTCTGAAATCTCTATGGACAATAAATTTGAATTTGAATTTACGGATGCACTGTATGTCTTTAGCTTCCAAGTACTAAAGCCAATGCTAATAACATATTAATCATGTTACAAAATGAATACATGTAACATTTAAGCCTAAATGTACATTTGCAATCTTGTTAGTCCAATGCAACTTTATTTCTAAATAAAATTCTCAGTAACTACAAAATAAAATGCAACATTTCCTAAAATATGCTAGTGAAACTTATTGGACTTTAAAATACGTCTACATACCAAATAAGGCTTTATTTTAATAATCATTGTATGTTCAACAACTTCAGATTTTTATCCCTGCTCTAAAAGTTTTCCAATTGGATTTGCTACATTTTAAAAGTAAGCTCTACATTTGTGTTAGAACTTAAATGAATATACTTACTAGATTATTAATTTTTAGATGAGTCGTATTTATTACACATCTGCTTCACTTTCGTACCTATTTTGAGGACATGTTTTGCAAATCATCGTTTGCATTTTCTGCTCTTATGCGACTAAAGCTTGATCCAGTGGTGTGGGTAATTCTGGAGTTGCTGCTGCCATCTGTTGATTTAGTGATGAACTTAAATGTGGGATTCTCTTCTGGCGGGATTTCAAAGTTCAATAGTTGGTTTTTAATGTTTTTCTATGTACATTCTCTCCCATATGACGAGTTCACTATGTTTTTGTACGTATTTTAGTAATTCTGTGCTATCTTCAATTTCATGATTTTCAGACCAGAAATGAGCTGCTATTGCGGACTTATCAATATTTTTGTATCTTAAGTGCCTGAAGTGTTCTTTCTTTCTAGTGCCTATGTTTCTTTTTGTCCTCCCTATGTAAATTTTTTCACAGTCTTTACACTTAATCTTGTAAATGCCTGACTTTTACTCTGGTTTTATCTTATCAGTATTATTACTGTGAAGTAGGTTTTTAATGTTGTAATTGTTTTTTGGCGCCAATGTTATATTGTATTTCTTGAATATTTTTTGGAACTTTTTTGTGGCCCAGGGATGGTAAGCAAATTTAGCAAATCTAATTTCTTGTTTTATTGGTGTGAGAGCTGTGATCTGTTTTAATCTCTTTTGAAGTTTGAATGATTTTAGTTTTTTATCTACAAAGTTTTTTCCATATCCATTTTTAATTGCAGTTTTTAAGATTTGATGGTATTCGTTTTGATATTCTTGCTGGCTGAGGGGTAGATTTACTAATCTGTGTGTGAGACTGTTGATGGTGGCATGTTTGTGTGGAATTGGGTTGAAACTATTTGCTTTGATGTAATTATCTGTGTGTGTTGCTTTTCTATGGATACCAAATTCAAGTTTTTCATTGCTTTTTGTGATTTTAAGGTCCAAAAAAGGTAGAGTACAGTCCTCTTCAGTTTCCACCGTGAATTGTATGCTGGGTTCTTGCAGGTTGAGTAGATGATTTGCGAAACATGTCCTCAAAATAGGTACGAAAGTTAAGCAGATGTGTAATAAATACAACTCATCTAAAAATTAATAATTATTTCGCTTCACTGTGGTGTTCCAATTCAGTTAAATCTCGATATATTGAAGTGACGTCAAGTTAAATCTCGATATACTTACTGGACATTGCCCAAATGGATTACACTGTAATGCAACAGATCCAATTTGATCACATTCACAAGGCTTACAACCTTCTCTAGAGAAACCATACTGATATGGCTGACAAACATCACAGCGAAGTCCTGTTACACCAGGCTGACATTGACATTGTCCAGTGTAAAGGTCACAGGTATGATTCACTGATCCAATTGGATCACAATTACAAGGCTGGCAACCCTAGAACACATAAATATTAAAATTATTAACCTTAAAACAATTATTTTCAGAGAAAGTTGAGAAGCTAAGAGAATAAGTACCTAATAGCGAAAAAAAAATAAACCTCTCATGCATTTTTGCATTTTCAAATAGATATTTGATCAATAAGAAAGTAAATTATTCATTATAAACTAGGTGGAGAAAGCACTAAGAAAGAAAATTTGTTACCTAAAAGTGTAAGATTTATAAAGCTACATATCACTCATTTTGAAATAAGATATCATAATAGAGTATGAAAAGTGCATCATTGCAGAAGAAGAGTATGGAAATAAATGATGAAGTCTGAAATTCTCTTATGAAGCGATGCTCTCAATACAGTTACTTATTATTTTATTAATGATAGCGAAAAACAGAAATATGTAAAAAACTGAAGCTAATAACATGAAAAAATACAAATATAATATAATATAATAATTTGAATTAACACTGTGAAATGGCGTAATAATTAAAATTATACTAAGGGTCGACTAAACATTCTGTACTTCACATACTACAAATTTTCTTTCAACTTGTTTCGCCTCCACTTGAAGGCATTATTAAGAAATTGTCGACTGGCTAGGACTCTGGAGTTCCATCTGATCATGGTTCTCTGGAGAAGAGACATCTGGCAGTGATCCACTGAGGCTAAGTAAAATATTTTCTTCTTATAGAACGTTAAAATTCATTAAATGTGTTTCAAATTCCTTTATACAAATGTTTATATAAACATACACATAAACATTTACATAAACAGTTTGAAACACATTTAATTAATATTGACATTCCATTGGAAGAAAATATTTTACTTAGCCTCAGTGGATCACCGCCAGATGTCTTGTCTCTGGAGAACAATCAACAGCTGGAACTTCAGAGTTCTAGCCAGTTGACAAGTTCTATATAATACCTTCAAGTGGAGGCGAAGCACTTTGAAAGAAAACTTGTAGTATGTGAAGTGCAAAGTGTCTCAGTCGACTCATTAATTAAAATATAATAATTTGCTAATTCTGTGAAAAATTTACCAATTTCTTGAAGAGATAAGAGAAGCTTGTAACAAACTATTATATTTTATTGTAATTTAGAGAAATAGTACTTAGGTAAAAAAAAAAAAAAGTGTTTTCTAACACTTTTCAAAATTGCTGTCAACATGGTGATTGGTGATCAAAGTGAATAAATCAGACTTTAATTCACTTGAATTAAACTAACTGTAAGTAAATATTGACAAATAAAAATAAAACAATGAATCATGTAAGATTTAAGTAGTAACATTCAACTATCAATATAGTTATCTTTCAATAACAAATAATAAATAAAGGACTGCAATAACAAATAAAGGATTTAATATATGTGTTCATGCATTTACTTGCAGTAAAATAGATACTACATGTAGGTTAGGTTAAGTTATCAGTGAGCACTCAAAGCAGAAAATTTAACTTTCCATTGACAGCATGATTGCAATGTGGATGAAAATAACTGACACAGAATTATAGCTTACTTCTAAACTGGAAGTATGAACTACAATACCACCCATATTTTATAGCATTTGTGTGTTAAAATTGCTAAAACTGGAAATTAATTGTTCTTTCACGCTGGCTGTCTGTAGGCTAAAGAATGGCAAGTTAGAGTCAGACTGAAAAATTCAATACCATAGCCGGGATTTGAACCAAGGATCTTCTGGTCTCCGGCCAGCCGCTCTAACCTTTGAGCTACTATGGCTAACATGCCGATATGACATTAAATTCTCCAACTGACTCTTTATTTTCCCGGTAAACCACTTAGGAGTTCTCATAAACACATGAGACAGCTACCTTAATGGCGACTTACGTGTAAGTAACAATTAATTTCCATTAATTGACCTCATAGTGGTTGACTATAAAGCCTGGGCCTTAAAGTGCTTACACGTTGTAAGTTGCCATTAAAGTAGTTATCTCATGTGTTTATGAGAACTCCTAAGTGGTTTACCAGGAAAAACATGAGTCATTTGGAGAATTTAATGTCATATCGGCACGTTGGCCATAGCAGCTCAATGGTTAGAGTGACTGGACAGAGACCAGAGGATCCGTGGTTCAAATCCCAGCTATGGCATTGAATTTTTCAGTCTGATCTAACTTTCCAAACTGCTAAAATTGTTTGCTTATTTGAAATCTGTTAAAGTAACTCCATACCTCTCCACTGACAATGTTATAATATCCATCCTCACATTTGTCACAGTTCTTGCCAACAACATGTGCTTTACATTCACATTGCCCCGTAAGCTGATCACATACAGGTGGCCCAAAACCAGTTTCCAGAGTACCAGGAGGATAGCACTGACACTGTTTACAGTCTCCCTTTGGAAGTGCCAGAGCATCTCCATAGAAACCTGTAAGGCAAGTGTTTTTTGCAAATGAGAGACTTAAAGGCATATATTTTGTAAATATATATTTAAAATATGAGCTGAGATTTTCCTGGCAAATATTTACCTCAAATTTCTCTTGGACTTCTAGCCAGGTCATCAAGTATTGCAACTCCAATATTTCAAAGACTTACACTGTGTTTATGTTTAGGGAGACAGGAAACTGAGAGGGAACAATTTCACTTCTATTGATAAGCATCCTAGGGATGGTGTCAACCAAGAGATGAAGCATGAAGGGCACTACCCCCAGAACCTTTAAAATAGGAGTGGAATTCTTTCTCCTCAGTTCAGTTTTCTTCAAGACTAAGAAATGCAAATCTTCATAACAATATAATTTTGATGACTTGATGGAAGCCCCTTGGATTGAATTGGATTATGCTACAGAGGGGACTTGGCATAGAGCTCCAGTCTTGGTCTACTGTACCTATACCCCAAGTCGGGCATCCCCAGGAGGAAGGATGAGGTGAGAGGAGACAGAGGGAAGGTCATCCCAAGGAGTCACGACAATGCAGACAGCAGGGTCCCTACTGTTTACCAGTTGAAAACTCCCTGGCAGGCCAGTATAGCTGCATCCCACTCACTGTGGTACTGAAAGGGCCCACTAGGTCAGCCCAGAGACTCTCCTGAAGAGACTGAAGGATGAAGTGTTTACTAGGAGCATATCACCCTGTCATGCAGCACCAAGACTGCCACAGACACTTTCTACCCTAAAAGAGATCTCCAGATGAGACATGATGTGACATAATAATGGAGATGAAATGGAGGGACAGGAAATTTGGGCGACACAATTAACCTACCCAGCATTCACCTGGCAACCTGGGAAAACACCCGAAAAAATCCTGTGGTACAGGTAGGCTGGCCACAGTAAATGAACGTAGACCTTCTGTATGTGGGCCACAGACGAAACTGCCTGAGCCACTCTACTCAGTATGAAAGCTCAAGAGCAAATTGAGATAAATGTAATGCTTACAGTTTCACTTAGAAGCATATAAACTTTCTCTCATGAAAATTGTTACCTTCACAGTTGTGAAATAAACAAAATAAATTAAAACTCTTACCTGGCATGCACTGTTCACACTCTCTGCCTGCTGTGTTATATATACACTTTAAACACTCTCCAGTTGTTCTATTACAGTTTCCAACTGCATTAGGATCCACATTGTCATTGCAGTCACATGGCTGACATAAGTGTACTAAGCCAAATCTCCCTGTTGGATCTCCAAAATAACCATCACTACATAGGTCACATCGTGGTCCTATAACAAAATAACATGTTCTACATGAGAGCTTATACATTTTTATAATATAGAAGTAGTCTTACTGAGTTAACCTCCCAACAGATTGTCTTTTACATGCATAATTCATCCAAAATTATTGTTATTTCCTATTTTCTCTTGTATTCTACATTAGTATAATTTTTTATAGCTGTTCTTTTTGTTTCTGGTTTTTCTTTATATTAGGTGATTTTACAACTTGAAATCTGTCTAAATATCATCAGTTTTCTTCCAAAACAAATGGCCCTTAGTACAAGGACTACTAAATTTAGCTTATGAAAGGTTCAAAAGTGGACAAGAGGTCTGGTTCTATGCATGAGTAAATGCAGCAGAACTCACAGTATGTTAAAAGTAATAAACATATGAATGCATTGAGTGATTAAAGCATTATTTAATTTATGTATAGGTGAATGAACAAATCAGTAAACATGAGTGCAATTGCTTCACAAAGAGAAAGCATCACAGTCACAACTAATGACTGACACAAATCATATTCCAGAATATGGAAGCTGACATTCCTTGAGGAACAAGTACTTAACCCTTATTTTAAGTGATAACCTCACATGTAAATGTGGATTTTAATCCCCGGGTACAAGACCAGTGCCCACTCAGTTTTGTGAGGAAATTGAAGAGCTATGCTAGGTAACGAACCCTGGTCTAGAAACCCAACTTCCACCTGGTGGTGCCGTGATGCTGACCAGATCTCCAGCCCATATCGGTTGGATAATCACCCAACTCTGCCTTGCACATGTGGGCATGAGGCGGGCAGCTGGGTTGGCAGACTCAGGCCCACTTTGGGCTGTTATGCCTTGGGTTTACTTTACTTTACAACCTCACATGGAGAAAAGCAACAGACATGGGACAGTCCTGTTTTGTGAATTCATTTCTGAAAATCAAAGAAAATCCTGTGTGACAATTTCTGAGTGAAAAAGCATTTGTAATGGTTATGACTGTGCATTTTTTCATCATTTTTTATTGTTGTTTAAAGTCATATCAGAACCTCTACAGTTTGTATGATCACTGACCATGATGTGAGGTGAGTTAAGAATATTAACACAGGCTTTATGGGAGAACTGATATCCTCAGAAAAATAGCTATTTAGTGAGGCGACTGTCAAATGATGGTGACCTTAGGCAGGCTTGACTGCATTTGTAATAATTATATAAAGTGACCCAGATAACTGAGAGACTAATAAAGATAGTCAAATCATTGTAAACTTGTTCTAATTAAATTGATAAAATACATTTTGAGATGACAGTCCATTAAAAGTTATTTCATATGTTATAAGAGCTTTTAAAATTGCAAATAAACCAATAATGAAAATGTACCTCACATTAATTGAAAAAACGATTTGTAGTCAATTTTTAACACTACGTCACTTACATTTTTATTTTTTGAGGGAATAGTTTTGGAAGCTTTTTGACAAATGATAGTCGGACCTTCAAGATCAGCTTTGAGCAACAGCTTCCAAAACTAGTCCTTCAAAAAATAAAAATGTAAATGACAGTGTTAAAAAACAACTACAAATTTATTTTCAATTAATTTGGTTGGTACTGTTACTAAATTCCTCCAATCATGCATAATAACTCAGATTACCTTAGTTTTGTGTGTTTCTAGTGAATGATACTTAAGTAATGATAATAATCTTAGTCAAATAACCTTTTCAGGTTCAGTATCTAATGCCCTTTGAATATAAACACAGCATTTTTAAATACTTTTGTGCACTGGATATGTTTTGGGATACACATTAGCAGTAAGAATTAAAAAGTTAAAACTTTCAGACGTTTTCATTTATTTATTATATATAATTTTTTCATAATGCTTGTAATATATTGATATAATCAGAATAGAAATAAAGAAATTAGCATAATATTTTAATTGCCTTGAAAAAGTCAGTGCTGTGGCCAGGACTTGAACCACAGATATTCTGTTCTCTGTGCTGATGCTCTTACTACATAAGCTATACTGTATACACATTAAATCTTATTATCTAGTATAACTATGCTCAGAGCCTTTGTTTTGCACACACATTTTTAAATGATACAGAAATATTTATTTACCTCCATAGCCTTTGGGACATTCCAGACAAACAACAGTTTCATCCACTAGCTGGGTGCAGGCTCCCTGTTTTGGACAAGGGCAGTGCTTGCAGTCATATGCAGTGCCCTGTAGTGCATTTCCGTAGTATCCTCTAGCACATCGTTCGCAGTTGTCACCAGCAGTGTTGTGTTGGCAAATACAACGTCCTACAAAACAAATAAATAACATGATTGTACAGAATGTGGAGTTTGGTGCTGAAACAAACAACTGGTGCCTAAAAATAATAAAGAAAAAAATATAAATATATTCCTACTCTCTATGTTATAAGGTTATGAAGAGATAAAATATAATGTAATATAGCACTGCAACAAAATAATACCACTTAATATTTGCTGAGATTCATATCTCCTTTTCTCTATACTCTATCTAACCTTAAAGTATGTATAGATGTTAACATTATGCCACAGCACAAATGTTAGAGTGAGCGAAACAGTGAAGTGCAAGTGGAAATAGTTTGTTACTAGATTGCATATATTTTCACTTATTTGGTACATTCAAGTAACGAATGCAGTGAATAAATACCATAATTCAACTTCTAGAACATTTAAACATGAGCTTAAACATTTTATTTCCATTTATTCTCACATGGTACTTGGTACTTCCCCAGTAGCATCGTATACTACCGTGAAGTGATGATCTTCCACTCATGCTATTAGTATTGCATGTTTGTGAGTGAAGTGAGTGAAGTCAGTATGGCAAGGTGCTCAGTTCCTCAACGACTCAAAGAAATAAAAACTCTGAAACTATTTAATAAAAGTGTAAAAGATCTGTTATTACATAAGACATATTACTCCATACAGGAATTCATGGATGACACAATATCATAACTACTGCATTACTTGTAATTGATAATTTATGTATATATACATTAGAATTAGTTTTTCTTTTAAATTTCTTTTATGTATAACTTGACGACTCACCAGTTTACCAGCTAGGCTTACAATGTAAACGTTATGTGACAATAAAGATTCTATTCTTTTCTATTCTGGTAGTGTCCAAAAACATAAGAGTGGAAAGTCTCTAAAAAGTGGTGAAAAGACCATTGTATTAAACGTATTTAACTTTTTCTTTCAAAGTTACAACACCCTAGCAGTGAAACAGTTAATTGAACTGACATCTGAAGCAACTGGTGTTCTGTGAACATAGTTTCAAATATGAGAACCAAAATTAAACAAACAGGAACTGTAAAAACCCATGAAAAGAAAAGGGAAAGGCCATTAAATGTTTTAGGGCAAGTGGATGATTTTATTAAAAGTGTGTTGTTTGTTGTTGTTTTCAAATGCTAGGCTTTGGCAATGAAGCAATTAGCTCTCTTGCTCTCCAATATTTCTGTGCAGTGGATCCAGCAGGCAGGACTTCACAGGTTAGAAGATGTTCTTCAGTCATTTCCTCTTCTTTGTTGCACAGAGGACAATTAGGACTTGTATAAATTCCTATTCTGTGTAAGTGTTTGGCCAAATAATCACGTTCTATAAATAATCTAAAATTTGCCACTGCAGCTTTGCGTATTTCTGGAATAATTTCTGGATTTTTAATTAAAATGTTCCATTTTTTTTATCTTTGGCTTTGTTAGATATTGATTGGTTTTGTTTGTTTTTATATTTTTTTTAATTAGTCTTTTTATGGATGTAAAGGATAAGTTTTTATTTTTGTTCTGATTTAAATTTACACCTTTTTTAGCAAGAAAGTCAGCTGATTCATTTCCAGCAATTCCACAATGTGCAGGTATCCACTGTAATTTAATTCTTTCTGTAGGTTTTGAAGTTGTTGGATCATTTTGTGACATTCTTTAATTTGGATTGACCTCATTTTATATGAGCTTATTGCATATAATGCTGCTTTAGAATCAGAAAGTATGACAGCATTTTTAAATTTATCTATTCTGTATAGAAGGCATTGGAATGAAATATGAATAGCCGTTACCTCTGCATCAAAATTTGTTGTGTGGTATTCTGCTGGTTGATAGAATGAGAACAGTGCACACTTAATTCCTGCTCCTGAGTTGTTGTCCAAGTTAGATCCATCTGTGCAGATATGTAACCATTCTTCTGGTGGGTACCTAGTGTTCACAGTTTCTTATGCTAGTGCTTTTAGTACAGGTTTGGAAGTGTTATTTGCTTTAAAGTGCATAGTTTCTTTTTAAACATTGAGCCACCTAGTAGGTGTAGTATAGAGTATAGAGTAGTAGTGTAAGTTTTCACACATACAATTATATTATACAAAATTATTAATTAATTTTTCTTTAACAGTTCTTTAATTAGTTGATTTAGTTTATTTAGTAAATATGAGCCAAGTGCTTTTCTAAACCCCACACTGATTTAGTAAAAGATATGGTGGTTGCAATAAGTCAGACGTAAACAGCTGATGGTAGAGAATATCAACACATATTTGCCCACAGAGTGATAAAATCGCAATGTTTATGTGCATTTCCACTTTAAGCCCATGGGGATTATAGATTCAGTGCTATGATATTTTACTGGTTGTTAATCAACTGACAGTTGTGAGCATTATCTATTCAAATTGATGGAGAGAAAAGAAGAATACTACTCAGATTTTACATCTTTAATACTTATCTATAGCAAGTGGAGGAAGTATTGCATTCCACCAAAAATATTCAATTTCAAGATTTTACCAGAAATTGTGTACATGTATGTGGTGTGTGTGCGTGGATGCGCATGCGTGCATGCGTGTGTGTATGTGTGTTAAATTTGGTATTTCAGTTCAGCATCTTCCAAGGATGTGACATGAAGATTTGCAAGAATATCCACCATCCCAAACAATCTTTTATATAGAAAATGTTTTGTTACTTTTTTAATTTTCTCAAAACTGACTTTAATTGACTTGACAAAATTACTTTAGTACTTTATGTATATTTAATAATATATTTTACGATTTGCACCAGGTTGTGTTGTGTTGTGATCAATTTGTAATATACAACAGTTTGATAATAATATTTAGCAGCAGTTGGCAAACACAAAGGTTAATCTCCTGGATGGGCCCCAGATCAATGTTTTTATTTCTCTTAAATTAGTGCAATAATAATACTTGTATTACTTTAAAGAGTGTTATTTATTTCACAAACACAACAAATAAATTGCAAAATACAACTTTCTATAACATTCTTTGAAATATGTCTTCCTTGCTGAGAAAGAAAATTTCTAGTTGCATCTCCAGGAAGTTTATTCTATCACTATAGTAACCACTCATTGATTAGTTGTATATCAATTTTGCATCTCTGACTGTATGTCTCTTGTTTATCACTTATATTCATACTTACTTTCATATTATATTACACAAATATTTAACATTTTTCAAGTTTTAACCAACATTACAAAATTTACAAGCAACTTTTTTTCAGGGTCTACCATAAATAACAGTTTCAAATGATTTTGATTAAAATGCCCATATTTAAATATTTCCATGCCAAATGAAATGTATATCTTGAAGTGTGTTTGGAGGAATTTAGTAACAGTGACGTCAAAATTAATATAAAGAGATTGAAAATGGAGGCCAGGGCCTTTGAAACTAGTCTCTCATAAATATATGAAAAAGTAAGTGACGAGTGTTAATAAACCAACCACAAATAATTTTTATATGTATATCTTGAATTTTTTGGGAATACTCTATTAAGTCATATTCATTCTGAATAACTTTGGTATTTATTAATTTTTAGATGAGTCGTATTTATTACACATCTGCTTCACTTTCGTACCTATTTTGAGGATATGTTTCGCAAATCATTGTTTGCATCTTCGATGATTTGCGAAACATGTCCTCAAAATAGGTACGAAAGTGAAGCAGATGTGTAATAAATATGACTCATCTAAAAATTAATAATTATTTCGCTTCACTGTGGTGTTCCAATACAGTTAAATCTCAAACTTTGGTAGTATTGGTAAACAGTAAGAGAAAGACAAATTGTTACTTTGCACAAAATTAAGGCATTCAATTTATGTCAAATAAACATTTGTTTTAAAGTTAGCCACATCAAGATATTCCTTGTTATTAATTTGAATTTTCAAATATACTTTTCTCAGCTGATAAGTCACTGAAGAAACTATTTGTAGTCGGTTTTTAACACTTTGTCACTTACATTTTTATATTATTGAGGGACTAGTTTTGGAAGCTGTTGTGTTCATTTTCAACTTTGGAGGTCCGACTATCATCTGTTGTTGTCGTCTTCTCTCCTCTATGGTGGTGGAACTATGAACTTCTTTATCAAATTATCGACTGGTAGGATTTCAATGTTAATTTACTCGTATATTATTTTTCCATATTAATATGCTCTCCCATGCTGTCAGTTTGTTTTGGTTTATCACTCTTTTTAGTAATTTTGGATTTGGATCAGTGTCATGGTTTTCGTTCCAGAAATGCTACTGTTCCATTGTTTTCTCGTTTTAATGTTTCTCTCAATTTAATGTTTCTAAAATGATATTTGATTCTGGTTTTTAAGTTTCTTTCACTTCAAACTATGTAGCATTTTCCATATTCCTTACAACATATTTGATACATTCAGGGTCTAAAAACTGGTGGGATTTCATTTTTCATTTGAACTTAATAATTTTAATACTGAGCATCTATTTGTAGATGTCAAGATGATATTTTATTTTCTAAAGATCTTTTTGAATTTATTAAATGTTTTTGGGTGGTATGTAGCATTTCACTTTTGGAACAAAAACCATGCAATTGACACAAATCCAAAATTATTAAAAGGCGTGATAAACCAAAACAAACTGACAGCAAGTGAGAGCATATCAATATGCAAAAATAACAACTGATGATGAACTTTGAAATCCCATCAGTTGATAATTTGATAAAGAAGTTCATAGTTCCACCACCAGAGAGAACAGAGCAGATGACAAAAACAGACGATAGATGGACCTCTGAGGTTGAAAATGGAAGAAACGGCTCCTGAAACTAGTCTCTCAATAATATAAAACTGTTAAGTGACGGAGTGTTAAAAACTGACTACAAATAGTTTTTTCAATTAATTTTGACGTCACTGTTACTAATTCCTCCAGTCACACATAATTGATAAGTCGCTATTCACTTTTTTGTAATGGTCTTTCAAAGAGTGTTGAATTATGAAGCCATCACAGAGCAACATGCTCTTTAAAACTCTGATTGCCTTTTAACTATTGTATCCTATAACAAAATGTGTAAATAGTTTAGCTGGATTCAGAAGAAGCAGTAGAACAATAAGTTTTTCTGAGAATAGTTTGTAAAACAGAGAATAGAGAAAGTAATATGAATGCTATACATAAAAAAAATTCTTTTTTTTTACTGATATATCTGTGCTTCTACTAAAATTTATTTGTTATAATTTTATTAGTACATGGTAAAGCACTATAAAATACCTTAAAATACACCACTTTTCATTATATCAGGGTTTGCATAAATGGATATAATCCTTTATAGTATAAAATGCGCTGAAAGCATCCTGAATAATACTCAAAACTCTACCAAAATATAGGCAGTAATAAAGAGATATTACAAACCTGTTTCAGCATCGCAAATATCTGCATGCCCATTGCAATTGCAGGGTACACATGGAGCAAATGGTCCTCCATTGGCAGGCTCATGTCGGAAACCAGGAGCGCATGATTCACAGAACTGGCCCACATATCCCTCTGGACAAGTACACATTTCTATCCAATTGGCAGGCTGACCAGCTGCTCCTCTTCGTGCAGTTTGAAGGGCAACGTCATCAAGGAAACCAACACCTGTACATTACATTCATTACTTATTAGAAAAGTTTATACATGATTTTTAATTTACTGCTGGAAGTAGAGTAGTAACTGATAGAACATCTATTGTTATGTTCTGGCCTCATGAACTCTGAAAGGAATGCGTTCACTACAGATATACACATGTATAGACAAGGTGACATAATGAAATGCGAGTCGCGCACAGATAGAAACGCTGGGAAGATAACATGCAGCCTACTTATTACACAAGCGACGGCCTGTTGTGTAGCTTGTGGCACTGGATATGAATATTGTTTTTTCAAAGCTTCTTCATCACATTTATCTACAACACTACTATTACTATTAATTTCACGCCCTTCCGAATGCACAACCTTAAATTTCTTAAGATCTTCAGACATGGTGAGAAGATTAGTAAATCTTACTGCACTGAACTAGTTCGGCATCTTGCTACGCAAGTAGGCTACGTGACTTTCTGCAGGTGATTGTTGAATGTTTACTGTATTGCTCACTTGCTGCATAAATGGACAACAGTTCCCCTCTCCCCTACACCTCATCCTGCGGAGGTCACGAGTCCAGAACACATCTATATGTTTCATTACACAACCATAATTATTATCTGTTCTAAACTTCTATAAACTTTGTTGCTGTCTTATGTTTAATATTTTTTTTCTTAAAAAATAAATTTGATGATGGTGCTAGACCTTGGTTATAATATTATAAAGGAATTTTTGAAGGGTACAAAAGAAATATTTATCCACAAAATACAGCTATAATTTCCTCATAATGGTAATTCACATTTGTGCATAATTAATTGGCCAACCTTTCATATCAGAAACATGCCCACCTCGATAGCGTAGATGGTAGCGTGTCTGCCTCACGTTCAAGAGGTCCCAAGTTCGAGTCTCGGTCAGGGTGAGCTACCTGGATAAGGTTTTATCCGGGTTTTTCCCTTATCCTTAAAGACGAATGTTGGGTAGCTCTAAGCTCCATGGATCTGGACACATTTGAGCATCATTTCATCCATTTCATTCACCGTCTGATATGACTTAATGTTGGAGGACTGTTTTGTAAAACAGAAACACAGCTCTGAAGTGCTCTATTTGTCTTTAATACATCAGGTTACTAATATTTCGTTGTTCTAGTAAACAAGATAATGAGTGAATGCAGCACTTGTCAAAGAAGATCAATATGCCTCGATGCTCTGCCATGTAGTATATTTTCTAAGAAAAGAACACATTTCATAAGCTAGATAAGCATTGTGTTGTCTTTCCAGCTGAAGATATGTAAAATTTTTACATGAAATTGCGATCCCGGATGATTTGTAGGAAAAATATCACCTTTTCTTATGAGATAAGTGCAGTTTTAGGTTACAAATTGTTATATTTGTAGATAGGACTAGACTTATATCATTGCAATGGCAACAATAATAAATATCATACTCAATAATAATTACAAACCAATGTGATAGTGTAAAGTGAATTCAAGAATGAAATTACAGCAAAATGATAGAAAGTAAAAAATGATTGGGTTTCTATAGATTGATAAAAGGCAGTGTGGAAGAGAAAAGGGCTGCCATGGATGAAGACAGGAACATTGTTTCTGAAGGGGCTAAGGGAGGAGATAAAAGAGGTGTGTGAGGTATGTGGGGAAGAAATTTATTTGGGAATTCAACAAATGGAAACTGCAACACAA
Organism: Mantis religiosa; assembly: GCA_030765055.1. Taxonomy (NCBI): domain Eukaryota; kingdom Metazoa; phylum Arthropoda; class Insecta; order Mantodea; family Mantidae; genus Mantis; species Mantis religiosa. The sequence goes on from CM060959.1 coordinate 95,842,790, forward strand.
TATTGTAGGAATCAAAATGCAGACAATTAGAGAGTGGGGCAGAAGTGATATCATGGGTAAATATTTATGAACAATGCCAATTTATTAGGAGACAAACTAGAGTGCTGAATACTAAGGGAGTCATGATGCCAGAGCTCTTGAAAAAGCCTATGCCAGACTCAGTTTTGTATGATGTATAGTTTGTGATATAGTAATAGAATAAAACAAATTATCCATCCTATTTTCACTGCAATGTATACATAAAAACTTTAAAGTAGACACTGCTGATATATCTGCAGCACTGAAAATTCAAGGAGCTATATCACTGAATCAACTTTAGCTTTAATTCATTTATTTACTGCCCACAGACTAATACAAGTATCGAGCATTGTCAATATATGAAATACAATTTACAATATTAAAATTTACATTATATAGCTTGCAAAAATTCATTTATATTATATACAGGATTATTTAAAAGGTATTTTTTAACACATTGCTTAAATTTAACAGCATTGTTTTCTCTTTTAACATAGGCTGGACATCTGTTATACATTTGTAATCCTATTATATATGGATCTTTATTTACAGATTTTACTACTGCTTAATACATAGGTAGCTGGTTTATTTCTGGACCTATCTAAAGCGTTTGACTCAGTTGATCACTCGCTGCTTATTGGTAAACTAGAAAACTATGGTGTCAGAGGGAAATTGCTTGAAATAATAAAATCGTATTTGACAAATCGGAAACAGTGTACTGAAATAGACTATAAAATTGGAAATATAGTTAGAAAAATCTCTTCAAAATAGGATACTGTCAAATTAGGAGTGCCACAAGGATCTGTTCTTGGCCCATTATTATATTTGATTTATGTAAACGACCTACCAGAAACAATTGACTATAAGACAATCACATATGCTGACGACACTTCTGTTCTATTTTGGAATAAATCAGCAAATCAGTTAAAAAAAAAAAAAAAAAAAAAAAAAAAAAAACTTAATAAATCAAACTGACTTAATTCTAAATTACATAAAAGATAATAATTTAAATGTGAATATAATAAAGAGCAATTTGGTTATTTTTGAATATCAAACAGGTCTAAAACTAAACAATGTAGGAATTAATGGTAAAGATATGGAACAGGAAGATTCAACAAACTTTTTGGGTATCAAACTTGGCAAAAACTTCAATTTCCACAAACAGATTGACAGCATATGCAATAAAATTAGTAGTGGTGTATATCTGCTCAGAAATCTTTCTAAATACTTGAATACAGAAGTATTAAAGTTAGCTTACTATGCAATAATACATAGCCATCTCAGTTATGGAATTGAAATCTGGGGCAGTAGTGGAATTATCAACATGAATAGGATTCTAATACTGCAAAAAATGTGTGTAAGAATAATGTTTAGATTAGGAAATAGAGCATCATGTAGACCAACTTTCAGAAAGGAGCAAATCTTGACAGTAATTTCATTGTATATATATAAATTAATATTACTTGTACATAAAACAGAATGTAATGTAAATAATGTCAACAGAAATAGTAAACTCTATGGCTACAATACTAGAGGATGTGATAACTTTCATAGACTTACTACAAGAACAAAATCAGCTGGAAAAGATCCATTATTGAAGGGAATTATATTTTATAACAAACTGCCAAATTATTTAAAAACATTACCTGGAAATAGCTTCAAAAAGGAATTAAAAATGTATTTAATAGAAAGATGTATATATAGAATTGATGAATTATAATGGAAACTGTTTCATGAATTGTATATTTTTTATATAAATTGTATTTTGTGAATAATGATTGTCATTTGAAATTAGACTGTGACGATGCTTGAAACATAGTATGTCTATAGGCAAATAAAAATTATTATAAAATTACATGGGATAAACATTTGGGGACAGTGTGCAAAAAAGTATATACAGATGATTTTAACCCTACAAAAGTGAGCAGTTAGGATTATGTTAGGTTTAAAACAAACTGACTTGTGTAGAGATGCATTTAGAAAGCTACTGACCTTACAATCTCTATATATATTTGAAGTAATAATGCTTGCAAAAACAAAATTTATAAGTCAGAAAACAAACAGTCAAATACATAATTATGAAACTAGTGAAATCAATAACTTTCATGCTGTAGCTCATAGGAGAAAAAAAAAGGTATACAAGTGACAAATAGATTTAAAAAAGAGTTAAAGAAGTTCTGTATAAATGGTAGTTTTTATACACTTGAGGAATACTTAAGCAGATAAGTAAAATATTAAATTAGTGTTGATTTTTATACAGATTTTGTGCAAAAGGAAATACAGGTTTAGGCAATCATTAGCAACTTATATTGTTAAAACTTTTACCCATTAGCATCAGTTAATTTTTAATATAAAATTGTAATAATAAATTTTATTTTACTGTATGTATTTTTAAAATGTACTAGTGTATTAGACTTTATATTAATTTGTAACATTTTCAATCATATTTGTAATTCATTTTTATATCTTTGAAACTGTATTTTTGAGGATGCCACGAGTCTGGCTGGCTAATATGGCAGATAAACATACCCTCAGGTGTGTAAGTTCCTCGAATATGAATTGCTGTCAAGTTGGACAAAACACTCATGAAGTCACGAGCTGAAAGACGAGGTTGCCAACCATAACGAGGGTGCTCATGTAGACGAAATTTGTATTCTTGATTCTGGAAGTTAAGATTACATTTGGTAATTATAGTTACATAAAAATGGCATAGAAATTGCACTTTATTTTATTAAACATTTATCATGATGACTTTATTTAGAAGTGACAGAACTTGATGATTTGGCAGTGAGAGCTTAGTACTATATTTAATTTTATATTCTTTTTTAACACTAATACATTGCTACAAGGGCTTAAGTTTTCTATCTTCCTTATTTTTACTTATTTCTTTCACAACTTGACTTAATTGAGCTAGAGCTTTAATCAGGGCAATATGTATACAATTTCAGTGTATGTTAATTAATATATAAATCAGATTTAAATTATACATTTGTTGTAATATATGAGGTGTGCTCTAACACTTTATTGCAAAAAGAAAAAATCAACACATGGTAAAGTTATCACCTTTAATGTAGTCCCCTCTCCATTCCCTACATTGCTCAATGCAAATTTCTTACTGTTGATAGCCGTGACACAGGTTATCTGTTGTTATCTGTTGTTCAGCAGATCCACTACTTTTTCTTGTATTCATGGTCTTGAATTTGGTTCCTTTGAGCATGGACTTGATTTTCACGAAGAGAAAATAGTTGGCTGGTGCAATGTAAGGCAAATGTGGGGATATTCATGCACTAAACCTCACTTTTCATTAAGTAACTTTCCACAGATAGTTATTATGGATTAGAGCATTGTCATGGTAGAGGACCCAGGAGGCATTGTTTCATAAGTCTGTCTCTTTCATGGCACATATTCACAGAGGAACTTCAAAACAGTTTTATAATAAATCTGATCTGCAGGACCCAATCAAGATAGATAACCCCAGGTGTAGAAAAATACTTGCCATTATTTTGAATTTTGATTTGCTCTTACACACTTTCTTCTTTCAGGGGGATTGGGAGCTCTTTCAATGCATGCATTGCTGCTTAGTCTCTGGATGTATTGGAAAATCTAAATTTTGTCACACCAATTATGTTTTTGAAAGAATGCCAATGTTTTCAAGAATGCCAACACAGCAATTCATTCCACGTTCCTTTTGTATGGGTGTGAAGACTTTTGGCACCATTTTAGCATTTCCCATGTCCATATCCAGATGGTGGTACAAACTCTTTCATTACTATATGTTGGTAAGTTCAGCAGCTGCTCTTATGTTCAATAATTTTGAATAATTTTTGGCAAGCTTCTGCACATTTCTTAAGTTTTCATAGTGGAAGGATGGCTTGATATTGAATTGTTTCAAATACCTTCCCTAATATCCTTAAATGTTTAAACCACTCATAAATTGTATATAAGATAGACAATGATCACTATAAACTCTTGTCAACAAATGTGTGTTTTCTGTGGCAGATTTTCCAAGTTTTGTGAGTAATTTTATGATACCTTGTTCTACTTCAGTATTCATACCAATGGAGCTCAGCCACATGATCTGCTTTTAACACTGGTAATGGTAAGATTAACCACTGTACATGAGTGAAATTTTATGTGGTGGCAGAGGGGAGTCAGTTCAACGTTCTTTGCCCCTTTTGGTCTTGAAAGTAGCGGAAAATAAGTAAAAACTTAGATTCCTGTTTGTTTATTGCCACGCCTTTAAGAATACATTTGCAGCAATACAATTTTGAATCATGTAACTATTATTCTACTGTATTGGAATTTTGTTATAAATTTATCCTTTTAAAATGCAATAAGTAACTTATGTGCAAACATAACCTAAATATTATCTTAATTTTGTTTAGATATATGCAAGTTTAATATAGATTTTTTATTTCACTTGGAAACAAGTGAAAGCTATTATAATATTGATTAAATACTACATTTAGTGAAATTTACATTATTAATTGAATGTTATTACAATTATGGATTTTAGTATTTATTTTGACATTGAAATTGAATTTAATTAATTTATTTGTAACTTTGTATATAAAAATTGTTAATCTGAGATTTATTTCATGCTTAAGACTGGGAGTTTTATAATTAAACATAATTCTCATTTTTATGCTTTTAGGATGGAATATATAAGGGCCATCCAATAAATAAGTTTTCCTATCTTAGAACAAATTCAAGCAGGTTTTACACTTGTGAAATATTTTATTTACTTCTACAACTTGTACACCACTTCTCCACATAGTCACCATTTCTATGCAAATATTTTTTGCATCTTGGCAGCAACTTTTTGATAACTTTGACACACCAGGTCTGATCTTGTCTCCATAGCCAGTGGTTCACCTCTGCTTGCACCTCTTCATCAGTTGCAAACAACTTGCCTCCAAGATGCGACTTGACTTGTTGAAAAAGACAGAAATCACTTGTAGCAAGATCTGGAGAATAAGGTGGAAGAGGGAAAACGTCCCATTTGAAGTTCTGTCTCAATCCGATGTTACTTGTGAGCATCAGTAAGCAAACGTGGAACACATCTTGAACAGACTTTTCGATTCTGCAAGACATCTGACAGGATCATTGCAACAGAGGAACATTCAATTTCCATACCAGGAGGCAGTCGATTTATTGTCTCATCAATGCTGATGCTCTGACCTTTGTCCACTACATTCCAAACTGCAACAGTGGCTGCATTCCCTGTAGTGGTAGCGGGCCTGTCGCTGTGCTCTTCATTATGCACATTTTGCCATCTTTTCAGGATCCATGAATGCCAGAGGCAAACCATTTGGAGCTCATGCATCCTTCACCATAAACGCACACTAAGTGACAATAAATGTTGATAGCCATTTCATTTTTGACTGTGGAAAAATGAATAACATAATGGAGTTCAAATGTGCCAAGGTAGCTGGTGCCATCTGGTAAATACGGATCAAGCACATGCTGTTGAAGGACAAACGCTGTGTTGCGTGTATAGGCTGAGCAAGATTTGGAAATTTCTGTAATCATTATTCTGTAACATTTATTTTCGACGCCTTGAGTCAGGGCACAGCTGTATGTAAAAGCTGTATGATTAAGCGTAAATTCTGCTGACTGGCAAAACATGTACTTTGGACTGGTGAATCATACATCCTGCTGGCTAAGGGAAATAATTCACAGGTGGCCTGTAACAGGCCTCAACTTGTTCTCCATGTTTTAAACAATGAATCACACATCCTGCTGATCAAGGGAAATAATGCTTAGTTGGTCAGTAACAGGTTTAAACATGTTCTCAATGATGTAAACAATGATTGCACAATATGGTGCAAATTAACAGTTAGCGTGGGAATCGCTGAGTTGACTTTTTGGTAGGACCCCTATGCAAGCTTGGTTGAGTTAGCCCCTGGGGGAGAGACTTCACAGAGATTTGAGAGGGGACTTGCTGATGGTCTCTGTAAAGATCAACAAGAGTTTATTTCACAAGTGCTACCACGAGTAAGATCGCCAGCAGGGTGTACCAGATCGTACACCTTTTGACAGTCGCACAAGGTCCAAGCCATACAAACAACACATCTCTAAAGGTAAAGTTGCATTATGTTACTATGTATTTAAATTTTACCAAAGCGCACCTGATCATCCAGATCTAGGGAGTGTCCTGTAGAAATACTAGGCATCTCTGAAATATAGTTACTGAGTTCATTTTGAATTAGCTGGTTTGTTCTGGTCTACCTTATCCATATCTACGCTCCCAGTTACATGCGGTTAAAGGTTAAAACCCCTTGCCTTCTAAACCTCTCGCAATTCCTATCAACCCCCCTAAACTGGCATGTAACAGCTGCCACCATACCCCATTGAAAGTTTCTGCAGTACCCACTTAATTTTAAAACATATGGTTTGCACAGAAAAATATACAGAAACTTATTTATTGGATGGCTCTCATATTGATAGAAAATATAGCAGTTCAAAGTGTAAGTCTATATTTGAACTTACTTAATAAAAATTTAATTATTTTACAATATATTTTAGTTTTAACAAACTTAAAATACACTTTACCACAGTAGCAGGTAGGGGATTCTGCTGGCCAAAAATGGCCTGAGTAATGGATAATCCTGCTCCTTCTAAAACTATATCCTCCACTGTAGGTGAAGGTCCATTCTCTCCAATCCGCAGCTTGAAGGTTAAATCCTGGTTGTAACTTGCCCTCTGGTCACCGAGAAATCTCTCTGGAAAAAAATGTACACATAAATCAGAAAAGGTAGTGGAAAGAGTAATTTACTGTAAGAAAGCTGAGGGAATTTATTATACAATGGTAGTCTTTAAACAAAACATTAATATACTTTACAATTAATGTTTTCAAAAATAGAGAATATGTATTTGTAAAACAGTTTTTCAATGTCACATATAAGAAGAAAAGGGAGAATATGCTCTAGAGATTCAAAACAGTTGTTCTCTACTGTTAGTGTGTATTAATGCATTTCAAAATCTTCCTTTTTGCAATAGTGATTGAGTGATAATTTAAAGGCAGTAAAAACATGTGCCTAATCCATATGACAGCTTTGCAGTCATATAAGTATCAATAGTTTTTGTAATAAGATGAAATAATAAATTGTTTTAGCATAGTGAGTCTTTGAAATAGTTATGAATAAAAGCATTGTTAAAAGTGAAGCTAATTTCATGTTAAAGGACTTATTGAATCATACTTTATTAAAATTTAAAACTTTATTCACATCAATTAAAAAAAAAAAAAAACAGGAATGTTTTTTGGGATTGTCCCAGTCCCGTCCTCAGCTGATTGACAACTGACCACTATGTTCACAATCGGCTATTGTGTGGATCTCTTGTAATTGATTCCCTCTCTCATAATAAAAATCTTCTCCCAATGTTGTTAAGTTCAAGTTTTGTTGTTAATGGTTTAAGAAATTTAAATTCCTCTCCAATGCGGTGGTTCTCATTCCAGAAATGTAAAGCAACTGCTGATATATCTGTTTATATATACTTTATGTTCTTTTAGTGTTCTGTTAAATTCCTTTTTCGTCAATCCAATATAAAATTTGTCACAATTTGAGGATGAGGATGAGGCTGGGATAGTCCAAAAAATGTTCTTGTTTTAATAGTGATGTGAGAGAAGTTTTAAGTTTTAATAAAGTCTTTTAAAAGTCAGTTCTTTGTTATGTTTTCATTTCTTTCTTGCAGTAAATCATGTTATTAATGAAAGGGCAGCTAATGTATACTCCATGCTAAAGTGAAGTGATTATACAGAGATAACAAGCTCTACAATTTGGAACTTAAACTCTCTTGCAAAAGATTAAAGGATCAGTGAAATATAAAGTATGTGATTTTAGTCAGAGATTCAAGATTTAAAAATAAAAAGCTGGGTATTAAGCCAATATTGATGCCAGTAAAATACATAAATAAATCCTGCTTTTATTGACTAATAGTAAAGTTTTGGGCTTTTAAAGGAATTAAATTTAAAGAGAGTCGATTAATGACACTAAACAACACTTACTTTTAAATTTTTCCGGAACATGTTTCAGAGACTTTGCCTCCATCCTCAACCGGCCATCGACTGATTCTCATTGGTGTAGTTGACAATATTTTGTCATAGGTCTCCTCGGGTGGCGGTTCAAGGAATTTGCTGAACAAATCTTTCTGGGGGATGTCAAAATTGAATAATTTTGTTCCTATTTTTTAAAATGAAGATTTGTTCCCATGTGGATAGTTCTTGTTTTCCTGATGTATGTTTTAGTAGTTTTGGTTCTGGATTTATGTTGTTTTTTTTTTCCCCAAAAATGTGTAGCAACTGCTGATTTTTCTAATTGTTTATATTTTATGTTTCTAAAGTGTTCCTTTGCTCTTGTTTCTAAATTTATTTTGGTTTTTCCAATATAAATTTGACTACAGTCACTGCATTCAATTTGATCTATACCAGATTTTATGTTAGATGGAATGGCATCTTTGATGTTTGAGCAAATTAGGTTTTTTAAGGAGAAATGGTTGACTGGTGCTAGTTTAATGTTTTGTTTTTTGAAGACTTTTTTGAATTTATCAAAGGCCCATGGTATATAACAAATTGAATGCAGTGACTGCAGTCAAATTTATATTGGAAAAACCAAAATAAATCAGCAGTTGCTACGCATTTTTTTTTTTGGGGGGGGGACGTAAATCCAGAACCAAAACTACTAAAACATACATCAGGAAAACAAGAACTATCCACATGGGAACAAATCTTCATTTCAAAAAAATAGGAACAAAGTATTCAATTTCGACATCCCCCAGAAAGATTTGTTCAGCAAGTTCCTTGAACCGCCACCAGAGGAGATCTATGACAAAATATCGTCAACTACACCAATGAGAATCAGTCGATGGCTGGTTGAGGATGGAGGCAAAGTCTCTGAAACATGTTCCGGAAAAATTTAAAAGTAAGTGTTGTTTAGTGTCATTAATCAACTCCCTTTAAATTTAATTTATTATAACAACACTGTTTGCAACACTTCCAAGAAAGGACTTTTAAGGGAAGTTTAAATGTTAACGGTTAAATACATGACCCATTTTCTCAGAAAGTATATAAGATGTCATACTGAAATTTTTACAGGATATACATGCATGCCTTAAGTTCACTTACATAATTTTATTCAATAAATACAGGAAAGCACTGTTCATTACTTAATAGAATGTAAGGAGCTAACAAATTACAGGAGAAAAATATGAGATAAGAAATGGGACAGTGTAAGTAACGAGATATTGGTGGTATGCATGCTAACGGGGATGGGAGAAAAGAAAAATAGATGTACAAGAGATTTCTTATATAGGATAAGAGAAAAGTGGATTAGGATAAAAGAAGAAAAGGTCAAGAAGAAATGGCATCAAGCTGCTCAGGAAAACCAAAAGCTTATAGCCAGGAGACCTGAGTCAGCAAGTAAATCTTAAGATCAGCAATATTATGTATTTGTACAGGGGGTATAATACAGCATATTCTAAGTTAAATTTTATTGTACTGAATTTGTAATGGATACTGTACAAATAAATAAATATCAAATATCAATAAATACAGGGAGACCCAAAAGCATCCTAACTGACTGCACAGAGTTTTGCCTGACCATGCCCTTGGTGTTAATTGCCGTTTTCCACTATCATAGAAAGGCACGGATGAAACCATGTAACATTTTTAAAACTGCTTTTAAAGGCTTTAATTACCCATATTATTCAAGGAAATGCTGAAACTGGCCACTGCTGTTGTCCATACATGTTTGGCACCTCTATGAAACTATCCATCATTCACTGTAGTTCATGTTGAGAAATGTTGGCATTTTTCCATTAGCAGAGAAATTTTACCTTCCCTTTTTTTGAAGAATTAACAGACAGGGAGCATGTGTTTGCCTTTTTGCAACAAGACTATGCAACAGTTCATATATCTTTCGATGAGAACAATTGAATATGTATTAAAAGCAGAAGCATTATTAACAGTGAAGTATTCTTCATTTGTGAGTTTGATTTATGAGTCACTATGTTTACACTCAAACTTCACTTACTTGTTGTTGTATAATTGAAACGTTTTCAAGATCATTCGATCTCATCCTCAGCTGTTTGGTGACTAAATGAACATTCCTCTTCTTCCACTATTACGGAGCTCCGATCACTCTGCCATCTAGTGTTAGGGGCACTAAGTTTTAATACTTCATTTAATGCCGGGATTTCAAATTTTATAACTTTATCACGGTTTTTGGTTATGAATATTTTTTCCCAAATATCCAATTCTATGGGTGTACTTAAAGATTTCAACAGTTTAATGTTGTCGCCAATGTTGTGGTTTTCTGTCCAAAAATGGCGTGAAACTGCTGATTTTTCTGTTTGTTTCAACTTAATGTTCCTCTGGTGTTCTTTTTGCCTGGTTAACAAGTTTCTCTTAGTTTTTCCTATGTAGTTTTTTTCACAGGTTTCACAATATATCTGATAAATTCCTGATTTCAAATTGTTGGGGATTGAATTTTTTAGTGGTTTATTTAGCAGGTTCCTCAGACTGAATTTGTTTTGGGGTACTAGTTTTAAGTTTAGTCTTTTGAAGATTCGTTCAAATTTTCTAAAAGCCCATGGATGGTAGGTGAATTTTCTATATTGCCAATTTGTGTTATTAAGTGGTGTGAGAGTGGTATTTTTTTTATATTATCTTCAGTTTTTCCTTTCTATTCATCATGTTCCTTATGATGGCTGGGCTGAATCCATTTAATAGAAAATTCACCTACCATCCATGGGCTTTTAGAACATTCTCCTGAAATTTACAGAAGCTTCACTAAAGGCCTTCAAAACAAACATAAGGGACAGTACCAAAACTTCTGATACTGTCTGTAAACTGCCTATGGAATATGCCCAACATAAGTTGAGGTATGTAGAGCAATAAGAGATTAAACCAACTTAAATGCTTCACCATATTAGTGTAGCCTAGTTATCCATAACTTGTATTGCATAACACTGTCATGTCACTGAATTTCTTACAACCAAAACCTTTTGTGCCAGATATGTGACCAGTGGTAACAATTATACCTTTAAAAAGTTACATAACTTATTTCTAAAATCCTACTTCTATTTCTTATTATTTCTTTTCACAATTTACCCTTACTGTGAAAATCTAAAAAATTAAAGTTTTCTTCTGATGGCTTCGACCTTTTTACTATATACAAAATACACAGATCATAAAACTTGTGGTGCATACAAAATTAATGCTCTATATATGTCAAACCATTGTTAATCACAATTATTCACTTCTTGATTTGCTAATATGTATTGCCTCTTGGACTTCCCATTTATTGTATAGCTAGAAAACATTTAATCTGAAAGAATTTTGTATAAGAAAAAGAAATGCAGTACAGCCATTTCTTAATTTTAATTAATTCAAGTGAAAAAATATATTTTAGTGCAAATCTTAACTGAATTTTAAACTGTTTAATGTAAGTTATGGAAATAATGTCTGAGAACTGCCAAACTAAACTAACAAAGAGAAATGAACATGACCTGCCAGCTATGGAAAAGAAGACTAAATTGTATGAACATTGAAGATTTATATTTTATAGTAAATAGAGCACTGTTTGTAATAAATTACAAAATTTTAACTATATTTTCTTAATATGTATCTTGTATTTAAATATCCTCAAGTGTTTTTATGTGTAAATTGTGTCCTACACTTGATGCAAGTCTTACAGGATAAAATAAACTTATACTTGAAATGAACTATTTAATATTTTTAATTGGTGCACAAGTTTTAAATATCTAACTACTGAAATTCTCTGAAGTTATCAAGCTCTGTACTATGGTTTAAGTAGAGTTTTGGATTGTGAAAAATGCTGAAAAAAGGGAATTGAGATAAATAGAGTTTAAAGTTGAATGCAATCTTTTACCTTAATGGTAAAGTCTTTAGTCCTTTACCTTTACCTTAACTCGTTTGTTAAACCTTTGTTGCACCTTACCCAAACCTGATTGAAATAAATGAAATGGGAATTTATAATTATTTAATTATAATTATATAATTGTTCTTTAATTGTCTTTTGTGCAGATAACAATAAACTCAGTATAAATCTTTATTACCTAATCTAAAATTACTTGCAATATGCGATGTTGATTTCCTTAAAAACTTTTAATATAGAGATATACAATTTCATACCCATAAAAGTATGAGAATAAGGAAAGCAAAATAAATGTTAATACCATACCTGGTGCCACAAAATATATATGTTCTCTGCCAATTGAACTGACCCCAACAGCTTGTGTAATGCCATTGTATTGGACTGGTATAGGCTTCCCACCATAATCTTTTGCAGACCAGCGTTCACTGCCTCTAGCAAATATGCTCTCAATGTTCACTTTTGAATAGCCAGGTGCTGAGCGACATACAGAAGAATGGCCGTAACAGAAACAAGGTGTGCATCCAAACTCATTGGCTGTATCCAGATTAAAGAAGCCAGGCTTGCATCTGTAATTAGATAAAAAATATATTTACCTTGTATATATGAAAACTCACAACAAAGGTATGAGAAGGGTTAATAAGTTTTGAGAATACCAATTAAGGAAGGGAGCAAGTTGCAAATTTATGTTGACAGATCGCTTTGTATCTATAACTGAGTGCAATGAAATATGCCAGTGCTTCTGGTTTCTATCTCCTATTGTGTTTTTCATTATTTGATGTTGGAAGAATTTCCTTATCATCCTTTTGTACACCATTCCTGGGTGAGCCAATCTCTTATTGTTATTAAGTCTGAAGCAAATGTTTTAGCCTATGAACTAAGGTCTAGCCTAGAGAGTGGAAAAAAAGGATGAAGGAGAGAAACATTTCACTGTAGTGGCTGAAGGGCAAGCTTGACCATGAATGTCCACACCAGTCCCTGGTTGAGTCCATATATTATTACTTTAAAATCAAAATGAATAAAGATCAGTTTTAGTCTTAGGATCAAAGAGAAAAAGGAAAACAAGACGAACATTAAATGACGTAGAAGTACTGCTAAGGAAAGCATGGCAGAGATGCTTGAGTATTTCCTTCCTGACCTGAGTGGATGGTTGACAGAAATCAAAGCTGGGAGCCATACATATTTCTCCTGCAGAGCCATCTCGCTTTGTGTAACATATTATATCAGCACATTTTTATTTTCAGTTTTTTCAGTGCTTTCTCTTGCTTAAAATAAGATAATCCGAATTTCTTTTTTTCATTGTGCAATGTTTATCCAGAAGCAAACTTAATGGAAGCAGAAATATTTAAAAACAAATTACATATTCACATTCTAAAAAATTTACATTAGTATAGATAGAGTCAACTTAAAAATTTCAATGCCATGGTCGGATTTGAACCACGGATCTCTTGGTTTCCGTTCAGTCGCTTTTACCCATTGAGCTACCATGGCCAACTTGCCGTATTGACATTAAATTCTCCAATTGACTCATACGGCTAGTGTGAAGAAATGATTAATTTTCATCAATTAACTTTCATAATCAGATGTTTTATAGAATATAGGAACATGGCACTTCTAAATATGAACTATCCATAAATCTTTGTTTAATATGAAAATTGTGTACCTTCCCTTTTACCACATTTGCTTTGCACTTTATCAGATCTTAAGTGCTAATGTAAAGTATTCAGAATACTGAAAAGTTAAATACCAGCCATAATTAGGATATATAAAAGAATAATTAAATAACATTGACATAAAAGAAGTAATCCATAAAACTTAGAACTTAAACTATTTAGAAGATTATAAGTTAGCCTTGGGATACATTAACTCAAAATGAATTTTACAATGCCTTGTAGCATACCACAAAAATGTGTCTCACTTGGAGAATTTAATATCATGTAAACATGTTACCAAGGTAGCTCAGTTGAACCAACACAGACTCAATGACATTTGTCATTAAGTCACAGATCTCTGAACAGGAGGTCTCATGTTCAAATCCAGCTGGGGCCGTTCTCCCTAACTGAGGTCCTTTCTTTCAGGTTTTCCAGCTCTTAAAACTGGCAAATGCTGGGTATTCTTATCCTAAAGTTAAGCATTGAATGTTTAGTTACCAAAATATTTCCTTTATAATTGTGTTTTATGTATGACGATGTCACCACTTGGTTGTCATATAAGGTAAGAGATATTGGTGGATGGGGGGTTGGAGCAGTGGCATGGTAAGCCAAGTTACATGTTTAAGTCTTTGTTATGACGTTCAACTTTCCATTCAGACTACATACAGCATGTATGAGAGAACAGTTACTCAATAAGTTGAAAATGCTGTATCTGTGTAACACAATCTTTTATTTATTACAATCTGTTATTTTTAACTATTGTTGTTTTCAAATTTAGCATCAACTAATAGTTTGTTGAAACAGATAATTGCATTGATAATTGTATTGTGTTGTTTTTAATCACCATCATTATGGAATATTATGAATACTCATTAAGAAACTCACCCTCCACATCTCTTGCCTTCTACATTCTCTTTACATTGACATATTCCTGAGTAAGGATCACAACGAGGTTGGTTTCCAAGACTTCCTGCAGCATTACAGCCACACGGCTTACATCCCTGATTGCTGAAATCATAGTGGTTGACATCACAGCGATCACATTTGTCACCCGTAACTCCAGGCTTGCATTGGCACTTTCCTTCACTATTACACTGAAGACTCCTGGAACCTACAAGGTAGGTATACAAATATTCAAAGAATGCATCAGTTCAGAAGGCAAAAAGAAAATTTCTGTATACATTTGTGATACTTTTACCTTATATATTTTAGTTTTTAAATAAACAGATATTTAAGAGTTCTATAAAACAGTTCTGCCACAAAGTATTCTAAGAACATTTTCCCAAAATATTTTGAAGCTTTAAATATTACATGTATGAGTATTTAAAACCAGTTCACTTAAAATTTTCTAAGATCTTCAGTTATTGTACACCAAAAGTTCATGTGTCTGTTTTTAAAATCCTCAAATACTTTAGTTTTATTGAAAAATTGTCTTATTTGATATTCATAAAACTGAATAAAGTGTTTTGATATTGATACTGAATTCCACCACAAGATGCAATAATCAGTCTTTCCATGAATGTGTGCGTGTGCATCAAAATGAGAGATATCAGTATTAATTATTAAATTTTAGATGAGTCGTATTTTTTACACATCTGCTTCACTTTCGTACCTATTTTGAGGACATGTTTCGCAAATCATCATTTGCATCTACGGCTCTTATGAGTCGCATAAGAGCCGTAGATGCAAACGATGATTTGCGAAACATGTCCTCAAAATAGGTACGAAAGTGAAGCAGATGTGTAAAAAATACGACTCATCTAAAATTTAATAATTTTTCGCTTCACTGTGGTGTTCCAATACAGTTAAATCTCGATATCAGTATTAATTTTTGCAGAGTAAATAACAGTCATTATTTGCACAAACTGTGTATATTACTACTGCTGTCATCGTCATTATCATCTTCATTATTTACAAAACATTAATGAAGATTTCAAAGCAGTAAGTTTCATATAACAGAATTAAATGAAAGAATAGTGCAAATATGTCTCTTTAGAATATTTATATCTGTTATATTTACAATATAAATCATTCATGACAAGTAGTTTTGCAAGAATTAAATTCTGTCTTATTAGAAGATGTGAGTAATGAGGTATCGCTTTAATGCTGACTTGAACTTATTCTTGTTTGTACATAATTCTTTTGTATATAATAGAAGTGAATTAAATAAGACTATGTCAGTGCAATAAATCCCTTTTTGAAAGTAAATTAAGCTGTAAATTATTAGTTGACTTGTAAATCCTGTTTGTATTTGGTATCTTTGCTGTGAATATCTGCATTTTTTGTGAATTTTTCTGGATTGTCTGCTACAAATAATAACACATTGTTGTAAGATTCCTACGTTGAACATGGTTTACAATAAGTCGATTGTCTTACTCCTAACATTATAATTTTGTTAATAACTTTCTTTTTCTTTTTTGCATCTACATCATAGATAATTAATGAATGAAAAAATAAACTGTTCAGTGGAAGATTCCGGGCTGTAAGGCCATGGGCTACTGGGCTTCCTCATCTCTACCACAGACGTTTTGCTTGCAGCTGCAACAAGCATCATCAGTGGCGAAGAAAAGTTCTCCTTTTACTCTGTAGCTACTAAGAGTACAAGCACACTTTTCTCTGCCACTGCAAGCGAAATGTCTGGGAGAGAGATGAGGAACCCCAGTGAACCATGGCCTGACAGCCCAGAAAACTTCTACTGAACAAGATACCAGCCATGAAAGCCTACATTTGTTAAAAAATAACCTGTTTTGAGGGTGCTTCTGTTGATAATCTGAGCTAGTGATCTAATTGCATAACACACAGAGCTCAATTTGCATTTTGGAATCTATCTCTAAGTTCAGTATTACATTTATAATAATGCTGTCCAGAGCCAATTCTAATTTAGTGAAACCTGACACTGAAATTGCTGAAAAGTACATTACATATATTACAGTGATTTCAGCTATTTTTATATACTTTTCAGGACATTGTTGTAATATTTAAAACAAAAGTTAGAAATGTTACAAAAGGCTTACCTATTTCATTACAGTTACATGCTATGCAATAGTTGTCTGAACGCTGATAGTAATTCTCGCGGCACCTTTCACAGTTGGGTCCATCTCTGTTGCCTGTACAGTCCAAACAATGGCCACCATGTCCTGTTTTGTCATAAAGATCTTTGTCGAAGAAACATCTATTGGAGAAGCCATTGCAGTTACATGCTGCAAAGAAATAAGATACTAATTAGAACATTGGTTTTTCTGTGATTATCTCTTTGTTATCTAATGAAATATAAATAAGTCAACTTAAATGTTATGATATTCACATTAAGATATAGCTGAAAATAACAGAGGTTTGAGCATTCAGCATACTACTTATTGCATTACAGAAGTTCTAAACACAAAAAACTACACTGGAAAGAGTTTCTCTAACCACAGATGCCCCTTCAAACAGAAAACTACTTTTAAGACAGTTCACATTAAAATTAGCTTTTAATATGGGCCATTCATATTAGAAATTGAAGATTATGATATATGAGATGATATTTATTTGTACACTTTCCATTATATTTTCACTACAATGACTTTAACATCTAACAAAAACTATTTTACCCCCTGTACAAATACATGAAATTGCTGCCCCTAAGATTTACTCGCTGACTCAGGTCCCCTGGCCATAAGTCTTTGGTTTTTCTGAGCAGCTTGGTGTCATTTCTTCCTGACCTTCGCTTCTTTTACCCTATTCCACTTTTCTCTTAACCTATATAAGAATTCTCCTATACATCTATTTTTCTTTTCACTCATCCCCGTTAACATGTGTAATGCCACTGACACTGTCCCATTTCTTATTCCATAGTTTTTCCTGCAATTTATTAACTCCTTACATTCTACCAGCTAATGAACAGTGCTCTCTTCATCTCCACAAATTTCACATATCCCTAGCTCATTACTTCTCAACCCTTTTAGATATATTATTCCTACTCTCATCCATGCTATATCTTCTCTTCCAATTTTGTCACATTGATCTATATATTTTTCCCTACCGCATTCTGTCTTTAATTGCTTATAAAATTTCAAAGATTTCTGTTTTTGTATACTTTCCCATATCTCCTGCCTATCTATGTCTTCTACTCTGGTTCTTACTTTCTTCCAAAAACCGCTATGATTTGACTCCTCTGCTCTCCATAAATCTCCCATGCATATATTCGATACCATTCTTTCCAATTCTGACCACCAACTATTTGTGATCTTAATGCTTTTCTGCTGCTACATTCACAGATTCAATAATTCCCCTTTCTGCCCTATAATACACTTATACCAGAATTTCAGTATTCTCTCTATTATTATTCCCCTCCTTTTTGTGTTATCCAACTCTAGTAATGCCACTTCTCTTGGTGCCGATTTTGGCAGCCCTAGTAGTTCTTTGCAAAACAATCCATACATCTGGTCTAATTGTGTTCCTATCTCTGATGTGCTCCATACATTGGATACATTGTTCTGGATTCAATGATCACTTCATACATTCTTTCTAACCATCTAACTGACATCTCCAGTTTATGTTTACATATTGTTACCCCTGTCATTGCCTCTCTGCCATTAGCTATCACTTTTCTGGCTTGCGCACCCCATCCTTCACTGCTACATATCCTTACACTTAAATAGTCAGACTCCTTTACCACTTCTACCATTTGATCTCCTATGAACCACTCCTCCTCAGTATCGAGTCTCTTTTAAATACTATTGTTTTTATATTGAAGATTATAACACTCGTTGCAATTAAATGTTTATAACATTCCATGTTACCACCCTTTTCTCTATCAACGAAAATTATATATTAAGTAGAGGCCTTGTATTGATTAATGTAATGGTAGATATTTGGAATGACTTGAAAATGGATTCTTCCAATGAATTCAAATATTTCCAATCCAATCATGCTCAATCCAGTGGTATCAATACCACTTTCTCTGTGCATGAAATTAATATTACAAATTGTACCAATTGTGGGGCTGCGCTGTGGCTCGGCTCTGACCAAGGTGGCCTGGGTTTGACATGCAACCGCATGTGAGATTTGTGGAGGACAACATGTCGCTGGGGTGGATTTTCTCCAGGACCTCCAGGTTTCCCCCGCCATTTCATTCTACCAACTGCTCCATTATCACATTTTCTTTTATTCATTTCACCCTCATTCTGTCATCCAATTCTCTCACTCTTCTCCATCATCGGACTGATCACCCATCCTGGGTTCTCTATCTGATTCAGAGTTTCTACTCCTCAACCCGACGTCTAAAGGGCATAAGGGATAGAGGAACAAGAATCTCCTAGCAACACAAGTGGTAAAACTAGGAAAGTTACAGTAGAACAACAACTGTGCAAGCAATATCACAATTACACTGAAGAAGTAATAATGTCAAACAAAATACGTGTTTATTAATAAGATTATTACGATAAGTACTACTAATATTTTGAGCCCTGGCACCCTGAATGCTGTAGGTGCCATCTGATGTTTCCCTTGGAAAGTTTGACATTGTTGACCATAATCTACTTCAGACATTTTCTCAATAGAGCGTCATTTGTTTTCTTTACATTAACTTGAAAATTGTGTCTCGACAAAAACATGGAATTGACTCGCGAAAATGTCCGTGCACTGATTTATTACGAATTTCGACGTGGATTATAAGACAAGAGTGCATCGATCAATTAACTTCCACATTTGGCGACGAAGCTCCATCCTTTGTGACTGTAAAACGCTGGTATAACGAATTTAATCGTGGCCGCCGTTCGCTGAATGATGAATGGAATGGGTAAATTGATGCTCAAATGAGCCCGGGGCCCATAGAGCTCAGAGTTACCCGACATTCGTCTTTCAGGATAAGGGAAAACCCCATCCAGGTAACTCACCTGACCGAGATTCGAACGGGACCTCTTGAACGTGAGGCAGACACGCTACCATCTACGCTACCGATGGCGGGCTCTCGTGAAGGTTGTTGTGCCAGAAAACATTGATGCTGTACAAAAAGTAATAATGCAATATCGTCATACGACATATTGTGAGGTTAGGGCAACCCTAGGCATTAGTTCCACCAGCATATATAAAATATTGCATGATTATTAAGCCGTAAAAAAAGTTTGCTTTCGTTGGATCCCACATAATTTGACGCAATCTCAAAAAGATGTTCATGTGGATTCATGTACAAAAATGCTCAAGAGATACAATGGAGATGCCTCAACAGACGTATATAAGATTGTAACAGATGACGAATCATGGATCTATGCATATGAGCCGGAACGTAAACACCAGTCGACTGTATGGGTGTTTCAAGATGAAGTAAATCCAACAAAAGGTCTTCGCACTCGAAGCACTTTGAAGCCAATGGTCGCCTACTTTTTCAGCAAAACTGTCCACGAGGCAACGGAGCCTTTAGAGGAACATAAAACGGTCAATGTCGAACAGTACACAACCATTTGTTTGCCGGAAGTCTTCGGTGAAGTAAGGAAAACCGTAGGATCGTTCTTCGTCAAGACAGTGCACACACATCTCGTCTAACAACAGAGTATTTGAAGGCTCAAAGTCGAATTGATGGATCATCCGCCTTACAGTCCTGATTTGGCACCCAATGACTTCTTTTTGTTCCCAAACATCAAGAATAAATTCCGTGGACAACGATTTTCGTCGGCAGATAAAGCCATTGATGACTTCAAAAACTATGTTAGGGAGGTGTTCCAAGAAGACTGGAATAAATGCTTTGACAAATGATTCAAACGGATGCAAAAGTGTATTGGTGATACAGGAGAATATTTTGAAGGAAAAAAAAAAAACAATAAACCAGTTCCCAATCAGAAATTACTCTGTTTTAATTATTAGGCTCAAAATATAAATGGTTCCCCTTGTACCTGTTAATTTGTGAGTACATTCGGTCTTAGACTGTGTAGGAATGTCAACATTGCGCCCTAACACAACTTTTGGAGCGAGCGAAACTGTGAAAGTCGAGAGGAAATAGTTCCTTATAACGTTGCATATATTATCACTTATTTGCTACATTTAAGCAATAAATACCGCAATTCAACTTTCAAAACATTTAAACATGAGCTTAAATATTTCACCTCCATTTATTGTCACATGGTACTTCTCAGATTACGTTGTTTACTGCAGTGAAGCGATGCTTTTCCACTCGTGTTCACGCGTTAAGAGGTACTCAGTTCCTCTGAGTAGTGTACAGAAATATAAGAGTAGAAAGCCTCTAATAAGCGGTGAAAAGACTATTGTATTAAACGTGTTTAACATTTTCTTTCAACGTTATGATACCCCTGCTGTGAAAGACTTAACTGAACTGACGTCTGAAGCAAATGGCGTATATGTGAACACTTTCATATGTAAGAACCGAAATTAAACAGGAACTGTAAGAAATAAAGGAAAGAACATTTATGCCCGATTTCACCAACGGATGTTAAGACTTACGAATTTAGCAGTAGCTATAACAAAAATTGCATTTCACCAACAAGTGTTAGATTATCCCTCGTGCTAAATCTCCTGTTAAAGTAACAAGCCAAATTTCTATTGCTAAGTCCTTAACAATTGTAAATAGTGAAGATGGCGGGTGTGAACGCAGCTGTTGATGTCGATTTGCTATATTTAAGACCGCCTAAATGGCTTTCGAAATAGAGTACCGCCTATGAGGAGAAATGATTTTGAGGAGCTATCAAAAGAAAATTTTCTACAGAGGTATGACTGTCGAAACAACTTGCTATGAAGGTTACTGTGGAAGTACAAGAAAGGTTAGAACATGCATCGAAAGGAATATGCCGTTCTCACCTTTGCTTCAGTTATTAACAACTTTGCTATTTTATAATTCATTGAATTATGTGAATAATACACTGTCCACCTTTCGCCTTGAAACGTTCAAGTCACTCGTAACATCCTTCGTAACTCGTTTTATATTTACATAATACTGACGACGTTGTTTCGTGGTTCTAGTAATGACACACGTATTTGAATTAAATTCATTTCCAGTTTTTCCCATATGACATCTTTCTCGTTTACATTCACCGCATCCGTCCTCTTATTTTCCACGATATCCTTATACTTCGTCACCGATTCAATTAACAATTCTTTCTCCACGGATAAGAAATTTGTCTCACGGCTTTTGTTTACGATTTTGTTTACCCGCCATTTTTTCAGCTGTGTGCAGTCGAAAATGAAAACAAAAACTCATCGCAGTACGTTCAGAAAATAATACGACTCATCCATAGCCTTCTATAGCTGTAATATTTACAAGTCTCTTGGCGTTAACACGTGTTTGTTAACATTTTCAGAAAATAGGTTGGTGAAATGCAAGAAATTTAACATGTTTGTTAGCGCTGTGACAATTGCTACGTTACATTTGTTAACGTCGATTTTAGCATCTGTTGGTGAAATCGGGTATTAGTGTTTTAGGTCAAATGGATGATTTTGATTTCTATTCAGTTTGCTTTTGAGTGCATAGTTTCTTTTTCAAACATCGATACTCCTACTATAGATAAGGTACTTGCTTTAATTTTACTCACACAATTATATTGCATAACTTTCCTTCAATTAGTTTATTTAGTAAACATCAAACGGCAGAGAACGTCAACATGTGTTTGCTGGCGGAGCGATAAAAACCACAATGTTTATCTGCGTCCCCACTTTAAGCACAGAGTGGTTAAGAATTACAGTGAATTTACATTATTGTTCCCCAATAGAGGCAATATAGTTCATTTGCATAATGAGTTTAACGTGAAAGACAGGCAAATTGCAGTAGCTCGTGTTTTGTCGAAGCTAAAAGGATCAAAGAACTACACAGTTTACATTCCCAAAACGAGCTGTTGTGAACTCCGCTGCGGCCTAAAAGCTACGGTTGCTCTCATCATCCCGACTGTACTTGAGTTTGCTGTTTTCGTTTTGTCACATGCTGTGAGTTCCACATACTGGCGCAATCTTGACTTCTTCAGGCTATGAGGCAACAGTGTTGACAGAATTTATGACCTTGTACCTTCAGGCGGCCTCTTCTTGACGTTTTCATTCGAATAATCCTCACCTTTCCCAAATTCAAACATCACGGGTACTTATGTATATTAGGATTTCCTTGAACTATACAAAAACATTAAGTGTTACGTATTCTCTATTCATTCTTGCACAAACTATACTTACAAACGGTTACCTTCCTATCTACTTCATTGCGATCAATAATTTGCAAAATTGGTTTAATTGCATTGTAGATAGAGGAGGATTTGGGGAATATATATGGGGAATATGCAGTGGCCAAGTGTGCAATCAAGCGCTGGAAGCGCCGCTTCCCCAAGAATTTCAGGAGAAAAATAAGAAAATTCATGTAAACAATACTTTATATGCTCTGGATACATTTTCAAAATTTATTCGCAAACATCCGCGGTGCTGCGAACAATTTGACAGCTGCTTGGATTCGAGTGATCAGTTCCGCGAGCTCATTCTGTACTGTATTTACGCATTTCTAACCTTGAATACCATGCTTCGTAAGTTTCCGGAAGTTAACGTGACTCTTCGATAGTTAGAAAACACTGACCGATTTTTTTTATGTGGTCTCTGTAGCGTAAGAAGAGTTTATTTGTTTTATGTGGCGCTTTTACATACAGCTATAAGTAAGTAATCTTCAATAGCACCAGCAATAGTTTTGTTTGTTTGTTTTTAATTTACGTCCTCCAACGTTAAGTCATATCGGACGGTGAATGAATTGGGTTAAATGATGTTCAAATGAGTCCAGAGTCCATGGAGCTTAAAGTTGCCCGACATTCGTCTTGAAGGATATGGGAAAACTCCGGAAAAACCTTATCCAGATAACTCACCCTGACCGAGATTCGAACTCGGGACCTCTTGAATGTGAGGCAGACATCTACCATCTACGCTACCGAGGCGGGCATTAGCAATAGTATTTTACGTAGATAACTATTTAGTGGTGACAAATAGGAAATCCTTGTGAAGTTATTAG
This sequence comes from Mantis religiosa, assembly GCA_030765055.1. Lineage (NCBI taxonomy): Eukaryota > Metazoa > Arthropoda > Insecta > Mantodea > Mantidae > Mantis > Mantis religiosa. The sequence goes on from CM060959.1 coordinate 95,866,312, forward strand.
CAAAAGTGTGTGAACTGCATACTTTCTCCATTTTAGCTAACATTTCACGTGGTGTGGGGCAGCTGTAGGAAAAACTGGAACGTCTGAGTGGAGAGGGGAAGCAGGAATATGTCTGCTTGTAGTGTGACCAGTGTTGCAATGCAAGAAGGGCCTACGTGTGACTGTACAATTGAAAGAGTACTGAAGAGTAGCCTTTGTTCTTTGAGTCATTATTCTCTCTTATTTTAATGGACATTATTATTTGGAGCTTCCCTCGCTTTGAAAGTCACGCCACACTACTGGGATTTAGAATACATAGTACTACGTAATGGCATTGAAATTCCATATTATTTGCATGAAAAATTAAACAAAAGAGAGATTTTCTATTTGAGAAAAAGTAGTTTAAATCGCAAAAATTTAACAAAGAATACCTCGAAAATGATTATTTAAAAAATATGAATTGTATCTTTAACAAGCATTACATTTTTGTGTTGCAACATTTTGTTCTATATCTTACGGCAGAGGAAGACAGCTTCGAGAGATGTGACGTATTTTAACCGGGAGCGAGACCTACAGTGCGTGTGACGTCAGGCAAGAGCCGTGTAGTACCAAGTTGCCCATATAAATACGCTGTGAGTACAGAATCTGAGGGTTCAATCAGGTGTAGCGCACTCGATGACAAAACTGTAGCTGCCAATTACCAAATGGAACTGTTAAATGTACAATGTGGCGATTTATTGAAGGACAAAAATATACACACAAGAAAAGACTTGGCTGATTTTTACAATAATGTTTCCCAAACCAGATTTCCGAGGCTGTATTCACTTGCCGCACGAACATTGTGTATCTTTGGCTCGACATATGCGTGCGAACAATTTTTTTTTATGTTATGAAATTAGCTAAGTCCAAACCCCAAAGTACCTTGTCGGATCAAAATCTAACATTTAGCCTTCGATTACAAATTTCCCAGACATTACGTCCTGACATTGATAAACTAGTTAAAGAAAAACGAAACAGAAAGTGTCGGAAAATGTCCACGTAATTCTGTCCTGAGTGGGTCTCCTCTAATTTGTAGAGAAAATTACTTTATGTATTATTTTACTTACTTTATAACATGCCTGACCTTCAGATAAACTACGATTTGAAGTTTTATATATTTTCTCATAGCACAAAGCCAAAATGTAATTGTTTATAAACTGTGACCAATTGTGTAATTAAAGCAGTCAGCATTAATATTACAACATCCAAGATGTAAGTTGTACATATTATTAATACCCGATACGTTTCTTGTCTTTCCTACGCTGTCGGAACCCCAGCACATCAAACTGTTTCCTTCCTCTTGGGCAGCAGAAATCAGCGCGGTGACGTTACACGCTAACTTACCTTTCGTTCAGGACATATTTGGCGGTTAGAGCTGTCATCAAGAATGAAGATGACTTCAAAGGTATTTTCAGAAAATACAGGGTATTCCTGCATTATTTCTAACAAAAATTCCTTAAGCGTATGTTACTTTAATCAAAATCTTTAATAATTTTTGAGAAAATAAAAGTTTCAAAAATATTTCAATGTAATACCTATTAAATTGATAGACTTTCTTGAAAACCTTGTATCGTATTTGTCGAAAATGAAGAACTTAATAGTTATTTATGCGACTTGCGAAGTAAGTTGATGTTTATTAGCAAGTGAAAAAATGTAACGCCCGAGGTATTAGCTTCGAGGATGATAAACATGAAATCTCGCTAGTCCCACACGTAATTATATCCGTTATCTAAGAAAAAATCGACTTGAATTATGAATTATAAAAATATTAAAAATTGTTTTAAAAATATTTAGAATCGGCATTTTTGCAAGGTGTAAAATTATATTGGAGGCTTTGAACAGTGAGGAATCGTAACTACGGTGTTGGAAACATAACAAATGGTAAACTGTATGTCAAAATAAGTGATTCAGGCGACGAAAGTTTTTATACCTGAAGAAATTCGAGAAGAAGCTCGCACAAAAGTCATCCACAGTTTATGACAAAGAATATTTATGTTTTAATAAATGGTGGAATTCAAAAAGTGTTACGAATATTTGCGATGAAATGATTTTAGCCTATTTTTTCAGAGAAATCACGTGAGCTAAAATCATCTAGTCCGTGGTCCAAGTATTCAGTTATTAGATGTACATTGTCCATTAAAGACGGAGTGGATATTGGTAAATATATAAAGTGAAAGCCTTTCTTTAAAAAAAAAGTCGTGTGGGTACAAGGCAAAGAAGGCAGAAATTTTTATTGGACAAGAGGTGAATGAATTTTTGACACAAGCAGATGACGAAAAGTATTTTAGGTGTATGTTTGTTTCTTGTTTTTCTGATAACTAAAGAAAAACTGAACATCGGACTAAGCCATCTACGAGGTAATCGATAGTCAGAGAGATTATAATATGTCTTTGACACTATATGAGGGTGGGCTGATAAGTCCCAGGCCTCAAAAAAAATTAATTGACTTTCTTTATTTCTCAACATAATCACCAGAACGGCTAATATATTTGTCATATCGGTGTTCTAATTTAATTAAACCATCTCCGTAGTGCAATTTAGCATGATCCTCAAAATAACTGTTTACCGCATCAATGACCTTCTCGTTGCTGTGAAATCTTCGTCCTCTAAGAAACTTTTTGAGGTTCGTGAACAGGTGATAGTCACTGAGTGCTAGATCTGGTGAATAGGGTGGTTGTTCAAGAAATTCGAACTTCAAATTTGTACATTTTTCCCATTGCAATCACTGAACGATGGGCATGGGCATTGTCGTGAAGAAACACGATTTTTTCTTTGCCAAATGAGGTCTTTTTCTTCTCACCTCATCACTCAAATGTTGCAGTAAGCTTACGTAGTGTTCACCAGTGATACTTTTACCCTTTTCCAAGTAATCAATAAAAATAAAAATAATTACCATCTGAGGAAACACTTGCCATAACCTTGTTAGCTGACAAAATTGACTTTGCCTTTTTTGGAGTTGGTTCGCCTGGCGCAATCCACTGTTTTGATTGCGATTTACTTTTTGGGATGTAGTGATGTATCCAAGTTTCATTCATAGTAATAAGCCATCTCAAAAATACACTGGGATTTTTTCGGTAGAGCTCCAAATTCCTAACAGAAACAGTTTTTCTTTGCAACTTTTGATGAGGTGTAAACAAACGTGAACTCATTTTTCACAGACTTCTGAAAGCCTCTGCTATCTAAAGAACTTTAATCTGCGGTCTTCCAGTACTAAACGTTAAATGTTTTCAATGATTTCTGGAATTGTGACTTCCACAGGGCATCCAGAGCAAGGCTCATCACTAGTGTTCGTACGTCCCATTTTAAACTCTACAACCCACCTTTTAATCAATGTATATGAAGGGACAGAGTCTGTCACTGTGCTGTCCATTACCTCCTTGATTTCTTTAGGCGTTAAGATTTTCAAATGGAAATATTTAATCACTGCTCGTTTTTCCAAATCCTCCATTTTCGTGAAATACACACTTGTCTTGTTTAAAATAATATTATTCAAAAACTAAACAAGCTATTGACCTGTAACTATGGATACGAACTAGTCTAGAGTTAAACTGTATGATGCTATCCGTCAAACTGACCAGTGGTGCCATTTCTACTTGAGGTACGGGACTTACCAGCCGACCGTCGTATTAGAGTAGGCGTTACTAAGGAATAATGTGTTTTTATCTCGCAAATTTTAACTTTATTCTTCTGCTTGACCTGCTATATTGACTCCGGTAAAGATAATTCGACTCTTTGCAGAGATTATTCATTTCTAACATTAAAAGACCTACTTTTCGGTAACAAAAGTATCGCCTAATACTGTGTCTTTCCTTACGGTGGCGGATAAAGAGCTTAATGTATTCCTGTGGAATCTCGATATAGAATTTTCGGGTGAAATGCAATACTTCCCTTACTTAACATAGTACCTAGTATAGTAGAGAAAGTAAAAAAAAAAAAATGTTGTACGAAATTAATCTGTTTTTCAGTGTGCAGTTGACACAATTCGTCATTTTCTGTTACGTTTTAATTGGCACGTCGTGTTTCGGTTCAGCAGCGGTCTGTACAAAGAACATGGGCAGTAACACGGCTAGTGCCCCCGGGGTAACATTCCAGCGAGAAATGTCCCGGTGAAATATAACAAATAGGCCCAGCCTGTTTCTTGTAGCTGCGGATGTAAAAACGATGAAATTCGCATTCCTGTCTTGATGGTTTCTCCCCCAAATCTTATTACTTCACAACATCTTAAGTTAAAATGAAACAGGAATTCCACCTGTAACATTCCTAGCTGTTTCCCTCCTTTCACACGTGGTTAGTTTCCATAACGCTAACTGTAGAAGCTGAAAATCCAACAGAATCCTGTAGTATCTCAGATTCCTTGGAGGTAATACGACCCCCCACCAATTTCAGTAATATTTCGTTATATAACTCTTAAAGTAGTAGCAGAAAAAAAAAATCAATACTGAACTTACAATGATTTGACTTGACTTACAAAGGAGGAGCCAGAATTTGTTTCAATTTACGTCCTCCAATGTTAAGTTGCATCCAGGGACGTATTTAAGCGGGGGTCCAGGGGGTCGGGTCCTCCAAATGAATTATCATTTCAAACCTTTCATAAATATTTGAAATAATATTTAGTTTAAAATAAATCGAAAAAGTTTATTCAAGTTTCTCATCTTAACGTCTCTATTCATTTTCAGGTAAACATTAAGTTATTTAACATATAAACGAAAATTTACTGCACAGCAGCTGTAGAACTCATTGAAGTACACAAATAATGTTGATTAGAATTCCCAGATACTTACTTAAAGGTATGTAACTTTTAACTTCTAAGTTTCTATTCCCTTTTTCATTCAAGGAGAACTAATACTTCAAATGCATCAATCAGTGGTTTGGTTTTTAAATGTCTGATTACTGCTTATATCACTTTATCCCAGATAAAAGAACCAAAAATGTGCTATGTCCAAGGCCTTTCTACAAACTTTATCCAAAGAAACAAGACAAAAACAAACTTTTCTAAGAACAATTTGTAGAAGCTTGGGTGGAGAAAGTCATGTAAATATAATATATTACATGTGTTTTTACTTTTTTTACTAACATGATAAAAACAGATCCCTGATTAATTTATTAAAAGCAAATAATTCAACGTAGATATTTTGGACCCCCCCCCACACCGGAAACTAACTTCTAAATACGTGCCTGGTCACATCGGACGATGAGTGAAATGGGTGAAATATTGCTCAAATGAGCCCAGGATCCATAGAGCTTAGAGTTACCAGACATTCATCTTTCAGAATAAAGGAAAACCTCAGAAAAAACCGTATCCAGTAACTCATCCTGACCGAGATTCGAACTCGGGAAATGTTGAACGTGAGGCAGATTTGCTCCCATCTACGCTACCGAGGCGGGCAGGAGCCGTGTTATATGTCCTTAACACTAAAACCTAAATATTTATTGTTCAATACATATGTTTAATATATTTTATCCCTAATTAAATGCATGTACGAGGGTCATTTGATAAGTCTGGTAAATTTACAAGAAGGGGTGGAAATTTTTTGTTGGAACTTTTTGGGTGGTGAGCTTGATTATTCAAAAGACTGTACAGAAAATTAGAATACGCTACAATATACAGTTCATTGTTCACAGCCATCTGAACTGGTCATTGTGATAACTGCGATTGAAAATGAAAAAAAAAAAAAAAAAAATGAAGAGCTGGACTGCCACACAAGTCTAAACTCGATTGGATGAAGTTCATCACGCAGAATACCATGGAAAAATCTACGATCTGGTTATGCAGGACCGCCGAATGCAAATTCGTGAGATTGATGGGGCTGTAGGTATCTCAATTGAACGAGTGCACAATATCTGCAGAAAAACTGACAATGAACAAGTTGTGTGCAAGATGGGTGTCGCGATTGCTCACAGTCGACCAAAAGGGCACTCGGAAGAACATTTCTATCGAGAGTCTGGCGATGTTTAATGGCAATCCACCAGAGCTTTTGCGTCGATTTGTGACCGTGGATGGTACTTGGATCCATCATTACACACTAGAGTCAAAACAGCAGTCAAAACAATAGACAAAGGCGGTGAAAGTGCACCAAAGAAAGCAAGGACTAGTTAGTCAGCTGGTAAGGTGATGGCCGCTGTTTCTTTTTGGCTTCTCAAAGGACAATCCTCATATACTACTTGAAAAAAGGCAGAACCATAACTGGAGCCTATTATGCTTCATTGTTGGATCATTTACAATATGAGTTGACTGAAAAGAGACAGAGATTGAAACGCAAAAAAAGTGCTCTTTCGCACACATCAGCAATCGCAATGGCGAAAGTGCAAGAGTTAGGCTTTGAATTGGTTCCTCATCCAGCTTATTCACCAGACTTATCCTCAAGTAACTTCGTCCTGATCCCAAACTTGAAAATTTGGTTTGGTGGTAAGAAACTGTCATGAAATAAGGAAGTGATAGTCACCGTCAACGAGTATTTTGCAGACCTTGACGCAACCTATTTTTCGACGGGATGAAAAAGCTTGAACATCACTGGACCAAAGCATAGCCGTCAATTGAGACTATGTCGAAAAATGAGATGAGATGTTCACGAAAGAAAAGTTATTCTGTTTTTTTTTTTTTTTTTTTTTTTTTTTTTTTTTTTTTTTTTTTTTTTTAACCAGACTTATCAAACGACCCTCGTATTGCATTTTCTAGGAATAGTCTTCGAAGTGGTGCCAGAAGTCATTCAGACTGCATTTAATGACTTCATTCAGAAGTAATTCAGAAGTCATGACAGACTAAATTCCATCTAGAAGATTGCACAGAAAATTAGAAACGTAAGTTTTATCACTTTTTGGCAGGGAAATTTTGCTGTATAACTGTTCATGTTTTTCATTGTTTGATCTTTTCAGATCTATAAAATGCTGTTTTTGTCGACTTGACATTTCATAGAAAAACTAGATTCACTATTTTATAGAAATATAATTCTCTATAAAATAATACAAAATGCATTGCCAAAATAATTTTGCACGCAAAAATTTCACTTACATAAAATACGAAAACTTACGGATCAATCCATTGTTACAGCATGATCGGGCTCATCAGAAAATCAGCCGTTCACGAATAGCCAACACACTCTGGGAGTATAGCGAAGCTGATAGCTACGTGCCATAAATTTGGCAGTTTTTGTCGCGAAGTCGAGTTGCCCGCTGATTATTATCCCGGTTTCTAAAGCGTTTTTCGCAGTAATTATAAAAAGGTTGGGAAGCTGCTACAAATAATCAAGATTAGAGGACGTGATACAATGTGGATCAGTCCAGGTGCTTGCAGCTGGTTATGTCCAGAAAGGTTTGAGATCACTAAACTTCTTGTGAAACTCTCGTTCTTATCAGCTTTCATCATCAGAGTTGCCGATTCGTTTTCATTTGATAGTCATTAACCGCCAAGACAACTTAAATGTTCCCTGGCAGTTCATTAGTTCAAATATCTGTAAGATGTTTCCTTTTACGTTTCCCACACATTCTAAATTGATAAAAGGTGTTTCTAAAACATAAAAAATTGCATTTATTTAACTTTCTCTATTCCGTTTGTACAAACGTTATCACAAATACTTATTCCTCTAAGGTAAGCGCGGGTGAATCGGGTCACTATTTTGAAAATCGCTCACAAAAGCTTTATTTCTCATGTAAATATGAAAAATTTTACATGTTCAACCCTGGACATTCTAGATTATGTTAAATGCTAAGTTTTTCGATGAAGAATTTTCTGTGTACTTCCGTTTTCATTTTTATTCCGAGCGGAAACAAATCCTAATCGCCCGCAATTGGAGAATAATAGGATTGCCATAGCAGACGAATCGGAATAGAAAGAAAAACGGTGGAACATTCAATTTCAGTACATAATGTAATCATGAGAGCAAAATAACACATTTTTACACTTATATTTTCATTTTTTTATGTATCTCACACGCATTTTCCACAAATGAGTTGCTTCTTTCCTACAGCGCCAGCACAGATTTCGTGATACTATTCTCCATTTTTCTGGGATCATTTGAGCATCATTTCACCCATTTCATTCATTGTCCGATATGACTTAACGTTGGAAGACGTAAATAAAAAAATAAAAAAAATTGAATGCTCCGCCTTACCTTAATCCACTTTGTCCGCTGTTGTAGCTGTATTTATTTTTGCCAGTTGGCAGCACTGATTTAAGTAACTATCATAACAACAAGGAGAATTATGGTTGTAACAAAGTCTGTATTTTCTTAATGTACAAGTTTCTGGAGCAATTTCAATGCACATTTGTTGTAAACCAACCTTAAAATAAGAAAATACCAGAAATAGAGCAATTGCATGCCTCCTTTCCGGAAAAGAAGCTCTATTTCTCACTTAGACCGAAGAAACACAATCGTATTACACACTCAGCTGTCTCAGGTAGTTAACTTCTTCGTACCCAGGGCAGGCCATTCCCGCCTTCCCGCGCAAAACACTGTCACTGCTGACTGAGGGGCGTGACGTCACTGAGAATACAACGCAAGATCGCTTACACGTGAATGTGCGTAATGCAATATTATGATTGCACATTATAAGATAAGATAAGGCGCTGATGCATGCAAATTCCACAATCCTTCTGATGAAATAAACGAGATGCAGTTGCTTATGAGCTATTGTAGTTATTGGCTGTGTTTTTTGTCGTAACATTATGAAAACCATTGCGCTGTTGCTGAAAGCAAACATGCTTCGTATAAAACTACGGATGTGATTTTCCATTGTTTGCCTAAAGATCGAGAACTACAGCGCAAGTGGGTTTTACGCTGTAAAAGGGCTGATCCGGTTAATGTGAATAATGCAAGGATTTGTTCCGATCACTTCCTGCCCGAAAACTATGAACGGGATTTAAAAAACGAGCTGTTAGGTTTGCCGCTGAAAAGAAAATTAAAGGGCGACGCTGTACCGTCATAGAAAATTCCTAATTGGCATGGGGATGTATTTGAGGCGCTAGTAGCAAGTACCAGCAAAACCAATTTGCAGGTAATTATCAGATACACATTCCATTTATGTATTTGTTTTTATGTGTACACTGAGTTTATTCGCTCCTTTTTATAAGAAAAGTTTGATGCGTGGAATAATAATAATAATAATAATAATAATAATAATAATAATAATAATAATAATAATAATAATAATAATAATAATAATAATAATAATAATAATAATAATAATAATAATAATAATAATAATAATAATAATAATAATAATAATAATAATAATAATAATAATAATAATAATAATAATAATAATAATAATAATAATAATAATAATAATAATAATAATAATAATAATAATAATAATAATAATAATAATAATAATAATAATAATAATAATAATAATAATAATAATAATAATAATAATAATAATAATAATAATAATAATAATAATAATAATAATAATAATAATAATAATAATAATAATAATAATAATAATAATAATAATAAAACTGTTTTTATTAATAGGCAATATCAGCAAGAGATCGCCGGTGCGAAGTTAGGACCGTGCGAAAGAGGGCGCTGTCTACTATAGTATCTTTATCTCCCAAAAAAACAAAATTTGACCCGTCGACCAGCACGGAGGTAGCTCCTGACCACTCTGTTGTTGCTGAAGATGAAATAATTAGACTAAAGACTCAGATGCAAGCCCTGAAGAAAGAAAATAGTGTTTTGAAACGGCAGAACAAGGTACAGAAGTAATATTTTGTAGCTTCCATGGACAAAGTGCTGCGAAGTGTAATGGAGTGATGCAAAACTTAATTTCTATAATAAGTTCCAAGTTTCCCGAAATTCATCACAAAGTGATCTCTCTTTATGTGAGGACAAGAACCTTCATTAGAATTAGGCACTTAAACAAAACAGCGAAGGCAGAAATGATCAGGAAACTTGCAGCAAAGAAAAATCTTCAATGGGTTGCTTCGTCATTTTCTTGAGCTACACTGATTAAGTACATATGAATAGTAACATGTTTTAAACTCTTAATACAACTGCTAGAAAGAACCTTCATTATAATACACAAGTGGATGTTTATTCCTTCCGATTTTACACGTAGCAGAGCTTAAATAACACATACTGAGGGGCTAGTGTTTAACTCTCGCGGTAGAACTGTATTCTCAGTGACGTCAGGCGCGTTAGCCAATGGCAGCGCGACTCTCCGGAATGGCCTACCTGAGTACTCTAGTTGCCTTGCTTCGTACCAACACAATACACTTTTCCTGCCGTCATAGCGGCCCCGGTTTCGATTTCTGGCGGTGAAAGTGGGGATTCTTCTCCGATCAAGATAATTCCTCATCTTCCCAAGATTCTGGAAGTATGATTGAGAGTGTGAATGTGTGCGTGATCTAATGTTAAAACCCAACGAATACGGGTTAACAACTTCGATATGTTCCAAAGGAAAACGGCCGCCGATACGACCGCTGGAGTTAAGTAACAAATTTATGGGGGGGATACACGACCGTCCCCTAGAGAGCAGATTTTGAAAAAGTAATCCGAGTCACCCGCCAATCCTAACCACCCTCGCTCACCTTACTTCATTTTAATCCAAATAACATTTACAGAAATTGTCTTATTGTTCATTTTCTTGTAAGTACAACAGAATTAGGGAAATTCTTAGGCTTAAATGATAGATAAATCTTATACGAGCTGGTCGCTTGGAAAGACTTTGATATTCCAATGTCTTTGCGTGACCAAAAGAGACGGGAGGTTGGGCAGAGAGAGAGAGGGGGGGGGAGGGAGAAAGAGAGATGAATATTGTGACTTTGAGGGTTCATGGAATTAAAAGTCCAATTTGCCGAAATTCTAAATGTTCTTTATTTCCGTAGAAATACACTCACAGTAGCAGTTCAATTCGCACGGAACAACATTACATCACATATACTACACAATCTTCTAAGGTCGCTAACAACAAACAGCGTTCAGTTACAACACTCTCAGCTGTTCTCTGCTTACCTCTCGCGACTCACTCACTCTCGTTTTACAGCTGTCCGCTGGCATGTCACAATCGCTTATATGCCTCATTCATAAATTCGAGAGGTTTCGAGTACACACAAGAAACCAACTTTTCTCTGTCAATCACAATGTCACTATAACTTTCCAAACGTGAAGTCCTATCTGTGCCGGCAAGTCCTTTATCTTAGCTATCTTTATTTGCCGGCTCTTTGTGAACACTAGCCGCGCTATCGTTAACTGCTTATGCAAGTTCTTAATTACCCTGAAACACTATCCGCCATCTGTTATCTATTTGCGCCGACTTTAATGCCCGTTACCGCGACAATATCGACGTCCCATTTCAGATAAACATTATTAGATAAACATCATTTTAAAAAGCAAGTCAATAACAAGGGTATGCTTAACTCCACAACGGATTTGACATTTATTGTGTGTTTTTAACGAGATCTGCATTTTGGTGCAATAAGATTTTGTGTACTGTCTGCCCAACACAGGAACGCAAGGTACAGAAATGTCATTCGTCATCCCTTTTGTCTAAAGTTTTTGTGTACTTTTTCAAGATAGTTCGTGTCCTTATCAAGTTCATTGAACTCTTTGATACCACGAAATGAAAAGAAAATAATTGCAACAATATTGTAATTGTTATGTGTTGTTCAAAAGCGTTGTTTCCGTTGTATGATTTAACATTTCTCAATGCAGATGTCACCTTGCATTATGTGCAGATATTGATTCTAATTATCCGCATTATGATGGCTTGAAAGGAGAGGTTAACTTAAGCAAAATTACAAGTAATCATTTGAATATGAAAGTTGCATTTCATCAAGGATACAACGTCACGATGCTGCGCCCAGTTTTATGTGATGCTATGGTTGATGAAAGCTGTCGAACAAGTCCTTTCGCAGAAAAGCAGAGGAGTTTGTGACCTGTAATTTGCTTGAAAGACATTTGTGGTTACCTTCTTAATAAAATGTGCATGCTTAATGTGTACTTAGTATTCCTTTCTTCTATCTAAGTCATTAGCAACGTCTTAAATGAAGACTAGCAGGTGCGAAGGTTTGGCAAAGCTGTTTCGAGAAGTTGAAATCTCCTGCTATGCAAAGTTTGTGTTTAAATCGTGTCCATGTTTCAACGACTTGAGTTATTTAAGTTTTTGTGTACAGAAGGGGTAGCTCAGGGTAGAGCCAACTTGTTAAAAGCAAATCGGAAAAGAAATAGGACAGCAAAGTTATAGCGCTTTTGGATTTACTTGGCTAAAGAAAGATGCAAACAGAAGCAGGTTTACCTGTCTGACAAATAGTTAATCTGGGAGGTCATTAGTGCAGCACAGCTTAGTTTAGAGAGGTCAGAGAAGGCGGGAATATAAGAGGGTGGCTGTTAAATCTCGGGCCTCACATAGAGATGGCGCCACTCACCCAGTTTGACGGATAGCATCATATAGTTTAACTATAGACTAGTTTGTATCCATAGTTACAGGCCAATAGCTTGCTTACTTTTTGAATATAGACACTTTGAACAAGGCAAGTGTAAAGATTTCACGAAAATGGAGAATTTGAAAAAAGAGCAGTGAATGAATACTTCCATTTGAAAGGCTTAACCCTAAAGAAATCAAGTGGGAAATGGACAGTATATTGAAGGACTCTGCCCCTTCATATACAATGATTAAAATGTGGGTTGTAGAGTTTAAAATGGGACGTAAGAACACTAGTGATGAGCCACGCTCTGGACGCCATGTGCGAGTCACAACTCCAGAGATCGTTAAAAAAAATCATCGTTTAGTACTGGAAGACCACAGATTAAAGTTGTTTGAGAAAGCAGAGACTGTAAACATATCAAAGGAATGTGCAGGTAAAATTTTAAGTAATGTTTCGGCTTTCACAAGATCTGTGCAAAATGGGCACCGCGTTCGTTGACACCTGATCAAAATTGCAAAGAAACCCCGTTTTTGTTAAGAATTTGGAGCTCTACCGTAAAAATCCTAGTGAATTCTTGAGACGGCTTATTAGTATAGATGAAACTTATATATCACTACACTCTAGAAAGTAGATCACAGACAAAACAGTGGAATGCGCCAGGTGAACGAACTCCAATAAACGCAAAATCAATTTCTTCAGCTAACAAGGTCATGGCGAGTGTTTTCTGGGATGCTCACGAAATTATTTTTATTGATTACTAGGAAAATGTTAAAAGTATCACTGGTGATTATTAGGCAAACTTACTGCAATGTTTGAGTGATTAAGTGAAAATAAAAAATAGCTCATTTATCAAAGATAAAACTCTTTGTTTCTTCATGACAATGCTCCTGCCCATCGTTCAGTAATTGCAATGAGAAAAATGTACGAATTAAAGTTCGAATTGCTTGAACATCCACCTTATTCGCCAGATCTAGCACTCAGTGACTACTACGTGTTCCCGAACCTCAAAAAGTTTCTTGGAGGACGAAGATTTCACAGTAACGAGGAAGTCATTGATAAGGTAAACAGTTATTTTGAGGATCATGCTAAATTGCACTACGGAGATGGTTTAATTAAATTAGAACACCGATATGACAAATATATTAGCCTTTCTGGTGATTATGTTGAGAAATAAAGAAAAAAAATTAAAATTGTTTTGTTTATGGTGACGCCCATATTATTGTAAGTAGAGCACAGTCTGACCATCAAAACAAGCACAGCGTACGTAAGACGACGCCTTTTTTTTAATCCATATCTCATGACTTTAAGTACTCTTCAGAATGTGTTATTTTACCTTCGAAAGGAATATTTTCTTTAATACTATTGATAAGTTTGCGTAATGTAGGAATTTATCTTCTCTGTTCGCAAAACTCGAGAAAAGTTCTGCGTACGACATAAACGCACCTTTTTGGATGTGGGCAATGTTTACCAGGCATTGAAAGTTTTTCTCCCATACGCTTTCAATTTTGAACCTCTTTCAATATATTATGTGCAGTTCGTTCGCTTTTTCTAATTCCCGTTGCTGTCCTTTTAATAGAATTAGTTAAGGAAATAATTATACTTTGCGTTCCTCTCCTTTACAAAACTGTAACTCATTGAATATTAATGTTCTACTTTGTGAGCGTATGACTTCGAGCGGCATTGTTTGCATTTTGACTTGATTCAAATCTGTCCACTGCAAGAAGACGCAACTGCTGTATTGCTGAACTGTACAGCGAATGGTGACGTAAATCCGCTTATCTGTTTATGTTTACGCAAACTTCCACTGTTGGCCGTCATTCATTCTTCAGAGAGGTTGTACTCACCCCTCTATCTCTGTTATGGAGAAGGCGAGAGAGGTTTGATTCCCTTCTGATAGTCCCAAAGGACCTACTCCAACTACTTCAACAGCCCTGTGAGAGTTCAGCAAATAAATATTAAACTTACTTCCACGACGTGAACGATAGAGAGAGGTAGAGTAAAGGAAAAATTACTTCGTGATTGGCACCGGAACTCTGAATGAGCAGTGGACTATGTGGTATCTCTCGGATCAATAACTTATGAAGATAAATTTCCAAGTCAACCATGGTTAGTAAGTAGTTGACTACCCTCCGATAGAGAGATGCGTGAATCACAAAGCAATTTCTCCTCGACTATAGTCTGAGCCAGTGAGCACGTGATGTACTTGAGGTAACTTATATTGCTTTCGATGCTAGCTAAAAGAACATCAACAACCTACTGTAATTATTCTCATTACTTTGTCAGCCCGCCTCGGTAGCGTAGATGGTAGCCTGACTGCCTCACGTTCAAGAGGTCCCGAGTTCGCATCTCGGTTAGGATGAGTTACCTGGATAAGGTTTTTTACGGGGTTTCACCTTATCCTGAAAGACGAATGTCGGGTAACTGTAAGCTCAATGGACCCTGAGCTCATTTGAGCATCATTCCACCCATTTCATTTATCGTCCGATATGACTTAGAGAAAAAAAATACCTTGTCATATGTTGCACAACTTCCTCGTCACTGGTTTATAGCTACCCTCCACTCCAAACTACCCTTTAATAGGAATATTTCTTGACAGTTGCATTTTCCCATAAATGGCTATACAATTTCCATTAAAATACCTTATACCTATTTAAGATATTTAGATGAGACATATTAATTATCTAGACACAGTCTGTGAAGTTTCGTTCGGAAGACATTTTGCATACTTTTGTTTAACAGGTAAGCCATAAAAATATGTAAAAACACTACACAATAAAGCTATTAGACCGAAGTTTTCAATAATTAGTCATACTATAACGTGCTCCTACAGAAAAGAGCTATCAGATACCTGGCAAAAATAACATGTACTAGTTCATGCAGGCCGTATTTTAAAAAAATTAAGCATACTTACTCTTCCTTGCATATTTATTCTGCGAACAATACTTTTTGTACATAACAGGAATATAACCTCCACAAATTCCGATGTCCACACATATGAAACAAGGGGAAAGAATAACTATATAGTTAAAGGTCACAGGCCGAAACTTTTTTTAATATAAGCCCCAATACTTTGGTTAAAACTCCTTAATAAGCTTACGGAAAGCCTAAATAATATTGTGTCAGCTGCTAACTTCATATATAAACTGACTAAATTCTTTTTAAGCAGAGCCTATTACAGTATAGATGAATATTTTGATGACAACTTCGATGATTTTGAATAACTATGTTTTGTATATATATGTTTGTGTGTGTGAGCGAGAGAGAGAGAGCGAGAGGATGAATGACAATTTTTTGACATTTCTAATCGTTTACTTTTAAGAGAGAGTATGTATTACAAATGGCATGGCTTAATTGTGTTCAAACACTTTATTAAGTTGCAGTAAATATGAATATGCTGCTGCTATTTAGTTATATCTGGAGAAGCCATAGGAATAGTACAGAATTTCAACGCAGTATTTAAACAATTGAATATAAATTCAGTTTTAGCTCTTGCATTTACAGTGAAATGTGTAATGCAGTTTT
The DNA here is from genome assembly GCA_030765055.1 of Mantis religiosa. NCBI lineage: Eukaryota > Metazoa > Arthropoda > Insecta > Mantodea > Mantidae > Mantis > Mantis religiosa. The sequence continues at coordinate 95,882,219 of CM060959.1, forward strand.
TCTTAAACGTTTAACTTGGAGTATATGGACAACGCAGCTTCCGCAGGAATAGTGAAGCTTTAACAAAGAAATGAAAGTGGGTAGTGAATGTCATGTAAATATAACAGATTACATATACTGTGATATTATGTAATGTTAATACAGAAGCAACTCAAATGCGTGGGATTTAACACCCGATACTACCACAGAATCACTAAGCAGGCGGGTCATTATTATCTATTCTATGGACGTAAAATCCTTCCATTGTTGGCACACATATGTGCGGCTATCAAACATCTGAACACCGCTCTTTAGAAGCGCTAGAAATACAGTAACACATCATCAACTGACTCCTTCTACAAGAAATGTGTACCTATAAGAATGTACTTCCAGCAATGTGAAACTTGTATCTGTGTAGTCGGTTAACAGGGAAAAATTACGGTGTAACTTTATCCGTTCTTCATCAATTACACTTATAAAAGCTTATTGTTCTATGTTCTTGAGGTTTTTTCAAGATAAATATTTGCAGAAATTGTTTTTTTAATTTCCTTTTATGTAGAATGGCAATATGAGAATAGAGTAGGACTAAGGTGTATAAAACTTTTAAGGGCTGCTCGCTTTGTGATGGCTTTGAAATGTTATTCTATCACCATTTTCAAGAGAAAAAAAATAACTTCTCATTTGAGAAAAGTACAATTATTGTAACATTTAAACAAAAATCAAGAGATATGCCCGAAATAGTTAACTCAAATAAATAAATAAATGAATAAATGAATGAATGAATGAATGAATGAATAAATAAATTGAGTGCTTTAGCGAGTGCTTTACTTTCTGCAAAAACACAAAATTCTTGATACTTTTGAACAAACCTCGTAGATTGCTATCTGAGTTAATACACAACTCGTGCTGCTGATGGTAAGTCACGCTGCTAACAGAATGCGCTGCGAGTGTACAAATTATTTTACAGTCACAACAGATGCACTGCTACCTCTAGTGGCGGGATATTAATTGTAAGTTGTATGCAACAAACAAGAAGTGGTTGCCATAAATATACACTCCAACATTTCGCAACTGCTCAGCAGAAAAAGAACATGTATTATATAAATAAAGAAAGAGAGAGAGAGAGAATATTTCTTCAATGTCTGTTCAAAGAGACGCAATACCTGTGCACAATTTGATAGGGCAAACATCCCCTTCTGGAAACTCCAAAATTTCAATTTCAAGCAGTTTATGTAAAAATATAGGTTCTTTTACTCTTTGTACCATTCGAAGTTAACTATAATACAACTATATAGAAGCGTCTAGAGAAAATATTAACACATATAAGGGAAACAGTCGCATTTCATGGTTTAAATTTGCTACAGTCACGTCATGAGATGTAGAGAAAAGCCTTTTCCAATCGTTTCAGAACAGAATTTCGTTTTAGTTTGCAAACTTCGGGATGTAGGTATTCCTGTAATTCATTGTAACAAAAGAATGTGCACGGACATTATCCATAATATGATCAGAATCAATTATCTTTCCATTTACTGTTCCCATTGTTAATATTGACACTTATTATACGTATGTTTATATATCACTGGAGTATATTTTATTTGTGTAATTAATTAATAAATGTGCAATATAATATATAATTTGTCATTTCACTAAATTGTCATGAAATGTTTAATTTTTGATATCGTGATCCTTAAGAAAGCTTAATATGCCATATAGTCTATTTAACAAATAATTTAATAGAATGACTCCAGTTTCCATCTCTAATTCTAACAGTAAAAATAACGGTAAGAAAATTGACTAAAACTTTCATACTTGATGAACTCAAAATAGTATCACGTTTTCATTGTATATGACACTTAATGACATTCAACGTGTAAAGACGTTATTTAAAAAAAGGGGGGGGGACAATTAAATATTGCGGGCTGTGTCAGTACCACGGATGGACGGGAAATAAGACAAAGAAGCGAACCTTGTACCGAACGGGATGGCTCAGGCGGTTTCGTCTGTGGTCCGGGTTCGATTCCCGTGGCCGACCTAACTGAACCATGTTTTTTCTTCGGGAGTTTAGTGAATGCTGGGTAATCCCGGAATTTCATGTCCCCCTATTATCATTTCCATCTTGTGGCCTCTTTCAGAGTAGAAGTACCGGCGGGTGTCTCGGCGCTGCACGGCAGGATGATATACTCCTGGAAAAACTTCCTCCTCTGGTAGGAAGACCACTGGTCTCCGAACCCGGTCTGGTGGAGCCGTTTCAAACAACAGTAGGGTGGGATGCTAGTCGTATCGGCGTGCCGGGGAGTTTCCAACTGTTAAAGTGTAGGGACACAACCCTCTACACTGTCCTAGCTCCTTGGAACAGCCGCATTCTGACTCCCGCCTCATTCTTCTTCCCGGGGCTGCCCCACTTGAAGGCATAGTACAATAGACCTCCGTGCCAAATTACACTTTTCTCAAAATGAGAGGCCATTTATTATTTATTTATATTTTAATCATGTAAAGAGAACGTAATTTCAAAGCTATCACCTAGACAACCAGTTTGAAACATATGACTATCGCTTAAAGTCTACTTATTCCCATATTCCTCTTGTACATAAAAGAGAATTAGCATGTAAATGTAACATAATTTGTACTCAGGAATCTCAAATCTGTACGAGGGGATGTCGTAAAGTTTTAATTATCACCCTTTAAAAAATGTGATGGAGGGTTTGTGTTGATATGTGCTTGTTAGTTCTTCTCTACGTAGTTACCATCCAGTTTTACACATTTTTCCCAGCGTTTTTTGACCTTCCAAATACCTAGATTGTAGAAGTCTGCAGAATTCGCTTTAAACCACTCTTCCACTTCATTAATGACGTAATTTATGGTGACAGATCGGTGACCAAGCAACGGATTTTTCATTTCCGGGAACAAGAAAAAGTCACTTGGTACGAGATCAGGCGAATAAGGCGGATGCTGTAAGTTCTCAAAGCCACATTCCCTTGTTTTGTCAACTGCAACTTGAGATGAATGAGCTGGTGCATTGTCAGCCAGAAGACGAACATCTTTGGAGAGCACACCGCGCCGTTTCTTATTCAGAGCTGCTTGTAACTTGTCCAGAAGATTGCAGAAGTATCTGCCAGTGATGGTTTGACCCTTGGCAAGATAATCTGTAAGAAAGACTCCACGACAGTCCCAGAAAACTGAAAGCATAACCTTCCAAGTTGACTTTCGCACCTTTGCCTTTTTGAGAGGGCGGAATCGGCATATTTCCATTCCATGCTCATGGCTTTTGTCTCTGGGTGATACTGATAGATCCAGGGTTCATCCATGGTTACCAGGGGATCAAAAAATCATCTTCATCCTGTTCCAACAGCAACAACATCTGTCTTGAAAGGTCACGCCGTGTTTGCTTTTGGAAAGGGATTAGCAAACGTGGAACCCACCGTACAGACACCTTAGACATGTGCAGTTCATCATGAATAATTTTCCACACACTACCATAACTAAGATGTGTCTCATTCATGATCATTTGGATGGTTGTTCGTCTGTCTTCCAGTATTAAACACTCCACCTTGTTCACTGTGATAGCATCGTTCCGCTCTTGACTCATCTGTCAGGACATGTGACCAGTTAGACAAATCCTTTTCCACCTCACAATAGCGTCCTACGATGGACAACCATTTCCATAAACAGCCGTCATCTCATCATGGATTTCCCGGGAAGTTTTGCCCTTCAAATGCAGAACTTGATCACACTACGAGCCTCAATTTTCTCCATCTTACACCTCAATCACTTCTGGCACTCATTTTAAAAAAACAAAAGAATTCAAATTAATGAAACTACCAACATTATGTCTTGAGGGATCGATGACACTGACAAATTTTAATCACTCTAGCGTAAAAACTACCGGGTTATAATTAAAACCAGGGGCGGCTTCTGAGGTAGTGCCGCTGTGCCATGGCACCATCTGTATGAAAAATAAAGAAAGAGAAGTGTATAGGAATTGCGCAAAAAAGATTGTTGCTGAGTGTCTGCTCCCTCGTGTGAATAGGCGCGTTAAACGCAAGCGCTCTCTCTTGATTGTTTTCCGTGGCTTGGCGCCGATTCCAGAACGGCACCGTCTACGCTCATAAGCGCCTGTGTTAAGGACTAGGATGTCTGCTTATACACGGCTTCTTATGGGAGAAGGTAGTGCCGAGATTTCTCTGGCACATAACTTACGCTTTATCCGCTAGAGTGCAGTAAAGCACGGGACTTAAGATAACTGTCTCTCTGTCGCAAAATCGTACACGAACACTTCGTATCACATTCTCTATGAATTGTATTATCAAACTTTTACTGTACTCGTTACACCTGTGCGTAACAAGAGTACGGATGTAATAAATATTTCCGTTTCCCTGTACATTATGTTTGGTACAGTATATTATAAAATAGGATGGATTATTGATGATTACCTAAATCGTTCGAAATTGGTACACATATTTATATTTTAAGAACCCTTATTTATTTATATGTTTATTTATTTAATTTATGTATTTATTTATTTATTTATTCATTCATTTATTTATTGCACCACCAATACAATGCCTCACCAGCCGTCCCTGATTAAAACTTTACGATATCCTCTCGTATTTGCAATGAAATCTCCATATCAAATTTTGATTCGTGTATTACTACAGCAACTTCCCTCCAGGTTAAGGTTTAAACAAAAGACGCTCGCTATGTGTGGTCTTTAATAAGGCTAATCTAACATAGCGGTTCTTTGAACATCGCACCTCTTTATTAGATCTTTGCAAGTCATCATCCTTCCCGCGCAGCCGAACACCTGCTTTGTTTCTGAGCGAATGGACTGTAATGCACTTCATTGTGCAGAACAAAGCTTCAAAGGAATACCTGACTGCTTTATTACAAACGGATAGCCAGACTGCACACTTCAAATTATTATAATTATACACTCCGCTAAGACAATAACACAACAGAAAGCAGACGAACCTACACGTATTATGCCTTTACTACTAAAAATTGTGTACTTACATCGTCATATACTTTAGAAGCAGCTTTACTTGTAAGGAAAATCACTTTCACACAATCCTTTCTACTCTTAAACGAACTATTTTTAAAATCGTTTATTCCTCTATTTCATGATTATCTAGAAAAACATAGCTATTATGTGTTAAATGGGATGATGCTTGTCCTTGAGCGCTACTAGGTGAGCAACCAATCGGAGTCCTGCGGTGTTGTATCGCATTCACCCTAAGTGGTGTGTGACGAGCGCTGACCTAATCATTTTCTAATAAATACTATTCGCGCTAAGACAAAAATTCGATTTTGCAAAAACTGATCCATGGGGAAGGTAGAGAGTAATGTATCTAACATAACCGCAAATACCCCCATACTTTAAGCTCAAATAGTTTTACTAATAAAAATAAACACAGCACTATTATATTATAACAGTGCATCGCGACGTAAGCATTGTGATGGATATCATTATTGGTTGGCATGTATGCGTGTACGTATATTTGTAATTACTCAGAACTAAAACGTTTGACATGACGTGATGAAAGAATTACCTTGAATAAGCCAAGGTGTTTGTTAAATTCGAGCGAGAACAAACAATACACTTCCTGCTGGCTTGTAGAATGATGCATCAGCGGAACGTGACTTGTCACCCTATATGTTTGTGGATCGTACGTTATTTCTATTTCGGCGCTCATACATAACCAGATCGCGGATTGATTTTTTTAATGGTATCCTGTGTAGTAATCTCAATTGGGCGACCAGAGCGCGATTCTTCTTCGGTGCTTACACGACTACGTGAAAATTCATTGATTCAAAAGTAAATGGTTTTCAATGTTGGTGCAGAGTCCGCGTGAACTTCATCCACTTCATTATTGACTTGTGTGACAGTCCAGCCCTTTAAATGAAAATGTTTAGTAACAACACGAAACTCTGTTCTTTTTTTCCATTTTCAATAGCAGATATCACATTGATCAGTTCAGATGGCTGTCAATAATGAACTGTGTATTGTAGCCTTTCCAATTTATGTACAATATTTTGAATAAACAAACTTACCACCCAAAAAGTTGCAACAAAAATTATCCATTCCTTTATGGACATATCAAAGGACCCTCGTATAAATACACGCTGGAGAATACGTCACTATGAATAAAAACAATTATTACGTGAATAGGTTATTTATGAAAGGTAAGATTCTCTTTACCTCTTACGGTTTATTACCCTAAAGTTAATCACGACAAGCGTTATTAATCAAGGCTTCGCGGGTGATCAGTCGTATCAGATTTATGAATGTCGAGCTTTCGGTCACTGTATACTCCATGGCCTTCTTAAAGATGTGAATAGTAATAATAATGATGATGATAATGATAAAGATAATAATAATAATAACAATACTAATAACAATACTAATAACAACAATAATAACAATACTAATAACAATAATAACAATAACAATAACAATAATAATAATAATAATAATAATAATAATAATAATAATAATAATAATAATAATAATAATAATAATAATAATAATAATAATAATAATAATAATAATAATAATAATAATAATAATAATAATAATAATAATAATAATAATAATAATAATAATAATAATAATAATAATAATAATAATAATAATAATAATAATAATAATAATAATAATAATAATAATAATAATAATAATAATAATAATAATAATAATAATAATAATAATAATAATAATAATGGATGGGTCGATACCAGTTTTTCTGGAAACTCGATTCTCGATATCGTCATTTCTACTTCTAGTTTCAGTACAAAATAGAATGTTGGTGGAACTGTGTAATGGAAATAAAATTAAATAGAAGCACATATTTAATGAGACAAAACTTAAAACTATCATTGTTCTTATTTTTAAACTCTACATTAGACATTTATAAGCAAAACAGTCCACTTTTATGCGTTTTTGTTCAAAAATATAGTATTTTCACTCTTTCGGGGTCAAGTCTACTTCTTTTTCTGTCACATAGATGTCCTGTTGTGCTAAATAGACTTTAAGAGAAAACTGTTACAGGTGGAATACACAAATATTTAGCTTCTAATTCTTTTTAGTTCTGGAAATTTTGCATTTGTTTTCCAGTAATCTAGTGTACTAGAAAGAAGTGACAATGATTTCTTCTTGGGAACTATTAACTGACATTGAATCTGACGCACAATTATTTTCTTGTATAATGTTACTGTACAGGTACCATATTTCTGGCAATTTCTCGGGCTTTGCAAAGTTCTACTTGCGACAATAATATTTTGTGATTTTAAAATAAAATTAAAAGTAAAGAATCACCACCGAAGTATCGAAAAGTATCGAGCGAATTTTCTAAAGTATCGTTCGATATCGATACCATGCAAGTATCGTGAGTATCGAAATATCGCAAGTATCGAGGGCTATGATGATGATGATGATGATGATGATGATGATGATGATGATGGTGATGATGATGATTATGATGATGATGATGATGATGATGATGATGATGATGATGATAATAATAATAATAATAATAATAATAATAATAATAATAATAATAATAATAATAATAATAATAATAATAATAATAATAATAATAATAATAATAATAATAATAATAATATTAATAATAATAATAATCTTTAGATCGAATATTGAGAGAATCTAAAATTTTGAAAAATGATCTATGTAAAGTGTAATCTGAGGTGTGAGAAAGAAGCAGAACTTAAATTTGGGTGGAATGTAATATATTCTCTATCTTCTATGTAACATGTACGGAAGAAAGTAATAAAAATAAATATACTGTTTTAGGTGTCCATTTATGCATGCCTCATACGAAGTTATATTTATGAATAGCAAGTTTTACATGGCCCTAGGTACTGTATACTTAATGAGAATCAACAGGTCCTCCCTTGGTCTGTCTTAACAGAGATTCTGTTGCCAGAAAGCGGGATATTGCCCCCAGCAAGAAATTAATCCTCTGACTAACGTAGCTACACTTGCATTTGAATTACAAAGGCTCACATTAAACACGACACCATTTAAATGGAACCTAGCCGTGACATTGCATACAAATGGTTCAAAGGGACGCTTAACGTATAATACACACCGTGAGATTTTACGTTCAAAGATCCCGCTCTCTTCCTTTAAGAAGAAAACTAATAGATCAGAATATATGTTTCCAATGTGGAAATTATTTACGTGCATAAAATATCCGCCGAACTAGGGTGCCCTGACGTTTGCCTTCTCAGCAGGTAGCTACAGGTGGGTGTCGTGTGAGAGCTGACTTGTGTCGTAGCTTAGGACTAGAAAACACAATTAGACATTTCTTCCCTTACCTGCCAATAATGTTGTTCGATGATAGTTATTTAAAAAAAAATCCATGTCTCATTCATGTTTCCACGGTGAAGGTTTCAATTTCGTGATGTGAGCAGAGCATATCAGAATTTTGTTCTCAACGTCGAATATTTGGGTCGAAATTCAAACTTTCCATGTCCCAGATGATTCCAGTCAAAATAAGAACCAGCTCTCTGATAGTTTTTCTTGATCTATTTCTAGCATGATGGAAAGTTGAATTTCTTACATTCAGTGCTGATAACCTACTTTTCCGGGTGTTTTACTTATTTTACTGCAAGTATGTGCAAGAAGTTTATTAAATCCTTTAACTTTTGGTATAGTTAGCATTACTTATATGACGCTTAATACTCCGGTAATTACTTGCTTTTTATTTGTTAATATTTACTGATGATTTGATTCATGCTTCAGCTAAATAAGAGCTGTAAATACGTTCTGTGCTGCAAATTAATTATTTTTGAAGTTCAACAACAGTCCGTAGATAATTATCGATTATAATCGATGACAAATTAAGGTTAATGTTGGTGAACTTAGTACTATATGCAGCAAGGTTAGTAATTAATTTTACCCTCGTGTAAATGCCATTTCCATTACAATACCTATGCAGGATACATACGTTAAATTACGTTTCAGAATTTCATGTCTTCTCAAATTCATGCTCGACAATGTACTATTCCTGCACGACATTTCGATTAATTTTGCGTCAATATTTATAGTAAAATCATGGTACAGGAGCATTGCAACATAATTGATATAAATCTGCTACAAGAAGTGGTAAAGAAAGCAAATTAACGGATATTCAGAATGAAGACTTCGTGCAAACATAACCTCAAAAGCGTCAGTTAAAATCTGTTTACTCATATTTGCTAAACCGAAATACAGTCGGCAGTTATGGTCGCTTAATTTGTGTGAATCCACTCAAGAGATTTCTATCTCAGCTCCTGAATCATTCTTCTTTTAACAATGACAAATCATTTTCAATGGCGACCTATACTAAGCTCTACATTGTAAAATATGTTATCGTATTCACGGTATTGGTAACATGACGACAGACTTTAAACATGCTATTGCAGAAACATTCAGAAAAAGGGATCCACAAACTACCCGTTTGCTAAGTGTTTGAGAATGGTTACAAACTGTCACTATTTGCAGTTGGGAACAAATGTGCACACTCTCTCCACTTGGAAAAAATGCATTTCTTGCAGTAATTGTTTAATTTTGTAAACTGTGTACTGCAAGTAAGCTTAATACATATGTAATAATCTCTACTGTATTGTATGTACGCTAATTACCTATACCTCCATCTCTCGGTAATATTCAGTTCATAGGAAATGTCGGACCCAAGCGCTCAAAATAAGTTCATGCACTCATTTTATGCTTAAAAGTTGTCTTCCAAGAATTTAATGCGTACTATTACTGTTGGTACATGTTGGACTTATTTGACATAAATTGTGTATTTTAAAAAGATATCAAGATAGACGTTTAATTTGACTGAAAAATCTTAAAACGTATGGCATTTTAATCAAAAAGTTCGGAATTGGAAAGAACGGTTTCGAAGGTAGGTATGGGAGATTTATGGAGAGCAGAGGAGTCAAATCATAGCGGTTTTTTGTAAGGAAGTAAGAAACAGAGTACAAGACATAGATAGGCAGGAGATATGGGAAAGCATAGAAGAAAAGAAAACTTTGAAATTTTATAAGCAATTAAAGAAAGAATGGGGTAGGGAAAAAATACAGATCAATGTGACAGAACTGGAAGAGAAGGCATAGCATGGATGAGAGTAGGAATAATATATCTAAAAGGATTGAGAAGTAACGAGGTAGGGATATGTGAATTTTGTGGAGTTGAAGAGAGCACTGTTCATTACCTAATAGAATGTAAGGAGTTAACAAAGTACAGGAGAAAAATATGGGATAAGAAATGGGACAGTGTGAGCAAAGAGGTAGTGGCGTTACGTATGTTAACGGGGATGAGTGAAAAGATAAATAGATGTATAGGAGAATTCTTATATAAGTTAAGAGAAAAGTGGATTAGGGTAAAAGAAGCGAAGGTCAAGAAGAAATGACACCAAGCTGCTCAGGAAAACCAAAGGCTTATAGCCAGGGGACCTGAGTCAGCGAGTAAATCTTGAGTCATCAATTTCATGTATTTGTACAGGAGGTATAATAATGTTAAATTCACTGTAGTGAAACTGTACTGGAAACTTTACAAACAAATAAATATACAAATAAAAAACAATTTTTGAGAAAAAATGTTTTTTTTTTTTTCGATAAATGCTGCATGATCTGGGGATGGGGGATTTGCTTGAAAATCTTCACGTCGCTTTTTGAAAAATACCTCATATTCTAAAAAATGAGAACACCAATTACTACAAACGTAAGTTACACTTGTTAACTCCGTTGTACATAGAACAAAACACAGCTGAGCGCATCGAATCAACTGAATTGTACTCGGCACAGCCCACTGAACTCAACTGAGCTGTGACTATCAACTGTCTACTAAACACTGATGTCCCGTGCACTAGCAACTCTTTACATAGATCTCGAATATAAACAGCACATTCTCTATAGAGAACCTACTCGAAACGGCCAAAAGGAATCATTTGGAGCGAGGAAGCTATTTTTGAGAGAGGATGCAACGGCCCGTAGGTGGCTTTGCGCTGCGGTGACAGTTTTATCCCAAACTTCGTTTTTTACTTGATGTTATTTCACACAAACGTATACCCTTTTCTAAAAGTGATTCTTTTTGGATTTAGGAGCCTAAGAAAATATATATTTTTGGTAAAATATTGGTGTCGAATATTTGGTGGGTATTCTCTACCTCTATGCACAATATAGTCTATACTCTAATCGATCTTAAAGTGTATTCGGATGTCAACAGCAAAGTTTTAAAGTTTTAAAATATCTAAATTAAAATAATTCGTTACTACATTGCATATATTATCGCTTATTTGATACATTCAAGTAATGAACGGGGTGAATAAATACAGTAATTCAACTTCCAAAACATTTAGAATGAGATGCAGTGAAATATATAATGGTTGTGTTAAGAGCCAGACGTAAACAGCTGACGGCAGAGAACGTTAACACCTGTTTGTTGGCGGAGAAAGTAAAGATATGATTTAGTTAGAACAATAGTGAATTAAAGAAATACTTTAAATATTTCAATTATTTTAGGTAAGCATTAAAGCTTACAAAGTTGAGAAGATTTAAAATATAAGAAACATGAACAGGATCATGATTGCTTAAAGGGTTGTTTCCTTTCTCGTGAAAAAAGAAAATCCCTTTGTCTCTCTCACTCACACACACACACACACACACACACACACACACACACACACACACACACACACACACACACACACACATACATACACACATATTTTATGATACTGTTAACGTCCTGGAAATTTCGACACTCTAGAAGCTGTAAACAGAAATATTCTATGCCAAAAGAAATTAAAATCTAATATTCTTCCAGGAAATCACACATAAAGTCATGTACTATCTGGTTAGAATAATATAAATAGAACATGTAAGCAACGTACTGAGTGAGCGTTCCTCTTAATCCCTGCAGCTCTGTTTTACATTTCATGGTTCATCCTCATTGAGGAATGCAGTGCTGTTTGCCTTGACCATCCTGGGTTCAATTCTAAAATCGCTTCACTGCATCTTAAAGGGAAATTTAATGTACAAGGCCTATATAGCTGAACAGAAGCAATGAACCAAGGTTATTCGCTAAAGCATACTTTCTGATTTAACACATCTATAGCTGTAGGTCCATCTCTCTTGTGCAAAAAGTAATTAAGACATAAATAGATATTTGCGTGTTCTTTAGTAACGTAAGAAGAAAATCAACCGTCACAGCTTAACCCAAGAGGTTTCTAAAACACTTCTTCGCTTAAGTTAATATTTTCTATACATCTATAACACATTCCGGCATTCTCAGTTCCGTTCAGCGTAGTGTACCATGTTGCGCAAATTTTCAGGCTTTTAATTGAAGAGACGCGCTCTTACTTCTGCAGCTCTCTAATAGAACATTCGTTTCTTACAGATACGTATCGCTAGGCATTCGAATTTTCAACTGCTCTTTAGGAGCTATTGCGCCACAGGAAGGCGGGTTGCGCAGTAGCATTCTTCTTGAGTCACGCAGGATCCAGGCGCAACAATGGATCCGACGATATGATTATATCTTCATTTGTTCTTTCACACAATCTGGAAAGGTGGAATCAGTCTGAAAACTGCAATGCCAAAGCCGGGATTGGAACCACGTACTGTGGCTCTAATCAACTGAGCTACCATTACAGCATGCCGGCACGACATTGAATTCAAGCGCTCGCATTTTATCGTCAAACGCCAAAATAGTTCAGAAATACATTTTGATATTGTATATGTCGATACTGGGTCATGTTATCTTAACATGAATTTCAGGACGTCTTGAGGTTTACTAGGAAAACGTGAATCAATTTGGGAATTTAATATCTTGTCGGAATGTTGCCATGATAACTCATTTGACAGGCGGTTTCGTCTGTGGCCCACATTCGGCAGGCCCGGTTTCGATTCCCGTGGCCTACCCACCTAACCCATGCGTTTTTTCGGGGACTAGGCGATTGCTGGGTAGGTTAATTACATCCCCCGAATTTCCTGTCCCCCATTTCATCTCCATTATCATTTCACATCATCTCATGTGGTGGTCTCTTTCAGGGTAGAAGTGTCGACGGGAGTTTCGGCGGTGATGACAGGATGATATACTCTTAGGTAAACTACTTCCTCCTCTGGTAGTTCGGTTGCCGGTCTCCACGCCTCTGCTGGGAACATTTCGGGACCGCCAGCCTGAGACCTTTGAGGCTCGGATCGCCTGTCTGGAACCTTTGGGGCTCGGCTGCTGGGCTCGCCGTCCCGCAGCAGGGCAGCGTGTCCGTTGTCCTGGCCTGTCGGGGGAAGTTTCTATCCAAGTAAACTGTAGGGACTCTGACCTCTGTACTGTCGTGGCTCCTTGGAATGGCCGTCCTGTCTCCTCTCACCTCATCCTTCCTCCCAGAGGTGCCCCACTTGGGTCATGGGCGCAATGGGCCCAGCATGGTGGAATCTCCTTCTTAATGAAATCCTAATCCTAACTCATTTGACTGCAGTAATCACACGGACAGCCGAAGATCCATGGTTCCAATCACAACATAAAATATGTTTGTAGGCCAAATTATGCCACAGCTGGTCACAGCCAACAAAAGCATACATAAAGGCTACACGTGCAGATATGCCCGCCTCGGTACTGTATGTGGTAACGTGCCTGCCTCACGTTCAAGAGGTCCCAAGTTTGAATCTAGGTCAGGATGAGTTATTTGGATAAGGTTTCCTTTGTCCTGAAAGATGAATGTCGGATAATCAAGCTTTATGGACCCTGCGCTCAATATGATCATCATTCCACCCATTTAATATACAGTCCGATATGACTTAACGTTAGGAAACAAAAAAATTATCTTGTCTTGGAATGAGTAAATTCTTTATTTCAAAAACAGTTTTATATTCTTTTAGGAAACTTTCAGTAACATACATACACTTTATACTCGATGTTCGGCCTTCGTTCCCGATACGTAGCCATCGCCTTAATACCTCAAGAATGAACACGTGACAAGAGCTGTTCTTTCTGAATTTGTTGATACAAGCAAATGTCTTAAGCAATTTGTATTCCTATTTAAACTATGTACCTTTGAGATCAATGATTACCAAAATGGAACGTTTTAAATTTCACATTGTAAATGAACTCTTCTATATAATATCCATATTTGTACATAGGCATCATTATCAGCCATGAACTTGTTATGATCACAATCTTCAAACAGGTGTTCCTTCTTGATTGATTTACATAAAGTTTCACTCTGACCTCGGTTGTCTTATGTTGTATTGCCTTTGTTTTATCCCTTCTCTTCATTGTCTCTAACCTGCCCCCTTGACCTATCCCAATTCATTCTACCACGCCCTTTGTTGCTATAACTGAACCTTGCTCAAGTTCGCTCCCGCATCCTCCTTCATAACACATCGCTTTTCCACCTCACAATTACATATCACACGACCTTCCCTAACCATTTATTTTCAAAACCATTCAACACAAGTGTTCATACAAAAGATTTTTTTTATTCACCGCTTGTAAATCATCGATAAAAGGGATTTATGTGACTTTCTCCATCGTTTATTGTACTTTCTTATTAAATATTTAGATCTTAGGATATTTTCACGAAAAATGAAATGTATATCTTGAGTTTTCTGAGAATGATCCAAATATTACATTTTCTCAACCGTATCTGACTTACTGGAAAGGGTGGTGCGGGTTTTTCAGATGCCTTTCCTGGAAAAAGTGACTTGGGTTTTGAAACTAAGTTTCCGGTAAAACTACCGATCCCGATTCATTGAAAACATAAATTATTTCAAAAGTAAAACTCATAAAATTAACAAAGCACGAAGGAATAGGATATTCCAATAAAACGTTAACAAAGTATCATGAAATGTTGAACTTGCTGTCCAGTGCATTCGATTCTACACACTGCAAAATGTAAGGTTGCTTCCACATTGATAACAATTAATATTGTTTAGGAAACAAAATCTGTATTTTGCCTTTCTCACGTTATAACAACAGTTCATAGTAAATTTCTTTAGTTTTTCCAACACTTACTAGTAAAGTTGTATTTTAATAACGGAAATTAACTTATCAAAATGCCATTTTTTGTTTAATTTACGTCCTCCGACGTTAAGACATATCGGACGATGTATGAAATGATGCTCAAATGAACCCAGGGTCCCTACATCTTATAGTTACCAGACATTCTTCTTTCAGGATGAGGAAAAGCCTTATTAACCTAACCGAGATTAGAGCTAGGGACCTCTAGAACGCGACCTAACACCAGCTACAGAGACGGGCTAATGTTCTCCAACATTAAGTCATATCGGACAGCGAATGAAATGAGCCCAGGTTCCATAGAGCTTACAGTTAACCCACATTCGTCTTTCAGGTTAAGGGAAAATCACGGAAAAAAGCCTTATCCAGATAACTCGGGACCTCTTGAATGTGAGGCCGACACGCTACCATCTACGCTACCGAGGCGGGCAAAATAAGCAATACTTTAACGCTAAGAATCGAATTTCGCTTTAAAAGCCCTATGAATAAAATGCAATCAGTAGGCATAAGTTTCAAGTATAATGTTTATTATAAAACACTCTTGGCTTCCTCCAAAACTTTGTCTGGTATAGAGACCTCCTCTTGTTTCAATAGTTGTATTAATAGTTATTTATGGGACTTGCGAGGTAAGTTGAAGTTTACTAGCGAGTGAAAAATTTAACGCCCGAGGCGTTAGCGCCGAGCATGATAAACGTCAAACCTCGTCAGTCCCATACGTAATTTTATCCGTTAAATAAGGAAAAAAAAAAGACCTGTGCTTTCAACATTAATTATGGAATGAAACCATAATAATAAAATATATGTTCAAGATCTTCTCGGGAAACAAGCCGGGTGAAAAGACGATTAGAAATCGACAATTCAAGAGCCTACATCTCTCCCATCATCAGGATATTTTAATAAATGATATAGCCACAAATGCATAACTGGATATAACACAAATATCAACAAAGAAAAAACACTTATATCCACTGACTGTGTTATATCCAGTTATACATTTTGTGATTATAATATTTATTAAAATATCCTGATGATGGGAGAGATGTACGCTTCCGAAACGTCGATTTCTAATCGTCTTTTCACCTGGCTTGATTCCAAAGAAGATCTGGAACATATTCGTCGCCAGGAAAGCTTCAGGTTTTTTTTTAATAAAATATAGTTTTTCAGTAAACTAAAAAATTTGAACATCGGACTAAGTAAGCGTTCCTGAAGAGTAATGAGTTTTTGTATCGCAAATTTTAACTTTATTCTTATGCTTCACCTGCTATATTGACTCTGGTAGAGATAATTCGACTGTTTACAGAGATTATTCATGTCTAACAGTAAAAGGCCTACTTTTCAAGAACAAAAGTATCGTGTAATTATGTGTGTTTTCTTATGGTGTTGGATAAATATAATTTTTCTTAAATGGTACGAGTCAATCACTGAATCAATTGTCGTAAGCTGCTATACCAACAATTAAAACAAATGACTAGTCAACTCGATTTCCTCATATTGGGTATTAGCCAACGATGTTTGTGTCACACATCTAGGCGGCCTTGGCTTAGATTGCCTTATATTCCACAAAATAAAATTACAAATAATTTTACTATTTTATTATAGTTAAATTAAAAAGCATTAAGCCCTTTTAATGATTAGGGTAAGTGATAAAACATTATATGGTACTCAAAAGTTACTTATACACTGGCGGAAATTAACAAACCTTTCACTCGTGGATAAAATACGTTTTGATTCACTATGAACATGAATAACTGTTATCTGACGGTTCTGCTTGGAATAAAAGCCAATAAAGTTAGCGTGTGTTTCAACAAAGCTGAAACAATCACTTCAGTATTTACTCGTATACATACTAAAAGCACAAATAAAGCCATCGTTCTTACACTGCCATTATTTTACGGAATCCTCCCTCTCACTTATAATTAGAGCCCGGATTTGAAAGACAATCAAATGGTGAAATGAGCAAGCAAATAAGCACGAAATATGAAACAAATAAGCACCAAAAATAAGCAAATAAAATTTAATCATAAACGTATTGTTTGGTACAATTTTTACCTTACGCTTGTTACAGTACACGAGAGAGTTATCTTGAGATTTTCTTGAGGATACTCCTCGTTTTTTAAGGATCTCTCAACGTCACATGACGTTACTGGAACATGTGAAAAGCACCACAGTTCTTTTTGAATGAATTTCCCTTAGATATACGTTTCTGTACCACAAAGTTTTGTAGAAATTTTACAGTGTCTCGTATCCAGTATTTTTCATTGATACCTTACTCAGTTTCTCAACGGCAGTTTTAGCAATACTGTGAATCTCTGGAGACAACGTTACTGAAATTTCGTCTATCAAAGAAGTGAATGCTCCAAGGTATTATTTCGAGCTTCCAACTGTGTTATAATAGTGGGTTTTTGAAGAAACGGTTATGAATGTACTCTATCTTATCTTGGATGCCAATATTAACAAAACATTCTTGTGCTGTGGCGATGTTGCTTGTATCTTCTGCATCTAAGGAGTACAACACTATTATTTCATTGAAATGTTCTGCGTAGAATGACACAACCTTTAACCAAGAAGCCGATCGAGTTAGAACTGGCTGAGGAGGTAAAGACAAATTTGGAAGGACTTGATGACTTTTTAACACTATCGGTGACAGTACAAACACTTTCTTTACGCTAGAGACAAGAAGATCGACGTTTTTACATCGGCTCCTAACTCTTTCAGCGAGACGATGTAAACTGTCTGAAGATAAAATGATGGCTAGGAGTGAACATTTACGTTTTAAATTAATATGATTTGGATAAAATAAGGTATTTTAATTAAAAAGCATAAAATAAGCAAGCAAAGACCATATTTCAGCAAAAAAGCATTTATAAGCATTTCGCTTAGAAATCCGGGCTCTACTTATAATTTTTCTTGGACAATTTAATTCAGCTTTCCGTTCGCTGAACTTAGTTACAAATTATCGTGTGGTATTATTAAAGATAGCAATGGCGCCACTGTTATACTTTTGGCCAGGACTTACGTGTTCCACACGATGACTATTTTTGCAGCATCCTTCACCACATAAACCACAAAACCAAGCAGTGTTACCGTTTAACATTTTTTTGGTTGCCCTCGGCAAATCTGGAACACACGCGATGTTACTCATGCGGGCGGGCGATCTGCGTTCAAGTGTTGCCAGCGACCAGCATGCACTCCTTTCAATTCAGCCAAGAGAGCTATACAAAACACTACGTACATAATCCGAATATATTTTTAAATTAGATTACATTACATCAGGTTTATTTGCATTCAGTGAGTCCACTAGTAGCCACAAAGGCCTGTGATCATTGGACATGCTGAGAAGGTGTACAGTTTAATAACATATATAATTGAATACAAAAGACATATTATGTAAAGGCAATAGGAGAAACAAGGCAAAGATAATTAGAATGTTACAAAATCAAACAATCCCCTCCAGGCTATACCGGAGTCGTCCTTAATTTATATCGCAATTTAAATAGAAGCACGTGTACGTGTGCGACATTCATTGGCTGTTTAGACTAGTATCTCTCTGCGGATGAAAAATATAGTTCGCATATCATTTTTAAGGACTTCACATCTAATGCAATATAACAGTGTGATCCATATAAACCTGAACCATTTCAATAGGCTATAACTTCCCTTTGAAAGCTCGTACAATGTAGAAGTTTGTTTTAATGATCTCAGTGGCTCTGGGAGAATTGACACCACTGACAGTTGCTGACAGTTGACAGTCTGAAATGTCTTAATTTTCTTTGATACGACTCTACACACTGGGTATCTTCAATACATTTGTGGATCACCTGGATGGTATCGAATTGAGAGAAGGTTATTTCCAGCAAGATGGAGCAAAGTACTACATGGCAAATCGAGAAGGCGTATCGGAAAAAAAATCCGCAACACAGAGATGTTTATTACTGTGCTGCTCGAATGGTTACCCTGGCTTTATCTTTGTTAACAGAAGCCTCTCAGATAATGCACCGATTACTCCACGTGGACATAACATCTATCTGTCATTTGTAATTCGTGCTCATTCCATTGGCGTAAGTGATGCGTTCATTGGTGCTTAGCACAAGGCCGGGAAGCGCGGCAGTTCCCCTCTCACTCTTTCAAGAATAATTAGTGCGTTATCTGAGAGGTATCTATTAACAAAGAGAAAACCAGGATAACCATTCGAGCAGCAGGATAATACCTCAACTTATCGCACATACACGTTGAGTCCAGTGTATGTATAGTCTGTTCAGATATAATCATGTCTTCTGGACAGTAATACATCGGCAGGCGCGAGAAAACATATAGACACACGCAGTTTCCAATTGCTCTATTTGTGTTTCGTAATTTACTGTACATCAACTTACTAATATTTCACTCTTTTAATCGACCAGATAAAATCCGATAAGGGACGATCGCAGCGCTGGTCACCTGAAGGTCAATACGCCTCAACGCTCTGTCGAGTAATACCATACATCTAATGACACCACGGAACTTGTAACTAGTTTCTTTGATAATCGAATAATCTCAAAAGGTCTGTGGTCCCCCAGATCCCCTGACCTGACCTAACCGGATTTTTCTTATGTAGGCATCTAAAAATAGTGTGTACAAGAATAGGCCACGGACAATTGATGTTCTCTGGGAATTCATTCGAACCAAAATAAGTAACATTAGCGAGGATACTCTCCGTAAAACTTCAGAGAATATGGTGAGACGGGTGCAAACATGTATAGATGCTGGTGGGGGACATTTCCAACATTTTCTCTGAGATGTAAATAGTGTAACGTAATCTCCCAATTGTGTATTATATTCTCCCAAAGTTACACGTGTGTCCTATTATTAGTTCAAAAGTTATAGGCTATTGAAATGGTTCAGGTTTATATGGATCGAAGAATATAAACAATATCACATTATTACAAATGTAACAGTCAAACAGTAATTAATTGGTATTTTATATGGTAAATGTAAGCGTAATTTGTATGTATTAATCAGAGTGCACGTTGCGCTTGCGCAGTTTAAAAGAAAGTGGGAAGACAATCAGTTTAAAACATGGCGGCTTCTGTGCAATATGTAAACATTACAGAGGGAAACATTTAAAAAGCGGCGAACAACAAATTATATTGCGAATTGTGTGAAAAATCCCCAACCTTAGCAATTGAGGAGACGTTGTTAATTAGCAGAATTAACGGGTGTTTCAATGACAAGTGAGGTTGTGAAAACGAGCGAGCTTTCCACTCAACGAAAACATCGAAGAAAGAAGTCAGTTGTGGAAGGTGAATGTGATGAATTTGTTAAAAGTGGCGAAGGAATTATCAAAGGAAAGTTCAGTAAAAGGGAAGTTATTTAAGGAATTCGTACATTGTCAGATTCCAATTAGGTACCTAAACTTTTTTTTCAGTTGTATGCCAGTAGAAATTTCAAGTAATTGCCAAAGTGGCTACACGCAGTTATTTAGCACTGTTATTCCGCAGAAAGATCCGTGCCTTAATTTTTAATAGATAAATGAGGTGAGTTTATGTCATGAAATCAAATATTTGAGCAATTTTTGTAAGCATTCAGTCAGCTTTTAGCGTACAGAAGGAAAAATACATTGCAACGAGACAAATCTTTGCATTAAATCTTAACGTAAAAGTGCTATCACATAACCTACTCAAAACATCGAAAACGACAAAGCAAAACTTTTCAAGTTCGACACATGCTCTACACGTGGTTGATAAAATGGCGCGACTGTTCCCTTCAATCTCAGTCGGCGGAGTAATACATTTTCCCACTTTGTTTACATCACCATATAAACTAAGGACTGCTGCCGTATGGCAAATGTTTATGCACAAATACAATTTGG
The DNA here is from genome assembly GCA_030765055.1 of Mantis religiosa. NCBI lineage: Eukaryota > Metazoa > Arthropoda > Insecta > Mantodea > Mantidae > Mantis > Mantis religiosa. The sequence goes on from CM060959.1 coordinate 95,903,065, forward strand.
TAGCTTCATTTTTTATATTTTCAGTTGACTTTTGCCAGTAAGACTCAACATTTTATACTGGGTTTGAAATGGATAGCATTTATTGCCAGTTCTACAATACACACACACACACACACACACACACACACACACACACACACACACACACACACACACACACACACACACACACACACACACACACACACACACACACATATATATATTCATAGCTTTTGAACAGACTTCAAAGGTAAATCGGCAATGATTTGTCATTAGGAGAGCTAGATTCTACTTATAGAGCGTTATCAGGATAGTTTGTCATCTAGATACTCTTTTACAAAATAAAATGTTTTGAGTATAGGACTCTCCAGCAGGGATTTTAATAATTATCCATTTTTCGTTTAAAATCATTAGAAGGAGTCTTAACTATCTCGATGGTTTGATAGTGCACACCTTTTTGAAAAGTTTAGCTCTGGGATGATGAATGTTACACTTTTGTCTAGTTTTATTCTATGAATTTCATTATTTGTTATAAATGAGACTCGACTGAAAATAAAGAACTTTAAAAATACGAAATGCTGCACTTGGAAGTACCATTCGAATACTCTTGAGTAAACGGTATGCAAACAAATATTTTTACTTCTATTTTATCAAAATGAGGGGATTATGCACCGAAACCTGTGGCTTATTCTGCCTAAGCCCCAAGATCGGCATCCCCGGGAAGAAGGGTGAGGCGAGAGGTGACAAGGGGCGGTGGAACCAAGGAGTCACGACAGTTAAGAGGGCATACGTCCTACTATTTACTAGTTGGAAACTTCCCGGAGACCAGTACAACAGGTATCCCACCCGTCATGATCCGGAAATGGCCCACCAGGTCGGCCAGGAGAACGGCAACCGTGCTACCGAACGAGGAAATGGTTACCAAGGGCATATCATCCTGTCATGCAGCGCCGAGACTCCCGACGACACTTGTACCCTAAAAGAGACCATCAGATGAGGGATGATGTGAAGTGATAGTGGAGATGAATTGGAGGGACACGAAATTCGGGGGATGTTATTAATTTACTCAGTATTCGCCTGGTGACCAGGGAAACCCCCGAAAAACCCATAGGTCAGGTAGGTTGGCGATGGAAATCGAACCCAGAGGACACCGCCTGAGCCACCCCACACGGAAGGTAGTACTTAATAAAGCATTTCTACAAATATTTTGATTTACTTTAAGTAATATTGTATATTTTTCACGTTATAAAGGTTTTAATTTATGATTGTTAATAATTTTGAAATGCTATATAATTTTTTAATAATATTTTTTAAATTATAATTAATTGTAAGAATATTTTATAATTTTTTTTAAAATTAGGTAAATTAATAACTTTTATTTTTGAAATTTATGGTTGGTAATTAATTAATCTGTAATTGATAGCTCTGTGTGATTATGAATCTTTTGTTTGGTTAAATAGTAGTGCTGGATACTAGTACTAAAAGTGCCCGCCCATTTACTGAGAATTTTAAATTATATTTAAGTTAATAACTGGAAATCAGTATCAGAATATTTTTGTTTAAAATATTTTTAAGTTTGACAATTTTGGTAAATTTTTAAATTAAATTTATAAAATTTTGAAAGGAATGGATTAGAAAAAAATTAAATTTTTAAATATATTTTTGACATTTAATTTGTTTTATGTTTGTTTATTTTTAGAAATGTGGTGTGAATTTTTAGATTTATGAGAGAAAATTTTAAAATGTTTGTTAAAGTTTTATTTTTTATTTGTTATTATTTTATCTTTATTTATAATCTGTAAATTGTGCATGTTTTGTAGATGTTTTTGATTTTAATAAATAAATAAATAAATAAATAAATAAATAAATAAATAAATAAATAAATAAATAAATAAATAAATAAATAAATAAATAAATAAATAAATAAATAAATAAATAAATAAATAAATAAATAAATAAATAAATAAATAAATAAATAAATAATGAATGAATGAATGAATGAATGAATGAATGAATGAATGAATGAATAAATAAATAAATAAATAAACAAAGAAATAAATAAATAAAGTCTGAATATTGACTCCGGATTATGAAATTAGAAAATAAGTATATAGAATGATTAACGTTTTTAAGAATAGTTTGTGCAAGAGTGAGGAAAGAATATCACGTGAGTGGGCATATAAGATTATTTAATTATTTTCTACAAACTTAGTCATATTTTTGGAATGCATTGGCCTCAAAAAGTCTGTGTACTATGATATACTCTCCATATCTAATGCGAAGTATTAAGGTTTTATTTGAATGATTGTAGCATAGTTAAGCAATTGATAATACGTAGAAAGTTAGTGACTGTTACGCATGTGGCATTGCTATTAAAGCTAACAGGAAGAAAACTATTGTATAGAGCCGGCGAATACCAGAAAACAACTGAAAGTGAACAACAGTTGGCGAGTTCAAACGGTTAGAAAACAAGATAGGTGCGAAGAGCCGTAACTGCTTAATGTTTACGTCGATGCTCTTCATTAAAAGAAACTGGACTGGAGTACAAGGAAAGGTTTGGTCCTTGAGACATATCCCGTAGTCAGACACGGCTCTTTTCAGAACGACATGTAACGTTTTGAGCGGAGCACGCTCTAAATATGGGCAACTCGGCGCCTTCTCTTACTCCCACGCTGTTACACACAATACTGCCCAATCTCAGCTGCTTTAACCTTCATCACTAGATCTGTAACCCATTTTGTAAATAGGCTAACCTGTTCCCATCTCTTATCACGTGATTTACTCTACCGGGGGAAGATATTATGATGTCTCTAATTGGCTGAAGTCGTATATGAATAAATTTCTACTAGATGGAAGCAGAGTAGCAAAAAACTCTACTCTAGCCAATGAAGGATGTGGTCCTTCAATATTTGCGATACCTCGATACTCATGATACTTGCATGGTGTCGACATCGATCAATACTTCAGAAATTTCGCTCGGTACTTTTTCGATATTTCAGTAGTGATTCTGCGATGATTTTATTTTAAAATTACAAATTATTATTACCCCAAGTAGATCATTGCAAAGACCGAGACATTTCCAGGAATGTGGTACCTGTACAGTAACATTATGTAAGAAAATAATCGCGTGTCAGATTCAGTGACAGTTAACAGTTCTCAAGAAGAAATCACTGCATATCTCAACGACGATTTGTCACCTCCACTTTCTAGTACACTGGATTACTGGAAAACAAATTCAAAATTTCCGCTACATGTTTGTGTATTACACCTGTAACAGTTTTCTCTGAAAGACTATTTAGCACAGCAGGACTTAAACGTAACAGAAAAAGAAGTAGACTTGACCCCAAAAGAGTCAAAATGCTAGTATTTTTGAACAAAAAGTTATAAAAGTGGACTGTTTTCCTTTTAAATGTCTAATGTACAGTTTAAAAATAAGAACACTGATGGTTTTAAGATTTTTCTCATTAAATATGTGCACTTATTTAATTTTATTGGCATTACACAGGTCTCCCAACATTCTATTTTGTATTGAAACTAGAAGTAGAAAAACTATGGTATCGTGGAAAATAGCACGTATCGGTATCGACCAGGTATCAATAAAAACTGGTATCCAGCCATCCCTAGCATAAAGTCGACTGTCATTACTTTATTTACCACTTACCAATAGCAATGTATTACACTGTAACCAAAAATTCGGTATTATTGAGATTTCACTGGAAATAATATATGTCTGAATGAATTAAGAAACAAAAAAGAAAAAAACAGTATTATAAAAACGTCGTGTATAAAAATGCCGAACAAAAATGTAAGTATTAAGAATAAACTAAACACTTTAGAAACACTTCAACATTACTTATCTGTATTTAATATCCTCTGGAACCGGTTTCGAAACTCATCCGTTTCATTTTCAACATACCAACTTACTCAACGGATAAGAAACAGAAATAAGCAATAGTGAAGTTATGTTGCCGAAGTGTTTAGTTTATTCTTAATACTGAGTTTCCTTCACTGTCAGCAGCTTCAGTTTTTTCACATAAAAATTAAAGTGTTTAGTGAGCAAACATTTTGTTTAATTACGTCCTCCAACGTTAAGTCATATCGGACGATGAATGAAATTATGTTCAAATGATTCCAGGGTCCATAGAGCTTAGACTTACCGGTCATGCATCTTTCAGGATAAGAGAAAACCTTATCACCCTGACCGTTATTAGAACTAGGAACCTCTTGAACGTGACACTACCACCACGATACATAGTGGGGTAAATGTCCTCCAACGTTAAGTCATATCGGACGGTAAATGAAATGATGTTCAAATGAGTCCAGGTTCAGTAGAGCTTAGACTTACCGGGCATGCATCTTTCAGGATAAGAGAAAACCTTATCACCCTGACCGATATTAGAACTAGGAACCTCTTGAACGTGACACTACCGCCGCGATACATAGTGGGGTAAATGTCCTCCAACGTTAAGTCATATCGGACGGTAAATGAAATGATGTTCAAATGAGTCCAGGTTCAGTAGAGCTTAGACTTTCCGGGCATGCATCTTTCAGGATAAGAGAAAACCTTATGACCCTGACCAGATTAGAACTAGGAATCTCTTGAACGTGACACTACCACCACGATACAGAGTGGGGTCAATGTCCTCCAACGTTAAGTCATATTGGACGATGAATGAAATGATGTTCAAATGCTTCCAGGGTCCATAGAGCTTAGAGTTAACCCACATTCATCGTTAGTATAAGGGGCAAAAACGGGAAAAACCTTATCCAGCTTACTCACCCTCACCGAGATTCGAACTCACGACTTCTTGAGCATGAGGTAGACATGCTATCGCCTGAGGCGGGCAAAACTTGACGTTCACATAAGTTTTACATCGCACAACGAAACAACAGGAAGAAGGTCAAGAAAATTTCTCAATTTTAAAATGCTCTTTACATATAAACATAACCGAAAAATATTCTATATAAAAAGCTGAGAACAATCATTTTTAATATCAAACATATTCAAGTTTACTCCAGACTTCCAGATTTTGAGGAAGGCAGGAAATGATTCTGATTAAAGAAAAGCTGCCAAACACCCCTCCGGGTTTAGAACCCAGGACACCAGAGCACCAGAGCAAAGTTTAATGATTTACATGTCTCTATCTGACCTATATTTCGTTACGTTCTCTAACCTCATCAAAAACAACTGAATGTGTCATAAGATCTCCAAAGTTGATCTATCCTGAGCAGGGAGCGGAGCCTAATTATGTTGTCAGCACTGCTCATTATAAACACGCGACAGCAAGTCATCAAATGACTTGCCGTTTCATTCTAACTTACTGGAACCCTATCATTATGTTAAATGTCACAAAAACAAGCCACAACTTTGGGTCCTGCCTAAAGGCAAACACAGCAATGTTATTTCCTTTCAGTTGTCTGCTCCATTCTTTCTCCAGGCATTTAATTGTAACACACATTTTCTGAATATTTTAGTTGGACTATTTCACTTCAATATCACGCGACCATTTCGGCATAGCAGGTGTTATTGTTTACCAGTACGTGCAATTGTTTTATCTTGGTGGCACCTCAGGGATCTACCAAGACTGAGTGTACCCCGAACCAGATCTCACAGCGGAAAAATCTCCACGACTGAAGTGGGAAACCGAGAGGGATCGCTCAGGCAGTTTCGTCTGTGGCCCTCATTCTGGAGGCCCGGGTTTGATTCCCGTGGCGTACCTAAACCGTGGCTTTTATCGGGGTTTTCCCGAGTCGCCAGGTGAATGCTGTGTAGGTTAATTACATCCTCTGAATTTCCTGCCCCTTCATTTCATCTCCACTATCATTTCACATCATCTCTTATCTGGTGGTCTCCTTCAGGGTAGAAGTGTTGGCGGGTGTCTTGGCAGGATGATATGATCCTGGTAAACACTTCCTCCTCCGTTAGGTCGGTCTCCTGTCTCCCAGTCGGCTTACTGGGTCTATCCTAACCATAACCAAAACATTTTTGTTATAAACTTGAACTTTCAGACTTACACTTTTCTAATTGGGAAGTCGTTACTCTGTTTTTCTCCTTAATCAACAAATAGCACGCAATTTCAAAGCTATACATAGCAACACTTTCTACTGTATTGTCAAAGGAAATGGTAAATGTAAATTTAAAGATTACCAGGACTAACGAAAGGTAAATATGAGAATAAATTTCTGAAAAAGCGTCTTGTAGAAGAGTCAGCGAGAAATTCACGTCAATGCATTTATTTTCACAGCATTCCTACCAATCTACTGAGAGAAACAACCCACGTTTTGATCCTAGTTTTCTTGAGGTTTTTAACATTTCAAAAGCCTTTATTTATACCAAACTGTTCTTCACTCCTTTGCAGTTACTAATCGTCTTACGCCACCCTTCAATGTCGTGTCCAAAGCAATGTTTGGCAAATGTTCGAGGATGTAACACGAGTACTTTGAAGGATATTCTATCCCTCCTTATTCTGAAGTAAGTGTAAACATAACACTCTTGGACCAAAGCGTTTATTTACTTAAGGGCACAAGGGTGTTATGTTTACATTCACTTCAGTTCTGATGTATGCACGCATTCTGTTGAAACAAGTTTAACAGCTTTAAGACTATTTCCTTGCCGTTCATTAGCGCTGTCATTTTGTTTTGAAAACCCTACAATTTATGCCCTGTCGCTTTTACACTTTACCGCTACCTAGGACTGTTTAATAATTTATGTATATTATATAAAATTCAAACTTTCATAGGCAAACTTACTAAAATATCCCGTGCCAACTGAGTAGAGTAAACTCTTTTTTATTATATTCTGTTCATAAAGCTTTTTTCTCAGATATCTAAAATGCATTGTTTACTCACAAGTTTGGATTTCCTTATTTAGTAACTTTTTTATTAATCTATTTCTAAAACATAATTGAAGACCATTTAATGGAAGATGATGTATAATTTCCTAATTTTCTGTAAACGTTTTATTAAACGATAAATGTTTTAGCACTTGGTCCATTTTAAACAATTCAGATGTTGTTTATTAGTATTTGTAATGAAGTATACAAGTTGAAATAAAGGAAAAGTACTTCAAAGAGCCTCCTGTGCTATGAATCCAAGAAACGGAAGAAAGAAGGGTATAATTTCCTATTAAAATGCAATTAAACAGATTATTTTAGGATTTTCATTAATATCATACCTACGTGTTTTAGTCAATTATGGCCAGATTAGACGTCCATGTCTGAAGTGTGATGAGTGTTTTGCCTCACGTTCAAGAGGTTCGAGTAAGAATCTTTTTAAGACCTATTTCTGATATCTCAGTTACATCTCAACATTTTGATTTCCACTGACATGTTCAAGGATTAGTCAGTTTTAAGACATACTGCAGACTAACCCTCGGGTTTAAAGCCAAAGAATATACTATGGCAGCATGTTTTGATTTCACTGAGGCGTTTGATAGGACACGACGGCCTTTTTTTACACACTCTATGGCAATGGCTTTCCAATTTATTTTCTTTGCTTGATTACGAGTTACCTTCAGGATCGCCAATCCTTTATACGGCTTGGAGCACCCGCTCCACATCCCGAACAATACGAGCTAGTGTGCCTCAGGGTAGCACTCTTACTCCAATTCTCTACAGGATATATACTGATATGCCAAAATCTCTGCGGCAAGCACTGGTTGACAATACAGTGATATTTTTCTGTGATTTGTCCATTGGTGTTACATCTGTAATCTTACTTAGTAAGTAATCTTATCTTAGCTAGTCATTTCCCTTCGTTGGTTTTCTGGATAACGCGATGCTCTCAATGCCAGCACGCTTCAGATGAAGGTCTTAACTTTATGGAGGCCTCTGGGAAACTTTCAACTCTACGACATGGAACAGTTACATGGAGCAGTGAAATGTCTGAGCGTGTACAGTGTTTCCCAATCAATCCAATCTCGCAAACGCCTAATCTTTATCCCAACTTTGTGCAGATGCTGACAGCGAGCGGTCGGTATAAGCGCTACAATGCTTCAGTGATTTACAGTTGTAAAATATACGAGGGTGGGTCAAAAAGTAATGCCTCCTGTTTTTTCTCTTTTAATTGCCAAGAAAATTGAATCCAATTTACATAGCTTGAAAACTACAACATTGACGATTAATTTGTCACTATTCAATATAATCTCCGTCCTTTTCCACAGTTTTGTCCACCTTTTAACTAGGGCATGTATTCCAGTGTGGTAAAGCACACGGTCTTGTTTCCTAAGTCATTGACGCACGGACGTTTTCACAGCCTCATCATCTTCAAAATGAATCCCACAGTGAGCTTCTTTTAGTGGCCCGAACAGATGGAAGTATGATGGTGCCAGGTCAGGGCTGTATGGGGGCTGAGGTAAGACTTGCCATCCCAATTTCTCAATTTCTGCAGTGGTGTAACGCCTGGTGTGTGGTCTTGCATTGTCATGCAAAAGAAGAACATCCGCCATAGTTTTTGTTGGGCGAACTCGGCGAAGACGTGCTTTCAGCTTTTTGAGAGTTCTGACGTATTGGACAGAATTTATTGTGCATCCCTGCTCCAAAAAATCAATCATAAGCACACCCTCTGCATCCCATAACACTGTCGCCATAACTTTCCCTGCCGACCGCTGAGTTTTGATTTTTTTTCTTCGGTGACGTTGTGTGGTGCCATTCCACTGACTGCCTCTTTGATTCAGGTTCAAAAAAAATGAACCCACGTTTCGTCTCCAGTAACAATTTTTTCCAGAAACTCCTCTCCCTCCAAATTGAAGCGCTGCAAGTGTTTGGAGGCTATTGTTTTCCTTGTTTCTTTGTTTTGGGCGGTTGACATTCTTGGCACCCAACGTGAACAAACTTTTGAGTAACCCAGTTGTTGAATAATCGTCATCACACTGCCTTTACTGAGGGAGGTAATGCGACACAATTCACCTGTTGTTACCCGGCGATCACCACGAATGATGTCATCGACTCGCTGAATGTTGCATGGAGTCACTGCAGTCACCGGCCTGCCACTTCACTTTTCATTTGCCAATGGTGTTTGCCCTTCAGCTTCGTTACAGCGACGGACCCATCGTGTAACAGCTGACATCCACCGTTGCATCACCATACACACTTTTTAGCCTTTCGTGAATGCGAATTGTCGTTTCACCTTCCGCAGTCAAAAATTCAATCACAGAACGCTGTCTACGAATGTCGATGTCAGCCATTTTGCAAGAGGATGCAGTGCTTCCACCTGTTGACTTAGGAAGTTACTACTGCAGGGGACTGGAGAAGAAGGTTTGTGGAATTGCGCCAAATTCAAACTTTTCACATAACTTACGTATTTAAGGAAAAAAATAGGAGGCATTACTTTTTTAACCACCCTAGTAATTTTCGTTGTGTCATATAGAAGGTACACAGTTTCCTCTAGATAGGCCAACGATTCTTGTTGTTTCATGTTAAGGTGTCAAAAATAAGGAGTGAATCTAAGTTACTTTTTTTTTTTAATTTACGTCCTCCAATGTTTAAGAGTTATCGGACTATGAATGAAATGGGTGAAATGATGTTCAAACGACTCCAGGGTTCATGGAATATAGGCTTACCGGACATTCATCATTAAGGATAAGGGAAAACCCCGGAAAAACCTTATCCAGATAACTCGTCCTTACCGAGATTCAAACTCGGGACCACTTGAACGTGAGGCAGACACACTACCACCTACGCTACAGAAGTAGTTAGGGAATTTTTAATGATGAAAGAGTTATCAAAATAGGTTAGGTATTTTATAGACACACGCACATACAGATGTTTCTGTTTTTACGAAATGTATACATTAAGAGTTTTTCTATGACATGGTTTTGGACGTGGTCGGCGATTAGCAGGCAACGGTACGAAAGAGGAAATATGTTTGTATTTGCAAGAAGCAGTTAGCCCTGGCATTTCACGAGCAAAATCAAACAATGCCGGCCGTTCATGTATGCAGTGTAAACAAAGAGGAGGTGCTATTTTTATTAGCTCTTGTCATCTTCACATAACTCAAGTGTACTGCTGCGCACGTGAAGCTTATTTGCATTCTTTCCTTAACCAGTTGCAGCGCCGCATTAGTGCACTGAAAACAGCAAGGTATGCCGACAGAAACCGGAAGAAGTGGCCTTACTACATAGAGGTTGCTCATTACTGTGTAGATAAATGTCATAATATACAATAATATTTGTTTTTATACTTTCCTTTTTAAATGGCATTTTCTCCAAACTACATTTTCTTTCTGATAAATACCTCGTTTGCTCTAGAAACACGTCTGATTTATGATAGCAAACTTACAGAGGTAAAGCGCAACAACGTCATGATAAGTCCTGGGCCTCATAATAAAACAAAATATTTTTTTCTTTATTTCTCAATATAATCTTCAGAAAGGCCAATGCATTTGTCATATCGCTGTTCTAATTTAATTAAACCATATCCTTAGTGCGATTGATCATGGTCCTCAAAATAGCTGTTTACCGCATCAACGACCTCCTCGTTGCTGTGAAATCTTCGTCCTCCAATACATTTTTTGAGGTTGGGGAGCAGGTGGTAGTCACTGGGTGCTAGATCTGGCGAATAGGGTGGATGTTCAAGCGATTCGAACTTTAATTCGCACATTTTTCACATTGCAATGACTGAACGATGAGCCGGAGAATTGTCGTGAAGAAACAATATTTTTTATTTGCCAAATGAGTCTTTTTCTTTTCACCTCGTCACTCAAAGGTTGCAGTAAGCTAGCACCAGTGATAGTTTCACCCTTTTCCAAAGAATCAATCAAATTAATTTCTCTGCATCCCAGAGAGCATTCGATATAACCTGTTAGCTGACAAAATTAACTTTGCCTTTTTTGGTTTACCTGGCGCAATCCACTGTTTCGACTGTGAGTTACTTTCTGGAGTGTAGTGATGTATCCAAGTTTCATCCATGGTAATAAGTCATCTCCAAAATTTACTGGGATTTTTACGGAAGAGCTTCAAATTCGTAATAGCAGTTTTTCTTTGTTACTTTTGTTCAGGTGTCCACAAACAGGAATCCATCTTGCACAGACCTTGTGAAACCCCAAAACATTACTTAAAATATTACCTGCGCGTTCTTTTTATATGTTTACAGTCTCTGCCATCTCAAACAACTTTAATCTGCGGTATTCCAGTACTAAACGATAAATTTGTTTCAATGATCTCTGAAGTTGTGACTTCCACAGGGCGCCAAGAGCGAGGCTCATCTCTAGTGCTCGAACGTCCCATTTTAAACTCTACGGCCCACCTTTTAATCATTTTATATGAAGGAGCAGGGTCTTTCAGTGTACTGACAATTTTCTCCTGATTTCTTTAGGTGTTAAGACTTTCAAATGGAAGTATTTAATCATTGCTCGTTTTTGCAAATCCTCCATTTTCGTAAAACCTCTACGTGTTGTTTAAAATGCTGTCATTCAAAAGCTAAACAAGCTATTGATCTATAACTATGGATACAAGCTAGTCTCGAGTTAAACCATATCACTCTATCTTCAAACACCTCCCTAATGGACTCCTCTGCTGTATGGAGAGCAGCAGAATCTTGTTGGGCCGAGTATACGTCTACCGCTAACAGCACATCAAACTCTAAATTTACGATCATAAGGAGGGGTTTCTTAAACGCGATGTGGATTTTCAAAGACCCAGTACCGACTGTTATGAGTGTTGACACGACCACTGAGGTGAAACCTCGCCTCATTGGAATAGAACAGAAGTGCTGGATCGATTATACCGTCATTCACTGATGAAAGAAACCATTCGTGTTACTGTGCCACCTTGTTAAAAATCATTGACACTAGTACACTTATATGATTTTAGTTTTAATAATTTAGTTGCTCTATGTGCAGAAGACTGAGATTCTCACCTGTTGTACAAATTTTGTGATGAATTTGAAAGTTAAAAATACGTACCCATACGGTCTAACTTTTCCTCTGTTAACACTGTCCATTTACAATTTCAATTTTTGTTTGTCACAGAATAAGTGGTTTCGAATTTCTTCACAATCTCGTGAATTGTAATTCTGAAAGGAGGCACTTCACCAGGGAACATTTGAATATACTCTCTGCGAACTTGGCTTGGTGATTCCATTTACAATAACTTTTACACACGACAATGCGTTCCTCTATAGTCAACACCCTGTTCATCTAGGTGGGCGGTACAATTCTGCCGAGTGGAGTATACACCGCTAGCCCCCGTGCACAACGGCAGCCGGTAGTGGGAAAATCCAGCAAGAACGCGGGAGAGGCGAAATGCCCTGTGTTCCGTTAGGTTTTAAATGAAGACCTTTGTATTCCCGCAACCCCTTCTTCTAGTCACAGTTGAAATCCAAATAATAAGTGCATACCTTACCATGGAGATTTGCATGCACTTTATGTTTCAATTTCCTCCGTAGCTAAAAATCAGATACAGTTAAATCAGCGATTACAGGGTCATAATCTGATACTTCTTGCCCTATCTTCAAAAACTGCCTGTATTAATTTGAATGACTCATCCATCAGCAGTATGTGTGGTAGCAGAGTCTCAATTTCCTCCGTGGCTAAAAATCAAATTCAGTTAAATCAGCGATTACAGGGTCATAATCCGCTACTTCTTACCCTATCTTCAAAAACTGTCTGTATTAACTTTAATGACTCATCTATCAGTAGTATATGTGGAAGCAGAGTCTTGCTGGAAAAATCTAGACTAACATTCAACATCGGTCAACTATTATGACACATGTGTCGTACATAAAAGTCATTTGCGGGAATGTGTAATCGTTTTGAAGCATCATGTGCAACTAAGCAGTTACTATTAGCACTAATTTAAAAACATGGAACAGAAAGGAAGGAAGCTATACAATATCTTTGGTAAAAGTGCTCTTGTAACCTCAACAAATTATCTGTAAGCACGTAATTCTTGAGTTATCTAGTATGTTGGTAGCATGTAGTGCCTGTTCCCTGCAACTAATAAAACATGGGCGACATATATACAGTACATTTATCACCCATTTATGACTCAGCTACTTTGGGCGTGGGTTTAAGCCAGCTGCGAAACTAGAAGCAACAGGTTCATATACTGCTTGTGTCAAGGTGTTTGACTAAGCTTTATAACCAAGTTTATTCCAGAGGAAAATAAAGTCGGAATGTTACTGTTCTCTACAAGACAAAAGAACGTTATTCTTTCTTCATTTATTTATGATCTTAAAGTACTATGAAACATATTGTCCGATTTACGTACTAGAGGCCGCCTCGGTAGTGTAGGTGACAGCATGTCTGCCTCACATTCAAGAGGTCCTGAGCTCGAATCTCGGTCAGGATAAGTTATAAGGGTACGGTTCTTTCTGGAGTTTTTCCTTATCCTGAATATGAACGTCAGATAACTCTAAGCTCTATGAACTCCGGACTCATTTTGAACATCATTTCAGCCATTTCATTCATCGCCCGATATGACTTAACGTTGGAGGACGTAAATTAAAAAAAAATTACCAGGCCCGGACTCCCTAAGTTCTACTCCAGAAACCGATATGCAATAATTACTTCTCTAACCATTATGATCAATTTTCTTGTACGTTCTACAGATAATTCATACAGCATGGAAAAATTATTTGTGTTTTGCGAACTATTTACAAATAAGTTAAAAGTTTTGTCTCTTCTGTATGTCGTGAGAAAATGAAAATTTGCACGCTATTTAAAGGGTCTTTGAACAAGAGGGTTTTATCTTTGAACTCAAATAAAGTGCGTTCGATAAATGATAGAATTTAATTAATTTTTATTTTATTTTGGAACATAATTAACGTCATTACGTGTGGAAAAGAACATCAGTTAAGTGACGCCGCGACTTCGTTGGGCTACGCCTATACAGCTCACCCAATTTTCAATGACAAGAACGTAAATTGGGCCCAATTTCACAAATAATACGTGTGATGTTATTCATAAGATCATTTACTGTTTCTGGCTTGTTGACACAAACTCGATATTTAACAAAAGCCCTCAAGAAATAATCCAACGGAGTTAAATCACATGATCTCGGGAGCCAGTTAACATCACCACGGGAAATGAAACCTCTGAACTTCTCCTTCAAAGGATCGATTGTTTCGAGAGCAGTATGACGTGTGGCACCATCTTGCTGGAACCAGATGTTTCTGAGATCCATATCATCCAATTGCGGCCAAAAATAGTCCCTTATAAGAGCCGGGTATCTTTGTGTATTGACAGAGCGAAAATATGATTCATTTTGATAATACATTTTCACAATTTCTACGTGTTTCTGAATGATGTAATGTCCCACGGCTATTTGTGAATAACAACTGCAACCACATGAAAAAAATGACTGCAGTAACTCATTAAGAACGCAGCTATCACATGTTAAGGATAGGACACTCTTATTTAAAGACCTTTTACAAAAGAAAATAAACTACGTCAAAAAAAAAATGTTATTCAGCTTACTGTAAACCTTCCATTTTTCGTCTAGATAAGCCAGAAGAATTATTTCAGATATCTTCCACACTTTCTTCCTAATTAACAAGCTTATGTTCTTCGTATTGAGCTCGACTTTTCAAACAGAAGCTCCAATTTGAAATTATCTGCTGTCTCCCAAGTGTCATGCGGAATAACCTACTGTCACTTTCCAAAACCATTTTATTTAAATTTAAGAAATTCTTGTTTTAATAACTTTAAAAAAAGCGACCATAGGAAAATCAATTTACGAGTATTTCCACAGCAACGGGCTATGGCGACCTAAGTCGATACTTAGTAACTCTACAGGTGGATCAGTAATTAGTTCTTATTGCATCTCCTGCAGTTCAAAAATGACAAAATATAGACTCTTGATACCTATATTTTTGATTTAGATACTGCAAAAGTTATGACATGTAGAGCCTCTTTTTTAAAACTTTCTAGTTTTCACAACTCCCTGTAACATTCTTGAGGCATTCAAAAGTGTGCCATTTTCTGTAATTTTTGAATAAATACTGTCATAACTTTATGAGTTAAGTTAAATAAATCTTGGGTCTTTATTACTTTTTCTAGTTGTATAACTTTGTAAAAGCTTAGTGACTTTACAGTTAATTTTTAGGTCATAAAATCCGGGTCATGGTGATTATTATACAAAGGCGCTATCTCTATGATAGCGCGCCTGCTCATATTCCGGAACCACCAAGTTAAAACGAATAAAGAATTTTCTTCCCTCGAGGTTACTCCACAATTTCAGAACCTGAATAAGAAGAACTCCTTGGTTCTATGGCTGCCGCGGTCATTTTAGCACCACTTTATTCTGATCCTGTCGGTAGAGCACCTTCTACTATGCAAGGAATCTTGCGGTCTATTCCCGGCTGGCCACGGAGAAAATATTCCAAATTCCGGTGTGTGAAGGTGAGTACGCTTGTGTGTGCTTATCTTATGATTATATTTTAATAATCAGTTCAGCAATAGTTCACGACTGACGTTGGGTAAATCCCTGGACGGACCTGCCACTTAATATGCCTAATTATAAGACCGTTGATTTGCAGTCAAAACAGCTACATAGCTCCAAGATATGTTCTAAAATGAATAAGACTTTTTAAAAAAAAAAACTAGTATTTTGATTTCTACAATCTGTTTTTACAAAGGCTTATTCTTCTATTTAGTGTATATACCACCTGATGATGAATAAACTTTCATTGTTCATTTACACATTTCGTAATAGGTATATATGATGACTGAAATTCCTGGCTCTTTGGATGGCGAATAGCGAAGAGAAAAGCATAATCATTTGTAAATAACAAAGAACATCTCCCAAATGGTTAATGCTATGTTTAAAGTGTGTGCCATAAAATATGTATCTACAATTTTAATTAAAATAGTAGACACATATTTTAGAGGACACACTTTAAACATACTGAACTTATGTTGGACATTTCGGCGACTTTTCCAGGGTCCTTTTCCTTAAAAAAAGGAAAGAAAAAAAGAGAGAGAGAATTTAATTAATTTGCCTTCGGTATTAACTATTCCGTTGAAAATTCCATTATCTAACATTTCTGCTCCTCAGGATATATCTACATTTTATTCATAACTCCAGCATTGAAAGCTCAGTGATTATGTTAGATTGAATTGGATAATGCTACGGACGGGATTCCGCATGGAGTTCCAGTCTTGATCTAATACACCTATGCTCCAAGTGGGTCATCCCCGGGAGGAAGGATGAGGCGAGAGGAGACAGAGGGCGCCCATCCCAAGGAGCCACGACATTGCAGAGGGCCGAGTTCCAGCACTTTACCAGTTGGAAACTCCCCGGCAGGCCAGTACAACCGGTATTCCAGCCACCATGTTCAGCAAACGACCCACCAGACCGGTCCGGAGACCGTCCTACCGGAAGGGAAAGTGTCTACCAGGAGTATATCATCCTGTCATGCAACGCCGAGACACCCACCGATACTTCTATCTGAAAGAGACCACCAGATAAGAAATGGTGTGAAATGATAAAGGAGGGAAGGAAACACGGGGGATTTAATTAATCTACATCAAGTGAATCTGACTTTTCGAAGAAACATGATAAAATCTATGATTACACTTTGGAAATGCCCGCCTCCGCAGCGTAGGTGGCAGCGTGTCTGCCTCACGTTCAAGGGGTCCTGAGTTCGAATTTCACACAGGGTGAGCTACCTTGATAAGTTTTTTCCGGGATTTCCCGTATCCTAAAAGATAAATGTCTGGTAACTCTAAACACTGTGTAGCCTGGACTCATTTGAACATCATTACATTCATCGTCCGATATGACTTGACGTTGGAGGGCATTGGCCCATCTCTGGATCGTGGTGGTAGTGTCAGTTCAAGAGGTCCCTAGTTCTAATCTCGGTCAGAGTGATAAGCTTTTCCCTTATTCTGAAAGAAGAATGTCTCTTAACTCTCTAAGCTCTGCTTACCCTGGACTCATATGAACATAATTTCATTCATCGTCCGACAAGACAACGTTGGAGGAAATTGGCTCGTGTCTGTATCGAGGTGGTATTGTCACGTTCAAGAGGTCCCTAGTTCTAACATCGGTCAGGGTGATAAGGTTTTCCCTTACACTGAAAGAAGAATGTCAGTAACTCTAAGCTCTATGGGCCTTGCATTCATTTGAGCATCATTTTGCACATTTTATTCACCTTTGATATGATCTAACCGGTTAGAAGGACCTTAAAACTATTTAAAAGGAAAAAACGTTGTAGAAATCCATATAAAATATTAAAACCATTGGTGAATTTAGTGTATCTATTTGGTCTTGAATGAGACAAAGCAATGATATCTCTCATCTAGAATCACTTTTGAAATAAAAGATTTTATTAAAAGGTAATAATTATTTTGAATTTTTATATAAAAACTGAAGCATCACAGATGCCTGGTGATCTGGGAAAATCACCGAGGAAGCCCATGGGTTGGATATACAGGCTACGGGAAGCAAACCCAGACCTCCCGGTCGGGATGGTCTTTAACAAAGAATGCGCACATTTTTATCCAGAGGGCCTATATAGAATTTTTTTGTTAAATTTAATATTTCCTCTATCTTCAGTAAGTAATATAAAAGGTAATAAACATTACTGCATATCTCGTTTTATTCTACGAGAATTCACAATTTCTTTTCTACTTCTCCGCCAGACTCCAGTTGAAAATGCTGTGTAATAAAATGCAATTAGCAGTATACGACATGCTTGAAAATAACCGGTATTACCTACCGCATCTGCACAACCCGTGTTTTATATCCAGATACTGCAAAGAGTAAATAAAGTAAATAGGTTATTTGGACCGCTCCAGATTGGCAGCTTCGATATACCGCATTAACATACAATGTTGCGGAGCAGTGATGTGATTATTGTCTTTTCCTCTGCAGACAAAGAAACAGAAATATATCTCCGAGACAAAGAGGATCTCTCACAGGTGTGTGCTGTGCCATTTCAACAGTTATAATTGGCATGAGTGCACTTTTTCTGTACCGTCTGTTGCTTCTTCCAGGAATGACTTTAATTAGAACCTATATCCCTCGCATGTTGCACAGACAAGAATACAGTAAAACCTGCTGGAAGTCCTGTCCTACTTAGAAATCGCTACATGTCGGGAATACATGCACTTGCACATAAATACTTGTTGAATTATTACAACTCTTCTCAACTATATAACAGTTTAAGGATAAATATCTGACGTGTTACTTCACACAAGTTTTTCTACACACTATACTGTACGAGGTGGGTTCAAATTAAAACACCACCTATTTTTTTCAGGACTGGGACCAGATAGGAACGTTTTTTTTTTTTTAATATACGTGGACTCTTTGTGAATGTGTGACAAAGATGGCACCACTGTACAGTGCATAGAACTCTAGTGGCAGCCACGAGAGTTAGGACTGGTTTTGATAGTAAAAATGGTGACGTTTTCATTGCAAGAACAGCGTGTAACTATTCGTTTTCTCCATTTTCGTGGTGTGACACCTACTGAAATTCATCACCAGTTGAGTGAGACATGTGGTGATGGTACCATGGATGTGTCTAATGTACGTTCCTGGGTGCGACAGTACAATGAAGGGAGAACATCGTGTAACAATAAACCAAGACAGTCACGGCCTCGCACCAGTCGGTCTGACGACATGATCTAGCGAGTGGAGAACATTGTTTCGGAGGATCACCAACTGAGCGTTGCACACATCACCTCCAAAATTGGCATTTTCGTGGGATCTGTGCACAAAACCCTGCATCAAGATCTGAAATTACGAAAAGTGTTCTGCTAAAGTAATAGTTTAATATTAAGGATGAATTTGTACTGAATCAAGCAGGGGAATGGTGCCGCAGTAATAACTATAGCGCATGTATATACAGTGATTCCCAGGCATCTGTCAGTGTTATCGGAGATATATAACTGCATATTCACTTGCTACCAAAATAAGGAACGATATTATAACAAACACCAATCACGTGCGTATCACATGGGTTAAAGGCCACACAAGTATACATGGCAATGAGAGGGCAGATGAAATTGCTAAACGTTATGCAATCTCCCAAAAGGAATTCAGTTTTAAACAGTCTACAATCACAATTGTTAAAATAACATTGAAAAAAGAAATTGTTGAAATGTGGAACAGCACTTGGATAAATAGCGAAAAATTTCAAATCACTCCAAATTTATTTGTTCCTACTGTTAATGATCGTGTAAACTGCAAGTATTTTTCATCTAATTTTATTTTGACCCAGTTTGCTACCGGACATGGGAAATATAAAGCTTACTTTCGAAGATTCCATATAGACTCTCCTGATGAATACCTCTGTAAATGTGAAAGTGTTGATGAAAGTGTTGAACACTTAATATTTATACGTGAGCTTCATTCCAAAAAGATATAATCTTATTCAACATCTTTCATATTGTAATTGTTTAATTATTCTTTAAAAAATGTTGCACTTCAGGCTTTGAGCACTTAATTGGCCAAATTTTTAAAACTTTATAACTATTATCATGTTCAGTTATTTTGATCTTTGTATTTATGTGTTTTTGTAACTAAAACCTTAACATACCTTACTGGTAAAATAGGGTTGTTTCCTTTGGAGAATAAATAAATAAATAAATAAATAAATAAATAAATAAATAAATAAATAAATAAATAAATAAATAAATAAATAAATAAATAAATAAATAAATAAATAAATAAATAAATAAATAAATAAATAAATAAATAAATAAATAAATAAATAAATAAATAAATAAATAAATAAATAAATAAATAAATAAATAAATAAATAAATAAATAAATAAATAAATAAATAAATAAATAAATAAATAAATAAATAAATAAATAAATAAATAAATAAATAAATAAATAAATAAATAAATAAATAAATAAATAAATAAATAAATAAATAAATAAATAAATAAATAAATAAATAAATAAATAAATAAATAAATAAATAAATAAATAAATAAATAAATAAATAAATAAATAAATAAATAAATAAATAAATAAATAAATAAATAAATAAATAAATAAATAAATAAATAAATAAATAAATAAATAAATAAATAAATAAATAAATAAATAAATAAATAAATAAATAAATATATAAAATAAATAATGATATTTGATAATAAATAAGCATGGTTACAATTTCACTTTAGCTACTGTATCAATAAAATACAATCACTAGGCCTACAGCCCACCTCGGTAGCGTAATTGATAGCATGTCTGCCTCACGTTCAAGAGGTACCGAGTTCAAATCTCGGTCAGGGTGAGTTACCTGGATAAGGTTTTTCCGGGGTTTTCCCTTAGCCTTCAAGACGAATGTCGGGTAACTCTAAGCTCCATGGACCCTGGACTCATTTGAGCATTATTTCACCCAATTCAATCACCGTCCGATATGACTTAACGTTGGAGGACGTAAATTACAAAAAAGAAAACAAAAAGGTCTACATTTCACGTATATTAATTATTATGACACTTTTGGCTTCCTCCAAAACTTTGTCTGGTATAGATACCTTCTCTTGTTTCAATCAAGTTGTATTAAACATTATTTTTCTTAATTAGTATGAACCAATTCTCCTAAGTTGTTATATCAACAATTAAAACAAACGACTAGCCAACATCGATTTTCGCATATTAGGTATTAGCCGACGACACATATCCTTGCTCTAAATAGCCCTATATTCCAGAAAACAACATTAAAAATAATTTTAATATATTATTATAGTTTATTTAAAAAGTAGTAAGTCTCTTTTATGATTAGTGCAAGTGTTGGATTAAGTACTATGTGGTACTAGAGTTATACGCCCGTGAAAATTAACAAACCTACAACTCGCGGATAAAATACGTCTTGATTCACTATCACCATAAATATTATATTCGCCTTATTGTTTCTACGACGGTTGTTCAATAAAGAATGATCATAATTTTTTTACGGTCATAATTTTTTGCACTAAAATTCAATCTCATTAAATTCCGTTAGTTTAATGCGAAACAAACACGCCGTAGTAGTTCCATTGTTGGTGCTCCTGGTTTCTGCCTGTGAGAACCAGGCAAGTTTAGACATGTTCAGTATCGCCTACCGCTGCCATGGAGGTAACACGCGAGGAACAATACGCGGCTTTGAAATTCTGCTTTCGTCTCAACAAATCTTCAGTTAAGGCCTATACAATGTTACAGGAGGCCTATGGAGAGTCTGTTCTTCCCTACAGCACACCTCGAAGGTGGTTTAAAATGTTTAAAGAGGGGAGACAATCAATTTCAAAGGAAGGTGTACCCGGTGTTCCAGTTACTGCTCTTACGGAAGAAAACATCAACACTGATGCTGCCATTGTGAGATAGGATCGACGAATTACCTTAAGATCACTTTCTAAAATACTGCACTTTTCATTGGGTGCCACATTTCCGTGAAGCAGGCTGGATGCTGCACCACAATAATGCGCGGCCGCATATTGCCAATGTTGTTGCTGAATATCTTGCAAAAATCAACGTGAATTGCATCCCTCACCTTCCCTATAGTCCAGATTTAGCCCCATATGATTTTTTTTTATTCCCTAACTTGAAGAAATGCCTTCGTGGGAGGCATTATCCATAATCAGAAGTAGTGGTAAAGGCTGCGGAGGCGATTTTGAAGGATCTCTCAAAAATGGTTTCCAGCATGTCTTTGAAGACTGACGGAAACGCTGGGACAAGTACATCGCATTCAGGGGAGACTATTTTGAAAAGGACTATCAAAATTATATTAAAAAAATTGTGATCATTCTTTATTGAACAGCCCTCGTATAATTCACTATTCTCAAAAGAGTGGCTTGCGTAAGTGCATTGGAGAACTTCAAAAATAGTAATAATCGATTTTGTACTAGACATCAGTATTATCTCTTGTTATTCAATGATGTACACACCTGTATAGCTATATGCTGTGGTAGCCCAGGAGTGAGTCATGGAGACAAAAGTCTGCTAGTATTTTTGTGTGTAATAATTGAAAAAGGAAAACAATGACGGGAGGTCGTTCGCCAAGTCTAGCACCCTTAAAAATGTGGAATCCGCTGCTAACGAGTTCTTCCCATCAGTTTACTGAGCACAAATGACCCTCTACTTCTGTTTCTCCCCTCTTACGCCCTGTCATCCATGAAGAAACGTCCTCCCTTTTTTTTCAGTCACTTTCACGCTGTCATCCGATGAGCAAATTACTTCGCCTAGCACACAAACACAAATCTTATGAAGAAAAAAGGGGGAAAAAAGGAAATGTTGTTTATAGCAGCTGAGTCACGTAAGCTAAGAGACCACTTGCAGGGGAAGGGAGTGGATAAGAAGCTCTCTGCATTTTAAAAACCATGCATTTTAACAGCTACATTTTCAAAAGATATATTGTTTATTAACTAAAACCAAATTTGATATGTTAAGTCACAATACTTTTCGAACACGTATGGCTTATTTTATATAGGTATACTATGTTTTTTTTTATGTCCTTCAACGTTGTCATATCGTACGATGCCTGAAATGTATGAAATGCAAATGAGCCCAGGGTTAATAGAGCTTAGAGCTACCCAAAATTTCTCTTTCAGAATAAGGGAAACCCCGAAAAATCTTATTCAGATAACTCACCCTGGCCGAGATTCGATCTCGGAATCTTTTGAACTTGAGACAGGCACGCTACCATCTACGCTATCGAGGCAGACTGTACAAATTATGCTTATTTTTTTTTAATTTACTCTACGCTATCCAAAAAATTTGTTTCAGAAATTAGTTTACTACAAATTTGACTGCAGGCAATGGAGGTAAGTGGGACGAAAGTAAAATCTTTAAACAACTGGGCGCCGTATCCTGGCGTTTTGAGAAACAACAGATATGAAAACTGCAAACTTTTAACAAGAATATATCGAAAATGGTTAATGAAAAAAAAATAGTTTATTTGAAGTAAATTGTATAATAGGGTGCTTCCAGAGAATTCAAGATGTACATTTTATCTGACAGTATAAATTTAAAAACATGTTACAACAAAATATAATTATCTGAACTTTCCACAGAATTCAAGAGAGAAGTTTCGTGAAAGCTCTTCTGTATCATTACTCATTTGTTTATTCCTAATGTCATTACTGCCACTAGGTTTCATATTATTTTTGTATTTATAACCAAACTCTGAAAATAAAAAAAAGCCTTAAAGACAGAATCGATTGCTGTTAGTTCAAACTGATTACGCGATTTCTATTCTTAAAATAAATATTTTCTACTAAACTATTAAATCTATTGCACCATTTAATTGCTTCAATAATTTAACTTCTGTATTTATGTCCTGGTTAATGACCAATAATGATATGCCAGGGCCAATTTTTCAGTCTATTTACACCTAATATTTATAAATTATTCTTTCCAGAAGTTAACTTATTAAAGCAATTAAATGGCCCCATAGATATAATGGTTTGGGAGAAAACAATTATCTTACAAAATAGAAATTCTGTAATGAATTTTGAACAACCAACAATCGATTCGGTCTAAGTTTGTTATACGTCCCCTAGCGGCTATAATGATGACTACAGGAATAAACCAAATAACTGATGATACAGAAAAGTTTTCGTGAAATTAGTCTCTTGAATTCTGTGGACAGTTCACCAATTTTCTTAAAAAGAGAAGTGAACTTTGTGACAAATAATTATATTTTATTTAGGAATGGGTCGATACACGGTTTTCTCGATACTCGATACCGATACACGATATTTTCCACGATACCTGATACTTCGATAATCGATTTAGTTATTTCTATTTCTAGTTTGAATACAAGGTAAAATGTTGGAAGAACTGTGTAATGATAATAAAATTAAATAGATGCACATATGTAATACGACAAAAGTTAAAACCATCAGTTGTCCTATTTTTAAACTCTACATTAGATATTTAAAAGCAAAACAGTCCACTTTTATAAGTTTTTGTTAAAAAATACTAACATTTTCACTCTTTCGGGGTCAGGTCTACTTCTTTTTCTGTCATATATGAGTCCTGCTTTGCTAAATAGTCTTTCGAAGAAAACTGTTACATGTGGAAAACACAAATACTTAGCAACTATTTTTCTTAGTCACGGAAATTTTGAATTGGTTTTCCAGAATCCAGTACACTAGAAAGAGGAAGTGACGATTATTTTCGTGCATAATGTTACTGTACAAGTAACACATTCTGGGAAATTAAGGGGTCTGTAATGTTCTACTTGCGGTAATAATATTTTGTGATTTTAAAATAAAATAAAAATTGAATCACCACTGAAGTATCAAAAAGGTATCTAGCGAATTTCCTAAAGTATCGCTCGATGTCGATACCATGAAAATATCGAAAGTATTGAAGTATCACAAGTAGCAAGGACCCATCCATAATTTTATTGTAATATTTGTTACTTCATTTTCGTTAGCTTCTTCTTTTACGTTTTAAAAAATATGTTACTTATTCGAAATCATTAGAGGAATTTTTAAGAAAATAAAAAATGACTAAAATCTTCTATTTAAACGGTAGTTTGGGATGCGAGGATTTTCTTTAAAAAAAAGTGTGTGGAATCTTTAGAAAGGTTTTTTTTTTTTTTTTTTTTTTTTTTTTTTTTTTTTTTTTTTTTTTTTTTTTTTTTTTTGTAGTTTACGTCCAAAGTTAAGTCATATCGGACGATGAATGGAATGAATGAAATGATGCTCAAATGAGCCCAGGGTACATAGAGCTCAGATTTATTGTCTTTCAGGATAATGGAAAACCCCAAGAAAACCTTATTCAGGTAACTCATCCTGACCGAGGTTCGAACTCGGGACCTGTTGCACGTGAGGCAGACACGCTACCACCACGCTACCGAGGCGCGCAAAAGAAGCGCTGAATTTAAATGTCAGTACTTAATCTCATATTTTTAAACTGTGATAATGCACGTCCCACATTCACATCCCAACACACTGTTCCAAGGTAATAGCTATAGGCAGGCGGCTTGTATAAACAGAATTATTACTTGGCACAGATGTACATCTCTATTGCTGCAACCTAAAAGCAGTAAATACCTAAAGGCCAACAGGTAGATTGTGGTTAACTGCATTTTATTCACGAGCGAAGGGTTGTATCGCATTCCACGTTTGTCTGTTTTTTTCCGGAGCGCGCAGAACAGCATCCAACCTCATTCCAAAGGAACTGCTAAAGACCGCCTATGAAAAGGCAACTTTCTCTGTAATGTCAACATCTCCTGTCAAGCTATCCATCAACCTGTTGTTCCTGGTTTGTCAGGTTCAGGTTTTTTCTACACTCTTGTCTTTCCAGGAAAACGTCAGGTAGGTATCTCCGACCGCAGGCATGCACATGGAGTTAAAGCCCTTACCTCCAGTGTGCAAAGCAGACGTGCTAAAGAAGCTGCCTACAATCCAGGGGCATAACAGCGCCTAGAAACGTACATGTTCGAACCATGAAGTCACAAGCCACGTAATTAGCGACCAAACTGCACACTATATACCAGTTTAAATCTACCTACTGTTTTCATGACATCGCGAGAAACAAGTGAAAGTCGACAGGACCAATAATAACGAGTACCTCGGAAACAGTTGATGCCACTAGTTATTTATTGAACTTCCGAGGTAAGTTGATGTTTATTAGCGAATTAAAAAATTTAACGCCCAAGGCGTTAATGCCGAGCATAATAAACATCAAATCCCGCTAGTTCCATACGTAATTTATCCGTTACCCAAGAAAAAAATCAACTTGAATTACAAAAATATTAAAAATTGTTTTACAAAAGATTTAGAATCGATGTTTTTAATAGGTGTAAGATGATATTAGAGACTTTGAATAGCCAAAAATAGTAATTGTGGTGATAAAAAGGTAACAAATGGTAAATTTTATGTCAAAACGAGTGATTCAAGCCAAGAAAGTTTTATACCTGAGGAAATTCTAGTCGGGTAAATCAAAAGACCACTATTGCAAATCAGAATATTTGTAGAAAGAAGGAAGAAGGGGTATCTCCTGTCTTTAACAAGATTAATTTACCAGTCGTGATCGATTGCAACTTGCCGAATAGTTGAAGTTCATCTTCAGCTTACACTAGTGAACCTGTTTTCAACTTGAACAACTGTACGGTTAATATTAATTATGCAATGAAAACAGTATAATATATTATTTCTATACATTGTATATGTCACACGTTTTTGTTGTTTAGATAACCAAAGAAAAATTAAATATCGGACTAAACCATCTACGAGGTAATCGATAGTCAAAGATATTATAATATAATGTCATACACGCTATAGTGAAGTAAGTGTTCCTGAAGAATAATGTGTTTTTGTCTCGAAAATTCTCCTCTTAGGCCCATTATAAACACAATAGTCTCCTATACTTAACAAGACATCCTCTCTTTCATCCTACAACCTGTGATACTTCATAAAAAATAAACCACCTTCTATCCACCGTCTATTATTATAAATCCGTCATAACACCAGTAAGGGACAATGTCCCGAAATGGCAAAAGGTCCTTGTCCTCGGAGAAGGATGACTCTTCAACGTCTCAGATATGACCACACCTTGTGCATTTCGGCAGGTACCAAAGGAGTATCAGCATCTATTGCCCTTGATTACAACGAAGTCAGGATGCCTTAAGACCAAACACTTGTACATCGATTTGATAAAGGAGTATTTGTCTGTGCCAGCAATTGTTGCAAAATATCCAAATACTACATGGGATCGCACATGGAAACCTTTAGAAACACCTACGTTCCACTTGATTGAAAGGTGTCAGTGTACTTCTTTGTGAATGAAATAATCTTCACGGAATTAAAGAAATGTAAACATAATTTAGCAAAAGCCGCAAGGTGTAAACGTTGTGGAAAAGTGGTCACGCAGATACACAGAATTACCACCTGCAAAAATGTATCTGAGATCTGGAAATGGACTAAAAATAAAATCGGCGTGCTGGTTGGAAGCAGGTTGGAATATACGACAGTGTCAGCAGTTCTCTCCTGGAATATTAAGAAAGGCGACACTGCACGTACTCAAATATGGTTGATAATGGCTTTCTACTATTATTGCCTGAATGTCGATTATCCTAATTTATTTGCATTCAGAAAGTGGCTCAGAGCAGAGCGATACAAAATGCGTAGATTTCATGATGTGTAGACTGATCAGCTGGAGCCCGCCTCGGTAGCGTGGCGGTAGAGTGTCTGCCTCACGTTCAAGAGGTCCTGAGTTCGAATCTCGGTCAGGGTGAGTTACCTGGATAAGGTTTTTTTCATGGCTTTCCCTTATCCTGAAAGACGAATGTCGGGTAACTCTAAGCTGTAAGGACCCTGGGCTCATTTGAGCATCATTTCGCCCATTCCACTCATCGCCCGATATGACTTAACTTTGGAGGACGTAAAATTACAATAATAAAAAAAGATCAGCTGGATCTCACTTGCTAACTTTCGCGCGGGTGTGCACAGAGTTTCTTTCTAAAATGCTACAACAAAATGTGACTAAAGATGAATACATAAAGTAAAACCAGACCTCCCACTCTACCTTTCCTCTTTGTGATCCTAATTGTTTATTTAAAAAATAAACAGAAAAACATAAAAAATAAAAGGAGCTCTCTTTATTTTCAATGACCTTTGCACAAAAAAGACACCTCTCTGCTGCAGGTCTAGCAAATTTTAACTTTATTATTCTGCTTGATCTGCTATATTGACTCTGGTAAAGATAATACGACTATTTGCAGAGATTATTCACGCCTACTTTTCTGTATCGCGTAATAATGCATTTTTTCTTATGGTGGCGGGTAAAACGATTTATTTAAAATAATCGTGTGTTTTATAGAGGTATACATTTTTGTATGGTAAGCTAATCTTTATCATTTGTGGAAGATTATACTAGTATATATGTACTTTGTATAAACAGGACTTCATGAATTATTCCCAGAAAAATCAATATTGTCAAGTAAATACTTTTTAATTAAAGCCATTACTGCTATTTTGAGAAAATAAGGGACAATGAACATTTTCCATGTAAAGGGTAGTTTGGGGTGGAGATATTTTCTGAAAATTTTCGTGTGACATCCTTGTAAATACCAAATTTGGTATTTAACGAATTATTCGATCTCACACACATTCTCACAACAGGAAACTTTTTATGAAAATCACTTTGTTTTTATTCGAGAAGTTTCAAAACGGTATATCCATTGAGTTCTCCATATCAGATTTTTGGGTGGAATGTAGTATTACTTGCGTAGATACGTGGTGGAGAATAGTAACGTTATATATGCTCCATTATGAAAATACTAGGTGTGCTTATAAAAGTATAACATTTGGAAATTGTTCTGCTGCTGGATGGAATAGGAAATTTTTCATTAGGTAGAATCCCTACAATTCACCAGTTGGCAACTCCCCGGCAGCCAATATACCCGGCATCCCACCCTACTGTGTCTGGAAACAGCCCCACCAAACCGGAGGAGGAAGTTTTACTCAGAGTATATCATCCTGCCATGCAGCGCCGAGACTCCCACCGATACTTCTACCCTGAAAGAGACTACCAGATGAGGGATGATGTGAAATTATAATGGAGATGAAATGGAAGGACGAGAAATTCGGGGGATGTAATTAACCTACCCATATACGCCAAAAAAACGAAAAAAAAAAAAACATAGCTCAGGTAGCTCGGCTACGAGAATTGAACCAGAACCTCCGAATGTGGGCCACAGACAAAAGCTCCTGAACCATCCCGCTCGGTAAGTGAATAAACGAATGAATTTAATATAATAACCAAAACTATGTTTTGTCTCCCTTCTTACCAATGATGGTGCTAGGAGTCGCTGGGGTTCCCTCAGAGCGAGGGAGCCGAACATTTGACCTGAGATACCAGGGTTGAGGGGTCGGCCCAACGCCTGGGAGGATGAAGAGATGAATCATGTGAAAAGATGGTGTGGGAAACCGGAGGACCCTGAGGAAACCCACCCCAGCGCCATGTTGTCCGCACAAATCCCACTTAACGGTCGCCTGGAATCAATCGAACCCGGACCGCCTAGTTGAGAGCCAAGCGGTTTAACCACTCAGCCATGGCGCGGCCGCCAAAATTAATATCAAACCAAATAAATATTAACACTGCTGTAAGCAAGTGAACATCATTGTTGATGTGCAATTGTTCTAAAGGCAAAAAGTCGCTGACATGACTTTACATGTTAAAAGCGCGGATCAATGAAACATTAAAAATAATAATTATTAATAATAATCAGTCAAACATTAAATCTTTAAAGGTCGCTATCGTGCGTTAATCTACTATATTCACGAATTTTCTGTTACCTTTAGGATAAAAAAAGTCAAATAGATAGAATAAATTCGAGTAAAACAGTAGAAAATATCATAAAACTGAAGTGCGGAGTAGAAGACCGGGAAAATTTTAAGAAACGAAAAAGATATGTTGAAAACATGCTTTTCTCAAGGGTATCTATACTTTAAAAATACACTAATATCGAAAATTGCAAACTTAACAAGACAAGAGATTTTGTTCTGTCGTGACTAATGTGTCAAGTTGTCCTAATGACATTCAGACAGGGTACTGACCGCAATGCCAACACTTGGGCTGTGGTGACCCCGGGCCCACGCTATTCTTTCTTTCTCCCGCCCCCAAAGTAATAACAGTACGCACAGCCCACCGTTCTATATTAGGATATCACCACGCGTATGTACTCTAAGAGATAGCTAAGTGCCAATTAAACATGTTCTGCGTACTTAAGTTTTGTTGCATGACTTGAAAAGTTGGAATAAACGTGTATTAAAAAGATTGGAAACAGAAGGAATTAAATTTCCATGACAGGATCGCTCTTTTAGATAAGAGGACAAATGAAGGTGCCCTAAAGAATTACAAATACTCATTGTATTAACCAAAAGAGAAAATTGTAGAGGAACATTATTTAATAAAGTGAGAAAATAAGTTTGTCTCACATAATTTTAAATGATAACCCTCAAGGAAACAAAAGCCAATGACGACCAACTAAAAGACAGACCCAGTTAACTATAAAAAGGTTAGGGAACAGATCAGAAATTATTTAAATCAGGGGTTTAAACTCATGGCCTGCGAGCTATGCCGGGTTTTTTGTAAACATTTTGTCAAATAAAAATATTTCACGGTCCTGTTGTAAATAAAGAAAACTATCAAGATTTTACATTTTCATAAAATTCCGTAACCAACAACAGAGGTGTATGTGTAGCCTGTGCGTCTGAAATTCAGAGATCCCCAGTTCGAATCTCGGATTGCATTACGGTACGGAGGGCTCTCCAGTTGGTGGTCTATTGTACCTATGCTCCAAGTGAGGCATCCCCAGGAGGAAGGATGAGGCGAGAGGAGACGGAGGGGAATGTCCCAAGGTGTCAAACCGTACAAAGGGCAGGTTCCCACCTATTGCCCAGTTGGAAACTCCCCGGGCCGCAGCTCATACGACTAGGCCCGGAAACACCCCACCAGGAGAAGTTTTACTCAGAGCATATCATCCTGCCATGCAACGCCAAGACACCGACCGAGAAAGAGATTACCTGATGAGAGTTGATGTGAAATGATGATGGAGATGAAATAGAGTGACAGGAAATCTAAGAGACGTAATTAACCTACACTGCATTCGCCTGGCGACCCGGGAAACCCCTCGAAAAAGCCATGGGTCAGGTAGGTCGGCAACTGGAATCGAACCAAGCCACAGTAGGAAGCGCTCTAGTCATGCTGCTCGGTTCGGGTTAAGTCATATCGGACGGTGAATGAATTGGGTGAAATAATGCTTAAATGAGTCCAGGGTCCATGGAGCTTACAGTTGGCCGACATTCGTCTTTCAGGATAAGGGAAAACCCGGGTTTTGAGTAACTCAACCTGACCGAGATTCGAACTCGGGACCTCTTGAACGTGAGGCAGACACGCTACCATCTACGCTACCGAGTCGGGCGTCGGTTCGAGTGATGAGGGAAGGATAATGTTTATGTTTTCAGTATTTCCCCCTTATCCTGAAAAGATTAATGCCAAGTAAATAAGATCTACATACCCCAGGCTCGTGTGAGATTTATTTCACTCTTTTAATTAATTCACAGTTCAATATAGCCTACAAGGTTGAAGGACGTTCAACTTTAAGTTCAAAAAAGTTTAATAATATTATAAAAGAGACGAATGCTCACCTTCAAACCTACGACAATCACAGAGCGCAACTCAAATTTGTTTGATCAGTCACACTACAACACGTTTTTTAAAACTGTATGACGCATTTTCAGTTAAAAATCAGTAGAGTTATATTACTGGTAAGAAATACAATAATTGAACAACTCAATGCTGGAGCAGGGATTTCAAACACGAATATTCAGCCCTCTATGCCATTACTCTAATCAACTGGGCTACCATGGCAACAGGCCGCATACTAAATTCCTCAACCACTCACATTCTGCCTGGTAAACCTCACGGCGTACTCAATCCTGATCTCACTATATTTTAACCTTAAGAGAACGGTCAATTGAATAAGAACATATCTGACAGTTTTGACTCCAATAAGTATGTAATTCTGAAATGCTACATACAACAAATGAATCACTGGTATTCTTATACATGTAGGGAAATGCTTATTTTTACCCTTTACTATAAAATCATATTATCCTTGTAAAATTTAGTTACTGGTACATATAAAATCCCGAATTGATTGTAATGACTCATTATAAGTCATCGGATGAATACCTAACATTTTTCAAGTACGCAAAGCAAAAATTGACACGAATTATTCTCTCCAAAAACTACTCTTTACGTAGAAAAGTCTCATTGTTTTTTTTCTGACTTTTATTAAAATGTCAGAGACCACCTCTGTGGTTTAATGATCTGCTTTGTGGCTTCTCAAACCAGATGTAGAGACTGGATTCCGGAGTATGGAGAAGTAACTGAACCCGTAAATGTCTGTGCACGATTCAAAGTTTAAATGCACCAAACTGAAACCAAAAGATAAGAACTAAATGAACACAAAGCAACTGAAATGCCGATGAGCAATTGTTCACAGAATCGCCAATATGTCCTGTGACGTTAAAGGTGGCAATTAAGTGAAAATAAATTGATGTGTTTGAAATATTCGTCAAAACAAAATGTGCATCTTGAATATTCTATGAATTAACTAATAAGTCTCCTCTATTCTCACCAGATATTAGTTAATTTTATGTCACTGAGGAGCTGTAGCGGACAAACTTTAGAAATATGAAACATATATCATAGAAATACGAATATATAGGTTATGTCATGATATTTTGTTGCACTAATTATTTCTGTTATATTCGCTGTTGTTACTTTGAATCTTCCAATATTTTAAGTAACAGTTAAGCTAATAGTAATTTAAGTTAGTATTATACTCGATACCGAGGTTTTTCTTGAAATACACGTTTTGATCTGCCTTGAAACGTATTGTTGTCTGTAAAGTCTGCCTTTGAACAACTCAAAACAAATGACTTATAAATATCAAACTTTGTATTTACATAAAGCATCTTCCAAAAATGTGACACGAAGATTTTAAACACAAAATCTCAACTACACTTTATATGAAAGATATTTTTTAAATTTTATTTTCTCAAAAATGGTATTGACCTTTTTTATTAAAATATTATGCACTTAAATATATTATATATTTAAATATAAATTTAAATGTTATATATTTAAGATTTTTATATAGCAAATAAAATTTATATCTTGAATTTTCTGTGAACGCCTGTAAAGTTCTCTTCATTTGGAGCGAACTTTGAATAATTTTTGTAACTGGTAAACCTTATGGGAGAGATAGAAACATACAAAAAATTTAGAATAGGCATAGATCCTGGATACTTTCGATATCTCGATCGATACTCACGATACTTACATAGTATCGACATCCAACGATACTTCAGAAAATTCCCATAGCAAAGCCAGATAAATTGCCAGGAATGTGGAACCTGTGCAGTAACAATATCCAAGAAAATAATCATGTGTCAAATTCAGTGCCAATTAACAGTTCCCAAGATGAAATCACTACATATCTCAACTACGATTTGTCACCTTCCTAGTGCACTGGATTACTAGAAAACAAATTGAAATTTTCCAGCACTAAAAAGAATTAGCCGCTAAATGTTTGTGTATTTCACCTGCAACAGTTTTCTCTGAAAGACTATTTAACACAGCAGGACTCATATGTGACAGAAAAAGGAGTAGACTTGACCCCGAAAGAGTGAAAATGCTATATTTTTTAACAAAAATTATAAAAGTGGACTGTTTTGCTTTTAAATGTCTAATATAGAGTTTAAAAATAAAAACACAGGTGGTTTTAATTTTTGTCTCATTAAACATGTGCACCTAATTAATTTTATTGGTATTACACAGTTCTCCCAACATTTTATTTTGTATTGACATTAGATGTAGAAATGACGAATCGAGTATCGAAGTACCAGGTATCGTAGAAAATTTCGTGTATCCGTATCGAGAATCGAGTATCGAGAAAAACTGTATCGAGCTATCTATAATTTAGAACATTTTAACTTGACTGGAGCGTTGTCTAAAACTTCAGAACTTCTAGGTGAATAACTGCATGTCCTGTGTCGAAATTTGATATATTAGACATCAGGAAATGCTGTCGAAAGCTCTAAAAACCTGAAGGTTCGTTAATAAGAACAGCTTCCTTGAAAGTATAAAATATTATGGATCCGTTAATAATGTTATTGATATTATTGCGTTATTCTATCATACCAACAAACCTAAAATGTAAAGCTATGCATACGTTTTCGAGTTTATTTATATATTAACATGAAACCGTATAGAATTGTAATCAAGGATTTGTTCAGAAAGAAACGGCATGTTTTATATCTTATATTAAATGTAACTTTACATTAGAATAGCAAAATGTCTCCGTTATGAAATATAATTAAGATAATCAAAGTTGTTTTGTTTGGCCACACATGACCTGATTTATTACTAGAGGAAGGACTTACAGGAACCGGAGAACCATGGTGTTACACCATCCCACTTGCTGGCACAGCTGGAGGCAAGTATGACAGAGAAGACGAAGATGACAGTTCGTGTCATGATGGTGCCATCTGTCAAGTCCACTTAATTGGAAGGTTTCTCGAGAATGGAGATGTTTACAACACAACACAACCAACCACCTTCACGGTCGCACTCTGCCGCCTGACTGATCACTCTCCTCGCCTGACCAGGTAAAGAGTAGGTGCGCGCGCGCGCTCTCGCTCGCTCGCGCCGTAGACATCACAGCTGTTACTGCCTCTACGATTTGTTTACGCGATTAAGGTGGGAGTAGCCCGGTCACTAAGGGATGTAGCTGGAGCGAACGAACGGTGGTGAAAGGAAAAGTATTCCATTAGCATGTGTCCCTGGTAGTTTACCGTGGAGCACTAAATGAAAGCGCACCTTACGGTACTTCTCCTACTAGAAGTAATCAGCCTTACTAGCGCCAGGATTTAGGGCTGTACAATTATTGTTAACTTAGCACGGAGTGTTCAATGAAAGCTTTGACTATGTTGATCCTTATAAATGCTAAACTAAGAAGTAGCATTTTTACCGATAGCTTCCTGTTGCTTATATATTTTACAGCTAGTCCCATTTACTGGTTACTTTAGTAAATTAAGACGTAATTCAGACTTAACTTTGCTTTTCTAGCACTTAGCTAAGGCTATGTATATAAATTTCGCTAAAAAAAAGTATGTTTCAAGGTCTCCCGAGTGAAAGAAGTGCACTTTGAAGTAGATAACACTTCAGATGGAAATAATTAGGCTAAGGTTTGGATAGGTAGTTATTTCTATCAGTTTATGTAAAATAAATACAAGGGGCGTCCAGAAAGTAAGTTCCATTTCAATTTATCTCCGCTGCAGCGCTGCGATCGCAGTTCCGCACATGCGCGGTAGACGCTCTGTATCAAGGAGAAGAAACGTGCGCCATTGTGAGATCGCTGTCAGCCACTTACGCTTTGTTGTGCTTGTTTACAATGTCGATGTTGATTGAAAATCCCGCCGCTTGTGAAATCAGATCTGTGATTCGTTTTCTGAATGCTAGGAAAGTGAAACCAATTGAAATTTATCAGCACATTTGCGATGTCAAAAGGTGTTGTGTTTCTTCACGACAACGCACGACTACACACTGCAAATGCGACGAAAAACATCCTACAGGGATTTGGCTGGGACGTGTTTGACCACCCCGCGTACAGCCCTGACCTCACTCCTAGCAACGTGCATCTGTTTTTTGGTGGTCAACACTTCAACAATGACGAAGAGCTGAAAGAAAATGTTTCCAACTGGTTGAAGACGCAGGTGGCAAACTTCTATGAAGAAGGTGCCTCGCTATGACAAATGCCTGCAAAATTTCGGCAGTTATGTGGAAAAGTAGTTCAAGAGTTGCAGAATTTTGTGCAATAAATAATTTTTCTGTATCTGTACACAATTTAATTTTATTACCAAACAGAACTTACTATCTGGACGTACCTTTACATAGTGGTTTAACTATGAAGCCTGGGACTTAAGTACTTACAGGATAGTAAGTCGCCACAAAAGGTGCATATCTCGTTATATATGAGAACCCCTAGTGGTCTACCGGGAAACATACAAGTCAGTTGGAGAATTTAATGCCATGCTGGCATGTTGGCCATAGTAAATCAATGGTTTAGAGCAACCGCACAGAGAGCAGGATATCCGTGGTTCAAATCCCGGCTGTAGCATTGCATTTTTCAGTCTGGCGCACTCATCCAAACCTTCAGTTAGAGTTTTCACATTGAGTTCTGCATCTTTTAGCGAAGAAAAATTGAATTTTTCAACGAGTTCCTTCCACTTTAAAGGTCCTTGGAAACCTTTCAAACAACTGGCATGACAGATAAGATATTTAACTTGAGCTCGGTTTATTTAATATTGAATTATACTACGGATGGATCGATACCAGTTTTTCTCGATACTCGATACTGATAAATGAGATTTTCCATGATACCCGATAATTCGATACTGAAAACCGTCATTTCTACTTCTACTTTCAATACAAAATAGTATGTTGGTAGAACTGTGTAATGACAATAAAACTAAATAGGCGCACATATTTATTAAGCCAAAACTTAAAAGTATCAGTGTACTTATTTTTAATCTCTATATTAGACATTTAAAAGCAAAACAGTCCACTTTTACTAGTTTTTGTTAAAAAATTCTAGCATTTTCACTTTTTCGAGATCATATGTACTTCTTTTTCTGTCACATATGAGTCCTGCTGTGCTAAATAATCTTTCATAGAGACTGTTGCAAATGGAATACACAAATATTTAGCGGATATTTTTTTTTCAGTTTTAGAAAATTTAAATTTGTTTTCCAGTAATGCAGTGCACTAGAAAACAGGAGGCGACAAATCATCGTTGAGATATGCATATTTTCTTGCATAATGTTACTGTACAGATATCACATTCCTATCAATTTCTCTGGCTTTGCAATGTTCTACTTGCGGCTATGATATTTTCTGATTTTAAAATAAAATAAAATTGCAGAATCACCATGCAAGTATTGCAAGTATCGATGATCTATCCCTAATTTATACCTAGCAAAAATCTGATGTGCACTTACTCTACTGTTGTACAAGGTATTTTTACATACGCTTCTTCCCCTATCTATTTCATTTTAACAAAGATAAATATTTGCAGAAGTCAAATGAGGAGTTTACATTTTTTTTAATTAAGGTCCTCCAATGTTACGTCACATTGGACGATGAATAAAATGGGTAAAGTAATGCTCCAATGAGCTAAGGTCCATAAAACTTAGAGTTGCCAGATATTCTCACGATGAGGGAAATCCCGGGGAAATCCTTGTCCAGATAGCTCCCTCTGACTGAGATTCGAACTCGGGACCTCTTGAACGTCAGGCAGACACGCTATCATCTACGCTACAGAGGTGAGGGAGAGTTTACAATCCCATGCCCATTCATTCATTCATTCATTCATTCATTCATTCATTCATTCATTCATTCAGTGGTACCCACAACTCCCTCTGAGTAGGTTTGCCGTTTTGTTTCGTTGAATGGGAATGAAATGGGCATCCGATACATCCAAATTTGAACCCATGGAAGAATTGAAAAGTACCGTATCTCAGCCCCGCGTGTATCTTCGACAGCGCGCCGCCCACCATCAAGCTACAGTGACTGAAATGACCTATTACGAAGGACCATTTAGTTTACAGATCAAGGACATCGGGCACCGATTGTAAATTCAAGTTCCATACACGGAAGACATACCTGCACCTCTATGTCACGATGTAAGTGAACAACTTCAGTTGCATATCACTAGCGACAGTATCTGATGCATTTCACTGTTCTCAGGTTAACAGAAGATTCCTGCAGCTGCATTTAATGAGACGAACGATGTTACCAAAGTTGTATGTTTCTATAGTTCTTTAACCCGAAGAATGAGATCCAATTGCTGATAATATAAGTTCACTGTTTAATGACGTGTTAGTAAAACACAATGTCAACGACTATACAATGCCACCATTTTTAAACGTGATCCAAAACACGAGGAAAATTAATTAGCACGACCAGAAGAATGACGACTAGGAAATATTTTACACGTTCTCCTTAATTTTTCTGCATTTCTCCAAGGATCCCTAGAACCCTACCTCAGCAAATTTAGGGTAGTCCAGGATGTTGTTGGTTATGAAAAATATAAAGTATGCTTGTGTTATAGCAAACACCTGCATGCTTTGTTTACAATTTCCCTGTAATAGAAATTCTACAAAAATATTTATTTTGTTAAAGGAAGCAGTAGCACTCCTTGAGATTGCGTTTTTAATATGTCAGCTTCAGTCAGAAATTGTAGAGCAAATTCTTTTAAAACGACACATTTAGACGCATCTCAAATTGCCTACTTGAGAAAATACAAAGTGGCACAATTACTAAATGATTTTCCCAAGCTATTAATTTAAAGTAAGGCATAACTATAACAATTTTTGTCAAATTCGTATTTATTTACATTATCTAAGTCATGCATTTGTCAGAAATCGCGTAAGTATATTGTGTTTGTGCGTTTCCTTTTAATGAATCCCCAAATGTCTAAGTGGTTTACCCATGAAGACATTACATAGAAAAGTATAAAAATCTCAGATCATTTAGTTTACAAATTGAGATTTTAATAGACATTTAGAACAAGTTCATGAGTTAATCTTCTGTAGATCTGGTATTAAAGATACTATAGGATCATCCAGAAACATTGAGTGAACTATCTGGTCCTTCGAGAGCAAAAATTAAGTTGTGCATGCATCTGAGATTCACAAACGGTTTCGAACATATTTGTAGTTCGGACCTGGAAGAAAAATCCAATGGTGATAAATAGGATAAAATAAATATTAAAACAATATGTTGATCGGCTCTCATAGAAACGACATATGCTCGAGACTATCCACACGGAACTGTCATTTACCGCCTTCGTTCCTGACAGAGACTGTACAGTAAAACCTCGTTAACCCAGAACATTTAATTTTTTTTCTTTTTGTTTAGGGTAGTAAATGAAGACTTGTTTTATAGATAATAAATGTCTATTTTGATTAGGTACATTATTACAATTCTCTTGCCAGCGGGAAAATTCATTGCACTCACCCCACATGCTTGGGACCACGTTAGAAGAGAAACTACGATAAAATAATGGAAAAAGGTGTGGTCTGATGTGTGTGACTTACGAGAAAACAAGATTAAAGAAGAAAAAATTAGTGTGAAAGAAGATTTTATGGACATTTTTAAAAATATCGATGGTTGTTCCGATGGTGATGATGACATCGACAATGATGGAGGTTATAAACAGATCACAAAGGAAGGTATTATTGCATCATGCAGTGTTACTGAAAATAAAAGTAAAGAGTATTGTGACTTTGTGGGTTCGTATAATTAAAAGTCTAGTTTGCAGAAATTCAAAATGCTCTTTATTTCCGTAGAAAGACAGTTTGCTCACCCTTTGTACACAAACACAACCTTCAAGGGCGTCTGTCACACGGCCACAAACAAAGAGATCACTTTCAAATCACAGCTGCACGCACACGATTATCGAGTCCAATTACGACTGTTTCCACTGGTAAGTCGCGGCTTCTTTTATATCTCCACTCATTGTTCTATAAATTAGTGGAACGTTCTGGAACAATCAAGAAAGCGAAACTTTCAGTCATCTATCTGTCCCTTTCTTTCTCTGTTTCGGCAAGCTTTTATCTCCGCGCTGCACTGTCTCTTTGCGCGCGCCGGCCGCGACCATCGCAACAATGTCTCGCGACAGTATTCAGTGTTGATGAACCAGCTGTGGCTATGACCCACGCCCAACCAGTAGCAAAACATAGAGAAATTGATACTTTATTTCGAGAGTCAAGCCGAAACATTGCCAAATCAACTTCTAATGTTAAAGCGGATGCGAGATCGCGCTGCTCGTAAACGATACACTAAAGTGAGACAGTAGAAGCTCACTGCCTTTTTTAATACCGACTAGTTTGTAGCTATATTGTATACAGTGCAAATATGTAAGCTATTACAGTACTTACAGTGTATGTATTTTCAGATGAAAGTGTGTCGGTAGTAACTTCTGAACTCCATTAAAAATATTTTGGTTATTATGTACATTTTTTTCTTATTTTTTCTGTCATTCTCTCGATAACCCGAATTTTCGTTAACTGGATCGGTCCTAGTTCCTGTTGATCCAGTTAAACGAGACTCTACTGTACTATTAGAAGTTTTAAGCCCCAAATAAATTTTGGTTATTATCATGCCTATTTCAATACGATAAAGGATTCTTTCCCATATATCCTATGAATCACTCCTTGGATATTGTTTAGAGCTTTTCATTATTCCTTTTGTCTTTCATTCAAAAACAAATAATGTCATTATAATTAAACACTGAAAAGTCGACTTTCTTGACCATAATGTATTGCAGATCTGATGGAAGCAAATCTCGCCACTTACGCCGCGTGATTCTTAATTTGTCCTGGCTCAAATTACGTTAGTGTTAACAGATAATTTCTTCTGACTCGAAATAATTCCTTGGTCGGAAGGAATGCAGTCCTACGATGCAGATGTTCCAGCTTCAGAACCTGTGCACGCTTATAGATTGACTGTACTCGTCCGACAAGCCATTAAACTGTCGCAAATGTTAGCACTCAGATCGTGTTTCTCCACTGCAGGTTTTAAAGGCGTTCACTCGACCACGTTCTGTTTCATATAATGAGGTTTAGCTTCATAAATCTTCCTTTACTTTTCCCCGCTACTTAATATTTTCTTCAAGTACAGCAGAATTGTTATGAATCCTGCGTCACTCGGGATGGAGCCCTCTGCATCCATATGAGCACAGCGAATGGCTTGAGTATCGATGCAGAAAATTTAAGCTGCCAAAATCGAAGGAAAACGTTCCCAAAAACTGAAATTATTTCAGAACACTTGATGTCTTACTCAGGGCAGACTTGAATGATGGATAGGTTCCTAAAATACAAAGCGAATTCGAGAAAGCGTTCGGCGTCAAGAAGGGGAAAGACATGGAAGATGCATGTTAGGTTATGGGAATTTAAAGAAGAATGTATATATCATAAAGGTACGGACAGAATAAATGAGAGTGTATAGTGAAGGTAAATTATGAATATTCTGAAGAAAACTGGCGTATCTACATTTCAAAGAGAGAGGGCTCTTGCAGGTTACGTGTCAAAACATAATAAAGAGTTAGGATAAGAGATAAACCAGGTGTTCCATATTTCCCATTTTGTCAATATCTGCAAGGAGAAACAATTTGATACGAGCTCAAGAATTCAAAGTAGCAGAGTTTGATGTAAAGTACTGCCAACCTTACACCGAGAATTACTAATTTCAAGTCAGCCAGTAAATCAAATCTTCTTTTGAAATAGATTCATTAAGTCCCTTCCCAGTGTTGAATATCACAAGGAGAAATAGTGTTATAAAAATAGCAATTTAAAAGTATGGAACACTTATGTACACACTTAGACTATTACAAATAAGGGTGACCTTTAAACAAGAATTGTGCCTTTTAACCTCAACAGTTGAAGCTCTGCAAGATAATGAAACTACCACCAAAGTAAATAAGACCAACTACGGGCCCGCCTCCGTCGTTCAAGAGGTTTCTAGTACGAATCTTGGTCAGGGTAAGTTATCTGGTTAAGGTTTCCCTTATCCTGAAAAATGAATAACAGGTAACTCTAAGCCCTGTGGACCCTGAGCTCATTTGAGCGCCTCATTTCATCTATTTCATTTTTGTCCGACATGACTCAACGTTGGACGTAAATTAAAAGAAGAAGAAGAAGAAGAAGAAGAAGAAGAAGAAGAAGAAGAAGAAGAAGAAGAAGAAGAAGGAGGAGGAAAAAAAGCACCAACTATAGACTACCAACAACAAAACATCCAATCGCTTTGCAGGAATAACTAAGAGGCCCAAGTATGCACATGTTTAAACGTTTTACTTATGCCTTAATTTGCATTACCATTCTAGGATTAATAGTTTTACTATCGGATATCAAAAGAACATATCAATTGATTATGACAGAGTGAGACAGAGACATAGAGGGAGTCTGGGACAGAGAGAATGAAAAAGAGTGTGACAAAATATATATGAAAAAGAAAAATCCTCTTTTAACACAATGCGAACAGTGTTCGCTGCCTCATATTCAACAGATACGTAATTCGATTATCGCAGCAGTAAATTACCTGGAAAATGCTATCTTTTTGGTGGATTTAGAGGACCTCTCTTATCTTTAAAAGACAAATGTTGGGATAACCAAGGACCCAACGCTAATTTCAGTATCATTTCATTAATTTACCGTCCGATACGACTAGTGAAAAGGTAAACCCTTGAAGAAGGTTGTCTATAAACCCTTGGAACTAATGAAGAGGTTAGTGGAGTAGCTGGGTAATGTAGAATGGCTATTTAAAACGCGAGGGAAATCAATGGAAGTGTTTGAAATAAGAATATAAAGAGGAATGTAAATTGAATGAAATAAGCATTCAGATGATCAAGCGGAGGAAGAAAGGCAGTGCTGAAACTGACCAGGAATGGAAAAAGGAATTGACAGATGATCAGGTGAAAAGAAAGAAAAAAAAAACACTGAGAAAAACTTCAAAGTAGAAAAGGCTGCTAAATGGACACAAATGATTCATATACCAAGACGAAGAAGAAAAATAAGTCCAGGAATATGAAATTACTGGATTTGGAGTGAAGGAGCTGTCCCCTGAAGACCTGTAGCACTGGTATTGGGAAGTATAATAGAATCAACGCTGGCGAGGCTGAAGCTCCTGGCACCTAATCGAAGGAAAACATGTACACAGCGCTTATTTGGGAAGGCCTGTGGGTAGTAGGCAAGCATTGAATCCAAATGTATGCGGAGGAGTTTAAATACCTGCTCGATTGCCTTCCAATCATACGTTTATATGTTGGCCTCATTTCTCATCCGCAGAAGCGATACTACAGACAATATTGGTCCCTAAATTCTACAGCTGGGTCTTGTATAATAATAGGTACACATATATCCTGTTTGTTAGCGTCAATTGTTCATCTTGAGAAACAAGACTGTCTTCTTCGTGACTGCATTAGCCACTCTTGAGCACTTAGGGCGTAAATCTTTGCTACAAGACTAAAATAAACCAAGCAGCGAAAAAAACGCCAAGCATTTAGCAAAGTAAACAAATGGTAGCTGTAGAAAACTAAGGAAAATTCACCAGAAGTCATTCTTTTGCAAATGTTATTCTCATAAGTTCTTGGTATAGTACTTTTCGAATCGAATTAAATCTTCATTTACACATTTCGTTGTAGAAAACAGGGCGACACACTAGAATAAAGCATTGGTCGGAATTCAAAAAGCGGATCGCTTTGTGGTGGCTTTGAAATTCATCTACCTTATTACCACAAGAAAAAAACGAGTAGCTACTTACCACTGAAAAGGTGTAGTACCATTTGAAAATTCAAACCTACGATAAATATCTCGAAAAGTGTCGAAAAGTGTTCAGAGCACAACAAATTTATTTGACATGGATTCCATGCTTCGTAAAACTTGAGAAACGTTCTGCACACAACACACTTCGAGTTTGAAACTTTTTGGATGTGGACGATGTTTACTAGATGTTGAAAGTTTTTCTCCCGCAAGTCTTAAACCTCTTTCACTATATTATGTACATTTCGTTATGTGCACTATATTATGTAGCATTATTTCACGAAATAATTACATTTTTACGTTTCTCTTCTTTACAAAACTGTAACACATTGGATTCATTTTCTACTTTGTGAGCTGCGGTGTTTCCATTTTGACTTGATTCGAACCCGTCCATTATACTGTATGCCAAACAGTACAGAAAACGGTGACGCATTGCCACTTATCTCTTTGATTTTACGCAGGCTTCCACTTTTGGCCATCTGTACTCATTCTTCAGACAGCTTATATAAGAGGGTGGTCTGAAAAGTATTTTCGACCTCAACATGAAAATGGCAGCACTCGTAAATAAAAGCTGGTGAATTTGGTTGTTCATCTGTTGACAGTTATTCACCAAAGTTTCAGCCCTTTTGGACGCTCAGTTGTTATGTAACAGTCGTTTTAGTGAGTTGATGTGAGTGTTTTTACAAAAATGGACAAAATCGAGTATCGAGCTATCATTAAATATTTATTTTTGAAAGGCAATACGCCTACGCAAATCAAAGATCAGTTGGATTCTGTGTATGGGGATTCTGCAAAATCATTTACCGCAGTGAAATTTTGGGCAGCTGAATTTAAACATGGTCGTAAGGGCTTGGGAGACGATGAACGTTCGGGACGTCCAAAAAACTGCAACTGCCGACGAAAACATCGCCAAAGTTCACCAAATGGTGCTAGACGACCGCCGAATTAAAGCGAGAGAGATAACAGAGGTTATGAACATGTCAAAAGAACGTGTTTGTCACATATTAAATCAATATTTAGACATAAGGAAGCTGTCCGTGCGTTGGGTGCCGCATTTTTCTAACGTTACACCAAAAACGTGTTCGAATGAACATTTCCAACGCTCTGTTGGCGCAGTTCAGGCGCAATAAATCCGAGTTTTGGTGCCGATTAATTACTGAAGAAGCAACTTGGATACACCATTATACGCCCGAAACAAAAATACAGTGCAAACAATGAACTGCAAAGGGGGAGCCAGCTCTAAAACAAGCAAAAACTGTATTTCTCAGCTGGAAAAGTGATGGCGACTGTTTTTGGTGTAGTCATGGAGCTATTTTAATCGATGTCTTCAAAAAAGAAAAACCATTACAGTAGCATACTACGTATCATTACTTGACAAGCAGAAGGCAGAACTTGCGGAAAAACAGCGACATTTGCAGAAAAAGAAAATCCTGTTTCACCAAGACAAGCACCGTCTCACAGCTCAGCAGTTGCAATGTAGAAGATCCACGAATTACGGTTTGAACTGCTTGACCATCCATCTTACTCACCAGGTCTAGCCCCTAGCGACTTCTTTTTGTTCCCTCATCTGAAAATTGCGCTCGGAGGACAGAGATTTTCGTCAGATGAAGAGGCAATCACCTTCCTGAACAATTAATTTTCAGAGAAAAACGCCAAATACTATTTGGACGGGTTACAGAGATGGCAGCATCGCTGGGAGAAGTGTCTAGAGTTACAAGAAGACTATTTGAAAAAAAAAAAAAAAACTGAAAAAAATGTCTTTATCTTTATTAGGTCGGAAACTTTTCAGACCACCCTCGGATAAGGAGAGTAACAATAGAGACTTAATATTGATGCTTCAGCGACACTTTGCCCTAATCTCAAGATTTTATTTTGTCTTCCTTCTTTACATTATCCTGAACATTGTTTTTTGTAGCTAGTACATTATTATGAAAACAATAAAGCCCGTTCATTTGTTCGTGGATAGTACGACACTGAATACTAAGGGTGTAGGTCCAAGCACGAGGGA
Source organism: Mantis religiosa (assembly GCA_030765055.1). Lineage (NCBI taxonomy): Eukaryota > Metazoa > Arthropoda > Insecta > Mantodea > Mantidae > Mantis > Mantis religiosa. The sequence continues at coordinate 95,947,841 of CM060959.1, forward strand.
AGAAAACGCCCTTACAGGTAAGGTATTTGGGAGCCCCTGTCAACGCTGTTAGAAAATATTGCCCACCTGTAAGAGGGATGGAAACAATGGGGGGTGCGGATTTATTATTACCTTTTTCCACTGGGTGGCACCAGACGAAGTCAGGTTAGCGTTATCTTCCTAACCTATGATTTAAGGAGCCACTTGGTGGCAAATCGCTGGATAAATAAAGTCACTATTGTGATGTAGGGCTGGGCTAAACCACCCATAGGGTTGGAACTACACACGGGTCTGTTCAGTCTTTATCGCACCCAGTTTGGATTTTGTTTTCTAATAGCGAATGTGCAAACAGCTTCCAATTGGATTTTTTAAAATTTATTTAGGATTTTCAGAGATGAAGGTTTTTGAAAATATAATAATGCACAAAGTTCTATAGTCATATCTATGAAGTGCTGCAGGTGTGTAATGTATTGGTATTTTCCTTCTAGGACCACGGTTATGGACCACGACGTTAACACGGATTAAGATTTAAAAAGCTTAAGGGAGGAAGGTGAAAAACATTTTTTTTTAATGAGTCCATGTAGACCTAGGCAAATTATGTAGGGATACTTCTCAACTCTTCTATAAATCCAAAGTTCTCTCATTCTTTAGCTGTGGGCTTTCTTTCTCTCGTCTGTCCACGTTGTTCGGTTTGTCCTCTTGGTCAACTTGCAACTTATGCACCTTCATTCTAAAGACGTTCCTGTCCAGGATATCGTCTTGAATGATTTCTGACAATTTTAAATCAGATTTTACTTCACCAATCCACTTGACAGTGTCTACTTGTGCTTTACTTCAATTTTCATAAAATTCCATAATTTGTTTTGTCAGCCTATTTGACGTTAATCGTTAACGTGTCCATAAAATTTTGTAGGGATACTTCTCAACTCTTCTATAAATCCAAAGTTCTCTCATTCTTTAGCTGTGGGCTTTCTTTCTCTCGTCTGTCCACGTTGTTCGGTTTGTCCTCTTGGTCAACTTGCAACTTATGCACCTTCATTCTAAAGACGTTCCTGTCCAGGATATCGTCTTGAATGATTTCTGACAATTTTAAATCAGATTTTACTTCACCAATCCACTTGACAGTGTCTACTTGTGCTTTACTTCAATTTTCATAAAATTCCATAATTTGTTTTGTCAGCCTATTTGACGTTAATCGTTAACGTGTCCATAAAATTTTAACCTTCTTTTCCTAATATCACTGTGGATGTCTGTATATATATTTTATTTATTTTTTACTTGTGGAACTAATAATTTTACATTCCTCTTTTAATATATTTTCGGTATCCACTTTTCTACTCAAAATTAATGTTTCTGTTTCATAGAGGCACTCTGGTTTAATTACAGTGTTATAGTGTCTTAATTTTGTATATTTAGACATGCATTTGTTTTATTATATATGTTTTGAGTAAGCCGATATGCTGCTTACAATTTTTGGCATCTGTTTTTGTTTGCTTTAATTTCGACCCTATTTTCCTAATCTAATCTCCCCAAAATATTTAAATTCTGAAACTCGTTAAATTTTTCCATATTATTATTATCATCATTATTATTATCATTATCATCAGCAACATTATTATTATTATTATTATTATTATTATTATTATTATTATTATTATTATTATTATTATTATTATTATTATTATTATTATTATTATTATTATTATTATTATTATTATTATTATTATTATTATTATTATTATTATTATTATTATTATTATTATTATTATTATTATTATTATTATTATTATTATTATTATTATTATTATTATTATTATTATCATCATCATTATCATCATCATTATCATCATCATTATCATCATCATTATCATCATCATTATCATCATCATTATCATCATCATTATCATCATCATTATCATCATCATTATCATCATCATTATCATCATCATTATCATCATCATTATCATCATCATTATCATCATCATTATTATTATCATTATTATCATCATTATTATCATCATTATCATCATTATCATCATTATCATTATTATCATTATTATCATTATTATTATTATTATTATTATTATTATTATTATTATTATTATTATTATTATTATTATTATTATTATTATTATTATTATTATTATTATTATCATTATTATTATCATTATTATTATCATTATTATTATCATTATTATTATCATTATTATTATCATTATTATTATCATTATTATTATCATTATTATCATCATTATTATCATCATTATTATCATCATTATTATCATCATTATTATCATTATTATTATCATTATTATTATCATTATTATTATTATTATTATTATTATTATTATTATTATTATTATTATTATTATTATTATTATTATTATTATTATTATTATTATTATTATTATTATTATTATTAATTATACAAATGTTGTAATAGATCCTAACACCTCCTTCGTGAGAGAAAGAGAGATATTAAGGAATCTATTTAGTCTAGGAATTGAAATAAGAACGCGCCTTCAGTTTGTGTATCTCCATTGGAATGACCTGTCCATTTCAGAAGTCAAACAATTATAAAATTTGGTTTAGTGGTTTCAGGTTATCCCATGAATACTTCTAAATGTTCTCATTTACGAGAATTTGGAATGTAAATCACACAAAATTTCTGCATAGAAATCTGTTCGTAGGAGTTAAACATTTACAACATGATAATTCATTCTAGAGTATCAGACTTGTCAAAATATTTTAGCTTCAAAATTCTTCAATACTAAACGTAATGGCATTCCTATATCAGCCAGACAAGTGCATCTTTTGGCGCCCACCGAGGGGCAACGCTCGATATTAGCCCTCCGGCGTCAGATAACCCTCGGCGGGACTTACAGACACACCTCTTGGCTCTGCACTTCCGTTAAGAATGTTCATTAAACTGAACGGTTAATATCATATAATACTTGTTACTGATTTTTCAATCGTCCATTAATTTATTTTTCAATTAATTCTGCTAAGATAACAATCTCAAGTGTAACAATTGCAAGAGAGAGAGAGAGGGGAGAGAGAGAGAGAGAGAGAGAGAGAGAGAGAGAGAGAGAGAGAGAGAGAGAGAGAGAGAGAGAGAGAGAGAGAGAGAGAGAGCATAGCTTCGGATTCAAAGAGTGTTCTGTTTATAAGCTACGTTTCATGAAGAATTAATTGATTGAATGTACATTTTTCGATGAACACTGCATTTGGAATATGAGTGTTGTAAGTAGGTACGTAATTACAGAATCGTGCATTAATTTGAATACACAAAATCGATTGTTTTCTATTTCCAAGAGGTTTCAAATATACTTTACTGCGAGCCCGTGTGAATTACATGTTAGTATGTTATTGCATCCCCAAATTTAGGTTATTAAACATGTGTTTCCTTGGAAACGAACTCATAATTCGGAATTCCAATTTTTTTTCTGTATAAACATCGGAAAGACCTTGAAAAACTACAACCGGCAAAAAGATAATACTTGTTTCAATGTTTTACTTTTATTAAAGAGAGCTATATCAACATAATTCGATAGTGGGTATGTTCTAAAGAGTAACCAATACTGGACAACGACTCAGAATGGAGTGCACAGGTGAGAATGCTTTATATTCTATTCAGTGCAAACATGAGTACTTACTGAAGTTAATTGATGGAAATTAATCATTTCTTCACACTAGCTGTATATAGGCAAAGGTTTTAGATAAATAGAGCCAACCTGAAGAATTCAACGCCATGGCCGGGAATTGATACACGGATCTCCTGGTTTCCATCCAGTCGTTCTTATAATAGTTAAATGATGAAGCCTGGGATTCAAGTACTTATGATACTAAGTCGCCACAAGCGGTGTATCTCGAATACGAGAACCCCTAGTGGTCTACCGGGGAAATATATGACATGGTAGCTAAATGGATAAGAGCGACTGGACGGAAACCACGAGATCCGTGGTTCAAATCCCGGCCATGGCATTGAATTTTTCAGGTTAGTTCTATCTATCTAAAACCTTAGCCTATATACGATTAATGCGAAGAAATGATTAATTTCCACCAATTAACTTAAACAATCAGAGATAAATGATGGAGCCTAGGACTCAAGTACTTACTGTGTCGAACACGAGAGTCTCTAGTGGTCTACCTGGTTATATGTGAGTGAATTTAATGTCACGATGACACGTTGGCCATGTTAGCTCAATGTCTACCCCCTCCGGGCGGCTGTAGCCTGGCCGGAGGTACCCAATTCCCCGTGGGTGTCGGGAACACACTGCCCCCTCGAGTCCAACCCAATCCGAACAACTCCCCGACGGGAGGGGCTCGGCAGTTCGGCCCGAGGTTCCTTTGGTAACGTCAAGGTACCACGATTGCTAAGGGTTCGCAGTGCCCGCACCACGGCAGCTGAAGGGGATGGATCCCCTCCCCTACGGGAAAGTGTTCTGGGACAGAGGATCTACTCCCATTAGTCCTGGACCCGTAGACCCGGGCCTCCTTCAACCAGGGAGTTACCGAGCTGTCCCGAAAGGACACCCGGCGCCTCCGTGGGGTTTTCCATAGGGCAAGACCTAGAGACTAACAAGCCCCCCCCCCTCCCCAACTGGTCCTGTGGACTCAAGACGAGATGAAAGTGCATACGTCACTTACGCGCGCCAACACCAAAATGGGAAGGCTACCGATATGACCTCGGTGGGGCCGCCTGGTGATCTAGCACACCTTCTACTAGCTATGCTGGCTAGTACGTGGGAATATTAATGGCTTCCCTCAACCCCGTCCGGAGACGTACCCGATCTCCCACGGGTATCGGGAACACACTGCCCCCTCGAGTCCAACCCAATCCGAACAACTCCCGTTCAGGGAGGGGCTCGAATGTTCGGCCCGAGGTTCCTCTAGTAACGTCAGAGGTACCACGAGTGCTAGGGGTCCGCAGCGCCCGCACCCCGACGGTAGCTGAAGGGGACGAATCGCCTCCCCTAAGGATATATATATACATAACTAAAATTGCATAAGATTTTTTAAGTAATTTATGGTATAAGAAATTACAATAATTTAATCTCATATGGAATTAATATTTTACCCAGTACTAAAACTAAATTAGAGTAACGTTTATAATTAAACTGTATCTTTATGTTACTATTATAGAGGGGAATATGGTGGCACCAATGCTGATTAGTTTAAATATAAGGATGTATTATATCTAGGGATGGGTCGATAGCAGCTGTTTTCGATACTCGATACTGATACACAATTTTTTCCGCGAAACTTCGATGCTTGATACCTTCATTTATACTTCCAGTTTCATTTCAAAATAGAATGTTGAGAGAACTGTGTAATGCAGTGAAATTAAATAGGTGCACATATTTAATGAGACAAAACTTAAAGCAAAGAGTATTACAATTTTTAAACTCTACATTAGACATTTAAAAGCAAAACAGTCAACGTTTATAAGTTTCTTTTAAAAAATACTAGCATTCTCACTCTTTCGGGGGTTAAGTTTGTTTCTTTTTCTGTCACATATGAGTCCTGCTATGCTAAATAGTCTTTCAGAGAAAACTGTTGCAGGTGGAATACACAAATATTTAGCGGCTAACTTTTTTATTTCTTGAAATTTTGAATTGTTTTCCAGTAACCCAGTACACTAGAAAAAGGAGATGACAAATCGTCATTGAGATAAGCAGTGCTTTCTTCTTGGAAACTGTTAACTGGCACTGAATCTGACTCATGATTATTTTCTTACATAATGTTATTGTGGAGGTACCACATTCCTGACAATTTTTCGGGCTTTGCAATGTTATACTTACGACCATAATATATTGTGATTTTAAAATAAAATGGCAATTGCAGAATTATCACCGAAGTATCGAAAAGGCATCGAGCCAATTTTCTGAAGCATCGTTCGATGTCCAGATCATTCAGGTATCGTGAGTATCGATGTATCGCAAGCATCGAGGAGCCATCTCTACACGTAAGCTCAAATTGATGGCAGTTAGTATAAGTGTAAATTGAAATACTCGTAAAAGGATTTTAGTAATGGATTAAAACATTTTAATTTGCTACTATGATTAAAACCACTCTTTAGTTTCTATGAACTACAAAACAAACGCCAGTTTATATGGCAATAGCGGATAAAATATATTTTATTAATGCGTATATTAGAAAAACGATCGCCAAGATAGATAATTGAGCACAGCAAAAAGTGGAACCCCCTGAGCATTTAAAGTTGATGCGTGACTTAATTTGGAACTGAAGGGGGTCGGAGGAAAACCCTCCAGAAGAACCGTGACATTATGACGTATACACGTCTCGCCGGGCCGGCAAGAGATGCTGTTTATAGACGGTTCATAGCGTGACTCATTCATTCACCCACACATATCCTGCATCTAGCGCATGCGCTCTGATTTGTTACGGCGTTCGTCACAAACAGGCTTTGCCCATGGCTAACTTGAAAATTACTGTCCGTCGTGATGACTGTTCGCAAATTCGAATCCCAGTAGCCAAAAGGATGCAATTGGCAAATATGTACATTAGAACTATGTACCCGCCTCGGTAGCGTAGATGGTGGAGTATCTGCCTTACGTTCATCTAATCTCGGTCAGGGTGATAAGGTTTTCACTTATACTGAAAGATGAATGTCTGGTAGCTCTAAGCTCTATGGCCCCTGGACTTATTTGAATATTTTCATTTATCGTCCAATATGACTTAACGTTGGAGGACATTGACCCGTCTCTGTATCGTGGTGGTAGTGTCACATTCCAGAGGTCCCTAGTTCTAATATCGGTCAGGGTGATAAGGTTTTCCCTTATACTGAAAGATGAAACTCTAATCTCTGTGGACCCTGGGTTTATTTGAGCATCATTTCATTCATCGCCCGATAGGACTTAACGTTGGAGGAAGTAAATTTAAAAAAAAAAAAAAAAAGAAAAAAAAAAAGAACTGTGTTCTAAATGGCAATGTGAAATTGGCTATCTAACAACAAAAATATTATTTGTTAAAATGTTGCTATAATTAATATTGAAGAAATTATACAAATTTTAAATAATTGCTGAGATAAACATGTTTGAGAAATAGTTGCTTTTGCTGTACCCCTTGAGAAAATGATATAGATGCGGATTTTGCTTAATACCCTGCTCCAAACCAGAGAGCAAGAGATTACTTTATGCCAGATTTTATTATAGATAATAATTATAAGAACACTAAGCAACTTACAATTCTGGAGAACTTTAAATATAGTTTTCTGCTGAAATGCAGGGTTATAGAGGACGGAGAGGTAGAAGGAGAGACAGGGAAAGAGAGGACGATAATTTAGAGATAGAAGGAGAATGAATGAGTTTTTTGTTCTGGGTTGAAATTAGGCAAATTAAGAGAAAAGATTGGATTGAGCCATGCTGCGAGGGGATTCGGCATGGAGGTATAAATTTGGTCTATTGTGCCTATGCTCCCAAGTGGGTGCACACCCGGGAGGAAGGATGAGGCGAGAGGAGACAAACGGCGGCTGGCGCAATGAGGCACGACAGTGCTGAGGGCAGCGTCCCTACAATTGACCAGTTTGAAACTCCCCGGCACTCGAGTACAAGCGGCATCCCACCCATAGTGGTCCCGAAACGGCCCACTAGGCTGGCCCGGAGTCTGTCTCACCGAGGAGGAAATGTTTACTAGGTGCATATCATCCTGCCATGCACCGCCGAGACACCCGCCGACACTTCTACCCTGAAAGAGACCACCAGATGATAGATGATGTGAAATGATAATGGGAATGAAATGGAGAGACAGGAAATTCGGGGGATGTAATTAACGTACCCAGTATTCGCCTAGCGACCCGGGAAAACCCCCGGAAAACCATGGGTCAGGTAGGTCGGCCACGGGAATCGAACCCGGACCTTCCGAATACCACAGACAAAACCGCCTAAGCTATCCTATCCGGTTAATAAGGTACATTGCAAAATGATACAACTACTTGTGTGGGGTAGGTAAATATGTAACTGAAAACTTATACACATGATTCCGGTATTTATTAGATATATTTTAACAATATGTAATGCATATTTGGGCCACAAACTGCAAAGTGGCCAAAACTCAGATATAAATCAACGTTTACCACATTTCTGATGTTGCAAAATGATAGAACCAGCTCATCCCAATAGCCAGTGAGCACAACCTTGAAAACACGATCACACATGCTGTCTATAAGTTTCTGAACCGTGGACTCCTCCATATTTTCCCAAGCAGATATGAGGGCAGCTTTCAACTCTACGATATTTGAATACTGTTTGCCATCAGCATACATTGAGCGACATAATATGCTCCATAGGTTCTCCATGGGGTTCAGATCTGGCAAATTTGCAGGCCAGTCCATTACATGCACACCATTCTGTAGAAACTACTCCCAGGTGAAGTTTGCAGTCTGAATACTAGCACTGTCCTGCTGGAAAATCCAACATGGGCCTCTAACTGCTTTCCCTAAAGGGAAAATATGAACATCCAGCAGGTCTTGGTAGTCAGTTGCTTCCATTCGACCCGATGGGAAAGCAAGATTTGCTGTGCCACGATAACCAAACCCAGCCCAAAGATAGGTATCATTTTGCTACAGTCAAATTCTCGTGGTCAAGTTTACTGCAAGGTAAAGGGGTGAAATGTTTCCGTCGATTAGATATATCTATGCAAATTCACTAGGTACTTATGTCACGCTACAGCTGATGGGATGGTTGTATCATTTTGTAACGCACCTTATAATGAGATGCCGAAACCAACCAAAACTCATTTTACACACTAATACTTGCGCGGGGACCTTTCGAAAATTGTGTTTTTATATGTTTGGTCTCAGGGCATGTACATAATATTTCGGTGAAATTTTCATATCAAATTCGGGTGGAATGCGGTACTTGCTTTAGGTAGTGAAGTTGTGTGCATTGCTGAGCATTGACCAGGGCAGGTCTGTGTCACGTTGAGCTGGGGACGATTAATACGCAGGAGGTAGTGTATCATAACACCGCCGAGGTCGGCAGGAGCATTTCGAGGCTGCCTCCTTTTTTTTACCTGGGTCTGCTGGACGGACAATGCACTTAAAGGTTTTACTGTCGCGCCGGACAGGTTGGCACCAATCACAACTCATTTCTAGCCTACTTCCCCTTAACTTTACTATATTCTCGCATACCTATAAGGAAATATGCAACAAAATAATATCTATAGACATATTAACCAGATAGGAGCATAAGTTTTTGTTTTAAGTTTAGTGTGTAGAGAAAGTCAGCTTTGCTTACATACCAGTGCAATATTAAATGTGTCAGATAAGAGTCCACGCGATACTCAAGTAGTTACCTAACCTTATGTAGCTGTAAACATTCAACAGAAATGATGTGTGAATTTAAATTAGTTTAAATTACAAAGCTGTTATAGAGAATTCTAAATTTAATGCAGATATATTTAATAGTTTTTCAGAAGAAGATCATCTTACGAGGGCTGTTCAATAAAGAATGATCACAATTTTTTTTTTTTTTTTTTTTTTTTTTTTTTTTTTTTTTTTTGAAAACGTACTTTTACTCATCCTCATAATTTTGATGATCCTTCTCAAAATAGTCTCCCCTGAATGCGATGCATTTGTCCCAGCGTTTCTCCCAATCTTCAAAGACATGCTGGAAACCTTTTTTTTTTTAGAGATCCTTCAAAATCGCCTCCGCAGCCTTCACCACTGCTTCTGATGATGGATAATGCCTCCCACGAAGGCGTTTCTTCAAGTTAGGGAATAGAAAAAAGTCACATGGGGCTAAATCCGGACTATAGGGAGAGTGAGGGATGCACTTCACGTTGATTTTTGTAAGATATTCAGCAACAACATTGGCAATATGCGGCCGCGAATTATCGTGGTGCAGCATCCAGCCTGCTTCACGGAAATGTGGTCTTTTGCGCCTGATATGGACTTGTAATGTTTTCAGGACATCCCTGTAGCATTGTCCAGTTACTGATGTGTGTGCAGGTACAACATGCTGATAAACCATTCCATGAATATCAAAGAATGAGATGACCATAACTTTCCCAGCAGAAGCAACCACTTTTGCCTTTTTGGGGGTTGGTGATGAAGAAGATTTCCACAATGAGCTTTGCTGTTTGCTCTCAGGATCAAAATGATGTAGCCAAGTTTCATCAGCAGTGATTACGTTTGAAAGAAACTCCGGATCTTCCTCTAACATCAAATTTAACTGCATGTTACCTCCATTGCAGCGGTAGGCGATACTGAACATGTCTGAACTTGCCTGGTTCTCACAGGCGGGAACCAGGAGTACTAACAATGAAACTACTACGGCCTGTTTGTTTCACATTGAGCTAACAGAATATTATAAGATAGAATTTTAGTGCGAAAAATTATGACCGTAAAAAATTATGATCATTATTTATTGAACAGCCCTTGTACTTTTATTATAATAACTAATCAGGTGTTGCAAATGGTATAAAATGTATTTTTGTAAACAAATAATACCATATTATTGAAAGAGTACAGCGTAAAATTACTTATAAACATTTTCTCACTACTCTGGTTGTATTAGAAAATAATCCGTATTTCAATACACCTCTTGTAACAATTTATCCTCAGTGGTCGGATTAACTACGTCATATCTTTTTTTATTATTAATTCCCTTATTTAACCGTTTTTTATTGTTTCCTTTTATTTTACTGTGTGTTTTCTGTAGTTTCATATATATATATATATATATATATATATAAACACCCATGCCCAAGGCGGGACTCAAACCCGTGACCCTCTACGCGGTGGAACGCTAAGAGACATACATTCTAACGACCATGGCTACGAGGTCCGGCTTAAAATAACCCGTCCTGACCGAGATTCAAACTCGAGACCTCTTGAACAGAGGTAGATAGAATACCAGCTACGCTATAGAGGCGGACTAAAGCTCGAGCAGTTTAAAACTGTAGCAAAAAATATATGTTATATTTTAAAAGTCTCTGTAAATTTCTCTTGAAAATTTGAACAAGGTAGGTTAAAAGCCACATCGTATAAAACATTTTTAATGTGGAAAAATTCAAGAAAACCCAAAGTCAATAAACGAGTTCGAAAGCAAATACAAGCCGTTAGTCTATGTGCGTCATATTTTGAAGGTATAAAAGGTCTTTGATAGCAAAAGTCACGACATTTAATTGAAGCTAAAGGCTCAAAATATTTTTCTACACAACTAATTTTTTATTGTTACAAAAATACATAACATTTTAGCTATGGGTACTCTTTAAGGACAAATGGTTGCATTATATGACAGTTTAAAAGTGCTCAGAAAGAAGCAACAATTCCCAACATGTATTAGTCCAGTAATATGCATACATTTTCAAAATAATTTCTTTGTGGCTGTTTGGATAACGTGCCTATTCGGTAAGTGTATCATTTGATACATTATATGTGTCAGTTATGCCTAGACCTGCAATGGCTTCATTGAAAAGGAAGCTGCTTACCCAAATAATTCTTTCACTGCTCCCGAACTGTAGAGAAAAATTGAAGGATGTATCGTTGCAATTCCTCAACAAATGTCACAACACATGTAACTGGTATTCAACTATCAATCGTAAACGCAGTCTATATTCAACAAATTTAGTAAACTTATTCCTGTTTTCATGAGGCTGTATCACTTATTGAACACACTGTACTAGTCTTAGCTATTTATACCACGCATCATTGACTTTTGCAAAACAGACGACAGGTTGATAACGAAATGATACTACAATATGACCCTAATGAGGTATTGAGATACATAAAGCATCTCTTTTTCCCATTCTGCATTGTGTATAACAAGAAATCTTTAACATTTGACAGTAAATGCGAAGAGATAAAATAGACTCGCTTGTTTACGCAAGCGTATTCTCTCCCCTTCCCCACTCGCCGCGTTTTATTTAACAATTATGCCCACACTAATGGGAGGAAAATAATCTTGAGCAGTGCAAATTCAATTGTTATTTCACACCAGCCATGAGTAGGCTAAATTCTGGACAGGTTGAGTCACACTGAAAAATTCAATGCCATAGCCGGGATTTGAACACGGATCTCGCGATCTTCGTCCGGTTGCCCTAACCACCGAGTTACCATGGCCAACGTACCTGTATGACATTAATTCTCCAACTAACTCGCATTATCCCGAACCTTAAAGAACTTACGTGTTGTAAGTCGCCATTAAGGACTTGTCTCATGTATATGAGAATTTCCTAGTGGTTTACCGGAAAATGCAGTCAGTTGGAGAATTAATGTCATACTGGCACATTGACCGTGCTAGCTCGATGTTAGAGCAACCGGATGGAGACCAGGAGACCCGTGTTCAAATCCGGCTATGGCATTGAATTTTTCAGTCTGATTCAACCTGTCCAGAATCTTGAGTAGATTTATGAAGAATCATCTGAAAATGAGACCTTAAATTCCAATCTACAGATATTTTTTTTATAAAATCCCGACTTTAAAATTATATCATAGAACTTTAAATATAAATTGCAGTTATTAAAATAAGATATTAATGTTTTCGTAACTTCCAAGCCAAAATCAGCTCCGTTGTTAAGATGGTTATTCGAAACTCAAAACCTCTGTAGAACATCAGATTCTCTATGAGCCCTTACGTCTGTTCTGTGTTATTTTCATGACATGTTCATAATTGTTTCCTGAGTGATTTATTTATCTTCGCGGTGGGAAGTGTTGATGAATGCGGGTTAAAACGTTCTGTAGGGTTGTAACCATCGCTGCTAGACTAACCACAATAATACATATCCACCTCGTAGTCTCCAGCAATATGCTCGTAACAAAAGGAAATTTTCGACAAAAGATACTAAAATAACGAATTATATTGTTACTTAAACATTATACAAGTTAAGTATTCCGTAATGCAATCCGCTTCGAACTAAATTCTCTTATAAAACGTTTTCTTCCTTTCATGAAAAGTTATGATAAAAATATTACTTTCTGCACCCAGTATTATTAATTTTTACATAGTTTCTCTAACATTTATTTACAAAAATGTGTTTTCCTATCTCTTTCATAATAATTTAGCTAACATTTTGCAGAAATGGTTCTCTTACACATTTCGCTGAAGGTGTGTACTAGGTAAAGCTGGTTAAAGTACATCCAAAAGTGACAAAAGCGTTGAAAGATTCAAAGCAATAATGCAAAATTTCTCGGATACGAGTAATATCACAAAAATATTTATATTTAGAAATAATTTGCGTCTTTTGAAGATATCTAATTATTTGTATACTATTCTTTGTCTACATCTTATGGTTTATCTGTAATACAAAATTATGTAAAATTCATATGAATGAAAATAGTTATTTGTGGTACAACGGCTAAAAGGAAGATCTTATTTTGTGAATAGGTGTGATTCCGAAATGAGGCCACAGGCCGAGACTTACGAACAAAATAAACTCCTTTTAACTCGTGCATCATACACTATTTTAGACAGTCCTGAATATGTATAGATATATTATGGATTATATGCAAATATATGGTATCGTTTTACCTTTCTCGTGGTCATGATACTCATCGGATTGCGATGTTCATTTGCCTTGCGTAGCATCATTGTTGACATGACTTAGAATACTACATCATTCTACATAAGGGAGGCAGTGGAAATAATAAAACAATGAAAACAACGTAACGAAAAGTGAATTAATAGATTAAAATTGATAGAGTCCACATGAAAAATTCAATGTCGACTTTATCAACCAATACCTTAGCCTGTATACGGCTAGTGTGAAGAAGTGATTAATTTCCATCAATTAACCTACATAATAAGAGTTAAATGATGAAGCCTGGGATTCAAGTACTTAGGATAGAAAGTCGCCAGAAACGGTGTATCTCGAATACGAGAGCCCCTAGTGGTCTACCGGGGAAATGAGTCAATTGGAAAATTTAATGTCATGGCGGCAAATTGGCCATGGTAGGTCAAGGGGTAAGAGCGACTGGTAAGAGCGGAGACCAGTAGATCCGTGGTTTAAATCCCGGTCGTGACATTGAATTTTTCATGTCAACTCTATCAACCAATACCTTAGCCTGTATACGGCAAGTGTGAAGAAATGATTAATTTCCATCAATTAACTTAAAGATTAAAATTGTTTCCAAACTTACTCATATTTTAAGAAAACTTAAGTGTCGATTGTATAATTATTAGAATTTGAAATAGTTATTCACGGCCTTCTTGAATGAGGCGATTGTCACATTCCATAAGAAACCAAAGTTGGCATTACCGATGGTCAAAAGCTTTCCAGCACTGAGTGAAAATAATTTTCTACTTTTAACACAATCGTTAACTACTAAAAGGCCTGCTTTTTTTTATCAATTGTCTAAAAAAAACTTACGAGAACCATTGCTAACCAATTCAAGAAGTAAACATACATTTTAAAAAATATAAAAATATATATTACAATTAATTGTTTCCGGGCTGTTTTGCCATGGTCTGTTGGTGTAAGAACTTCCAAACGTTTTGTCCACAACTGCGGTAGACAGACATCTTCAGTGGCACGGTCGAAGTTTCCTTGGAGAGAGTTTCGCTGCGTAACATGGACTCCGGCCGTCTAAGCTTACGTTCTCTCATTATAAAAATATCGATGTTTAAGTCTATGTATAGTGTAGTTTAATGTGATGGATTTTTTAAAAATCTTTTATAGTATATTTGGAAAATAGTGAGTTTAATATTCATCCAATTTTTCGTTTTTAAGTTATACACAGACGCATTCATGTGAAGCTGTATTCTGAAAATGTCCTTTAGTATTCGGAGGTCGCTAATGGAATTTAATGAAATCTTACGTCGAATTTTTTGGGTGGAGGTCATTTCCTCTGCTTTCTGTAAGTGCGTAGTGAAGAAAGTCAAAACAGTTGCAAATTAAATCTGCAGCTGATGCCAATTTATGTAAAAGAGATTTTCTTTGGAGTTTAAAGTGTGCAATTAAAATCTAACATAGAACATTATTTAGCTTTAGTTAGGTTTTATATTACATATAATTACTCTCTGTAAATTTGTCATGATACAGAAAGCATATATTATACCTACAACTCGCTCCCACCATCTAGAGATATATTAAACAAAATTCCTTACCACCCAGTTGGATAATATTCTTTTTCCCAAAAGCAAGTTCTGCAATAATGGGACTAACCTTTCTAGTTAAGGACAGAAGTACCTCCTGCAAGGAACGTCAGTGGTTTACTAATTGGCAAGAAGGTAGCAGTAGCAGGCTCAATTCATTAGCAATAGTGACTTGTTAACGTGCGCCGTTGTCTCTGTTGCCGTGATTTATTCCGACAAACCACACCCGCACACATTATAAGAGACTTTCCTTATAAGTGTATGTGAGTAATACCGACAATAGGGCTGGACTCTCCTACACAGCTACTCCTCTCTGCTTTTGGATCTCTTTCGTGGAAAATGTCCACACTTGTTTGTTGGATATGCTCCATAAACAGGAAACACCTGGTAGCAGCGTACCTTTCATACAGAGCATTAGGATATTTGTATTGCTAGCTTAGGATATTGTAATGAACATTACATTTGCAGGCTAATACTTTTACTTTTGGAGAGACACTGGTAGAGTGCATAGATCCGTTTGTAAATATATATTAGGATTACCGATAGCATCACCTAACGGAGCAGCACAATTGGAACTAGGTAGGCATTCTACTAAAATTAAAATCTTGTCAAGGGCAATTAAATATTTATACAGAATCACTAACTTGGAAGATGGCAATATTATTAAAGAGTGTTTTAATATTCAAAGAAGAAGTAACCGTGGAGGGTCTTGAGCACATAAAATGAATGACGTGTTGAAACAGACTGGTATGAATCATTCTTGGATAAATGCAAAGTATGGGTATAGAGGCTTCTGGAAAGAAGTTAAGCTAAGATTAGAGGATATTGACAGACAACACATTTTTGTCAGTACAAGTGACAAAAGCTCACTGAGATTATATAGAGAAATAAAAACAACCTGGAGAACGGAAGGATATATATACATACATATATATATATATATATATATATATATGTATGTAATAAGTTAGGGCGAGAAGGTTTTGCTTGGGCGAGAACACGAGTGAGAAACTTGAAAGGTATAGGTCAAGAGAGGGAGCTAGATAAATGTCCATTGGGTGGAGAAGTGAATGCAGACTTCCATTGTATATTATATTGTAGTCAAACAAAGATATGGAGAGAGCAGGCCTGGCTAGGTAAATGGGACAATTTGGGAGCGAAGTAGTAATCAGAAAAAAATTGTCAGTAAAAGGGGAAAAGATCAGAAGAAATTTAGGGAATTATTTAGGGAGAGTTAAAGACAGATGTCTAAGAACAATTAAGAGAAAAATGTGGAGTAGGATAGGTGATGGCAAAATGTATAAAAAGGAGTAGAGGGCCTACAATATACAAAAACCTAGGGTTAGGTGTATGGGGACCAAATTATTATTCAATGGCAAGCAACATGGTAGGATTTTCAGGATTTAGGAATATATGGCGTTTTCCGGTATGGATTTTATAATTGTAATCTTTATTTTGTATTTCCATTTGATGATGTAAAAGGAAAGATGAGAAATTACTTTTAATTTTAATTACTTTTAATACTCAGTATTACTTATAATACTGAGTATGGCAGATAAATCCGGCCCGTGTTGTGAGATAGTTTCACCAACAGAAGTTTAAGACTTAACATGGCTGTTAGTCTCTTTATCAGTAGTTATAACAAAAATTGCATTTCACCTAGGAGTGTTAGCTTAACACTCATGTTAAATCTCTTGTTAAACTAACAAGCCATATTTCTGCTGTTAAATAATTAATAATTGTAAAATAGTCAAGATGGCGAGCGTGAACATAGCTTTTGATGTCGATATTTAGACGACTAAATGGCATTCGTAATAGTGTACGGCTTATGAGGAGAAATAATTTTGAGGAGCTATCAGAAGAAAAATTTTTACGGAGGTATAGACCGTCGAAACAAGTTGCTATGAAGGTTACTGCGGAAGTACAAAAGAGGTTAGAACATGCATCGAAAGGAATATGCCGATCTCGCCTTTGCTTCAAGTATTAATAACTTTGCGATTCTATAATTCATTGAATTCTGTAAATAATGCACTGTCCACCTCCGTCTTGAAACGTTTAAGTCACTCGTCATTTCTGTCCTTCACACCTCGTTTTGAATTTATGTAATATTGACGAAGTTACTTTGTACTTTGGTTGTGACATTTGCATTCGAATTAAACTCATTTCCAATCTCTTCCCATGTGACATCTTTCTCTTTCACCTTTACCGCATCCGTCCTTTACTTTCCACAATATCCTTATATGTAGCTCCTAATTCAATTAACAATTCTTTCTCCATTGATGAGAAATTTGTCCACGGCTTCTCTACTTATTTTGTTCACCCGCCATTTTACAGTGGTGTGTAAACGAAAATAAAAACAAAAGGGCATCGCAGTATGTTCAGAAAATAATAAGATTCATCCACAGCCTTCTTTATCTGTAATATTTACGAGTCTCTGGGTGTTAAGACATGTTTGTTAGCATTTTCAGAAAACGAGTTGGTGAAATGCAAGAATTTTAACAGTTTCGTTAACTCTGTAGCAATTGTTACGCTACATTTGTTAACGTCGATTTTAACATTTGTTGGTGAAATCGGGAACTAATATTTTGAACAAACTTCGATAGAATAAAGTAATAAAACGGAATAAAGTACATGAACCTTCATAATAAATATTTTGGAAGTGCTCTCCAGCTGGATCTAGACACTTCTGTGCACATCTCAACAGACTCATGAAAACACGTGTCAATGGGTGATTCAATTCCTGATGTAATCCTTGAGATCATCAGTGGTATGGGGATTCTGCTCATGCACTTCTCCCTTCAATTCAAATACTCCAATAAATAAAAATCACATCTGCTGATCGCGGTGGCCAAAAGTTTTTGCTCACAGTCCTTTCATCAGTGAACATCTGATGAACGGGTAAGTGACCTCTCTTGAAAGAAACAGTAATTGTACTTCTCTTCCGTCAGTTGTATAAAAGTATAGATATTTTCATTAGTCATGTTAATATCTTTAATATATATGTATATGTATATATAATTTATTCAGAATATCTAGCGACATTTTCGACAAAATCTGAATAAGAATGGGTGTAGTTTACACAGCAGATTTCTTCAAAACAAACTCCTAACTGTGGTATGGCTTTGATGTCTATTAACGTTATAGACGATATATCAGTTATCTTCCAACTACTCCGGCGCAGTGGGGTGTGGGACAGTAGGTAAATAACCTAAAGGCAAAACTCAAACACGGTTGTTACCGATAACAGAAAATACTGCAGGACCAAGACAGGGCCTATGTTTTGGGCTGATAGCGTGTCTATCCGGTTTCATATCATACTACTACCGGAAAGCACGTGATTATAGCATTCATGTAAAGTACCTTTAGTCTGTGGAGCGGAGCAAGGTGTGGTCTTGTTGGAGCAATACAAGATAACAATCATAGCAGCCCAAGAGGCGGTGCAGCTCCCAGAAGGATTCTAAACTATTTTATTACTACACGCAAATTACTAAGCAACGTCTGTGACTCTCAACTCGTTCGAATATTAGCATCCCATGCTGAAAAGAGGTTCCTATTTGTATGGCATGTCTTGCAGTGGCGTGTCGTAAACTAAACTGAACTGTGTTTCCAAAAAGTGAAATTACAACACATGACCAGCAACACAGTACCAAAATGTGGAAATAATCTTAGTATAGTAGAGTCTGTCTAGTGAACGCGAGTGCAGTTTGCCCCTCAAAGGCAACTGACCCTACCGTCCACTAATGACCGTCATAAATCGATCTCCACACTTCAGAATTGGAACACTGTCATTGAGGACCAATAGCAGCCCTGATTTTCTCGAAGTGACAGTCGCATGTTTACTCCACTTGGAGTCTCAGTTGTCAAAGTTCCAACTTCCAGTTGAACTGTTTCATTACGTGCAGAAATTCGTTGTGTGTCACGATGTGGAGACCGTGCGAGAGAAATGCAGTGGTAAATGCAAATGAAGTAGTAGATAACTTTCAGCCAAGTGAAAATAATCAAACTGGTGAGAATAGTGTGAATAAATTGGAAAGTGTTGCTGGGCCGAGTTATGTTACTGGAAAAGCCTAAAAAAAAAAAAAAAAAAAAAAAAAAAAGTTATAACGGGGACTGTTTCTAAGCAAATTCAAGCGCTTGTTTTGTACACATATAAATATGTGCTGACAAATAATCTTGATAAGGGGTCATGCAATGAACCTGATGATAAATTCTGGGTATTCACAGAAATGCAGTAAGAAATACTGTGACGAAAGGAATACCAAAGCGCCGATCAAGTGTGAAAGTAAATCTCTAAAGTACATAATTTCACATGCGATTTAATTCGTCGAGAAATTTATAGATTCTACGCAAAAGGGAGAGCGCCTACCTTAAACGAATTGGTTGCACATTTCCAAGCAATTTGTGATTTTCCTTATGGGCACTGCACTTTGCGCGGCCTCCTAAGGGTTATTATGGACTCCAGTAGAATTGCAGCTCGGCGATATATATATATATATATATATATCGTCAAAACTAGGGAAGTTTTGCAGTAATGGACATAAGATTATTTAGACGAAACCTCGTACGATACCCCTGACGTATCAAGAAAGGTGGCAACCTTGCAGAACGGTCTGGAAGGAGGGCCGTGATTGTAAAACGATTATAAGGGTTCGTCAAAGGAAGCAGCCGACGTGCACATGAGTTAACTAAACAGACTCTATATGCTTATATTCTACAGTATGTGTATATCGGCAATTTCAAGAACCACTGAAATTTTGATAATTCCTCCATCAGTAAAGTTTAGGGTTACCATATTTTTTACCGGGGCCACCCGTTTTTGAGACCCTTCTCCGACCCCCGTTCAGTTTTCGAATATTTTGCGAAACCACTTTTTTCCCTTTAAACGTAAAGGAAATTATTTGTAAATGTGATTATGGAAATTTAGCTAAAGTCTTTGAAAGTGATATGTATACTTTTTATACTGTTAGTTATCATTATATAAATAAGTGGAAGAGCCAATACAATGGCACGTCTGTATTTCACTTGTTAGCTCTTGGAAAAGAACCAGAGTGGCAAGCGGTGGAAAAAACTGTGTTATTTTTAAGAAGTGTTAACATAGTTATTGATGACTCTATACTCTTTGGTGAAATAAGAGCTTTAAGAACTTACCACAAAATGAACTCTGCAACATTGGTAGGGAAAGGTGTTGCCAAGAAATGGTACAAATACACGAGTAATAATGTTGAGAGTATAGAACTGTTGAAAGCAGTACAGTACTATTTTGCCATACCTTCGCATAATGCAGCTGTAGAGAGAATATTTTCTCTGCTAAATGTTCAGTGGACAGATGAGCAAAATAAGCTCACTGCTGAAAATGTAAAGTTAATGTTGATCATAATGAACAACATTAAAAATGTAGCTTGGGCTCAATATTATGACAGGATTATCTGTAAAAAGAATTTCCTGAAAAAGGTGAAAGGAAATTAAAAGTATGTGAAATAAATGTCGATAACTGAATTCCCCCAGTTTTTGACATCATGATATGGTAACCGTAGTAAAGTGCTGTCTCACAGATGTGATCTATAGACCACTTTCTAATTTCAATTCATAAATTACTAAAAGATTTACAAAGCCCTTATACTCTAATACGAATAAGTGGTGTAAAAAGGAACATGCTTGCAAAGGAGGCTTTGACGCCATAGAGAAGAATATACTTGTTACTCCAAAGAATATCCATGCCACAAATGTCACAGATATTTCATTCCTAGCAATGTATTATACTGGTCATAATTCAACAAAGAGGGTATAGTAAAACCTAATGGAAGTATAGCTGCGATTTTTGCATATTTGCATGTTTTATTCCTTGATAGTTAAACATAAGCATGTAATACATTTATTCCACATTGTACGGAGTTTATTACGGGAGTTTTATAGTGCATATAATCGCACATTTGAGGGTTTAGTGTGTATTTAACTAATGTGTGCATATTTATGCACATATTTTGCTTTTTCAGCGATGATTCGTAGAAATAATTCACCCCGATACCTCAAGAAGGATACGAGAAAATTTCTCTTGTGCTGCTCTGTTTGTATAAAACTTAGGTATCATGTTCCTAAATCCATAAAAGATCGCCGAAAAATGATGAGAACGTAGCTAGCGAACAATGAGCAATTCCTGATATAAAAATATGCCATTCAACAGCTTAAACTAAACAACGTTCAACAATCACGCAGCATAACTTTTAAGTTCGGTGGGGCCGGTTTATTTTTATTTTATTTTTTTTTTTCGTTCTCCAACGTTAAGTCATATCGGATGATGAATGAAATTGGTGAAGGGATGCTCAAATGAGTTGTAACCGCAGTATCTGGCAGGGATTAGGAGGCGGCGAATCAATCGAAATCAGATAATTTTAAAAAAGAAGATAAATGAATAAAAATGCTTTGCTAAACTAATAAAAAATTTCTTGTTATAATAATATGAAATTAGAATAGATATAGTAATGATTAAAATAGCAGTTGACTTAAAGAATAAGAAGGGAAGAATATAATTTAGTATAACATATATACTAGCATCCAGGCAAGGAAAAGAAAATATACTTGTAATAAATCTGTACATGTCGGAGAGACAGGAAGGGAGGACCGTTATCATCTTTGTGCTAGTAAAAGTTTAATGTTTGAGAACTATAGTATACTTCCAGCCCGGAATGTGTTGGGACAAAATGCTTTCAAAATGCAGTTGAGCATGAACGCTAAAGGGATTTACTTCGCTGATTTGATAACGATGTATACCGTTACAAACAACTCAGGGTAGGCGTTCCCCAATTCAGGGTGGTCTGAACGTCAATGAATTAGATGAGTTTTGCAAACCAATGCGAAAATTCGAAATAAATGAGAAACCAATAATAATGTAACTTTGATCATCTGATAAAGTTAGGTGGTCAGAATAAGGTTCGAACTGAAACGCGAAGTAAGAAAAATTTACTTAAAAGGTGATAATACGACAAGAAGGACGTGTTCATGCGCGTTTAGGGGAGAAGCGAAGATTTATAAGTCCGAAATGTAGGGAAGTTAAGAATAGCGCAACCAGCGTAAGTGGAAGCAGCATTAGAAGTTTATTAGAGCAAAGTAGTCGCCGTATAAAGGGGAAGTAACTAAGTAACTTTAAACAAGTAATCCAGGGTTTCAAGTAAAATTGAATTTATGTTAGGAATTTTACTAACAGGTGGTCACCGATCCAAGTCGATAAGCAAACTTAGTAAACCAAATAATTCTGCAACAAACAAAGTGTTATTAATAGGACTGAGTAACCAACAACCACCAAAATCCAGTTTCTACAACCATTCACCTGAGGATAAGAGCTCCAATTAGAACCCAATCGATTTAACACTGGTATGTGGGTATGCCGCAGAGTCCGGGGTCCGGTGGGGCCGTTGCATCATAAAAATTGACACCTATGGTTTGTATTAATATTGCAAACGAAGCCATCTGCCGCAACGATAACATCTCCAAGAATTAAAATATGTCATTTTCACTAAAGTTTTAAACTTGTACTAATGTACTGCTAATCGTAATTTCTGAATTATGAGCAGTAGGAAAGCGAATAACAATGTCGAAAGAGAAGAGCAGTAGAGCTTGTTTGGTTTGATGGAAATCCTACTCTTAACAACAGTTGGAAATATAGTGCAAGTGTGTTAAAACATTAACTTCTATTTTTGTATTTTCAGAATATTTTAAAAATCAATGCGATCTCCGAGTTAGTGATTGTTGGTTTTATTTAAATAAAATAAACCCATACTATTTGTATACAATGTTATACGTGCCCTGCAATAAAAGATTATTGATACGCAATATCTACAAACAGCTGCTCATAGAAACATAAAAAACATTTTATGTGACAGAATAAATACGTTTATTCCTGAAAATGGTAAAAAATATTTGTTTATTGCAACAAACACGACTAATTCCAGGCGAGCGCAAAGTGAGATTTGTGGTGGACAACACGACGCTGTGTTGTCCTGTTTCCCCCGACATTTCAATCCATCGTTGCTCCATCTTCATCTCATGTACCATCAGTGTGACCGCCTGCGGTGTCATATATAGTAAAGGCGGGCGTTAAACACACGCAGCTTCGAAATTCTCTTAGATATAATTTTATTTAGCATTAAATATTACCTACATGATTTTGTGACTAGGCAGGCTAGGAACCACTGGTATGCAAACCTCAAAAATTGTTATTGGGACACACTGGTCACGAAAACAAAAACATTACTCCTTGCTCTTTATCAGTGACCCTAGCCTACCTTTTAGTTAATGCGGCAAAGGGAGTTATCTGCGAAAAAGTCGATAATGACTCGATCAGTGCCAAGGTTGCTCATTTTGCTATGTTCTTAATTGTACAGTGCTTTCAACCAGTTACCGCAAAATCAACGGCTTCGTTTTCAGCTACAAATGCTTTATTTAGTAGTATTAATCACAGTGAAATAAAATGCTTGTCTCATCGCATACGGTGTTTAATTTTGGTTAACTTTATCTACAATTCTTTGATATTGTTCTCTGTTCTTTTTATCATTTAATGCTTCCATCCTCAATCTCACTAACATTAACTTCCCTCTAAAAGGTTTAAGTTGCATATGTCCCTAGCTTATTTGCCATCATCGACTGTTATAACAGAATGTCGGAACACGAGAAACACCCATAAACAAATAACTAAAGAATAGTTTCTTTATTGCGGTTTCATAAGCCAAACAAATTCTTAATAGTAACAAGCTACCGTGGAGTATGTCGGTATGTTTACCAACAGCTATAGCACGTGACACGTGTGTCACCTACCTGTGAACTTCGATAGCGTGCGGCACGCGGCGTTGTTCCTATGACCATGCTCATTCTCGAACGCGTTTTATGCGGCACTTTTGGTGGTAAAAACTATCTATGTGTCACATAGAAGCTGAGCAACTACTTATATATATACACGTTCGGTGTCGTTTCGAAACACTCTCTATATACGAGTATATACAGCTCATCGGAAGTCATTCTCCGTTCTAAGCTTATTAATTAATTACTCATTTGAGTTATAAGGCAACCCGTTCAACTCGGGCAACCTAATAATTAAATACTATATCACTAATACGTTTCTAAAAGTCAATGACCTTTTTAATAATATTTCTATAGTGATAACAGTTTGTCAACGAGGCTGAGAATATTGTATCTATTGATTATAGTTTTAAGTTTCAAGTGAACACTTCCAAACTTTTTCCGTGACACAAATAACATTTATATTAAGTGAAGACTAAATGAGAGAAAGTTTCCAGAAAAATTTATTTACGCTTTCTTTTAAACTTAAATTTCTTCCTTAATTGGAAGTATTGTTTACTGTAAGGATAATATTTATATTTCAAACATATTTTTACAGAACAGGATGCTGCAGGTGCGATTTTAAGCCGTGAATCTGCATCACTTCACAGAAAAATATCATATACCTTTAGGAGAAATGTTGTCGTACAAATAGAACGAGTGTAAGAGCATCGCTTCACTGTAGTAAACAACGCAATCGGGGAAGTACAAGTAGCACGTGACAACAAATGTACGTCAAATATTTAAGCACATTTTTAATGTTTTGGAGGTTTAATTACGGCATTTATTCACCCGTACATTATTTAAATGTATAAAATAAATGCAAATATAATAAGGAACTATTTCCACTAGTTCTTTTCTGTTTCGCTCGCTCTGAAAGTTATACTACGTCTATGTTGACATCCGTACACACTTTAAGATCGGATAGAATATAGTTTCTGTCACCCTATTGTTTGAGCTCTGCCTTTATTGCTGTTGGTCTGGTCACGTAATCTTAGGTTTATACAACCTTCATTATGTTGCCGGGGTTAAGGAACATGCAACCTCTGGTAACCCTAGCACTGTTATTAACGAATAACAGAGCTCTTACTAGTGTTATGACAGTTTTGAGTTTGGGTATTCTTTTGTCAGAAGCCCTTGTCTTCGTTTGAAATAATAACCAACTGCATTTCATTGCCGTAACTTCGCAGAAGGAAAATTGCTGGTATACTCCCCACTTCTCTTCGCATTGCACTGTCTCTCTCGCACCCTATCCTTAGATCATAACTGGTGATTATCATTTTGAAAACACGCCTCATTTTTATGCAGCACACGTTAGCACATCGTAATCGCTTTGCGAGAATCGAAGTTTTATAGTACGCCTGCGGGTAAACAATTTAGAATTCGTGAACACCTCTACGGAGTCATCAATGCAAATCCAGTACTTTCGCTTTAGAAGTGTCAGTAGGGCACAGTTCTGTCACATTTTGTGTAAGCTTATACAGAAAGTGCATTATCTCGATAATCACACTATGGTAATTTCTATATTCTCTATTTTTCACACGGAACCCAAATATTCAATTCAAATGCACCATCGGAATTTAACGAAATATGAACTTTACCATCTCTTGAATATAAACAAATACTTTTAGGAAAAAAGCTCGTTTATTTGCTTGAGTATGTACATGAAAGAGAGAGAGAGAGAGAGAGAAAGAAAGAGAGAAAGAGAGAGAGAGAAAAAGAGAGAAAGAGAGAGAGAGAGAGAAAGAGAAAAAAAGAGAAAGAGAGAGAGAGCAGAGGCCACAAATGAAATTTTGAATATTAAATGTTGTACTTGAGTTTCGTGTATTTTAGGATGTGACACGAAGATTTCCAGAACATACTACACCCTACGAGTAGCTTAAAATATCATATATTTGAGATATTGCAAATACAATATTGAAATCTTACCACCAAATCCGTAATCCTTGGTCAATTACATTAGTTATTCTATCCGTCCTTAGTTTATATGGCGATATAAACAAAAGAACGTGCACGTGTGTGACACGATTGGCGTTTAGCCGTTTAGCTCTCCGTGGATGAAAAATATAGTTGGCATATCATTTTTAAGGACTTCATATCTAATAAAAAATATTGTGACTTCGTGGGCTGGTAGAAACAAAAGTCTTGTTTGCAGAAATTTAAAACACTCTTTACTGTAGTAAACAGAAGCTTTGTACAGCCCTTGCAGCAGCAAAATGACGTGACATTGACAAACAGCAGTCTTTAAGGTCGTCTCGTTCGCCCGCCACACGTAAACAAACGAAAGATTCCACTGCGGTACATCACACAATTCAACTCCACTGCACAACTCAACTGACTCATCTCACATTTTGCCGCTATTTATACCTCCCAGTCATTGTTCTAGAATGCAGTAGACCATTCGACAACAATCACGACGGCATCAGAGAAAGACAGAAAATTCCAGATTTCCCTCTGTCTGTTTCTCTCTCTCTCTCTCTCTCTCTCTCTCTCTCTCTCTCTCTCTCTCTCTCTCTCTCTCTCTCTCTCTCTCTCTCTCTCTCTCTCTCTCTCAGCAAGCATCCAACTCTCCGCGCTAGTATCTCGCTGTTTCTTTCCTGCCCACGCGTACAGCTCTGGCTTTGCGCCGGCTCTAATCCAACAATGCGATCGGCGACAGCATATAAACAACTTCACATTATTACAAATGCTACAGCCAAACAGTAATTAATATTTTATTTGGTAAATGTAAGCATGATTTGTATATATTAATTAAAGAGCAGGCTGCACTTGCGCAGTTTAAAAGCAGGATGAAGTGGAAGAATCAGATAACAACATGGCCGCTTCCGTGCAATATATAAACATCACAGAGAGAAACTGTTAAAAAGTGGTGAAAATCAAATTATATTAAATGTGTTTTGCAAGTTGCGTGAAAAATATCCGACTTTAGCAATAAAGGAAGTTAATTTGTCAGCGAAATAAACCGGAGTTTCCGCGCCAAGTGTTAATGCCACTCGAAGTGAGGTTGTGCTTTCCACTCCAGGAAAACACCGAACAAGAAACAAGCCAGCTTAGGAGGTGAATGTGATGAATTTGTCAAAAGTGCTGTTCGTCGCAAGAGGCATAACTGAACTGCTAACTGGTTTACCGGTAAAAACACGAGTCAGTTGGAGAATTTAATGTCATATTGGCACGTTGGCCATAATAGCTCAATGGTTAGAGCGGCTGGACGGAGCCCAGAAGAACCATGGTTCAAATCCCGGCTATGGCATTGAATTTTTCAGTCTGGCTCTACACTTTCATAGTGCGTTCTACAAATGGCTAGTGTGAAAGAACAATCAATTTCCCTTAAGTAATTGTTATAAGCATTCGGTCACGTTTTAATGCACAAAAGGAACAATATATTACGCAGTACACACACCTTTGCACTTAATCTTAACGTAAAAGTGCTGCCACATAAGCTAATCAAACACCGAAAACGGCAAAGCAAAACTTGGCATAGAAGTTTGTCGACAGCGCACATGTTTGTCACATGTTGGATAAAACAGCGCGAATATTTCCCCCAATCAGTCGCCGGTCGATTAATACATTTTCCCGCTTTATTTACATCGCCACGTAAACTAAAGGCGGTGCCCGTATACATATTTTAGGGATACCAAACTTTTCATTTTTTTTTTTTTTTTTTTTGTAACTTACGTCCTCCAACGTTAAGTCATATCGGACAATGCATGAAATGGGTGAAATGATGCTCAAATGAGTCCGGGGTCCATGGAGCTTAGAACTATCCGATATTCGTCTTTCAGGATAAGGGAAAACCCCGGAAAAGACCTTATCCAGGCAACTCACCCTGACCAAGATTCGAACTCGGGACCTGTTGAACGTGAGGCAGACACTCTACCATCTACGGTACTGAGGTGGGCCCTTTTCATGTTGCACTGCCACCATGGTTAGAGAGATCCTGCGTTGGACCGACATTCATATGTCATCTAGTTGTGCCTAATGTTAAATATGCTTTGTGACAGGTTATAAAATTTCCAGTTTTTCATTAATATCGAAAAATATTGAATGATTAATGTTCGGTATGAGTATAAAAAAGCAAAAGTGTCCAAAGAAAGTAAACGTAATAGCAAAACAACTTGGATAGCAAATTGTTTATTACTGTGGTATAAAAAGAAGACGAACGCACTGTGGCAATTGAGAGTGACATGGTGTTCGATAACTTTGCCCACATTTCTTTAAAGATTCATGAATTAACCTGAAACCAGGAATTCTTCTCGTGTAGAAGTAGTTGTTTATGATACAAGGGTTAAGGGTTAAAAGAAGGGTTTCATTTTGTAAGTAGATGTGATTCGGAGACGAGGCTGAAGGCCCAGAACTATGAAGAAAATAAAACCCTTTTAACCCGTGCATCATACACTATCTTAGATAGTCCTGAATATTTATAGATATATTATGATTTTGCTTTGCCTTTCTCATGGCCATGGTGTTCATCGGGTTGCGATGTTCATTTGTTTTGCGTAGCAACATTACCTTTAGAAAACCATAATATTCTACATTAGGGAGGCAGTGCAAATAATAAAACGACGAAACTAACGTAACAAAAATTTAATATACAAATTTTTCCTAACTTACTCAATTTTTGAGGAAACTGAAATGTTGACTGTCAATTGTTACAATTTGAAATAGTTATTGAAATGGTGATGTATTGATGAAGGTGTCGATTTGTTCTTTGCTTAGGATTTTGGATTATTTTTTCCCTTCCTCAGCAATGCTGATGTTAGGAGTTGCTTGGGTTTCCTCAGAGCGAGAGAGCCGAAGCGTATTGACCTGATAGATGAGATCAGAGTTGTGGGGTCGGCCCAACGCCTGGGATGAATGAATGAGGGAGCAATTGGTGGAATTATGGTAGGGGAAACCGGAGGACCCGGAGGAAACCCACACCAGCGCCGTGCTTTCTACCACAAATCCCACTTTGCGTCACCTGGGATTGAACCCGGGCCACCTAAGTGAGCTTCACACATACGTTTTAAAAATGCTATAAGTTTGTAGTATTTACTGATGATGTGGTTCTTGTTTACATTAAGACACAGCTTTATCATTTAAGAAGTTTGAGAAAATACCCATATTTTAGCTTTTCCTTCAAAGAACGGTAACAACGCATTTTCAGTTTCATTATTTTGTATGTTGTTTACCTTGTACCAGTCCAGGAACTTGTATGCAATTTGTAGTAGTTTCTTGACTTTTTGGGAAACAATTTTAATTTCTGGAAATAATCATTTCTTCCACACTTGCCGCGTGTAGGCGAAGGTTTGAATGAGTAGAGCCAGACTGAAAAAATCAATGCCATATCCGGGATTTGAACCACGGATCTCCCGTTCTCGGTGCGGTTGCTCTAACCATCTGAGCTACTATGGACAATTCAATTCATGCCAGAGGATCTACTACCATTAGTCCTGGACCCGTAGGAACAAGGACCCGGGCCTCCTTCGACCAGGGAGTTACCGAGCTGTCCCGAAAGGGCACCCGGCGCCTACGTGGGACTTTCCATAGGGCAAGACCTAGAAACTAACAAACCCCCCCCCCCATCTGGTCCTGTGGACTCAAGACGGGATGGAAGTGGATACGCCACATACGCGCGCCAACTCCAAAATGGGAAGGCTACCGATATGACCTCGGTGGGGTCGCCTGGTGATCTAGCACACCTTCTACTAGCTCTGCAGGGTAGTACGCGGGAATATTAATGGCTTCCCTCAACCCCGTCCGGAGACGTACCCGATCTCCCACGGGTATCGGGAACCACTGCCTCCTCGAGTCCAACCCAATCCGAACAACTCCCTATCAGGGAGGGGCTCGAATGTTCGGGCCAAGGTTCCTCTGGTAACGTCAGAGGTATCACGAGTGCTAGGGGTCCTCAGCGCCCGCACCACGACAGCTGAAGGGGACGGATCCCCTCCCCTACGGGGAAATGAAATGTGTAGTGTTTAACGCCCGCTTTTTCTACATACGGCACAGCAGGCGGTGACATTGATGATACATGAGATGAAGATGGAGCACCGGTAGAATGAGATGGCAGGGGAAACCGGAGATCCCGGAGAAAACCCGCCCCAGTGCCGTGTTGTCCACCACAAATCTCACTTTGCGGTCACCTGGGATTGAACCCGGGCCGCCTTGGTGAGAGCCAAGCGGTCTAACCGCTGAGCCACGGCGCGGCCTCCCCTACGGGGAGTTACTATGGACAATATGCCGACATGATATTAAATTCTCCAACTGACTCGTAAATTTCCCGGTAAACCACTAGGGATTCTCATATACTATGATACACGCACCTTTTGTGGCAACTTACTATAAGTACCTAAGTCCCAGGCTTCATAGTTAAATTACTGTTATTCAGGTAAATTGGTGGAAATAATCATTTCTTCCGTTCTAACCGTATATAGACTAAGGTTTGAATGAAATTGAATGAGTTCAAATCTCTGCTGTAGCATTGAATTTTTCAGTCTGGCTCTACGCATTCAAACCTTAGGCCTACACACGGCTAGTGTGGAAGCAATGATTATTTCCATCAATTTACCTGAATAACATAACGGTTTAACTATGAAGCCTGGGACTTAGGTACTTATAGTAAGTTGCCACAAAAGGTACGTGTCTATATGAGAACCCCTAGTGGTCTACCGGGAAATATACGAGTCAATTGGAGAATTTAATGTCACGTCGGCATGGTGTCCATAGTAGCTCAGTGGTTTAGAGCAATCGCACGGAGAGCGGCAGATCCGTGGTTCAAATCCCGGCTATGGCACTGAATTTTTCAGTCTGGCTCTACTCATTCAAATTTTAATTTCACTGTCTCTGCTGCTTGTAAAATTTCAATTCGTTCAGTATAGTTCATAGTTATACTCAAATGACCCGCCATTTTATACGAGTATTATTTAACTCAGCTTCCATGGCCTTCTTGTTTGAAGAAACCAAAGTTGGCATTACCGGAGTATTAAAAGCTTTTGAGCATTGAACGAAAGAATTTTCTACTTTTAACACAGTCGTGGGCTACTAAAGGGCCCATTTTTACTATCAACTGTCTAAAAATAACATTTCAATTTATTTATTTCGTTTTTAAGTACTGCAACGAGTTCCAAGAATTCGTAAACATTTTCAAAACGATCAAAAGAACAGAATCCTGTAATGTATTTGGATTTTCTAGTTTATACTGTCACTTTCCTAATTATGTCACTGTGACATCAAAACAGAGACATCACGGTGAGATTTGATTGTACCCAAACATTGGTCGTATATAGCGTTTCAGGAAGGCCTATGTTAGGTCACATTACCATGTAGAAGCTTCCAGCCTAACCACCGTTAATCATCATTGTTGGCATTCCGTTATTCAGAGTTGCTGCCTCTTCTGAGAAATGCCGCCACAACAAAGGAATGGAAACCACAGATCATGGATTCGATATTCATCGTTCCTGCTCCAATGTTGTGGTTTCCTACGGAATTGAAGTTAAAATTTATCACTCCGAGATGCGTATTATGATATACCTTGGTTGGCAGGGTTACAGATCGCGTATCCTTATGTTGCCCTCATTACTTCTTTAATATTCTATTCTTATAGACAATCTTGGTTGTTATTTCAGAAATAATGATGATAGTAATAATAATAATAATAATAATAATAATAATAATAATAATAATAATAATAATAATAATAATAATAATAATAATAATAATAATAATAATAATAATAATAATAATAATAATAATAATAATAATAATAATAATAATAATAATAATAATAATAATAATAATAATAATAATAATAATAATAATAATAATAATAATAATAATAATAATAATAATAATAATAATAATAATAATAATAATAATAATAATAATAATGCACATTCGTGGACTTTGAAAAACGTATGGTTTGGTTGATAGTGAATTGCTATTTGAAATATTGTGAGAACAAGCTTTAGACCGTAAAACTCTTGCACTTGTTGGACAGACACTAACAGATACAAAGACTAAAATTTATTGGGGACAATACTGAATCTTTTGAAGTTAACACAGAAGTAAGACAAGGAGATGGCGTTTCTCCATTACCCTTTAATTGTGCTTTTGAAAAAGTAATACAAGAACGGTGTAAATAGAAAATGATTCTTAAAATAAATCAACCCATCATATTTATATATATATTTATTTATTTATTTATTTACTCAATGCTCAGACATTTGATACATAGTCATTAGTCTCCTAACTTCCCAATACAATTTTTCAACTGACATCCCGTCACAATATTGTAGTCTTCCGTACAATCTTAGATGCTCCCAATCATATTAGGGAGAGGAAAATTAAAGATAGATTGACCAGCGTATGTAGATGTTCTAGCAATCTTAACCCGTGACATGGTAACAGCTGAAAAAACACTGAACTATTAAAAGAAACTGCAGAGAAAGTTGGTCTTCAGCTATCTCTCGAAAAGCTGAATATACATCCTGCACCAAACAAGCACCAAAATACACAAAAAGCAAATAAGGAAAAGTTAAACGAGTTTCATAATTTAAATATCTTGCGGAAATAATTCAGGAAAATGAAATCGAAACTAAAGAAAACAAAAGCAGATGTCAAAAATGGAAACAGCATATCGGCTTACTCAAAACGTATATAATAAAACTGCATGTCTAAATATTAAAAATTAAAATAATATAACACAATAATTAAACCAGAGTGCCTATATGGAGCAGAAACATTAATTTTGAACAAAAAAGCAGATATCCAAAATACAGAAAAAGAAGAATGTAAAATTATTAGAACAATTTTAGGTCTGCAAGTCGTAAGTGAAGAATATAGACTTATGGTAAAAAGGAAATAAAAAATATACAGACATCCATAGTGATATTAGGAGACGAAAGATAAAATTTTATGGACATATTAAATGATTAACTTCAAATAGGCTCACAAAACAAATTATGTAATTTTACGAAAATAGAAGCAAAGCACAAGTAGACACTATAAAATGGATTGGTGAAGTAAAGATTATTTAAAATTGGCAGGAATCACGCAAGACGATATCCTAGACAGGGACGACTTTGGAATGAAGATGTATAAGTGGCAAGTTGACCAAGAGGACAAACCAATAACGTGGACAGACGAGAGAAAGAAAGCCCACAGTCAAATAATGAGAGAACTTTGGTTACATAGAAGAGGTAAAGTCTCTAAGTACAGTTTACCACAGCAAAGAAAGACTCTGGGGCCTGAGACTCAGCGGTTTGGAGAAAGTGCCCACACCCTCCCTGGACAGGTTTATGACACCCCATGTCAGTACAGTTACAGATCATTCAAAAACATTCTGACGGCTTCTACTTTTGTAAATGAATCTTCTCGGGTTTAGTGTACAGAATGAACAGGGCACATGGCACTTTTTTTAACGGTTCTACTCTTTGTGTAGCATGCGTTCTCTGTCACATACATTCGCTGTCCTTAACACACTGTAAGGGTGGCACTGGGTGGCACATTCCCTTCAGGGACTTACTTTGCGTTGGTGGACAGTACTTTGCGTAGTCCTACATGGGCTCATTAGCATTAATAATAATAATAATAATAATAATAATAATAATAATAATAATAATAATAATAATAATAATAATAATAATAATAATAATAATAATAATAATAATAATAATAATAATAATAATAATAATAATAATAATAATAATAATAATAATAATAATAATAATAATAATAATAATAATAATAATAATAATAATAATAATAATAATAATAATAATAATAATAATAATAATAATAATAATAATAATAATAATAATAATAATAATAATAATAATAATAATAATAATAATAATAATAATAATAATAATAATAATAATAATAATAATAATAATAATAATAATAATAATAATAATAATAATAATAATAATGCGAGTCAGTTGGAAAAGTTAGTGTCATGCTGAAACGCTGCCATGGTAGCTAAGTGGTTAGAGCAACCGGCCCGAGTCAGGGAGATCCGTGGTTCAAATCCTAGCTTTGGCATGCATTTTTCAGTCTGACTCAACCCTTTCTATCAACAGTGCTTATTCTGTTACACTTACGCGGTTACGCTTTGTATGTCTCTTGCGCATGTAAACACCTGAGGTTGTCGATACAAAGTTGTACAATAGGTTGGAATTACATAAATGCCTATGTATATATTCCTTGAATCTCACGTTCCCCTCAGGGCAAATACCTCACTCAGTGCCGTTAGCAGTCACGACAAGGCCTCTCTTCTGTCCAGCCAAGACATAACTTAATGGACACACTGTAGAGGCGCCGTCGGCACCTTCGTGCTACCGACAAGTAAAGCGATAATAAGATGTTAATGATTTCGTGAGATTGTCTCTTAAGCACCGATATGTTGCGTCACTTTTTTCACCATCGACATGAAGTTCGTGTAAAACGTGTTCTAAAGAGACATTAAACAGAGGTTTCTTAATAAGCTACAAGCACCAAAGAGACAGTGAAACTCGGTCGAGGATGTCGCATCAGTCACGTTGGTTATTATCCTCAGCGACATTTGGGTTCAAAGATGCTGCCGAAAGTAGTACATAATAAAACTGCCAGGTTAATTACTTTACAACATTTTACGAGTTAGGACTGAGCACCCTAACTGTTCATGAAGTGGGCCACACTAGGCGGGTAAAAGCCTAACAAGGAAGCGCTGCCATAAATTTTAAAGCAAGGAAGACCGCCTGTCGCCGAGGAAAATGGACATGATACCAAGTGGAGCGAGACAAATTTGCTGTAAAAGTGCATAGCATGGTGTTACACATTATAGGTGTATGAAATAATTTGGCCTAGGATCTTCTTCTGTGATAAAACTTGAAGACACCTCTTTAAACTCTGTGATGTCCAATAATTATTTAGAAAGGAAACTCACTAATTACTTATTTATTTTATTTGCTATTTCACAGTTAATCTTAATTAGCCCAATAGCATCTATCCACATAGGAATCCACTACACTCAGAAACGTAGTAATTTGTGTAATGGAGCCATTTCTCTCTTACTGTTCTTAAATATTTTCCAATTATTGCTAGCTCTTTTCTCTTATGCATCAGTTAACCTTTTAATTTCCTTGTATCAGTTGTCCCATTTTCTTGACCATATAGCCTCCCTCTAATCCCTTATCCCATCACATTGTAATAAGCAATGGAACATTCCCTCTGGCTGCTTCCACTGAACACACATCTTCTATAAAGCCTTTTAAAACAATGTTCCTCACCACATCCAAGCTACTCCTTCCATCTCAAATTTACTGCAATTATCCATATAGTTATCTCTTCACCAATCTGTTTAATTATGCCATATAATTTTACAGAACTCACACTTACCCGAAGAAAAATGTATTTATAATTTCAAATTGGGACAGGAATTTGGGTCAGATAATGTTAATTCTGATTTCTTACTTGGATCCTCTTGTACAAGGCATCCACGCCAACATCAGCTCCAAAATTATGTTCATACGCTCACTTCCATGATTATTTTGAAGTATCAATCGAATTCTAAATAAGTCATGAGACATGTGTTTCAAGGCGTGGTTCCGAATAAAGAAGTCAAATTATTTCGATGAATTCTTATTTTATTATATTTATACGACCAGACTGAAGAACATATCACTTTTAAAGATTATTAACTTATCGTAATCTAACAAGGCTGAAGAACATATCACTTTTCTCAAGATTATTGATTTCTTGTAACTATCGTTACTTCTCAATTCTGTGATTGGCCGATCCAATGGCACGTCACCACATCACGTCATACCACGTCACACCACTACTACTTCGGCCAATCACACAACTACATATATTTTATAAATTCATAATTCCTCCGAACCCAAAAATACTGTTACAAAATATAAGTATTGCTATAAAGTATCATACTAACGAAGAAGTTCCAATTAATAAGAGTGCACAAAAAATGTAATTTGCGCCATTAAGTCTACCGTTAACAAAGGACTATCGGGAACCCCTAGTATAAAATTTGAAAGCTGATTACTATTTATGAACAGTTAACAGCTTAAAACAATGGCCTTTACTCTATATTATCTCGGATCTTCAACCAGGATATTAATGACTACATTACGGAGTTGGATTTTAACAAACGGTCTTCTTTCTACGCACGATAACAGATCACTCTTTCCTGAACGGCTGTGTTATCATGTTTGTGTAACACATTAGTTACACAGTCGGCTCCGGACTTAAAAGCTACGGTAGATTTTGTTTGAGAAAAAACTGAAGGTATAGTTCCTTTTGATGGATGGAGAAACATCTTGTCAAGTTTAGATGTGGCAGCAACTGAACCTGGTTAAGGCAATTAAAGTGTACGGCATTAAATAAAAGGAACACTTCCTGATAATTTAAAGTAGCCAACACATTTGATGTGTTCGTTTTCCTTATCAACCTCATAAATCCAAATGATCGAGCCATTTGCACTGCACATTTTTCTAATAAATGCAAATGAGAAATCAATTTGATTCGTTCAGTTTCTATACAAAAGCCATTTGATCTATCACTTTCTCACAGTGCCAAATTGGAACTTGGGTTCATCTGTTTAATTTACTTATAAATACAGTTAGTCTTTATTGTTTTGCCAAAACTTTAAATGTACAAACCATTTCATTTTCTGATCTCCATCATAACTTCATGTTGATGCTTTAGTTTCCTTATAAAAATAACGCTGTACTGTTTTCTCATAAACCCAAATAGAAAATCTACTTGATCTGGTCGGTTATTCATGAAATGAAAATTATTTATCTTTCATTTACGTCCCCCACATCGTCATATCGAACGATGAATGAAATGGCTGAATTGATGCTCAAATTAGTCCAGTGTCCATAGGGCTTAGAGTTACCAGACATTCATGTTTCAGGATAAGGGAAAATCTCCAACGTTAAGTCATATCGGACGGTTAATGAAATGATGTTCAAATGAGTCCAGTGTCCATAGAGATTAGAGTAACTAGACATTCATCTTTCAGGAAAAGGGAAAACTATCATCCTGATCGAGATTAGAACTAGGGACCCCTTGAACGTAAAACTACCACCACGATACAGAGATTTAGAGTTACCAGACATTCATCTTTCAGGATCAGGGAAAACCTGACCGAGATTAGAACTAGGGACCTCTTGAACGTGACACTACCACCACGCTACAGAGACGGGCCAATGTCCTCCAAAGTTAAGGCATGTCGAACGATAAATGAAATGATGTTCAAATGAGTCCAGGGTCCATAGAGCTTAGAGTTACCAGACATTCATCTTTCAGGATAAGGGAAAGCCTGATCACCCTGACCGAGATTAGAACTCGGATCCTCTTGAACCGAGACAGACGCGCTACCACCATAAATCCAAAGGAAAATCCACTTTATAAGTAAAATTATCATAAATCCAAATAGATAAGCCATGCAATCTGTTCTCTTTCTTTATAAACTGAAATAGTAAATACGTTTACATACTTTGGAGTTATATATTTTACTACCTTTCTGCAGATATTTATGTAGGAATACGGTCACCTGTATTATTTATCAATCCGCTATGTTAGTTAGTTACTAACACTCCCCACATGGCAACCTTGGCCTTCGGGGTAACCTCACCCCACCAAGTGATGACCGGACCCATTTCTCAGGTGGAGGCACCCAGAGGGCGGTGTCCATTACCTCCGATGATAGGGTGATAGTGAAGATGGCGGTTGAGGTGAGAGGACCTACAGTTTTTACCGTGGACTCCGAACCACGTTGGGCATAGGGGATACTTCACGTGTGCTAGACAGAGGTGAAGGCGTGGATAGGGCCGACTTAAAATCGCCAACCCCAGAGCCGGGAATCGAACTCGGGACCCTTAGAACGGGAGCCGCGAACGAAACCACCGCGCTACCCCGGGGCCTCAATCCGCTATGTAAAATAGAGAATAAATTCAATTGCCTTGAAGACTTGTATACTTAAGTAACGTTCGATGGGAAACTTTTTCTCCTAAATGACTGAAATTCTAAGTATGATTTGCAAGAACTAGATGCTGGAACATACTTCAGGAAATTCGCTTAGTAATTTTTCAATACTTCCGTGGTGATTCTGCAATTTTTATTTTATTACAAAATCACAAAATATTATTGCCGCAAGTAGAACATTGCAAAGTCCTAGGAATTGCAAGGAATTAGTACTGTAGACCCATGACAAGAAGGCAAGCTAGAGGAGTGTGTAGCATAATCACTTTTGCTGTCTCAACAGTGTTTATGTTCACCTTCCGAGTATGACAAGGATTGAAGGTTTGTTTAAAATACACAAGTGTTGTCACATAACTCACCTGTACATAATACTACCTATCGCTACATTTGGTGCAACAAACATTAGATCTGGCAGTATGGGTGACTCATATCACTCTCATACACTCATTTCCTAGTAAACAGATCCGTTACCAGAGCAGATAAACAGTTCAAGCCCCTCTGCCCTTACTCCCCTCTAGCTTTCTTATCATGGGCATACAGTATTTGGATAGTAATATTATGCAAGAAAATAATCGTGTGTCAAATTCAGTGCCAGTTAACAGTTCACAAGAAGAAATCAATGCATATCTTAACAATTTGTCAGCTCTTTCTAGTACACTGGATTACTGGAAAACAAATTCAACATTTCCAGAACTTAAAAAAAAATAATAATAAAAAATAAAATAACCGCTAAATATTTGTGTATTCCACGTGCAACAGTTTTCTCTGAAAGACTATTTAGCACAGCAGGACTCATATGTGACAGACTTGACCCCGAAAGAGTAAAAATGCTAGTATTTTTTTACAAAATAAAACAAAAATGGACTGTTTTGCTTGTTTTTAAATTTTGCCTCGGTAAACATGTACAACTAATTAAATTGCCATTACACAGTTCTGTCCTGTGCCGTGGCGTAGTGAGCTAAGGCATCATGGCTTGGCTCCCTGCCACGGAAAGCAACCCGGGATCGATCCCACCCTGGAGTGCGGGTGTAGGACCGGTGCCCACTCCGCATCGCGAGGAAATTATGGAGCTTACGATAGGTAAGTGGCCCTGGTTACGAAAACCAAGTTCTGGCTGGGGTATGCCAAGATGCTGACCCATCTGCTCCTCGTATCGGTTGGATGATCGCCCACATCTATCTTGCGTGTGTGAGCGTGAGACCAGCAGTCGGGTTGGCAGGTCCTGACCGTATATGGGCTGTAGCACCCTGGGTTACTTATTACACAGTTCTTTCAAAATTCTATTTTGTATTGAAACGAAATGTAGAAATAATGATATCGATGTACTGGGTATCGTGGAAAATATCGCGTATCGGTATCGAGTATCGGGAAAAAACTGCTATCGACCCATCCCCATTAAAGGTACCAAAATAAAAACTGCAAAATACACGTTTGAAAAGTGGTTTACAGAACTTGGAGGGGACATGAATTAACAAAATATTAAGTTTATTATAACGTTAGGCCTCTTTTAAGTTTAGTGAAGAGAAGAAGCTAGAAGTAACACAACTATCTGCTAAACCAGAGAAAGGATTGAAGACAAGAGCGACCAATGTTCAACATAAATGACTACAGAAGAAAATGGACCGACCATATAAGGAAGATCTCTTGAGAGTTGACTATCACTAACGACCAGAAGTTTAGAGAACATCTGGAAAGCTTAGCAATGTGTTAACCTACGTAAAATGATGAAGTAATTCAGATATTCTTCTTCTCATCCCCCGACGTTCCGGCGAGTGAACATGACCTCGTGACCTCTAACATGCTCACGTGAGAAAATATGTGTACACACGTAATGGCTCACGGAATATATACCGCAGCCTGCTTCAGTTTAAGACCTCTCTTGACCACCATCGTGCGTTCAACTACGTACTTAACCTGATGACTATTCTTACCGTCGATATACCTCTTCTTTTATAGTACAAGTCGTTCAATTTGAACTAATGTCTTCATTAAACTTGAAGGCGCCAGTTATGACATCATCGTCAGGAAAAGCAAGGTTTGGACTGGAGTTCGTTTCGGCTACACAGTGTCAGTAGGCCTTTCCATCACTGTTTTTGTGGTCTTTCTATATATCTTCTATCAGTTGGACGGTAATTTAATACTGGAGTGCATTACGGTGCGATTCGAGTCCAGTTCATAATATTAGAGTCTTTTATGATGTATGCTTCCACTATAGTTCCTAATTGTATCCTTATGGTGTGTGTGTGTGTAGTGTTTAACGCCCGCTTTTACTACATACGACACCGCCGGCGATGACACTGATGATACATGACATGAAGATGGAGCACCGGTGGAATGAGATGGCGGGGGAAACCGGAGATCCCGGAGAAAACCCGCCCCAGCGCTGTGTTGTCCACCACAAATCTCACTTTGCGGCCGCCTGGGATCAAAACCGGGCCGCCTTGGTGAGAGCCAAGCGG
Source organism: Mantis religiosa (assembly GCA_030765055.1). Classification (NCBI taxonomy): domain Eukaryota; kingdom Metazoa; phylum Arthropoda; class Insecta; order Mantodea; family Mantidae; genus Mantis; species Mantis religiosa. The sequence goes on from CM060959.1 coordinate 95,988,132, forward strand.
TCTAACCACTGAGCCACGGCGCGGCCACAACTTTATCCTTATGTATCTATTGTTTAGACCAGTGGGGAAGCGTGCAATGTAGCGCTGGAAGCACCGCTTCCACAAGAATTTCAGGGAAAAAAGAAGAAAAACCAGAAAATTCATGCCAAACAAATTTCTGTTTGTTGTGAATACATTTTCAAAATTTATTCGCGAACATCCGCGGTGCTGTGGACAATTTCACAGCTGCATAGATTCGAGTGACCCGTTTCAAGGTCTCTTTCAATACTATAGGGGAGAGCCGTGCAATATCGGCCGACATGCAGTACCGGCCACTACTGTGATTTCCCTTTTCGTCTTCATGTAGCAGAAGTTTCCAGTAAGCAGTAGCAAGCTTGTGCTGTAGTCAGATATCTTCTTCCTCTCTTCAGTTGTTTGTCTGCTCTGAGTGCTTGATGGTGGTTAGTGTAACTCTTAGCGCACGGAAGATATTCTGAGCCTATAGCAGCGCTATATTTGCGATCTCTGTAAACCAGTGAGCTAAACATTTGTGAACTGAGCAGAAATAGAGGCAATAAGTTCCCATGCTTTTGTATTCTACTATTGTTCCATATGTGACAGTGCAATGTATCACTAACAATCTATATTGTAACAGAAAAGACAGTGGCCGATACTGCAAGACACTTTCTATAAGCCTTATAATTCTAGCTTTTTTTACTTTACATGTAATAAAGTACTATAAATAAAAAATAAAAATCATTACAAAATACTATCTATAGAACATGTTTTGAGGTGAGAGAATAATATAGTAAGATGCCGATTAACCACCACAGCTACAGAGTAAAGTCAAAAAACTTAACCCGGCCGATACTGCACGACCTTCCCCTATTTACGCACTCGTAGCCTTGAATACCATACTTCGTAGGTTTCCGGAAGCAATCGCGACTCTTCGATACTTAGGAAGCAGTGATAGATTTTGTCTCGTGAAGTCTCTGGAGCGTGTGAAGAAAAGTTTATTTTTTGTTTTGTTTTGTTTTATGTGGCGCTTTTAAATACAACTGTAAGAATATTTCATTAGCATTGGCAATATTATTTTACGTAGATTGGTATTTAATGGTGACAAATAGGAATTTTCTTGTGAAGTTCTAAGTTATTAGCAAAAGTGTGTGAATTCCGTACTTTCTCCATGTTAGGCTAACAGTTCACGCTGTGTGGGCCAGCTGTAGAAAAAACTGGGAACATCTGAGTGGAGAGGGGAATCAGGAATATGTCTACTTGATGTGTGAGCAGTCTTGTAATGCAAAAAGAGCCCACGTGTGACTGTACAGTAGAAAAAATACTGAAGAGTTCACGGCGACGTCTACCCGAATGTCCGAAGAATCCGACCTCTATCTCCCGGGAGCGATGGGGCAATACCTTGAGTCTAAAAAGACCCCTCCCATCGGAAGTGGAAGCGGATACGCGCGTCCATCCCGCAGGGAAGACTACCGAAAACCTCGGTGGGGCCACCTGATGATCTAGCACACCTTCTACTGGCTCTGCCCGGGACCTTTTAGGCAACCCTCTGCCGCCTCTGGGTGGCCGAAGCGTGGCCGGAGGTACCTGAACTCCCACGGGTATTGGGAACACACGGCCCTCTTGAGTCCAACCCAATCCGAGCAATATCCAACAGGGAGGGTATCGAATGTTCGGCCCGAGGTTCCCCTGGTAACGTCACAGGTACCACGAGTGCTCGGGGTCCGCAGCGCCCGCACCACGGTAGCTGAAGGGGACGGATCCCCTCCCCTACGGGGAGTACTGAAGAGTAGCTTTAGTACTTTGAGTCATTATTGTCTCTTATTTTATTGAAAATTGTTATTCGGAGCTTCCCTCGTTTTGAAAGTCACGCTTCAGCACTGCATTTTATGATTTCAAGCAGTGAGTGTGCAACTATGTATGTATATAAGGTCGAGGGTATCTAACAGGGCAATCACAAAGTGAAGACCCCCCTCTAATGACCAGGGAGCGCTCGGCGTCTCCATGGGACTTTCCATAGGGTAAGACCTAGAGACTAACAAGCCCCCATCTGGTCCTGTGGACTCAAAACGGGATGGAAGTGGATACGCCACTTACGCGCGCCAACCCCAAAGGGGAGGGCTATCAATAACCTCAGTAGGGCCGCCTGGTGATCTAGCACACCTTCTACTAGCTATGCAGGCTAGTAGGCGGGAATATTAATGGCTTCCCTCAACCCCGTCCGGAGATGTACCGATCTTCCACGGCTATCGGGAACCACTGCCCCCTCGAGTCGAACCCAATCCGAACAACTCCCATTAGAATGTTCGGCACGAGGTTCCTCTAGTAACGTTAGAGGTACCACGATTGCTAGGGGTCCGCAGCGCCCGCACCATGGCAGCTGAAGGGGACGGATCCCCTCCCCTACGGAGAAATGTATGTATACCAAAACTCCCCATGTGGCAACTACTGCCTTCGGGGTAACGTCGGGCTAACCTCACCCCACCACGTGATGACCGGACCCATTTCTCAGGTGGAGGCACCCAGAGGGCGGTATCCATTTCCTCCAATGAGAGGGCGATAGCGAAGATGACGATGAGGTGAGTGGACCTACAGTTTTTACCGTAGACTCCGAACCACGTTGGGCATAGAGGACATTTCACATGAGCTAGTCAGAGGTGAAGGCGCGGATAGGACCGACTTAAAATCGACACCCCAGAATCGGAAATCGAACTCGGACCCTCAGCATGAGTGTCGCGAACGAAACCACTGCGCTACCCCAGCACCCAGTATCCAACTATTAACACAGCAATTATATTTCTGATATCTCAATCTTTTGTTCATATTTAGTTGTTCACTTTGGTTGTGCACTTTCTGGTCCATATATCAGAGCTGGATGTACGATAAGCCCTATTAAAGTATTATAATTAAGAAGTTTATAAATAATATCATTTTCCACTGTACTGAAAACTGTAAATCCGAAATACAAACTTGATATTTAAGTCAGCATCTTTCAAGGATGCGAACGAAAATTTTTAAAATGTCTTATCTTAAACTACCCTTACATGATTTTTTTTCAAAATCTTTTATTATCTCGAAAATATCTCTGACACTTTAAATTAAATGACCATATACTTAACATGTTTTCATAAAAAATGAAATGTTGGCCTTGAACTTTATAGAAAATTGCCTCTGAAGTTCCCTCCATTGTCAATTATTACTTTTAGGTAAATGGTAAGCTATAAGAGTTGGACAAAATCTTACGACATAAAAAATACAGTACAGTTTATGTCAAATAATTGTTTGAGTTAATTTCTTAGATATTCCTCGTGATTTATTTGAATTTTCCAAAATTTTTACTTTTCTCTATTTTATACCCTGAAAATTCAAAGATATTTTTAAAGTGTTTTTTTTTTTTTTTTTTTTTTTTTTTTAAGGTCGAAATCTCTATATCTAGCTTTGGTGGATCTCAATAAATACTCTGTCTTACATTGGTGACTCCAAGATACAGGTATAAAATGTATTAAATTAGTTATTCAGTACTCTGCTATTGTAGTGAATTGCTGTCAGACATGTTAGAATGTGATAAATCCTAATTATAATATGCATAGGACTCAAATAAAAGATGTTGAGCTAAATCTCAAGACTTGTGTTAAATATTGCCGATCACGTACACAACAGAAGTCTGTTTTGGCTTGTTTTTTTGCTCCAAGTATCAGTATGCCAGACAAAATCAGAACCAATTACTTTTCCGTGTGCGGAGAAAGGAAGAAAATAAAACAAAAGGAAACTGGTCGGACGAGGAGGGCCTTGCGGGCGACAGATCACAAACACGTTTCTTGTCCCAACAAGTTCATCGCCATATTATCTTTTGTAATGATCTGTGTCTCAGACAGCATGAATAAAAAGGGCAAACGATTTTTTTATAAATATCCTTGGTGGAGCAGAAAACTCAATACACAACGATCACCCAACAAAAACAATACCTGCGGGTGCGGCGTGTTTCTCTTGTTTTTATGGCTGAAGGACAAGGTAAGTATTTTTAAAAGCATGTTATCGAAAGTGCTGTGTGTGATTATGAAAGCTCTAACAGCGGTTAAGCACATGTTTTACTGTCGTGATAAATGACTGTCAAAAGGTGCTACTGTCATTCAGCTCCACACTGCACATAAGAATAGATTTTAGGTACATTCTTCACAGCTTAGATTGGCGAAGTGTGTCCATCCATAATAAGAGATTTCACCAAAAATACGCGTTTCAAAGTCCTCTGAATCTAAATAAAATGTTATATGCATTGCTTATGGAAAGTATTATACAAGAATCAAGTCAAATTAAGTGCCAAAGTAAGCAATGAAGGTGACCCGCATTCTGAAGGCCTGGGTTCCATTCCCGTGACCGACCTACCTGACCCATGGGTTTTCCTTCCGCCTCGGTAGCGTAGATGACAGTGTCTGCTTCACGTTCAAGAGGTTCCGAGTTCGAATCTCGGTCAGGGTGAGTTTCCCTTATCCTTAAAGACGAATGTCGGGTAACTCTAAGCTCTATGAGCCCCGGGCACATTTGAGCACCATTTCACCCATTTAATTCATCGTCCGATATGACCTGATGTTGGAAGACGTAAATTAAAAATTAAACCATGAATTTTCTCGGGGTTTTCCGGGTCGCCAGGTGAATGCTGGTAGGCTAATTACATCCCCGAATTTCTTGTCCCTCCATTTCATCTCTATTATCATTTCATATCATCTCTGATCTGGTAGCCTCTTTCAGACTAAAAGTGTGCGGGTGTCTGGGCGCTGCATGGCAGGATCATATGCTCTCGGTAAACTTTCTCTCCTTCGGTGGGACGCTTTCCGGTCTCAGGGTCGACCAGGAGGGTCGTTTCCGGACCCGGCGGTTGGGATGTCTTTCGTTCTGGCCTACCGAGGGAGTTTCCAACTGGCAAATATTATGGGCCCTGCCCTCTGCACTGTCGTGACTCTTTGAACCGGCCTCCTCCTCCTCTCGCGTTATCCTTCCTCCATGCCCCACTTGGAGCTTAGGTACAATTAACCACAGGTCTCGGTGGAGACTCCCCTCCGTAGTAATGGTAAACCCAAGTAACGAAGGTATTAAGAGATACTTACGCAGGATAGATTAAGAACTGGTCCAACCTGTATGAGGTTGAAAAAGACAGATGAAACGGCGAGTTATATTTTGTGGGATTGCGAGTCTCATAGCATTAAATACTTTAATCTAAGTAGTTGTAAGTCTCATTGAGGAAGCTAATATCCTTGGTAGAGCAGGAAAGTATTCTGAGAAACTAAGAGAAATAAACGAGTGCTGTAATGGTTGTACTGCTTTCTAAGTCTAAGCCTAACCTATACATGGAAGATCGGCGTCTTACAAGGTTCTGCAATGGAACAGTTTTAACTAACCTTTACATGGAATTATTATACTTATATATTTTTTTTTCCTTCAAAACTCTGTCTAGCGATTGCAATTAAAATGCCACATTTTTAATATTCATTTAATGAATTTAATGAATTTTCTGTGAAGAGCAGAAACGTGTGGTGCTCTCTTTCGGGATGTTAGACTTTTACCATTGGTTTATACGTAGTTTCCCCGAATTAGTAGGCAAATGTCACCATTTACTACAATTTTTATATCCATAATTTTCTGTCCTATTATTCCCCTTCAACTGTTTCAGGCGTATAGGAAGAGGCAACGGCTTTTGGTGTGTTGGGGCAGAACAATGGAATTTACGCTTTGGAAAGATTTCTCCCTAACTATTGATGGAACTTCCGTGGACCTCTTCCTTCCTTATTCGCTGGACCCTCCAACTTATAGGTGGCTCTTCGGTGTTAGGATTGGTGTAATGTTGGGATCATTAAGGACTCCGTGTTCACTAGCACACATCGTCCACCCTTCTCCCGTCCTACCAGGACTTTCTCCTTGATACAGCAAGTATGAGTCAACTAAATAAATCACAACCTACAGTGAAATATGAATATTTTGTGAAGTTGCGTTAAATGTTAAGGGACTGTAGGTTTGGCAATCGATTATGAGCATATTTTGGCTCGGGGTAAGATGGCATTAAGTACGAGAATTACCGACCGCTGGTTTTCAGGCAAATTTGTAGAAGTAGTTCGGACGGTTACGCTAGTGAAAGGAGAAGGCTGATATGCAAGTCTGCCACATTAGATATGACAGACCAGCTTGGGATTCTTGGAATGTGAGGATCTATAGACGAACTTTGAGCTGTAAAGCAGCAAATATCAGTAAAGTAAACATGAGGTGGCAACATCGCATCAGGAGCTAGAAGTGGGGGAGGGAGTCCTTAGAGTCATTACCAAATGGGTGGTTACTAAGAGAATTTGAAGTTTAATAGCACATCCTGGATATAATTTAAGATATTTCTGGTCTGGTCCTTGTAGGACAACACGGATTAAATGTCATTCTTGTCTCAGTGACAGAACCGCATGTTATCGTCTGGTAGAGGAATTAAATACTTTAACACCTCACATTCATACCGAGTGAGTAAAAAGTATAGAGCAATGCCTGTAGCCCTGCTGTTGCAGCTCTATGAAGTGATATTTTTATAAAAGCCCTCACATGCCTTCACGTTACTATGATTACAAATAAAGGCTGTGAGTTTTTTGTTGTTAAAGAGCAACATTGTTTTCTACACTCCTCCACTCCTCAAGTCTCAAAACGTCCAAACAAATACCCTTTCAAACAGCAATTTAAATTTATTAGGAACTTACTGCATGTGTACTGAGCAAAGGAAAGCGTATCATTACTTCAAATTGAGTAGGTTTTGAATTAAAACATACAGTGGGCTACTTTAATGTGTAATATTAATACTAATTGATGGGATATGGTGATAGGAGGAGGACTCAAGAAGAGGTTTGTGCCTTGTTTAATGAAATGCACTAAGGATTACACATTCTACGGTAAGCATAATTTGGAAAAAAAGGTTCAATGAAACTGGAAGTGTTAAAAATAAGGCAAAGTCACGAAGGCCAAAACGAGTTACGGATTGTGATAAAGCTCTTCATGTTTTATTATCAGTGGAAGAAAGCCAGCATTTATCTACTCACCAGCATATTATGGAAGGCAGGTGGTGAATTACTTAAATCGTTGAATTTCCAGGAAGATGTATTGGCAGAAGAGGAAGTATTAAATGACCGCCAAGATCTCATGACCTGAACCACTTAGACTTTTCTTGTGGGGATATTTGAAGTAGAAGGTTTACAAGGACTGACCAAGAGATCTTGAAGAGTTAAAGCGAAGAACTGGGCAAGAAATGCGGATGATCAGGCAAACAGTGTTGCTGGAAACAATTTATTTCAAAGAAAGATTTTGGCATTATTTGGAGGTAAATGGATGCCATTTTGAGCACCTTTAGAAGTGTACTCATCATGTGTTACAACACAGCTATGAATGTGTTTTCATGGTTTAAATTTCATGTGCTATAATACGTTCTAATAAATTTACTTTACGGTTCAAAAGAGCATCAACCTGTACGTTCTGAGACCTGAAGATCAAAAATATGAAGAAAAAAATGTTTCCATTAAAAACAAGTCACACCCTATTCGCAATCATATGAAAACATGTTGATATCTTACAGCTTTACTAAAAATATTACTTCACAAAATTATAACAACAAAGTTACAAACATTGTTCTATACTTTTTACTCATCCTATAAAGTGTAGGCAGTTCATTAAAAGTTTCGAAGTCAGAATCAGTGTCATCCTTTTATAGAATAATACACACCCACGCATACCCTGAGATAGGTTTCTCATAGTTTGAGCACATAGCCAGAATTAGCATCAAGTATTACTGTTTCAGCATTCAGAGAAGTAACCTTCTACAGGGTATTAGCAAGAGACACCAAACAAAAGCATCCGCTCACTTGTACTCAAGAGATGTCATCTGAGATATTTTGAATGTACATTCCTGGTTTCTTTTCTACAGCCAAATTGTCAGTGTTACAGTTAATTTTTTTACAAACCTAAGAGAACCATTGTATGGCTTAAGAGCATGCCATAACCTGGATTAACATCCTGGCGATACTACCTTAAGACACCTAGGACTAAAAGCTGACAGATGACTTTTTTGGCGTTTCTCCGGCGACTCTTCTTTAACTTTTACTCATTAGGTCTACAAAATATGGAGAAAGCCTCGCCCAAACTGCTAGAAGCAGCGGCGGTAACAGGACTTTATGTTAAATAATTATGCCTGGGATATTCCAAGAAGCAGTTTCAAAGTTGCGCTGGCTTGCATTCCCTCGAGTCATTGTTGCCACCAAAACGAAAGCAATTTAACGATATATTAAAGACGCTACAATGTTGATGAATGATAATGGGCATTTTAATCTGTGTAAAACAAAAAGAGAGAGTGTAGATGGGAGAGAAGTAGCATCACAAACACATGAATACATATTCAGAAGTATGTAATGTCATTTCAACTTATTAAGTTAATCAATGAAAATCAATCATTTCTTCACACTAGCCTAAGGCTAGTAGGCTAATAGGCTAAGATTTTGGTTAGATAGTCAAACTGAAAAATTCAATGCCATGGCCGGGATTTGAACCATGCAATTTCATTTTTTCTACTTAATTTTACTAAAATAGTAAAACAACAAATATCCTTGGAGTTATTTTTGTATTATGACACGAACAATGTGAAAAAGTTATTAATTTTTATCGATTAACTTAAATAATAAGAGTGTAGAGTATCAAGTACTTACAATAGTAAATCGCCACAAATGGTGTAGCTCGAATACGAGAGCCCCTAGTGATTTACCGGGAAATATATAGCAGTCAACTGGAGAATTTAAGGTCATGACGACAAGTTGGCCATGGCACCTCAATGGGTAAGAGCAACTGAACGGAAACCAGATGATCCGTGGTTCAAATCCCGGCCATGACATTGAATTTTTCAGTTTCACTCTATCTATCCAAACCTTAGCCTATGGTTTACCGGGAAAATATATCAGTCAGCTAGAGATTTTAATGTCATGACGGCAAGTTGGCCATGGTAGCCCAATGGGTAAGAGCGACCGGACGGAAACCAGATGATCCGTGGTTCAAATCCCGGCCATGACATTGAATTTTTCAGTTTCACTCTATCTATCCAAACCTTAGCCTATGGTTTACCGGGAAAATATATCAGTCAGCTGGAGAATTTAATGTCATGACGGCAAGCTGGCCATGGTAGCCCAATGGGTAAGAGCGACCGGACGGAAACCAGATGATCCGTGGTTCAAATCCCGGCCATGACATTGAATTTTTCAGTTTCACTCTATCTATCCAAACCTTAGCCTATGGTTTACCGGGAAAATATGTCAGTCAGCTGGAGAATTTAATGTCATGACGGCAAGTTGACCATGGTAGCCCAATGGGTAAGAGCAACCGGAGGGAAACCAGATGATCCGTGGTTCAAATCCCGGCCATGACATTGAATTTTTCAGTTTCACTCTATCTATCCAAACCTTAGCCTATGGTTTACCGGGAAAATATATCAGTCAGCTGGAGATTTTAATGTCATGACGGCAAGTTGGCCATGGTAGCCCAATGGGTAAGAGCGACTGGACAGAAACCAGGAGATTCGTGGTTCAAATCCCGGCCATGGCATTGATTTTTTCAGTCACTTCAATTTGTTACTTTTATTGCATTTCCTACAATGTGTTAGTTACATCAGTTGTAATACCCGCCTCGGTAGTGTAGATGATAGCGTGTCTGCCTCACGTTCAAGAGATCCTGTGTTCGAATCTCGGTGAGGGTGAGTTATGTGGATAACAGTTTTTTCCGGGGTTTTGTCTGGTAACTCTAAGCTCTAAGAACCCTGGACTCATTAAACGGACTCTCACTCGTAATGTGCGGGGTCGGTCTGTGTGGTTCATTGGTTAGGTCACGTCATCTTAAGGTGGCGTATTCAAACTCGGCCCAGATGATCTTTAAGTGTGTTTAAAAGTGATAACCACATATCAGTGGTTGTGAAAGTCCTTATTTATTCCAGTCTTCTTGAAACACCCACAAAACAAGGCATCAACGGCTTTTTCTGACAACGAAAATCGTCGTCCACGCAATTTATTCTTGATATTCGGGAACAAACAGAAGTCATTGAGTAGCAAATCAGAACTGTATGGGGATGACCCAATTCAATTTTTGAGCCTTCAAATACTCCGTTGTTAGACGAGATGTGTGTGCGCTCTCATTGTCTTACGGTTCTGGTTGATTTTCCTTACTTCACCGAAGACTCCCGGCAAACAAATGGTTGTGTACGACCGTCCGTAGTGCTGGCAGGCTGGAGGTTTTTGCTGCGTGCCCAGCCGCAAAGTGTTTTACCGCAGGTAAACACGGCATTGAAATTTTTACGTTCTTCTAACCTGTTAGACATAAAGCAATCTGTTTTAATGAGGTTATTTACACAAACTGTTCTGGAAAAAATATTTCCGTTTCAACGTTAGACAGTTGCCCGGCGTAGAACATAATTTTACATGCGAAATAGCTCCGTTTCAACATTTATTTTCCAATGTTCCAAGTTTTCGGCATATAAGGGGTTCGTTTTAGGCAGGTTTTACTGTATAAGGTACTATGTTGGGTACAGAATGATGTTTAAAATGTGACGTCACGATTCCGTGGAAATAATTGAAATTTTATTCTATTTATCATTTTCGAGGTATGCTGCTCGTATACAGATAAAAGTTATTCTAAAAATAGATATTTGGGTTCGGGTACTTAAAAATGTGTAATTCAAGTACAGTCTAGATATCAAACGTTTGGATGGAATACAATACTCTGTCGTGTGTCCACCAGAGAACGCTACTAAACCACAAACAGAAATGCGGTTGGCACACAAAGAAAGGAGACAAGACCATCGATAAGCAAACTAGCCAGATTCACCGAGCTTTAAGAATAAGCAACCTTGTTTATAAATTATAATACGAATAGAGACTGGGGTTGTTCAAGGACAAGTGAACCAGTTGTTGCGTCTGGCGCCGTCCGCCATGTTGCAATAGTTGCATTGTTCGATGCTTTGTGACTGCACTTACTTGCCGTGCTCCAGGGTCGTCAACTTGAGACAGGTAGCGCTGTCATCAGCTCTTCTATCATGAGTGTGATTACAGATTAGATTAGATTTGCGCTCACTTGTAGCCGGAAAGGTCTGTGAACATTGAACATATCTAGAGGTATACAGTTTAATAGCATATATACTTAACATTTAACATAAAAGACACGTTATTTTTTGGTAGTATGAAAAGCAATATGGAAATAAGGCAGGGATAGTTATGTATCTACGGTACAAAATCAAACTGTTTAAATCAACTTTCACTTGGCTTTTGCCAGTACGTCTCAGCCTTTTTGCAATGGATACCATTTATTGTCATTTCTTCAATACATATACATTAACAGGCATCAAAGATTTATTGGCAATGATTGTCCATTGGTACAGTCAGATTCTACTTACAGAGTTGCACAAGCATAATCAGGATAATTTGTCATTCAGATAATCTTGAGCAGAATAAAATGATTTTGAGCATAGGTACTCCCTAACAGCATTTTTAAAAGCATCGAGATCATCAGTTTATTTTTTTAAGAACATCAGGAAGTGTACCAAATATTTTGATGACTTCATAATGCAAACCTTTCTGGAAGCAAGAAGGTTTAGCATTGGAATAATGGATATTATACTTTTACCTAGTATTTAATATATGAATTACATTATTTGTTATAAATGAGGCCCGATGCATTCAAGCAATTTTAGGATCAAGAATATATACATGCAAGGAAAGGTTAATACCCTCAATTTCTGAAAAGATCTTTGCAGGAACGTCTGCTGTGGGTGTTACTAATGATTCTTATAACCTTTATTTTGCCTAAGAAATATTTATTATTTTCTACTGAGTTGCACCAAAATAATATTCCGTACTCCATTATATAGTTAAAGTATGCATAGTACACTAATTTAAGTGTATCTATAGACAAATTAACCAGCTCTCGGATAGCATAACAGGCAGATCTGAGTTTAGATAAGATATCCTTTATGTGAGCTTTCCAATCTAAACATGTCAACTTGAAGACCCAGAAATTTGATGCTGTCAATTTCTTGTAATAACTATCATTAATCCAAATTTTATTTGAATATGTGACGTACGACGAGTTATAAATTTAACAACTTTTGTTTTGTCTAGTTTCACAGATAATTTGTTCGCTTTAAACCAACATGGCATACAGTTCAAAATATAATTCAATTTAATTATACACTCATTTAAATTTGGTCTGGCCATGAGGACACTAATGTCATCAGCGAAAAGAGCTGTACTTAGAATGTCATTTATTTAAAGCGAGAGGTCGTTTATATAGACCCGAAATAATAAAGGACCTAACACTGAACCTTGGGGTCCTCCATGAGTTACTACTTTCCAATTCGAAGCTTGTTTTTCATAACCAATTCACTAGCTACTTCAACATCCTGTTTTCTTTCATTTATATGTGATACAAACCAACTTAAATGTTCATTTTTAGTCCACAGAATTCCAATGTTGCTATAAGAATGTTCATTAACACAATCAAAAGCCTTTTCTGGATCGTAGAAAATTCCGGATTTCGTTTAAGGCAGTCAACACTTCATATTAAGTTTATAGGCTGCATTATTTGTCGATATGGATTTTCTGAATCCAAACTGATCACTGAAAAGTTTGTTATTACATTCAAGGTGCTTGTATAGTCTACGGAACATTACTTTTTCGAGAAATTTTGAAAAATGGCAAGAGAGATATTGGTCTATAATTTAAAATATTTTTGCGTTCGCCTGTTTTGAAAAAAAAAGTTTAACCATTGAGAATTTCAGCCTATCTGGGAAAATTCTAGTTTTTAGATTCTCATCGCATAAATAACTAAGGGGAATGCTAATTTGTGTGGAGCATGCGGTTAAGATTTTTATAGTTATTTCATCATAACCAGAAGAATTCTTCGTTTTTTTTTTTTTTTTTTTTTTTTTTTTTTTTTTTTTTTTTTTTTTTTTACACAAATAGTATCTACTAGTTAATTGCAAGCGATTTAATCTTATTTTCACTCTGATTATACCAACAACGTTCAGAATATCCCCTTTTGATGTTTATGCAATCTCTCAAGTTTAACTCGCATGTACGGGCTGATGAACGGAGATTTAGCAGGACGCTTAGCGTTCGGCAACCGTTTAAGATAGCAGACGGACCGGACCGAGGTGCTGGCTGGTTGTATAAGGCCAGAAGGTTTTTGCTGCGTGTCCACCCGTTAAGGGTTTTACCGCAGGTAAGGTTATTCAATTAGGATTTTGTAGGATGTGTTATGGGTTTTGAGGTTGGAGTTTCTTTTGAGGTTACAAATTTATGTACCTCCGGTTTGAAGGACGGAATGCAGTACGTTGTACCCTGGTGTTTTTATTTTTGAAATTTGTTATTTATTGGGAAAAATTTTGATGCCAAACAGCTTAGAAGAATTATGTGGAGCTCAGCTTCGCATAACAGCCCTTATTTAATACCAAGGGAATTGTTTTAAATTGTACATGCTTTAAATTGATCAGAAATTATCAGAAAATCCATAACAGAACTCAGACATTGCTTTTATTATCCTAACATTTAATTTATTCAACAGTTTCTGAGAAAACTTATAATTATACTTACCACAAAATGGCATTAACAGAAAAAGGAGAAAATAAACTCGCAAATATTTCCAAAAAAGGAACCAAGACCGCTATTAACTGTAGGGTTGGGTCAGATTAAACAGATATGATATAATTGTATGATGCATGATTGTATTATATATGATTATATGACGATATAATTAAACTAATTTTCCATTACAAATACATGTACCTTTACGTGAGTTTTTTTTAAACTCAAATACGTAGATATTAAATATTTAATTAATATTAATTACATTTAAACTCGAATTTGCCATTAACCTACCTTCAGTATGATAAAACATTACGCCAAAAATGATTTCAAGGTTGAATTATTTCAATTTATTTCTAAATGTTATAAAATAGCTAATGTAACTCGGTTTTGTGTTTTGTAATACTTCGTAAGTGCTTGACGCCAGAAAACAGGGTGTTTAGAAAAATTTACGTATTTTAACGAGTTTTATGTTCCATACGAAAACACTTCCATTGTTAAACATCGTCAAACAACTGAGTTAAACTTTGTAGCCTACTCTAGTCCAGGCTAAGACTGGATTAACAGTTCTGCTGTAAGGGGAGTGGCGCTGTTTAACACTTTTCGGAACCGGCGAGGCATTAGCACTAGGTACCAGCTTCCAGGAAGCACAGGTGGACGACCCAACTGTGCAGTAGTGCCAATTTTTAGAATAGAACTTTCCAAACACAAGAAATAAAATTTACTTTACTCCAAAATATCTAAAAGTTGCTTTTCCCATAAATGGTACATAATTGAAAGTACAAAATAGCATATGTAGAATAAGAACAAGCTAAAATTGAATATTATAAGAGAAGCATAAATAAAACACCAGTTAGTGTTTAGCACTAAGAAAAGCGGTTACATTTAGAAAATCAAACGTTTTATTTGATTAATTTTTACCATCTTTAACCACATTTACCTAAATATAGGGAAGAAAACTATTACAAATCAGATCTGTCCCATTTATATGATAGTCTCACTCAAATTGTATATTTTCTATCTCTTCTATAGTGTACAGGGTGGTTCAAAAAGATAGACACGCTTTCATATTGCTATATTTCCTGCACTATATGTTATACTTGAATTCTGCCAGGTATATTTGAAAGAGGGTGTTGCAAAGTTTTGAATACTACTGTTAGAGTGCTCAAACGATGGATAAGTCGCATGAGCAATGACACTTGGCACTTCAGTTCTGGCCACCGAGGTCCCCTATTCTCACACCCTGCGATTTTTTCTTGTGGGAGTTCGCGAAGTAGGCTGTTTACATACCAAAGATTTGAATGACTTACGAAACCGTATTACAGCGGTGGTGAACTCAGTGACGCAATACATTTTCAGCGAGTGTGGGATGAATTTTTTTTTTAGTTTACGACCTTCAACCTTAAGTCATATCGGACGTTGAATGAAAGGGGTGAAATGATGCTCAAATAAGTCCGGGGTCCATGGAGCTTAGAGTTACCTGACATTCGTGTTTTAGGATAAGGGAAACCACGGAAAAAACCTCATCCAGGTAACTCAACCTGACCGAGATTCGAACACGGGACCTCTTGAACGTGAGGCAGACACGCTACCGGGGCGGGCAGGCACGAATGTTATCCGTCTAGATGTTATCGGTACAGCCGGAGAAACGTATTGTAAACTTCCATGTATGTATAAACACATGTAATTTACAAAAGTCAAGCACGAATATAGCGCAGGAAATAGTAAGTTTAAAAGAGTGTCCATCGTTTTGAATCAGCCTTAATTGTAATTAGTTTTAAATACTTCAAGTGAAAATCACCTTATACTGACATTAAAAATCCAGACTTTTTCTATAACGCTGTGAGAAATAACTAATACCTAACCACGATTAACTATTGAACATTTCTAACCAATAATAAACGGTGTCCTCAGAAACGGCTGATATTACAAAAATTTATCATACATAAAATATTTTAAACAGATGTACATTTTTTGTTGTATCGTAAGCTGCTGAATGACTTTTTCATAACAGGAAAACTAAATGTTACCCCACAAAAAATCTATATCCCATTAAACAATAGGTATAATAAATACTTTTCTGAGTCAAACTTTCCGAAATATTCCTTGCTATTGGGTTCATATTGATATATATTATTCGCCCACCTCGGAAGCGTATATGCTAGCGTGTCTGCCTCATGTTCAAGAAGTCCCGAGTTCGTATCTCGGCCAGGGTAAGTTACCTGGATAAGTTTTTTTCCGGGTGCTTCTCTTATACTGGTAATTCCAAGCTCATTTGAACACTATTTCATTCATTGTCTGATATGATTTAACGTTGGAGGTTCTCCTTAATCCTGAAAGATAAATGTCTGGTAATTCTGAGCTCTATGTATCTTGTACTCATTTGAACACTAATTCATTGTCTGATATGATTTAACGTTGGAGGTTCTCCTTAATCCTGAAAGATAAATGTCTGGTAATTCTGAGCTCTATGTATCTTGTACTCATTTGAACACTAATTCATTGTCTGATATGACTTAACGTTGGATGTTCTCCCTAATCCTGAAAGATGAATGTCTGGTACCTCTAAGCTCTATGTATCTTGTGCTCGTTTGAACACCATTTCATTCATTGATATGACTTAACGTTGGAGGTTCTCCCTAATCCTGGAAGATGAATGTCTGGTAATTCTAAACTCTATGAACTATGGGCTCATTTGAACACTACTTCATTAATATCACTTATAGTTGGAAGTTTTCTCTTATCCTGAAAGATGAATGTCTGGTAACTGTAAGTTCTATGTATCCTGCACTCATTTGAACATCATTTCATTCTTTGTCCGATATGACAACGTTGGAGGTTCTCCCTAACCCTGAAAGATGGATTTCTGGTAACTCTAAGCTCTATGTATCTTGTACTCGTTGCAACACCATTTCATTCATTGTCTGATATGGCAACGTTGGAGGTTCTCCCTATCCTGAAAGATGAATGTCTAGTAGCTCTAAGCTCTATGTATCTTGCACTCATTTGAACACTATTCCATTCATTGTCTGATATGAGTTAACTTTAGAGGCTCTCCCTAATCCTGAAAGATGAATGTCTAGTAACTGTAAGCTACATGTATCTTGTACTCGTTGCAACACCATTTCATTCATTGTCTGATATGACAACACTGGAGGTTCTCCCTTATCCTGAAAGATAAATGTCTGGTAATTCTAAGCTCTGTGGACCCTGGACTCATTTGAACACTATTACATTCATTGTCTGATATGACTTAACGTTTGAAGTTTTCTCTAATCCTGAAAGATGATTGTCAGGCAACTCTAAGGTCTATGTACCTTGTACTCTTCATACACTATTTCATTCATCGTTCGATATGACTTAACGTTGGAGGACACAAATAAAACAAAATTGCTATATACTATTCTAAGAAATTTCAAAGAGATTTCATAGCAACCATCAGTTATACAAGAATTGATTTCGTTTAAACCAGCTGTGTTCGCTATCTCCATTGTTTTTTAAAAATATTTTTCCTCTCGATTAACATCTACTTATTAGATAAGTGGGAGAAAAAGTAAAATTGGACCCCAAAAAACGGAGAGGGGTGTTATCGCTTAATGAAAACTAATCTCTTTCAATTTATGATCAGAAAGAATTCCAAATATGACGATAAGACGCATAGATGGAATAGTTTCCCAGGAGTCTGGATGGGCCACTAAGTGCAGATGATGATGACTGGAATCTAACTTATCAATTAGCTCTTATATATGCGTAATTTCCATACTTGTTCGTGTCTGAAACCAGTTATATTTAATGCCAGCTTGTTTCGCTTTTCTAGGTAGTATACCATTAATGCAGGATTTCAGAAAATTAGCACCTAAGACAGCTCTTCTATGTTTTCTTAAAACTATTCAACAGACACTTTAATTTACGACCCTTGCATATGAAAAATAAAACAAAAATATTTATTAAAAAGTTATCTATATTCAGAATTTCTCATGCAACTGAAATTCGATATTGTTGAAAATAACTGGTATAATATGAGGGAATAGTCTATCTGAATAAGTACAAAGAAACATTTTGAAAATGTACAACCGTAAATTACGATTGAATGAAGAAGGGATATAATATGCAGGTATGTTTTCTTTTGTAATTGAATATTAATTTGTTTGTTTTTAGTTGAATGAATGAAGGCACTGACCTGAAGACATAAATCTCAAATAGGTTATACAGGGCGTTAATTATCTATACCGAAATAATTTCAGAGATTTTAGACATGGCTAATACAGGATGTTTTAAAACGACACCGAACGAACATACAGAAATAGTTATTCAGCTTCTATGTGACACATATAGATAGTTTTTACCGTCAATAGAGCCACATAAAAATGCTCCAGAATGAGTGTGGATTAGGCAGTGACAGGAACAACGCCGCGTGCCTCACGCTGTCGGAGTTCGCAGGTATAAGCCACGCGCCGTGCCGCATGCTGTAGCTGTTTGTATACATACCGGCATACTCCACAGTAGCTTTCTACTATTACGAATTTCTTTGTATTGTAAAACCGCAATAAAGAAGCTATTACTTAATTATTGGTTATAAGTGTTTAACGTGTTCCGAAATTCCGTAATAGCAGTCCATAATGGCAAATAAGTTTATGGACATATGCAACTTATACCTTTTAGAGGAAAGTTAGTGTTACTGAGATTGAGGATGGAACCATTAAATGATAAACAGAACAGAAAACAACATCAAAGAATTGAAGATAAAAAAAACAAAACTAAGTGGCTTATGCAATGAGACGAGGATTTTATTTCACGTGTTTGATAATACTAAATAAAGAATTTGTAACTGAAAAGGAAGTTGTTGATATTTACACAGGTATAACATAAGGGAATACTCTGTCTGAATAAGCAAGTGGTTGAAAGTATTGTACAAATAAGATCATAACAAAATGCTCTGAAGTTAAATAAATATTATCATTGGTGTAACTATTTTTACAATTCATACTTTTAATGAAACTAAACTAATCGTGCGTTTCTTGAACTCCCTAAAGCTCTTTCATCCATCAAAACCATATCCGTCATTTCGACGTTCGTATAGCGCTGCATATTGCTTGGATTTGCTATTTAAGTACGTGCAATATCCTCCCTGTTAGGACGGAATGTGTAGTTTTACACTGAAGAGCAACCTTGCAACGGTCCGAGTTATTAGACGACTTGAGCACAAGTAACTGTCCTTTGCCCCATTACCTGAAAGGTAGGCTAGGATCACTGATAAAGAGCAAGGAGTAATGTTTTTGTTTTCGTGGCCGGTGTGTCCCAATAACAACTTTTGAGGTTCGCACACCAGTGGTTCCTGCGCTGCCTAATCACAAAATCATGCAATATTTAATGCTGCATAAAATTATACCTAACAGAACTACGAAGCTGCGACACTGAAATTCAGACTAGTTAAGTTATGAATTACGCGACGGCTATAATCGTTCGGTGCCGTTTTGAAACAACCTGTATAAGGAGGTTGAGATAGGTAATGTATGGTCTGCGTCTAAACATAGCGCATTTGTATTAAACCTAATTGGCATCAGATGCTGATAAGTAGATATTTAAACAAGGTGGGTGAAGTTATTGCATTAGAATGTCTTTAAACCAGCTTACCGAGTATAGCAATATCGATTCTTAGGAGCTAGGTTTGGCAATATATTATGAGTATAGTTTGACTCAGGGATAGGACATTAAGTACGGTAACTATTGACGTCTGGTTTTCAAGCAGATTCTTAGAAGTAGTCCGGTCGGTTACGATAGCTAGAGGGGTGTAAAGTATCCACAGTTGCCAGATTAGGCATGACAGGCTAGCTTGGAATTCGTGGAAATGTGACAGTGTTTCTTAGAAATTTATAGAGATGCTTTAGGATGGAACGCAGAAAATTTCAGTAATGTAGAAATGAAGTGGCAACATCGCATTAAAAGCCAGCAGTAAGGTCGTTAGTAAATGGGGAGGTTATTACAAAAATGTTGGTAGTTGAGTAACACTTTCTGGGCATAGTCTTTTACACCTCTAATCGGATCGCCGGTGGAACAAGACGTAGCGTTATTGCTGCCTTAGTATAGAGCCATGTGGTATAGGATTCAAAAACATAAATTCCGATATTTATATATCAGTTCCCTATGGTCAGCAACTTCTCAGTTGGAGTGAATACTGCTTATTAAAACGTTTTAAACTCCGATTCCGATGTCGTCCTTTCTTCTAACGTATACCCACGCATACCTTGAGAGAGGTTCCTCTGCTCAAGAGTGAAGTAGACATACGGCTTCAAATAGGCGCAGCATCACTGAGGCAGACGCATCCTGTTACAAGGTGGAGCAAATCCTCCTCCCCTCTTTCTGTACGAATAATATGGAAAGAATAAAGAAAGTGATGTGGGTACAGCATACTAGGTTTTATATATGTTATACTACGGGATGAGTAAAAGGTATGGAACAATGCTTTTAACTTTGTTGTCATAGTTTTGTGAAATGATGTTTTTCAGAAAAGCTGTAAGATATCAACATGTGTTCATATTATTATGATTGTGAATAGGGCAACTCTTCCCCCCCCCCTCAGGTCTGGGAACGTACAGGTTGTTATAGACGCACGTTATCTTGAGCGCTAGTTTTACGGTGTGGTGCGGGCAGGGGATGAAGAAATGAGAGCTAACATGCTTTTGTTTCTGCAGTGCAACCAACCTAGAAAAACACAATTCAGCAAAATAGCGTGTAAGTTAAGCGAAGATACGCACCTTAAGTGTGACATATGTCGACAGACAGTAAATTGAACTGGATCCAATAAGCTGTATATTTATATACTTACAATTTATGTAACACATAAACATGGAAAATAAATAGCCTCAAATGTGACACATTGGACAAACAGTAAATTGAACTCGATCCGATAAGCTGTATATTTATATACCTACTATTTATATAACACATAAAAATAGAAAATGAATATTATGACAGTTGTAAATGGTCATTCGCTTTGTGATTCTTCGAGTCCGGTGCATCCCTTCCATCACTAGAATCCTCTGATGTGTTGATGATAATTTCATCAATTGCATTTTCTATTACACCATTATTTCTCCAATATTTCACTTGCAGCTCTTGGACCTTCTTGTAATCTGTTGCGGTTACGGAAGATAATGCTTCTATAGCAAGTTTCCGTAGGTTTGTGGCTGACATATCACCAGTAAGGTTGCCTCCTCTGAAAACATTCTTTATTTTTGCCCACGCCAGTGCAATTGCATTCAGATTACAGTTATACGGAGTTAGATGAATAGTGTGTTCACTTTCGACAGCCATACCATCCACAACATACGTTTGTTGTAAACTGGTTAGCTAATCAACCTCGAAATTGCTCAAAACGAAATATGGCGCACGTGTAAAAGCTTAGCGTATTAGCTACTAGATGTCAGAGTCTATAGCGTATTTCAAGTTTCAAAGTTGTTATCTGTGTTTACCGAATTGGACGAAACTTGCCGAATAAGGACTTGGAACCCGAGCGCTCAAGTTATCGCGCGCATATAGGACTTCTTTGAACTGTAATTTAAATTTATTTGGACGTATTACAGCACATGAGATATAAACCAAGAAAACACGTTCATAACAAAGTTAGTGGTGCTGTATTGTAACACATTAAGAAATCACTTCAAAAGGTGCTCAAAATGGCATCTATTTACTGCCAAACAATGCCAAAATCTGTCTTTGAAATAAATTAATGTTTCCAGCAACTCTGTTTGCCTGATCAGCTGCATTTCTTGCCCAAATCTTCGCTTTAACTCTTAAAGATCTCTTGGTCGGTCCTTGCAAACCCTCCATTTGAAACAGGAACTTTGGTCCTTGGATCAATTATTTATTTACTAATATGTTTAGTAATTACTCATAAATTTAAGAACTGTAAATAATTATGTTAGTTAAAGCAAAATTGAAGACTTGAAGAAACATTGTGATGGACCTGGGCAGACATACGTGAGAAACCCTGCACTCCCGGACGACAGCCTAGAACGAGCGGATGTTTGGACAATCGAATGGTATGCTAGCTATTTTACGTACCAGTATACAGGTCAATACACCCTTAGTTTTTGCTAGTGACGCGGTGCTGCGTGTATATAAGAGGGTGGTAACCCCTACTCATCCCTCAGTTGCTACTTGGTTGCTACTCAGTTGTTACTCAGTCGTTACACAGTTGTGCTCATTTCGTAAGATGTATTCGAGGAAGTACCGCGTCTAATAAAATGTACTGTAAAATGTCCGCCGGAAGTGCAGTTAATCAAGTGCCCGGGTTCCACGAATACAAGGACGAATAAAAGCAGTTAAGAGAGTATCGTTGGTTTGTATTGTCTCAACCGTAAACCCTGAGAACCCAAAAAGAATCCATGCAGGAGAAGCCGCTAGAGCCCAGGGTACAGCAAGCAGCCGACGACGACGTGGAGACCGAGGAAGGAGTCCCGACGTCGACCCAGGTACGTGCAGCCGGGAGGCAGAGAGGTAGTACTGCCGTACATTTCAAATATCCCCACAAGGAAAAGACTAAGGGGTTCAGGTCAGGAGTTCTTGGTGGTTATTCAATACTTCCTCTATTGCCAATCCATCTTCCTGGAATTCATGATTTAGGTAATTCATCACCTGCCTTCCATAATGTGCTGGCGAGCAGATAAATGTCGGTTTTCTTCCATAACAAAACATTAAGAGCTTTATCACCATCTGTAACTCGTATTGGCCTTCCTGAATTTGCCTTATTTTTAACACTTCCAGTTTCATTGAATTTCTTCAAAACTTTCCTTTGCTTACCGTAGAGTGAGTAATCGTTCGTTCTGGATACATTTCATTAAACAAGACACAAACCTCTTCTTGGGCCCTTCTCCTATCATCATATGTGATCATCATTAGTATTTCAGTTCTTTGTGCCATGACAACTTTGTAAGTTGTGCCATGACTATTTACTTTCAGTAAGACTTTGCAATGAAGTAAGCATTAGCTTAGCTTTTGTCTGTATTTGTTCAATCCAAAGCCACATATTGAAGTAGCCTACTGTATTGTTTAATTCAAAACCTACTCAATTTGAAGTAATGATGCGATTTCCTTTGCTCAGTACACATAAAGTAAGGTACCAATAAATTTAAATTGCTATTTGAAAGGATTTGTACGTTCTGGGACTTGAGGACTGAAGGAGTGCAGAAAAAACAAACGTTGCCATTTAAAAGAAGCTCACATCCTTTATTTGTAATCATAGTAATGCAAGGGCATGCTGATATCTGATAGCTTTTCTAAAAATATTACTTCATATAGCTGCAACAGCAGAGTTAAAACATTGTCCTAAACTTTTTACTCACGCGGTGTAATTTGCAGAAAAATTTCGCTCGTGAATTGCACTGGGGTTCACTGTGCCTGGCTGCTACTCCAACTATTTTCAATCTCTGTCAGATTTTCAGAGATAAGGCTTTCTTACAGTTATTAATCTTTGGGGGTCATCACAGCTTTCCCACATATTTTGTGGCCCTATAACTGATGTTTAGGAGAAAATTGCATTCTAATTTGTGGAACCACGGTTTGCTAACGAGAAAACCGAAACGGCGAATATTTATGTCCCCGAATAATCACCGAAATGAGGTTTTTGTTAAAGTTAATAAGTGGTTTAATTCAAGTTTTGAGATAATAAGCGAGATAAGTTGAAGAGCAGCAGCGTTCTGACAGTAGAAACCAATTACTTTTGTTCAGGAATGTGTTTCCACTTTTGGCTACAGAACCTAAGCCTCGTGCTCTCATAATAAACTCCCTTGACGACATTCTGCTTCAGGTCGGCGACTTACAAAGGAGCACACACAATGAGACATTTTTCTGCAGAAGGAAAAACGAGTCCTCCTTTTTATTTTGTTTCTATGGAAACCGAAACGTTCCTAATATGGAGACCTGTCTCGAATCCTCAGTCTGAATTTATTTTCCATACAAATCAGCGTTAATTCCAACCGCTACTCCACTTTGTGTGCGTTCTTTACACGCTGTCCTTTGGGAGGAAGTGCTAACGAGGTTTCAAACGCTTGCGTTACTTTATATTACGTTAAAACTTTCCTTCTGATTGTAACGTCTGATTCGACATGACTTTCTCTACTCTTTGTACAAACTATTCTAAATACTTTTTGTTTCCCTATGTACTTTGAGTTACTTTCTTGGAGTTGCAAGGAGAATATCGTAATATATTAGGCATTAAGCGACAGTCAAATTTTTAAAGATCTGTCAACAGTGGCAAGGCGTGACTTTCACAGCGAGGGAAGCTCCAAATAATAATAATCATTCAAATAAGAGAGAATAATGACTCAGAGAACTAAGGCTCCTCTTCAGTACTCTTTCTATTGTACAGTCACACGCAGGCCCTTCTTGCATTTCACATTACAAGCAGACATATTTCTGCTTCCCCTCTCCACACAGGTGTTCCAATTTTCCTACAGCTGGCGCACACTACGTGAACTGTTAGCTTAAAATGGAGAAAGTATGCAATTCACACACATTTCCTAATAACTTAAAACTTCATAAGAATTTCCTGTTTGGATGAGTAGAGCCAGAATGAAAACTTCAATGTCATAGTCGGGATTTAAACCATGGATCTCCCGCTCTCCGTGCGGTTGCTCTAAACCATTGCGTCCGCCTCGGTAGCGTAGACGGTAGCATGTCTGCCTCACGTTCAACAGGTCCCGAGTTTGAATCGCGGTCAGAGTGAGTTACCTGGATAAGGTTTTCCTGGGTTTTCCCTTATCCTCAAAGACGAATGTCGGGTAACTCTAAGCTCTATGGACCCTGAGCACATTTGAGCATCATTTCACCCATTTCATTCACCGACCGATATGACTTGACGTTGGAGGACGTAAATTACAAAAAACATTGAGCTACTATGGCCAATATACTATTATTGGAGATATATACTATATACAACATACTACTATTGGAAATTCGTGGTTCAAATCCCGGCTATGACATTGAATTTTTCAGTCTGGATCTACTCATTCAAACCTTAGCCTACACACGGCTAGTATGGAAGAAATGATTTCCATCAATTAACCTAAAAATAAAGCACAGTGGTTTAACTCTGAAGCCTGTGACTTAAGTACTTACAGCATAGTAAGTGGCCACAAAAGGTGCATATCTCGTTATATATGAGAACCCCTAGTGGTCTACCGGGAAACATACGAGTCAGTTGGAGAATTTAATGTGATGTCGGCATGTTGGCCATAGTAGCTCAGTGGTTTACAGCAACCGCATGGAGAGAGGGAGATCTGTGGTTCAAATCCGGTTATGGCATTAAATTATTGAATTTTTCAGTCTGGCTCTACTCATCCAAACCTTGGCCTACACACGACTAGTGAAGAAGAAATGGTTATTTCCATGAATTTCCTGTTTGTTACCAATAAATACTAATCTACGTAAAATACTATTGCTAATGCTATTGAAATATACTTGGTGTATTTAAAAGTGCCACATAAAACAAAAAACAAACAAAAAAATAAACTTTTCTTCACACGCTACAGAGACTTTATGTGACCAAATCTGTCAGTGCTTCCTAACTATCGAATAGTCGCGATTGCTTCCGGAAATCTACGAAGCATGGTGTTCAAGGTTACGAATGCGTAAATACAGTATTGAATGAGCTCATGGAGCTGGTCACCCGAGCTTAAGCAGCTGTGAAATTGTCTGCAACAGCGAGGATGCTCGCGAATACATTTTGAAAATGTATCCAGAGCAAATAAACTTCGTTCTTGGGGAAGCGGAGCTTCCAACCCGTCGTTGACGCTTCGCCACTGCCTGCTAGTTATGAGATGATTTTGAAATACCATTTTCTTTGCATAAACAAGAAATAAAGAAAAACCTGACCCAATTTGAGAAAAGTCTAAGAATTGGAAAATCCTAGAAATCTAAAGGAATATCTACGATGCAACAGTAAGTTTGTCGCAAAATGTGAGGATTGACGTCGAAGACCTAGAAGCCCCACGTTATGACGCTCATTTTGCAACCTGTTTTTGTTGCAAATGGGACGATGGAAGGTACTGATGGTTAGTTTCTCACCTTTGGTGACGATCTGGTAGAACTCTTGTAGATGTCTCGGAGCTCTGGAACAATGAGTCTTATCTCTTGTGGCAGTCTCGGAGTAAAGGTATTTGATACTGCAATTGTTGGAGAATAAACAACAATTCTTTTCTTTTAAATATTGTGGGATTTATTCCACAAAACAATTAGTAAATTCTGCTACAATTTTAAATAACTTAGATGCTGTCCTTTCACAACCAATTGTTGTTGCATTAATGAACTTTATATCTCTGACACACGCCACTAGTGCAAAACAAATGCATTCACAATTAAATGCACAATCGCAGAACGACACAAAAACGCGTCTTACAACACATTCGTTTGCAGAAAGACGCCAAGCTCTATGATCATTTTGTGTTCTCTGCATTTTAGTTTCCGTAACAACTAAATTACTTTTCTTTTATTGGTCCACGTCACCACATAATTACATTATTACAATAGCCAATAACAACAATACTATGTAACATTTAACTTGCGTTGTGCCATTCCGTGGCCTACCCAATTCTACATTTCTATTTTGTACAAATTACTATTTCCAGAACAATTCAAAATAAATTCTTAAAATTTAAAACACTTGAAATAATCGTCACAACGATATGGTTCACATTTACAATGTATCACAAGTAAGTTGTGTATTTTAAACGAGATTTGCATTGTTTTGTGCAGTAGTCTTCTTTTTACGAGTTATGCTGAAGTCATCCACAGTGAAGACAACTTCTGAGGACATTACGTCAAAACTCAAGATATATATTTATCATAAAACTATCTGATATAGAGCGGAATGGTTTTATCATGAGAATATCATCCTGCCATGCAGCGCCGAGACATCTGTTGACACTTTCTACCCTGAAAGAGACCACCAAATGAGAGATGGTGTGAAATGATAATGGAGATGAAATGGAGGGACAGGAAATTCAGGGGATGTAATTAACCTACCAAGCATTCGTCTGTCAACCAGGGAAACCCCCGAAAAAACAATGGGCCTGGTAGGTCGGCCACGGGAATCGAACCCAGGCCTCCCGAATGCGGACCACGGAGGAAACCACCTGAGCCATTCTACTCGGTATTATTGGGTGGAATACAATACTTCCCTTACTTAATACACATAACAGAGAAAGTAAAAGGTTTCAAAATCCATTAAGAAATGCCACTGTAAGTGGTAGCGTATCTAACGAGTTCGAACCTCGATCAGGGTGAGTTACCTGGATAAAGTTTTCTTTCGGGGTTTTCCTTTATACTGAAAAATGATTGCCAGTTAACTTTAAGCTCTATGGAACTTGTACTCATTTGGACATCATTTCATTCATCGTCCTATATGTCTTAACGTTGGAGAACGTAAATTAAAGAAAATGAAATGGTTTCTATGTAAAACGTGTGTTAAATCCTTTGATTGTACTAGAAGTTCTACAGCAGTAGTTTTGAAATGGCTCAACTCCTCGGTCGTTGCTTCAAGTGGCGTGGAACATGGACTGTTCTGGAGTACCAAGAGGCACAGAAGTGTTTGATAGTGGGCTGAGTAAACTTGAGGGCCATTTCCGAGGTGTTATGATAAATGTGCTCTCTGTGTAATGGTTCAAGTCCATTAACGTCCTACCTAAGCTATCTCTCTCGGCTACACACTGCTCTCTGTCTGTCCACTAATACTGCAGATAACCATTAGTGCGTCATTTTTCTCCAACTCTGCTCTGCTTTTCTATTGACTTCAATCATATTGTTGCTAATGCAAGCCATATTACTTTGAGGCAAAGATTCGTGGTTCAAACTCTGGCTATGGTATTGAATTTTTGCCGTTATAACTTAGGTTACAGTAGAGACGTTGGTTTGGACTGCCCAGTTGAGACCCACCTCAGTGTGGGGCCCCACCAGGGGGCTAGGGATTTGAGTTGGGCTCAAACGCAGTCGCTTGCTTTCGTATTAAAACGTTAGGGACCCCGTTTATGCTTGCACCAGATCTGGTTAATTCTGCCTTATCCCTTCACGGCTCTCCAGCAAATTCGCCACCTGAGTCTACCTTTTCCATGGAAACGTTTTCGAAAATTATTATTTTCTCAGTAATGGCTCTCAGGTTTTGACTGAAATGTCATATGTTTAAAATGTCATCATGACAAATGAAGTGTTTAACCTGAATTTTCTGGGAATGTTCTCTGAAGTCCTCTTTATTGACAATTACTTTTTCGTAACTGGTAAGCCGTAAAAGATACATAAAATCTTGCTGATAAAAATTTACGAGAGCTGTTTAAAGCAAATTTTGTGTAGCGTTAATCATTTTTGGGATATTCTTTGATATTAGTTTGAATTCTTATATTTTTATAGTTTTATCAAAAGGAAAGTCGCTATTCGCTTCTTATCTTTTGTTCTTTTGGCCAAACAAAGAAAAAAAATTCAGAGTATTCACATAGCAACCACCTTTAAGAGAGTTTACTATGGCTTAAGTCTACTAGCGAGAGACCCAAAAACATCCGAACCGTGTTTTACTTGTCCGCGCCCTCGGTACTCTTTGACGTCTCCGTTATTATAGAAAGGCGCGGGTGAAACCATGCAACATTTTAAAAGTAGTTTTTAGAACGCTGCATGGTTTCACCCGCACCTTTCTATAATAGCGGCAGACGGCAAAGAGCGCCGAGGGCGCGGATAGGCAAAACACCATGCAGCCGGTTAGGATATTTTTGGGTCTCTGGTATATTCCCATAGGTCCATTGTGCCTACAATAAGACATTTTTGAAATGTTTATCTCAACTAACAGAAAGTAGATGGGGAAATAAGGCTGTATCAACACTTTTAAAAAGTAATACGATTGTTACACATCAGTCCTTGTTTGTTTATTTTTACTCGTCTATTTCAAAAACTTGTTTGTACATGTATACGTTTTGGAAACGTTAAGTAAACATACTATTACACTTGAATAGCGCAATTTCCACTCTGTAACGTAGATGGTAGTGTGTCTACCTCATATTCAAGAGGTCCCGAGTTCTACTCTCGGTCAGGGTAAGGTTTTTCCGGGGTTTTCCTTATACTGAAAGATGAATATGTGATAACTCTAAGCTCTATGGACCTTGGGCTAATATGAGCATCATTCTACTCATTTTATTCATCGTCCGTTATGACTTGACGTTGGAGGACGTTAATTAAAAAAATAGTGAATCATGAGAAAAACTAAAGAAAGGGGAGTGAGAGGTTAACAAGGGGATGAATAGGGGATTTACATAAAGTTAAGGTGTGAATTCCACTAGTTAGGAACTAACTGTGACTTGAGTGGTCTGAACTACGCTGAGGAGTGGATTTGGCGTGGAGGTTGGTCCAAACTTGGTCTATTGTACCTATGTCCCCAAGTGAAGCACCCCTGGAGGGAAGAATGAGGTGAGAGGAGACAGAAGGCGATGGTCCCAAAGTGACACTACAGTGCAAAGGGCAGGTTCCCTGCATTTTACCAGTTGGAGGCTGGTACAAGAGGCCAGCACAACCAGCATTCCACCCTAACTTTGTCCGAAAACAGCCCTACCAGATCGGGTTCGGACACTGGAGACTGTCCTACCGGAAGAGGAAGGAGCATATCATCCTGCCATGCAGCGCCGAAATACCCGCCGACCCTTCTATCCTGAAAGAAACCACCAGATGAGACATGAAGTGAAATGATAATGGAGATGAAATAGAGGGACACGAAATTCAGGGGATGTAATTAACCTACCCAGCATTCGCATGGTGACCGAGAAGACCCTCGAATAAAACCCCATGCGTCAGGTAGTTTGGACACGGGAATCGAACCTACACCTCCTGAATACGAGCCACAGAAGAAGCCGCCTGATCCATCCCGCTACCAGGGGGATTGAACCATATTACCTAGGTCCCGAGGTGTTCCGCTTGGCAGTATGGTCTACACCAATAAGTAGGAAATGAACTCTATTGGCTACGTTAAACAACATTTTATGATGGAATAGTAACACCTATTGCTTTTGTGGGAATGGGTCCGTAATTACACTGCTGCAGCCGCTTAGAGAGCGATTAGGCAGTAGGTAGGTATAATTAAAGGAAAGCCATGCGTGCCCTCAATACCACGTGCGGTCGGTCCTTCCCACGCTGTAACTTCCACTGAACTCTCCCTATATGGATGGCACAATAGTGACAAAGCGCCCGCCCGCTTATCGGTTAACTGGTTTAGCCATTAAATGGAAAAACCACAATGTCAACAATAACTAACCAAAGTAAATCTCTATTTGTGAACTAAGGAGGGCTGTTTATACGTGTATCTATTAGCCCGGCCAACAGGAAATAACATTTCAAATTTAAATCTCACAGAAAATAAGAAAAATCACTTCAAATTTAGTTGTTAGTAATATTTTGAACATTTGGTTCATACTGCAACAGAACGAGTATGCTTGTCGATAACAGTGCTTAATAATTATTTATGGGATAGTCCTGCACCGTGGCGTAGTAGGCTGGAGCGTTGTGTTTTGGTTCCCTGCTTCCGGGATCGATCCCACCTCCAGGCGTTGCGGATTTTAAATCCTGGGTATAAACCGTTGTTCCAGCCAGGCTTCGGCCATCCGGAGGGGGCAGAGGGTTGCCTAAGAAGTCCGGGGTACTGCCTGCATAGCTAGTAAGAAGGTGTGCTAGATCACCGGGCGGCCCCACCGAGGTTTCCGGTAGTCTTCCCTGCGGGATTGACGCGCGTAAGTGGCGTATCCACTTCCATCCTGTCTTGACGTTGTTGTCGATGGGGGGGGGGGGGGGCTTTTTGGACTCCAGGTATTGCCCTATGGAAAGAACCCCGGAGTCCTCCATCGTCTCCCGAGTGATAGAGGCCGGAGTCTTCGGAATCTCGGATAGGCCTCGGCCTTACATAGAACCGGTGTCCACTCAACATCGTGAGGAAATTGAGGAGCTACGAAAGGTAGTGAACGATAGGTTCACTAGATTGTTGTAGAAAGCCAACTTTCTGGCTGGGGGTGCCGAGATGCTGACCACATCCTCGCCCACCTCCATCTTGCGTATGTGAGCGTGAGACCGGCAGTCGGGTTGGCAGGCTCAGGCCCACTTTGGGCTGTTACGCCATGGGTTTACTTTACTTTTATATATAGCGGCACTTTAAGAAAAGAAGCTTTCTGAAAATGTTAGAAATATAATTTTTCTACGATCTACCTAAAAGATAAGAGGCGATGTCAAAAAATAACTACATTATTATTTTCAATTTCATGCACCTGCGCTTGTGATTGGTGTTGCTTGTACCGGAGAGAAATCTAACCTTCAGACCTCTCAAATATACAGTAAACAATTCATTAAATAGTATACGTGGGGCGCCATTTATATTTTGAGCCTAATGATTAAAGCAAAGTAATTTCTGATTGAGAACTGCTTTATTGTTTTTCAAAATATTCTCCTTTATGATCAATACACTTTTGCATCCGTTTGAACCATTTGTCAAAGCATTTATTCCAGTCTTCTTGAAACACCTCCAAAACATGGTTTTTGAAGGCATCAACGGCTTCCTCTGCCGACGAAAATCGTTGTCTACACAATTTATTCTGGATGTTCGGGAACAAATAGAAGTCATTGGATGCTAAATCATGACTGTATGGTGGATGCCAATAAATTCTATTCGTTGAGTCTTCAAATACTGAATCGTTAGACGAGATGTGTGTGCGCTCGTTGTCTTGATGAAGAACGATCCTACGGTTCTTGTAGGTTTTCCATACTTCACCGAAGACTTCCGGCAAGCAAATGGTTGTGTACCATTCGGCACTGACCGTTTTACGTTCCTTTA
Organism: Mantis religiosa; assembly: GCA_030765055.1. Taxonomy (NCBI): domain Eukaryota; kingdom Metazoa; phylum Arthropoda; class Insecta; order Mantodea; family Mantidae; genus Mantis; species Mantis religiosa. Next base: position 96,019,593 of record CM060959.1, read on the forward strand.
AGGTCACTGTTGCCATATGACCAATTTCGCTAAAAATGCAGGCAACTATTTGCTTCAAAGTGCTTCGAGTGCGAACAACTTTTGTTGGATTTGGATTTGCTTTATCTTGAAACACCCATACAGTCAGTCAACTAATTAATGTTTACCTTACGGCTCATACGCTTAGATCTATGATTCGTCAGCTTTATACGTCTTCGAGGCACCGCCATTTTATTTCTTGACCACTTTTATACAGCATTTGACACGACCATCATTTTGAGATTGCGACAAATTATGTGAGAGCAAACCTTTTTCACGGCTAAATAATCATGCACTATTTTATATATGCTGGTGGAACTAATGCCTTGGATTGCCTCAATCTGACAACAGTTGCATGACGATCTGCATTATTAGTTTTTGCACAGCATCAATGTTTTCTGGCACAATGATTTTGGAGGACCTTCACGAGCTTCATTATTGAGCGAACGGCGGCCACGATTAAATTCGTTACACTAGCGTTTGACAGTGATGAAAGATTGAGCTTCGTCAACAAATGTGGAAGTTAGTTGATCAATGCACTCTTACCTTGACAATCCACGTCGAATGTCGTAATAAATCATTGCACAAAGATTTTCCCGAGTTAATTCCACGTTTTTGTTGTGACACAATTTTCAAGTTAATGTAAACAAAACAAGTGAGGCTCTATTGAGAAAATGTCTGAAGTAGATTATGGTGAACAATGTCAAATTTTCCAATCGAAACGTCAGATAGCACCTACAACGTTCAGGGTTGCAAAGGCTCAAAATATAGTGACTCTCGTATTCAACATGCCTACAAAGTTACGGTTTGATAATGTTTATAGTTCTTGTCAAATATGATTTTGCGTAATGCTTTGCAGATGTGACGAAATAATACATGTTAGACGTACACGTTGCCTTGAAAGCATCCCTAAAAAGTTCGGGATTAGGTACAAGAATTATGTAGCCATTCCGTCGACTCCCTTGGTCCTATTTACTTATTTGGAAGTTCGATTGAACAGCCTCGCAGAACTTATGCTTAGTGAGCAGGAAGTGGAAGTCCACATAATTGGTTACCAAACAACGTGCATATCTGTGTGCCTATTGCATACCTAGTTTTGCGCATTATAATCGAAAGAAAATATGTAAATAGAAAAGCAAACAGCCTTTATATAAACAATTTGCAGAATACATAGAATACATTTCAGTGATATCCTTATTTTAATACATCCGATATAACTTGATAAGTATTTACTCTCAACCACAGAAACAATAGCCCGCCTCGGTAGCGTAGATGGTAGCCTGTCTGCCTTACGTTCAAGAGGTCGCAAGTTCGAATCTCGGTCAGGGTGAGTTACCTGGATAAGGTTTTTTCCGGGGTTTTCCCTTATTCTTAAAGTCGAATGTCGGGTAGCTCTAAGCTCCATGGACTCCGGACTCATTTGAGCATCAATTCACCAATTTCAGCCATCGTCCGATATTACTTAACGTTGGAGGACGTAAATTAAAAAATAAAAAAGAGCCATTTATGCTATAAGGGGGGTAGGTATAATTTACCATCAGAGGACTCATTTGCGCCGAACGAAGTGGGGGCTAGCAATATTGAGTCCGAGGATGGTTCATTCTACCTGCCTGCCTGCCTGCCTACCCACCTACCCACCCACCCACCCACCCACCCACCTACCTACCTACCTACCTACCTACCTACCTTCCTACCTACCTACCTACCTACCTACCTACCTACCTACCTACCTTCCTACCTACCTACCTTCCTACCTACCTTCCTACCTACCTACCGAATTGTATATAAGAGTTTTTTCCACTCGTGTTTATCATGTACAAATTATTAGTTATTTGTGTACATAATTTCAATGTTATATTATATATAGGTATTCATTTATATTACTTAATGAGTCGAATTGTTCATTGACATTCTCTTGTTTGCCATTGTATTGTTTGTTGCTATGGGAGAGTAGTTGTTGATTTTTATATGAAGGTGTGGCGTCATATTGACTTTTTGTGTAACTATGAATGACAGCATAGAAGTGGCTACAAATGCAGTTTGTCAATTTCTACTTCAACAGAAGTCTAAATCAAGATATGAGAATGCATATAAGTGCTTCAAAGAATGGTGTTCTAAAAAGGATACAAACATTTGTGAAAATTCGTTGTTGACATATTTCCTAGAGAAGTATACAACATTTCACTCCCCGGCAAGTTTATGGTGTGAGTATTCCATGTTAAAGACAATTGTTGTAATCGAGGAGAATGTAGATATAACGAAGTTCTCAAAACTACGAGCCCTTTTGAAACAAAAAATGATGGTTTTAAACCAAAACAATCAGCAATTTTTACAAGAGAGCAAATCTCTCATATCTGTTATTATTTTCCAAGTAACGTTTGTTTCATTCGTATTTAATTTTGTTTCTATTATTGGATATTTTTCTTTGGGTAGCAATAAATAAATGTGAGTATTTTCTGAATTGCATAGAAATATTGTAAATGATTTCAGTTCCTACAACAAATTCAGTCCTTCATAGCAGGAAGGTTAGTAGGGAAGTAAGTTGACTTGCTTCCTTTGAGAGGTAATTTCTAATTACTCGTAAATATAAAATATAAATAATACTATGCTTACTACAACATGAATGAGAAAAATACTTTTAAAAACACGGTTAACAAACGAGAAGCAATTATGTTACATAAATGAAGTAAAGATTATTATCTTATGTCGGTGGTACATAATTTGAAAGAGGGAAGGTGTGAGGAGATGATCCTAATAACAATAATTTGACGCCACTCATACGGACGTCACGATTTCTGGAACCTGTTCTATTTCCAGTAGATTGTTATCTATTTCACTGATATAAAAGTTGAAGCTCAATACAGAATCCATGATCGTGGGTTGTTTCATCGACGACACTGCTGTTATGTGCGTTCACTACTGCAGACCGCCTAAAAGCTTCGTTTACTGTAACTGTCTGTCCTTAAGTGTGCATGAAACTATGAAGTCGAGGTGTCACACAGAGCCTTAGTTTGGACGTATGGCCGGCTTAAAGGACATTTTCTTGGCATGCTGTTTGCCGGTATAATAGGATATTCATAGTCACTTATATTCAAGCACATGGATTTCTTTTAAAAATTATAAATATAGTAAGATTTGTAGAACGTGCTGGAAATTAATCACTGTGCCATCACACGACTCTCGAGCCTTTTAATGTCGGCGGATTAGTTTTTTTGGAGTAAAATTTCTTTAAATGCCTTCTTTGGAAGGAAAGAAAAGCCGATTGTCCTGTGTAGTAGAGTTAAGGCACGTAAAAAAACTCTCAAGTTGATAAAGAGACCTGTGAGCAAAATTAAGTAATCTTTCAGAGAACGTAAGCTTTCACGGCCGGAGTCCATAATACAATTAATTATTTCCGGGCTGTTTTGCCGTGGTCTGTTGGCGTAAGAACGTCCAAACGTTTCTTCCACAACTGCGGTAGACATCATCAGTGGCGCGGTCCAAGTTTCCTTGCAGAGAGTTTCGCTGCGTCTCTTAATTGTATTAAGTAGTCTTTCGCCCCAATATAGAATGGGTTTCTAAATAGCAGTTAAACAGCGTATATAAATAAATTGAATAAACTCAATTTAATTTCATTCATTTTTCTTAATTGTTTATGGAAATGTAAATAGAACAATACTTCCTCCCCAAAATTGTTATTTATGATACCAAAGGAAAGACTTTATTTTGTATGTGATTCCGAAACGAGATCGTAGAACACCTACGAGCAAAATAATTTTTAACCCGTGCATTATACACTATTTTTAGACAGTACTGAATATTTATGGATATTTTAGATTATACATATTGAAGTATATGGCATTATTTTATCTTTCTTGAAGTTATGATATTAATCGGTTTGGGATGTTCATTTGTCTTGCGTATACCAGTGTTGACAACTTCACTTTTAGAAAATGATAACATTCTACATAAGGGGCGCAGTGGAAATAATAAAACGAAAAGGACAACAAATATGTAATTAATTAATAGAAAACAACTTTTTCCAAACTTGCACATCTTTTGAGAAAAGTGAAATGTTGATAGTGCCAGATTAATCCAGATTCATGGCCTTCTTCAATGAGGCGATTGCCAATATTCCACAATAAACCAAAGTTGGCATTACCGGCGTGTTAAAAGCTTTCGAGTACTGAGTAAAAGAATTTTCTACTTTTAACAGTAGTGAACTAAACGGCCTAGTTTTAATATCATTGTCTAATAAGAAATAATTAAACATGCATTCGCAGAGCAATCATTAAACAGCATCCGACATTCAATTGCGGAAATTACTTCTACTAGCACATTATCGCTAGTTTAGCCGAAGTTTATGAATGTTCTGATTCCTACGCAATGTTTCTTAATTATTTCTTTGGGCGCCGTTGTAAATTTCTTCGATGTCATCTAGCTTTTTTCCTTCTGTAAGAACGCAATTATTTAATTTCGGTTTTTAGTAATGAATATATTTTTACCTAAACCTATTCCCAAGACTGAAAGCTGTTTTTCTGTGAGACATCAAACACCAGGAAATGCGTGTTTAAATAGTCTGCAAGAGTTATCTAAGCTTGCTATACCTTTAGGAGAGTTTCACCCTATTTCATGTGACAACCTTAAGGTATAAGAGAATAACAGTGTACAATCTGGTTGGTTGGATTGAATCCAAATGCTAAATTATCTGGATTGTGTAATAAGGAAATACCACTAAGTGATCTTGCAGAAGAGTTTCTATCCTTTCCGAGCAAGAAGTTTTTGACCTGCTATCTCTAAATGGCGTGTAGAAACTGTTAACTGCGTTACCGTGTTTGTCTTTTCATGGTTAGGGCAACAGCCCGATTAGGGAAGTAACGCTAGAAATATCTACCTAGAGTACGCGTGGGGGTCAGATAGTCTCGATAAAATTGTCAAAGGCTACGAATGGAATGTATTACGATAATTCCATGAATAAAATGTCACAGACTGTAACTTTCTTACTTGTCTTGTTTAAAATCAAATTAACATTGTGTCAGCTGTTATACCACATAAAGTAAATAAATGAACAATTGACGCTATTACAGAATACTACCTAATGTAACCAAAATTGAGCAGAAAAAAGAACCAACTCCTAAAATCAGTAAATAAAAGTTAATTGTTTCTCTTTTCCCGGTGCAGTGCAGTTAGAGAACGTATTGAATTTGTCCCAAAAATTGAATATGGATATTTCAACGTAAATTTTTCAAACTCCATGAATATAAAAAGGGAGAAACGTACCGGGTGTACGAGGGTGATCTAAAAAGTTCTGGGCCAGATAGTGAAATACGATAATTCATGTTTTCCAAGTAGTCTTACCTTTTAACATAATCTCCTTTATATGACTACATTTTGTCCAGCGGTGTTCCATTGCCATTATCCCCTCTCTGTAGTGTTCCTCTGGAAAGTATCCATTTACAGCGGCAATTGCTTCTTCATTGGACGAAAAGCGCCTACCAGTGAGGAATTTCTTCAGTTTTGGAACAGAAGTCCGAGGGAGCCAAATCTGGAGAATAGCTTAGGTCTCTCAATTTCCCCATTGCCAAAACATTTTTGTGGGCAGGTGCAATGTCCCAATGGAAAACATTTTTAATTTCTTTTTAACCCGGGTCTGTTTTCACGAATGCCTACATTCAGTTTGGTTAGAAGTTGAGTCTCCAGCAATGGTTTTACCTTCTTCGAGATATTCAATCAACAAAATTCTTTTGGCATTCCAAAACACTGACGCCATGATCTTTCCTGCCGAGGATCTTTCCTCTGAGGATGCTCGACGAACGTACGAGCGAAACGTCAGGAACTTCAGTTTTTCCTACTAGATTACGGCCAGTATGTTCGGAAACTTCTACATATTATTGGATTGAAGCCGACCGTGAAAGCCTAAGTTGTTAAAAAGGATATTTTGCTGATTATAGGAGACTATTGAAATTATGATGGGCCTAACGTGAGTTTGGGGTGCTTGTAGGTTTCCCCAGGGTCAATTTCATATTCTCCGAGGCCTTGGATAAGTTGATTGAAGCTGTAGGGAAGTCCGGGATATGAATTTGTCAGAGAAAGTTGAGGATATATTCATTTAATTTGGGAAATGATAGATCTGAATGGATGTTGTCATTACGAATGTACCATTCGGCAGATGTTGCTACTCGAAGGTATCGGTTCTGAGGTATTTGAAGTTTGTAGAGGTGAGTTTTTGCAGCTGCCCTCCAGAACTGACAAGCCTAGGTGAAGGTGGGTCTTATCACTTGTTTGTATAGAAGGAGCTTATTCCTCAGAGCCATAGGTGATTTTTTGTTTTACAGTGGATGGAGCCTCGGTATACGTTTGGACACTCTTGAAGCTAGTGATGTAATATATACAATTTCTTATGAAGTTAGATTAGCTTTAATTTTATTATCTTTTATTTTTTTAGTTAGAAGATATTCGTGATACTTCTGATCCAGCTAAGCACCGTTCAGGCACATCCCTTAAGTGGCGGCGAGTAAATGTAACTGCCTGTGACTTGGCGTTAATCTTGAGGCGCCAAGGTGTGAACCAGACGGTGAGCATATCCTCATAACACTGGGCACGTTGTGCTGCAGTGAGATGATTTCATGATGCCAAAGTTATTGCGGTGTCATCAGCAAATAAATAAAGGTTACAGCATATGAGAGTAGGGAGGGTGCTCATATAGGTTAGGAAGAGCAGGGGCCAAGAACACAGCCTTGGGGTAATCCTGCAATGAAGCAGGGTTGGGAGACTATGTCGTCCCTGGCAACGGCAGTTGTGCGAGCCTGCCTTCCTGAAGAATGTGTTTTTGTCTCGCAAATTTTAACTTTGTCCCTCTGCTTGACCTGCTACATTGAATCTAGTAGAGATAATTCAACTCTTTGGAGAGATTATTCAAGCATAACAGTAAAAGGGCTACTTTTCAGCATCGCGTAATGATAGGTTTTTGTTTACGGTGGTGGATAAAAAAATGTTGATGCTAGGTCATGACTTATATCCTTTAATTGGGTAGTTCTTGTTTATCTTGATACGCGCACATAACCTCTTTTTTCATGCATACTTTCGGTGATGACTTTTCAGACCGCTATATTAGCTCGCTGTTTTACTGTTTCTTTTCATTGACTACTGTTTCGGTTTCCATTTGTACTTGTGAATAACAACATATCGTATTAAGTTTAACTTTTGTTTTGTTATGTTTAGTTGTAAATGGCCTCTAAGTATAAGAAACCTCAATCCTCAGCTTCAGATCGGTTAATTCCTGTGCTATTCTTTCTTTCTACTGAGTCCCAATAGTATATGGCTATTGTCGTAAATAGGTTTTTATGCAATACACAACATTTTTATATTTATGATCATTTAACTTAATATATTAGAACAGAATGAACAAAAGTACATGTTCACAACCTCTTGGATCAAATAGAGCTAATAGATTTAATCCTGACTCTCAGAATGAGGCAATCACGTCCACCTATTATGACAAGTTTTATTGCCTGATATTGCACTGTACAAAGCTAGTTTATTAGTAAAAGGCATACATTAGCCAATCAGGAGAAAGGGTGAGAGTTATAAGAAAGAGGGCGCAGTAATAAGAACTTCATCGAACATTAGAAAGGACTGAGGAAGGGATTCATAACCGATCACTTCTTATGATGTTGAAATGATTATCAGTCCTTCAAATCTCCTTATTCCTGTTTTGTTTCCAATGTGATTTGAATAAAGAAGGTTTGAAGGCAGGTGTTGTACTTACCCTGACATTCATGGGCGTCCTGTGCAGAAGCTCTTCCCCAAGGAGCGTCGTTGTAGAAGGGCAAACATTCGTTACAATCCGGTCCTGCTGTATTGTGTTCACATCTACACACACGTCTAATGGTACCATCCACTGCTGTACTATTTACACACTGGGATGCGTGGCCGTTACACTTACACCTGTCAACATAAAGGACAATATTGTCATACTAAGAAAATATCTTCAACGTTTTACGTTGTTTTTATGTTCATAAATCACGCTGGCCTATCGTCAGTTAATTACTTCGTTTCATTTACCCTGCGGCATTAAACAACCTAAAACCACTTGTGCCAGATTCTGAACTGCAATTAATACAAGTAGAACCAAACAGATCGTAATATAGACTCGCCTCAAGGGCTCGTGCGGCAGGAAGAATTGAAACCTCTTGCGCTTTAGAACCTGCAGGGCATTCATTCCCCTCCCACCTACAATGTGTAAGCTTCAATCTGCTCAATACAATTTTGCTGCTTATGATTTTAAAAGTGATATGACTTTGGGATATTTTAATTTACGTCCTCTAATCTTAAGTCATATCGGATGATGAATGAAATTATATTCAAATGAGGCCAGGACCCATAGAGTTTAGAGTTAATATTCATCCTTCAGGATAAGGTAAAGCCTTATCACCCTGATCGAGATTAGAACTAGGTACCTCTGGAACGTGGCACTACCATCGCGATACAGCGACGGGCCAATAACCTCCAACGTTAAGTCATATCAGACGATGAATGAAATGACGTTCAAATGAGCCCAGGATACATAGAGCTTAGAGTTACCAGACCTTAATCTTTCAGGATAGGGGAAAACCTTATGATCCTGACCGAGATTAGAACTAGGTACCTCTGGAACGTGGCACTACCATCACGATACAACGACGGGTCAATGACCTCCAACGTTAAGTCATATCAGACGATGAATGAAATGACGTTCAAATGAGCCCAGGATACATAGAGCTTAGAGTTACCAGACCCTAATCTTTCAGGATAGGGGAAAACCTTATGATCCTGACCGAGATTAGAACTAGGTAACTCTGGAACGTGGCACTACCATCACGATACAGTGACGGGCCAATGTCCTCCAACGTTAAGTCATATCAGACGATGAATGAAATGATGTTCAAATGAGTCCAGGATACATAGAGCTTAGAGTTACCAGACCTTAATCTTTCAGGATAGAGAAAAACCTTATGATCCTGACCGAGATTAGAACTAGGTACCGCTTGAACGTGGCACTACCATCACGATACAGTGACAGGTCAATGACCTCCAACGTTAAGTCATATCGGACGATGAATGAAATGATGTTCAAATGAGTCCAGGATACATAGAGCTTAGAGTTAACAGACATACATCTTTCAGGATAAGGGAAAACCTTATGACCTTGACCGAGATTAGAACTAGGGACCTCTTGAATGTGACACTGTCATTACCATACAGAGAAGGCCAATGATCTCCAACGTTAAGTCATATCGGACGATGCTCAAATGAGCCGAGAGCTTAGAGTTACTCGACATTCATTTTACAGGATAAGGAAAACCCACGGAAAGAACGCTATCCAGATAATTCACCCGGACCTAGGTTCGAGCTCAGGACCTCTTGAACGTGAGGCACACAAGCTACCACCTACGCTACAGAGGCGGACAAAGTTTTTTTTGTTGTTGTTGTGATTTACATCCTCCAACGTTAAGTGATACTGGGCTATGAATGGAATAGGTGAAATGATATTCAAGTGAGCCGAGGGTCCACAGATAACCGACATTCGTCTTTCAGGATAAGGGTAAACCCCGGAAAAACCTTATCCAGGTAACTCACCCTGACCGAGATTCGAACTCGGGATCTCTTGAACGTTAGGCAGATAAGCTACCACCTACGCTACAGAGGCGGACAAAGTTTTTTTTGTTGTTGTTGTTGTTGTTGTTGTGATTTACATCCTCCAACGTTAAGTGATACTGGGCTATGAATGGAATAGGTGAAATGATATTCAAGTGAGCCGAGGGTCCACAGATAACCGACATTCGTCTTTCAGGATAAGGGTAAACCCCGGAAAAACCTTATCCAGGTAACTCACCCTGACCGAGATTCGAACTCGGGATCTCTTGAACGTTAGGCAGATATGCTACCACCTACGCTACAGAGGCGGGCACAAAGGGTTTATTTGTGGATGCCATACTAGGAAGTGGAGATTATTTGGATGTGAATTAGGCATATAGCATTATAATTATCACCAACTTTCGGTAAAAACTGAATAGCAGTTTTCCGATTATATGTTGTAAACTTATTATTCATTTATTGTACCTAGCTAAGCTACATACAAACATCGAGCTTGAAAAAATGAGGCCGAAAAATATTTGTTTAATTATCAATATTTCACTCATTTTTTTATTTTCTAATTCATATTAAAAATCAAATTTATATATTGAATGTCCTTTAGGTGTTAAGAAATCATTTTGTATAATTTTCTATAGCCGGTAAACGTTAAGAGATAAGTAAAAAAACACTGCACCAATAATTTAGATATCTTTACAACATACAATCTATCTAAAATAAAATTGTTTTGGTCAATTCCAAGGTGTCCGTTGTTGAATTTTCCAATTGCTGTCATTTTCAGTGCTCTCGCTCCTCAGTTGTTACACACTATTTCACAGAAAGAACACAAGTTAAGTGGCAGCATAAGGCAACCAAGTTTTAAAGAACTGCCCATCATTTGGTCTGCTTACTCCCTTTGTACCTAAAGTGTTGCAGCCCTCTGCCTAGATATCTCCCGAGCCTTTGATTACCTGTGGCATGAAGGTCTTCCTGATCGCCTCATAAACTACACCATCCCTTCATACTTAATGCATCTTATACACAATTAAGAAGATCCTTTGATAAGTCTAGCAAATTTTCATGAAGGGGTGGACATTTTTTGTTGCAACTTTGTGGTGGTAAGCTTGATTATTCAAAAGATTGTACAGAAAGTTTGTATGAGCTACAATATACAGTTCATTGCTGACAGTCATCTGGACTGGTCAGTGTGATAGCTGCGAACAAAAATGAAAATAAAAACATAGTTTCGTGCTGTTATTAAACATTAACATTTGAAAGGCTAAACTGCCGCACAATTCAAAATTGAATTAAATGAAGTTCAGCCGGAATCTGCACCAACATTGAAGACCATTTACTTTTGGATCAATGAATTTAAACGTGGTCATAGAAGCACCGAACATCAATCGCGCTCTGGTCAGTCAAATGAGGTCACCACACAGGATACCATTGAAAAAAAATTCACGATCTGGTTATGCAAGACCGCCGAATAAAAATTCGTGAGATTTCTGAGGCTGTAGGCATCTCAACTGAGCGAGTTCACAATATCCTGCACGAAAAATTGACAATGAAACAAAGCTGTGTGCAAGATGGGTGCCGCGATTGCTCACAGTTGACCAAAAGCGCATCCGGAAGAACACTTCTACCAAGTGTCTGGCGATGTTTAATCGCAATCCGTAAGACTTTCTGCGCCGATATGTGACCGTCGATGAAAATTCGATCCCTCATTACAAACCAGAGTCAAAACAGCAGTCAAAACAATGGACAAAGACCGGTGAAGGTGCAGCAAAGAAAGCAAGGACCATTTTCTCAGTTGGTAATGTGATGGCCACCGTTCTTTGCGATTCTCAAGGAATAATCCTCACAGACTACTTGGAAAAGGGCAGAAGCATAATTGGAGCCTATTATGCTTCATTGTTGGATCGTTTACAACATGAGTTGACTGAAAAGAGACCAAAATTGAAACGTAAAAAGGTACTCTTTCAGCAGGATAATGCACCATAAGCATTCGCAACGGCGAAAGTGCATGAGTTGGGCTTTGAATTGATTCCTCATCCACCTTCTTCACAGATTTAGCCCCAAGTATTTCTTCCGGCTCCCAAACTTGAAAATTTGGCTTGGTGATAAGAAATTTTCACCAAATGATAGTCATTGTCAACGGATATTTTGCAGACCTTAACGGAACCTATTTTTCGGACGAGATGAAAAAGCTGGAACATCGCTGGATCAAGTGTATAGCCATCAATGGACACTATGTCGAGAAATAAGGTGAGATGTTCACAACAAAAAATCCTTGGACTTTTACCAAACATATCAAACTACCCTGGTACCTCAGCAATCGTTCCTTCGTCGTATCCAAGGACAATATCCTCTCAACCTTACTCCATCGAGCCAACTCCAATCCAACTCAGGGGTACCTCAAGGTAGTGTCCTGGCCCCCCTGCTATTCCTTACTTACGTAAACACTATCCCAACCTACACTTGTTTGCAGATGATACTACAATTACAGTTGCATCGGTATTAGTTCTCGCGGTGCAGGGAGCTCAACAATATGCTGACATGATTTCCACTTGGCTCACAGCCTGGAGTTTGAAGAACAACCGCAACAATTCACGGGTCGTAACCTTCACCAGACGAAAATTAATGGATGTCCCAGATCTCCGCCTGGCCGGTGCAGAAGTCCTATGGTGCATTGAAGCAACATATTTGGAGTGACTTGGGATATGCGCCTAACTTGGAAGCCCCATATCCAATCATTGGCAAATATAGGTAGCAGAGGAATGGCAATGTTGTGCCTCTTGTACAACAAGAAATCACCAACGTCACTAATCAACAAACTTCTTTATAAGCAAGTACTGAGACCTGCATTGACATACGCCTGAAAATATGGGGAATGACAGCTAAAACTAATGTTTACAAACTGCAGATATTACACCACAGCAACATCTACTGAATGGTATATACAAAACAACACTATACATTCTGATCTATGTTTCCCCAAACTGACTGAATACATCCTACACCTGTCACATAAATTCTACGCTGAATTATCCTCTAGCTTTAATCAAGATATACGTGGACTTGAAAAGTACGATATTGACCCGGGAGAAAGCTACAAGCATCCTACGCTTGCATTAGGGCCACCATAAAAATTAAAAAATGTATAAATATACACATACTATAATTAAAGTGCCACCATTTATCCAATCTTTTTAAGAAATCTTATCAAATGCCAGTAAGGGACAATGGCCCGGCATGGCAATAGTCGAAGGCCGTTTGAACCTACAACGACCTCCGAGCTGCGTGTTTGTAGCTAAAGCAAAATATATAATGAAAATATTTCTGGAAAGAAATTATCATAAATTGAAGAGGTAAACAAGCACTACAAAATAGTCTGTACGAAACTCGGTAGAAAAAGTTACGTGAAGGAAATTTAACATTTCTTCCACACTAGCCCTGTTTAGGCTAAGATATTGTGACTTTGTGGGTTCGTGAAATGAAATGTCCAATTACACCACTCAAAAATGTTCTTAATTTCCACCGACTTACAGTTAAACACTTGCCAATTACACGGAATTACGTAATGCACACAATTACGATTCACCAGTTCGTCCGTTACAATTCCACTGTACGGTCACAATTACGTAAATTCTTCCGTTGCACATACACAGTCTTCTCGTCCTTACACTAGCACTGCACTCTTACGCTGATTGCCACGAACTCTAACTCACTCCTCTTGCCCGACGTGCTGCTTATATAGGGCCAGCGAGTCGATCTGGAAGGTTCTAGATTAGATGATATATCCCGTAAGTTCGAGAACACAGGTGGAACAGAAAGAGACGGCGCAGTGATGTTTATTTCTCCCAGCCACCTCCTGTCACCACTATAAGACAAACGAGGGGGGGCGTGGCTAACACCGACCTCCCCTGTTTGCCCGCTCTCAGCTGGTTCTATAGGGTGTTCCAACGCTCGGGTGACAATATGGATAGATAGTGTGGCTAGTGTGGAAGAACGATTAAAATTCCATCAATTAAGCTAATAGTAGTAACTATAAAGCCTTTGACTTAAGTACTTACAGAATAGTAAGTCGCCACAAAAGGTGTGTATCTCATTGTATACGAGAGCCCCTAGAGGTTTACTGGGAAATATACCAATCAATTGGAGAATTTAATGGCATGACGACACTTTGACCATGGTAGCTCAATGGTTAAGAGCGAGCGGATGGAGACCGAGAGATCCGTGGTTCTAATCCCGGACATGGCATTGCATTTTTCAGTCTATCTATCCAAAGCTACGTGAGTGCAAGAACTTTTTTTTCTCTGAAGTAAATTGTTATCTAATTCTTTTAGTATCCAGTTATACAGAATTACAGGAAATTTAGACAATATGACGAGAACTTCATAGGCTGTTCACAAAAATAAATAATTAAACAAAATAAAGTAAACAGCATATACTATACATGCATTTTATTATAAATCAAATATTTTAAACCTTAAATACTTTCGTCAAAATCATTAACAACAACATTTTGGAAAAAGAAAACTTGTTCTATGTAAAGCGTACGGATTGGAAATTTTCTTGAAATTCTTGGTTTCCCATCCTTGGAAGTGGTTAAAGCCATATAGCAAGTTTAGTTTTTGAGTTGGATGCCTACAAATACACACACGCATTCTCAAGCACAATTTTTCGGTCAAACTCAATACTTCCTAAAGGATATTGCAGGAGTATCTTTTAAAATTGCTTTCTGCTTTCTTTTTCCCCCGTTAAATTAAAGAATCTGGCTTATTCCATGCTGTACTCACTGCATTTCTAATATGTCCAGATTATTATTCTGTCACGCATTTTTTAAATCAATTTTATTTTTGAAAGTATCACTGACTTTTATTTCCATTTTTATTCTACAGCAAGGTAGATGAGCCAATTATGGGATGGTTTCCCATTATCGGCTGGTATTAATTTATTTCTTGTAACTGCTGCGCTCTAACGTAGAATGGTTGAAATACTTTCTGCCTTCCCTCCCATGCGGTCATTTTGAAATTCTCTTACATGAAGAGAAATACGTGTTAGTTCAGTATTCTGAAACGGCAGACGCTTAATATTTTGCAGCATTCATTATATCTGAACACATCGGCTAAATGTATGTAATTATCCTGTATTTCTATATACAATTGTAAACTATAGGTTCTGAAGTAACTATCTGAATTATAATTTATTTAATACATAATGTTTTCTACTCTATCCTACTTGTTTTGTGTGGAGGGTTTTTAATATCGGATAGCCAGCAGGCTAGCAGCATCGGATATACGACATTAGCCTTTGACTTGGCGGAGATCCTCGCGGATGACGAAACGGCGGTGGGCAAAGTTTTAGCGTTTGTTTCAGCTGTGGAGTTTAGAATTTAATCTCAAGTATCTTTTTCTTTTCTTTTTTTTTTAGTATATATGTGTGTGCAGTTTTAATAGATTTATATATAATATATTTTTAGAATTTTTTTATATCTGGCTTTTGCCATGACTTGTTGACTTTTTTTTTTTTTTTTTTTTTTTTAAAGGGCGCTGATGACCGCCGTAGTTGAGCGCCCGTATACACATCATCATCATCATCTTAGCCTTTGATTAGTTATCTCATACTGACATTTTTATTTTATAGACGTCAGCTTTTAAAAAATCGAAACAACGAAATCCGCAATCCATGATCGAAGTTGTTAATATTATAAAGGAAAGGTGTATTTATTAAGGTTTTGTGATATTCTACAACTAGTTTTTCAGAGTGCTGATCATCCATTTTCTCTCTGTAAAGGAGCAGCAGCAAAGAAATTGGCAGAGGAACCGACATCCGTTTCTCAGCTTGAGAATACCCGAATCAGTGCCACTTGCTACAGCATTATTTTTCGACATACTAAATTCCAGAGCTGGAGAAAGTAAATTTCAAACTGCTCAATGTGGACGAAACTGTTGCTCAGAGTCGATAATCGAAAATAATTTAGTGTTAAAGGGACGAAACAGGCTGGACGTCTGTCTTCTGAGGAAAGAAGGGCTCTGACGAAGTTATGACATATAAGATATGAAGTTATGCTTTCTTGCATGAGCGCGGCGGGGATTTCTGTTCCATTTTTGATAGTCTTTCCTTGAAAGAACGTACAGGCTGAGCTGTGGGATGGTTGTCTTCCAAGAGCACATCTAACTGTAATGCTTCAGGATGGATCCAACTCGATATATTCAGTAATGGTTTCATCATTTCATGGAGCACACGAAGTCAGCTCCAGAAAACCCAATTGTTCTTATCTTGGATGGCATTTCTCATACACCTAAGACGACAACGTGGAGTTATTATAGGGTGCCTACCTCCTCATAAGTTGTACCCTTTGGATGTGGCTTCATGGATCCATTCAAATCTTACTATAGCCAAGGTGTAGAGTTCTGGATGTCTCATCATCATTTCAGAGCCATAACTTCCTATCAAGTAGGTGAAGAGATGGGAAAACCTATTCTAAATATGACCTTTGAATTGCCAGGAAAGGATTTCAGTCATGTGGCATAATTCCCTTAAATAGGCACTTCTTCGCAGATAATGAATTCCTTCCATTAGAGACTGACAATGCCCGTCTCGGTAGCGTAGATGGCAGCGTGTCTGCCTCACGTTCAAGAGGTCCCGAGTTCGAATCTCGGTCAGCGTGAGTGACCTGGATAAGGTTTTCTCCAGGGTTTTCCCTTATCCTGAAGGACGAATGTCGGTTAACGGTAAGCTCTAAGGACCCTGGGCTCATTTGAGCATCATTTCACCCATTCCATTCATAGTCTTATCGACTTAACGTTGGAGGACGTAAAAATTACAAGAGAGAGAGAGAGAGAGAGGGGGGGGGGGAGGCTGACAATGAAGTTGTTGAAGAGTCGGTTGAACGTGAAGGGAGTAAAAGGTCTATTACGTCAGTCTAATGGACTAACAAGGCAGGAAAAATGGGGGTGATCGAGGAGGTCATGACCGGCATTATTGACTGCGTGTTGATAGCTCCGTAAATTTGCCTTAATTTCAGTATTTTAAGCAAAACTGTTATTTGAAAGTGTCATCCAGTTAATGCTCAAGGTTTCCTGCTTCCAAGTGTCCATTATTAGAAGGTAATAAGCTATAGAACTACTCAAATTAGGATTAATATCTGCGAGCATTACTCGCATTGCGGGAAAATAACAAAATGCAGACTGCTGAGTACAGGAGTCCTCAAACACCAGGTAACTCAATGAAAACTAATGTTAGCAGTAATGAACAGCAAAGTTCAGTGACAGTAAAGAATAAACTATCATAATAGATGCTCGTGATGACTTAACGTAAAAGATTACATCTTAGCTGTTGGCAAACCAACGCCACCAGCTAACCTTCAGTTTGCGTCACGCATCTCGAACAATCGAATATGCATATTTCTAAGTAACAAGAAAGTAGCTCAAGAGCTAGCTAGCAAACACAAGCAAATAAAAATCAATGATATTTCTCTTGATTTACGCCCATTAATAACTGAAAACAAACGAATAATACTCTTAACGTTTGTCCTATAATACCCAGCCAAGAAATTACAGCCTAACTTAAACAGCTGGGTATCAAAATCATGTCGTCAATAACACATACATGCAGGAATTTCAGAACCTGGGTTCTCCCATGTTTTACGCTTTAGAAGGCTGTTGTATGTGTCACCTCAAGATGCTGAAAACTTACCTGAGAATATTCAGATCAATTATGAAGGTACAAATTATTGGATGTATATTACATCCGATAACCCGTCATGCTTTATTTGTAAACAAGAGGGTCACCTTGCTAAGCAGTGCAAAGCATCAACAGAGGCAACTAAGGTAGACAATCCTAATAGGGACATCTCTATAGAGAATATCCCTGAACTCAAAGTGCCACGAGCTATCCCTAACAATCAACAGTTACCAGAAATCAGTGGCATGGCATGTTAGGGTTATTCCTCCCTCAAAAGCTAACCACTCACCTCTAGGCACCACCAACAGCACAATGGAGGTAAAACAGTCTGCAGTTTGTGCTAAGCGTCCTCTTTCAACTGCGAGTAGCAGTGTGAATGTACACCGCGATGAAAACACATCTCTGATGCTACGAGACATACTCGGAAAATGTACGTGATTCTCAGGAGCAACCTCCTAACAGCTGCAAACGTTTATATAAAAAGGCTAAAATTAATGACACCAATAAGTCAACAGCAGAATCGATTGCGCCTTTAAAATAAATGATGGAGGAAAACCCTGAACACTATGAGCTTAGTTTCATAGAACTTGTGAGTGTATTTGAAAACACAGAAGAAAAATCTGATGTCATTCCTTTAGTGTACAACTATACAAACAATCTGGAAGGTCTTGTGCACACAATGAGAAAATTCTACTCTTTTTATAAAGAACGCAGCATCAAAAATAAAAGCTCTAGGCTGGAAGCAATAGTCTTACTATACTACCACACTAAAACATAAAATGGCTAAGTCTATTTTGCAATGGATTATTAATGGCTTTAAAACTCAGTATGAATATCTAAAAATTCTTATACAAAAACATAACCCCGATATTATCTGTCTACAGGAAACAAATTTTCGTGATATCTATGTAACACAACTTCGAGGTTATCATGAATTTTATAAAAACAGAAACACTGTTAGCCATGCACAGTTAAAAATAAAACAAATACTAAAGAAATTTCGCTTAATACTGCCCTTGAAGCTGTAGCAGTAACTGTCACTCTTGCTCTGCGCATTGTTTGTGTCTGCCATTTATATCTACATAACAGGGTGGAAATTAATGTTGAAGAAAGTTCTAATTCTCCAGTTGCCCAAACCATTTCTTACTAGGTGATTTTAACAGCCACAGTACTCTCTGGGGATGCAAAACTACTAATCAGCGAGGACGAATAATTGAAATCTTAGCAGATAACCTAGATCTAGTAATACTCAACTCACCAGAACCCACACATTATGATTTTACATATAGATCCTTATGTAGCATCGATTTAGCCATTTGTTCAGCTATCTCACATGTATTCAACTGGTCAGAACACTCTGATCATATGGAAGTGACCATTTTCCAATTATGACAAACACAGGTAGTAGGCACGAGCATAATGTCCCAATAGTAAAATGGTACTTGAAGCGTGCTGATTGACATACATTTAGTTCCAATGTAAGCGAAAATATTTGCTTCTTACCCAGAACCTGTATGTTTGAAAATATTTCAATTAATAACACTGTGACTAATTTTACCAACATTAAAGAAAGGGCAACAAAATGCAGTATACCTAAAACCTTCAATAGATCACTCACGATCATTCCTTGGTGGAATGAGATATGCAAACTATCCATCAAAGCAAAAAGCCTATAAGAGATACGTTAAGCACCCTACGATACAAAATAAAATTGAGTTCAAAAAGCTACAGGCATACGCACGTTAAACTATCAAACAAAGCAAGAGAAACTCTTGGTTAACCTATGTCTCTTCCCTAAACAATAAAACTCCACAACAAGATTTGTGGAACAAAAAAAAAAAAAAAAAAAAAAAAAATTAAAGCAGTGTATCCACCATCCTCAATAATCTTACAACCCTCAAAAGATGAACCTCCGATAAGCGAAGCAAAAGTAATAGCAGACACTTTTGCAGAAAAGTTAGCTGCCATATCTAGCGATTCTAATTATCATCCCGATTTCCTGAAACTAAAATATGAGGCTCCAGAGTTAAATCTTAACTTAGTATCGGAAACAAAATCGAGTATAAAATGGCAAAATTACTTTTAGGGAGATGGGGAATGCTCTTCAGTCCAGCAGAAACTCAAGCGCGGGCCTGATGACTGCCCGCCATCCCCTCTAAGTTTTTGAAACAACTACCGAAAGCACGTTTAATTTACCTGCTCGCTATCTACAAGATATGGGAAGGTAACACATTTTCTGATAACTGGCGGAACTACACCTAAGCCAGGCAAATAGCATTATCTACTAGAAAACTATAGACCAATATCCCTAACATGTACCATGTGCAAAATACTGGAAAAATAGTTAACAGTCGTCTCTCTTGGACTCTGGAACAATCAAAGTTTTTTTTAACCCCGCTCAGTGTGGATTCAGACGCTCTTATTCAACTTTGGACAGTCTAGTAGAGTTTGATTCTGATATACATGAAGCATTAATACAGAAACAACACGTCGACGTCATTACTTTTGACCTTGAGAAAGCGTATGATATGGTATGGAGAAATAACGTACTTTCTGTATTAATACGTAACAACATATCTGGCAATATGACCCACTTCATCTATAACTTCCTACTTAAAAGACAGATTCAAGTGCGAGCAAATGGTGTTTTATCAAAGAAGATCACTGTAATAAACGGACCTCTCAAGGATCTGTTATTAGTGTTACCTTATTCTTAGTAGCCATAAATGATATTCTCACAAAAATAAGAAATCCAGTAAAAGGCTAGATTTTTGCTGACGGCCTCACAATTGCTTGTGCTGGAAGAAACATAGGCACAACGCAAGAAATCCTACTGAATGCGCTGAAACCCCTTGAGGATTGGACCACATCTGGCTTCAAATTTTCAGTCCCCAAAACAAAAAATATTATATTCAATAGAAGAAAGTTGCATTTTTCAGCACAAGTTCTAACGATGAATGGTCAGATAATCTCTCAGGGGGAAACTGTCAAAATTTCAGGAATGGTTTTCGACAAGAAGCTTACATGGACACCACACCTGACACTTCTACGTGACGAGTGTGGCAGAAGATTAAATATTCTTAAATCTTTAGCTGCACGAAACTGGGGAGCAGACTTTCAGGTACTGATTACTTCCTATAAGTCCATTATAAGATCTAAACTGAACTATGTGTAATTTATAACTCTGCTAAGCCCTCAGCCCTTAGAATGCTGGACTCCATTCAGACATCTTCAGTGAAAATAGCACTTTGGGGGCCTTTTGGACTAGTCTAGTTAGTAGTTTACTAATTGAAGCTAATTGACCCCCTCTACCTGTTCGGCGAAATCAATTGAGTATTTCCTATCCTCTAAAGCTCAAATCTAGGCGACAGCGTCTTTACGGAAAAGAAAAAGTTTCACTTTAAGTACACAAAGAACCCTAGAAACTTCGCATCATTTCATGTGAGAATCCAACAAATTCTGTAAGATCTAAACTGCAGTATTCCTCCAATAATGGAAATAACCCCATATAAGGATTTTCCTTCTTGGAGACTTCACCCAGTCCAGATAAACTTTGACCTATGTACACAGTAGAATTTAAAAACGGATGTTCAAAGAAGCACTAGAAAAAGACCAGATTATAGACACATATGCACTGATGGTTCGATAACTAATAATGGTGGTGGATGTGCAACAGTTATTGACCGTGAGAACAAGATACTCTTACCTATGCACTATTTTCACATGTGAATTGTTCGCCATTAAGGAAGCTCTGTCATATATTAATGAAAAGGATAGTAATATACCTTTTCTCGTGTTCACTGACTCCAGAAGTGATCTTTTAGCGATCCAAGATCTTTCAGCAATTCATCCACTAATTAGTGAAATACATCACAAGCTTCATAGTATCTTTATGAAGAAACGAACAATTGTGTTAATGTGGATTTCCTCGCACACTGACATTTATAGAAACGATTTGACTGTCAAAGCAGCCAAAGGTGCAACTAATCTTCCGAGTATAAATCTCAGTGCTAAAGTGCCTTTTCAAAACGTCAACGTTTATTTGAAAAGAATGCTCTGTAACACATACGATACAAACAAACTTGGATTAATACTCCGAAAAGCAAGCTTCATGTTGCAAGAAATAATTCTACAGAGCCGAGACCAAATACTCATAACTAGAATTCGAATTAGACATACGAAACTCACTCCTATATGTTATCTAAGGAACAACCACCAGAATTCACAACCTGCAATGCAAGAAACACCATTCAGCATATCATCGAGAACTGCCAGCAATATGACAGCAACAGGGGAAAATTCAAGATTCTAGGCAATCTACATCCGTCAACGAGCGATACAAATGCATGTAATAAATTAATACATTTTTTAACTATACCAATCTATACAAAAAAAAAAAAAAAAAAAAATGTAAAATGTACTGTACAATGTATTCTTACTTAAATTTGTTAAAACTTAAATGTTAAATATCTGTTAAAATACACATGTTATAACACAGAAAATGAAGCTAGTTACGTGGAGTAATAAATATTATACAAATAAAAATATTTGCTACTTAACGTCCACTTATCTTAAGAAGTTGATGTTAATACTTCTATCTTTCTAAAAATTGATTTCATGGACATTTGCCCACATCTTCAGTCAAAACACTTCGTCGACAAGGATACCATGTTTTTACGTATTACCAACATCTGAAGACGAAAAATACCTAAAAACAGAATCAATTGCCGGTATGTCAAAATTCATTAAAAACATCGATTTTTTTATAAAGAAGATAGAAGTATTAACATCAACTTTTTAAGATAAGTGGACGTTAAGTAGCAAATTTTTTATTTGTATAACATATGGTATTATTAATTCAAGTTAAACATTCTAAAATCAATTCTATAATGTAATGTATATGTCGTTGTATAACTTGTATCAGAGTTTGTAAATGTGCTAATTTGTTTAAGTCGCTATAAGACCATGCAGTAACAAATGGTTACAAAAAAATGAAGGAAAACCTTCCGCTACAGCAGCTACTATAGCAAGCTCCCTATTTAAAAGGACTCTTGAAGAAAAACTGCAAGGAAATGGAGAACCAAGTAGGCCTGGCAGTTCAAGAATAGTACTGGCAACTCTGTCTACATCATCAGTATCATTATCATCATCATCATCATCATCATCATCATCATCATCTAAGAATGTTGCAACTGCTGTCTACCCAACAGAACAGGCGAAAACAACAGAAAAGAAACTGTAATACATCATCCTCTTCATCTACGAACGGTTTTGTTCCACTGGTCTCAACTGATGACGAGAATAGTGTGGATGAAGAATGTCTTCATTGTAATCATCGCTTAGACAAATGTGAAGAACAGTGGATACGTTGTACGAA
The DNA here is from genome assembly GCA_030765055.1 of Mantis religiosa. NCBI lineage: Eukaryota > Metazoa > Arthropoda > Insecta > Mantodea > Mantidae > Mantis > Mantis religiosa. The sequence continues at coordinate 96,042,268 of CM060959.1, forward strand.
TGGACTCATGAACTGTGTTCTGGTGTCAAAAAAGAAGGGACGGGTCTTTTGTTTGTGACATCTGTCAATAATTCACATTTAGTTGTGTAGCCTAATTATTTTCATTTGGAGAAAACAAAGAAAAGGCAGTTTGATAACATATTGTGGCGAGGCATTGTTTTGTGGCGGGCTATAGCCCGCACGTATGCGAACGACAAGAGAGAGAGAGAGAGAGAGAGAGAGAGAGAGAGAGAGAGAGAGAGAGAGAGAGAGAGAGAGAGAGAGAGAGAGAGAGAGAAGCGGGGAAAGAAAGAGACAGAAAGTGCCCCAAGCCATGCTCAGGCCCGAGCGCGCTAGCGTTTGCCGAGACGGAAAGAGACGGAGATAGTCTGGACAATTATTTCCTTTCTCTCTCCACCGTGAAAGATCGTGATACTTCGATGGTTCGTTTATAAATAAGAAGCGTAACTGTCAGAGGCCAGTCAGAGTGAATGGAGCTTTAGTGTATTGTGTGGACATTGAACTGTTGAGAACTGATAATGGTGTAGTGATTTGAAAGTGAATTCTTTTGTTTATTTACGTGTCGTGAAGCCACGAGAGACTGTGTTCGTGTGTTACGTCATCCTGCTACAAAGGGTTGTACGGAAGTGTCTTTCTACGGAAATAAAGAGCATTTTGAATTTCTGCAAACTAAACTTTTAATTTTTCGAACTCACAAAGGCACAATATAACAATCATATTTTTATATAAAGTAGCTTGTAGTAAATAATACTAGTTTTAATTAATTCTTGTTATTATTCGATATAAGGTACCCTAAAATTATCAAGTATATACGCATCTCTTACAGAATATGTCATTTTCAAAAGAAATAATTCACATTTATAAACATATTTTTTGTGTGTTACCATACTATACTATTCCTAATACGTATTAATAGGGCTTGTTGACATGTAATAAGGTAAGCGTGGGTGAATCGGATTAATATACTGAAAGTCTTTCACAAAAGCCCTATTTGTCACGTAAATATAAAAGCTTTTACCTTATATTGAAGCCTGGACATTCTAGATGAGTTAAATGTTAAGCTTCTTGATGAAAAAATTTCTTTATACTTCCGTTTTCATTTTTATTCCGAGTGAAACTAATGCTAATTGCCCGCAATTGGAGGATAAATAGGATTGGGATAGCGGACGAATCGGAATGGAAAGACAAACGGTGGAACATTCAATTTCACGCCCACCTCGGCAGTGTAGATGGTAGCGTGTCTGCCTCAAGTTCAGGAGATCCCGATTTCGAATCTCAGTCAGTTTTTTCCGGGGTTTACCCTTATCCTGAAAGACGAATGTCGGGTAACTCTTAAGCTCCAATGACCCCGGACTCATTTCATTCATCATCCGATATGACTAAACGTTGGAGGACGTAAATTACGCACACTAAAAAAAAAAAAATTCAACTTCAGTACATAATGTAATCATGAGCACAAAATAACACATTTCTACACTTATAGGTATTTTCATTTTTTATGCATCTCGCACACATTTTCCACATCTGAACTGCTTCTTTCCCACATCGCCCACACAGATTTCGTGGTACCATTCTCCAATTGTCTGGGCTCATTTGGGCATCATTTCACCCATTTCATGCATCATTTGATATGACAACTTTGGAGAACGTGAATGAGAAAAAAATGAAACCCCTGCCTTAACGTAATCCACTTCGCCCGCTGTTGTAGTGTATTTATTTTTGCCCGTTTGCAGCACTGATTAAGTAACTAGATATAACAAGGAGGATTATGGAACTTAAATGAAGTTATAAAAATTACAAAATGCCAGAAGTGGAGCAATTACATAGCCCCTTTCCGGAAAATAAGCTCGATTTATCACTTAGAGTGAAGAAACACAATCGTATTAGAGTCTGTTTAGTTAACTCATGTGCACATCGGCCGCTTCCTTTGACGAACCCTTATAATCGCTTTGCAACACAAACCCTCCTTCTCGCAGTCCTTTCTGCAAGGTTGCCACCTTTCTCGATACGTCATGGGTATCGTACGAGGTTTCGTCTAAATAAATTATCTTATGTCCATTACTGCAAAACTTCCTTAGTTTTGACAAATATATGCATATGTCGCCAAGCTACAATTCTACTGGATTCCATTATAACCCTTATCTTATTCTAAGTGCAGTATTTGAAACCCAGCTCCTTTAGGAGACCGTGCAAAGTGCAGTGCCCACAAGAAAAATCACAAATGTCTTGCAAATGTGCAACCAATTCGTGTAAGGTGGGCGCTCTCCCTTTTGCATAGAATCTATAAATTTCTCGACGAATTAAATCGCATGTGAAATTATCTTCTTTAGAGAAATGTTTTCTTTTGTTTTCACACTTGATCGGCGTCTTTGTTATTCCTTTCGTCACACTATTTCTTACTGTATTTCTGTGAATTCCCATAATTTATCATCAGGTTCACTGCATGACCCCTTACCAAGATTATTTTTCAGCAAATATTTATATGTGATCAAAACAAGCGCTTAACTTTGCATAGAAAGAGTTCCCGTTATAACTTTGCTTTTTGAGGCTTTTCCAGTAATATAACTCGGCCCAGTTATTCACACTATTGCCATCACTTTGATTATTTTCACTTGACTGAAAGTAATCTACTACTTCTACCACTGCATTTTCCTCCCACGGTCTCCACATCGTGACACACAACGAATTTCTGGATGTAATGAAACAGATCAACTGCAAGTTGGAACTTTGGCAACTGCGACTCCACGTGGAGTAGACATGCAACTGTCACTTCGAGAAAATCAGAGTTGCTATTGGTCCTCAACGACAGTGTTCCATTTCTGAAGTGTGGAGATAGATTTATGACGGTTCATTAGTGGGAGGGAGGGTAGTTTCCTTTGAGGGGCAAACTGCACATGCGTTCACTAGACAGAAATGAAATGAAATGAAATGAAATGTGTAGTGTTTAACGCCCGCTTTTACTACATACGGCACCGCAGGCAATGACACTGATGATACATGAGATGAAGATGGAGCAACGGTGGAATGAGATGGCGGGGGAAACCGGAGATCCCGGAGAAAACCCGCCCCAGCTCCGTGTTGTCCACCACAAATCTCACTTTGCGGTCGCCTGGGATCGAACCCGGGCCGCCTTGGTGAGAGCCAAGAGCTCTAACCACTGAGCCACGGCGTGGCCCCTTCGCTAGACAGACTCTACACGCTCAACTGTCTCAGGTAGTTAACTTCATTCCAACACAACAGTACACTACCGTCCCCTAGGGAGCAGATTTTGAAAAACTAATATATGTCGCCCTCCAACCTGAACCTCTCACTCTTACCTTAATAGAATAAAATATTATTATTAAAGTCAATATTCGTCTCCTCTCCCTATACTCCAGTCTATAGGTGACATTTCCGTTATTTTTAGCTCCATTATATATATATATATATATATATATATATATATATATATATATATATATATATATATATGCGAAAACACACTAATGCAATCTCATCCCAAAGATGCTGTATGAACAAGAGCAAGTATATGCACGTGCAGCCGGAGACATAAAGAACAAAAAAGTCTTTTGTCATGGATCACCTGACTATTTTTATAAAACCGGATCTGCCTTTACTCAAAACTGTTATCGAATTTCATCGAAATGCCAGTGTTAGTGAAGTTCGCCCATCTGGGTGGTCTCTTCTCTAAAGGAAAGGAAATGCGGGGGCGGAGTTTTTTTAAAGCCAGCAGGATCGTTAAAACCACCACCGCCACCTGTGACAGAGAAAGCCTACTTTACTTCAATGTTTTCATGTCGCAGTTTTAATATTTTGTGATACAGTCGTCTTATACACATTGCAAATTAAGTAAGCTTTAGTAAGAGACGTTCAGCTGTTTACTAGAAGGGCAAAAGAATACTTTCAGGAGTCATGGTAACGACCTCTAGCGAAGTAGAATATTTTTATATGAGACTAGCTGACCCTGCGAACCTCGTTGTCTGAACTTATCTATATAAATAAAACAAATTCAGATTAGTTAGTTATTAATTCTGTAATTGGGGGGGGGGGGTGAATCTTAAATACAACACACTTACAACTAAGTTAATTAAGTCTTCTGATAAACAATATTTTTTACTTTTTTGTGGTGCGTAAATATATAAAGATGATAGTTTTCCGACGTGCGAACACGCGACGTATAAATAGTGGTGCAGGATCAAGAACTTTTATGTAGTAGTTGGAACTGTTTAAATATAACAAAGTAAGAATTTATCGATAGACAGGAGGTAACCTGCAATTGACTAGGGAAAGGAAGTTCGAGTAAAATGTAATCCAAATAATACAATTAAATTGTTACAAAGTTTGACTTCTCCGAAACTTTATTCCGAACCACGCCTGAAAAATAAATGTCACATGACTCTTATTTAATCAAACACAATCATCAAGAAAAATTGTCCATGAGAGAAACAGGGAAACTCCAAGTTGATTCCGCAAACTTCCAACGACTGCCCTTGCGATTTATTCATGGTCATCGCAAAGGTCAAACGTACGGGAAACTGCAGAGGCTTAAAATCTAAAGGTAAATCCATTGGCATCATCGGAATATGAGGGATCAAGACATCCTCTCCTTTGTACTTTCCCTTGATAATTGTTGCCTCGATTACGTTATTCATTAGCCTTTTCACAATCTCATTCCAGTCGTGGTTGGTTAATGTCACAACTGATCCTATTTTTAATTTTAAATTGGTATGTGGGAGTCCAGACAATTCTAATGAATTTAAAAACTCTGTGTGATAGTTAACTGCGTCATCCTGGTTTATAACTGTGTCAACTGATTTGTACGAAAACAACTTCCCTTAAAGAAAATTCTGTATGGTCGCATTGAGATCATCGACATCTGCATCTTTGCCGCCAATATCGCTCGTTCACTCAGCCAATTACGGTTAGTGTACTGTAGCGTTATGTCCGTAAAAACAGGCTGAGTCCGTGAGTCCTTCGAGTCCGTGAAGTGACCGAAATCTGTGGGTAATGTAATTAGTCCGATCGAGGTGTTAATGCGACTTTACCATTTCCAATGTTCAATAACTGCTTCGAAAACATTTCCAGTTTCTGCGAACTTCACAAAGTCACAAAGGACTTAATAAATTTTGTGCCAATTCAATTCACATTCACGAATTCACAAACACAAATTATAAAGAAGGTATCCAAAGATTCACCAATATTTGACAATTGTAGTCAAATATTTATAGTGTTATAGTACGTTAAGAAATTAATTTTGTGTGTAATCTTCGAAAGGTACACCATGCTACATAAAAAGGTTCAAGCTTAATAACAAACGATAAACGTTATTTAATAAAATATGGTAAGTGAAATATCTTTGAAGAATTTGGCAAGGAGTAGAATATCTTTCTACTTTGTAATGATTTTGTTTGTCAAAAATTAAAGAAGGTGTAAGCGTTCCGTATAAAAGTCTGCGTACGTACTTTCATACTTAGTTAATTACCAGCTCCATTACCACTTCAGGTTTTTTTCCCACCTTCTAAACTTTCCTTGGACTTATACAAATATTGTAAAAAACCAAAATTAGGCAAATCGGTTCAGCCGTTCTCGAGCTTTTGCAAGACTATCAAAGTTTTCAGAAATATTTTGATTGAAATTTTGTTCTAAAAGACATGGAATCCATAGTCTGATGTTTAAAATCGGTTCATTATACGCTGGCCTTGAAATTTCACACTCGTTCCCCGTCACCGTGACACAAATTAATACTAACATCACATTACAAACATTAAACTGTTGAAACATTTAGACTTATGTTAACGGATGTCTCGTAAGTGACTGATGTCAAAATAGTTATTTATGATACAAGAGTTAAGGTGTGATTCCGAACGTCACCGCGGGCCGATAAAATATTTTTAAGCCCTACGTCATACACTATTTTTAGAAAGTCCTGAATATTTATAGATATATTATAGATTGAAAATTAATTGTTCTTTCACACCAGCCATGTGTAGGGCGCACTATGAAAGGGTAGAGCCAGACTGAAAACTTCAATACCATAGCCGGAATTTGAACCACGGATCTTCCGGTCTCCATCCAGCCGCTCTAAACCATTTGAGCTACTATGGCCAACGTGCCAACATGACATTAAATTCTCCAACTGACTCGTGTTTTTCCCGGTAAACCACTAGGAGTTCTCATAAACACATGAGACAACTACCTTAATGGCGACTTACTATGCTGTAAGTACTTTAAGGCCCGGGCTTTATAGTTCGGAAATTAATTGTACCTAATAGTGGTCTGAACTATAAAGCCCGGGCCTTAAAGTACTTACAGCATAGTAAGTCGCCATTAAGGTAGTTGTCTCATGTGTTTATGAGAACTCCTAGTGGTTTACCGAAAAAAAAAACACGAGTCAGTTGGAGAATTTAATGTCATGTCGGCACGTTGGCCATTGTAGCTCAATGGTTTAGAGCGGCAGGACGGAGACCAGACGATCCGTGATTCAAGTCCCAGCTATGGAATTGAAATTTTCAGTTTGGCTCTACGCCTTCATATTATACATTATATATAAATATATTATATTGTTTTACCTTTCTCATGGCCATGATATTTATCGTTTTGCGATGTTCATTTGTCTTGCGTTGCAGCGCGACTTTAAGCAAATGACAAAATTCTGAGAGGCAGTAGAAATAATGAAACACGAAAATAACGAAACAAGGATTTAATTAATTAAAAGATTACAGTAGTCCATATTCTTTGTTAAATAATACTTGTAGAAAATGGTTCATTTGAATATGACTATAGACTATACTGAACCCTCAGAGATTTTACAAGCAGCAGAGAGAGTGACATTAAAATTGCTACCCAAAAAATCAAGAAACAAATACGATATTGCATACAAGCTCCAGGACTGGTAAAGAACATACAAAATAAATATGCTGTTAGCATTCTTTGAAGAAAAAGCTAAAATATGAGCATGTTCAACATTGTGGACAAACTACTCAATGATAAAACTGTCTTAATGTAAACAAGAACAACCACGACATCAGTAAATACTACAAAATTACATCAGTTTTAAAACGCATGTCTAAAGGTTACCAGCAAAAAAAAAAAAAAAAAAAAAAAAAAAAAAAAAAAAAAAAAAAATCTAACCAAAGAACAAATTTCCTCCTTCCAAGTAATAACTATTTCAAATTATAATAATTGTTGAATCAACATTTCAACTTTCTCAAAAGATGAGTAAGTTTTAAGAAAGATGTAATCTATTAATTAAATTTTTGTTACATTTCTTTGTCATTTTATTTACACTATCTTCTTTATGTAGGATGCTTTCTCCCCTTCTTTTTTCCCTTTAACTCCAATGGTCATATCGGCAGCCGTTCTCCTTTGGAACATATCGATAGTGCTAACTCGTATTCGTTGTGTTTTATTCATTAGATCACGCATACATTCGCACTCTCATTCATCCTTCCAGATTCTGGGGAAGATGAGGAATTATCTTGGCCGGAGAAAAATCCCCACCCCTACTGCCGGGAATCGAACCCGCGACCCCTAGCACGGCAAGCAGGTGCTCTACCGACTGAGTACGGAGCCAATCATGTAGAATGTTGTGGTTTTCTAACTCATGTTGCTACGCAACCTCCTTAATACGAGGTGCGTCCAGAAAGTAAGTTCTGTTTGCACAAAATTCTACAACTCTTAAACTACTTTTCCACATAACTGCCGAAATTTTGCAGGCATTTGTCATAGCGAGGCACAGGTTTTGTATACCTTCTTCATCGAAGTTTGCGGCCTGTGCCTTCAACCATTTGGAAACATTTTCTTTCAGCTCTTCGTCATTGTTGAAGTGCTGACTGCCAAGGAAAGATTTGAGATGCAAAACCAGATGAAAGTCGCTAGGAGCGAGGTCAGGGCTGTACGATGGGTGGTCAAACACGTCCCAGCCAAATCCCTGTAGGATGTTTTTGTCGCATTTGCAGTGTGTGGTCGTGCGCTGTCGTGAAGAAACAACACCTTTTGACAGCCGATTAAGTTTCAATTGGTTTCACTTTCCTAGCATTCAGAAAGCGAATCACAGATCTGATTTCACAAGCAGCGGGATATTCAATCAACACCGACATTGTAAACAAGCACAACAAAGCGTACGTGGCTGACAGCAATCTCACAATGGCGCACGTTTCTTCTCCTTGATACACAACCTCTACCGCGCATGTGCGGAACTGCGATCGCAGCGCTGCAGCGGAGATAAATTGAAACAGAACTTACTTTCTGGACGCTACTTGTATAATCGCCATGAGAAGGGTGCAACAATACCACATATTTATATATAATCTATAATATATCTATAAATATTGTCACCGATCGCATCATTTCGATGAAGCCGTGCAAAGCCGAAAGATAGTGGCGCGTAGTGCTAAACGCTTGCCGAGAGAGAGAAACAAAGGGAGAAAGAGACAGATGTCTGGATAGTTCTCTCCTCTCGTTGCGTCGTGAAAGGCCGAGAAACTTCGGCAGCTTTCGAGAACAATGATTGGGATGTATAAATAGCACCACGGCAACTCGCCAACGCCTCTGCTGCTGCTCCTGCTGAGTGAGTCAGTTGCGAGTTGAGCTGTTAATTGTGTGTGTGTGTGTGTGTGTGTGTGTGTGTGTGTGTGTGTGTGTGTGTGTGTGTGTGTGTGCAGCTATTTGAAGTGTACATTAAGTGAATTCTTTAGTTTGTTTATGTGTTGTGAAGCAACGAGAGACTAAGTTTGTGTATGACACGTCATTTTCAGAGCATCTAAGCGGTGTACAAAGTTTGTTTTTAGTGAAATAAAAAGCATTTTAAATTTCTTCAAACAATGCTTTTTATTCTACGAACGCACAAAGTCACAATATTCAGGACAGTCTAAAAATAGTGTATGATGCACGGGTTAAAAGGATTTCAATTTGTTCGTAGGAACTGCACATACAAAATAAAAGTTTCCTTTTTATTTTTTCTTCTGTTCCATTTATACCCCTCTGACTCTGGGGAAGATAGGGAATTAATTATCTTGGTCGGAGAAAAACCCCCACCCCCAGCCGGGAATCAAACCCGGGATCCCTAGCACAGCAGGAAAGTGCTCTACTGACTGAGCTACGGGGCCAGCTTTCCTTTTTATTCTTCTATCATACATAAATATTTTGTTAGAGGAACAGACTTTTATGGCAAGAGTCTGTTGACAAATCACTAAAGAAAGTCATGACAATTCAGCACTATAGGTATGCTATCTTATTAATGATAAAAATGTTCATTGTTTTAACCAACCGATTATACTGAACTCATTTATGCTAAATATTTCTAGCTTTAAACGTTAATAAATTTGCGTGTTTTCTGTTTGAATAATAGCTCGAGAAAGTGGTTCTGCGGGTAGCAATTGTTTCTGGCTTGCTGTGTCGAGTTAGATCATCGTGTAAACAAGAATGTACACTCCTTCGGATCTCTGACGAGGTATGCTTGTTTACATGACGACTTACTCAAGATTAACAAGCCTAAGACAAATGTATTACACAGGAAACTGCTTTTACATACAAGTTCTAGTCACGTAACTTTAGAACAAACCCAAAAATGTTTATGCCGTGGCGTGAACTAGCTTAGGGACAACTTTTCATAAACATTCTAACTAAATGTGCTTTATAGAGACGTACAATATCAATATAACAAGTACAGCAAAACCTCTTTAACCTGGACAAGGTTAAAATGAACGACTTGTTTTACAGACAATAAATTGTTATTCTCATTAGGTACATTATTCCAATTCTCTTGTTAGCGGAGAATTCAGTGCACTCACCCTAACTGCTTGGGACCAGGTTGAAAGAGTGACTTTGATAAAGTCATGGAAAAAGTTGTGGCCTGGTGTGTGTGACTTGGCAGCAAACAAGATTGAAGAAGAAGAAATAATACATAACTGTGGAACAGGTTTTTATAGACATTTGTAAAATATCGAGGCTGTTTCAATGTTGTTGAAGAAGACTTTGACAATGATGGAGGTTATAAACCGATTACAGAGAAGGCATTATTGCATCATGCAGTGTTACTCAAAATGGAGATTATTCAGAATCAGACTGTGTTGATGAACCAGCTGTGGTTATGACCCACGTACATTAAAGTGAATGTGAGGATCTACTCCCATTAGTCCTGGACCCGTAGGACCAGAACCCGGGCCTCTCGGATTCATTTTACCGTATGACAGTACCTATTTTATAAGCTGCCCCCCCCCCCCGCTGCTCACGCAGACGGCATGGAAGTGGATACGCCACTTACGCGCCGGTCCTTAATGAACCAGCGACCAAGAAACCTTGGTAGGGCCGCCGGTGATCTAGCACATCAGCTACTAGCTCTGCAGGCTAGCACCCGAGACTTATAAGGCAACCCTCTACCCCATCCGGGCGGCCAGAGCCTGGTCGGAGATACCCAATTTCCCGTGGGTGGGGCTCGAATGTTCGGCCCAAGGTTCCTCTAGTAACGTCAGAGGTACCACGAGTGCTAAGGGTCCGCAGCGCCCGCACCTTGGCAGCTGAAAGGGACGAATGCCCTCCCCTACGGGAGACCCACGTACAAGCAGTTATAAACATAGCGAATAAACAGAGTCAAGCCCGCCTCGGTAGCGTAGATGGTAGCATGTCTGCCTCATGTTCAAGTGGTACCGGGTTCGAATCTCGGTCAGGGGGAGTTACCTTGTCCTAAAAGAGGAATGTCGGGTAACTCTGGGCCCATTTGAACATCATTTCACCCATTCCATTCATCGTCCGATATGACTTAAAAAGTTAAAGGACGCAAATCACAAAAAAAAAAAAAAAAAAAAAAAAAAAAAATAGAGTCAAACTGAAAACTTCAATGCCAATCCCGGGATTTGAACCACGGATCTCCTGGTTTCCAATTGATTCATATATTTTCCCGGTAAACCACTAGGGGCTCTCGAATTCGAGATACACCATTTGTGGCGACTTACTATTATAAACACTTGAGTCCGAGGCTTTATCATTAAAATCTTATTACTTAAATTAATTGATGGAAATTAATCCTTCAAATACACTTACAACAAGAGCACTGGACGGAAACCAGGAGATCCGTGGTTCAAATCTCGGACGTGGGATTGAATGTTTCAGTTTGACTCTATCCAAAAACTCAGTCTATACATGGCTAGTGTATTTGAAGAATTGCCATCAATTAACTTAAACATACAGAAACTGATGCTTTATTTCGAGGGTCAAGCCTAAACATGCCAAATGAATTTCTAATGTTAAAGCGGATGTGAGATCGCGCTGCTCTAAAGGATATACTAAACTGAGACAGCAGAAGCTCACTGCCTTTTTTTTTACTACTGACTAGTTTGTAGTAAGCTCCATTAAAAATATTTCGGCGATGTTGTATATATTTTTTATCGTTTTTCCGCCATTCTCTGGACAACCCTGATTTTCGTTAACTCAGAGCGGCCCTGGTTCCAGTTCAAATGGGTAAATGAGGTTCTACACTAAAAACGTCCATTTATTGAATTAACATGACTTTTGCTTTTCAATATTATTGCAAAAACTTATTAATCTGTTATTGTGGCAATTCTGACGACGTTTCATTACGCTTTTGTTGTGGGTATGGATATAGGTATACGAATATCTACAGAAAAGTTTTTAAAAAGTGGGCATCTAGGTGACGAGTTCGAAATTTCGTGTTCCTTGCATGACCACGACAAAACTTTCTGCTAGACAAGAGTAAAACTATCTGAAAATTCAAAGTAATAACAGATCATATCTCAGAAATGATTAATAGTACAAAAATTTACTTGTGAGTTCTGTGTTTTAATATGAGCTAAATTGACTTAGTTAAATTTGGGATCTACTCAGTTTTGAAGACAACAAATGCAGTCCTTGGTGAAAGGTCGTAACTTACCTGGCACCAACGGCGAAGTCAGAGATGGCGTAGAAGTACGATCTGAGGACCTGGGGATCTCCGAATACTTCGTCTCCGAAAGTATTGAGACGGTCTAAGGTAATCCGAATATCCGTGGCAGTCACCCATTCCTGTAAACAAACAAATGACAGTTGTCAGATCTCTTAATCTATAACAATAACCTGCACATTCTCCTTACATGCATTGTATCAAGTGTGTTTTTAGCAATACCATTCTGGATGCTATTATATTGTAAACATAAATTATTTCTTACTAAGTATGATTCTCAAATTCTTAAATGTATCTTAGAAGACAGGTCCCTTAAATTAAGCTTAAAAAAGGATGTAATAGAAACTTGTGTGCTACCGGTATTATTATACAGCTGCCAAACCTGGTCTCTAATGAAGGGGTGGGGGGAAGCCTCAGATTTGCCAGCGAAAGATGGAGAGGAAAATATTGCACATAACAACACGAGACAGGATAGCAAACGAGACTATGAGAAAGAAGACAGGTATGAGTGACGCAGCTGCACAGGCGGAAGAGCTGAAATGGACGGCACGTCGCCAGAATGGACCCCGGCCGATGGACACAAAGAACAACAATGTGGGATCCAAGAATAGGGCCAAGATCGATAGGGAGACCGAAGACACCGTGGATAGACGACTTTAGGAGGACAGCAGGAACACTATGGACGAGACAAGCTAAGGACAGACAAACGTGGATAAAACTGGAAAGAGCAGCTGTCCACAAATACATCACATCTTAGTTTGCAACAGCAGTGTGTGTTACTAGTGTCAGTGCTAAGTTGAAGTGCAGTTCAAGGAGAAGTAGGATCAATGTAAACTATAAAATTCAAGTTACGCAAGGGGAACTTAAGATGATGGATCACCAAATTTATTAGAGTTGAATTATAGAAATGTTATAATTCCATCACCTTAAGCTCAGTGGGAACACAGGCTAAAGAACACAGATATATAACTATCTAACTGATACCGAAATTAAGGGATGCAATGAATAAAGGATCGTAATGGATTTCAAAGGAGCATTGTATATTTGTTACGACACGAACAGGTGCAGTTGTGTAACAAAAGACACGGGAGAATGGGAGCTTTCTTAGCAATAATTCTAAAGGGATAGGACTTGACTCCGTTTGAAAAGGTATTCTTCGGACCCTTAATAATTGCACGACCGAGACTAATAATCACAATGGACAAAGTAGTCACAAAGGAGTTTTGGGTGAATAAAGAGGGTTTTCGAGAGGTGAAAGTGACACACACACGCAGCTGTGCACAGTGAGAACACACAGTCTGCGGCTGGCGGCCGATTAAGACGGTCATCTGCTTCTGTCTTGGGCGAAGGTAGCCCAGAAGCGATGAGAGGAGCTATCTGTCGGTTCATACGTAAATAAAGAATTAAGTGTTATCGCGTACTAAGTATTCTACATACGGTCACTCTAAACAGTGAAATACTGATAACCTTGGTCGGCAACTTCGAGTTTGATGGGATGATAAAAAGAAGCAGTCATTAAACCAGTTTGAAACGTGCATTCCAGTGTCATTAGAACCATCCGTACTCACATACATACCCACGCATACCCTTAGAGTACCTTTTGCTCCACCCTGAGGATAATCTAGTGCATCATATCATAGATCTAAGTACACGGTGTATACAATATAGAATATGACTAGTCATCACAGTACATAAGGACGTACCGACAAGCAAGCATGAGGCTCTTAGGAGTTGATACTCTAATGAGCTTATAGAAGCAACCCCCTGCTCTAGCAGAAGGCCTTTGCCCTTTAGGGATGCATTGGCTATTTATGTATTTATTTAAATATGATTCAAATATCCATACGTAGTAAAAGAGTAGTTGCAGTGCTGCTTCCCGCATACGCGAGGCCCGGATTCGAATCTCTGGCTGACATACCTGACCCATGGTTTTCTCCGGGGTTTTCCCGGGTCGCCAGGCGAATGCTGGGTAGCTTAATTCCATCCCCGAATTTCCTGCCCTCCATTTCATATCCCTTATCATTTCACATCATCTCTTATCTGGTAGTCTCGTTGGGTGTCTCGGCGCAGCATAGAAGGATGATATTCTCTCAGTGAAACACTTCCTCCTCTAGTAGATCGGTTGCTTTTCTCCGAACCGGCTGTTGGACCACTTCCCAACCCAAGGGGGAATGACCGTTTTCCTGGCCGTTTTACCGGAGGAGATATCTAAGTCAATTGTAGGGACCCCACCCTCTGTACTGTCGTAGCTCCTTGGTACAGCCGTCCTCTGTCTTCTTTTACCTCATCCTCCCGGGGATGCCACACGTGGGGGCAAAGGTACAATAAATGAAGACTGCTCATAGTGCCGAATTTCCTCCGTAGCAATTCTAACCTAATCAAACAGTGCTGCTTCGAGAGTGGGTTTAGAACACAAACACTTTTACGTCTGTGAGTTTTTCAAACTACTGTATATAATCATATTACATTTTTTAACTAAAATTACCTAATATTCATAAAGGAAAATAATTCCTTTACCTTTGCACATACTAATTCTTTAAAATCTTTTCCATTGACTGTGCACTACTATTTCTCGCCTTCTCTCGCATTTTTTAACCAATCACTGATTCAGCTATGTGTTTCTCAGACATCACTTGACCAACGTATAACTGCCAAACTCATATTGTGACAAAAGACGATATTGTTCGCTTCAAACCGCTTTATCTGTCATGAAATCATCATCTCAATGGCTCACTTTCAAACATAACACAAGTTTGACACGTCTCCATAATGTTTCTTTTTGACTCTTTAGCATGCTCCCTTTGCGCTACTAATAATATCAATTTAGTGTTTTGCTGTTCATATCATTTTTACAAAATGATAATTTTTATACTCAGATAACCCTCAAAACGTGTAATTATTACTGTGAAAAATGTAAATCGATTTTTTGGTGGAATGCAATACTAATGATCAATAGTAGAAACATCAAAAACAGAAAAGTAGCTCACGTGAACGTAACATATCTAATAAATCTTCTCGTACTGCATGAGACTTCCAGTTAATGCATCACAAGCTTCTGTGTTTCGCCCGGCGTGTTAGACCGCTCCGCCAAACAATTAACTATCAACTGATGCACTTGAGAGGTATTTTCACATCATCTAGTTTGTAACATTGATCTATATCTATATATCTTAAATGATAATGCAGCCCTTGATACCTGGCTACCTAATTGTCCTTTTATTTTCTGTGATTTACAGTAAGTGAGAAATGATTGCATTCCAACCAAAAACTGGATACCTATGTTTCGCAGTAAACACATCTTGTATCACTCCCTGGATGAAAATAACAAAGAAAAACAAATGTTTGGGAAATAGGCTGTGTAACGAAAATTTGCTTAAACATCAAACATGGTATTACACAAATATAACTATTCGCAACAAGAAAATGATGTCAAATTTTCTTATTGAGATCGATTTCACCAACATTTGTCCGCATCTTCAATCAACACACTTCGTCGTCAAGGATACAGGTTACTATCTAAGTTACTATGTTTTTCCAATATTGCCAATATATAAAAACGAAACAAACTAAAAGCAGAATCAACTGCTGGTACTTCAAAATTCATTACGCGATAAAATACCATCAGTTGATTCTGCTTTTAGGTTTGTTTCATTTTCATATTTTGGTAATATTGAAAAAACATAGTAACATAGTAACCTGTATCCTTGACGAAGAGGTGTGTTCATTGAAGATGCGGACAAATGCTCGTGAAATCGATCTCAATTAGCAAGAATAATTGACATCATTTTCTTAAGATAAGTTAAGATTTTGTTACAAATAGTTATATTTGTGTAATATTTATTGTTTCACTATAGCTAGTTTCATTTTTACGTAATCAAACCTCGTATTTAAATTCTGCATCTTCCAGGGAACATGTACATTTAAAACAAATAAATAATTATATATATATATATATATATTGGAGATGGATCGATACCAGTTTTACTTGATATACGATATTTACCAGGAAATCGATACTTCGATACTCGATACCGTCATTTCTACTTGTAGTTTCAATACAAAATAGAATATTGAGAGAACTATGTAATGCCAATAAAATTAAATAGGTGTACATATTTAATGAAACTAAACTTATAACCATCAGTGTTCTTATTTTTAAACTCTACATTAGACTTTTAAAGGAGAAATCGTCGTTGAGATATGCAGTGATTTCTTCTTGGGAACTGGTAACTGGCACTGAATTTGACCCACGACGTACGTAGTACTTCTCAGACAAAAGAATAACGACAAAGACAAAGCAATAACGATTGTTATATATATAACCAAAAACAAGTGCTTTGAAATGAAACCTTTAATTTATATACATGATTGAGTATAAACAGTCGTATGAAACTTGACTATAATGGTAGTAATTAAAATGCGAGTATTATTAACCGAGTGAGCGAAGCGAAGTACGCCAGCCCGGATAGCGTAGATGGTAGCGTGTCTGCCTCACGTTCAAGAGGTCCCAAGTTCGAATCTCAGGTTAGGGTGAGTTATCTGGATAAGGTTTCTTCTGGGGTTTTCCCTTATCCTTAAAGACGAATGTCGGGTAACTAAGCTCTATGGACCCCGGACTCATTTGAGCATCATTTCACCCATTTCATTCATCGTCCGATATGACTTGATGTTGGAGGACGTAAAATTACAACCCAAAAAAGAAAATAAAAGAAAAAGGAAAAGCGATATACTATTTCGTTGCATAATATACTATTTTATTTACATGAGTACTTTTTGTGTTATTCATTTACTGTATTCTTCTATTTTTTATTTAATTTAGGTGTTAAGGTCGGAGATTTTGACGGAACAATTTTAATTACAAGTAGGAGTAACCTCAAACTGGCTGATGAAGCCTGGAAGTTACTTACACCAGTCCTCTTTTGCGTTGAAATATGAGTCCATAGATATTTCTTCTACGTGGCTGGAACACGAGCTTCGACTCTAACACCCTGGATTTTCCGTTAGGATTGCTGGATATCAAAAGTCTAAGATTCGGTCACTCATACACCAACTATGAACAAAGGTCGAATTTAGCCTCAGGAGCGAAAAAATGGGGAGGGAATAACTGAAGGGGTATCTTCTTTTGACACATCAGATTGCGTGTAAATATCAATAATGAAAGTAGACAGTCGGGAACAGCTGAAAAACAAAGCGTATGTGAGTATAAGGGAAGAAAGTGTACGATAAAGACTCAAAGCAGGGAAAACCCCGCGAAACTCAGGTAAGCTAGAAGTACACAAAGACATAACTGTTATTCCGAATGCTTGTACGGTAAACAAGAAAGAGCAGTAGATAACCATCGGCAGGTAAGCAGCTTTACACAAGAGTTGGATTTAAAAGCATTTAGATTGAGTAAGATGGTTCAATATTCGATACCTGGTGGCTGGCCACTGACTTTTTATTTTTGCATGGTTTTTCCCTGCTCGGTGTCTTTTACCACAGCCGTTCTCTCATATATCATTTGTGATATATTTAAAGTTAAAGATGTCCCAGAGCATGCGGTATTTAAATGTAATCACTACAGCAAATTAAATTTAAAAGAAAGGAGAAATTTTAAGGAGTGCTGATGTTATAAAATACTTGCAGAGTTTTGCTAATTTTATAAGCACAAATGTTTGGGAGGAACCTTTAATTACTCAACAACATACCAACATACATTGGGAGCAATACACCTCAAGAATTAAGATCTTTAAGAATACAGTAGAACCTCGTTTACCCGGATCAACTGGGACCAGGGATGGATCCCAGTTAACGAAAAACCGGGTTATCGAGAGAATGGCAGAGAAACTATACAAAACACATAAAACCTCGCCGAAATATTTTAAATGCAGTTTAGAAATTATTATTGTCACACTTTTACCTAAAAACACACACACCGTATGTACTGTAATAGCCTACGTATTTGTATTGTACACAATATAGCTACAAACTAGTCAGTAGTAAAAACAAACAGCGAGCTTCTGCTGTCTCAGTTTAGTGTATCGCTTACAAAAGAGCGCGATCTCATCCGCTTTAACATTATAAGTTCATTTGGCAATCATTCAACTTGACTCTCGAAATAAAGCCTCAATTTCTCTAGGTTTGTTACTGTTTGTACGTGGGTCATAAACCAGCTGGTTCATTAATATTGTCTGAATCTGGATACTCTTCATTATTGCGTGATGCAATAATATCTTCCTCTGTAATCGGTCTATAACCTCCGTCATTGTCGACTTGTAACCAATTGTTAATTGTCAACATCGTAACAGCCATCTATATTTCTAAAAAATGTCTGTAAAATCTTCTCTCACGCTTATTTTTGCTTATTGTTCGATCTTATTTTCTGCCAAGTCAGTCCACAACTTTTTCCATGACTTTATCAAAGTTTCTCTACGAACCTGGTCCTTAGCAGGTGAGGTTAGTGCATTGAATTCGCGCGCTGGCAAGAGAATTCGAGTAATATACCTACCCAGAATAGCAATTTATAGTCTAACAAATCTTCATTTACTACGCTAAGCGACATAATTTTGTTTTTCAGAACTGGTCCGAGTTAACGAGGTTTTACTGTACAACGGGAATGGAGAGAGAGACAGAGAGAGAGACAGAGGAAGGAGAACGAATGATGAGAAAGTAATAGAGGGAAGATGCAAGAAGGCGCCGGTGCAGTTGAAGGAGTGGTCGTGATCGACGAGAGGTATGGAGATTGTACAAATAATACTTGCGACTAAGACAGACTGCACTAGGCCACTTGTGATATACATTTTGGTGTGTGTCATAGATAGCTGTTATATAAAAGAATTTGATTTTTATTTTAAAAAAGAGTTATATATTAGTGGAAAGTGATTTTTTGATTAATTTTGATTCTAAATAAGTTTAGTGCTAGTGAAATGTGTTGAATTATGGAAGAAAGAAGTGATTAAGTGATTTAAAATAAAACTAATTAATTTAAAATGATATTGATATAATAATTTAACAAAGAAGTAATGAAGTACATTAGTAAAAAAATCAATTTATTAAAGTGGTATAAAATGATATTAATAAATTTACAAAGTATACAAATATTATACTTATATTACGGTAAATTAGTCTAAAATTATACTTAAAATATATTAAATAAATTACATAATTTAATAAACCTACTTCTAAAGTGTTAATGTTAAAAAATGTTTTGCAAATTATTGTATTTGTAGTTTAAAAAAAGCAGCCGGATACCGGACCGCTTGTAAGTGCTGGATGTCAGTATTCGTAAGATAGGAATTTATATTTTTTTATTGTTATTTTTATATTTTCTTTAATGTATTTTTAATAATTACCTTTAATTTTTAAAGGTAGTAGTATATGAAAAAAATGGATTTATGTTTTTTGTTCCTCCCAGGAGTGAATTCATAAAATATTCAATACCTCCGATACCTAAATCTACCTCTAATGACATGTATTATAGTTAGTTACTAACACTCCCCACATGGCAGCCTTGGCCTTCGGGGTAACCTCACCCCACCAAGTGATGACCGGACCCATTTCTCAGGTGGAGGCACCCAGAGGGCGGTGTCCATTACCTCCGATGATAGGGTGATAGTGAAGATGGCGGTGAGGTGAGAGGACCTACAGTTTATACCGTGGACTCCGAACCACGTTGGGCATAGGGGATACTTCACGTGTGCTAGACAGAGGTGAAGGCGTGGATAGGGCCGACTTAAAATCGCCAACCCCAGAGCCGGGAATCGAACTCGGGACCCTTAGAACGGGAGCCGCGAACGAAACCACCGCGCTACCCCGGCGCCCCGATGACATGTAATATAAAACAGTGGAAAAGTCTTTCCTCAGAAAACAAAAGCACTATTAGTTTAACTTGTGGGTGTGTAATCACTGTGACGAACCTGAAGTTCTGGACTAGAATCGAAGTTGTAAGCCGATGGCCGACCCTCAAGCGTAGAGAAGGCCACGTTGCCACCAGTAAGGGGAGAGATGTCAGAGTACTCTGAATTACACAGAGCCCTGGTCTCTTCAGGTCCTTTCCTTGCATAGCCAGTGTCTGGTAGGCCGTACGTGTCTCTGCATGTGGCACTGTAACAGACAAACAAGTATAAACATGATCAAATGCATACACAATGTCACTAATACAGAATTATCTTTATGTGATTAAGCTGTAATTGATTTTTGTACTGCCCACCTCTATAGCATAGGTGGTAGCGTATCTACCTCATGTTCAAGAGGTGCTTAGTTCTAATCTCGGTCAGAGTGATAAGATTTTTCCTTATCCTGAAAGATGAATGTACCCTGAACTCATTTGAACATCATTTCATTCATTATCCGATATGACAACGTTGGAGCGTGGTGGTAGTGTCACGTTAAGAGGTCCCTAGTTCTAATCTCGGTCAGGGTAACAACTTTATCCCTTATCCTGATACATGAATGTCGGGTAACTCTAAGTTCTACGAACCCTGGGCTCATTTGAACATCATTTCATTCATCGTGCGATATGTCTTAACGTTCGAGGACATTGGCCCGTCTCTGTATCGTGGTGATAGTGCCATGTTCAAGAGGTCCCTAGTTCTAACCTTGGTCAGGTTGATAAAGTTTTCCATTATCCTGAAAAATGAATGCTTGGTAACTCTAAGCTCTATGGAAGCTGGGCTATTTGAGCTTCACTTCGTCCGATGTGATGTAACATTGAAGGAAGTAAACTAAAAATCTTGAATTTGTCAAAAAGAACTATTAATAGAGGACAAACCGATCAAGAACTGGGTGACTTAGATTAGGACATTAAAAAAAGTACAAAGATTGGAATCTATATGGCATATTTGTGGGTTTGAAGGCCAAAAAATACGAAAATACTGAGAAAATGAAATGTTAAGATACCAAAAAGCATATGTGAATTGTTGCAATAACACAGAATGTAAAATAATTGATGGAAATTATGGCTTGGAGTAAATCGGCTTAGATAATATTGCTGCAAAGAAGTTTAAAGTCATGTTTTGTGCTGTTAAATCATATAACAAATCTACCCAATTAGACTTCTATATCATTTTAGGTGTAGGTTACTAAACTGTGCTCTCTAGTCACACGACAGGGCGTGAAATTAAATTTCAGTACAGACGCTTTTGAATAGAGGATAAAAGTGAATAGGGGAAAAAAAGTGCTATATCAATAAAATCCGCCCGCCTCGGTAGCGTAGATGGTAGAGGTCCCGAGTTCGAATCTCGGTAAGGGTGAGTTACCTGGATAAGGTTTTTCCGGGGTTTCCCCTTATCCTGAAGGATGAATGTCGGGTAATTATAAGCTCAATGTACCTCGGACTCATTTGAGCATCATTTCACCTAATTTATTCATCGTCCGATATGACTTAACTTTGGAGGATGTAAATTAAAAAAAAAATCCCCATCGATGTGGTACGTCATAAGCCAAAAATCCTTTAGACGTCTTCTAAACCATTGATTTTGTATTTTATTTAATACCCCCAAAGAACCATTTCTGATGTTTCAGCTATCGGGAAGCGAAGTAATGTGGGAAAATTAAAAAAAAAAAAAAAAAAAAAAAAAAAAAAAAAAAAAAAACAGATTTTATGCAGTGATTTTAAGAGAGGTTGCTATATATGGTGCAGAAAAAGTTCCAGTCAACACAACCTGTCGTTTTAAAGTCTAAAGCACCCCTATACCCTTAATTATTTTACAATGTCCGTTAACATTCAAATTGTCTCTTGTGGCGCAAATTTTTTTCATTTACCTTAAAACTGCACTGATAAATTTTAGGTAAGTAAATGTTTATTAATTACAAAGCGTGCAAAGCTATAATTTTACATCTTTAAATTTATTTTTTAAAGCCATTCAAGTTTTATTTGCAAATTATGTAATAAATTTGTAAAACACAAATTTCGAACACCACTTTTTAATCTGGATCTGAAGTTTTCAAAACTGTACCACGAGATTTTCCTAACGATCATTAGAAAACCAACCTTTTACCTACTCAAGGTAGCTTTTTGCAGAATATATCAGAAAGGAATCACAAAACTGCTTACATAGTAGAGGATTTCCAAATTTCACATTTTCCTCCTCTCAAGAACTGTAGCAAATATTTAAATATACCCAAAGCGTGAATAAATATCTAACCTGTAAAACTGGTAAGGTAGCCAAGGTCCATCTTCACTAGTTCTTCTGTAAATAGCAAAGCTCTCAGGTCTTGGTGAGTAGAACCACAGTCGTACGTATGTGATGTCAAATGCTTTGCCTGAAAAATAAGAGATCCATTGTAAATGTTATGACATTTAATCAACGTAAGGCACAAAGCATAAGCACTTCTAGTTTTGTATTTGTGTCAACTTTAAATGAGAAGTTACAACAGTTCAAATGTCGCAATGCAGAAGCCTGAATGGTCTCATTTCCTCTTCTTTACAAACTTCGTTTTTATTTCTCTTTAGACCAGGTTTGCCTCACGATTACATTTAGAAAGAAAAGCCCATTTAACTATGAAACAACTGTCTTCTTGGTGTAAGGAATCTAAATTATCTATTCACCACAAAAATCAGCATATATTCTATTTAAAGGAGCCTTAGAAGGAAACCCTATTATCAAAATAAATAATGAAAATATTAAAAGGAGCAAAGTTGTTAAATATCCAGGAGTATTTTAGATGAAAAAAAAGATATTACGATACACATCTAAAAGAAGTAACAAATAAGGCTTGGAAAATAATGATGAAATGATCAACATTAACCACAAGGACTTTTAAAATACCTACGGATACAGTAAAAATATATCAAATGAGCTTTATAATAGGGATAATTGGCTATGGAGATGTAATATGGGAAAATAGATTAAAATATCGGAAATATATTAAAATAATTACAAGTGTTCAAAGACAAGCTTTAATAAGATGCTTAGGAGTCGTAACAACAACACCAACTTTAGCTCTTTTAGTAAGTTTGGCAATTTGGCCTATAGACTTAGTAATATAACAGAGAGAAGCAAATTATTGGCTCAAAAGAAAAGATTTCTTAAAAATTGAACACGTTATAGGTGAATATTGTAGGAGTAAAGCAGAAATTAATAGGAAGCTTTTAAGAGATCGGCAACATGAATGGCATACATTACTTCAAGGAAGAAGAACTTATAATTTATATCCCAATATAAATGAAAGATTAAAATTAAAAGATATAGTACCAACAAGATTAGGTATCCAATACTTAACGGGACATGGGCTATATAATGTGTACTTTAAGAAAATAGGAAGGTGTGACACCAGTAATTGTGATCGATATAATTTAGAAGACACTCCAGAACACGCCCTATTTGAATGTCATAAATATGATGAAATTTTACATGAGGAAAGGAGGAGGTAGCTATGAGGGCTGTTTAATAAAGAATGATCATAATTTTTACGGTCATAATTTTTCGCACTAAAATTCAAAGTTATTATATTCCGTTGGCTTAATGTGTAACAAAGACCCGGTAGTAGTTTCATTTTTGGTACTCGTGCTTCCCGTCTCTGAGATATGTTCAGTATCACCTACCGCTGCAATGGAGATAACACGCGAGGAACAATATGCGGCTTTGAAATTCTGCTTTCGTCTCTACAAATCTTCAGTTGAGACCTATACAGTTTTACAGGAGGCCTATGGAGAGTCTGTTCTTCCCTACAGCACAGCTCGAAGGTGGTTTGAAATGTCTAAAGAGGGGAGATAATCAACTTCAAAGGAACGTGGACCCGGTGCTCCCGTTACTGCTCTTACGGAAGAAAACATCAACAATGCTGCTGCCATTGTGAGAGAGGATCGAATTACCTTAAGATCACTTTTTGAAATACTGAACATTTCATTGGGTGCCACCCACACTTTGGTGACAGAACCATTACACATGAGACGCGTTTGTGCGCGATGGGTTCCAAGACTGTTGATTCCCAAACAAAAGGACATTCGCATGCAAGTCTGCATGCAGTTAAAGTTGATGTTAGAGGAAGATCCGCAGTTTTTTCAAACGTAATCACTGCTGATGAAACTTGACTACACCATTTTGATCCTGAGAGCAAACAGCAAAGCTCAGTGTGGAAATCTCCTTCATCACCAACCCCCCAAAAAGCAAAAGTGGTTGCTTCTGCTGGGAAAGTTATGGTCATCTTATTCTTTGATATTCATGCACTGGTTTATCAGCATGTTGTACCTGCACATACATCATTAACTGGAAAATACTACATATATATCCTGAAATCATTGCAGGTCCATATCAGGCGCAAAAGACCACATTTCTGGGAAGTAGGCTGGATGCTGCACCACGATAATGCGCGGCCGCATATTGCGAATGTTGTTGCTGAATATCTTGCAAAAATCAACGTGAAGTGCATCCCTCACGCTCCCTATAGTCCGGATTTAGCTCCATGTGACTTTTTTCTATTCCCTAACTTGAAGAAACGCCTTCGTGGGAGGCATTATCCATCATCAGAAGCAGTGGTGAAGTTTGCGGAGGCGATTTTGAAGAATCTCTCAAATAATGGTTTCCAGCATGTCTTTGAAGACGCTGGGACAAGTACATCGCATTCAGGGGAGACTGTTTTGAGAAGGACCATCAAAATTATGAGGATAAGTAAAGGTACGTTGTCAAAAAAAAATGTGATCATTCTTTATTGAACAGCCCTCGTATTATAATTATTTCGTGTGAAGTTCAGATGATTAAAATTTTATGTGCTAACTATTGCATGCACTAGTCAAAATACAACCAAAATGTATTTAACTTATATAAAGGCGGTAAGAAGAAGTGCAAAGGCCGAAATGGCGAGGAAAGAAAAATTATGAAACTGTAAACCCGGAACAGGCAGCCGCTTACTTCATGTCTGAAGAAGAAAAAGAAAAAGATAAGCATAGAAGGAAAATGTTTGGTTTTCCATTTTAAATACTTGGGCTATGATATACGTCTAAACACGTGGAATATAAAATTAATAAATTCCAACAAATGTGTGGAAAATAAGGAAAACTCTACATAATCAGTTGAGAAAGGAAACAAAATTGAAATTTCATAAGACAATGATGATTCCAGTCACTGTTTTACATAAGTTATCTTGCAAGGGGATAGAAGTAAGATATCGAGTGCTGAAAGAGGTTTCTGAGGAGTATGAATGGCTGTACAAAAATTACAAATAAAAATATACGTGATGAATTTAAAATATGTTATTTAAATGAGAAGATTGAACAAAATGGAAATAATAGGAAGGAACTTACCTAAGGAAAGAATAAACGAGGATATAATACCCAAGATTGTCTGAGTTACAAATCTCAAAGAAGAGATGTTGGTCGCCCAAGGAAGAGATGGACTGAGGACCGAACAGGCTATGAGCTTAATCCCTGAATTACATAAGAAGAAAGAAGAAAGAAGAAGAAGAAGAAGAAAGAAGAAGAAGAAGAAGAAGAAGAAGAAGAAGAAGAAGAAGAAGAAGAGAAGAAGAAGAAGAAGAAGAAGAAGAAGAAGAAGAAGAAGAAGAAGAAGAAGAAGAAGAAGAAGAAGAAGAAGAAGAAGAAGAAGAAGAAGAAGAAGAAGAAGAAGAAGAAGAAGAAGAAGAAGAAGAAGAAGAAGAAGAAGAAGAAGAAGAAGAAGAAGAAGAAGAAGAAGAAGAAGAAGAAGAAGAGAAGAAGAAGAAGAAGAAGAAGAAGAAGAAGAGAAGAAGAAGAAGAAGAAGAAGAAGAAGAAGAAGAAGAAGAAGAAGAAGAAGAAGAAGAAGAAGAAGAAGAAGAAGAAGAAGAAGAAGAAGAAGAAGAAGAAGAAGAAGAAGAAGAAGAAGAAGAAGAAGAAGAAGAAGAAGAAGAAGAAGAAGAAGAAGAAGAAGAAGAAGAAGAAGAAGAAGAAGAAGAAGAAGAAGAAGAAGAAGAAGAAAACTGTACTTGAAAGCGAGAGCATTCTATAAAGAAAGGAAAAGCATGATTGCATCAGGCATATGAGTGGTTACTGACTACCTAACGCAGTAACTAAGATGTACATTGGCTGAGACATCGAGGCTGGAAGTACTTCACTGACATCTTAAATCTTAACACAGATGGCGGGTTACTCACGCGCAATATTAATCTGAGCTCACGCGCAATCATTCAAAATTTACAGCACATAATGTAAAACACTTGTTCCCTAATTAGTTATAATTTGTTCCAGATCCAGTAAATATTTCATACTCCTTTGTTATAAGTGATTCATTCAAAGAAATCAAGAGGGTTTTATCACTTACAGCGTGATTTTTTTTAACTTTTTTGAATGATAATATGTAAGGGAGACTGCTGTAAAGGGAGCGTGACTAAAAGTTTATACAACGGCACGGTCCGTTGGTGTATTTCAATTCGAAAACTCTGATTTGATTATTCTACTCATATCGACCATTCAATCTGCTAATAACTTCAATTTCAACCGTTCGGCAGCCTTTTGGTACTTTAATGCTATCCAAACTTGACAATTTGATAATCCTGTGAAATTAGGTATTTGATTATGAACTGTTCTTTGTTTTCAAACGAAATAAAATAAAGCAAACACCTTTCACGTGTGTGATATTAGACATGTTAGTACATTAACTGACAAATAAGGCAGAATTAAGTTTAATAATGTTTACAGAACTCTATTTGGGAAAAACTTTTAACAAATATCTCTAGTCAGTTTATCACAGATGACCGGCTCAAATTTATATTTGAGTTGTAGTTCTCTATACAAAATGAATATAGATAATTAAGGTTTCAAAGCGATATAGTCCAGATTATTTATACAATTATTTATTTTTTGTAAATAGAAGTACAGTTGATTCAGAAGGCATTCTTCTTTGTTTCATAAACTTCAAACAGCCCCAAATTAAACAAAAGATAATTATAATAATACGCGGAAAGAACAAATGACGATATTACATTTTGTGTGTCCTAGCGTTACTCAGAACCTTTCATGTTGTTAATTTAATTTTTGTTTCAATTTCCAAAACTTTTTCTATGCAGGTTTACAAAATACTTTTACATACATTTACTAATAGTAGGACACAATTGTTGGTAGAACATGTTGTTGTTGTTGTTGTTGCACCCGCAAAAGCAAACATAGAACCAATTTTCCATTATTTAGACTTAAAGTTGGAGAGGAGAAAATAAAAAACTACAAAAAAAAAAAGGCATTTGTATTTCGCTGAACGACGCACAGATGTCAGGACTACGCATGACACCATTTGGGAAACTACATTCTCTGCCGAGGCTGCTATCTAGCGGTAACTTGGTAAAACATTTTCGCCTTCATGCAGTTCAAACTTTACTCACAAGATAGCGGCGACCTACTGGAAGGTAGAAACCCGAATTACGTACATATCCCTGTTTCAAATTATATTCCTCGCACATTTATTAAACTTTCCCTATTAAAGTATTTTGCGTTTATTGTACTACAATGTATGTATATATAGTGTTAAAACCGTAAGAAAAAGAAGTCTTATTGACTTAACAAACAGGCAGAATGTTCAAAAGTGCTATCATTTTTAACTTTCTCTAACGCTTTCCTGTAAGAAAAGTCCCAAAAAATCGATATGGAGACAAATGCAGAAGTAAACATTTGGAAATACCTCAAATAGAATATTAAAGTAATACCCATTGAAAAGCACGTTTTCCCATTTGTTCTTCTAAGTTTTCAAAGATTTCCTAATTTATTGTAGTAAATTGCACAATGATTTTGCATCATGGTTATTTATCTCAAAGTACTTTGGGTCAACAATTACCATATTTAAGTTGGTTTGTACTTGTTCAAGATGTAATAAGTTAATGCATTTCTGTTGAAGTGTTATCTGTGTTACAGTCTGTTTAAGTCATTGCAAGATAACTTATGTAAAGCAATGTATTTTAACAATCAAACCTAGGAAATTTAAAACGATTTTTTTTTTTTTTTTACATCAACCACTTACACCTTAACACTAAAACGTGTGAAACATGTTCATACATACATGGTTGCTTCTCATACTTTATTTATTCTAATAAAAATTAGACTTATTGGTTATATTTAAAAAGAAAGTGGATAATGAGTCACAAGGGATTCAAAATGTTATGCCCTTTTGTGAAATCCAAGTAATTCCATTATTCCTGTATTCACGTAAATATTGTTATTATTAACTGGCATTAGTAGTTCTCATCTCCTTTAACAACACCAGCAAACTTTGTAACTGTCACAGTCTATAAATAGTACTCTTATTGTTATGATGAAAGTGCGCAATTAATTGGTGTGTCCCTGCAGCAAAAGCTAATCAGTATATCGATGTGCTTTGTTTTTATAAGAATATAACGATTGGCTTTTGTTCACTAGAAACGATGAATAAAATGGAATAAAATAAAGATCTCTATTTAACAGGAAGCATATCCAAAGTTGCACGTTCGACTGTTTCTATGATTGAAGTAAGTGAACTTTTTAAATTCATATTCTTTCTTAGTTTTCAATTTTTGAGTCGAGAAAGCGAGATCTGAAATAGAAACCTCAGCAACAATGTTGGGTGAATTTCAGAACTTGTCACCAGTAAATTATTCAGCAGTAATATAAATGTAAAGGATAAAGTAGCTGGCCCGTAGCTTAGACAGTAGAGCACCTGCCTAGGTGTCCCGAGTTCGATTCCCGGCTGTGGGACTATGTGGGTAGGGATTTTTCTCCGACAAAGATAACTCCTCATCTTCCCCAGAGTCTGGAAGTATGAATGAAGGCGTGAATGTGTGTGTGACCTAATGATTAAAACCCAACGAATACAAGTTAACAACTTCCATATGTTCCAAAGCAGAACGGCCGTCGATATGAACATTGCAGTTAAAGGCGGGGTATAAATGGAACAAATAAAGAAAAAGAATAAAGTATGCTTAGGCCGAGTCATATAAACTATAATATATAACTTCATTTTCGGAATTTTGAAAATACAATTCATAGGACACTTCATTGAATTATATTCAATTATTCAATATAGATAAGCACAGTAGATATTGTCGAGGCGAAAAGCACGGAAGTTTCGGTGCTGAGAGATAAGCTTGGTTTGTGTACACAAAGAGAATGCAGATAAAGTAACAGTCGGATAGTGTATCATTGAGACATGACTTACCGACACAGATAAGTGAGGTAATTGGAACATTCTAGTGATATCTTGATTGTTGTATAGAACATTCGAATTCTTGTTTATTCCGAAAATATCTAGAACTATCAATGAGGTATTTAAGGAGGCGACGACTCGCCAAGAGTGAGTCGTAGACAGAGAGAAGTAACAGCTGTAAAGTGTTGTAACGAGAGCTGATGTAATCAACTGTCACTGTTTGTCACAGCCATCGACCTCGGTAGACTGTGTACGTAACGTAATGTTGCTGTAATCTATAAGTGTATTTCTACGGAAATAAGGGAGACTTGGAATATCTGCAACTCGGACTTTTAATTCTACGAACCCACAAAGTCAAAATATCATTTTGAACTGTCATCATCTTCTTCTTGCTCCAATGATAATTATTTAATGGCATACATATTCTAGAAATTAGCGATATTATAATCCCTAGGAATCAATATTCAAAGAAAGAAAGATAAAATTGGCCTACTAGACATAAAGGCAGTTATTTAAAACCTTGGACTTGATGTGCAATCTGTAACCTTGGAAAACAAATAATAGTTTGAATTGTTGATTATGAATATATTAGGCTGAGTAATTATTAATGTTACGTTGGCTACAAACCCATCTGTTTAAGGTTTGTTCCAATAGAACATTAGAAACATCTGACTGTGTTTTCACAAACTCTGACTGCGTCCATATTATGCATTTCAATGTTTGAACATTATGTACGAGCCCGCCTCGGTAGCGCAGATGGTAGCGTGTCTGCCTCACGTTCATGAGGTCCCGAGTTCGAATCTCGGTCAGGGTGAGTTACCTGGATAAGGTATTTTCCGGGGTTTTCCCTTATCCTGAGAGACGAATGTCAGGTAACTCTAAGCTCAATGGACCCCGGGCTCATTTGAGCATCATTTCACCCATTTCATTCATCGTCCGAGTGACTTAACGTTGGAAGGTGTAAATTATAAAAAAATAATGTACGAGGGGGTGTCGTAAAGTTTGAATTATCACCCTGTAGTTTTTATGCTAGAGTGATGAACATTTTTCAGTGTCATCATTGCTCCCTCGGGACATAATGTTGGAAGTTTCAGTGATTTGAGTTCTTTTGTTTTTTGACAGTGAGCGCCAGAAGTGACTGAGGTGTAAGATAGAGAAAATTGAGGCTCGTAGTGTGATCAAGTTCCTGCATTTGAATGGCAAAACTGCCCGGGAAATCCATGAAGAGATGACGGCTGTTTATGGAAATGATTGCCCATCGTATGGCAGTATTGTGAGCTGGAAAAGGAATCTTCAAACTGGTCACAAGTCCCTGACAGATGAGCCAAGAGCTGGTAGACCGTCAATGACAGACGATGCTGCCACAGTGAAGAAAGTGGAGTGTTTAATACTGGAAGACAGACGAGCAAACCATCCAAATGATCATGAATGAGACATATCTTAGTTATGGTACTGTGTGGAAAATTATTCATGACGAACTGTACATGTCTAAGGTGTCTGCACGGTGAGTTCCACGTTTGCTAACCCCTTTCCAAAAGCAAACACGGCGTGACCTTTCAAGACAGATGTTGATGCTGTTGGAACAGGATGAAGATGATCTTTTCGATCGTCTGGCAACCATGGATGAATCCTCTTATCTAATCAGTATGATCCAGAGACAAAAATCATGAGCATGGAATGGAAAAATGCCGATTCCCTCTCTGAAAAAGGCAAAGGTGAAAGAGTCAGCTGGGAAGGTCATGCTTTCAGTTTTCAGGAAACTGTCGTGGGGTCATCCTTATAGATTATCTTACCAAGAGTCAAACCATCTCTGGCAGATACTACTGCAATCTTCTGGACAAGTTACAAGTAGCTCTGATTAAGAAACGCCGCGGTATGCTCTCCAAAAGTGTTCGTCTTCTCTCTGACAATGCACCAGCTCATTCATCTCAAGTTGCAGTTGACAAGACAAGGGAATGTGGCTTTGAGACCTCACAGCGTCCGCCTTATTCGCACCAAGTGACTTTTTGATGTTCCCAGAAATGAAAAATCCGTTGCGTGGTCACCAATATGACAGCACAAATGACGTCATTAATGAAGTGAAAGAGTGATTTAAAGTGAATTCTGCAAACTTCTGCAATCAAGGTATTCGGAAGGTCAAGAAACGCTGGAAAAAATGTGTAAAACTGGATGGTGACTACGTAGAGAAGAACTAACAAGTACATAAACTGTCCATCACATTTTTTAAAGGGTGATCATTAATACTTTACACCCCCTCGTATGTAATGTATAAGTGTACAACATTTGCAGCAAATATATCAAAACTTATATAATGATATTAAACCTTTTTGGCAATTCAGAAACCTAACTGCCTACTGCTGCAAAGTAAGAATAAAGATTACACCGGATGTTCAAGTTCTTCTCGGCAAGCAAGCCAGGTGTAAAGATTTCTAATCAACTTTTCACCTGTTTTGCTTCTCCAGAAGAACTTGAACATATTTGTCGCCAGAAAGCTTCAGGTCTTAGATTACACAGATGTTATGACAATGATTTACACACTTGCAATATGTGATAAAATACATAAAAAATATCATACACGTATTGTAGCGTTAGAATCAAGACATGATGGTCATTTGTTTTACTCTATCTTTTGTTTGCTTAGCGTTCTTCCAAGCTGTGTATGGAAATTCTCCGGAATGAAGTTTTATTTCCATTGTAAAGTCAAAGTCTTCTAAGTGAGATACTTTTGTTTTAGCTACACGTTCATATTCTAATATTGAGATCGTGTGGATAATATTTTAATGTGTATTCATTTAGGAAATGAAGTTAGAAGCTGTTTTACAGGGTAGAGCAGGGCGAAAGAATGATAAAAATTTGTTAAGTGGTTATTACCACGCAAACAGTAACATAGCTGTATTCAATATAATATTGAGTCTAACTATATATTGCCAGTGTTTGCCTAAACATGACATCTGGGCGATAGAAAATGAGAAACAGGTGGATGATGCGTTATGAGTACTTAATTTACAGAATTCCGCAATGAAATCTTCCATAGAAAAAGATAAAAACAACGAAATCCCTTTCTGAGACTTGAAACTAATCATAAAACAGAAAACTAGAATTTGGCATATATAGGAAAGAAACACACAGAAAATTTCACAAAATCAGATGGATACAATCCAAGACAACACAAGAATGCTGTTTTTTTTTTCTAATTTATCCAGGTTTATTGAACCCTATTTTACACAGTGGTGGTTACAGTTGATACATAAAAATATACAATTTTAACAAAAATATTTTAAATACTAGAAGAAAGAAAATATGTTTTAATCTGATGCATATTAATTTAAACTATTTCAGACGTTTAAACACTGAGTTTATAAACATCATGAAGTACTTATACTGTTGTGGCTTCATTAGCAAAGATGTGAGCGGAGCAGAAAATTCAGTTCCTAGAGAGTCTAGCTTGAATATTAAATCTTGTCTTTCTCTCCAGAAGATGGGACAACAGAAAAGGAGGTGAACCACAGTTTGAAATTCTTCACCACAAATGCACTCGGGATTGGATGTTAAGTGAACGCGTGATAAGTATTCACCAAATTTATCATGTCCACTTAAAATTGTGTCAAAACAAAATTTGGTAGAAGAGTTTCACATTTTCCTCTGCCATATACACTAGGTAAAAATAATGTTTTTGTTAAACTTCCATTTGGGGTTGTTAGCCATTGTTGGTTCCATTCTTCAAGAATATGTTGATGTATTATTCTCCTTACAGTAGAAATAGGACATAAAGAGTATGTCACAGGAAGATTGTATTCTGCAGCCTTCTTAGCCAAGCAGTCAGCTCTTTCGTTACCTAAAATTCCACTGTGTCCTTTAAGCCATCCCATGCAAATATGTACTGGATGGTTTTGAAGCAAATGTGCTAATGAATTTAAGTTGTATTTATCATTAATAGCGAGTAGAGCTGATTGTGAATCACTAAGAATACGGGCACTGTTCCCATTAACAGTACACCATTTTATAGCTTCTTTAATTCCTAATAGCTCCGACTGGAATACAGAACATTCAGGTGACAATTTAAACATAGAGTGAGTTAGTTCCGTTGTGCTGTTATCAACAGTTTAACGTACAGGCTGGTTAATGTATTCTTAAACAAGATGGAATATATCAAAGAGTACAATAATATAGTGCACATTGCAAAGAACAATGGATTCAGTGCTTGCATTGGTCAAAAAGAGAATTGATAAATTCAAAAGACAACACAGATGCAGAAATAACGACTCTTTCCACAATTAATAATAAAGCTTCATACAGAAAACTTACATACCATCCCAGAGCTACACACCTTTTCCAAACATCTTCAAAGAAACACATTACTTTGGCTCCATAGAACAAATTCAATTTACAACACCTTTTGAAATCACACAATACAAAGAGAAACCCACAGACAAAAAACTCAGGCGTGTAACGGATAAATTTCAAAAGATGTGACAACTTTTACATACGCAAAACAAAAAGGAATTTGAACAAGAGCATTTTAGGAACATCAAGAATAAACAAATAGATAAATTGGCAGTAGTGTACCATTTTTGGAACGAGAAGAACGATGATAAGGTAGAACATGAAAACCATTTTATTAAAAAGTGCTCCGGGTTGATGTGGGAAAATATATTAATATAGAAATATGAAGAAAAACTGTTCAATTTCGACACTTCCTTTGAAGACAAACCAAACTTCAAGTTCATCAAGATACCAACAGACTAATCGCCCCAATCACCAAATCAAAGTTCAACAATTGACATTATTGATGTTAATGAAACGCCTTATAGCAGACACTGGCAATATACGAGAGTAATCTGAAAAGTTTCCGACTTAATAAAGATACAAGACTTTTTCAGATTTACTTTTTTATATTTCAACATATTCTCCTTGTAACTCTACACACTTCTCCCAGTGATGCTCCCATCTCTATAACACGTCCAAATGGTACTCTACGTTTTTCTCTGCAAAATAATTGTTCACAAATGTGATTGCCTCTTCATTTGACGAAAATCTCTGTCCTCCGAGCGCAATTTTCAGATGAGGGAACTAAAATAAGTCGCTTGGGGCTCAAACCTTAATTCGTGGATTTTCGCCATTGCCACCACTGAGGTGTGAGACGATGCGTTGTCTTGGTGAAACAGGATTTTCTTTTTCTACAAATGTGGCCGTTTTTCCGCAAGTTCTGTCTTCAGCTTGTCAAATAATGATTGCCCGCCTCGGTAGCGTAGATGGTAGCGTGTCTACCTCACGTTCAAGAGGTCCCGAGTTCGAATCTCGGTCAGGGTGAGTTACTTGGATAAGGTTTTTCGGGGGTTTCCCTTATCCTGAAAGACGAATCTTGGGTCACTCTAATAACTCTAAGCTCCATTGACCCCAGACTAATTTGAGCATCATTTTACCCATTTCATTCATCATCTGATATGACTAAACGTTGGGGGACGTAAATTACCAAAATAATAATAATAATAATAATAATAATAATAATAATAATAATAATAATAATAATAATAATAATAATAATAATAATAATAATAATAATAATAATAATAATAATAATAATAATAATAATAATAATAATAATAATAATAATAATAATAATAATAATAATAATAATAATAATAATAATAATAATAATAATAATAATAATAATAATAATAATAATAATAATAATAATAATAATAATAATAATAATAATAATAATAATAATAATAATAATAATAATAATAATAATAATAATAATAATAATAATAATAATAATAATAATAATAATAATAATAATAATAATAATAATAATAAAGTAGTAGTATGCTCCTGTAATGGTTTTCCCTTTTTTGAAGATAATCGATTGAAATAACTCCATGACTATTCCAAAAAAACAGTCGCCATCACTTTCGCAGCCGAAAAAACAGTTTTTACTTTTTTTTTTTTTTTGGAGCCGGTTCCCCCTTTGCAGTTCACTGTTTGGACTGTATTTTTGTTTCGGGCGTATAATGGTGTATATCTAAGTTTCATCTATAGTAATTAATCGGCGCCAAAACTCGGATTTATTGCGCCTAAACTGCGCCAAGAGAGCGTTGGAAATGTTCATTGGAACACGTTTTTGGTCTAACGTGAGCAAACGCGCCACCCAACGCGCGAACATTGACCATCTAAGCTCCATTGACCCCAGACTAATTTGAGCATCATTTTACCCATTTCATTCATCATCTGATATGACTAAACGTTGGGGGACGTAAATTACCAAAATAATAATAATAATAATAATAATAATAATAATAATAATAATAATAATAATAATAATAATAATAATAATAATAATAATAATAATAATAATAATAATAATAATAATAATAATAATAATAATAATAATAATAATAATAATAATAATAATAATAATAATAATAATAATAATAATAATAATAATAATAATAATAATAATAATAATAATAATAATAATAATAATAATAATAATAATAATAATAATAATAATAATAATAATAATAATAATAATAATAATAATAATAATAATCATAATCATAATAATCACAATAATCACAATAATCACAATAATCACAATAATCACAATAATCACAATAATAACAATAACAATAACAATAATAACAATAACAATAACAATAATAACAATAATAATAACAATAATAACAACAATAATAACAATAATAACAACAATAATAACAATAATAACAATAATAATAATAATAATAATAATAATAATAATAATAATAATAATAATAATAATAATAATAATAATAATAATAATAATAATAATAATAATAATAATAATAATAATAATAATAATAATAATAATAATAATAATAATAATAATAATAATAATAATAATAATAATAATAATAATAATAATAATAATAATAATAATAATAATAATAATAATAATAATAATAATAATAATAATAATAATAATAATAATAATAATAATAATAATAATAATAATAATAATAATAATAAAGTAGTAGTATGCTCCTGTAATGGTTTTCCCTTTTTTGAAGATAATCGATTGAAATAACTCCATGACTATTCCAAAAAAACAGTCGCCATCACTTTCGCAGCCGAAAAAACAGTTTTTACTTTTTTTTTTTTTTTGGAGCCGGTTCCCCCTTTGCAGTTCACTGTTTGGACTGTATTTTTGTTTCGGGCGTATAATGGTGTATATCTAAGTTTCATCTATAGTAATTAATCGGCGCCAAAACTCGGATTTATTGCGCCTAAACTGCGCCAAGAGAGCGTTGGAAATGTTCATTGGAACACGTTTTTGGTCTAACGTGAGCAAACGCGCCACCCAACGCGCGAACAGCTTTCTCATGTCTAAATGTTGATTTGATATGTGACAAACACGTTCTTTTGACAAGTTCATAGCCTCTGCTATCTCTCTCACTTTAATTCAGCGGTCATCTAGCACCATTTGGTGAACTTTGGCGATGTATTCGTCGGTAGTTGCACT
This sequence comes from Mantis religiosa, assembly GCA_030765055.1. Lineage (NCBI taxonomy): Eukaryota > Metazoa > Arthropoda > Insecta > Mantodea > Mantidae > Mantis > Mantis religiosa. Next base: position 96,078,726 of record CM060959.1, read on the forward strand.
TTTTGGACGTCCCGAACGTTCATTGTCTCCCAAACTCTTACAGCCATGTTTAAATTCAGCTGCCTAAAATTTCACTGCAGTAAATGATTGTGCAGAGTCCCCATACATAGAATCCAACTCATCCTTGATTTGTGTAAGCGTATTGCGTTTAAAAAAGAAATATTTAATGACAGCTCAATACTCGATTTTGTCCACTTTCATAAAAACACTCACATCAAGTCACTCAAACGACTGTTACATAACTGAGTATCCAAAATGGCTGAAACTTTGGTGAGTAACGTCAACAGGTGAACAACGAAATGGACTAGCTTTTATTTAGGAGTGTTGCCATCTTCGTGTTGAGGTCGGAAAATTTTCAGACCACCCTCGTATGTATGAGCATGAGTACTAATTCGACGCAAAACTATATTAATTGTGTGCTTCATTGTATCATAGTCGTAACTCATTAAGGACAGCTGTATGTTTATTTCTAAGTGATGTATTATCACGCTATCTTATGGAGTAGTACACAAAATGGAATTTAGTTAATTACGAGCAAAGACGAGTATTTCCTAGTAGGTTTGTTTACACTTGCTGAATGTTGGTATCTCTGTAATCCAGTCTTAGCTACCTGAAAGATACAACGTTGTCCGAGGAAAAGCAGAAATTCCTTTGAATGCCACAAAACAAGTCAGATTATAATTTAAAAGTTTTATTTTTTCGGTTCCTAAAATGTCTGGGTTTTATGCCCTATTGTTTAGAATGTGTTTATCAGTCTATAAGAGTAGTAAATTAATCCACCAGTCACATAATTCCACAGTTACGTAAAAAAAGCTCCATAATTTCCGTAAATAGTAAGGCTGTTTTTCACAATAGTCAGAGCACAATAAAACAGATGCACATCGAACAATGGGCTACGCTTGCTGCATACAGTCGGAAAATAACTGTAAATTTCATTGGGCGATAAGCATGATGCTAGTGACTGCTTGTCCCCTCGATCTTCACTTCTATAAAATATACTCCCCTTTAAGCCTGTTTCGCAAAAACTTCTAAAGCTTCCTCTGTTGAGATTTATGCAAACTAATTATCTACGCCTGGAAGAGCGCTGACCACTTGAACAATGAAGATCGCGCTATGCATGTTAACGACATTAAGGCAGAATGTTTTTGTTTCTAACCATGACATCATGATGGAGTCATTACTCTGGTGTTAATAATGCGAAAAGAATATGAACATTCTATGGACATTTTTAAGAGGGGTGTCCAAGCTTGGCTTTACAGTCCAATCTTTCGCATTTCTCTGATCGATAGTGGATCAGAAAGGGGAGTAAACACACACTACATGTAATCATGCCGATACAATTTTCTTTCAAATGAGCCCACATAGAACTAAGCAAAGTACTTCTTAGCTCTTCTAACATTCATCTGGTATAACTTGAAACATGACCTACTTAGCGCTACCCCTCCCTGTGACAAGGGAGGGGTGAATAGATTTGTAAACACATTGCTACTGTTATCCGCGACTACTTAGTCTCCGTCAGAGAGCGACAGATGCTGTAATTAGTGCAGGACTTGCTTATTTACAAACAGTGCTTTATATTGACAGTGACATATGGTAATAATGGAAATATGGTATCAAAACCGATGTTGTACGAGATAATTAGGAGAAACAAAAATAAGTTCAAACTGTATACAATCGACTCCATAACTGAATTAAATGGACGTATACCTCACCTCCGTGTCATTGTGATACGAATGCTATCGAGCTAATACGGGCACAAATCAATGAAGGAGGCAGGAAAGATGTACTGGGAAAAAGACGGATTAAGTGATATGTTGGACAATTTTATAATAAATTTAGAAGAAAGTGAATCTCCAAAAATTCCTAATGGACGGTATATGTATACTACCGACATCCACCAGAGTCTTTAAAGCGCTTCTCTTTAAAGTATTCAAAGGGTAGCTACCTCACTGACAGAACCTTTGCTGTCTACCACGACGGAATCTTATCCTCATCCCATCTCATCAGAGCTGGCGTTCCTCAAGGTAGTGTCCTGGCACCCACTCTCTTCCTTCTACACATCAACACCCTACAATCCCTGCCACGCTACTCGCTGTATCTTTATGCTGACGATACAGCTGTCATCTACACGTCATCAGAGCTCAACCTGTGTGCTCGCAGGATTCAACAATATGCCGACCTCCTCACCACCTGGTTTAAACGTTGGTGCATACGCGTCCACCCACAGAAGAGCCAGGTCATCACCTTCTCTCAAAGACGAATAGCGGACCTTCCACCAGTTCGTCTAGCCGGTGAGGACGTCCATTGGAAAACTTGCGTTAAGTATCTTAGTGTTCTACTCGACATCAAATTGACGTGGAGAGACCACATTACATATGTGGCTAATAAAGTTAGCAAAAGAATGGGTATGCTCTACCCTCTCACCGACGATCGGTCTTGTCTCTACAAAACTCTTCATGTATAAGCAGGTACTCCGACCAGCCATCACATACGCCAGTGAAATATGGAGAGTAGCAGCCAAGTCTCACCTACACCGCCTTGAAATTCTACAACCCCGATTCCTCCGTATTACCACAGCCTCCCCTTGGTACATCCCCAATCTACTTATCCGACGAGACCTACGTATTCACACAATAACAGACTACATCCATACCCTTTCACGTTCCTTCTATCAAAAGCTCTCCCACGACTTCAACTCCCTCATCCGCGGTCTAGGTGAGTACGACATCGATCCTGGAGAGCGCTACAAACGCCCGAGGCTGCTTCTAGGCACATAAAATAACACATCAGATGGCTTATATATAACTCCAACCTCATCTTCTGCCGTCTATTATCCTTCCTTACAAAACACTCCACTGCCAGTAGAGGGCCTAGCGCTGATCTGGCTTGAGACCGAATATTTGACATTCAGATCTTCAATGTCCACTCGCGATGGCAAGGGGTAGCTACTATATAATCAGACAGTCAATTGGAACGTTACATAGAAGTTATACGATATGGAATTAGGCAGCGATGGTTTACCTACAACAGCGCGGGCAATAGTGCGTCTTCTCTCTCTAATTCCTGTGTTTTAAAGATAAACCAGACAAACTGTATGAATTCAAACTTCTGTCACTCTTTGACTGTGGACCTTCTTTCTCTCGTCTGTCCCCGTTATTCGGTTTGTCCTCTTGGTCAACTTGCCACTTATACACCTTCATTCTAAAGACGCTCCTGTCTAGTATATCGTCTTGAGTGACTCGTGCCAATATTAAATCATTTTACTTCACCAAGCCATTTCATAGTGTCTACTTGTGCTTTATTTCTATTTTCGTAAGATTCCACAATTTGTTTTGTGAGGCTATTTGAAGTTAATCGTTTAATATGTCCATAAAATTTTAACCTGCATTTCCTAATATCACAATGGATGTCTAAATTTATTTTACTTCTAAGTCTGTATCCTTCACCTAGACCTGATTAAGGTTTACCTTCTTCTTTTTCTATAATTTCGATACATGCTCTCCTGTTAAAAATTAATGTTTCTGCTCCATAGAGGCACTCTGGTTTAATTACATTGTTATAGTGTCTTAATTTTGTATATTTAGACATGCATTTTTATTACATATATATGTTTTGAGGAAGTCGATATGGCATCTGCTTTTGTTTGTTTTAGATTCTATTCTATTTTCCTAAATTATTCCCCAAGTTAATTTAATCGTGAAACTATTTAAATTTTCCATTATTATTATTATTATTATTATTATTATTATTATTATTATTATTATTATTATTATTATTATTATTATTATTATTATTATTATTATTATTATTATTATTATTATTATTATTATTATTATTATTATTATTATTATTATTATTATTATTATTATTATTATTATTATTATTATTATTATTATTATTATTATTATTATTATTATTATTATTATTATTATTATTATTATTATTATTATTATTATTATTATTATTATTATTATTATTATTATTATTATTATTATTATTATTATTATTATTATTATTATTATTATTATTATTATTATTATTATTATTATTATTAATTATTAATTATTATTATTATTATTATTATTATTATTATTATTATTATTATTATTATTATTATTATTATTATTATTATTATTATTATTATTATTATTATTATTATTATTATTATTATTATTATTACTACTATTACTACTATTACTATTATTATTACTATTATTATTATTATTATTACTATTATTATTACTATTATTACTATTATTATTACTATTATTATTACTATTATCATTACTACTACTATTATTATTACTATTATCATTACTACTACTATTATTATTACTATTATCATTACTACTACTACTACTACTACTACTACTATTATTATTATTATTATTATTATTATTATTATTATTATTATTACTATTATTGTTATTATTATAAGTAGTTCTTGCAGCAAGAAATGGTTTAACTGAGGAGCGAATTGTAAACCATTCGTTTACGATTCTAAATTTAGAAGAAAATAACTTATTAAAACAGGCTTCATTTGCCGTCTCTAAAAGACTGGAAGCCTAAGTAGCACAACGAAATATGTTGTGTAATATTTGGAGAAGGAGAGAAAAAAGTGCTAAAAAATTTTGGAAAGAGGCAAAATTAAGATTTGTAGATGCGAAGAAATTAAACTTTAGTAGCTGGTGTCATTTTGAGCACAGATGTTCTTGATATAGAGAAAATAATGTTGATAAAAGAAAACGAGAGAGAGAGAGAGAGAGAGAGAGAGAGAGAGAGAGAGAGAGAGAGAGAGAGAGAGAGAGAGAGAGAGAGAGAGAGAGAGAGAGAGAGAGAGAGAGAGAGAGAGAGAGAGAGAGAGAGAGAGAGAGAGACAATATAGCACGGGCAAGAGCTGGTGGCGTCGAAGTTAAAAGATAACATGGTAAAAATGCCCACAATATGAAGGCAAAGAGGACTTAAGGAATATACTATTTGATTGTAATGGAGCTAAAAATTGGAGAATTTATTCATCATAAGCTGTGGAAAGAGATAATTAGTTTTATGCAGTAGTTACTTGTAAGTTTGTAATTTAATAATATAAATTAACTTACTAAAGCACCACTTTAATATCAAGGATGGATAAAATTTCACTTTAACTACTCTATCAATAAAATACTATCATTATGTCTATATTTCAAGTATAATATTTATTATAAAACACTCCTGGCTTCCTCCAAAACTTTTCTTGTTAATTAGTATGAATCAATTGTCGTAAGTTGTTATATCAACAATTAAAACAAACGACTAGCCAACATGGATTCTCTCTTGTTAGGTATTAGCCAACGACACACATCCTTGCTCCAAATAGCCTTATATTCAAGAAAATAAAGCTACAAATAATTTTACTAATTTATTATAGTTTAACTAAAAAGTAGTAAACATTTTTAATGATTAGGGTAAGTGTTGGATAAAACATTCTATGGTACTCAAGACTTACTTATACACTCATGGAAATTAACAAACCTTCCACTCGTCGATAAAATAATCTTGATTCACTAGTACCATAAATAACTATTAAATAGAATATTTAGAGACAAGGCGAGACTGTGACTCAGTCTGTGACGTCGATATATAATGCGAAACAAATGAAACTGGATTTTAGGGCGAGAGAAAGACTATTTAACATGTGTAATAATCTTTAGTTATTAAACTGGCGTGAGTTGTAGTAGTTCTCTACTGAATGAATGTTCAAAGGCAAGTTAGTTGAGAAACCAGTTTTAGTTTCTTCTAGGCACTTTAGCAAGAAAACAAATCAATTAATAACTGTAATAATATATAATAATGACGGTGTTTCATTTTCTTTTAATTATTACCAACGGAGTAATTACTCATTAAAGGACTAAAAGTCGGGAAAATGAATGCTACACTTCTAAAAATCAAGTTATTCGTAGCTCATATGACATAAAAGTAATACATAATCAAGCGTCCCAGATTTACATTCATGAACATATGTTTTTGAAATTTGTACAGCAAGTAACACAAATCTTTAAAAAGTGTACCCATTCTTATTGCAATATCTCCAGTAATTTTTAATTTATGAATGGTTTGATTAATTATTTCAATAATAAACAAAACATTCCATACGATGAAAATCTAAATTTTAACTATATAAGTATATACTGTGGCTCTAACATTTTCAAAAAAAAATCGAAAATAGATTTTTATTATTATTTTAGGTTTTGAAAATAAAAAAGGCCGTGCCATGGCTGAGTGGTTAGTCCGCTTGGCTCTCACCTAGGCGGCCCGGGTTCGATCCCAGAAGACTGCAAAGTGTGATTTGTGGTGGACAACATGGTGCTAGCGTGGGTTTCCTCTGGGTACTCCGGTTTCCCCCACCATCATTTCACATGATTCATCTCTTCATCATCCGAGGCATTGAGCCGACCCCTCAACCCTGGTATATCTCAGGTCAAATGCTTCGGGTCCCTCGCTTTGAGGGAACCCGAGCGACTCCTAACTTCAGTATTGGGAGGAAGGGAAGGAAGAAAAAAATAAATAGAAAGTGGATAAACATATTAGAAGCAATATTTCACCAATGTTAATTGTATTTTATATTTAGGCAGAGGCCCTCGATGCTTGCGATACCTCGATACTTACGATACTTGTATGGTATCGACATCGAACGATACTTCAAAAAATTCGCCCGATTTTTTTCGATACTTCGGTGGTGATTCTGCAATTTTCATTTTAAATGGATATCATAAAATATTATTGCCACAAGTAGAACATTGCAAAACCCGAGAAATTGCCAGAACTGCACAGTAACATTATACAAGACAGTAATCGTGTGCCAGATTCAGTGTCAGTTAACAGTTCCCAAGAAGAAATCACTGCATATCTCAACAACGATTTGTCATCTTCTCTTTCTAGTATACGTATTACTGGAAAACAAATACAAAATTTCCAGAAGTAAAAAGAAATAGCCGCTAAATATTTGTGTATTCCACTTGCCACAGTTATCTCTGAAAGGCTATTTAGCACAGCAGTACTCATGTGATAGAAAAAAGAAGTAGACTTGACCTGAAAAAGTGAAAATGCTAGTATTTTTTAACAAAAACTTATAAAAGTGGAATGTTTTGCTTTTAAATGTGTAATGTAGAGTTTAAAAATAAGAACCCTGATGGTTTTAAGTTATGTCTCATTAAATATGTGCACCTATTTAATTTTATTGACGTTACACAGTTCTAAGAACCGAATATCGAGAAAAACTGATATCGACCCATTCCTAATTCTAATTAATATTTATTCAATTGACCTAGGGAAACTAATCCATACATAAGACCTGAAGCTTTCCTGACGACGAATATGCTCAATTTCTTCTCGGGCAGCAAGTCAGGTGAAAAGACGATTAGAAATCGACGTTTCGGGAGTGCACATCTCTCCTATTATTAGGATATTTATTAAATATTATAACCACAAATGAAACACTGGATATAAAAAATATATAAAAAAGACAAAACACTATCAAAATTCGCATTACTGAACAAAAGACTGTTTTCAGTAAATTAAATATCAGGTCAGCAGATGGTGTGGGTATAGAAAATTAATTGGGTTAAAGAAACGTAACTACTTAATTATCAAGCTGTATTGATCTGTGCTTCTTAAAAAGATGGCTTGCTGCCCCAGAAGAAATTGAGCAAATATATTTATACTTAAATGTTTTAAGGAAAGCTGTGATATTTGTACCCGTCATATGATGATGATCATGATGGTGATGATGGAAGGAAGGAAGGAAGAAAGAAAGGAAAGTTGAGCACCATGGTTTTCAGCCTAACAGGCTTTTAGTGTGCTTCCTTGGCTTATTATAGACCTCGTTCAACTCTTTCAGTGGGTCAAGTTATCTGCCTTACAAGATTAACCCCTTTTATGGAATGTTTCGCTATTTCTAGAAGAAAGAAGCTGTACTGCTGTTAACAGTGGGACATATTTGTTTATCCTAGAGAATCCGTATCATTCAAAGACTTTTTCTAAACATACTGTATCCGGGTAGATACCTAGTGACTTTAAGAACTGCCTATTTAATTTAATTAGGTAGTCATTTAGATATTGTATAAGGTTTTTTTTTTTGTATAATTTACGTCCTCCAACGTTAAGTCATATCGGACGGTGAATGAATTGGGTGAAATGATACTCAAACGAGTCCAGGGTCCATGGAACTTACAGTTACCCGACATTTGTCTTGAAGGACAAGGGAAGCCCCGAAAAAAACCTTACCCAGGTAACTCACCCTGACCGAGATTCGAACTCGGAACCTCTTGAATGTGAGGCAGACACGCTACCCGCTACGCTACCGAGGCGGACATTTTATAAGGTTCTTTGATCCAATAAGTTTTATTCCTAGAGATTCGGAACCATCTCTGAATGATGGTTTTCTTTGTACACTAACTGCGATTTTGAGACATATTCCACAGAATATAAAGCCCCTTTTCGCCCAGTGAAACAGTTTTCTTATTATCTTCAGCCAGGTATAGCCAGGTACCCAACATAGTTTAACTGTGTTGATAGATAAGACATTAGCACATGTTGGTGAGTTTCCCGGACCAATTTTGATGTCAACGTTATAAATGTTAGGGGCATGTAGTGCGGCTTGGGTGTCAGAAGTAATAAAAATCAGCTGGTCCCTATATTTTAGTTTCTAACCTATAGTCCATAAAATTGATAGATTTTTGACTAGATGAGTTAAAAATTGTGAAGGAGCTACAAGACGATATGGATACCTTTTGAGAATTGATTCTAAAATTCAATTGCATGCACCACGTTAGGTCACAATCATACAAAAATACTCCTTGATATAAAAACTGAGTGAAATCGGAGGGAAATAAGGTAATACCAACACGATATACAAAAAGCTCATTTTTAAACATATTAAGCTGCCCATTCATTGCTTTTAACTAGCACTCATTGTTCATAATACCAAATATTATGTTCTCATATTCTTCCGTCCAGAAGAAATTGTGATAGAATTATTAAAGTCGTTGAGATGTTTCTGAAATAACCCTATACTCTGATATATAGAAACGTAGGTACACGATGGCAGTTAGTACCCATGTTAGGAATGAAGACGCCAGTTTTTTTCAAACACAAGTTATTTATTTCTCAACATAGACCCCTTTTAGGGATATACACTTCTCCCAATGTTCCCCTGTTACCATATGCTGATAACACAAACTTCACCATATATTTTGAAGCACGGATACTTTTTGAACCATCCCCGTAATGTTAGTAAATGGTTTGTATTCACGCTGATTTCTCCAGCTTTCCCCGATCCACCTTAGGACCGTTGCAGCACGTGCTCAGAAAGTAAATTAAACAGCAGTCAGCCAGCATCCAACTCCGCCCCATTATTTCTTTCATTAGTTATCTTTGTTTTGTTTTACCTTTGTGGTCCCTGCTATTATTACTAATGTGAACTGTCTGAAAGCATTGCCATAGTGTTTCCACCAAAGATAATAAGACAATCGTTACTAACTCCGGCTTAAAAACAACGATACAGCTGAAGTGAAGTCTTAATACACACGTGTCTTGAAATTAGAAGCCATTTTGAGTAATTCTGTTAGCTTTCTGAATACTCATTTCTAAACTTAAGAATGTTTTAAGGTAATACGTTTTATTAAACTACTTATACCATATAATCTTCTTTCGTGACAGTAACCATCCCTCAAATATTCAGTGTGCTATACTTTATTTTCTTACTAAAGTAAAACCTGTCTAAGACGGACCTCTCATATGCCGGAAACCTGGAAAAATAAATTTCGCAATGGAGCAATCGTTTGCGTAAATGAACTGAAAGAAATTGATGATGAAATGAAATGAAAGAAATTCCCATTTCTGAACTATTTCTTTAGACTCAAGCTTTAGAGTTGAAAACATAATATATAATGCACTTCATTTTATATTATTCCTTCACTGTAAGCCTGTGCGAATGTAGCTTCTGTTATTTCTTTGTATTCTTTGTATTCTGTAAGACGGAAACCAGATAAATACCGAAAAGATCCCGTTCCGTTTTAGAGAGGTTTTACTGTATTTTAAAATAAATGACAGTTATTTTGTTTCTTATAAGCTCAAGTTAAAAGCCTATAATGTCAATGATAGTATTATCGACGTGTTTTGTAAATAGTATAGTGTGTAGTAGGTATTCGATATTTCGATATAAGATTCCAAAGGAAATGCAAGTTTTCCGGATGCATGAATAATTAGTCTCGCACATGTCGTGTGACAGAGAAAAAGGTGGAGGGAGAGAGATGGAGGACAGCACACAAAAAATTTTAGATATCAAACTTAGCATTTAAATTGAAGATCTTCCGCCACGTCAAGTTAATTATTCCTTACGAAGTTCCCAGGTTAGAACCTTGACAACCGCCCACTTTCACTCATAAATTTTTGCAGGTTTCCCCCATGGCCGCAATGCATATAGAGGGAGCTTCAATAAGTACCCATATATTTTGATGTATGGTGCTGCTAAGGGAAGTTTGTGTTATCATGTATTGTCATTTGTTACACATTGTCAAAACAAATTCGGTGCTGATTCAGAGGTTAGTTTGGGTTTTACAGACATTTCAGTAAGTTGTTCAACATGTTTTTATTATATTGGGAAAACTGCAGTATCGTTCAGTGATTTACTTTTTACTTTTAGGTTGGAAAACTTGCGAAGAGATAAACGCGAAATAGGATGCTGTATAAACAGCACCATTTGCCTTTTATGATAACAGAATTTAAACATAATCAAACATCCGTTTTTGACAAGGATCGCCCAGGACACCCTGCAGATGTGGTTACCGAGGAAGTCATTGAAGAAGTCCACGGTATCATTCTCACTGACCGTCGAACCGAAGTTCGCAAAGTGGCAGAGGCCATAGGCGTATCGACGGGAACGGCAATTCATATTTTGCACAATAAGTTGGAGATGAGAAAGATTTCAGCCCGGTGGATGCTGCGTTTGCTCACAGTGGACAACAAGCAGAACAGCTTTGAACTTCGAAGTGTGTTTAAGCGAAATCCGAATGGGTTTTAGTGTCCAGCTGTCACCTGGATTCATCTTTATACTCCGGTAACCAAATAACAATCAAAACAATGCTTTACTGCCGGAGAATCTGCTCCAAAGAAGGTAAAGACGGTGCCATTGGCCCGAAAAGTGATGGCGACGATTTTTTGGGATGCGAAGAGTATCATACTCATTGACTTCTTGGAAAAGGAAGGATAACTGGAGTTTGGCCCCATAGCTCAGTCGGTTGAGCACACACCTGCCATGCTAGGGGTCCCGGTCTCGATTCCCAGCGGTAGGGGTGGGGATTTTTCTCCCACCAAGATAATTCGGATGCAGGACCGAAGCCTCCCGTACCCAGGTAAGCTAAGCAGGTAACAACCCCTAAACTTCCCGCGAAACAGATGTAATTAGCCAGCATTTAACATGTTTTCCGACGAGACTGAAGTTTAGGTAAATAGGACAGGAAGGAAAATACACTCTTTCCTCCTTCCATGTGGGCAGAACTAAGTTGCAATAGACAGTACTGCCAACGCTTGCGAAAGGTTCCACAACAAATACAACAATCAGTTTTACTCCTGCAGCCCCGATATGTATTGATATCTTGAAGTACTGAAGCAAATTCAGTTGGATACTAAAACTGCAATTAATTGCTCAACAAATAAAAAAGGAAAGGTCTTATGTACACTTTAAAATCATGATGTAGCAATTAGAAAATTTCAAAGCTGGGAAAATTTTCAAAAATGGAATACGTGAAGTCGATTTCTTATAAAACCAAACCTGGAGATACAACATGGAAACAAAATCTAAAAGGAAAAATACCGCTTATTTTAAAGAGGAAAAATATATATTACTGTATGATATAGGTTTAGAATGTCAAAATAACGAAGCATCTAAATGAAGATCCATTGTGAGTAAATTACAGAAAATAAATAATAAAGAAGCTGATAAAATGTGCAATCTTTTGGTGTGCAAGTCAGTTCGCCTCCTCGTGGTAGCCCTAAATTGAACTGGAACAACAACTACTAAGTCAAATTTAAGCATTAGAGCTTCATTTTCTTTTGATACTAGAGCCGTATTTGTTTGTTATTAATCACAAACACGCACACACAAACAAACAAAAAACGTAACATCTTCAACTAGAAGTATGTAATGCTTCATCAAATATTATAAACACCAAACTGGAACTGTAATTGTTTCGACCGGGAGACTTTAGACTTATGTAATTAGGGACTGAAACGGGAGGCTTGAGTGCTATGTAATTATGGAACATTTAAGGGCCCGGGAGGCTTCAGTCCTGCACCCGATAATTCTTAATTTTCCCCAGAGTCTGGAAGTATGAATGAGAGTGCAAATGTGTGCATGATCTGATGATTAAAACCCAACGTATACGACTTAACATCTCCGATATGTTCCAAAGGAGAACGAGCACCAATATGATCATTGCAGTTAAAGGCGGGGTATAAATGGAACAAATAAAATGGATTACTGGAGCATACTACAGGGAGTTATAGGCCCAATTCGAGAAGAAGTTCGCTCATATGGCTAAGAAGAAAGTTCTGTTTCACCAAGATAATGCCTCATCAGTTGCCGCCGCCAAACTGCATGAACTGCGTTATGAATTGCTGACACACCCCCTCCCCATATTCTCCTGCTCCCAAACATGAAGAAATGGCTCGCAGGAACAAAATTTACATCAAATGAGGTCATCCTGGGGACAGGCGTATTTCGCAGAGCTTGAAGATTCTCATTTTTAGGAGAGACTATGCTGAGAAATAAATAATTTGTGTTTGAAAAAACTGGCATTCATTCATAACAAGGATAGTTATAGAACCACCCTCGAAATGGGATAGTTCCTCTAATGAAATCTCGGCATTGAATTTTTGGGAGGAGGAATGCAAATAATAAATAAGGCCGCACCGTGGCTCAGGGGTTAGACCGCTTGGCTCTCACCAAGGCGGTCCAGGTTCGATCCCAGGCGACCGCAAAGTGAGATTTGTGGTGGACAACACGGCACTGGGGCGGGTTTTCTCCAGGACCTCCGGTTTCCCCCGCCATCTCATTCCACCGGTGCTCCATCTTCATCTCATGTATCATCAGTGTCGCCGCCTGCGGTGCCGTATGTAGTAAAAGCGGGCGTTAAACACTACACACATTCAGGAATGCAAATTGTAAATACATAGTAAGGTAATATCTTCTGTCATAATGAAACCCACTTTCACTACAATTTCAGATATTATAGACAAAAATAATAATACACGCCCTCCAAAGTAAGTTGGAAACACTGTAAAATCTTTACAGCTTTCAAAAACATAAGAACGTGTAAACAGTAACATCTCAAACGTTTTATATCTTCATAAAAATGAAATGCACATCTTCAATTTTCTAGGAGTAGCTTCTGAAATCCTACTTATTCTAAATTACTTTTGCAAAATATGTAATATGCAAGAAATAGAATCTTACTAGAGAATAAGAAAATGTAAACATATCTTAGGAGGTGGCTATGAGTTAACTGTGTGGCTTAGCCCTTCCGGTTAATGTGACCTAATGGTGAGGCGTGACTTTCAAAGCGAGAGAAGCTCCAAGTACTAATTTTCATTGAAATAAGAGAAAATAATGACAAAGAATTTAATAATAAACAACACTGTAATAAAAGCTGTAAAATTATTTAAATATCTGGGGTCTATAATAACTTATGACAATTCAGAGAGTGATCCAGGGTAATAAAGCATATTTTATGCATAGAAACCTATTTAAAAGCGAACTTATAACAATAAGTCCACAACTCAGAGTTTATAACAATCATAAAACCCATAGTTACATATGGTTCTGAGACATGAGTACTGAAAGAATCACAAATGCAAAAGTTAATGATATTTCAAAGAAAGATATTAAGAAGAATTTTTGGACCAATCAAAGACAGTGGGCAGTGGAGAGCCTTGAGAAATGAAGAGTTAAATAAAAGAATAAAAAACAATAATTAATTTCATTAAAACACTGAGACTTAGATGGGTCGGACATCTGTATAGAATGCCAGAGGAGAGAACAGTTAAAAAATATACACATAGAAACCTCTTGAATCTAGAAGTAGATGTAGACCTAAAAACAGATAGAGCTATGATATACATCAAGATTTAAAAAAAAAATGAACATTAGAAAATTGGCTAAACTTGACAAAAGATCACATCGAATGGAAAAAATAGTACAGAAGGCCAAAACATTCAGCCAATGAAGTCGTAGTGCCTATTAAGAAGAATGACAAAGAACTAAAGCTACTCTTCGGTACTCTTTCTGTTGCACAGTAACATGTAGGCCCTTTTCACATTGCAAGACTGCTCACACTTCAAGCTTCCCCTCTCGACTCAGACGTTCCCTGGCCCACCCCGCGTGAACTATTGGCCTAAAATGGAGAAAGTATGCAATTCACACAACTTTGCTAAAAATTTAAAACTTCAGAATAATTCCCTATTGGTCTACACTAAATAGTAATCTAGTAAAATACTACTGAAATATATTTAGAGTTGTATTTACAAGTACCACATAAAACAAACAAAATAAACTTTTCTTCACACGTTACAGACACTTCACGTGACAAAATCTGTCAGTGCTTCCTAGCTAAAAATAAATAATAAAATAAAATCTGCATACCTAATAAACCGGCTTCTGAAATCTATACCAGGCCTTATTGTGCAAACTTCGTTTTTAACTTTATTCATTTTAATCGAATTACACAAAACAATTTACGAATTTTGCATATATAATCTATTTGCTACCTTAACGAACTAACTAAACCTACAGATTTCTGGATTCCAGTAACCTTACAAATCTGCTCATCTAATCTATCTAAAACAGTATTTCTTCTACTTCACTTCCACACCAACAATGTAACATTTCTACCGCAGCTATAATTGCTATAACAAACTACGAAAGACTTGTTTCCTACAATTTTAAAATTTCCTCTTCTGCTACTGGTATCCAAAGCTTCCTTCTACTTGTATTCATTTCCTAAAGGGACTGGCATCAGTAGATGGAGCTGGTTCGTAAGCTCCAGATATCCGGGTGACCACTTTTCCTCTTCTGCTTAATCAGTTGTGTTTGTCCGCTCTAATACTCTCCATATATCTTCTCTGGCTCTTCTGGGATTCTCCTTCTTTCTATGGCTTCTGCTCTTCTTTCCGATATCCATAACTGGCGCCTTCTAGTATATTGAAACGTTCCTACATTTCTTTCTTGAAGTATTTTGTCGCGGGTCATATGTTCCTCTAACGCCTTAGCGGATATCTGAGACATATTTTTTAAATTTACGTAATCTCCTGATTCTCTTAAGATGTTCCATAAACATTTTCCTTGAAGTTTCTTTCGACCGTCTTCTACTAGTTCATTATATTTATTGCACTCAAAATTAACATGTTCAGTTACATTGCTCACATAAATCTCAATTCTTCTTTCCTAATCTTTTTAAATATACATTATATGGGCCGTGTCCTGTAACAAAGTGTTTCCTAACTATCAAAGACTCGCGATTACTTGCGGAAACCTACCAAGCATGGTATTCAAGGTTACGAATGCGTAAATACAGTATTGCATGACCTCGCGGAAGTGGTCAGTCGAATCTAAGCAGTTGACAAATTGTCCTGGCACCACTGATGTTCACGAATAAATTTTCAAAATGTATTCAGAGCAAATAAAACATTATCTGGCATGAATTTTCTTGTTTTTCTTCTATTTTTCCTGAAATTCTTGGGGAAGCGGCACTTCGAGCACTTCATTGCACGCTTCGCCACTGATGTGACCCCGTTATCAAAAGCTTGGTAACCTTTGACTTAAATGTGTAAGGAAGCTACGTTGAGGAACACAACTCGAAGGCCATGACTCACTGTTAATACATTCTAGGAGAGTAATCACGTTATACTTGAAGATGCGGGTAACATGAGCTGGGTGATGCGATCGCACCTTACACCCAGGGCACACCTTGCTTCTTTTACAAAAACAGAAGAAAAACAAGATGCGTAGGCGACATCCTGGCACTCCCTGGCACTCTCAGCACTTCAAAGGTACCGAAGCATCACTCTAAGGCCGAGATTATTGAAAGAGGTTGTAAGCTGAACGACTCGATTACGCGCACGATTAAATTTTCATAAGGCTGCCTTACCGTTCCCTTGTGTAACTGTAAACCGTAAGGGATACACAGAATGGTACTACACAAAAAATATAGATTTTTTAAAAACATTGTATGTAAAGTGTAGTTATCTAACAACGGGTAAATTAAAAAGTAGTAAGCCTTTTTAATGATTAGGGTAGGTGCTGGCTATAACAATGATGCCTGATTTCACCAACAGATGTTAAAATCGACGTTAACAAATGTAACGTAACAATTGTCACAGCGGTAACACTAATATTAAATTTATTACATTTCACCTGATTTCTGAAAATGTTAACAAACCTGTGTTAACGCCAAGAGACTTGAAAATATTATAGCTATAGAAGGCTATGGATGAGTCGTATTATTTTCTGAACGTACTGCGATGCGCTTTTGTTTTCATTTTCGTCTACACAAGCTGAAAAATGCCGGATGAACAAAATCATAAATAAAGCCGTGAGACAAATTTCTCATCGATGGAGAAAGAAATGTTAATTGAATTGGTGACGAAGTGTAAGGTTATCGTGGAAAATAAGAGGACGGATGCGGTAAATGTATAAGAGAAAGATGTCACAGGGAAAATATTGGAAACGAAGTTAATTCAAATGCATGTGTCACTACTACAAGTACCAAACAACTTGTCAGTATTACGTAAATTTAAAACGAGGTGCGAAGGACAAGTGACTTCAACGTTTCAAGACGGAAGGTGGACAATGTATTATCCACATAATTCAGTGAATTATAAAATCGCAAGGTTATTAATACTTGAAGCAAAGGCGAGATCGGCATATTCCTTTTGATGCATGTTCTAACCTCTCTTGTACTTCCGCAGTAACCTTCATAGCAACATGTTTCGACAGTCTACACCTCCGTAAAACAATTTCTTCGGATAGCTCCTCAAAATCATTTCTCCTCATAGGCCGTACTCTATTACGAATGCCATTTAGACGGTCTTAAATATAGAAAATCGACATCAACAGCTTAGTTCATGCTCGCCATCTTGACTATTTACACTTTTTAAGGACTTAATATCAGAAATTCGGCTTCTTAGTTTAACAAGAGATTTAATACGAGTGTTACGCTAACACTTGTTGGTGAAATGCAATTTTTGCTTTAACTATTGCTAAACCTGTGTTAAATCTTAACATCTGTTGGTGAAATCGTGCATTAATGGTACAATACACTCGCGGAAATTAACAAACCTTCCATTCGTTAATAAAATACGTCTTGATTCACTAGTAATATAAATAACCAATTGCCATGCAGATATCCTAAACATGTGGTCTTTTAACAAAAAATATTGAATTATTTTTGAGAAAATAAAACATATGAAGGATAGCTTTAGTTGTGGGAATTTCTTAAATGTCCCGTATGCCTGTAAAAGCTGAACTTAAATATGAATTTTGATTTTTTAAGTATTTATTGGTTCCTGAGTTATGTTACGTTCACATATAGATGCATACATTTCTCTAACGGCGTTGGTTTTTGATAATTCTAACAAACCCTTAAGTTACAACTTACAACTTTAAAATGTGTCATACTTAAGGAATATTTTTATAAATAACTACACAATCTGGGAAACTAAAATGTTCCCAGTCAGTTGGTTAGGTATTATTTTTATGATAGGTGAAATAATATTTTTGTTTCTTTCAAAACGTTGAATAGTTTTAGGAGAATGGTGTATAATTTTCCTTACGTTTTATAGTACACATTTTAAAATAATTTTGTTCAGCTTCTAAAACATTATTAACGTTTCACTCCTGAATATTTCAGCTGAAGATATTAACAATAGAGCAAAACTCAAAACCTAAGGGAATTGGATCATACGTTGAAACACATAACCAAGATCTACAAGATACTTAGAACATACGACATCGTAAAAAAACTCTGCACTTAATAACACTACCACAAGAAATTTTACTCACGAATTTAATACAGCGTGGATTCTAAAATGATGCTTAGAATGGCACATCATGTCACAAGTTTAGAATTTTAGATATACGTACTGAAATCAGTCGCTACCTGAACAATCATCGCTACCATCTCACCGTCTAACGATAACATCATTTTCAAGTAATACCAAACAGATAACAAAATGTAAAGAAACATGTGTAGACTTAATAAAGCCTCTACTTCAAAGAATCCTAAAGTCCTAATCCTTCCAGAAAATTCTGAAAGTAAAGACATTTTGCAGAATAAGTAGACTGAATGAATGACACGAATTACATAAGAAACGACACTTCCCAATGTCCCAGCCAAGCAACTGAAATTCCAACAATTGCACTTGACACAAAAATGACAGAGTTTCTAATTACATATCAGACATTTGAAAAAAAATCATTAGAACACATGTTTCTGTATAGACATCAATGGTTTAATGAGTGAGCTAGGAAATGAGCGTAATCCAGACGACTGGCGACTGTTTATAGATTCATAAAAGTTCAGCGTAAAGGCTGTGTTACTTCATAATGGCAACGAACTTCCATCTGTTTCTGTTTTACACTCTTTAGGTTTTAGGCCAAGATTACAAGTGTTTTAAAATATGAGGTTCATTGTTGAAAAATATGTGGTAACCTTAAGGGGAGAAGGTACGTTCTATCTCCGCCATGTTAAATTTGACATTTTCAATGTATCTACCTTTTCTGAAGAACTATGAATAATACGGCAATGATCTTTTTGTCACATATACTTACACTATTGGGCAATAAGACGACATTTTTGTGAGTATATAGCATTAAAGATGTAACTGTGATAACTTTTTTAATAATACTTTTTGGTACACTTGAAAAGAAAAGAAAAATATCAGATTCCTTGATAATGACATCTAAGTGTTGGAAAAAAATGACAGTTTATAGATATGTGTCAGGGAAACAGTCTGTGGAAATTTCATTGCTCTAGGATAAGTAGTTTCAAAGAAAAGGTACATAAGGCTTACAAAAACAGAATTTATGGGAAAATGAGTAAATTTTTACAGAACTCAAAGTCTGTTAAAACATTCCTGCCTCATACTCAGTGTTGTCATGATCTTCTCTACTCCTCTTGCTGTTCCTTCTCTTCTGTCTAGCACTTTTATAGATGTCTTCTGCCTCCATATCAGCCTTGGTAAGAAGATATTGGTACATTTCTTTAAAAACATTTAGAGCTAGAAATACTTTTGTTTGAAACGACACAATCATGTGGAGTTGAATCCGTATAACCTAATTCTTTGATCATCACTAGGTGTTGTACAGTTTTCAAGTCCTTAGTTATTTTCTGTTTTCATTATTTATATTAACCTTTTTCATCCTACCAGGCCCTCCAGACCTTTTTCTGAACACCTTATCAGAGTATCTAGCTATTTTCCTCATTCAATAAAAAAACACACGTTTAGAACCATAGGATGCCAAAATAAAAAAAAAGTGAAAGAGCAAGAAGAAGCAAGTTTGCCAATAGCTGAAAGTGTAAAAAGCAGAAGAAAATATCCCTAAGCATAAAATATCAGAAAAGGTTCTAAGAGGAGCCAGAGAGTGAAAAGGGGGCGTAATCTACTCTGCAGCATGTGATTTAAACCCACTTTTAGGTCCTTTATATAAGTTCCTGGTGCAAAACATATTTATATTCACATAAAACACACTTCAAACTATGAAAATAAGCAAAAGAACAAAAAATGATATTCTCACCATTTTAAAGGTATCTCCTTCCCTTAAAGTAATTGATTTGTTGCTTGGATTACAAGAGGTTTTCACAAAATGTTTTTTTTTGTGTTTTTTGGGACAGCCACACAAAAATATACAAATATAATACAACAGTGGGTCAAACGGCAGAAAAATATCCCGGGGGAGAGAAATGTAAAACAAACACATTGCTCCGGCCTAATAAGATTCTTGTCCCTCCCTTACATATAAAACATGGACTGATGAAAAATTTTGTTAAGGCGCTTAAAAAGGACTGTAGTGGTTTTGCAAATTTGCAAGGCAAGTTTCCACAGTTAACTTACTCAAAATTGAAAGAAGAAATTGGACCTCAAATCCGAAAACTTATGAGGACGAAATGTTGGGAAAAACGTCCAAGATGATGGCATTAGCAGCTTGGAAATTATTTACAAGAGTTTTGTGTGGTTTTCTTGGAAGCAGAAAGGAAAAAACTGTAAAACTTTGGTCCCAAATTTGTTCAAATGCTACAAAAACATGGGTTGTACAATGTCTTTGAAAACTCCAACCAAAACCAGTTAAAATATGGTGTAATTTATGAGAGAATCGATGTTGGCTAGTCGTTTGTTTTAATTGTTGGTATATAACTTACGACAGTTGATCCATACAAGACGCTGCGAGTCGCCGCTTCATGCTTTACCGGGTACCCCGTATGGCTTGCGGGCATCCGAGGTAACAAAGGAGTTAATCCTTACAGCAGCACAAGCTAAATTTCAAATCTCCAAAAGAGCTGTTTGGCTACAAAATTTACACAACTTTAAGAAAATAAAACACCAGGGTGTAAACAAAAAAGCGGTTTGGCATCCTGTACAAATTAAAGAGGAGCAAAAAGCTACCTCAACAAATTTCCTCAACAAAAAATACCACATCATCCTGTAACCATCAAAATTTATCAACCTGCGGTCAGACCCAAAACCTGGGTGGGTACGCAGCAAAACCCTTCTGGCTGTTAACAGCCTGTCAGTATACGACTTGGAACTTGGATCCATACAAATTAAGAAAAATAATGTTTAATACAACTTTATTGAAACAAGAGAAGGTAGCTATACCAGACAAAGTTTTGGAGGAAGCCAAGAGTGTTTTATAATAAATATCATACTTGAAATGTAGACCTAGTGATTGTATTTTATCCATACAGTAGTTAAAGTGAAATTTCATCCATCCTTAATATTAAAGTGTTACTTTAGTAGGTTAATTTATATTATTAAAGTACAACTTTACCAGTAAGTTTTGCATAATAAAGCTTATGCGATGCTCTTTCTTGGGATAGCATATGAAGTTCTCTTTATTCTATACAATTGTTTTAAAACTCGTAAATGTAAGAGTCCGCCTCAGTAGCGTAGATGGTAGCGTGTATGCCTCACGTTCAAGAGGTCCCAAGTTTGAATATCGGTCAGGTTGAGTTACCTGGATAAGGTTTCTCCGGGGTTTTCCCTTATCCTAATAGATGAATGTCGGTAGCTCTAAGCTCCATGGACCCTGGGCCCATTTGAGCATCATTTCATCCATTCCATTCATCGTCCGATATGACTTAAAAAGTTAAAGGACGTAAATTACACACACAAAAAACGTTAAACAGAGAGAAAATTTTACCACAGAAAAATATAGAACTCACACACAAGTATGCCGAATAGCATTTTTTGTGCAGTAAACCATTTCCGAAGTATTCTTTGTTGTGATTTTAACTTTAAAATACTTCATACTTTTGCATGTTCGAGAGAGTTTTCGTCTGTTAACACGGTTGAATTAGTGCAAAATGCGTGCAGAGCATCGCTCGTAGGGCAAAGTATCCCTTGGAGCTTGGAGAATGACCCTGGGAACTGAGGGATGAGGGGGTCAATAACGTTTCGAGCTTGCATGCATCGATCGCTCGCAACCCCTGAAACCCCCGGGGGATCCTCTAAAGGAAAGTCTGTTCAGTAAACACCTGAAGGACGGGTCCATGATTCATCAAGGCTATGAAGACACACTTCAGCAGAAATGACCAACTGTAACTATTGCAATCTGTAGGAAAGCTTCGTCGTTTTGATATCTGAAGAACCATAAAACTTAAGAGCATCACGACAGTTTTAAAAGCCTTTGTTGGAAATAAAAGCACCTCGACCTGTTTTTCGGAAGCTTGCATTAAATGTAGACCCACCTGGTCAGAATTACTCCTAACACCGCCCACCTGAAAAAGCAAATGCCAAAGAGAAGCGCAATAAATTATTCCAGCATGTCCAAGGCTGGACCAAAACTTGTATTCTCGCTATCTCCAACAACTGAACCTGGCCATCTGTCTAGAATTTCAATACGATAAAATGAATACCTCATTCATCCTTACAGAGAATACCATTTTTGCATATTCAGACATGGCTACACAGAACATATGTAAATACTTGGGAAGGGTACTCGATACTTGCGATACGTCGATACCCACGATACTTGCATAGTAGCGACTTCAGTAAATTCGCTCGACACCTTTTCGATACTTTGGTGGTGACTCTGTAATTTTTATTTTGTTTTATAATCACAAAATATTGTTGCCACAAGTAGAACATTGCAAAGCTCGAACAATTGCCAAGAATGTGGTAACATTATTGTCACGAAGGTATTGTTGTGTTGCCGCGACAAAGGGAGTCTGGGCAGGAGAGCTAGACGCTTGCCAAGAAAAAGAAAGAGGCAGACAGAGACTCCAGATTTTTCTGTCTTTTTCTTGCCGCCGCGAATTTTCTCGGCAGGTCTACGGCATTCTAGAAAAAATGACTGGAGATATAAATACCGGCAAAGTGTTAGAAGCAGCAGTGTGTGTGATGGTTATTGCGACAGCGGACGTTTGAAGTGTACCGCAGTGATTTCTTTTATTTGTTTACTTGCAGCGGAGCATCGAGTCGACCTTGAAGACTGCCGGCCCTCGTAGCCATGGTCACTAAAGCGTATGTCTCTAGCGTTCCGCCGCGTAGAGGGTCGCGGGTTCGAGTCCCGCCTTGGGCATGGGTGTTTATGTGTATAGTGAACATTTGTGAAACTAGGAAAACAGATAAGAAAATAAACGGAAATAATGAAAAATCGGTTAAATAAGAAAAAGAGGAAAATATATATCTATATACATAGATATATTTTTATATATAAAAAGAGAGCTGACTTTCAGTTTCACGTCATTTTACTGCAATAAAGAGTTCTAAATTTCTGCAAATCAGACTTTTGATTTTACGTAACCTTCGCAGTCACATTATGCAAGAAAATAATCGTGTGTCAAATTCTTTGCCAGTTACCAGTTCCCAAGAAGAAATAACTGCATAACTCAACGGCCATTAGTCACCTCATCTTTCTAGTGCACTGGATTACTGGAGAACAAATTCAAAATTTCTAGAACTTAAAAAAATAGCCGCTGAATGTTTATATATTCCACCTGCAACAGTTTTCTCTGAAAGACTATTAAGCATAGCACCTGTCGAATTCCACATAACCACTTTTATTCCCTAGATAAGGTATGCTCTTAAGGATTTGGTGTTAATCTTTATGTTTAAGTACCTATTCTTTCTCCTAACCAAATAAAAAAATCACAAAATACTTCTATAGATACCCACTAGCTTTGAAAGCTTACGATTACACAAACTTCACCAAAAATTCAAAGTAGCAAATACGAGTACTGCCCTTCCATTATAATATCAGTTCTTAATATTGTTCTTAACCACAGTCCACAGTTTATACATAATTTAATAAAAATGCATTGCATATGGACAATTCGCAGATGATGTAGCTATCCTTAGCAAAGGACCTGATATTGCAGATGCTGGTGAACTACAATCTTTCACGGATAAAGTTGACGAATGGTGCAAAAAGTGGAGAGTAAAGATGAATCCACAAAAATCCAATTCAGCTATAATAGAAATACTACAAATACTGAAATAAGCTTTCCCAGCGAGGTAGTGCCACAGTGTGATACAGTTATATATCTTGGTTTAAGCCTCGATTAAAAATTAACCTGGAACGCACACATCACTCATCTTATCGTTAAACTTAGACAGAAAATCCATCAACTTAAATTTCTAATATTCTAGTACTTCTTTGCCCTTATGTTCAAAAAGACTTATGTACTTCTCACTAATCAGACTTATTTGGGTATATGGTTCTTCAGTTTGGGGTTCAGCATCCAAAACGCAAATCAACACAATACAGACTTTACAAAATCGGGTTCGGCGCCTAATAGCGAATGAACCTTGGTATATTCGCAATTCAACATTACATAAAGACCTGCTTACTCCACAACAATAGAAGACACTCTTCAGTGCTGCTACACATGCCGCTTCACATCGTTTGGTGAACATGAAAATGCAATTGTGGAACAGTTTTCTCAGCATATGCCACAAGAATGAGCACGGAGAAGATTGAAGCGATCACAGATTTACTAATTGGAAATGATCTCAAAACAGTTTAAATGAGGACAGTCACCGGACTGCAACCTCAATACACGTTTACTATTCTTTTGAATAATTTTATCTTTGTTATCTAAACTAAAAATACTTTGACTAGGCATAGAAAGTTTTCAATAAATTAAAAAGAGAGGACTTAAGATCTGCAGAGACCAGTTGTCAAACCTAACCTCATTCCATCGTCTCTACGTACGCCCATAAAAATGAAATTAACAGTGATTCGGGCTCATGCATCGACTGGACCCAAGACAAGCAAAACTCCTAACTTATGCTTGCAGGTGCTGCAGTCAGAAACGAATTGATTTTATTTCTTCCAAGTCAGCAAACACTAGAATTGGCCAAAGAGCACGTAGTAACGGAAAACACATCTAAACTGAAACAGCTGCGTTCTCTCGAGTTCTGTGTTGGCCCGGAAGAAGTGAGGCCCATGTTTTCTTCCTACAGTTTACACATTTTCACACAATCCGCTTTGAGTTACAGCATTAATCATCAAACTATTGACTAACCGCCTCTTAAATTAAAATAAGTCCTGCCATTAATTACAGTTAATGAATTGGCAGCATTGCGTTACCAGAACTCTGGAGCTGTGACGGACAAGTTCATAAAGAATGTTTTTACGAAGTGAATATACCACCTTAGCGCGTTCCTTTCAGAATACGATTAAAAATAAAATAAAATCTGCATATCTAATAGCCCGGTTTCTGGAATCTATACCAGGCCTTATTATGCAAACTTCATTTTTAACTTTATTAACTTCTAAATCAGATTTCACAAAACAATTTACAAATTTTGCAGATATAATCTACTTTCTACTTTAATGAACTAACTAACTAACTAACTAACTAAAGCTACAGATTACTGCATTCCATTAACCTTAAAAATCTATTCTAATCTATCTAAACCAGTCTTTTTCTTCTTTACTTCTACACCAGTAATATAAATCAAATCTACATTCCTACTACAGCTTTAATTATTATAACAAGCTACGAAAGATTGTTACCTACAACTTTAAAATTTCCTTTTCTGCAACTCCTTTTCTGCAACTGGTATCCAAAGCTTCCTCCTACTGGTATCCATCTCCTAAAGGAACTGGCATCAGTAGATGGAGATGGTTCGTCAGTTCCAGACATCCGGGATATGATTCCGAATGTAACTACTATATCATAATTATGAACATTTTCAAATCATATCTATTTCTGAAATCTACCAGGAACCATTCTTTCAACATGCTGGAGCCAGTCTTGTTTATAATATCTAATTTCATCCACCACATTTTCAACATTTACTTTTTCCCTAATGCAAGAAGTCCTTTTATTTATCAATTTCTGTAAGATCAAAAGCACATTTGGCTTCTTCTTGTTCTCTGCTATTTAATATCCAAATTTCACTTAGAAATCTAACTAGGATTTTGATGTAATGTTGTAAATTTTAAAGTTGTACTTTTTCACATCTGTCTTCCGAACTTACGTTTAATTAATCCATTTATTCGATTATATCTCTTAATTTTAATCTGCCTCTCTGATTTTCATTCGGAAATTAAAGGTTTGGTTGGCTACTTGGTCATTTCACTGTTTTCACGAATTAAATTTTTTAACCTATACTGTATGATTTTATTAGTGTTTTTGTTTAAGGACTACTGTTTAGTAGTATTGTTTAAGCCGCTAGTTATAATTTATCTGACGTGACTATTGTATTTTGTAATATTTGATTCTGGTTTAGTTTTATTTCTGATAATTCTGTTAAATACATATTGAAGAACATTATAAGTGGTTTTGAGGGTAAGTGCTCCATTTATGCAACTGAAGAACCGGAGGTCTAGTATAGGGAGAGAAAACCACGCACAAAATGTTATTTACGATAGCAGTGAAATATGTTTATAATATATGATGGTGTAGTAAATCCAGCAACTAATACTGTGCCCTCCTATAATAATCACTGTAATTTAGGAGCTTTAAAGCATACATAGCCTTGACGTGATGGTCCCTGATCATCTAGTCAAGGTACTACGGTAAGATGGAGTTGCAGTCCAGGAGAACTTAAATGTTCCAACGTGGAGTCAATATCAATTACTTTTGTGATATGTATACAGATGGCATATTCATGCACAGCTTTATCTACCACAAAATGTTTATATACTTGATAACAATATATGAATAAGATTCTAATATGCTTTGAACATGTAACTGTACTTTGCGTATAAGTTACAATGGGCTAAAAATCATTGCAAAGATTACGTACTAGAACACTCTATTTATAAACAAACGTATTTCCGAAGAAAGATTGTGTTCCTTGAGAGGCTATGGAGTAGAAAATAGTTGCTAATTCACAGAAAATTTATGTAAAATAATGCAAATGTCCCGGAAACTTCATTCCAAGCAATATGACACAGACGGTAATAATTTAGGAAATAAAACTCAACAAAATGAAACAATCGAATCCGCTATATACACAAACACCACCAAAGTCAAAATACAGTTCAACCTCTCTAAAACGGAATGCGATCGTTCTGGCATTTATTTTCCGTTTATAAGCTTTCCGTCTTACAGAGGGTTGTATATGACTACACAGAGACATTACGAAACAGTCGTACAAGTTTATAGTAAAGAAATAAATAGAATTAAATGTAAATAATATTAATAGGCTGATATGTATTGTGTACTGTATTTTTAACTTACAATTACTGTAGTTTATCCCCTATTTCTCTATTTTCAATCAGCAACTGTGTGCATATCAATATCATTTCCTTCACCACACACAGCATTCAAAAAATTGTTAAGGTGATGTTTGAAACTCTAGAGACATCCATTGGAAGCTCTGAAATTGTCTTTCCCTTTCTTGCTGTCCCTAATGCTTGAGTCTGAAGCAATGGTCCAGAAATGGGAATTCTCTTAGCACGTACTAATAAACCACTCGAACACAGCACAATTTAGCTCGTTAAACTCTAGATTTTATGATGCATTTCACATGCCCTGCTGTTCCCTTTAACCATTCGTGTATGTATGTATATATATATGTGTATATATATATATATATATATATATATATATATATATATATATATATATATATTCAAAATCTCATAAATCTGAGTTTTCCACACTTTAAATAACATAGTTAATTATTTACCTGGGCATCTGTTCTTTTCGTATTCTCTAATAACTGTATCTTTTTCCTCTAGTGATAATGTCTTATGTTTAAAATTCATTTTTTCAGAATTTATGTATATACAAACTATGTTTTTAGAAATTACCAAAGTTCACAGTTTTGTTCCACTCGTACTTGATCACTTGTAATAACGAAACTGAGAATGAACACTCTGCGAAACAGTTTTACCCTTACCATGTGCGTTGGAAGAGAGTTGAGAGAGCTAATGGTTTGTTTTGCATTTTCCTCGAAGGATTTTATGATTCATGGAACTTCAGTACAAGTGCAGTTGTCCTCAAAATTATTGCACTTTTTAAAATACGTATCTTATAACCCATTAAACATACAGTGATCCGTTTTAATCAGGTTATTTATTCAAAATGTTTTAAAAAATGTTTCCGTTTCCGCGTTAGGCAGTTTTCCGACTTAGAGTATAATTTTATATGGGAAATACCTCCTTTCCAAAATTTATTTTCCGTTTTTCCAGATTTCCGGCATATAAGTGGTCCGTTTTAGGCAGGTTTTACTGTATGTTAACAATCTTCATGTATTAAAGTTTTGCTTTATTTTGTTTGAGATGGTTAATAGGATATGTTAAATAACCTAAAAGAGGGAACATGCTAAACTTAAATGGAATTCAATTAAAGGATATTTTACAATTTACAACTGAGAAGATAATGTTCCTCTATGATTACTTTAATGCCTGGCAGTGGAAAACAACTTCAACAACTTCAAGTTATTCTGCTGTACATGCTAAGACTGTCTGTACAGAAGTTTCAAGGATCATTCATTGTAACTTTCTAAAAATACACCCGAGCAAACCGACCCACTACCGCTAGAGGGTACACTATTCAGCATTTCCAGGACTTGGAAGACTGTCGGAAGGAGGAGGACGTCAGATGTTCAGCCCATGCCTAACATCGTTTTGCCTGAATATCACAGTACTGTTCATGCGCTATTAGGTATAGCCGTGGTTGTACACAATTAAAAATATAAGGAGTAAAGAGCTTCATAAAAATTTTGTAAACCATTGTAGAATATTATGATAGAAGAAGGGAGACGTAAGTGAAATTGGTTAATTGTCATTCGAATTTTAAAAGCTACACGAACAATGTTGCATAAACTGTCATTTTGTAATATTTCTTGCAACAATTCTGGAGAAGCATCTCTGATATAAAGAAATACATTTTATTCCCCAATAGAACTGGAGATAAGTGCAAAGACCATTTCTTGAAGCCTTTTGCCCAATCCATCCATACTCCATAGTGAAATTTCTTTAATAAAAATTGACTTGAAGCAGTATGTAGAAAAGTAAGGATATTTGTGCATGAGCTTAGGAATAAAGACTAATTCACAACATATCGTAAATGTGATGTATAACTAGAGCAAAAATCACAGTTTGGTGATTCCAGGAATGGAAATATGCTTATCCATAGAATTCGTTATATCGGTTACGCTCATTGGGATGGCGTTTATTTCTAACAATTTTTCACCTGTATTTAATACAGTCTAAGGGTATATTCACAATGAGCATTACGCTTTAATACTACGACGTAAAATTTAGGTATAAACTTAGTGTGATATATTATCATTCACTTCACAAATACAAACTTGTCGATTGCAATAAAGCGTTAAGCAGTTATGCATTAGGTAAATTTAAAACGAGGAGCGAAGGACAGAAGTGACAAGTGACTTGAACGTTTCAAGACGGGAGGTGGACAGTGTATGTTCCACATAATTCAGTGAATTATAAAATCGCAATGTTATTAATACTTGAAGCAATGGCGAGATCGGCATATTCCTTTCGATGTATGTACTAACCTCTCTTGTACTTCCGCAGTAATCTTCATAGCAACTTGTTTCGACAGTCTATACCTCCGTAGAAAATGTTCTTCTGATAGCTCCTCAAAATCATTTCTCCTCATAGGCCGTACTCTATTACGAATGCCATTTAGACGTCTTAAATATAGCAAATCGACATCAACAGCTGAGTTCATGCTCGCCATTTTGACTATTTACAATTGTTAAGGACTTAACAACATAAATTTGACTTGTTTAACAAGAGATTTAACACGAGTGTTAACCTAACACTTGTTGGTGAAATGCAATTTTTGTTATAACTATTGCTAAACTCGTGTTAAGTCTTAACATCTGTTGGTGAAATCGGGCATTAGTCCAGTAAATACATAAATAACATTGCTTCTTATTTATGTTGTCATATGTCTTTACTCCATTAAGCCTCTTAGTGTTTATTAATTCCTTTAAGTTTCTCGTCTGACTAGGTTCTTCTGTTTTACTCTCAATTTAACCAGAAAACTGAGCCATTCATTCAAAGCTTTCATTATGCAAAAACGAAAAAATAGTTATCTTATTCATGAGGGTATCTTTGCGAAATTCATTACGTAATAATAATTTACAGTATACAAAATTAAACCTAGAACCACCTTAGTGTGTGCTTTCACATTACTTTGGAACCAACACCCTCCTTAATGGCAGATGGTATACACAAGTGTAAATTGAAAAGTCTACGAAAAGAGAGAAATGTTTATTGCTGAAGAGGTACTAATGGATATTCAGAGTGCTGTGAATTCATTGGTCAATAATAGGTCTGGTGTTCTGTGTGATAAAGAGTACAGGTTTCAGGAATGAAATAAAAAGATTATGGTACCTAATGTATTGAAACGTTTTGGTCCACTGCGTGATTAAAACCAGTATTTGGGTTGCTAGGAACCTAATAAACAATAGTTTATATGGCAGTGCTGGATAAAAGCTTTTAGACAAGCGTATTTAACGGTACCCAAAGGGATACAATTATCCGTTGACAATGAGTGGTATAAAAACATAACATCAGATTTCTAATTTCCTGACACATATTAAGTCTTGTATTGTTGATGTGTTGGCGGACAGATTTAATACACTAATTACGGAATCCGAATAACCAGCCGAAATTTTACAACAGCGGAGAGGGTAGCGTAAGACTTGCTACCAAGGAAATAGCATATACCTAACTGGTTCTTTCAACCGTGCAAAGAAACAAACCTGCAAACTAATTATAGGGAACATAACAAATCATCAATTACTACTTCTTCCGGCCAAACAATTCAAATTACAACACTTTTACAGTCAACGTTGTCTATCAATACGACAGTCGGTAAGTCCCGAACCTCACCTCTTTTACTAAAGAATCATGTAGGGAAGCCTTTCGTCAGCAAAAAATAATGACGCTGACAAGCCTGTACATCTACAAAACAATTTTATATATGATAAAATACATCCCATTGCAAACAAATTCGGATATTCATAACCAAACACAAGAAACAAGAATAATTTCGCTACTATGATGTATAGACTCCACCTGTGTGACAAGTTGCCTAGTAACATGGGAGCCAAGCTATATAAAAAACTCCCAGCAGAAGTTAAAGTGTCTAGTAACTTAACAAAATTCAAATTTTTCTTGAAATCATATTTAATTAATAATGTTTTTTATTCACTTGATGAATTTCTAAACTAAGACTACAACTTCAGAATTTATTGTTTGAGTGCTAGTTTCTTATTTTACAATACTTATGACTAAAATCTAGACATTGTATTGGGTGTACAAGACATTATACATTTAAAATAACACCACCTAAGTTTTAGTTTCTTCTAATATCTGTGTATATATTATATATATATATCAAAATATCCAGCAACTTTAATTGTATATAATTGACGACTTGCCTGTTTTCAACAATGCTTGTAAAACATAAGGTGATAATAAAGTATTATTATTATTATTATTATTATTATTATTATTATTATTATTATTATTATTATTATTATTATTATTATTATTATTATTATTATTATTATTATTATTATTATTATTATTATTATTATTATTGTAACGGGAGCTCTGAAACACCCTGTGAGCAGCTGGCAACGGAAGACAGGGGAGGCTCGGTTAGCCACGCCCTTCCCTCGTTTGTCTTATAGTGGTGACAGCCAGTGGTCGGAAAGAAACATAATTGTGCGTCTGTTTTCCTTCCACCTGGTTCTCGATCTTTCTGTTACTAGAACAATCGTGCAAACACCAGAAACCGGCGGTATTCCTATAAAGAGGGTTACAGACAGACGGAGTGAGTTAGTCAGTTGTTGTGCTGTGTTGAGTTGGTCAATCAGTTGGTTAGTGAGTGTGAGCGAGAAGACAGTCGCAGTTCTTGGTGTAAGAGTTAGTCAGTGACGTGTTAATGAACGAAAGGATTGTGCAACGGGAGACTGTACGAACTGTGTATGAGTATCGGAGTTTATGTAATCGCGAGTACAAGGAAATTGTAACGGACGTACGGGTAAATTGTAATTGTGTGCAGCAAGTAATTCTGTGTAATTGGCAAGTGTTTAACTGTAAGACGGTGGAAATAAAGAACATTGTTGAGTGGTGTAATTGGACTTTTCATTTCACGAACCCACAAAGTCACATTATTATTATTATTATTATTATTATTATTATTATTATTATTATTATTATTATTATTATTATTATTATTATTATTATTATTATTATTATTATTATTATTATTATTATTATTATTATTATTATTATTATTATTATTATTATTATTATTATTATTATTATTATTATTATTATTATTATTATTATTATTATTATTATTATTATTATTATTATTATTATTATTATTATTATTATTATTATTATTATTATTATTATTATTATTATTATTATTATTATTATTATTATTATTATTATTATTATTATTATTATTATTATTATTATTATTATTATTATTATTATTATTATTATTATTATTATTATTATTATTATTATTATTATTATTATTATTATTATTATTATTATTATTATTATTATTATTATTATTATTATTATTATTATTATTATTGTTATTATTATTATTATTATTATTATTATTATTATTATTAGTGTGTATGGATTTATTAAAGCAAGTTAGTATACATATAGCTGTGTTCTTAAACTGTATAAATTCATATGACGTGGTTCTTTTGTGTATTTAACACTATATTGAACTGAAAATAAACAAACAAACAAATAAATAAATAAATAAATGGCGCCACTGGGCCAGTTTGACAGATAGCATCATATAGTTTAAATCTAGACTAGCTTGTATCCATAGTTACAGGTCAATAGCCTACTTATTATGTGATTCAAATGGGAAGAGTTCTCGCCTGTAGCGAATCAGATGCGTTAGACCCTTCACCATTGCCACTTCGTTATCCCCACTCTTTTTATACTTCCCTCTCTCTCGCACACTTGCGAGTGGTCGTGGCGCTAGGCGTAAGGGACGCAAACTAAATTTTCCAAAGTTTTAAAGTAATGTAGTTGTTGAAATCACAATTGCAACATCAATATTCGTATATTACGCAAATGTTTTAAATGTTTAATTTAAAATTAATTATAGCTTACGAACAACTTATTTTTCTAATCCAACGAAAATACCAGCGGTGCATCCATATAGCTGTGAATGTTACGTTAAGAGACAATTCGTAATTGTCTTTGTCTTCAACGTCTGAGTACTGCAAATTTATGATGATAGGTTACAAAATCTCCTTACGTGCTATTTCTTTCCAGCAGTCATCTTCTAGTTTATCGATGTCTCACGCAGTTTTCCCAGACTTGTTGTATTCCTTGTCAATTTCTTTGTGAATAAGTCGTTCAACGTCAGTCAGTTTAAAAATATTATTTCTGTTTGCAACATAATTTGAGCCCACATTAACTAAATTGGATTGCTCTAGCAGTAGTAGGGGGGTGTGGATCGTATCTCATTGATCCAGCTGATACACTTATTCATGGAAGAGTATTGAATAATGCAGCTTTGAACTCTCTAGAATAAATAGAGATTACGTACTACTCATTAAAAAATATGCGACCAGACACGTTCTGCCAGACTAGCAAGAAGTGTATCGTTTCCTCTCACCGAATTTAACAAACACCTTGGCTTATTCAAAGTACATATTTCTTTCACCATGCCATGTCAAATGTTTACGTTTCAGCTCTGGGTAATTTCAAATATACGTTCACGCATACATGGCAACCAATAATGATATTTATTACAGTCTTACGTCGTAATGCATTGTTATAATATAATGGTATCTACTTTATTTGTATTGGGAAAACTATTAGAGCTAAAAATATGGAGTTTTCATAGTTATGTTAGATACATTACTCTCTATATTCCAGTTGGATCAGTTTTGGCAAAACCTGAACTTTTGTCTTAGCCCGAATAGTATTTAATACAGATTGATTAGGTTGGCGCTCGTCAGACACCACTTAGCGGGAATACAATACAACACCGCAGGACTCCGATTGGTTGCTCACAAGGACAAACACCTTCCCATTTGAAACACATAATAGTTTTCGAATGACAGCTTTTTAAACAAGACAGGTGTAAAGGTTTCATGAAGATGGTGCATCTGGAAAAACGAGCAGTGATAAAATGCTTTAATTTGAAAGGCTTGACGCCCAAAGAAATCAAGGAGGAAATGGACAGTACATTGAAAGACTCTGTCCCTTCATATACAATAATCAAAAGGTGGGTTATAGAGTTTAAAATGGGACGTACGAGCACTAGTGATGAGCCACTCTCTGGACGCCTTGTCACAACTCCAGAGATCATTGAAAAATTTCATCGTTTAGTACTGGAAGACTGCAGATTAAAGTTGTTTGAGATAGCAGAGGCTGTAAACATATCAAAAGAACGTGCAGGTAATATTTTAATTACTTTTTGGGCTTTCACAAGGTTTGTTGATACCTGATCAAAAGTTGCAAAGAAAAAAAAAAGAAAAAAAAAGCTGTCTGTTAAGAATCTGCAGTTCTACTGTAAAAATTGCAGTGAATTTTTGAGACGGCTTATTACCACGGATGAAACTTGCATACATACATCATCACACTCCAGGAAGCAAATCACAGTCAAGACAGTGGCCTGCGCCAGGTGAACCAACTCCAAAAAAGGCAAAGTTAATTTTGTTAGCTAACAAGGTTATGGATATTAATTGTTCTTTCACACTGGCCGTGTGTAGGCTAAATTGTGGAAACGTAGAGTCAGACTGAATTTTTCAGTGTGAAAGAACAATTAATTTCCATTAATTGACCTAATAGTGGTTAACTATAAAGCCCGGGCCTTAAAGTACTTACAATAGTTGTCTCATGTGTTTATGAGAACTCCTAAGTGGTTTACCGGGAAAATACGAGTCAGTTGGAGAATTTAATGTCATATCGGCACGTTGGCCATAGTAGCACAATGGTAGTGCGGCTGGACGGAAACCAGAAGATCCGTGGTTCATATCCCGGCTATGGCATTGAATTTCTCAGTTTGACTCTACGTTTCCACAAGGTTATGGATAGTGTTTTCTGGGATGCACGGGGAACAACTTTTATTAATTTCTTCGAAAATGGTAAAAGTATCACTGGTGATCACTACACAAGCTTACTGCAACGTTTGAGTGATGAGGTGAAAAGAAAAAGACCTCATTTGGCAAAGAAAAGATCTTGTTTCTTCACGACAATGCTTCGGCCCATCGTTCAGTCATTGCAATGGGAAACATGTACGAATTAAAGTTCGAATTGCTTGAATATCCACGATATTCGCCAGATCTAGCACTCAGTGACTAGACTCATTTGAACATCATTTAATCCATTCTATTCATCGTCCGATATGACTTAACGTTGGAGGACGTAAATAACAAAAACAAGACAAACAAACAAAAACAAAACTCAGTGACTATACCACATATTCCGAACCTCAAAAAATTTCTTGGAGGACAAAGATTTCACATCAACGAGGACGTCATTGATGCGGTAAACAGCTATTTTGAGGACCATGATAAATCGCACTACATAGATGCTTTAATTAAATTAGAACACCGATATGACAAATGTATTAGCTTTTCTGGAGATTATGTTGAGAAAGAAATACATTTCTTTTTGGGGACGGGGGGGGGGGGTAGAGGCCTGAGACTTATCGGCCGACCCTCGTATTATACGGTTATTTCAAGTTAAACAAGCTAGAACGTTAACCTTTTTTCCAACGCTTTGTTCCTTTCATAGCCTTCTCTGTGTTTGCTACCTTTTCTCTAACTCGTCATGTTGTCAGCACTGGAGCTAAAAAGTGGCGACCATTACGACCGCGCTGAGCATCACAGAAAAAAGCAGGTAAAACGAGTATAATTCATAATCCGTAATTTGTCTATAAATATTAACGACTGTGTTACAAATAGTTTATGGCGCACATGAGCAAAGCAGTTTTATTATGTTCGCAGAGTGTAATCTCGTTTTTATCTCTGGTATTTTATAAGCATAAAGCCTGGTACACTTAAGGCAAAATCCGCAAAAAGAGATAAAATTGAATTTTTTGCTTTATAGAGCATGTAGGTGTATTCTGTACTTTTATTTGGTACCTTTGCTTTACTAATATCGGCAATATTTGACACGCTGTGCAGCTCTTGAACCTACTTTAATGTACATACCGATATTTCATACATTTTACCACTTTTATTTTATTTTACTTATTACTAATATTATTGTGACTTTGTGGGTTCGTGAAATGAAAAGTCCAATTACACCACTCAAAAATGTTCTTTATTTTCACCGACTTACAGTTAAACTCTTGCCAATTACACAGAATTACGTAATGCACACAATTACGATTCACCAGTTCGTCCGTTACAATTTCACTTGCACTCGTAATTACGTACAATCTTCCGATGCTCTCACACAGTCTTCTCGTCGTACACTAGCACTGCATCCTTACACCAAGAACTGACTGACTCACCAACTCGACGTGCTGCTTATATAGGGCCAGCGGGTCGATCGGAAGGTTCCAGATTAGAGGAAATATCCCGTAATTTCGAGAACACAGGTGGAACAGAAACAGACGGCGCCACGATGTTTTTTGTCCCAGCCATCCCTTCTTAACGCTATAAGACAAACGAGGGGGCGGGGCGAACACCGACCCGTCTGCTGCTCGCCCAGTCTATAGGGTGTTCCGACGCTCGGGTGACATTATTATTTGTATTTAACTTCACTTAAAATGCTGCAAGTGTCAGATAGGCTTACCTTAACTTATACTTCTCAGCTAAACTTCAATAATAATTGGTTAAGGAATTCACAGCTATATTTCAAAATGTTGTAATTGCATTATTTTATTAAATATGTTTATAATCTGATATCGATAAAATTAAAACATATCAAACTGAAAAAGAGATACTTTTCCTGCACATAGATTCATTTGAATAAAAAACACCTCTAATTGGGCATTTATTATAGGTAACTAACTGTCTATTTAAAAAACAATCCTTATTGGATATACAAAATAATTTGTAATATGAATCATTATTAATTAATTTAATCCAGAACAAAATCATTAATATATTTGAAACAAATATGTGCATTTGAATGACAATGATCATTATATTTTGGATGGGACTTCGATGTTGTTTATAAGTCGATATTCAATATATCAAAGTATATCTTATACTTTGAGATAAATCTTCGAGGCTTTATCGATACTTAAAATTTAGGTTTTGTATTACTGAAAGTTGAAAGTCTCTCACACCGATCTTGCTCCACTGCCCCATTAAGCTTTCAGAACTCAGAAGCTCAGGTTTCAATGAAATCAAATCTACCTAAAGAGCAGAAAGGACCAAGATAATCTATACCCCGTTACGAATTAGTCATTTGAAATTGTGACATGAGCACCTCCTAAATAAAGTCAAGCCACTTTGTGTAACTATTGTAGTGTAATATTTACAACAAAACACATATTTGAATAGAAATATTTAGAACCTTACAGACAAAAATGGAAGGATTCTTCACAACAAAAGGAAGAACTGAACAATTCCACATCTGTTTTCAACACTATTCAATTTATACAAACTGTCGCCGATCGCATTGTTGGTTGGTGCCGTGGCCGCAAGCCAGTGCCGGTCACGCGTGGGCAGAAAAGAAAGAGACAGATACTGATGCGCGCGCTGGACGATTGCCGAGAGGGAGAGAAACAGAGAGAAAAGGCAGAGATAGTCTGGAATTTGCCGCTGCCTTCCTGATTGTTACCGAACGATCCACTAGATTCTAGAAAAGGACTGGAGCTATAAAAGCCGACAAAGTGTTAGTTTGCTAGTGAGTTGTTAATGGAGTTGCGTGCTGAGCTTTTATTGTGTGTGTGCAGCTATGTGAAGTGTTTGTTTAGTGTGGTGAGGCAACGAGAGACCTTCAAGACTGCGTGTTGTGTATATCACGTCATTTTTAAAGCCTATAAGGGGTGTAGAAAATGTCTTTTTACTGAAATAAAGAGCATTTTAAATTTCTGCAAACTGGACCTTTAATCCTGTGAACCCAGAAACTCACAATACCATTAAACTACCAATGTCATTGTGAGTTTCACAATGTATATTGTGGCTTTGTGGGTTCGTAGAATTAAAAGTCCAATTTGCTGAAATTCTAAATGTTCTTTATTTTCGTAGAAATACACTGTTCAATTCTCACGTAACAACATTACGTCACATACACACAGTCTACCAAGGTCGATGACAATAACAATCAGCTCTCGTTACAACAACACTCTCCAGCTGTTTACTGCTTACACTCTCGCGACTGACTCTTGGCGAGTCGACGCCTTCTTAAATACCTCATTGATAAATTCGAGACTCTTCCAGAAAAATAAAGAAACCGAATAATCTATCATTTTCCAGAAGCGTAACTTAATCTATGCTGGCAAATCCTTTATCTCAGCTATCTTTATTTGCCGGCTCTTTGTGTCTGTTTAGTTAATGCATGTGCAGTTCCGAATCAAAGGAACCAGAGCCGCCCGCCCACTAATGACCGTCATAAATCTATCTCCACACTTCAGAAATGGAACACTGTCGTTGAGGACCAATAGCAACCCTGATTTTCTCGAAGTGACAGACGCATGTCTACTCCACGGGAGTCTCAGTTGCCAAAGTTCCAACTTCTAGTTGATCTGTTTCATTACGTGAAGAAATTCGTTGTGTGTCACAATGTGGAGACCGTAGTAGGGAAATGCAGTGGTAAATGCAAATGAAGTAGAGATAACTTTCAGTCACGTGAAAATAATCAAAGTGAAGACAGTGTGAATAACTGGGCCGAATTATATTACTGGAAAAGCCTAAAAAAATAACAAAGTTATAACGGGAAGTGTTTCTAAGCAAATCCAAGTGCCTGTTTTGAACACCTATAAATATGTGCTGACAATCTTGGTAAGAGGTCATGCAATGAACCTGATGATAAATGCTGGGTATTCACAGAAATAGAGTGAGAAATATTGTGACAAAAGGAATACCAAAGACGCCGATCAAGTGTGAAAACAAAAGGAAACGTTTCTCTAAAGTAGATAATTTCACGTGCGATTTAATTCGTCGAGAAATTTATAGATTCTATGCAAAAAGGAGAGCGCCCACCTTAGACGAATTGGTTGCACATTTGCAAGAAATTTGTAGTTTTCCTTATGGGCACTGCACTTTGCGCGGTCTCCTAAAGGAGCTGGGTTTCACATACTGCACTTTGAATAAGATAAGGGTTATTATGGAATCCAGTAGACTTGTAGCTTGGCGATATATATTTGTCAAAACTAAGGAAGTTTTGCAGTAATGGACATAAGATAATTTATTTAGACGAAACCTCGTTCGATACCCATGACGTATCGAGAAAGGTGGCAACCTTGCAGAAAGGTCTGGGAGAAGGAGGGTCGGGGGTTGTAAAACGATTATAAGGGTTCGTCAAAGGCAGAAGCCGACGTGCACACGCGTTAAGTAAACAGACTTTACACTAACCGCGCTATCGTAGATAACGGTTTCGCAACACTATATATTTTTAGTTTTCCAATGCCATTTCTTCTTCTTTTTTTTTATTAGTAATTTCCGTCCTCCAACGTTGTCATAGCGGACGATGAATGGAGTGGGTGAAAAGATGCTCAAATGAGTCCAGGGACCGTAGAGCTTAGAGTTACCCGACATTCGCCTTTTAGGATAAGAGAAACCCCCGGAAAAACTTATCTGGGTAACTCACCCTGATCGATATTTTAACTCGGGACCTCTTGAACGTGAGTCAGACACGCTACCAACTACGCTACCAAGGCGGGCTTCCAATGCCAAGATACCCTACTACTACAACTGATTTATTAATTGTTTATCATACTGTATTATCATTATCTGTTATAGTCCATAAGCTGTTTCCAATATTTCTGTATTGAAACAGAATATAAATTTTGTTTTTATATTAACATAATCGTTCATGATCTAGTTGCTCAAGCGACCTAAAATAAATAAAATAAATTTTAAAAAATCTGAGAAAAGAGGTAAACACACGATATTACGCATTTTTATCGTCCTCAAATAGCTGTCTACAGACCGTCTCGGTTCCCTCAAGAGAGAAAGAGGTCTGAGGGAGATTCATTTCGCACCGGAAGTTGTTCCTCTTCTCTTGAGCATCCGTTGTCCTCGACGCCAGTTTACCACACGCCGCTCCTTCATCATAAGCTGTCACTGTCCTTTCTATGCAGACAGCTCGTGCGGTTGTTCACGATCGTAAAACCACTTCAAGGGAATTGATGGTCGAGAAGAGGGGAGAAGAAACAGAACTCTTTTGTTACGTGCATGGATTAACCAATTGGAATTCTTCTTTAACAATTACAGCTGACAGACGATGGAGTGTTACAAACTAAAATGAAGTGCTACTTCAAGATTGCTGCAATCGAAATTTATTGAAATATTCAAACTAATAAAAACATCTTGGAAATATCTGCTGTCACGAAAGGTTATTTGAAATAAACAACATGTTTTACGGAAGTGTCTGATTCTTGTATAAAAAATTCATGGTTATGTTATACAAAAGTGTTAAATATTCACTCAGAATGAAGAGGACTTCTGTAGTTACTCCCAGATAATTGGAGACAAACGTTTATTATATATTTAGGATATCGTCAGATCCATTTTGTATCAAATAAAAATTACGAAAATGTCTCTACATAAAGATTATGCGGTGCTTGGGGACATTTTTGAAAATGTTCTACTAGCAAACTTGATAAATACTAAACCTAAATTATTATTTAAGTTAATGGATGGAAATTAATCATTACTTCACATTATCTGTGTATAGGCTAAGGTTTTGGAAAGAGTCAAATTGAAAAATTCAATACCATCGCTCGGATTTGAACCACGGACCTCCTGGAAATTAATTCTTCTTTCATACTGGCCCTGTGTAGGCTAAATTGTGGAAACGTAGAGTTAGATTGAAAAATTCAATGTCATAGCCTGGATTTGAACCACGGATCTTCTAGTTGCC
Organism: Mantis religiosa; assembly: GCA_030765055.1. Classification (NCBI taxonomy): domain Eukaryota; kingdom Metazoa; phylum Arthropoda; class Insecta; order Mantodea; family Mantidae; genus Mantis; species Mantis religiosa. Next base: position 96,119,470 of record CM060959.1, read on the forward strand.
ATCCAGCCGCTCTAACCATTTGAGCTACTATGACCAACGTGCCGATATAACAATCCCCAACTGACTCGTACTTTTCCCGGTAAACCACTTAGGAGTTCTCATAAACACATGAGACAACTACCTTAATGGCGACTTACAACGTGTAAGTACTTTAAGGCCCGGGCTTTATAGTTAACCACTATTAGGTCAATTAATGGAAATTAAGTGTTCTTTCACACTGGCCGTGGTTCAAATACCGTCTGTGGCATTGAATTTTTCAGTCTGACTCTACGTTTCAACGGATCTCCTGGTTTCCGTCCAGTCGCTCTTACCCATTGAGCTACCATGGTTGTCTATCCAAAACTGAAACTATATATCACCTTTTGGGTTCAAATTAGGGATGAGTCGATACCAGCTTTTCTCGATACTCGATTATCGATACTGATATAGAAATTTCCACGATACGCGACACAATACCGTCAGTTGTACTTCTAGTTTAAATACAAAACAGAAGTTGGGAGAACTGTGTAATGTCAATAAAATTAAATAGATGCACATATTTAATGAAAAAAAAAACTTAAAACCATCAGTGTTCTTATTTTTAAACTCTACATTAGACATTTAAAAGTAAAACAGTCCACTTTTATAAGTTTTGTTCAAAAATATTAGCATTTTCACTCTTTCGGGATCAAGTCCACTTCTTTTCTGTCACATATGAGTCCTGCTATGCTAAACAGTCTTTCAAAGAAAACTGTTGCTAGTGGCATACACAAATATTTAGCGGCTATTTTTTTTCTTATGGAAATTATGAATTTGTTTTCCAGTAATCCAGTGTACTACAAGGAATAGGTGACAAATTGTTGAGATATGTAGTGATTTCTTCTTGTGAACTGTAAACTGACAGTGAATTTGACACACAATTGTTTTCTTACATAATGTTACTGAACAGGGAGGACACTCCTGGAAATTTCTCGGGCTTTGCGATGTTCTACTTGCAATAATAATATTTTTGTGTTTTTAAAATAAAATAAAGATTGCAGTATCAACACCGAAGTATCGAAAAAGTATAGAGTGAATTTTCTGAAGTAGCGTTCGATGCCAATACCATGCAAATATCGTGAGTACCAAGATATCAGAAGTATCGAGGACCCATCCCTAGTTAAAATGCAATGCCTATCTTTATACCCACTATGAGTACAGAACGATATGGTAACGTGTGATACTCGCATTCTGAAAGAGCAGGATTTGATTCCCCGCGACCACCTACTCTAAGTGGTTTCTCCGAGTCGTAAGCCGAATGCTGGAATGGTTGCTCTTCTAGGCGTGTTGCTGCTGAGCGGTGAGATTTCTACCTGCCGTCGGACTGTTCAGTTAGGTCCCGCCTCTGTATCCTCTCGGAACTCCAGGGGATCACGGGTTTATGTGTAGGCTAATTGTTATCCATACTTATCCACATTGTTGCGCAAATCCAGTTACCCTTCTGGTATCTCCCCTCATCCCTCCCTCCCAAGGGTCATTTATATGTACACATGACCATGCCCTAAATGATATGCTCTGCCCCGGTCGCTAGTGTCCCTGTGCAGTTTTGCACGTTACCCTACTCTAAATAGCGGTGGTGAGGCATGACTTTCAACGTGAGGGGAGCTCCAAATAAAATGTTTTTATTAAAATAAGAGAGAATAATGATTTAAAGAACTAAGGCTACTCTTTAGTACTGTTTCTATTGCACAGTGACACGTAGGCCCTTCTTGCATTGCAAGACTGCTCATACTACAAGCCTCTCCTCTCCACTCAGACGTTCCAATTTTTCCTACAGCTGGCCCACACCGGACTATTAGCCGAAAATGGAGAAAGTATACAATTCACACATTTTTGCTAATAACTTAAAACTTCACAAGAATGTCCTGGTTGTCACCATAAATAACAATATACATGAAATACTATTGCTAATACTATTGAAATACACTTAAAGTTCTATTTAAAAGTGCCACATAAAACAAATAAATAAACTTTTCTTCATACGCTACAGATATTTCACGTGACAAAATCTGTCAGTGTTTCCTAAATATCGAAGAGTCGCGATTACTTCCGAAAACCTACGAAGCATGGTATTCAAGGCTACGAATGCGTGAATACAGAAATATTCAGTATTGAATGAGCACGCAGAACTGGTCACTCAAATCTAAGCAGCTGTCAAATTGTCCGCAGCACCGCGAATAAAATTTTAAAATGTATTTAGAGTAAATAAAATATTGTTCGACATTAATTTTCGTGTTTTGTTTTTCCTTCTTTTCCGCCTGACATCCTTGGGGAAGCGGGCCTTCCAGGGCTTCATTGAACCCTTCGCCACTGCTGAGTACCCTCTAGATAAAGTCACACATTTCCAGTGTTATGAAATCAAACACAGGAAATCTTAAACCCATTATATAGAGCTTCAAACAGATCCTAAAGGTATCTAAATAAAGGAATACCATAAACGCATACGAGTTAATTAGAGAATTTAAAGTCATGACTGCACGTTGGTCATGGTAGCTCAAAGGTTAAGACCGACCGTTCAAATTCCGGTCATGGCATTGAATTTTTCAGGTTGACTATATCGAAAACCTTAGACTATACACGGCTAGTATGTAGGAACGATTAATTTCAATCAATTAACCTAATGATAATGGTTTAACGATGAAGCCGCAAATGGTGCGTATCTCGAATACGAGGATCCCTAGCGGTTTACCGGGAAAACACATGAGTCAATTGGAGAGTTTAATGCCATGACTGCACGTTGGCCATGGTAGCTCAAAGGTTAAGAGCGACCAGACAGAAATCAGGAGGTCCATGGTTCTAATCCCGACCATGGCATTGAATTTTTCATGTTGACTCTATCTATCAAAAACCTTAGCCTATGCACGGCTAATATGGAGAAAGGAATAATATGTTTATAATGCTTATTGCAATTTCATTAAACATCAATCATTTGTATTTTGTAAATGTGAAAATAAGCTACAAATGTCTCACACGTTTGCACCCACCTAAATGCGAACATTGAAGGCGGGGAATGCTCCTGAACAATTAACAGAAACAGCTCTGTTACGAACGCTCACAGCCACCTTTGTGTAACAAGTAAAGAAAACGGCACAAAAGTCCACTGGTTGTGTGACAAGCGCTTTCACATGTTTTGCTCATTCAGAAAGACTCTGCGTGTTGCCAACTTAATTATACCGTATTTCTGCTTCACTGACCGCGTCATCCGCACTGCCACCCAAACTGAATTTCTTCTATTCCACGCGGTGTAAAATATATTTGCTTAAAATTGAGATGTTGTCTGTCCTGAAGCATCAGAGAGTGTCAACCAATAGGAGTCTGTCATACTGTGTTCCTACTAGTAGGAACGTTCAACAAAGCTGGATCCAAGTATTATACTTTTAACAATTATATCCACTACAAAGGTGGAGGGTAATTTATGAAACATAACTGTGACATTTTTAGCTCAAACAGTTTTCATAACGCAAGTGAATAAGCACAACCCTATATTCAATCATAGCCCCAACATGCACAGAGAGATTACCAAAACGGTCGTTACTTCCTGGATTAGTCTAATATTTTAATGAAAGTCGTTGTAACCATTTTCATAAAACAAATTTTCAAAATATTTCCTTGTAGAGGGCTATTTGAGGAGGGAGGATTTTTCTGAAAACCTTCAGGTTACATCCAAGGTTAGATCCTTGACATCCAAGTTTGGAAAGGTATCTGATATTTTGTTTTGAGTCATGTTATTCAAACATAAGGAATTATTTGTAAAAATAGTTTATTTTTGTATTTTTTAGTCTTATTCAAGGGAACTCAATTCCTCTATTTACAAGTACTGGGTACATGGTAGAGAATAAAAAAAAAATGCATATCATAAATAAAATTTTTGTTCCTAAAACAAACCATACGAAAGAAAAGAAAAGCTTACGACCACATGACAGTTTAACCTGGGAAGCTTAAAGTTAAAATAGCAAATACTTTGGGAATACTAACACTGTTGAAAAAGTTATTTGACCTAAGATGTAGCATACTTCAATGACCTCTATATTTTTCGTCCTCAAAATTTGTATTTTTTATAGTTTTATACAAAATTATGCACATGGAAATTAATTATAAAATAAAAATTTAAACAGAATTTTTTCCACTGCTTATTACCGAGCAGGTTGGCTCAGGCGGTTTAGTCTAGGACCCGTATTCGAGAGGCCCGGGTTCGATTTCCGGCCTACCTGACCCATGGTTTTTTCGGGGGTTTTCCTGGACTACCAGGCGAATGCTGGGTAGGTTAATTACATCCTGTTCCTCCATTTCATCTCCATTATCATTTCACATCATCTGGAGGACCCTTGCAGGGTAGAAGTGTCGACGGGAGACTCGGCGTTGCATGGCAGGATGATATGCTCCTGGCAAAAATCTTCCGCCTTCGGTAGGACGGTCTTCGGTATCCTCGCAGCCTGGTGGGGTCGTTTCCGGGCCACAGTCGGTTGAGATGCCAGTTGCACTGGCCTGCCGGGGAGTTTTCAACAGATAAAGTGTAGGAACCCTGCTCCTTGGGAGCTCTCTATCTCGCCTCATCCTTCCTCCCGGAGGTGCCCTACTTGGGGACATAGGTACAATAAACCAAGTCTAGATACCTTCTATAGCGTAGTCCAGTCTACTATTTATTAATTTCGATGGAAAATGATTTCAGTACACATTTGCCTACAGTTTTATAGAATTATACATTTATTAATATGACCGTTAAATGTTTAAAAAGCCCACTTTATCTTTATATGTATTTTTAATTCTCTTTGCATGATCTGATGGAAAACAAAGGAACAGATCTAAGCTTTTATAGTGCGATTCATATAGACCTGAACCACTTCAATAGGACTTTGGGAGAATATAATACACAATTGGGAGATTCCATTACACTATTTAATTCTCAGAGAAAATGTTGGAAGTGTCCTCTACCAGCATCTATACATGTTTGTACTCGTATCACCATATTCTCTGAAGTTTTATGGAGATGATATCGAATTAAGAAAATATTATTTCCAACAAGATGGAGCAACGTGTCATACATCTAATGACACCATGGAACTTGTAACCAGTTTCTTTGATAATCGAATAATCTCAAAGGTCTGTGGCCCCCCAGATCCCCTGACCTAACCTCACCGGAATTTTTCTTGTGGGGTTATCTAAAAAATAGAGTGTGCAAGAATAGGCCACGGACAATTGATGTTCTCATGGAATCCATTGGAACCGAAATAAGTAACATTGGCGAGGATGCTCTCCGTAAAACTTCAGAGAATATGGTAGACGAGTACAAACATGTATAGATGCTGGTGGAGGACACTTCCAACATTTTCTCTGAGATGTAAATAGTGTAATGTAATCTCCCAATTATGTATTATATTCTCAAGAAAGTTGCACGTGTTAGTTCAAAAGTTATGGCCCATTGAAGTGGTTCAGGTTTATATGGATCGCACTATAGAAGTGGACCTATATCGTGAAACAGCGTAGAATTTTGACTTCTAATCCCCTACACCCTACAAAAAAGGATTCAGCATTCTCGGAAGCTATATTTTTGTCCAAGGTAAGCTTTAGTACATTATGTTTTCATACCTATACAGAACCATATCCAATAAAGAAGTCTTCATAAGCATACAAATAATGTAATACATATATTTTTGTCCTCTGTTGTATAAATATGTTACGCATATTCTAATAAAAAGCTTAAAGGGATATTGAATAAATACAAAATAACCATATATTGTCCCCAGCGTGAAAATAATGAGACTTTTCTTGAATATATACTGTGACTTTATGGGTTCGTAGAATTAAAAGTCCAATTTGCAGAAATTCTAAATGTTCTTTATTTGCGTAGAAATACATTCCGTAGCAGCAAAATTACATCACATATCACAACAACCTTGTTCAGTTTACAACAACACTCTCAGCTGTTCTCTGCTTACCTCTCGCGACTCACTCCGTTTACAACTCTCGTGTTGCACAACAACCGTCCGCTGACGTCTCATAATCTCTTAAATACCTCACTGATAATTTCTAGGCTGTTCTACAGTAAACCAGAAACCGAATAACCTCTATTAGTCACGGAATCACGAGAAATTTCCATTTATCTCAGTTTGTTTGCTTCGGCAGACTCCTATCTTGCGTGCTATCTTTATCTGCAGGCTATTTGTGTATACACTGCCCGCCTATCAGTTCCTTTTGTGTAAACAAGCCACGCGATCGTAGATACGTGTTCGCGACAATATCTATCGCATCCTTGCAAGATTAACTTAAATATCAATGTTTTCCCAGTCTTTTATTTTTTGCGGTCTTACTGTTCCCCAGGACTGTAAATAATTCGTCAGAGAGCCTATAGATATCGTCAAACAAAATTTGATACAAATTAACATGAGAAAGAGTAGTTATTTGTTAATAAGGATGAAAGATATTCTCACAAAATGTTAATTTTGAGTTATCAACACAGTTATTTTTGAGTGTGATGGTGTATATTTTTGTAAATAAACACTGCTGTGGTTTAAAGCATTTGACACTGTGTATATGACAGTGAAGCTAAACTTGGAGGCTGTTTTTGTCATCGTGTAACGTTAGTCAATTAATATCCACGTCCTACACCACTTTACATGGCGTAGGCTGTATAGCGGCAAATAACAAGTCGAAGAGACAAAAGCTGCCACTCCTCCTCATGCTGCTGTCATATTCGGCGCCAACCGATATAGGACGTCCATGTAACACAGGCATACGTACGAGCCTTGGCAACCCTGAATGATGTACGCGCCATCTGACGTCTCCAATGGAAAGTTTAACTTTATTGACCAAATCTACTTCAGACATTTTGTCAATAGAGCGTCATTTGTTTTGTTTACATTAACTTGAAAATTGTCTCAACAAAAAACACTGAATTAACTCGTGAAAATGTTCGTGCAATGATTTATTATGACTTTCGACGTGGATTATCAAGACAAGTGTGAATCGATTAAGTAACTTCCACATCAACTGTCAATGCAGAGTGATACACAATCATTTGTTTGCCGGAAGTCTTGGGTGAAGTAAGGAAACCCAACAAGAACCATAGAATCGTTCTTCATCAAGAAAATGTCAGCGCGCGCGACACACACGCACACGCACACGCACGCACACACACATCTCGTCTAACAGAATATTTGAAGGCTCAAAACATCGAATTGATCGATCATTCTCCATACAGTCCTCATTTGGCACCCAAATACTTCTTTTTGTTCCCGAACATCAAGAATAAATTACGTGGACAACATTTTTCGTCGGCAGAAGAAGCCGCTGATGCCTTCAAAAACCATGTTTTGGAGGTGTTTCAAGAAGAGTGGAATAAATGCTTTGACAAATTGTCGAAACAGATGCAAAGATGTATTGATCATAAATGAGAATATTTTTAAAAAGAATAAAGCAGTTTTCAATTAGAAATTACGTTGTTTTAATTATTAAGCTCAAAATTTAAATATTGTCCCTCGTATGTACTATCTTTCAAGAAAGTAAATGTACGCTTTCCATTGAACGTGTTTTCCATTTTCTTTGATATTCTGCAACGTCATGTAGAGATAGCTTAGCCGCAAGAGCATAGTTGTAAATTAATTCGTTACAGGGTCTAACAAAGTAACAAATTTGGAGATAAGTATGGTCCCATGTTGGGGTTCTAACCATAAACCCTCGTGCCACAGGCTGCGTTTTGCCACTGAGTTATGAGAGCAGGTGATAGAAAGACAACATAGATATTGGTTCTGTTAAAATCATACTTCCATTTGTTTTCAGTTTCTTGTATAGTCTCCAATGCAGTACAGTTGATAGCTTAGCTGCCAAAGGTATTTTGTTATTCTTAGGCAGTGTTTTGACAAATTGGGTTACTATAGCTATAGAAATCCTTGAAGTGACGACACTATACATCTACGAACATTGCCGATTTAGTTTTTAAACCTCCACGAAACGCCTGAATGATACTGACCCTCAGAAAGTGTTCATTTACTTTCTGGAAAGACAGTAGTGTATGCCAACGACAGGAAGGCTGGAGGGGTATGAAGGGCAGAGGAGCTTGAACTGTTTATCTGCTCCGGTAACGGATCTGTTTACTAGGAAATGAGTGAATGAGAGTGTACAATGGGCACCCATGCTGCCAGATCTAATGTTTGTTGCAACGATAGGTATTATGTATAAGTGAGTTATGTGACAACAGTTGTGTATTTTAAACGAGTCTTCCATCCTTGTCACACTCGGAAGGCGAGCATACACCTCGAGGAGGCAGCAAAAGTGATTACGTTGACATTTCTTTAGCCTGCCTTCTTGTTCTGGGCAATCAGTAATCACCACACATTTCCTGCTCTGCTATAAGTGATTTTTTTAAATTAGCTATATTTACTTTACATTGTACTGCTTGCTACATTATCTTTCTGTTTGTTGAAGATTTTAGAACTTACTACATGCTGAACACTTTTTCTTCACTGCATACTGAAGTTTTTCTTCTTACTATTGCTGAAGTCCTTACTGTTTGCTGAAGATATTCCACTTTTCAGTCCAAATGACCAAGCTGTGGAAGGGTCCTTAAACCCGACAGTCATTCACTCTCTCATTGACGTACCCGCTCACTCACTCACTGATTCATTCACTCACTCATTCATTCAATGACTCATGCACTCCCTCATTCATTCACTGACTCACTCACTGACTCATTCATTCAGTGACTCGCTCAGTACTTTTTATTCATTCATTGACTCACTCACTGATTCATTCACTCATTCAATGACTCATTCACTCCCTCACTCATTCATTCACTGACTCACTCACTACTCATTCATTTATTCATTCACTGACTCAGACTCATTCATTCACTGACTCACAGACTCATTCATTCACTGACTCACAGACCCATTCATTCACCGACTCACTGACACATTCACTCACTCACGGACTCATTCACTCAGTGACACTTTTCCACTTTTCTGCTCGCTGAAGTTTTTCTATCTTACGTCACTGAATAGTTTTCACTTGAGTACTTGCTGAAGCTTTTCTATCTCATTGCTTGTTGATATTTGTTAGCTACAAGGTAGTGATTAAGCAGTAACACAAAGATACCTGACTTGCGCAGTTAGGAAATTTGGATGTTGGACGAAAGCCGAATGGACAAATTTGAATTGTACATAAGTGAAATAACTGAGAGTGTCAAATGAACAAATACAATTATTTTTGAGATAATTAAGAGTATGGAAGCGTGTTTCATGTAAAAGATAGTGCAAAATGAACTTAAATAACCACTTTGATATATCAAGCACTTCTTTTTAAATTGAACTGTTCACGCACATACACACACGATATTTGAGAGAACGTAAGCTTCACGGCCGGAGTCCATAATACAATTAATTATTTCCGGGCTGTTTTGCCGTGGTCTGTTGGCGTAAGAACGTCCAAACGTTTCGTCTACCGCAGTTGTGGACGAAACGTTTGGACGTTCTTACGTCAACAGACCACGGCAAAACAGCCCGGAAATAATTCTATTACACACGATATTTTTCTAGCAATACTTTATTATTATTATTATTATTATTATTATTATTATTATTATTATTATTATTATTATTATTATTATTATTATTATTATTATTATTATTATTATTATTATTATTATTATTATTATTATTATTATTATTATTATTATTATTATTATTATTATTATTATTATTATTATTATTATTATTATTATTATTATTATTATTATTATTATTATTATTATTATTATTATTATTATTATTATTATTATTATTATTATTATTATTATTATTATTATTATTATTATTATTATTATTATTATTATTATTATTATTATTATTATTATTATTATTATTATTATTATTATTATTATTATTATTATTATTATTATTACTACTATTATTATTATTCAGGGTATCTCAAAACATTTTTAGTATAAGTAAACTGCTTAGAGCTGTCAGATCAATGAGGCATTACATGAATAAATAAAACCGACAGATCAAAGGTTAAGAGATAAGACGCGGAAGGACACACTAAATCTTGACCTATATGAAGTGTTTCCGTTATTATAATAAATAATTTTCTCTGCCATTATTTCTCCTAAACGTTCAGTGAAATAGTCAGTAAGGTCTTGCTTATATACCACTGCTAGTGTTCATAGGACTATCATCTCGCAATAACTGATTTCTCGCGATCCATTGTCGACTACAGATGACAGTTTAACGAGTTAATGAGTAAACTCTTCTGTAAATTGTAATAAATCAACGTGATTCTGGACAGGAAAATCGAACTTAACATTTGAGACGCATGATTTTCCTGTCCAGAATCTGAGCGCTTCAATAATGGAACTTGAAAAAGAATCAGTCTAGGTGTTGAATGCAATATCCTAAACACATTACTTGTTGGATGACTTCATTGGAACGCTTAATTGCCGTGGCTAATGACTATTCATCCACTGAGATAACTGTTTTTTATACATTGTTTTAACACGTGGAAGTTATTACATCTGTTTACATCTCCTTTCTGTGTCACGAGAGATTCCTTAGCGGACTAGATGGGATTCAGCGCTCTCATTACACGGCCAGTGTTCCGAAATCCTGAAGGACCACTCCTTCAAATTCAATGCGAGGGTGGGTGGACCTATTCCAGTCATGTTAGCCCCCTTCCCCTCTATTGTATGTCAATGGCAGCTTACTGTCTACCTCCAATTTTCTTCGCCTGTAACAATGTCGTCTTTTTAAAATTTGTTTTATAATAACGTAACTGATCACAACGTTATTAAATTACTTGCTAATAAATGCTAAGGATGGGAGTAGTAACAGATTCAGTAAACTGCAGTACTTTTTACATTCTAACGTTTGAGACAGATAAGAAAACCCCACATAATCCTCATTTGTTTTAAAGTCAATTAGTTTTACTTTTTTCTACCACGTATATTAAGTAGCGGCTCTATTGTTCGACACCGAAAAATTGGGCAACCAAATTACACCAAAAATATGTTTTGAAATCTGCTGAATCTAAAAGTAGCGTTTTGACAAAAAGATTTACCTATACCAACTTAAAAAGTTGGTTAAATACAAACTTGGCATTCAAGAATATCTCCCACGCAAATTACCTTTAACAATAAAAAAAAAACTGCCTAAAACGGGACCCTCTTATGGCGAAAACCTGGAAAAGCTAACAATATATTTCAGAACGGAGCTATTCCACATGTACAATTATTCTCTAAGTTCGAAAACTGCCTAACGCGGAAAGGGAAATATTTTTCGGGAACCGTTTGCTTAAATAACCAAATTAAAAATGGATTACTTTATGTAATGGGTTATAACGTACGTAAAGTGCAGTAATTTTAGGGCGACTGTACTTGCACCAAAGTTCTATGAACCATAAAGACATAAACTGTAATCCATCAAGGAAGAGGGAAAACAAAGATTAGCTCTCTCAACTGTCTTCCAACACACATGGTAAGGGTACAACTGCTTTGTAGTGTGTTCACTCTCAGTTTCGTTCTCACAAGTGATCAAGTACCAGTGGAAGAAAACTGTTAACTTGGGGTATTTTTAAAAACATAGTTTGTGTATACACGAATGCAGTAAAATTAGGTCTAAACGTAAGACATTATCACTGAAGGAAAGAAAATAATGTTATTAAAGATTATGAAAAGAGAAAACGTCCAGCTAAAGAATCAACTATGTTGTTTAAAGCGGGGAAAACTCAGATTTATGAGATTTTGAAAAAATAAAAATTAAAGACGAGTGCTTAAAGGAAACAGCAGGACATGTGAAATGCATCACAAAATCTATAGAGTATGACGAGCTAAATCGTGCTGTGTTGGAGTGGTTTGTTAGTGGACGCGTGCTAAAGGAATTCCCATTTCTGAAGCACTGTTTCAGACACAAGCTTCAGAGACAATAAGAAATTTAGACAAAGACAATTTCAGAGTTCCCAGCGGATGTCTCTAGTTTCAAAAATCGCCATAACATTGTTTTGAATGTTGTATGTGGTGAAGCAAATGATGTTGATATGCAGACAGTTGCAGATTGGAAAGGCAAAATTGAAAACAGACATAGAAACTAGGAGAAAACCTACAATTATTATGCGTACGTTGAAAATATAGTACATAATAGTACATAATACATATATACTTATTATTATTTACACTTTATTCTATACATTTAATTCATTGTAAACCTGTGCGACTGTTTCATAATTTATTTGTATTCAAACACAACGCTCTGCACGACGGAAACCTGTGTAAACGGAAAGCAAATGTCGGAACGATCGTGTTCCGTTTTAGAGAGGTTTTACTGTATATGGAAAAATTCTCGAAATTTTTCATGTTTCCAACAACAGCTTAACGGTTTTAATTAAATTGTCATGTGTTTAAAGCATTTTACGTACTAAGAACTGCAAGTTATACTTATCAGATCGAGAATGCAAATTGGTAATACCAGATCTGATAAGTAACTTACAGTTCGTGATTAGACAATTACTTTCTGTAATACTTTAAAAAATCGTAAAAAGTAATAATAAATTACCTTTCTCCTTTGTAACATATCGAAGGTGTTAACTCGTATTCGTTGGGTTTTAATTATTAGATCACGCACACATTCGCACTCTCATTCATACTTCCAGACTCTGGGCAAGCTGGGGAATTATTTTGGTCGGAGAAAAATTCTCAACCCCACGGCAGGGAATCGAATCCGGGCCCCCAGCACTTTTGCATGTTTTATTGGACATTAAGAAAAAATAATGACTTGAAATGAGAACAAATGAAAAACATCTAAATGATATGAACAAAGCCTTCCTATCCACTCTTTTGTTAATGAATTAATTGAAGTAACACATGCCTTGGTAGTTAGGTTATTGTTTATGTAGCCAAATTGAATCTTTCGAGTTTTGATGGTTATTAAAAAGCAATAAAATTTTATAAAAATGAGCGACAAGAAGCTGCGGATCTAGCATGTGCATCACTTTTACCATCTCGTGAAGCATCCACTAGTGTTGTATATAGTCTAATAATTTGTATAATTAATGCGAAAATTTGGGTTCTACCTCAAGGTGTATTGAAGAAATAAAAAGAATTGAATCACTTCTTAACTTAACATATCCAATTGCACATTTAATATTTCAATCAAATAATTGATGTTTGTATATTTTGCTAGGGATTCATTTTAGGTTACTATATGTTGGCTGTTACGTCACTTCCTAGTGGTACCGTAAGTATTGATGACCTGTTTTATCCTTGTTGCCATGGCAATTGACAAATGAATTGTAAATTTAGCTTACACAACTAAATACGTGTTAACAATGATTAACTTACAACTTGCAAAAAGGCACTTTATGACAAATTAAATGCAATTCTTGAAATTTTTGGAAATAACCTTTAAAAATCCACTTTATTTTGGATAACGTTTACACAAATGGTAAATCGTAAGAGACAGAATAAATCTAACCATTTTGGAGATATTCCTCATTATTGATTACAATTTTAAAATCCGTGAACTTTTCTTAAATGGCAGATCGTTACTCGGTTGCTTTCTTTCAATTTCCTCCCTTCTGGTCATGAAAAGTTTATGTAATTTCAAAGCCATCACATAGTGGCCAGTTCTTAAACCTACTGCATTCCTCTACTCACATCGCACCTACAAAGAAATATATAATAAAGTCATTTGTGCAAATTTTCTTCTCGATTAACATGAAGTGGATAGAAAAACAATATTTTCTAGAAGAATGATCAGAGAAAACATGTGAATTTATCACATCAGAAATGTCGTTTATTCCTTTGCTAGGATAGCAGAGTCGAAACTTGCAATGCGTACGTCCTAATGAAGCACGAAAACTCTACTTGGTAGCAGTGGCCGGTTTCAAACCACTGCCCTCGGGTAGAGTAAAATAAAAACTGCGATACAAACTGGGAGGTCCCTCGGCAGTCAGTGCCATTGTTACAACTCATGTTACAACCAACATCACGCCCATATTTTATACTGTATTTGTTTTGTTTTTACTGGTCTCCCCCGTATGAGTTTCAACATGTTGCCATTTATGACACTGACCGGGTACTCGTAAACAAAAATGCCTTCCAGTTTTATGTTTCTCAGAAAAGTACCCTCACTCCTAATGACGGGAGTGCTGAGGCTCGTTCACAATAACGAAGTACGCGAACATTGTGACTCTATCCAGGTTTTAACTGCTACTTCACTTTGCTGATGGATCTGGTTCAACTTTTCAGCGTCAGATCATTTTCTGTGACGTAGCGACATAAGAAATACATACGACATAGCTGGAAGGTTCACTTTAACACAGGACTTCTCTAATCACGCTTGAAGAAGCACCAGAAACCGCTCATTGAGTCAATAACTAGTTTCGAGATTTTTATCTTATATAACTCTTGCAAATCTCCAGAGAACAGTTCTAGAGTGTTCTGGAGACAGAGAGAATGGAAACTTACAGAAGATTCTGGTGAAACTAGGCATGTGGTGTTTACGCTGGACGATAGCGCTACTTATCTCTGTTTATCTCTCTGGCACTGACCTCCTGAAACTTGAACCATTATTTCACAAAATATTAATAATATGAATCTTCACAATTAACAGGAAGCCTTTCCAGATCCCGGAAATGAGAAAAATTAATTTACACAGCTTGCAACTAGAGAGAACTCCAGCGGCTGTTTCATATCATATCCACCTTAAATAATTTGAATAAGTTTTGAAGAATTGGTAGACAATTTTTTTTTAGAAAAACTAAATATAATGATTGCAGAGTTGACATAAGAAATTCAATGCCATGGCCGGGATTTGAACCACGGATCTCCTGGTTTCCGTCCAGTCGCTCTTACCCATTGAACTACCATGGCCAACGTGCCGTCCTGACATTAAATTCTCCAACTGACTCATATATTTTCCGGTAAACCACTAGGGGCTCTCGTATTCGAGATACGCCGTTTGTAGCGACTTAGTATCGTAAGTACTTGAGTCCCAGGCTTCATCATTAAACTCTTAAGTTAATTGGTGGAGAGCCCCTAGTGGTTTACCGGGAACAAAATATGAGTCAATTGGAGAATTTAATGTCAGGACGGCACGTTGGCCATGGTAGCTCAATGGGTAAGAGCGACTGGGCGGAAACCAGGAGATTTGTGGTTCAAATCCCGCCCATGGCATTGAATTTTTCATGTCGACTCTATCTATCCAAAACCTTAGCCTATATACGGCTAGTGTGACGAAAGGATTAATTTCCACTAATTAACTTAAATAATGATTGCAAATTTGGAAAAACCTTTTCAAATGTTTTGAATAGTAACTTCCATGCTTGTGAATACTGTAATTACTTTATTATAGTGTTTCACAGTTTTTAAAAGAAAGTGACTTATTTAAGATCAAAAGCAATTAATGAAAAATGAAATTTTTATTCGTGTGTTGATCTTGGATTGATAATATAAGTATTACACACAACACAGAAGTGATTGTATGTTGCCATTGCTAAGTTACTGAAAGAAAAACATAACCTCAACTAATCAAAACAATTAGCTGGCAAGATCAATTGAAATGGTTCTAACTGGACAATCTACTTCAAAGAATACTTTCTATTCTGTATATGGTGTACGAAAAAGTGGATGACTTATGAAAATGGTTTCATGGAAGCTTCCAGTTCTTCAGCAAGTTAATAAATCATTAAAATAAACCAATTTCTGCTTGTCAATGAATTAAACTAGGTCATTGAAGGGAACGTTATTACAGGCAAACATAGATGAAATTTTTTAAACAAAAACCCCTCTGCACCTTTACAGACTGATTATGTGAACCAACCTGATATGTTTGCTAAATATTTGAATCGTAGACTATGGAAATATCCTTAATTACTTTACATTTAAATACCTGCATACGTCAAATACTTCATAAAATCATTTCAGTTGTTCGTACTTTTGGTTTCACAATAAGTGTTACAGGATACAGGATACTGTCGTGAGGCATTGTTTTGCTGCTGCGTAGACGAGCGCCGAGAGAGATCGATAGAAGCGGGGAAAGAAAGAGACAGATAGCGTCGGCAGTGGGAGCTCTTGCCAGTCAGTCGTGCAGGGAGCTGCTAGGAGTGAACGGAGTTGTTACTCATTTTTCGTGCACTGTGTGAGTTGTGTGGACATTTGAACTGTACCGAGTTGCAAGTTAAGAACTGATAATTGTGTAGTGATTTGAAAGTGAATTCTTTTGTTTGTTTATGTATGGTGAAGCCACGAGACAGCGTGTTGGAGTAGTCAATACAGCAGCATAAGCTGAATTTAAAAAATCTCCAAATGAGCTGTTTGACTACAAAATTTAACCCACTTTAGCAAAATAAAACACCAAGGTGTAAACAAAAATGCAGTTTGGCATCCTGTACAAAATTAAAGAGGAGCAAAAAGCTACCTCAAACATTTCCTCAATAAAACAATCCCACCTCATCCTGTAACTATCAAAATTATCAACCTGCGGTCAGACCCAAAACCTGGGTGGGTACGCAGCAAAAACCTTCTGGCTGTTAACAGCCTGTCAGTATTCGACTTGGACTTGGACGTGTTGGAGTATGTTATGTCATCCTGCTGCAAAGGGCTGTACAAACTGTCTTACTGCGGAAATAAAGAGCATTTTGAATTTCTGCAAACTAGACTTTTAATTTTTCGAACTCACAAAGTCACAATACTATAAGCTTTCATTTGGTGAACTACTGAAAATTTACTACCTATATGTTCTGTAAGAGCATAGTTAAAAAAGTAGACTAAAGAGCCAGTTTTGAATAAAGTAAATATTTTCCCAATTAAAAAACAGTATCGACAATAAAACAAACGTTTACTACATTCATTCTCTGAAAGCTGACGTAAAAAGAAAATTTTATTTTGGATAAACTACAGTTTCGGAATTAAAATTAATCTAACATGAAAATTAAACATTTAAAAAAATATCCTTACATTAGTTATTCTTCAGATCTATCTTAGCTTAAATTTAAGACTTGACTGTGAAATTATATGTAAATTAGAGGATCGCATTTTATGAAGATAAATTAATTTCGAAAATTCGCGTTTTTTTTTTAAATTCTTGAAATAACTTAAACATAGTTTAACTTATATTAATGCAATGTTAGGATTTTAACATGAATAATAACTTATCGTACACAAGAAGCAAGCTTTGGCCCAGCAACTTCAACCATAACCTCACTTAAAATAAGACCTGAAGCTTTCCTGACGACGAATATGTTCCAGATCTTCTCGGGAAACAAGCAAGGTAAAAAGACGATTAGAAATCGACGTTTCAGGAGTGTGCGTTTCTCTTATCATCAGGATATTTTAATAAATGTTATTAACTACAAATGTATCACTGAATATAACCCAAATATCAACAAAGACAAAACACTATCATTACTTGCATCACTGAACAAAGGACTTTTTCAGTAAATTAAATGCCAGGTCAATTGTGTCAAAGAAACGTAACTACTTAACTTGATGACCAAGCTGTATACATCTGTGCTTCTTAAGCCTTTTAAGACCGAGAGATGGCCATCTTGGCAAAATGCAACAGTTACTGGGAGCGGAGAGTTAAGGAGGCTTTGGCCATTTCCTACGAGAGGAGCACGCTTAATCCTGATGCTGGATATCTGTTCAGCTCCTCTTGGAAACCGGTCTTAAAATGGAAATCCGTTGAGTTAAGAAGGACAGATCTGTACCGCATGATCATCAAGTTGAGTAGTTACGTTTCTTTGACCCAATTAATTTTCTATACTCACGCCATCTCCTGACCTGACATTTAATTTACTGAAAACAGTGCTTTTGTTCAGTGATGCGAGTAATGATAGTGTTTTGTCTTTGTTTTTATTTGTGTTATATCCAGCTATACATTTGTGGTTATAACATTCCTTAAAATATCCTGATGATGGGAGAGATGTACGCTCCCGAAACGTCGATTTCTGATCGTCTTTTCACTTGGTTTGTTTCCCGAGAACATCTCGAACATAACCTTACTTAATTTAAACGGAAAGATTTATGTTAAAATGTTTGAAGAAACATGAATAAGTTTATTAAATACTTAATATATCCTAAGTTTTGTTTGGAAACATTACACAATGGGGTTCGGAAAGCATGCGAAACGATACCACATAGAAATCTAGATATTGCGAAATAATGTCTGTCCTTCAAAAAGTGCAAAACTCTGCTCCCGGATTTCAACTTATGTTTTGTGTAAGAGAAGCAGTCATGTGTGGGCTGGAAAGCATTTTGGTAGTCCATCGTACTAGCACGACTATTTTATGAATGAAAAATGCACGCAGAAATTGGTACAATAAAACAATGGCAAAGCCTGGAAGGTAAACAGGTGTTCCGTTAAGAGCATAAAACATGTCTAAAAGATGTATTGCGTTATCAGCTATTCATCATCGGACAAAAACTGAGTTATCGACAAAAAGCAAGAGCTCTCTGTTACCCTTAGCTTTGTGGTTGCCGCAATTCTAGTAATCGATTTATAACTGTCAGTTCGTGACAAGTCCAACTCATAAGTAATGCCTTCTTTTTTCCAACCGTAATGCTCATGTTCTTCAGATGTAGCTGATTTCTCAATCTGCAGCACTTGATGTTCAATATGGGCACTAAAAACTGGTATGGTATATTAACATGGTATTTTCTATCTTAGTGCGTATATAAACTAGTCTTGCGTATTCTCTTCACTTCACTTTAACAGTCACATTACATATTTGGTTAGGGTTACAAAGGAAATAGCGTTAGTCAATTCTTTTATGAAATGTTCGATTTATGCTGTCCATGAAATGGCGACAAACAACTGAAAATCGACAGGACTTTCAAAAGAATAACGAAGTATTAAAATATTAGGAACGTTATTAAGGGATATCTCAGAAATGGCTTATGTCACACAAAAAGGTTATTTGAAATAAATTGTGTGTAGTACATTTTCGTCTATGGCTTAATGCATACCAATTATATAAGTTATACAAAATTCTTTCTGGATGAACACTTCAAAAGCTAATTCCAAAAACCTGAAGATATATATATTTTATTTGTCATTTAAACATATTTAATGTATCGCATTTTAATACCGAGCGGAATGGCTCAGACGGTTTCGTATGTGGCCGCATTCGGAAGGTCCGGTTTCGATTCCCATGGCCGGCGTACCTGACCCAAGGGTTTTTTCCGGGGCTTTTCCCGGGTGGCCAGGCGAATGTTGGGTAAATTAATTACATCCCCGAATTTCCCGTCCCTCCATTTCATCTCCATTATCATTTCACATCATATCTCATCTGATAATCTCTTTCAGAGTAGAAGCGGCAGCTGGTGTTCAGCGCTGCATGGCAGGATGATATGCTCTGAGTAAACCCTTCCTCCTCCTGTAAGTACTGTCTCCAGTCTCCGATCCAACATGGTGAGCCGTTTCCGGACCACAGTAAGGTGGGATGCGGGTTATACTGGCCTGCCGGGGAGTTTCCATCTGGGAAAGTGCAGGAAACCTGTCCTCTGGACTGTCGGAACTCTTGGGACGGCCGCCCGGTCTCCTCTCACCTCATCCATCCCGGGGATGCCCTACTTGGGGCATAGCTACAATATATCAAGACTGGTTGCAATGCCAAATTCCTTGCATACTATAATCCAATTGCATTTTAATAAAAATGATTAGAATGACTTTTAAAAGTTTAAAGATTTTGAAAAATATTTTCCGTAAAATGTAGTTTGGCATGAGGGGACTCTCTTCAAAATCTTCAAGCCACATGTTTAGAAGATGCTGGATTTAAATACCAACTTTGGATGGTGCGTAACTACATTTTCGTTTCTCTTAAATACACCGTCCATAGACGTTTTTCTACACATGCTTTTTTAACTGGTTCAGGGGCACCAAATCATATTTCTAATTGAATTCTCAAGACAGATTAGTAGAACATAATACCTCTTCTGCTTGGTACACCTATTTAGTAGGAAGTTAAAAAGAGCCGGCCTAAGATATATTATATCTAAGAATAATACAAGATCAGGCAGTCTAATGAAGGTTTCATGCTATTTAGAAGTAATTTTGTAATGCCTAATTCAAAATTATTCATAGGTAAGGATATATCGTCACCAACAATGTATCGTGAAAAGAAAGAACTCGTTATATTGATAATGATACGAGGGAAATTTGATAAGTATGGTAAAAAAAACATTTTTTTTTAACATCTCACCTTATTCCTCGACATAGTCTCCACTGATGACTTGGTCCAGCGATGTTGCAGCTTTTTGAGCCCATCGGTAAAGTAGGTTGCGTCAAAGACTGCAAAATACTCGTTGACAGTGACTATCACTTCTTCATTTGATGACAATTTCTTACCACTAAGCCAAATTTTCAAGTTTGGGAGCTGGAAGAAGTCACTTGGGGCTAAGTCTGGTGAATAAGGTGGATGAGGAATCAATTCAAAGCACAGCTCATGCCATTTCGCCATTGCGATTGCTGATCTATGCGATGGTACATTATCTTGGTGGAAGAGCACTTTTTCCGTTTCAATCTCGGTCTCTTTTCAGTCAACTCATGTAGCAAACGATCCAACAATGAAGCATAATACACCCAGTTATGGTTCTGTTTTTTCCGAGTAGTCTGTGAGGATTATTCCTTGAGAATCCTCCCCTCAAATAAAAAAACAAAAAAAAAAAAACAAAAAAAAAAACATCGTCCATCATCTTACCTGCTGCCAAAATTACCCTTGTTTTCTTTGGTGCACTTTCCTCAGTCGTTGTCCATTGTTTTCGACTGCTGTTTTGACTGGTGTGTAATGATAGATCCAAGTTTCATCCACGATCACAAATAGGCGCAAAGGGTCTTGCGGATTGCGATTAAACATCGCCAGACACTTTTTCAAGCCAATTTTGCATGCAGCATATTGTGAACTCGCTCAGTTGAGATGCCTACAGCCTCAGCAATCTCATGAATTTTGATTCGGCGGTCTTGTATAACCATATCGTGAATTTTTTTCAATAATCTTGTGTGGTGTCCTCAATTGGGGGACCAGAGCGCGATTTATCTTTGGTACTTCTACGACCACGTTTAAATTCATTGCTCCAAAATTAAATGGTCTTCAATGTTGGGCAGAGTCCACGTGAACTTCATTCAGTTTAGTTTTGACTTGTGCGGCTGTCCAGCCCTTCAAATGAAAATGTTTAGCAACAGCACGAAACTCTGTGTTTTCCATTTCCAATCACAGCTATCACACTGACTAGTTCAGATGCCCATCAACAATGAACTGTGTATTGTAATACATTAAAATTTTCTGTACAATCTTTTGAATAATCAAGTTTACCACTCACAAAGTTGCAACAAAAATTGTTCATCCCTTCATGGAAATTTACCAGACTTATCAAACGATCCTCGTAGGTGCGGGAAAATAATGCGCAGAAAATGTTTGAATAGGAAAGCAATACCAAAGTAAACATTTTGAGGTTAGGACGATGTAGAGTATAGGTACAGTTAACAATACTGAAATAAGTTAATTGAGATTATATATTTCTTAACTAATGAGCACTAGTACACATTGAGAAACTGACATATGACTGATTATATATATATATATATATTTATTTATTTATAAATATCGATTAATATTTTTTCTTCTTCAATCATGTATTCTGGCAAGTCACACACACCAGGCCACAACTTTTTCCATGAATTTATCAAAGTTTCTCTTACAACCTGGTCCCAAGCAGGTGGGGTGAGTGCAATGAATTCGCCCACTGGCAAGAAAATTCGAGTAATGAACCTACTGAGACCAGCAATTCATCATCTGTAAAACAAGTTTTCATTTACTATGCTGAACAATTGTTTTAACTACTCCGGAATAAAGAGATCCCGTTAACGAGGTTCTGCTGTATATGCGTATTTGTAGATGTACATGCGTCAAGACAGATATGCTATGCTTTTCTTTTCCATTTCGGAATATAACTACGAGATCAATAAACTGAGTTTTTATAATGGACGCTCTTTAACTACTCTTGTTCTATATTTGGTAAAAGACCGCTTCATTTTACTCAGAGGTCTCTTAATCAGGTTGGGGTCCCGAACGGCACCACCCGGCTTAACTTTCCTTACAAATGCAGCCATGCTAAGCATTTTTACGGCTAAACAGTCACCATGACCTCAAGGAATGGTTTGTATCTAAAATTGGAGTTGCCTTGTCTAGGTGTTGAACATTGAGTTTGTAAGGAAACAGAGAAAGAAACTGCCTGTCGGAAGAGAGTGCTAACTGACGTTTGCAGGCTCCGAGTTCAATCAGCAGTACCGTGATAATGAGACCAATATTCTACTGGCACCACTCTCTTCTGGCGGCGTGATGTAATTAACTGTGATCTGTCACTCGGAAATAGACGTCAAGAGAAAATTGCCTTCTCGCACCTGTAGTACTAACATCCCGCCTTCTTCAACTTACCAAATAACACAAGCATTATATAAATTACTACCAGGGCGATCTACTGCCTACATACATTTTACCTGAATTTGTTGTAGCTATTTATCATTACAAATCTACATCCCCTTTAAAATGTTTTAATTTTTTATTTATTTATTTTTTACTACTTGCCTATGTACAATATGAATCGCCTATCTTTTCGTTTCGTTGGTTACCTGTTACGTTTGTATCTGCCCTTAGCGACTTTGAGGGGGATGTAATTGACTAGCAAAGCTGCTAAGGGCAGGGTCAAAATTAGTTTAAAATCCAACATTTAAATATATTTACGTACACCTGTCCTTCCTTCCCCGTACTCTTTGCCTTCCTTGTCCACGTGTCCTTATTTCCCCTAAGAATTTTTCCATACTTTTCACTATCTTGTCGATTTTATTAGTTACATTTTAATTGGTTTGAGTTTTCTACTTATACTGTCCCACTTTCTTTCCTGTATCTCATTCCTCCATTCCCTAATTTCCTTACATTCTATTGGACAGCTTCGCTCTTCAACTTTATTACCTTTTATTCCTTTACGTTCCTAAAATCACCCCAAAACGTACTACCATAGCAAATTGGTGTGAGAGCGTCGTGGTCAAAGAGGGAAATATTTCTGGAAGGAGATACAGTAAGGCGAGGTACTGAACAACAGAAAATGTCTTTTTACGCCAAATGTCTTCAATTTTATATTCTAGAAAGATTGGGGAAGAGAAAAACACACATATATTTATGAATATGCCAGGGAGGAACGTACTGGTGTGGTTCAGAACGGCTGTAGCATGTTTAAGGTGAGAAGGTACTGCATATGGGGTTAAAATTCCCTTTTTTTATTTTTACATGTTATAACAATTTCACCCCTCTAGATTACGAATATATAGCAATATATTATACCTAATTTACTTATTATATTAATGGGTGTAAGTTGCTGCCACACCCTTTTCGTGAACTTCCACAAAATCGATCAAAACTTCTGTAATACTGAACAGATATTTCTGAATTAAGCCTTATTTAGTACGGGATCTTTCAAGCTTTCTGCTGGTACCACTGGAACTCCAATGATGCTAGATTTTCTTTTGTATTTGGCTGTCTATGTGAACAGTTATTTGTTTTGAATTATATCTTGTACTAGTTAGGTAAATATATGATATGGGTAGGCCAAAAGCATTTGAAAAGAGAAAGTTTACAGGCAATCGTTTTAATAAGAACAGAACAGTAAATGTGGAGAATATAAATAGAACAGATAATGAAACCACATGTAATATTGAGGTTAGTAGGCCCAGTTCACACAATACATGTGCTAATCATTATAGTAGTCATATACAGAAATTGATGAGCTGTGAGTCCTGAAAGCAGATAAAATGTTTGAAGAGTTGGCCAAGAAGTCAAGAAAAATGAAGAGGAACTTGAAAATAACAAGTGGGAATACAGAGGGTCAAGACTATGCAGAAGGAATGTTCTGATTCATGTGAGAAGTCAGTAATTAATATATAAACTTTAAAGCTGTTTTTCTCAGTTCCACATTTTTTCAGGTTCCGGTACACCTTTTAAAGAGCTATTTAACCAAAACATATGTATTTTTGTGTGTGTTAAGTAGATTTATAGGAATAATAAGATTGGATTTTTCTTTGAGATTCATAATACTTCTTTAAAAAAAATAAAATTACCTGAGTTTCAGTGCTTTTAAAAAAACTGAAACATTATTTGAAATTATCAGTACACAATTTTCAAATAATAATAGGTATTATTCAAGTAAAGGTTTTAAGAACATGCCTGAAAATTTTTATGTGCATATCAGTAATAATTTCTTAGTAATCGGCATCCAAAAATCATGGAAATAGCATTGTGGAGACAAGCAGTACCTTCTCATCTTAAGTGACTTCATTCTCATTTTAAATTATCATTTCACTCAATTTCCACTGACATTTTAATAGCGTAGTTCAATGTTCCCTAACACTTCACTTAGCTCACACTAAAGTGAACTAGTTCAACTGTTCACTGTCGCTTCACTCCCTTTTCGTATTCACTTCGTCTTCTTCCGCGATGTAGCGGCGTAATTAAATAGCCTAACGTTGCCTCTTCTTCCTATGGCTCAATGTCGCTGAATAACCGAACACAAACGTCTCTAATCTCCTGTAGAAACACTCACTATAAGGTGTCACAGTGGTCACAAATTCGCTCGGAAATCAGTACTTTTCGACGCATCAGAAACGTACTCCGCCTGATTGTGAACGTGCAGTTAGAGCCGTTGGAAATTGCACATAGTTCCAGAACGTTTGAAATAGCAAAACTTCGAAAAGATTCTGGCGCTTATTGCGTTTATGCTGGGCAAGTGTGCTACCCTGTACTGAGGGGAAATATCCAGAAAGTACTTCGTGTTGTATTTTGAAATATGCACAAATAGCAGTATGGGGCGGCAGAGGCATATCATTCGTGGCGTATCATTGAAAAATGCTGAACTTAAATACAAAGTATTTTTTTATTTAGCCAACTTTTCCTTTTTGAGTTATATACGTTTTCTAGATTAAGGGGATCCTAAAAGATATATTTTCGGTAAAATCTCAATATAGGAATGTTGGGTGGAATGCAATAATTTCCCTATTTACTATACGCAGTATAGAGAAATTCAAAAGAGAGACACTCTAATTGGCTCCAATAAAATACATAACGCCCTCTCATGGCAGAATCACTAATTATTGACCAACCAATCTTGACCTGTTTACGACTTGAAGAGATTTGTCTCACCTAAAAAAATTCAAACAATAAAAAATAAACGACACATCTATGTTATATTATCCAATTTATTCAGATATTTTGAATGAATAAATAAAATTAAGACCTGAGATTTCCTCATTTGAAGGACGTCAGGAGGACTAATATTCATGTTCGCATCAACGTATATCTGCAACAAGACAGTTAAAAAATAAATGTCTCAAATCAAAATTTAGCTTTGGTAAAATTCATGAACATATACAGTTCGTTTTGACAATAGCTGTATAATTTATGACCACAAATGTCTGCAATTGTAGTTCTGAAAAGCAAGTTTTATTCTTTTCATTGAACGTGAAGTGGTATTGATATTGCCATAAGAACTGTGGACAAAAGTCTATGAAAGTCCTATCATTTTCAACCATTTAATTGCATCAGCTTTTAGCACGAGAGTGTGTCGTAAAGTTTTAATTATCACCCTGTAGTTTTTATGGTCGAGTGATGAACATTTTTCAGTGTCATCATTGATCCCTCGGGACATAATGTTGGAAGTTTCAGTGATTTGCGTCCTTTTGTTTTTTACAGTAAGTGCCAGAAGTGACTGAGATGTAAGATGGAGAAAATTGAGGCTCGTAGCGTGATCAAGTTCCTGAATTTGAGGGACAAAACTGCCCGGGAAATCCTTGATGAGATGACGGCTGCTTATGGAAATTATTGCCCATCATATGACACTATTGTAAGGTGGAAAAGGAATTTTCAAACTGGTCACATGTCCCTGACAGATGAACAAAGAGCTGGTAGACCGTCAATGACAGACGATGCTGTCACAGTGAAGAAAGTGGAGTGTTTAATACTGGAAGACAGGCGAGCAACCATCCAAACGATCATGAATGAGACACATCTTAGTTATGGCAGTGTGTGGAAAATTATTCATGACGAACTGCACATGTCTAAGATGTCTGCACGGTGGGTTCCACGTTTGCTAACCCCTTTCCAAAAGTAAACACGACGTGACCTTTCAAGACAGATGTTGATGCTGTTGGAACAGGATGAAGACGATTTTTTGATCGTCTGGTGACCATGGATGAATGCTGCATCTATCAGTATGGTCCAAAGACAAAAACAATGAGCATGGAATGGAAACATGCTGATTGCCCCCTCCGAAAAAGGCAAAGGTGAAAGAGTCAGCTGGGAAGATCATGACTCCGCTATCATGGAGTCATCCTTATAGTTTATCTTGCCAAGAGTCAAACCATCACTGGCGCATACTTCTGCAATCTTCTGGACAAGTTACGAGCAGCTCTGATTAAGAAACGACGCGGTATGCTCTCCAAAGGTGTTCATCTTCTGGCTGACAATGCACCAGCTCATTCATCTCAAGTCGCAGTTGACAAAACAAGGGAATGTAGCTTTCAGACCTTACGGCATCCGCCTTATTCGCACCAAGTGACTTTTTCTTGTTCCCGGAAATGAATCCGTTGCGTGGTCGCCAGCATGACAACACAAATGACGTCATTAATGAAGTGGAAGAGTGATTTAAAACGAATTCTGCAGACTTCTATAATCAAGGTATTTGGAAGGTCAACAAACGCTGGAAAAAATGTGTAAAACTGGATGGACTACGTAGAGAAGGACTAACACGCACATATCAACACGAACTTTCCATAACATTTTTAAAGGGTGATAATTAAAACTTTACGGCAACCCCTCATAAATAAAGGTTACTGGGGTTCTTTTAACCTCCCGCATTACTAACTTTCAGTACACTTGATTTGTTTGATGTTCTTCTTTAAAACCGCGTAACGTTACTGTTGTAGCGTAATTTTATTTGAATTAAACCTTGAATCTGTTACCAGTATACATAGAGGTGTTATGAAATGTAGTTGCAAACAATGGAACATCAGCCTAACAAATGCCATTCATATGTTCGTCTGCGGAATAACAGGACGTTTTAATAAATATGCTTTATCTGTTTTGACTGTGTAAAGCGAAACATACCAAGTTTGAAACGAGTTTTGCAAAAGCCTACTTTGCCACACCCCAAATCTGAGTTTAACTATATCTTCAAAGTACATCACTGGTAAAATTTGCATTATTTGGCAAAGTTATTGGTACATATTTTGGGGCTAAGAATTAATTATTTTGGTATAAATGAATTAACAGCAATCATTCGTTACACATAAAATATTATAATCACTCATGATTTCAAATATTATAATTAAATATTCATCGTTCTTTGCAGCAATCATAATATTTTTTCTAATGCAGAGAAATATCTTACATTGCTCTGGATTGTTGTACTGACATTGTAATTTAATAATTTATATATGTTTGTTGCTATTGTCTGTTAGTCTAGGTTTAGGATAATAAACGTCTTCCAAAAACTTTAGTGCGTCTTCTTGTTTCTTCAAAAACTGGTGTTAAAATGCAGTAAATCCTTTGATGACATTTTATACCCTAGGCGATCGGTAGCAATGTTTGGGTATCATTAACCAACACAGCAAATAACTGGGCGAAAGGTAGGAAATCAACCCTTATATCAGCAAGAGGACACCAACCCCCGAGGGAAAGAGACGGTGACATTAAAATGTTGGAGTTCAAGGTGTGAAGACACATTAACCCTATATCGTACCGAGCGGGATGGCTCAGGCGGTTTCGTCAGTGGCCCGCATTTGGGAGGCCAGGGTTCGACTCCCGTGACCGACCTACCTGACCTATGGAGATTTCCGGGGGTTTTCCCGGGTCGCTAGGTTAACTACATCCCCGAGTTTCCTGTCCCTCCATTTCATCTCCTTTATAATTTCACATCATATCTCAAGGTGGTCTTTTTCAGGGTAGAAGTGTCGGCGGGTGTCTCGGCGGTGTACGGCAGGATGATATGCTATGAGGTAAACTACTTCCTCCTCCGGTAGGTCCGTTGCTGGTCTCTGCGTCTCTGCTGGGACCATTTCGCCAGCCAGGGACCTTTGGAGCTTGGCTGCTGGGCTCCTTGCCGTCCCGAAGGGGGGGAGCGTGTCCGTTGTCCTGGCCTGTCGTGGCAAGTCTCTAAGTAAACTATAGAGACCCTGCCCTCTGCATTGTCCTGACTCCTCGGTCGGCCGTACTGTCTCCTATCGCCTCATCCTTCCTCCCGGGGGTGCCCCACTTGGGATAGCAACAATGGGCCCAGCATGGTGGCCTACGTACCGAATCCCCTCCATAGTGAAATCCTAATCCTAACCCTATCTCGTGTGTTAAGGAATCCCTTAAGGAAATCCCTGGAGGATTTCCTTTCGCCAAGTTTGTAAACCTACACTTAACTGTACAGAGGTGCATGCGTAAGTCTGAAGAGGCGCTACAAGGTAACCTAAATTCAGGGGATATGCCTTTCTAACCGGTGGTGAATTCTGTAATCATGTGAAAGAACAAATCAAGTGTAAACCAGCATACTGTGACCTTTCTTCAAATGTGAAAGAGCTATCTACTCATCTATTAAGTATTTGTAATTGGTCTGTAAATTTTGACTATCAACTTTTTCGATAACTTTTCGATGACGAAAACGTCATCCTTCCCCGAATCACAGGCATACGCAACGTGCATAACACTATCAATGAGCTGATAAAAAAACTAGTGTAAATCCCGATGTAAGTAACGGGAAATAATTAAGATAAACTAATGTGCTAAATACTAAAACTCTATTCCAAAGTTATTTAAAATACTTATTTCTCGTTTTCTTTAAGAACTAATCCAATTTTATCTGTTTATTTAAACAAACCAATGCATATATTATATTACCAAAACAGATTTTTAATTTATAACATTTGAAACATTTTTTATGTAGATTAAGATCTTCTATTTCAGGTAATATAAAGTAAAAAATTGCACTGCTCGTGCAGCTATTACGAAAGTAATTTGCTATAGAGAATATGTTAGTAAGCTGTTTTATTTCAAACAAATAAATTGTAAACACCTAAGTGCAACACTTTACATCAAATATTACGATTTTCACATTATTAATAACTCATTTAATGTAATGATCAGAGAGGAACCTAAACACATGTCCTTCTCAGTTCGTCTGAGAGTAATAAAGTATACGAATTCCAAAACAAGTATTTAGGCTTCTTATCACATTGTGACTTCATTTGTCCACCTCGGTAGCGCAGATGACAGCGTGTTTGCCTCACGTTCAAGAGGTCCCGAGTTTGAATCTCAGTCAGGAAAGTTATCTAGATAAGGTTTATTCCGGAGCTTTCCCTTATCCTGAAACAAAATCATTTGGCAACTTTAAGCTCTGTGGACACTAGACTTATTTGGACATCATTCTTCGTCCGATATGACTTAACGTTGGACGTTGGCCGGTCTCTGTATCGTGGTGTTAGTGTCACATTCAAGAAGTATCTAGTTCTAATCTCGGTCAGCGAGTTAAGGTTTTCCCAAACCCTGAAAGATTTTTATTTATTTATTTATTTATTTATTTATTTATTTATTTATTTATTTATTTATTTATTTATTTATTTATTTATTTATTTATTTATTTATTTATTTATTTATTTATTTATTTATTTATTTATTTATTTATTTATTTATTTATTTATTTATTTATTTATTTATTTATTTATTTATTTATTTATTTATTTATTTATTTATTTATTTATTTATTTATTTATTATTTATTTATTTATTTATTTATTTATTTATTTATTTATTTATTTATTTATTTATTTATTTATTTATTCATTCATTTATTTATTTATTTCTAATTTACGTCCTCCAACGTTAAGTCATATTGGACGATGAATGAAATGGGTGAAATGATGCTCAAATGAATCCGGGGTCCATGGAGCTTAGAGTTACCCAACATTCGTCTATTAGGATAAGGGAAAACCCGGGAAAGAACTTTATCCAGGTAACTCACCCTAACCGAGATTCGAACTCGGGACCTCTGGGTGGCGTGAGGCAGTCACCCTGAAAGATGAATGTCTGGTAACTCTAAGCTCTATGTACCCTAGACTCATTTGAACATCATTTCATTCATCGTCCGATATGACTTAAGGAGGACATTGACCCATCACTGAATCGTGGCGGTAGTGCCACGTTCAAGAGGTCCCTAGTTCTAATCTCGATCAGAGCGATAAGGATTTTTTCTTATCCTGAAAGGTGAATGTAACCCTAAGCTCTATGTATCCTGTACTCATCTGAACATCATTTCATACATTGTCCAATATGACTTAACGTTGGAGGACGTTGATTAAAATACAAAAGTGACCTCGAATGCCCCTTTTGCAATACAGACAGTTTTAAAGTGAAATTTGAGCCCTTTAGAAAATATATTATAGTAATTCTGCAACCATAAAAACACATGCTAAAGAAACGGACCAATAAGAAAACTTGAGTCAATGAGCACTGTATTTCAGAATACAAGGACTGTTCAATAAAGAATGATCACAATTTCTTTTGACAACGTACCTTTACTTATCCTCATAATTTTGATGGTGCTTCTCAAAACAGTCTCCCCTGAATGCGATGCACTTGTCCCAGCGTTTCTGCCAGTCTTAAAAGATATGCTGGAAACCATTTTTGAGAGATCCTTCAAAATCACCTCCGCAGCCTTCACCACTGCTTCTGATGATGGATAATGCCTCCCACGAAGGCGATTCTTCAATTTAGGGAATAGAACAAACTCACACTTGGCTAAATCCGGACTATAGGGAGGGTGAGGGATTCACTTCACGTTGATTTTTGCAAGATATTCAGCAACAACATTGGCAATATGCTGCCGCGCATTATCGTAGTGCAGCATCCAGCCTGCTTCACGGAAATGTGGTCTTTGGCGCCTGATATGGACTTTCAATGTTTTCAGGACATCCCTGTAGTATTTTCCAGTTACTGATGTGTGTGAATGTACAACATGCTGATAAACCATTCCATGAATATCAAAGAATGAGATGACCATAACTTTCCCAGCAGAAGCAACCACTTTTGCTTTTTTGGAGGTTGGTGATGAAGAAAATTCCACACTGAGCTTTGCTGTTTGCTCTCAGGATCAAAATGATGTAGCCAAGTTTCATCAGCATTAATGACGTTTGTAAAAAAACTCCAGATCTTCCTCTAACATCAACTTTAACTGCATGTTACCTCCATTGCAGCGGTAGGCGATACTGAATATGTCTGAACTTGCCTGGTTCTCACAGGCGGAAACCAGGAGTACCAACAATGAAACTACTACGGCGTGCTTGTTTCACATTAAGTTAACATAATATAATAAGATTGAATTTTAGTGCGAAAAATTGTGTCGGTAAAAACAATATGACCATTCTTTATTGAACAGCCCTCGTACATTAGATGTTTCTGTTATAAGTAAATTTCGTTTTTAAGGAAATTTAACACCTACATTGAAATTTAACACCTACATTGTTTTCAATTATACTGACGGTGATGACCACTCACACACAGTAAACAAATCCGTGCATGTCGTATCGGTGATAAGGATCCACTGTCTGGACTTAAATGTTTAAGTCATTGGGTTTATTCTTTGAATTATATAAGGTTTTAAATTATTAGGTCTTTTTAGGTCAAAAAGCTGTAATTTGAATTATATGCTATACTGGCGCCGACCTTAGTTTATGAGACGACGTAAACAAAAGCACGTGTACATGTGCTACATCATTGGCTGTTTAGCTCTGTAACTCTCTGTGGATGAAAAATCTAGTTCGTATATCATTTTAAATACATTAAGTCTAATGCAAAAATATATAAACAACTTCACATTAGTATAAATTAAACAGTCAAAAAGTAATTAATTAGTATTTTATTTTGTATATGTAAGTGTGATTTGGATGTATTAATCACCGTGCAAGCTGCGCTTGCGCAGTTTAAAAGCACAAGGAAGTGGGAGATCAGTTGAACAACATGGCTGCTTTCCGTGCAATATGAAACCTCACAGAGAAAAACCGTTAAAAGTGGTGAAAAACAAATTATATTGAACGTGTTTTGCAAGTTGTAAGAAAAATATCGGACTTTAACAATAGAGGACTTAATCTGTCAGCAGTAGAAATCGCTGTTACAACGCCGAGGAACCAATGCCGCTTGGAGTGAAGTTGTGAAAACCGCCCTTTTTCCACCTCCGGAAAACAACGAAAAAGAAGCCATTTGTGGAAGGTGAATGTGATGAATTTGTTAAAAGAGCTGTTCGTCACAAAATGCATAGCTTCTTTGAAAGAAACAAGCCACCAACAATTACAAAAGTGCCTCAAGCAGTAAACACTAGTCCCGATTTGATAAGATGAAGAAAAATGATCTTCCACATCTTTCTTCGCGACTTAAGGATGGTCCGAAAAGTTTCCAACCTAATCAAAATACAAGACATTTTTTCAGAACATTTTTTTTTTTCAACATAGTCTCCTTGTAACTCTACACACTTTTCCCAGCGATGCTCCCATATCTGTAACCCGTCCAAATAGTACTCGACGTTTTTCAACAGTCTCCTTGTAACTCTACACACTTTTCCCAGCGATGCTCCCATCTCTGTAACCCGTCCAAATAGTACTCGACGTGTTTTTCTCAGTAAAATAATTGTTCACGAAGGTGATTGCATCTTCATTTGACGAAAATCTCTGTCCTACAAATGCAATTTTCAGATGAGGGAACAAAAAGAAGTCGCTTGGGGCTAGAGCTGTTGAGTAAGGCAGATGGTCAAGCAGTTCAAACCGTAATTCGTGGATTTTCGCCATTGCAACCGCTGAGGTGTGAGACGGTGCTTATCTCGGTGAAACAGGATTTCCTTTTTTGTAAATGTGGCCGTTTATATGCAATTTCTGCCTTCAGTTTGTCAAGTAATGATGTGTAGTATGCTCTTGTAATGGTTTTAGTTTTTGAAGATAAGCGATTAAAATAACTCCATGAGTATCCCGATAAACAGTCGCCATCACTTTTCCAGCCCAAAAAAACAACAGTTATTGCTCTCTCTCTCCCCCCCCTCTCTCTCTCTCTCTCTCTCTCTCTCTCTCTCTCTCTCTCTCTCTCTCTCTCTCTCTCTCTCTCTCTCTCTCTCTCTCTCTCTCTCTCTCTGTTTCGGGCGTATAGTGGTGTATCCAAGTTTCATCTAAAGTAATTAATCGGCGCCAAAACTCGGATTTATTGCGCCTAAACTACGCCAGCAGAGCGTTAGAAATGTTCATTAGAACACGTTTTTGGTCTAACGTGAGCAAACGCGGCACCCAACGCGTGGAGATTCCTCATGTTTAAATGTTTATTTAATATTTGACAAACACGTTCAGTTGCAGTTTTGGACGTCCCGAATGTTCATCGTGTCCCAAGCTCTTACGGCCTCGTTTAAATTTAGCTGCCCACAATTTCACTGTGGTAAATGATGGTGCAGAGTCCCCATACACAGAATGCAACTCATCTTTGATCTGCGCATGCGTATTGCCTTTCAAAAACAAATATTTAATGACAGCTCGATATTCGATTTTGTCCATTTTCATAAAAACACTCACATCAACTCACTCAAACTACTGTTACATAACAACTGAGCATCCAAACTGGCTGAAACTTTGGTGAGTAACTGTTAACAGATGTACAACGAAATTCACTAGCTTTTATTTACGAGTTTTGCCATCTACATGTTGAGGTCGGAAACCTTTCAGACCACCCTCATAGGTTTTAAATTTGTGAACAAAAACAAAAAATTATAATTGTTGATCGTGCAGATATATTGTTGTAGCGCTGGAATTATCAAAGGAAAAATCGGAAATGGATGTCGTTTAAGGAATTCGCCCGTCGTCAGATTGTAATTAGGTACATAACTTTTTTTTCCACTTGCATGCCAGTAGAACTTTCAAGTCATTGCCAAAGTGGCCACACGCAGTAGCTTAGCATCCATGCCTTAACTTTTAATTTATAAATGAGGTGAGGTTATGTGAATAAATCAAATATTTAACTAATTGTTGTAAGCATTCAGTCACTTTTTAGCGTAAAATAGAAAAAATACATTAAATAGGACACACGCCTTTGCATTTAATCTTGAAGTAAAGGTACTACCGAAAAAGCTACTGAAACATCGAAAACGGCATAGAAGTTCGTTGACAGCGCACATGTTTGACACGTGGAAACAAACCAGCGCGACTATTCCCTCCAATCACAATCGCCGGCGGAGTAATACATTTTCCCGCTTTGTTTGCATCGCCACATGAACTAAGGACGGAGCTGGTATAGTCTGTTTACTTTGTGTAGAGACAGTCCATTACTGTTTTGTACGTGCAATCCATTCCAGAAGTACTTTGTAGGAATTTTGCTTTTGGATCTTACTCCTCCTTCGGTAAATTGCGGAAGTAACAATGAAGGCTTGTTTGTGCATGAAGGCAGGCTAGCAGTAAATGTGTGAAAGCAGGTTGGCCCACCCTACAGAATTAACCTCGTTTAGGAGATCCGCTCCATGGAAATGTATGCAGACAAAGCACCCTATATCATGGCTTCGAGACGCGACTTGAATTTCTAATGAGGTGCATCATCGAAAATACGCATTTCCTCTTTAGAGACGTCAAGTACATATGGATGTGCGCGGGACGGCGTGGGATGCTGCTCTCTGGACCACTTCATCACTACTTGGGTTCCCTCCTTGCTGAAGGACCGTGGTTTACATCCCCAGCAAGGAAGCGTGGGTAAGCGTTTAGACTAAACATTTTATAACTTCCACACGGCTGTTAGCGACTGCGGAGCGCATTTTAGGTCTGTTCATAATGCTGCTATACGGGAAGAATCTCGCCAACCATGTGAGCAACTGTAATTTCATATAGTTTGAAAACAAAGTGATAATTTATACTGAAAATTATGTAAATATGTCTTGAGTCAAGGTTGTTAGGGCAAAAACTGGTGAAGGGAGGTTTGCAATTCAGATTCCTCCAGGACTATCCTACCTGATAGCTTTCTTCTTATTTTCGTTGTTCCCCACTACTGGCAAATATAGGGCAAGTACCCTAAACTTAGGCCTGGAACACTTCTCAATTTTCCTTCCCCAATTATTAATGTGTCAAAAGTTTAAATCGTCTGTGGTGTCGTATAAATAACACTATTAAAATAATTTGATGTGCTTAGGTTAGGCATGGGTTGATGCCAGTTTTTCTCGATACTCGATTCTCGATCTCGATACAGGATATTTTCCACGATAGCTGATACTTCGATACTCGATACCCTCATTTCTACTTCTAGTTTCAGTACAAAATAGAAAGTTGGGAGAACTATGTAATGTCAATAAAATTAAATAGGTGTACATATTTAATGAGACAACTTAAAACCATTAGTATTCTTATTTTTAAACTCTACATTACACATTTAAAAGTAAAACAGTCCACTTTTATAAGTTTTTGCCAAAAATACTAGCATTCTCACTCTTTCGGAGTCAGGTCTAAACTTTTTCTCTGTCACATATGAGTCCTGCTGTGCTAAATAGTCTTTCAGAGAAAACTGTTGCAGGTGGAATACACAAATATTTAGTAGCTAATACTTTATAGGTTTGGAAACCTTGAATTTATTTTCCAGTAATCCAGTAACTGTAAAGAGGAGGGGACGAATACGCAGTGATTTCTTCTTGGTAACTGGTAATTGGCACTGAATTTGACACACCATTATTTTCTTGCATAATGTCATTGTGCAGGTATCACATTCCTGGCAATTTCTCCGGCTTTGAAATGTTCTACTTGAGGCAATAATGTCTTGTGATTTTAAACTAAAGTAAAAATTCCAGAATCACCACCGAAGTATCGAAAAACTGTCGAGGGAATTTTCTGAAGTATTTTTCCGTGTCGATACCATGCAAGTATCGAGGAGCCATCCTTAGTTTAAGTATAAAACTGTATCTACGTAGATGAATGTTTATATAAAGATTTTGAACAACATTTGTGAACACATTTCAAACTTGATCGATATTAAGTATAGTTTACATTCATTATCCATAAAGGTATACGACTACTGCATACGTGGAAATAAGGACTTAAGAGAGTAAAGAAAATTTATGGTTTCAATAGGTACCGAATTTAAGTTAATTTATATGGAGTCTGCTAAATAATTACGAGATTTAGGAATATTTCCTCAAATATTTACAAAACATTTGTCACAAATATCTATGACACGTCACTAATCTACGCCTTGAGTAAAATGTAACATTATACAAATGATAATTGGTTTATCTTGTTTAAAATTAAATCACTATTGTATCAGATCACGAGCATATTGGCACCGATCGCATTGTTGTGTCGGAGCCACCGCAAAGCCAGAGCTGTGCGCGTGGGTAAGAAAGAAAGAGACAGATAGTGGCCCGCAGAGCTGGACGCTTGCCGAGAGAGAAAGAAACGGAGATAGAAAGAGACAGAGAGAGGTCTGGAATTTTCCGCTTTTCTGATGCCGTCGCGATTGTTATCGAATGGTCTACCGTATTCTAAAAACATTGACTGGGAGGTATAAATAGCGGCAAAGTGTAAGAAGCAGTCAGTTGTTGTGTAGTTGTAATTGTGCGAGTTGTGTGATGGTGAACGTTTGAACTGTGCCGCAGTGATATTTTTTTGTTTGTTAACGTGCAGCTGAGCATCAAGTCGACCTTGAAGACTGCTGTTCGTAAATGTCACGTCGTTTTGCTGCTGCAAGGGTTGTCCAAAGCTTCTGTTTGCTGCAATAAACAGTGTTTTAAATGAAGCGAGACTTTTATTTCTACCAACCACGAAGTCACAATATTAAATTAATGTGTTAGGGAATAGATACTAACCAATGGTGCCAACAGTGACTGCGAAAGTAGCCACAAAATTAAGATAAACTAAAATCATACTATATACTTTGACGCATTTCCAGAATTTGAAAGACTGTTGGGAGAACGTTAAGGGAGATAAGAAGCCCTATTCTGCCAATGTTAACATTCTTAATTTAATATGCACTTTTCTCTGGAACTATTAAAGATATCAATGTGAAATATTTACAGCTGCTTCAGGCAATGTTTTCAAGTACATTAACTTCCATTATTGTAAATGTTAGAACCTCTTATCTACAACAATTTTTCTTTAATTTACTATACATAAAAGCAATGTTTTAAAAAATATATTTTACTGATGAACACAAAAGTAGATCCGCAACTCTGTTATAGTGTGCGTGGCATTTGTTGAAAATTTGAAATATTTATCTTTCATAGTTTTTGAGAAAAATGTACCTTTGTAACAGAAAATGTATTTTACAGGAATATTAATATGAGGACAACAATTAAAGAAAAAATCACTCTTAAAGTTTCAAAGTTTACTGCTTTTCCCTTGTAGAGGCAGCGGCCATTTAAGCAGTAGTGGTACCAATCTCCGCAGCGTAAATTCCACTAAAAATGAGCTAAATGTCATATTTTGAACCCAATTTGTTCAGAAGTTATGATTTTTTTCTGAATTGATGAAAATGAGGGTCCGATGCAGCAGAATTTTCAAAAGTATATTAAATATATTTGTAATGCTTTCCTAACACTAAACTATACAAATGTTCAGAAAATGTCAAATTAAAAACAGAAATTACTAACCCTAAAAATAGAAAATGTTATTTTTAACCCAGTTAACTGAACGGAATGGCTCAAGTGGTTGCGTCTTTGCCCGCATTCAGTAGGCCTGGGTTCGATTCCCTTGGCTGACCTACCTGACGCATGGTTTTTTTCGGGGGTCTTCCCGGGTTGCCCCCGAATGTCCTGTCCCTACATTTCATCTGCATTATCGTTTCACATCATCTCTCATCTGGTGATCCCTTTCGGGGTAGAAGTGTCGGCAGGTGTATCGGCACATTGGGTTGGCCGGTCTCCTCTCGCCTCATCCTTCCTCCCGGGGATGCCGACTTGGGGCTTAGGTACAATAAACCGCAGATTTCGGTGCCTAATCCCCTCCGTAGTAATCCTAATCTTAATCCTAATCCTAACCCAATTCACCTTTTAATCTTCTCTTAAGAATCGCACACATTCCCTCGATCTTTCATATCGTTTTACGTGAATATTAGGGGATTTTTCACTTTTATTAAAAACAGCCTGAGTTATTCTAAATAAAAATTATAAACAGTAAATGAGAGAGTTCTCATAAAGGCCACTATAGAATCATTCCATAATGATTCCATAATGACGTCATCTTAAGTCCCTGGAATGCCATACAATGCTCCTCTTGGGCATATTAATGACATATTGTACATGTATGTTTTTTAGTAATTGATATCTACCACTTCAGTGAAATTTTAAACTAACCTGGCGTGTTCATAATTTAAATTCGCATAAATCATGGAAAGTATATGGAAACCAGATTCGACTTGAAATGGATGAAGCACGATAAGACTTCTTGCCTTACGTTTCAAGAGCTGCTCAGTCATTTCCATAAATACTCATTTAAGATTTGCATAAATTTCCATTACATAACATTATTTATTAAATGTTTCTTACTCAGGTTTCTTTTAGATTCGGTACCAATAAAAGCCAACACTGCCCAATTCCTGCTCTCTCTATTATATGAAAAAATATCGTTAGCTTAGTGTTCATCGATAATACTCGATCACGCGCTATTGATTAATACTGTGATAATTCTTTAGCTAATGTAAAACACATAAACGTTTTTATTTCCTTAATAGGAAATACGGCTTAATGCTCTTTAACAGATAGTAAAGTTTTTAAGACCTGGTCGCTATTTTAAATCTTTGAAATGCCGTTCTGTTTGTACGAGTACGACATATGAGAAAAGTAGTTAAGCATTCAAACGAATAACAAAGGATATCTCAGGAATATTGACATCAAAGAGTAGCTACTTTTTTAAATTGTATTCTTTAACCAATTCTACATTTTTATGTTGTAGTATTTTCCTTAATGCTTACGGTTTAACAATTACGAGGGTCGTTTAAGTCAATCCGGGACAATTTTTTTTTTCAGGTTTAAATGAGTGCCTAAGCTGGAAGTTTTGTATGGAGTATATAGTGGCACCTGTGTCGTTTTACTGGTAGACGGCGCTCATTTCCCGTGCTTCTGGATAGACCGTTATTCAAGATGGCGGACAACAGAGTGAACGTCCACATGGAACAGCGTGTTGTGATGAACTTTTAGTGAAGGACGGCATAAAACATGTTGACATTTACAGAAGATTTCTGGTTCAGTCACAGTATGACATCTGAATAATATAAGCGCTTCAAAGATGGCCGTATCTCGATCACTGACGATCCTGGTCGTGGTGGATCACTGCTCACGGTAGTCATTCCTGAGAACATTCAGCGCGTGGAGCAGCTGATTCTGGACAATCGTCGCATAATCTGTCGTGAAATTGCAAGAGTGTGTAATCTGTCGTTAGGAACAGTGATCATTTGTTCTGAAAAGTGAGTGCACGTTGAGTCCCAAAGCAGCTGTATGCTTTTGACAGACACAGAAGTGTTGAAGTCTGTAGAGAACTGAAGGACCGCTATGAAAGGGAAGGCCAGGATTTTCTGAAACACATCATCATATTATTTTTATGGATCCATAATTTACGTAAGTAACTTCCCCCCGCTGTTTCTTATAGTTTCCAAAATTAAATAAGTTTGAAGGGGTTTTAACAAACATATTATTCGCTGAATATTAATTTGAATATCCTTAATATACCATACTTTGATTAAGATCCATTTTGGGGTGAAATAAAACATCATGGAACACTGGAGTGATGGGAGTTTCGTGAAAAAATAAGTTTGCATTTTAGAATATTGGAGTAGGTTTTTAATCCCGCGTGTCTTAACACAAGCTTAGACCTCTACGTAAGCATTAATTCATTCAGTTTTGAGGGCCGAATTTTCGAGTTTGTAGGCTAAATAGGTATGTACTGCTAGGAATAAACTATTTCATATTTGAGTTATACAGTTCACTTCATCACAACACGCTGTTCCTTGTGAACGCTTACACTGTTATCCGCCATCTTGGATAACGGTCTATCCAGAAGCACGGGAAATGAGTGCCGTCTACCAGTAAAAGGACACAGGTGCCACTATCTACTGTATACAAAACCTCCAGCCTAGGTGTCCATTTAAATCTGAAAAAAAGAAACGTACCGGATTGACTTGAACGACCCCTCGTATATAAAAGTCACTCAGAACGAACAGTACTTCAGAGATATTCCAGCAAATTCAACACGTAGGTACATTTAATTGTTAACGCAAATGTCTTAAACAACCGGCATTTTAACAAAAGTTTAGAACTACTTTTGAGAAAATAAAAATAAGGCAAAATATACCTACTCATGTAAATGGATAGTTTGATGTGACAAGAGCTTCTTGAAAATATTTGTCACATCCCTGAAAGACGCTAAACTTATATACCTACTAGTTAATATATATCCAAATTTCCATTTTTGTTTATTATGTTCGCAGATTATATATTTTATTAATGGATTCTAAGTTCCGAAAATGCCACTTTCTTTATTAATTTAGGTCCTCCAACGTTAAGTCATATCGGACGATGAATGAAATGATGTTCAAATGAGTCCAGGATGCATAGAGCTTAGAGTTGCCAGACATTCATCTTTCAGAATATGGGAAAACCGTATCACCCTGACCGAGATTAGAACTAGGGGCCTCTTGAACGTCACACTACCACCACGCTACAGAGACGGGCCAATGTTCTCCAACATTAAGTCATATCGGACGATGAATGAAATGATGTTTAAATGAATCCAGAGTATATGGAGCTTAGAGTTGCCAGACATTCATCTTTCAGAATAAGGGAAAATCTTATCGTCCTGACCAAGATTAGAACTAAGGATTTGTTGAATGTGACACTACCAGACGGGCCAATGTCCTCCAACATTAAGTTATATCGGACGATGAATCAAATGATGTTCAAATGAATCCAGAGTACATGGAGCTTCGAGTTATCACACATTCATTTTTCAGGACAAGGGAAAACCCTGAAAAAAGCCTTATCCTAGTAACTCACCTTGATCGAGACTCGAACTCAGGACCTCTTGATCGTGAGGCAGACACGTTACCACCTCGCTACGGAGGCAGGCTGATACTGCCTTTGCGGTCGCATGGTCAGCGTTCTTGCTTCTCAATCCAGCGGTCCGGTGTCGATATCCGGTTGAAACGGTGAATTTTTGTTTAACCAGATCAATTCTCCATTTTGAGTATTATAAGTAAATTTTAGTGTGTTCAATGTTCAAAAGTACTAAACTAACGTCCAGAAATCGTAAAGTTCAGCGATCAATAACATTATCAGCTGTTTCTTAAAGCAAAGCCCCCACTAATCCAAAGAAGTTACAGATAACCACACAAAAGCACCACTTTCTTTATTAGCTATGTAAATAACAAGCATTTTGACATTATAGCCTACAAAGCAGGAATAAATGAAGTAAAGTGTTATGATTTTGAGATGTTGGTAGTTCTTCATATCCGCATGTATACACTGTATGTATTTGAAAAATAGAATTAATAGTATAGCACTGAAATAAGAACATGGTTATTTTGTCTTGTTTCCTCATATGAATAGAAGCCCACGCCAGTAGCTAAAGAATGGTGACATACCATGTACTGCTACATAAATAACTTGAGTCTGAAGTAAACTATGTGTTTACGGGAGTAACTCATTAATCACTGCCTCTGACAGAACAACAAGCTTAAGTATCATATTTCTCACTTAGTTACTTAAAACCATAACGTATCTACGTAGCTGTTTTATTGTTCTCGAGCGTCATTTGTTGTGTTATCTCAAAAAAGTGAACTAATCAGACAAGAAACACATGTTGTTCTTGATAATTTATTGCTTTTGCCAAAGTTTCAAAGATAGAATCAGACTAAAAAATGTGAGTCACCATGGCGATATGTTAATACGACATTGAATTCCCCAATTGAGTAACAGTTGATCTAATAGCGACCCAGTGCCCTCGACGTTTGGTTATGCCATCTCAGAGTAAACTTCAAAACGTCTTGTGTTTATAGGGAAAAATGTGTGTCAATTTGAGAATTGTTTATGTATACTATTCTTACCGATTACAATGGAATAAGTATTACGTCTTCTTCGTTTATAAACGTTACTCTATGACACTCCAGTGATTATTGCATACAGCTTGAGTAAAACGTCCTGATATACGCTTACTGCTGAAGCAAGGATATAAAATGGCACTAACCAGCTCACTTGTATAATAATAGCAGAGTCGGTTGATAAATTCCGGGCCTCACATAGAGATGGTGCCACTGGGCCTGTTTGAGGGATAGCATCATATAGTTTAACTATAGACTAACTTATATCCATAGTTACAGGTCAATAGCTTGTTTAATTTATGAATGAAAGTATTTTAAACAAGACAAGTGTAGAGGTTTCACGAAAATGGAGGTTTTGGAAAAACGAGTACTGATTAAATACTTCCATTTGAAAGACTTAACGTCTAAAGAAATCAAGGAGGAAATGGACAGTACATTGAAAGACTCTGCCCCTTCATATACAATGATTACAAGGTGGGTTGCAGAGTTTAAAACGGGACGTATGAGCACTAGTGATGAGCCTCGCTCTGGACGTCCTGTGGAAGTCACAACTCCAGAGATCATGGAAAAAAATATCGTTTAATGCTGGAACAGCACAGATTAAAGTTGTTTGAGACAGTAGAGGCTGTAAACATATCAAAAGAACGTGCAGGTAATATTTTATGCAATGTTTTGGGCTTTCACAAGGTCTGTGCAAGGTGGGTTCCGCGTTTGTTGACATCTGATCAAAAGTTGCAAAGAAAAACTGTTTCTGTTAAGAATTCGGAGCTCTACAGTAAAAATCCCAGTGAATTTTTGAAACAGCTTATTATCATGGATGAAACTTGGATACATCACTACACTCCAGAAATTAAGTCACAGTCAAAACAGTGGATTGCGCCAGGCGAATCAACTCCAAAGAAAGGCAAAGTTAATTTTGTCAGCTAACAAGGTTAGGCGAGTGTTTTCTGTGATGCACAGGGAATTATTTTTATTGATTACATGGGAAAGTGTAAAAGTATCACTGGTGACTACTACGCAAGCTTACTGCAACGTTTGAGTGATGAGGTGAAAGAAGAAAGCCCTAATTTGGCAAAGAAAACAATTGGTTCTTAATGACAATGCTCCGGTTCATTGTTGAGCCGATGAAATGGGAAAAATGTGGGAGTTAAAGTTCGGATTGCTTGAACGTACACCCTAATCGCCAGATCTAGCACCCAGTGACTACCATCTGTTCCCGAAGCTCAAAAATGTCATGGAGGACGAAGATTTCACAACGAAGAGATCACTGATACGGTAAACAGCTATTTTGAGAACATGATATATCGCTACAGAGATGGTTTAATTAAACTAGAACAGCGATATGACAAATTTATTAGCCTTTCTGGAGATGTATTGAAAAATAAAGGATGAAGATAAAGTTATTGTGAGGCCCAGGACTTATCAGCCCACCCTCGTAGAAGAGGGGGTAAGTGATTCACCTGCTGCGAGTGTCAAGTAGAATATGACTGTCTCCAAGTTCTGATAACATCCTTAATCTTCCTCCATTTTTATCACTTCTCAATCTTCCTCTCTTGTGCATATGGGGTGTTCGACGTTTTACACAAGCTCTACATGGTGTGTGCGGTATTCTTCCTTTGTTTGTTTCCTTCTACACGTGTTACAGAATTACTATTGTTTTCCCGGACATTTAGAAATGTTTATACCCGTATGGACGTGAAGTGTTTACCATGGTAACAACAGAAAAAATAATTTACTTCTATACAAACTTTTGAGCCCGCGTAGCGTTTTTCCCTCACGTTCAAGAGATCCCGACTTCGAATATCAGTCAGGTTGAGTTATCTGGATAAGGTTTCTCCTGGGTTTTGTCTTATCCTGAAAGATAAATAACTGGTAGATCTAAGCTCTACGGATCCTGGGCTTATTTAAGCATCATTTCATCATGCCATTCATCGTTCGATATGACTAACGTTGGAGGACGTAAATTACATATATCATTTGATACAAAATATTGACGGGCAAGACGAATAAGTATTGTCGCGAGCCCCATCGCGATAAGGTGGCAAAGGAACTGATAGGTTTCACGTAGATAACGAGCTTGCATAAGCAGATAAACATAGCGCTTGAGATAAAAGACTTACCGAAACAAACTGAGATAAATGGACATTTCTGGTAATATCTTGATTATTCGGTTTTTTTTATTCTTCTGGAAGAGTCTCGAATTACGAATTAGGTATTTAAGGACGTGACGGCTCGCAAAGTGAGTAGTTGTAAAGCAGAGTGAGTTGTGAAACA
Source organism: Mantis religiosa (assembly GCA_030765055.1). NCBI lineage: Eukaryota > Metazoa > Arthropoda > Insecta > Mantodea > Mantidae > Mantis > Mantis religiosa. Next base: position 96,163,855 of record CM060959.1, read on the forward strand.
GTAGTTGTGAAATGGGAGACAGCCAGCTGTGTAACGAGAGCTAAGGATGTAATCTGCTGTCACTGTTTGTTATTGTGCTCGTGATGGTGTATGTAACGTAATGCTGCTGTAATCTATAAGAGTATTTCTACGAAAATAAAGGAGATTTTTTATTTCTGCAACTCGGTCTTTTAATTCTACGAACTCACAAAGTCACAATATACTGAACACTATATATAAATAATTTCCATATATTAATATCAGTGCACAATATCAGAAGCGAGGGCTAAGTGTTTGTCAGAGAACGACATTAGCGAATTACGTACTGAGGAAAAGGTATGTGGTTATAAACCAGTGGGCTAAGCTGAATTCATGCGATAGTCAATTCATTAGTTCAAGTGCAGAAATAGATTGATAATTTCTGAAAATAAGAATTTAGCGCCATAAATAAGAACTTTGGAGGAAACTGATGTAATAGGTGGGAGTTAGAAGAATGTACATTTCTAGAATTCGTGTCTTTTCCTTCGTGCTTTGCGATCTTATAGAAGTTTTACTGTAAGTAATTATCGGCCGTCATTTGGTTACACATAGTTGTAGGGTTTTCCGAGTAGCATTTAGGCGAATTATCGACTCTCATTGTTATTAAAGAAACTAAAGAAATCGTAAAGTAATAATACATCAGAAGTTAACAGGGAGTCGGCGTTACATTGATACAAAAACCAAGCACAGTAGTATATACATCTTCATTAAGGCCGAAACACATAATTAACTATAATTAACATTACAGCTGGGTTAGAAATTACAATAATTAAGCGACCTCCTAGTGGTGTTATGCCGTAATATATCCTGTTTCATGTTCATCTACACAGACAGGTGATCAATGTAAGTCATTAACAGAGGTCTTTATTATACAAATGTGCAGGTTTTACTGCGAGTAGCTTCAGCTGCAGCTTCTTTAGGTTTAATTGCAACTTCAGAAAACATGTCATCTTAATCCGCTATTCTGTTGAAATGAATGAACTTCAGAAACGTAGAATTTAAGTCCAAAATTAAATATCATCGCCAGAACTAAACTCTTGTTTATAACCAACTCAGTTAACATGGCAATATACCTACCTATGATATTAAATCCAAGATATTAACGTGATACTCTCTTTCTTTTAAGAAATTAAAGTACTTGGCCCATAATTTTCAATAGTTATTAGTGAAACTTTCACTAAACCTTGACAATAAACCTGCAATGCAGAGAATACTTATCGTAGGTTTTTAGGTTTGATTTTGACTGTTTATTTATACAGAGTTGTTCATTTATACAGACTTTGGTTGCATTTTCTTGAAGGCTATTCAATGTAGAGAAGAGCTTCGCAGTGGCACATCTTTAAAATACCTACAAATAAAAAGTAGAGCAAAGGAGGATACTATGGAATAGTCGTAAAACATGGAATACGAAAATATTGACTGCTGCTATCATGTGGATGTGTCATGAATAGGGATCCCAGATTTTGAAATTAAAAAACCCGGGACACTTTCACATTGTGTTATCAGAAAAGGAAAGACCTGTTACATACACAAATAGCGTAAATAATGAATTAACACACATACTGGCACAGCTGAACTTTATTGTATTGAACTTGATCCATGATATCAGATTTCCCCACATGGCTCATGCTAAACACACTGTGACAGAAATTACACTCCACTTCAGATCCAGTACTACGAATACAAACTCTCCTTCAAAAATGGAAATTGCTCCTTAAGAGAATCACTAAATATACACTTTCGCTTACGTATCTTAATTTACTTCACAGTTACAGTAGAAACAAATTAAACCGAATAATAACTTTAGTATCCACGTGTTCACCTTGGAAGCACGCTCTTAGAATGAGATACAAGCCAATCCACGTCATCTGTGGAAACTAGAACGCAACTTCCGCCGATAGTAAACATATGCTTCGGTACCAACATAACAATGAAATAACGAAATATTTCCCTTTTGATAATTGCTTGATTATGTGAAGGGAAAAAACATATTTCTCCATGCAAAGGAACACAAGTGCAATAAAATTGGAGATATTTCGTGTATTTAAGATGCAAAAATATTCAGTACTAATAAACCTGTAAAACGACTAGGACATTTAGCGTCCCCGGTAAAACTTTTCGGGACACCGGTACAATTGAACAAAAAGGCTAAAATCCGGGACAGTCCCAGTAAAATCAGGACGCCTGGGATCCCTAGCCGTGAAGTGAAGAAAGATTCCCAGGATGCACTGCAGTGACAGTTGACTGCTTCTTGTTGTCATTTCACTTGCTACAGAATAAAGTGTGTTTTGTGATTTTAGAAAGTTTTGCACACAAATGTTCAAGCATTTTAACTTACTAGTACGCATATGACTTGAACTAAAAGAATTGCAGTTTGTAATATTGTGGTCGCTTTTTAGCTGGCAATGTTTTGTCCATTATTTTAAAGGTTCATTGTTCAAGATGGCGTTTCGGGTATTATTGAATACCAGGTTTTTCTTAATACCTGACGTAAACGTGTAATGTTCCACATAAACGTACAAAATATACTGAATAGAAATAAAGTTAAAAATCCATTTTGTGTATATTATTAGCAGCTACACAATTATTAGTTATATAAATAGAAATGTAGTCTAATTTAAATCTGAAGTACATTTAAAAAAAATTAAGTTCATTGAAATGCAAACAAAAGTTATTTTTTCTGTTATTCATATTCTAGGCCTATAATATATAGACTATTTTAGACTAATCATGTTTCGTGTTCTATAAAATCAAATTAAATTTTTAATGTGTTAAACCACCTAGTCCAAAATACCATACTATTTCGTTTGTAACATTTTTCTAAATACGTTGTTTCTATAACAACAAATTGAATTGCAATTTTTCTTTAACAAGTGACAGCTAATCATAATTTTGTAGCATGTACTCACGGTGATATGGCAACTTTTATTTAAAAACCAGTTAGTTTTAGAAACGTACATGGTATCCCATAATACCCTACCCTTATCTAATAAAGCAGATTAAAATATCGATGTGTTACGATTTCTTCCTGGAAAGTTTGCATGCTGCTACATTAACTATACTTTCGTCATTGTTACTATAGAGTAATAATGTTTTGTTGGACTCGTACATCGCCAATGCTCTATCTATCATTTGTATGCCAGGAACCTATTTGCTCTCGCTGCTGGTACATTTGGAAACAAACTGTCACCATTCAGCATGTAGTCATTCATTTTCAAGGTATAAAGTAATAATGGAGCTGACATTTTTACCGAGGTACATACACACAGCACGCCGATGAGAGATCTTCCACCACACATCATACAACTTTGTCCTGTAACTACCATGTTTTGGGATAACTGAAGAAGCTCTCGGAGGGAACTGGTTTCGAGGCAATGGTGAGGTCCAAGATGCCGTTAAGAGTAATTCTGCAATCAAGCGTGGATGCTTTTCACTTACGGTGTGCATGCTTTACTGGGACACTTGCTTGAACCTACAAGGTCACGGTGAGATCTAGATAAGGTATTTTCCCTGGCTTTTCCTTATTCGTAGCTGTAAGCTCTATGGACCTTGGGCTCATTTGAACATAGTTTCATTCATCGTTCGATATGACTTAACGTTGGAGGACATTGGCCTGTCTCTGTATCGTGGTGGTAGTGTCATGTTCTAGAGGTCTCTTGTTCAAATCTCGATCAGGAAGATAAGGTTTTCCCTTATCCTGTAAAATGAATGTCTAGTAACTCTAAGCTCTACGTACCCAAGGCTCATTTGAACATTATTTCATTCATCGTCCGTTATGACTTAACGTTGGAGGTCATTGGCCGTCTCTGTAACGTGGTGGTAGTGTCACGTTCAACAGGTCCCTAGTTCTAATCTCGGTCAGGATGATAAGGTTTTTCCTTATCCTGAAATATGAATGTCTAGTAACTCTAAGCTCTATGTACCCTGGACTCATTTGAACATCATTTCATTCATCGCCCGATATGACTCAACGTTGGAGGACGTAAATTTAAAGCTAGCGAATTCTGCACCTTGAGTTTCATTGACTCCAAGTTTAAAACTAGCTGACTTTCTAATATAAAACTTCAAACTTGGACAAACATAAGATGTGATTCCCGACCACGAAGTAAACTACAATTGGAGCATATGACTGAACTTTCCTGAAAAAATATGAACATTATCAACAAAAATGTGGTGTTGGTCACGTTTGACCAACAGTAAGGTAAATCAGTTCCTTTCATATGAATTACTCCACACGTGAAAGATATTTTAATATCTCTGATTTCTGTTAACGTCAGAAATGCCCCTACTGCATGGAAAATGAAATATGTAGTGTTTAAGTCCCGCTTTTACTACACACGGCACTGCAGGAGGTGACACTGATGATACATAAGTTGAAGACAGAGCACCGGTGGAATGAGATGGCAGGGGAAACCGGAGATCCCGGAGAAAACCCAGCCTAGCAGCATGTTGTCCACCACAAATCTCACAGTCGCTCGGGATCTAACTGGGCCACCTTGATGAGAGTCGAGCGGTCTAACTACTCAGCCACGGCGCGGCCTAAAGCGGGGTATAAAATTCAGAATGTGTTCCTGACATAGAGTAAATAACGTGATGGGAGTTGTACTGCTGTGAACATAGTGACTGGAGTATTCGAATACAAAATGTCCATGTATTCCATTATTGGGCGTTCTCGAAACCTAAATTGTATTCGAATACTTCTTGGATACGTGCAAAGTTCTCTTTGCATTTGTCCTACGCAGTGATTGCAAGAATCGAATCCTTTCAAGAATCGAACACTCTGTATTCGAACACTTTAAAAATCGAAACTTTCATTCGAGTACTAATTTTCGGATGCCAAAATTGAGAACATCTAATGCAAGTTTCGATTCTTAACAATATTCGAATACAATGTGTTCGGTTCTGGAAAGAATTCGACACTGCCCTTCAGCAGTAACACGTTACATTCAATGGACTATGAAAGCCTGACCAGTAGCGCTGTGTTGTCGATTTACGAGATACGCTGTTATCTCGCAGAACCACCCGTGACGGATGTGGTAATTGCCACAATCCCTGAGATGCACTTCTCCTACAGAAAGGAAGCTGCTTATGATCTATATTAAGTAGCCATCTCGCTGGATCAAACGTGGGATGCGGCTCACATCAAAAGAATGTTCGTGACCTTCCATATAACGGGTTAGTGCTGCAGGAAACCCGCACGCTCGGCGTGCCACAAGTTTGTGACAACCGATTGACGGGCCTTAATGTAATACAAGTTGCATTTGGTGGCTACAGCTCACTTAGAAACAAATGTAATGCTTCCCGATAACAGTAAATGCCGTTATTTTAATTCCAAATCCTTGCAACTCACGCTTTGATCCTTTGCAGGTGCTTCACTGTTGCTTCGTCTACTTAACTGCTCTTATGCTTAAAACAACTGACGAATACTGCGGAGTCTAACTTTAAAATTTGGCTGAAATCTATACAAAATAATTAAAGGGAGTTTATATTTTAAGAGACAGTATATGCATACAAATTTAAAATGTTATATAAAGAACTTTACACAGCATTCGTTCAACAGGTAAAATGTATCTCAAATGTTTCAGTTATGGTGTCCATTTGTTAAACTACGATGCAAAACCTAAAAGAAGCATACAGATAATAATTAACTACGATTAGTTAAAACAAAATAATATCCTTTAACCCATACATCATACACTATTTTTAGAAAATCCTAAATATGTATAGATATATTGTAAATTATATATACATATACCTTTCTCGTGGTCATACTATTCATTGAGTTGAGATGCTCATTTGGCTTGCATATCATCAGTGTTGACAACATGGCTTTTAGGAAACCACAACATTCCACATAAAGGAGGCAATGGAAATAATAAAATTATGAAAATAACGAAACAACAATTTAATTATGGAAACGCAGAGTCAGACTGAAAAATTCAATGCCATAGCCCGGATTTGAACCACGGATCTTCTGGTCTCCGTCCAGCCACTCTAACCATTGAGCTACTATAGCCAACATGCCGACATGACATTAAATTCTCCAACTGAGTCGTGTTTTTTCCGGTAAACCACTAGGAGTTCTCATAAACACATGAGACAACTACCTTAATGGTAACTTACAACATGTAAGTACTTTTTAAGGCCCGGGCTTTATAGTTAACCACTATTTGGTCAATTAATGGAAATTAATTGTTCTTTCACACTGGCCGTGTGTAGGCTAAATTGTGGAAACGTAGAGTCAGACAGAAAAATTCAATGCCATAGCCGGGATTTGAACCACGGATCTTCTGGTCTCCGTCCACTCTAACCATTGAGCTGCTATGGCCAACTTGCCGACATGACATTAAATTCTCCAAATGAGAATTGAGAATTCAAATCCCGGCTACGGCATTGAATTTTTCAGTCTGACTCTGCGTTTCCACAATTTGGCCTACACACTGCTATTGTGAAAGAACAATTAATTTCCAACAATTTAATTAATTAATGGACTGCAACTTTTCCGAAACTTACTCATCTTTTGAGAAAACTGAAATGTTTATTGTATAATTATTACAATTTGAAATAGTTATTCCTTGGATTTAACTCAGTTTCACGGCCTTCTTGAATGAGGCGATGGTCACAATCCGTAAGAAACCAAAGTTGACATTACCGACGTGTTTAAAGCTTTTGAGCATTGAGCGAAAGAATTTTCTACTCTTAACACAGCTGTGAATTACTGAAAAGCCCACCTTTACTATTAATTGTCTAAAAAATATAATTTTGGAGCATTTTGTACAATTATTATATATTTCATTAAAATCTTCCTCTATCTTCATGATTTCTAAGTTTTAAAATTGTAGATGCAAAATGTGCACTACATGTTGCAAGTTTCATTTTGTTTTACACTTGTTGCTGTGCCTCAAATTGTAACAGACTTTCCAGCTATCGTATCTTCTGAAATGTTTTAAACAGAAGAATTGATTAGTACCTGTCTGAATTAGAGTTTAGTCGCAAATAAGAGTACAAAACAACAATGCTGTTCAGTTGGCAAGTACCTGTTTTTCACTTCAGGCCGCGCTTTAATCCAAAACCATGGTAATAAGTGCTTGAAGGGGGTTTTACAGTAATTATGTTAATCAATATTTCACACGATGCAGAAATCGGAATTTTTTAAAAATAAAAGTAGTGAATATTAATTAAGAACTAACGTATAAACTAGCATATATAATTTTATTCACTATTATATTTGTCTGGAAACAAAAGTTAAACCTTATAAACATATTTTTAACAACTTACCCGTAGTAAGTGAATTAATGACATCATATAATGAGCAATTTAAAGCGTAGCAAAAACCGTTCTCTCTGAGTTTGTGGGCAAAAGTGTGAACAAAACTGGTTATAAAGCACTTCTTGTGAAACATCTGTACCACGCAAAAGTGTAAGAAAAGAGAATGTCGAGTAAAAGGCAGTGGAAATAAATGACGACAATTAGACCGTCTGAATACGTGCTGCAGCTTCAGAAGACTAACAGCCAAATCTATAGTGTGCAATTAAACAGAAGAAAATTAAGGAAATGATATGCTGCGACTAGGCTAAGTAAAGCCAAAGAAGAAGGGAGGAAAAGCAAAAGAATAGAGGCAATTAGAAAATGGAGTACATAATGATGTAAACTAGAGGAATGTAGAAAATGACTATGTGAGTGAACATTGAACACAGCGAAGAAAGTAAGAAACAAGCAAGTAACATTTGTCTACCAAACATGCAAATGTTAATAACAGTAATAATTGGTTTTTAGCAACCATAAAGACTGAGATATAAGTTCATTGTTAGTCAACAATGTAAGCTCAATAAATCAATTTCAATTTCAGTAATTGTAGTTAACGGTTCTGAGATCTTTGGTACGTACGTTCATAGGAGGATCGGCTGATAAGTCCAGGCCTCAAAATAAAATATTGTTTTCTTTATTTCTCAACATAATCTCTAGAAAGGCTAATACATTTCTCATATCGGTGTACTAATTTAATTAAACCATTTCTATAATGCGATTTATAATGGTCCTCAAATTAGATGTTTACCGCATCAATGACCTCCTCGTTGCTGTGAAATCTTCATCCTCCAAGAAATTTTTTGAGGTGGTAGTCACTGAGTGCTAGATCTGGCGAATAGGGTGACTGTTCAAACAATTCGAACTTCAATTCGCACATTTTCCCACTGCAGTGACTAAACAATAGGCCGGAGCATTGTCGTGAAGAAACAGTATTTTTTTCTTTGCCAAATGAGTTTTTTTTTTTTTTTTCTTTTCACCTCATTACTTAAACGTTGTAGTAAGCTTGCGCAGTAGTCACCAGTGACACTTTTACCCTTTTCTAAGTAATCAATAAAAACAATTCCCTGTTCATCCCATAAAACACTCGCCATAACCTTGTTAGCTGACAAAATCTACATTACCTTTTTTTGGAGTTGGTTCACCTGGCGCAATCCACTGTTTCGACTGATTTACTTTCTGGACTGTAGTGCTGTCTCCAAATTTCATTCATTGTAATAAGTCGTCTCAAAAATTCACTGGGATTTGTACAATAGAGCTCCAAATTCTTAACAGAAACAGTTTTTCTTTGCAACTTTTGATCAGCTGTCAAAAAACGCGGCACCCATCTTGCACAAACCTTGTGAATGTCCTAAACATTACTTAAAATATTGCCTTCACGTTCTTTTGATACGTTTACAGCCTCTGCTATCTCAAGCAGCTTTAATCTGCGGTCTTCCAGTGCTAAACGATAAATTTTTTCAATGATCTCTGGAGTTGACTTCCGCAGGGCGTCCAGAGCGAGGCTCATCACTAGTGCTAGTACATCCCATTTTAAACTCTGCAACCCACCTTTTAATCAATGTATATGAAGAGTCAGAGTCCTTCAAGATACTGTCCATTTGCTCCTTGATTTCTTTAGACGTTAAGCCTTTCAAATGGAAGTAATCACTGCTTGTTTTTCTTGAAACCTCTATATGTATCTTGTTTAAAATGCTGTCCTTCCATAACTAAAGAAGCTATTGGCCTGTAACTATGGATACAAGCAAGTTTAGAGTTAAACTATATGATGCTATCCGTCAAACTAGCACGGTGGCGCCATCTCTATGTGAGGCCCGGGACTTATCAGCCGACCTACGGGTTTAAATGAGCTTACTATTTATTGCCTATCTAAGGATAGCTAGTTTACATAGAAACATCAAACATTTAACAGAAATAGAAACTTTGCAGCCGTACTGAAAATGTCAATGAATCCATAGTTGTTGCATTTGGTTACTTAGCTTTGATTAAGTAAATAGGTCTGCCTCGTGTCTTGTTTTACCTTGAAGACGGGCCGCTATGAGTCAGCCAATTCGCTCTGAGTGGCTTTTAATGACATTAGAGCTGCCGTGAAAAGAGTAACAGGGTGTTGGGATCCCAACATCACGCTGTCTTTGTCACATTAAGTGAAATTATATGTGATTATCTCTGGAGAAAGGTTCGTGGGAATGCGTCCTCTCTCACAGCAACTTGCTGAGATCAAAGAATTAACTATGAAAAGGCATTTCTTTCATCAGTAATCTACTCATTTTGGGCTTTGTTTAGAAATGGGCTTGAAAATCTTGAAGAGGGTAAACAACACCACAAAGAATCTTGGTTGGGATAGTCGGAATCGGAACCACGATTTTATAATTTTTTTCACATCCATCCTTGAACTTCCGCGCGTCTCTATACTCTGTTTGCAAGTTGCAAACTCTATCTGTAATGTTGATTGTAACGTAAATATGAACTGTTGTTAGATGCTACCTTAATAGATAATTATGGTAGTAGTGATTTTTTTTCTCTTCCTTCGCCAACAATGCTAGTGCTAGGAGTCGCTCGGGTTCCCTCAAAGCGAGGAAACCAAAGTATTTTACCTGAGATACCAGGATTGAGGAGTGGCCCATCATCTTTTGGATGATGAAGAGATAAATCATGGAGCAATTGGTGAAATGATGATGGGGGAAACCGGAAGACCCGGAGGAAACCCACCCAGCGCCATGCTGTCCACTATAAATCCCACTTTGCGGTCGCCTGGGATCGAGCCCGAGCCGCCTAAGTGAGACCCAAACGGTCTAACCACTCAGCCATGGTGCGGCCACTAGTAGTGAATCAAGACGTATTTCATCTACGAGTGGAAGGTTTGTTAATTTCTTCGAGTGTATAAATAACTATTGAGTACCATACAATGTTTTATCCAACGCTTACTCTAATCATTAAAAAGACTTACTACTTTCTAAATTAAACTATAATAAAATAGTAAAATTTTCTGTAATTTTATTTTCTGGAATATAGGGCTATTTAGACCAAGGATGTGTGTCGTTGGCTAATATACGTAGTGCGATCCATATAAATCTGAACCATAACGTTTGAATCAATAATAGGACACACGTGCAACTTTGGGAGAATATAATACACAATTGGGAGATTACATTACACTATTTATATGTCAGAGAAAATGTTGGAAGTGTTCTCCACAAGCATATATACATGTTTGCACTCGTCTCACCATATTCTCTGAAGTTTTACGGAGAGTATTCTCGCCAATGTTACTTATTTCGGTTCAAATGAATTCCTTGAGAACATCAATTGTCCGTGGCCTATTAATGTACACTCTATTTCTAGATACTCCACAAGAAAAACTACGGTGAGGTTAGGTCAAAGGATCTGGGGGCCACAGACCTTTTGATATTATTCGATTATCAAAGAAATTGGTTACAAGTTCAGTGGTGTCATTAGATGTATGGCACGTTGCTCCATCTTGCTGGAAATAATCTTCTCTCAATTAGTTATCAAACAGGAACTTCACAAATGTATTGAAGATACTCATATAAATGTCTATAATCGTATCAAAGAAAATTGGACATAGCATTAATGATTACATCTCTACAACGACAAGCAGATTCTTTGCTCACATTCCTTATGTATCAGGTACTTTATTCTTCCAACTGGGACGTCGCCTTGATGTTGCACCAAGACTGAAGGCACGCTTGCCACACGACATTTTATTTCTATAATGTTTATTTATTCTGTAATGAAGAAGTTATTTAATTTATACTCACACTAATCAGACCAGTTTGCTTGAGGACTCTAATATGAGTATCCTCTATCCCTATATACTTTAATTTTATTATTATATTATGTATATAGCTCCACAATTTGTATAGCACCAACTGTGCTGAGCAATCGAAATAAAAATTCAACAGCAAAAAGGGGGTGGGGCATTTAAGATTGTCAACTGTCAACAATTGTCAGTGTTATCAATTCTCCCAGAGCCATTGAGATTATAAAAACAAATTTCTGCATTGTATGAGCCTTTAAAGGAAAATTATGGCCTATGTAAATGGTTCAGGTTTATATGAATCGCACTGTATCTAACTTAAGAGAATCGATGTTGGCTAGTCGTTTGTTGGTATTACCACTTACGACAATTGATTCATACTAATTAAGAAAAATAATGTTTAATACAATGTTATTGAAACAAGAGAAGGTATCTATACCAAAGTTTTGGAGGAAGCCAAGAGTGTTTTATAATAAATGTTATACTTGAAATGTAGACCTAGTGATTGTATTTTATTTATACAGTCGTTAAAGTGAAATTTTATCAATTTAATATTAAATTCTTACTTTAGTAGATTACAGTACAACTTAAAGGTTAAAGTACAAGTGTTGGACAATAGTTATTTATGGGACTTGCGAAGTAAGTTGATGTTTATTAGCGAGTGAAAAATATAACGCCCGAAGCGTTACCACCGGGACATAAACATCAAACCTCGCTAGTCCCATATGTAACTTTATCCGTTATCTAAGAAAAAATCGACTTGAATTATGAATTATACAAATATTAAAAATTATTTTGCAAAAAATATTTAGATTCGATGGTTTTACTAGGTGTAAGATGATATTAGAGTCTTTGAATAGCGAAAAGTCGTAACTATGGTGTTGCAAAAACAACAAATGGTAAACTGTATGTCAAAATGACTGATTCAGACGACGAAAGTCTCAGACCTGAAGAAATTCGAGAAGAAGTTGCCACATAAGTTTTAGTTTGCTGCCACATAAGTCATCTGCAATTTATAACAAAGAATATTTATGTTTTTAGAAATGGTGCTGTTCAAAATGAGTTACGAATATTTACGAGGAACTGATTTTAGCATTTCTTGTCGTTAACAAGGATAATTTTCCAGTCATGATCGATTGTAACTTGTCGGGTAGTATATCCTCAGCTTACACTAGTGGACCTGTATTCACTTTTAACAACTGTAGCTTAATATTAATTATGCAATGAAACCAGCATAATAAAATATATTACTGCACATTGCAGACGTCGTATGTTTATTTCTTGTTTTCAGGTAGCTAAAGAAAAAAAATAATGAATAAAAATCTAAAATACTCCGTCCTCGTACCTAATTTCTTACAAGGCGTATATTTCAAACTTTTAATTTATTGAAATAAAAACACAATTAATTACAGATAAAACCTACAAGTAGAATAAAACAAGAAAGAGAACACTTAAAATTAAATAAAACCTGAACCAACTTCCTACTCAGCTACCATAACAGAAACCTAAATTAAAATAATTTAAACTACATTAACATAATGGAAATTAATTGTTCTTTCACACTGGCCGTGTGTAGACTAAAGTATGGAAAGGTAGAGTTAGACTGACCTAATTCCATCCTAATTCCATTATATGACCTAATAGTGACCCGAACTATAAAGCCCGGGCCTTAAAGTACTTACAGCATAGTAAGTCGCCATTAAGGTAGTTGTCTCATGTGTTTATGAGAACTCCTAAGTAGTTTACCGGAAAAAATACGAGTCAGTTGGAGAATTTAATGTCATGTTGGCACGTTGGCCATAGTAGCTCAATGGTTTAGAGCGGCTGGACGGAGACCAGGAGATCCGTGGTTCAAATCCCGGCTATGGCATTGAATTTTTCAGTCTGACTCTACCTTTCCATACATTAATATAATTAACATTTTTATTCTATTACTTTAAAAATACAAATATACCTTCCTACCATTCTTCAATTACTATAAAAAATAAAACTTGAAAAATTAATAATTATAAATTAATTTAATTATTTATATACTACTGCTTAACTATTCAGTTGATAAATTATAATAACTATATAACATATTATCTAAAAAACAATTTAAAGTTTATAAACAATTTTTATTTAGCTTAAGAAAAGTTGAACACTGGACTATGTCATCTACGAGGTAACGATAGACAAAGAGATTATATGTCTTTGACAGTATATTGGAGTAGGCGTTTCTGAAGTAACGTGTTTTTGTGTCGCAAATACTGACCCCGGGGAAACCTATAAGCGTCCCAGACTCATCTTAGGCCCATAATAAACTCAATAGTCTCCTATAATTAACAGCATATCCTGTTTTTAATCCTACAACTTGTAATACTTAATAAAAAAAACTATCTATCCACCTTCCATTATTATGAATGCATCATAACGTCAGTAAGGGACGGAGTTCCGGAATGGCAAAAGGTCGAAGGCTCCTCCTCGGAGAAGGATGTCTCTTCAATTATACCGGTATGTGTGTGTCGCAAATTTTAACTTAATTCTTCTGCTTGACCTGCTATATTGACTCTGGTAGAGATGATTCGACTCTTTACAGAGATGATTCCTGTCTAACAGTAAAAGACCTACTTTACAGTAACAAACGTATGGGGTAATGAGATGTTTTTCTTATGGTGGCGGATAAATTAATTTAGTACGTATTCCCCTATGTCATTAAAGGAGAGGATTACAGAACACCAACATCTTAAATATGTAGGGAAACACACGTACACTAATGGGATACAATTTGTAAACGATAATCACTTGGCCTGAAGTGGTGGTCCGAACTAGAAATTGGTGAAGGACACGGTTCCCTCAAAAATTGTAATCAACTGCCTACGTGGTTGTTCACATACGGAAATATGGTCGACAATTTCTTCTAAAAGGAATGCCCACGATAGTTCTTGCAATATTTCACGTCAACGAGCCACTGAGAAAATTAAGAGCAAAGCTGTTATGACTGTAATACGACAGCGCTCTTAAAGTAATTTTCTGAAAATTACCAGCAAATCAATCAAGTTGTGACGGTCCATAAAAGTGGACATGTAATTTATTATCTCATATTTTAGAAAGGAGGATAATTTCCAATCAAATGCTTTGGGGTTTGGTACATGCTATTAGCCCGACATTATGTCGGAATTTCATGAAAGCTAATGAGGAAGGGACACTTGCTAGCCCGCATTCTTATAAACGTTAGGGATCTGGTCTATTCAGGGGCAGATATAGACTGCGTCCGTGGTATAGTCTTATCAAAGCAGAGGTTGCCAGTATAATTAAAACATGTTATATTCACATACATTTTCCACCCATTCCTCAACAAACTGATATTGCGAAAGCCTATTCTCCTGTCTATTTATTTTAATCGAAACAAACATTTGTAGACCGGACTGCACTAGATTACGGAGGTCCAAACTTGGTCTATTGTACCTAGAAAGGGCGGCGGTTCCAAAGAGCCATGACAGTGCAGAGAGCAGGAACCCTACGCCTTGCCAGCTGTAAACTCCCCGGTAGACCAGAACAATCCCGATCGCCATACTGTGGTCCACCGGACAGGGTTCGGAGACCGTAGACTGAGCTACCGGAAAAAGAGGTTTTACTCAGAGCATGTCACCCTGCCATGTAACGCCGAGACTTCCACCGAGATGAAATGGAAGGACAGGAAATCCGTGGGATGTAAATAACTTACTCAGCATTCGACTGGCGAGAAAACCGCCAAAAACCCTATGGATCAGGTATGTCGGCCAAGGGAATCAAACCTGGGCCTCCCAAATGCGAGCCACAGACAAAACCAACTAAGCCATCACGCTCGGTAACCTTTGTAGAAATGTTTTATTGAATATTTCCTTGTAGGTACAACAGAAATAGGGGATGGTTAGGCTTTAAGTAATAATCAAATATTTTAATTTTATAACCACTGAAGTGATTAATATCCAAGAAACATCTGGTGACTACGTTTTCATTTCAAAACTTCGTGCCATTTTGTTTGTTTCTCGTTGTATTATGTAGATTTAAATCCTGCACAGCTTGTTTTACAATTGTTGAGAACACAGACCACAAAATTAAGCCTACCAACCACAATGACAACGTGGAAAATGTATGGGAATATGCTCTCTAAATCCCTAGTCAAATCGCAGCAGAGATTTTATTCAGAAGGGGAAAAAAAGCTATCAGTTTTAATTCTTGAGCATAAATCTACATCAAGGGACCACTGGATTTACTCCCTTCCGAAGGAAATTATGCTGAGGATTTCTACGCCCGAAACAGTATATATTGCCGCCTCTGTAGCATAGGTATTAGTGTGCCTACCTCAAGTTCAAGAGGTCCCTACTTTAAATCTCGGTCAGGGTGATAAGGCTTTCCCTTATTCCTAAAGATGAATGTCTGGTATCTCTAAACTCTATGTACCCTGAACTCATTTGAACATCATTTCATTCATCATCCGATATGAGTTAACGTTGCAGGATATTGACACGTCTCTGTAGTGTGGTGGTAGTGTCACGTTCAAGAAGTTCCTAGTTCCAATCTCGGTCACGGTGATAAGGTTCTCATTTATCCTGAATTATGGATGTCTGGTAGCTCAAAGCTCTAGGTACCCTGGACTCATTTGAACATCATTTCATTCATCATCCGATATAACTTAACGTTGGATGACATTAGCCCGTCTCTGTAGAGTGATGGTAGTGTCACGTTCAAGAGGTCCCTAGTTCTAATCTCGGTCAGGGTGATAAGGTTTTCCCTTATTCTGAAAGATGAATATATGGTAACTCTAAGCTCTATGTACCCTGAACTCATTTTAATATCATTTTATTCGTCGTCAGATATAACTTAACGTTGGAGGACATTAGCCCGTCTCTGTAGCATGATGGTAGTGTCACGTTCAAGAGGTCCCTAGTTCCAATCTCGGTCACGATGATAAGGTTCTCATTTATCCTGAATTATGAATGTCTGGTAGCTCAAAGCTCTATGTACCCTCGACTCATTTGAACATCATTACATTCATCGTCAGATATAACTTAACGCTGGAGGACATTGGCCCGTCTCTGTAGCGTGGTGGCAGTGTCACGTTCAAGAGGTTCCTAGTTCTAATCTCTGTCACGGTGATAAGGTGTTCACTTATCCTGAATTATGAACGTATGGTAACTCTAAGCTCTGTACCCTGGACTCATTTGAACATCATTTTATTGATCGTCCGATATGACAACGTTGGAGGATATTAGCCCCTCTCTGTAGTGTGGTGGTAGTGTCACGTTCAAGAGGTCCCTAGTTATAATCTCGGTCAGGGTGATAAGGCTTTCCCTTATCCTGAAACATGAATGTCTAGTAACTCTAAGCTCTATATAGCCTGGACTCATTTGAACATCATTTCATTCATCGTCCGATATGACTTAACGTTGGAGGACATTAGCCCGTCTCTGTAGAGTGATGGTAGTGTCACGTTCAAGAGGTCCCTAGTTCTAATCTCGGTCAGGGTGATAAGGTTTTCCCTTATTCTGAAAGATGAATATATGGTAACTCTAAGCTCTATGTACCCTGAACTCATTTTAATATCATTTCATTCGTCGTCAGATATAACTTAACGTTGGAGGACATTGGCCCGTCTCTGTAGCATGGTGGTAATGTCACCAAGTACCCACATAGATAATTTTGTGTATTTGATTCTTTTGAAATAAGAAGCTAAAATTGTAAGTTTAACGAAGTGAAATGATTATTTTTGCTTGTTTTGACTGTCCTTTGTTTACATTCATGGTAAATTCGTTTAGCTTATGTTTTATATGTTTTATAGGTATATACTATATACACGTATATATTAAATTTAATCTTTATAGCATAGTTCCAAAACATATTAACTGAAATGGCTGAGTATTTTAATTAGAAGAAATAAATAGAGGCATGCTTTTTCTCAAAGACGACTTCTCTGGATGTTAAACAGAACCAGAGGATGACATGAATGATGAGATGTATACTTTTTGCTACAATGTCACTGGCAAAATTAGAACTCTACTCACACTTGAGAAGCTCTGGAATTAAGCCTTTTTGTACAGGCACAAAAACGTCAAGTGTTGGCGCAACAGTTTTACACAGTGTTGCTTCTGCTCCATTTAGTTTTTGCAACAGCGTCGTTTAGCAACCAGTCCATTAAAAACGTTCAAAATGGATGATCTGTTGAGAGAGTGGTAAGAACCAGTGCATCTCAGCATTAAACAGGGCTCTCTTTAATAGGATAATTATTTGTAATTTTATTTTCTGGAATACAGGGTTATTTAGACCAAGGATGTGTGTCGTTGGCTAATACCTAACAAGAGAGAATCGATGTTGGATAGTCGTTTGTTTTAATTGTTGGTATAAAAACTTACGGCAATTGATTCATACTAATTAAGAAAATAGTTATTTATGCTATAAGGGAGGTAGATATAATTTACTAGTAGTAATAGTAATAGTAATTTATTTCCTTTTACATCAACAAATGGAAATACAAAATCAAGATTACAATTATAAAATCCATACTGAAAAATGCCATATATTCTTAAATCCTGAAAATCCTATCATGTCGCCCACCACTGAATAGTAATTCAGTCCCCATACACCTAACCCTAGGTTTTTGTGTAATGGAGGCCCTCTACTCCTTTTTACACTTTTTGCCATTTCACCTATCCCTCTCTACATTTTTCTCTTAATTGTTCTTAGCCATCTCTCTTTAACTTTCCCTAAATAATTCCCTATATTTCTCCTGTTCTTTTCTCCTTTTACTGACAACATTTTTCTAATTACTACTTCACCCCCCAAACTGTCCCATTTACGTAGCCAGGACTGCTCTCTCCATATCTTTGACTACAATATAATATACAATGTAAGTCTGCATTCTCTTCTCCACACAATGAGAGCTCCCTAGCTCCCTAACTTGACCTATACCTTTCAAGTTTCTCACTCCTGTTCTCGCCCAAGCAAAACCTTCTCGCCCTAACTTACTACATATATCTATATATCCTCCCCTCCCCCAGGTTGTTTTTATTTCTCTATATAATCTCAGTGCGCTTTTGTCACTTGTATTGGCAAAAATGTCTTGTCTGTCAATATCCTCTAATCTTAGCTTAACTTCTTTCCAGAAGCCTCTATACCCATACTTTGCATTTATCCAAGAATGGCCCATACCTATCTGCTTCAACACGTCATACATTTTATGTGCCCAAGACCCACCCCAGTTACTTCTTTTTTGAATATGAAAACATTCTTTAATTATATTGCCATCTTGCAAATTAGTGATTCTGTATAAATATTTCATTACCCTTGACAAGATTTTAATTTTAGTAGAATGCCTGCCTAGTTCTAATTGTGCTGCCCCATTAGGTGATGCTATTGGTAATCCCAATATGTATTTACAAAAGGATCTATGCACTCTATCAGTCTCTCTCCAAACCTCATCTATTCCCCATACCTCTGATCCATGTAACATTCTATTTTCTACTACTGCCGTATAAATCCTCTCCAACCATTTGACATTTATATCTGTCAGTTTACTGTAGCATGATCTTATCACTCTCATGGCCATTTTACCTTTTGCCACAGACATCTTATTTTGTTCTTTCCAGCTGCCATCTGAACTCAACCTTGTACCCAAATAATCAAATCTCCTTACTACCTCTATTTCTCTTCTATTAACCTCCCATTTCTCATCCTTATGCAACCTGTATCCTTTTTTGAAGACCACTTGTTTTCACCCGAAAGAAGTGAGGGCTAGCAATATTGAGTCCGAGGATGGTTCATTCTATCTACCTCCCGAATTGCATATAAGATTTTTTCCACTCATGCTTATCATGTACCTATTATTAGTTATTTGTAGCACATAATTTCAATTTTATATTATACCTATTCATTTATATTGCGATTTTGTGGGTTTGTAGAATTAAAAGTCCAAGTTGCAGAAATTCAAGATGCTCTTTATTTCCGTAGAAACACACTTTGGTCAACCTTTATAGTAGCAGAACTACGTAACATTACACAAATACAGCCTTCAAGGTCGTGTGCCACACCCACAAAGAGTTCACTTTCAAATCACAGTTGCAAGAGTCCATTTACGACTCTTTCATTACGATTGTCCACTCAACCAACCGCGGCTTCCTTTTATACGTCCATTCATGGTTCCAGAAGTTTGTGGAATGTTCTGTCATAATCAAGACGGTACCAGACGAAAGACGAACCTTCCACACACAGCACAGAGGTGTCGTTGAAAGGAGTCCTCCTCCGCAAATGAGGGTCCTTCGACTATTGCCATACCGGGACTGCGTCCATTACTGGCATACAGATTGGTTTTTAACTAAGGGATGATGGGTGAATGGTGGTGATCGTGATAGAGAAGTGTTTTAGTAGTTCTAAGAACGTAAAAACGTAACGAACCTTCCAGTTATCTATCTTTCTCTTTATCTGTTTCGGCAAGCTTTTATCTCTCCGCGCTGCACTCTCTGTCTCTTTGTGCACGTCGGCCGCGCTATCGCAATAATGCGATCGGCGACAATATTACTTAATGATTCGAATTTTTCATTGACATTGTCTTGTTTGTCATTGTATTTGTTTGTTGCTATGGGAGAGTAGTTGTTGATTTTTATATGAAGATGTGGCGACATTGATTTTTTGTGTAATTATGAATGACAGCATAGAAGGGGCTGCAAATGGAGCTTGTCAATTTCTACTTCCACAGAAGTCTAAATCAAAATATGAGAATGCATATAAGTGCTTCAAAGAATGGTGTTCTAAAAAGGATATCAGCATCTGTGAAAATTCGTTGTTGGCATATTTCCTAGAGAAGTCTACAACATTTCATTCCCCGGCAAGTTTATGGTATGAGTATTCTATGTTAAAGACAACTGTTTTAACTGAGGAGAATGTAGATATATCGAAGTTCTCAAAACAACGAGCCTTTTTGAACATTTTTTCAGTTTATTCCTGAAATTGGCCACTAAGTCCTGTCAAATATAACCTCCTGCAATAATTGCAATACTACAATAAATTTTAAATAATTTATATGATATAAAATTTAAATTGATATCGAACTTAAGAATTATAATGTGCTTCTATTTATACTCTATTTCAATTAGCTATTTATGCAATTCAGGAAGTAATTTCTCACATCTGTTATTGTTTTCCGAGTTACATTTGTTTCATTCGTATTTAATTTTGTTTCTATTATTGGATTTTTTTCTTTGGGTAGCAATAAATAAATGTGAGTATATTCTGAATTGCATAGAAATACTGTAAATGATTTCAGCGTCCACAACAAGTATAGCAGGGAGGTTAGAAGGGAAGTAAGTAGGGAGGTAAGTTGACTTACTTCCCTTGAAAGGCAATTTCTAATTACTCGTAGAGATAAAATGTACATTATACTGTGCTTACCACAACATGAGTGGAAAAATAATGTTAAATACAACTTTATTGTTGCAAATTTCAGAAACCGCCAATTGCTCCAATTTAGAACATCAAAAACGTCATCGCATAAAAATTCCCCTATTTAAAGGTTATGTACCAAGTACAATGAACTTTCTTCTAAAATAGAACTGGATCATAGTTTCTCCTACAAGCAATTTAAGGAACAATTATATACAGGAATTAACGGCATGTGATTTTCAATTGTGTTATTTATGTTTAATGATAACACAGTTACCAATGTCTTGTCTTCGATTATAGCTGTATAATGTATTGGTTTAATCTTAGTTTTTTTGTATTCTTGTTTGGTACTCTTTGTACTGCACTTAAATTTGTATATGCTTAGTCTTAGTTTTTTGTATTACATTTTGCTTTGTTCTTTGTCTTACTTTTATATTTATATTTAAGCATGTTTGTAAATTATTATGTATGTAGCTACTGAAATTGGAGCATTGCTCTGTTGTAGCACAAATAAATAAATAAATGAATAAACAAATAAATAAATTTATTATTATTATTATTATTATTATTATTATTATTATTATTATTATTATTATTATTATTATTATTATTATTATTATTATTATTATTATTATTATTATTATTATTATTATTATTATTATTATTATTATTATTATTATTATTATTATTATTATTATTATTATTATTATTATTATTATTATTATTATTATTATTATTATTATTATTATTATTATTATTATTATTATTATTATTATTATTATTATTATTATTATTATTATTATTATTATTATTATTATTATTATTATTATTATTATTATTATTATTATTATTATTATTATTATTATTATTATTATTATTATTATTATTATTATTATTATTATTATTATTATTATTATTATTATTATTATTATTATTATTATTATTATTATTATTATTATTATTATTATTATTATTATTATTATTATTATTATTATTATTATTATTATTATTATTATTATTATTATTTATTGTAACAAGAGGAGGTATCTGTACCAGACAAAGTTTTGGAGGAAGCCAAGAGCATTTTATAATAAATATTATACTAGAAATGTAGACCTAGTGATTGTATTTTATTGATACAGTGATTAAAGTGAAATTTTATCCCTCCTTAATATTAAAGTGTTGTATGAATAAATAAATGTAGGTATTTATCGGTTCCGTAGTGATGGAGGCGTACTTACGAAGATGGAGGGTGAGGTTGACCTGGTTGGGATACTGTATGTTCTCGAAGATGGTCTCAGACTGCCACCACGTCTGGTTTTCGTTGTTGTTGAAGTCTGTGAGGTAGGACGGAGGATGTGAGTGTTCGTAACATACATCACAAGACTTCTTGCCCGAGGCTCCGGTCTGCTGACAGAACTCCGTGGGACGTTCCTGGCCGCAGGTGTTCGTCGCTTCGACCAGTACGTTGTAGGCTGCATTCTCAAACGGGGGGATGCACCTCTGCAACAACAAAAATCACATCTTTTACTGTTTGCTCATATTAAATTAAATCACACCTTGAAGGAATATTCTGGGCGCACTGTCTTCTACATGGAGCACTGTTCCCGACTTTCTGAATACTGTTAGTAAACCAGAAAAGTATTGCAATAGCAATCATCAAACTACAAAGCAGATACAAATCTTTAAAAGAAGTTTTAAACATGGATTTTCTTTGGACGGAAAATAGACCTTGTAGACTTTAGTGTACGTCCTATTCTATATAAATGGCCACAGCTCTAAAATCGATTTTCTAAATGACAACAAAAAATGCATAACTACCAAGAGTACAGAAAAATGTTATATACAGGCTGTATCAGAAACTTCGGTATGCGTTCCCTACACCAAGAGAAGGCAAAATGTTTATATATACTGTGACTAAAAGTCTGATTTGCAGAAATTCAAAATGCTCTATATTTCCGTAGACACACGTTTTCTATAGCCCTTTGCAGCATACAAAACATACACAACCGCAACCTTCAAGGTCGTCTGCCACACGTCCACAAACAAAAGAATTCACTTTTAAATCACTACAACTATCCCTTGACAAAATAGCCGCGGCTTCTTTTATACCTCCACTCATGGTTCTAGAAATTAATGGAACGCTCTGTAACAATCAAGACGGCATCAGAAAAGGAGAAACTTCCAGACATCTAACCGTCTCTTTCTTTCTTTCTTTCTTTCTCTAACTCGGCAATCTTTTATCTCCGCATTGCACTATCTGTTTCTTTCGCGCACGCTGCCGCGCCCACCGCAACAATACCTCACGACAATACATTCGTCCCATAACCCTTTGTTTTCACGTTATTCATGTCTCAATAAAAGTCTAGGTTCAACGGCCTTAGGGATCCAACCTTACAACTTTATTTCCCTATGCACTCATAAAAGGCTTTGAGCAATTGCATTACATACGGCATAACTCGACAGAGCGTTGAGGCCTATTGACCTTCAGGTGACCAGCGCTGTGATCGCGTCTTATTGGGTCTTATCTGGTTGATTAGAAGAGTGAAATATTAGTAAGTTGATGTACAGTAAGTTACGAAATACAAATATGTTTTCTCGCGCCTGCCGATGTATGACACGTTGCTGTTCAGAAGACATGATTATATCTGAACAGAGTATACATAGTGTCACGAACCCGATGGCGATAAGGCGGCTTGCGCACACAAAGGAACTGATAGGCGGACAGTGTGGAAATAAAGAGCCTTGCTAAGCAGTTAATGATAACGCGGCTATTGTAAACATGCGCCGGCAAGCAAAGATAACTGAGGTAAAGGACTTGCCGGCCCAGGTAGGGTTTCAGTGTTTGGAATGTTCTAGTGATATCTCGGTTGACAGAGAATTTTTTTTTATTGTTCCGGAAATATCTCGAATTTACGAATTAGGTATTTAAGGACGTGACGGCTCGCAAAGTAGTAAGTTGTAAAACAGTGAGTTGTGTAACAAGAGTGTTGTTTTAACGAGAGCTAATGTAATCAGCTGTCACTGTTATTGTCATCGACCATGGAAGATTGTGTTGTATAGGTGATGTAATGTTGTTACGTGAGAATTGAACAGTGTATCTCAACGGAAATAAAGAACATTTAGAATTTCGGCAAATTGGATTTTTAATTCTACGAACCCACAAAGTCACAATACACTGGACTCGCCGTGTATGTGCGATAAGCTGAGGTAAACATCTCTGTGTTGCGAATTTTTCCCGATACGCTTTCTCGCTTTACCATGTAGTAGATGATGAAGTGTTGCCATAGAGACTTGTTTACATTTGTCGTCTGTCTTCGGCGCTTCAATTGTTCACATTTAGTGAGTTAACTGCACGTATTTCCTTCAATAATGGCGGCATATCCATTTCTTCAACCAGCTATATGATTTTTAAGTATTGGTCGTGAATGGCAATGAGCGCGAGGCTGCACGGTTCTATCAGATGGTGTTTCCAGACCGAAGACAACCGAGTCATCCAACCTTTGTCGCTGTTTATCGTCGCCTTGCTGATATGCACTGACTGGTATCTACCATGAAGGATGGATAGGCAGAGTAGGACTAGTTCCATGGCCTGCAGTTCTCCCGGCCTCAATCCTTTTGATTGTTATCTTTGGGGGCACCTTAAATTATTGGTTTATGGAGGAGATATCCCAGATAAAGAAACTCTTCATCAACGTGTCATGGAAGCTGTGAAACCATTAGTCACATTACCGAAGTTTTGAAAGAGTACTACAGTCCATAATTCGACACGTACGGGCATACTATCTGCACAGCAGAAAAAGGCAAGAGAAAAATGAAGGGGAAAGGGGTTTGAATTGTTTATCTGCTCTGTTAGTGGATCTGTTTACTAGGAAATGAGTATGAGAGTGCATGAGTTATGTTGCCAGATCTAATGCTCGTTGCAGTAAATGCAGTGATAGGTATTATGCGTTGGTGAGTTATGTGACAACACTCACGTATTTTAAACAAACCTACTGTCCACCAACGCAAAGTAAGTCTCTGAAAGGAATGCGGACCCTTACACAGTGGGACAAGGACAACGAATATGTGTGACAGAGAACGGATGCTACAAGGAGCAGAACCGTTAATAAAACATGCGGCCTATTCACTCTGTACACTAAAACCGAGAAGATTCATTCACAAAATTAGAAGCCGTCAGAATGTTTTTGAATGGTCTGTAACTGAACTGACATGGGGTGTCATATACTACCAAGGAAGGGTGTAGAACCCTTATCCAAACCCCTGCGTCTCAACCCCTGGAGACTTTCCTTCCTTTGGTTATATTATAGCATCCTTGTCATACTCGGAAGGCTAGCATAAACACTGTACGGGCAGCAAAAGTGTTTATGTTACACATTCCTCTAGCTTGCCTTCTTGTCCTGGGCAGACTAAACCTAGACGCAAGAGCACATATTGAGAGTTTATTATAAGTTATGTGTGTGTGTGTGTGTTTGTGTTATGAGTGTACCAAAAAAAACGAGAAAACAATGGATTATGGAACATGCGTTCTTTTAAAATCCTATCTTCTTGTTTTTTTTTTTTTTTTTTTTAATTTTACGTCCTCCAACTTTAAGTCATATCGGACAGTGAATGAAATGGTTGAAATGATGCTCAAATGTGTCCAGGATCCATGGAGCTTAGAGCTACCCGACATTCGTCTTTAAGCATAAGGGAAAACCCCGGAAAAAACCTTATCCAGGTAACTCACCCTGAACGAGATTCGAACTCGGGACCTATTGAACGTGAGGCAGACACGCTACCATCTACGCTACCGAGGCGGGCTTACCTTCTTGTGGTGTAAGGAAACATATTCTAAGTATTTCTGACCACCCTGTATAAAACGGTCTCTATTATAACTAATATTGAATGTTCAGAAACTGTATTAACGTTATTATTGTAATTATCATTTGTTTGTATCAATGTTTATGATTGGGCTCTCACGCACCACTCCCCCATTTTGGGAACGTGTACCGCAAGATAGCCGGTCTTAAGTGTACATGGAATTTCCGTAAACGTCGTATTATTTGTCAAAGAAGCGAACAGATTGTGAGTACACTTCCCTTTTGCGCCTTCCTCCGGCCTCTGCACAAGACAAGTGGTACTTCAGTCTGCCAATTACAGTACTACATGAAGTGCTGAGTAATTAGTGATGTCACTCAACGAGGATGTGGGAGGCTCTGGCAAATCAATTTACGGCCGTGCTACATACAACACTATCAGGGGTCATCAATACGTACTTGGGTTGTCCAGCATTCGGTCTGGAAGTGGAAGGAAGGGTTCATATATAACTTAAAGATGTATCAGTAATGAAGCTTCATCCATTTCTCCTACAACGTCGTGGGAGGTAACTTCTCTGTCGAACACAGGATTTCCATTCTCTTTCGATCGCTCACTAAAATGCCTACCAGACATTCCGCTGAGGAAATGTGAGATCTAGAACCTTCACCATTCTTCTAGCGCCTCTGATGCTTCCTAAACCGCGAGTTTCAACCACTGCCACGCCGGCTAGCGCTGAAGAACACTATCCCATCCACAACATGCAAGTCCGACCCATGTTGGAGTGTCTAGTAGGCTTGGAATTCGACGGTTGAACCAACATTGAAAAAAGTGTGCTGAGGGCAACTTTTACATCTGTTGCCCGATCATGCTCTTCTGTTTTATTCTATAACATTGTTGATATAATGCAGTTCACTGTTATTTATTTAAATCATTGTAAAACAAAATAAGCACGATTACCATAAAGTTTTACTATCCCAAACGAATCCTTGACACGGGTGAAGACAGCAATGAGATGAAATGGTGTTGCATGATCATTGGATAATAAGTAGAATTCAATTCGTGTAGTTCCTGTTAACAGAATTAGGAAGTTACTTTTATCACGAAACCGAGGCGCGGAAATTCCATTGTTAGACATCAAGGCTGTAAGTTGGTGACGAGTTAATCTGTACAGATGTGCAGACTTAACAGAATGCCATTGCATTTCGCTAATGTGATAAAATGAATTGGGAATATACATAATAATTATGTATTATTTAAATCTTAAAATTGGAGTTTTATTTTGCGAGTAAGAATGTGTTGAACGAGACTAAAGGTTGAGTATAGCAAAATAAAATGATTTTAACATACACGAGGGCCGGCTGATAAGTCCCGGACCTCACATAGAGATGGCGTCACTAGGCCAGTTTGACGAATAGCATCATGTAGTTTAAACTAGCTTGTATTCATAGTTACAAGTCAATAGCTCGTTTAGTTTTTTAATGACAAATTTTAAACAAGACAAGTGTAGAGGTTTCACGAAAAGAAGAAGGATTTGCAACAACAAGCAGTGATTAAATGCTTCCATTTGAAAGACTTAACGCCTAAATAAATCAAGGAGGAATTGAACAGTACTATGAAATACTCTGCCCCTTCTATACAATGATTTCTAGAGATTATGTTGAGAAATAAAGAAATTTTTTTTTTAATTTGAGACTCGGGACTTATCAGCCGACCCTGGTATTTCATATATAGTATTTTTACATAACCAGAGTATTAAATTATAAAGCATCCAGCAGAAACCTATGTGGAATTAGTAGTATATATTTGGACATGAGCAACATTTTGTTTGGTCTTCATTGTTGTTTGACTTTTATAGTAGCAGTGCAGACAATGGGATCACTTGCACAATCATTACGGGGTTTTGATATGACTGTAGACACTGAAGTTCACATGGGTATCTTCAATACTGTGACTTTGTGGGTTCGTGAAATTAAAAGTCCAACTACACAAACTCAAAATGTTCTTTATTTCCACCGAATTACAGTTGGAACACTTGCCGATTACACAGAATTACGTACCACACACAATTACAATTCACCAGTTCGTCTGTCACAGGTCCACTCTGCACTCACAATTACGCACAACTCCTCCGATGCACGTTCACAGTCTTCCGGTCCGTTCACTCACTCGGCGCTCCTCACGGCTGCTTGCCAAGAACTAAAACTGACTCGCCAACTCCAGCCCCTTTTTATAGGAATATCGCTGTTTCTGGAAGTCTCGCGTTTCAATGAATCACCCAAAAGGTTTCAGACGGCAGGGGGAGGGGAAAGAGATGGCCAGTGATGATTTTCCAACCATCCCTTCGTTAGCGCTATAAGACAAATGGGTAGGCGTGACCGAATGCCTCCCGGCCCTCACCCAGCCGCCAGTTGGTCGCGCCTTCCCATAATTGGGTGACAATACATTTGTGGAGCAGCTGGCTGATATCGAATTTAGAGAAGTTTATTTCCGGCAAGCTGGAGCAACGTGCCATACATCTAATGACACCATGGAACTTGTAACCAGTTTCTTTCATAATCGAATAACCTCAAAATGTCTGTGGCCCCCCAGATACCCTGACATAACCTTACCGAATTTTTTCTTGTAGGGTTATCTAAAAATAGAGTGTACAAGAATAGGCCATGGACAATTGATGTTCTAAAGGAATCCATTCCAACCGAAATAAGTAACATTGGCGAGGATACTCTCCGTAAAACTTCAGAGAATATGGTGAGACGAGTGCAAACATATATAGATGCTGGTGGAGGACACATCCAACATTTTCTCTGAGATGTAAATACTGTAATGTAATCTCCCAATTGTGTATTATATTCTCCCAAATTTGCACGTGTGTCCTATTATTAGTTCAAAAGTTATGACCTATTGAAATGGTTCAGGTTTATATGGATCGCATGAAATAACTTACGACAGTTGATTCATACTAATTAAGAAAAATAATGTTTAATATAACTTTCATGAAACAAGAGGAGGTGTCTATACCAGAGAGAGTTTTGGAGGAAGCCAAGAGTGATTTACAATAAATATTATACTTGAAATGTAGGCCTAGTGGTTGTATTTTATTGATACAGTAGATAACTGAAATTTTATCCATCCTTAATATTAAGGTGTTACTTTAGCAGGTTAAATTCTATTATTTAAGTACAAATTTACAAGTAAATGTTGGATAAATAGTATATGTGAACAGATAATGTGAGTTTTTGTTGTTGTTGTTGTAATTTACGTCCTCCAACGTTGTCATTTCGAACGATGAATGGAATGGATGAAATGAGTCCGGGTCCATAGAGCTTAGAGTTACCCGACATTCGCCTTACAGGATAAGGGAAAACCCCGGAAAAAACCTTATCCAGGTAACTCACCCTGACCGGGATTACCTCTGAACGTGAGGCAGACATGCTACCATCTAGGCTACCGAGGTGGGCAGATAATGTGAGTGCCATAATTATTTAATCACATAGAAATACATAACGGAGTAAAACATAATCAAACCAAATCCAATTATAAAATATGTGCAAATACAAGGTGCAATTTATTTGAAACCAAAACTGGTACACATTGTACACATTGTATCGTCGTAGTGTGCTTTTAGTTCGTGTGGACTGTTAAAAGTTTTACTTTTGGGCTATGATACTTACAAAAGAAGTTATTCTGAACATTAGGTACGATACCGTAATCCCTCGAGGTCACGAAGTATGTGCATGGCTATTATTTTATCTTTATTACGTCTTATCTGTGGCAACACTGCTTACTGACCAATCTTAATGTGAATCACCTGTGCGTAGTATACTTTCTAAACCCATTTGAACTAACTAACCTCTTACTGCTGTCTCTTCTCCTTTCTCGGTTTCTCCTCTTCCGGGTGTCGTAGCCCCCCCCCCTAACCACAGTCTAGTGATATCTCTCATTCTGCCCTATCCTCTAACAAAGGAACCATATTCGTCGGAAAACAGAAGTTTACTCAGAAGTTAACACAGAACGTCTATAGTTTCATCAGAAGATTCTGAAGTTGGGATAGAATATCAATAAACCTACATCATCATTATTCTTTGGAGAATAAGAATGCTTCCCAGCTTTTAGTAATAATTATTGGATGTCTTTCAGTTCCCTTCGAGTTTAAAATTTTGAATATCTTCAATCACATTTAGGCCATTTCATTTTGTAAACCCAAAATGGAATTTTTGGTTTGGAAGAACGTCTCAATTAGCTGAATTCTGTATATGTTGAAATTAAAATATATTTCCAACGTTTTGTTTTCATTACTCATACACAGAATAACTCTAAGCTCTAAGGACACCGGGCTAATTTGAGCATTATTTCAGCCAGTGGCGAGGCGTGACATCCAAAGCGAGGGAAGCTCCAAGTAATAACTTTCATTAAAATAAGAGAGAAGAATGACTCAAAGAACTAAGGCTACTCTTCAGTACTCTTTCTATTGTGCACACACGTAGGCCCTTCTTGCATTACAAGACTGCTCACACTGCAAGCTTCCCCTCTCCACTCAGACGTTCCAATTTTTCCTACAGCTGCCCCACATCGCGTGAAGCGTTAGCCTAAAATGGAGAAAGTGTACAAGTTACACACTTTTGCTAATAACTAAAAACTTCACAAGAATTCCCTATTTGTCACTACTAAATACCAGTACACGTAAAATATTATATGCGAACGTTTTCTTGAGCGTTAGTTCTAAGGTGTGGTGTGGGCACGGGGGGGGGGGGGGGGGAGAAGAGAGGGCTAACGCTCTTTTGTTTCTGCAGTGTGCTCAACCTAGAGAAAACGAAATTCCGCAAAATAGTGGGTAAGATAATCGGAGATCTGCGGCCCAAGTGTGAGATATGTGGAGAAACAGCAAACTGATTCTTCGACTTCCGAATTCGGGAGCCACATTCATCGTTGGTATTGTCGTGCTGCTCGAACCGTTAACATGGATTTATCTTTGGTAATAGATACCTCTCAGATAACACACTGATTACTCCACGTGGAGTGAACATCTAACTGTCATTTGAGATTCCTGCGAATTCCTCTGGTTGAAGTGATGCGGTCATTGGTGCTTAGCACAGGGTCGGGAGGCGCGTCAGTTCCCCCCCCCCTCTCTCTCTCTCTCTCTCTCTTACAAGAATAATCAGTGCCTTATCTAAGAGGTTTCTATTAACAAAGATAAAGTCATGGTATTGTCGTGCTGCTCGAACCGTTACGATGGCTTTATCTCTGTTAATAGAAACCTCTCAGATAAGGCACTGATTATTCTTGTAAGAGTGAGAGGGGTACTGATGCGCCTCTCGGACGTGTGCTAAGCACCAATGAACGCCTCACTTCAGCCAATGGAATTCGCAGGAATCACAAACGACACAGATGTTCACTCCACGTGGAGTAATCACTGCGTTATCTGAGAGGTATCTATTACCAAAGATAAATCCATGGTAACGGTTCGAGGAGCGCGACAATAACTGTTCGAGCGACGCGTTTATATCCTTTGATTTGTTGACGATAATTTCATCAATTGCATTTTCTATTACACCATCATTTCTCCAGCATCGCATTTCCAGCTCTTGGACCTTCTTGCAATTCGTCGTGGTTACGGAAGATAATGCTTCTGTAGCAAGTTTCCGCAGATTTGTGGCTGACAAATCACCAGTAACGTTGCATCCTCTGACAACGTTCTTTATTTTTGTCCACACAAGTTCAATTGCATTTAGACCACAGTTAGACGCAGTTAGACGAATACGGTGTTCCTGTGTGCCCTTTCAAGAGCCATAACATCCACAACTTACGCTTGTTGTAAACTGATTAGCTAATTAATCTCGAAATTGCTCAATGAGAAATATAGCGACGTGTGAAACCTTAGCATATTAATCACTAGATGTCAGAGTGTATAGCACATTTCATGTTCCAAAGTTGTCATCTGTGTTTACGGAATTAGACGAAACCTACCGAATAAGAACTTGGAGCCCGAGCGCTTCAGTTATCGTATGCGGATAGTACTATTGCTAATGCTATTGAAATATACTTACAGCTGTATTTAAAAGTGACAGATAAAACCAAAAATAGTCTTTTTTTCACACGCTACAGAGAGTTCACGTGTCAAAATTTGCCACTAAACTTCCTTACTATCGAAGAGTCGCGACTGTTTCCGGAAACCTACGAAGCATGGTATTCAAAGTTAGGAATGTTTAAATACAGTATTGAATGAGCTCGCGAAACTAGTGACTAATTCAGGCAACTATCAAATTGTCCGCAGCATCGCGGATGTTCGCGAATAAATTTTGAAGATATGTCCAGAGCAAATAAAATATTGTTTGGCATGACTTTTCTTGTTTTTCTTCTTTTTGTCGTGAAATTCTTGGAGAAGTGGCGCTTCCAGCGCTTCATTGTACACTTCGCCACTGATTTCACCCGCTTCCGTTGGAGGACGTTAAATAAAAATAAATAAAAGAAAAATACAGACTATGTATGTGTATAAATATTGGAGTTTCGAAAATGCTAAACAGTCTGCTTTAAAGAATTTGTAACTGGTGGTTCGGCTAAAGTACACAGATGCATTACTTCCAAGTAATCTTATGAACCTTACAAGATTGTTAAAAGGAAACCAATTCTTAACCAAACCTGTTAAACGCAATAAATGACATGCGCTGGATGAAAGATAACACATTGCAAGATTTATGTTGTGAGCTGGAAGATACATGTATTAACCTTATCTTTGCTAATTAAACCCGTGAATGTGTACTCAAGACTTTTGGTCAGGTGGTCTTCCTGGCGTTATCTCACACCACAAGCTTCACAAAAATACTGCTTCCAGCACAATAAAGACGAAATTTACAGTATTGATTTCCAACACACAACACTAACACTTACGACGAACCCTCACCCCCAGGCTAAAATACTTTTTACATGGATCATTATTCAAAAGCTCTTAATTTTCCAAAGACATGTCTCTAACGATTTTGATTAATAGTTATTTATAGTACTTGCGAGGTAAGTTGATGTTTATTAACCAGTGAAAAAATTTAACGCCCGACGCGTCAATGCCGAGGGCTAAAATTTCAAGAAGAGCATGATAAACATCTAACCTCGATAGTCCGACACGTAATTTCATCCGTTACTTAAGAAAAAAATCGACTTCAATTATGAATTGTAGATGTCGTAAGCTTCTTTTTTTTTCAGATAGTCAAAGAAAAATTGAACATCGGGCTAAGCCATATACGAGGTAGTCGGTAGTCAGAGATTATAATACAGGATGTTCCGAAACTACACCGAACGAATATATAGAAGTAGTTCAGAGATAAGTAACAAGGTTGACAATATATACAAGTTATTCTGTAAAGAGGCTCTCGGATTGACAAGGACGGCTCCAAGTGAAGTAGCACTTCTTGAAATAGGGAGGACCAGGAGAAAAGGAATAATCTTGGAGAAAATAGTGAAATTTTGTGTAGTTGTTTGAGTAAGGAGGATGCAAATATTTTAAAGGTATGCATGGAACAACAGAGAACATAAGTAAAAAAGAACAGTTGGTGGAAAGTGCTAGAGAGAACTATGGACAAAATAGGAATGGGGGATATATGGAGGGCAGGTGCAGGTAATGAGAGAGGATTTTGGAAAAAGGTAAGGACAAGAATGAAAGACATAGAAAGGCAAGAGAGATGGGGAAGCATGGAAAACGAAAGTTCATTTAAGTTTTATAGGATTTTCAAAAGGGACCGGGAAAGAGAAGGTTATATAGACAACTGTAGTAGGATTGAAAGGGAGGGATTAGCATGGATGAGAACAAGTGCAATATTTATGAAAGGATTAAGGGGGAGTGAGGCAGGAATATGTGGGGGGGGGGAGAAAGTTTAGAGCATTATGTAGGAAGATGTGAAGAAGTTGAGAAGTGGAGGAAGGAGGCATGGGAGCAAAAATGGGAGAAAGTTGAGGGTAAAACTGTAATATAAGAATGCTAACAGGTAAGCAACAGAATAGGAATAAAAATGTTGGAAGATTTCTTGGTAAAATGAAAGATAAATGGTCGAGGATAGTTAGAAGCAAAAGTTATGAAGGGGCGAAGGAAGCAGGGGCGAAGGAAGGATTTTATAAGGAAAAGTAAGGGATACAGGTAATCCTTCAGTGAAGCATAAGGCTGTTATGCCAAGCTGGCTGAGGGGTGATTATAAGAAATTGCTCAGCTTCTATGTGACACATATAGATAGTTTTTACCGCCAATAAAGCCGCATAAAAGTCACTCCAGAATGAGTGTGGATTAGGCAGTTACAAGAACAACACCGCGTGCCTCACGCTATCGAAGTTCGCAGGTAGGTGACCACCGGGCCGCCTGATGTAGCAGTTTCTAAACATACCGGTATACTCCACGGTAGCTTGCTACTATTAAATTTTCTTTAGCTTATGAAACCGCAATAAAGAAGCTATCCTTCAGTTATTTGTTTATGGGTGTTTTACGTGTTCCGACATTCCGTTATAACAGTCAATGGCGACAAATAAGCTGGTGGACATATGCATCTTAAACCTTTTAGAGGGAAGTTGACGTTAGTGAGATTGAGGATGGAAGCATTAAATGATAAAAAGAACAGAGAACAATATAAAAATTTGTAGATGAAGTTAACCAAAACTAAATGGCTTATGCAATGAGACAAGCATTTTATTTCACTGTACTTAATAATACTAAATAAAGCATTTGTAACTGAAAAGGAAGTTGCTGATTTTACAGTAACTGATTGAAAGCACTGTACTATTAAGATTATCACTCAGTTGCCAAAAGTGTAATAAAGAATATACATTTGAAACATCCAGAACTATTGAAAGTGGTACAGAAGCAAATGTAAAATTTGCTAATGGCTTCAGAAGCCATGACAGGGGAATTGAGGCAGGTACAGTCCAGCAACGCAAAGAAGGTCCCTGGTAGGTATATGTGCTGCCTTACACAGTGGGACAAGGATAGCGAATGTGTGTGGCAGAGAACACCTGCTACACAAGGAGCACATCCTTAAAAAAACATGCGCCCTATTCACTCTATACACTAGAACCGAGAAGATTCATTCACAAAAGTAGAAGCCATCAGAATGTGTTTGAATGGTCTGTAAGTGTAGTGACATGGGGTGTCATAAACCTGTCCAGGGAGGGTGTGGGAACCTTCGCCAACCCCCCTGCGTCTCAGGCATTGGAGACTATCTAAGACATTGGCTGTTGTCCTCAATTTACCAGCCAAATTTAACAAACTATCATAGGGCAAGTGACCATGGAGTCTAGGATGAAGAGAATTAGTGAAAAACGAAAGAGGAAGGATGCTGATGATGAACAAGATGCAGAATATGCATTTGAGGAAATTCTGAGGTGTACTTCCAACAAAGCAAAATTTTAATGCTGTTTTTTATAAAACTACTGAAGCTACAATTCTGCATTTTTTTCCGGAAATAAAGGAATACTTAAACTGTTTTTAAAGGTACTTGTAGAAAGATATGTGAAAATTTGAATTTAAAAAACAATAAATCTTGAATACTTTAGAAGTAAATTCAAGACACTTATTTTAAAAATCACATATCCTTTATTAAAACTCCGAAATAAGATCTACTATCTTTAATGAATTGAAAGCGTTGTAAATTAACAGGTAAACGTTTCAAATTGATGCATTCAGTGGTTCCTGAGCTAAGTGCAGCAGAAAACTCATTTTAACATTGGTGAGATAGACTATTCCCGCTCCCCTAAAAAATGTTTTCACTGTCTGTTTTAGAAGTATAAAATACAGCTACACTACGAATATGCTCAACTTATTTATTATATTAGCATAAAAAGTAAAAGCAAAATATTCTATCTGAAAATAAAAATAACAGTCAATATTTCACAAGATTAACATGCACTAATGCACAAAAATGCTGTGGAATTTTTAAATTAACATTTTCCTTCGTACCAGAAATGTAATGCATGGAGGTGATAGGTCGGATATTAAGGGAAATACGAGTAACAAAAATAAAATAAATGTAAGTCAAGAAATGCACGAGTGCAACAATTTATATTAATAACAATTTAATCATATCATACCACACATATTAATGTGTAACATCAGTAAAGGGATGTACGAAACATACAATAAACTTTATATTCAAGAGATTATAAGACAAACTTGCCTGTTATAATTTGAAATACAAGAATGTCAGTCAGGGTGGTTTTTCTGGGATTTTCCCTTATCCTGAAAGATGAATGTCGGATAATTCTAAGTTCTATGGACCCTGGGATCATTTCAGCATCATTTCACCCATTTCATTAATCGTCTGATATGACTTAACATTGGAGGACGTAAATTAGAAAAAAAAAATGTTTAGAGACACAAATCATCGGATCACAATGTGGATAACAATCCACATTCAGAGATACAGAAATGTTGGCTGTCCTGCCAGAACAGTTTTGCACCGATTTGTAAGCGGTCCTTGTGTCCCATGTGTGCCGGAACCCCACTTGTTCCATACCTCTGCTGATAAATACTGCCACTTTACCAATCTTAAATTGCGTTAGAGGGCTGGTAAGAGACAATGGTGCCGTTCTGGATGGCTTGAACTGTTGACATCATCTGCAAGATGTTGCGTAACAAAGTCATTATCCAATTTGTGAGTGGGTCATCCACACTGGACCAGCACTTCTTTTTTTGTTTCGACTCGCCAAACACTATTACGTCACCATGAAAATATGCGAGCATGTTGGTCGTGGAACCCAGCAAGGAAAAAAAAAAAAAAAAGAAATTCTACAGCTGCTTACACTGTTGCATCTTCTTTCCCGCTCCATTCTCGGCGGTTACGCTAATAGCAGGGTATTTTCTCTTTCGTATGTGAATTAGCTCTTGTTTTTCATTGATTCGCTATTCGAACTCCTTCAGGATGCTCTGATATTTCTTCAGGTGCCTTTTCTCTCCTTTCCCTCTTTCTATCGGCTCTTATATGGAAACCCATCTGTGTTATCTTGTGATCAACATGTCTGGTTATGGCATGGAGTTTCGATTTCTGGCGATACATGCAAATTTTGTTTTGAACGTTTTAGTACATATGCAAGACACTAACTCTGGGAACCTGGCAGCGGATATCGGTTGTTCATTAGTGTACCAAGCAGAACATAGCGTGTGCAGTCTTGGAAACTGAATTTCAGATTCACTAAAACTCTGTATCCTAAAGTATCCATATCGGCAGACAAGTTGCAGTCACATCAGAATTAGTCGACTTTACCAAGACCTCCCTCCTTATTGGACACGCTGTTAAAAGACAGCTGCTTGCAGACGGGTTGCAAAACTCAATGTAATATGCTACATCTCTACAATTCAATAACTGTGCAGGATAGCGATAGCTTATGTCGCACATATCATTAAGATGGGAATCATATTCAAATAGTAAACAAGAGAATGAGTAAAATACTGCAATATAAATTAAATGTAATAGTACGAGGGTGATCTGAAAAGTTACCGACCGAGATGGCAGCACTCGTAAATTTCGTTGTTCATCTGTTGACAGTTGCCAAAGTTTCAGCCATTTTGGACGCTCAGTTGTTATGTAACAGTCGTTTGTAAATTGATGTGAGTGTTTTTATATGAAAATGAACAAAATCATTAAATATTTGTTTTTGAAAGGCAATACGCCTACGCAAATCAAGGATGAGTTGGATTCTGTGTATACCATAGTGAAATTTTGGGCAGCTGTATTTAAACGTGGCCGTAAGAGCTTGGGAGACGATGAACGTTCGGGACGTCCAAAACCTACCGACGAAAACATCGCCAAAGTTCACCAATTGGTGCTAGACGACCACCGAATTAAAGTGAGAGAGATAGCAGAGGCTATGAACATGTCAAAAGAACGTGTTTGACACATTACATCAACATTTAGACATCAGAAAGCTGCTCGATTGTTGGGTGCCGCGTTTATTCACGTTCACAGTTCACTTCCATTTATTTTTCACTTTATCTAAGAACTGCCCTACATTCTTGAGATTTTTATCTATAATTTTACATATATCAGGACTTCGCTTAATTTTTCTCCAGATGTATTCTTTTCGCCAAATCCCTGTTTCCCTGCATTCAAAAAGGATATGTTCCACTGTGAAAAAAGGAAATGAACAATAGTGTGTAAGCAATAGTAGTAATGGTAGTAATGTTAGTAGTAATAGAAATGTAAGTAGTGTACTACACATTTTGTAATTCAACGGGCTGCCCACCAATAAATGGCCTGGGCCAACAATTGTAATAGCTTAGTACACAAAAAACTAGTACTCACGTTAGACCAAAACGTGTTCGAATGAACATTTCCAACGCTCTGTTGGGGCAGTTTAGGCGCAATAAATCCGAGTTTTGGCGCCGATTAATTACTGTAGATGAAACTTGTATACACCATTATACGCCCGAAACAAAAATACACTCCAAACAGTGAACTGAAAAGGGGAAACCGGCTCAAAAAAAAAAAAAAAAAAAAATGCTAGGAAAGTGATGATGTCTGCTTTTTGGGATAGTCATGGAGTTATTTTAATCGATTATATTAAAAAAGAAAAACCATTATAGGAGCATACTACGCACCATTACTTGACAAACTGAAGACAGAACTTGCGGAAAAACGGCCACATTTGCAGAAAAAGAAAATCCTGTTTCACCAAGACGACGCACCGTTTCACACCTCAGCGGAACAGTTCTCAGTATCAGGGACCAGTCGGATGCTGTAGTGTCAGTTTATTGTTACACCGTTTAGCTGTTATTTCAGTGCGCATGATGATGTCACTATTGGCTTTGTTAAGTGTATATTTTTTTTGCTTTCGTTAAATTTGTAAACATTTTTTTCACGACTTCTAGCTTCATGCTATGAAGACATGAATGTTAAATTAAACTTATATTTTTGCAATTTCTAATAAATGTAAAAATGTTTCTATGAAGACTAAAAATATTAGAAATTTTCTCGTTTATCGCTAAAAAAATATTATTCCGGAAAAAAGGAAAAATTCGCGAAAATTCTTGTAAAAACTCTTGCCTCTGACCATACGCTATATTGTACTAAATAGTCTATAATTTATTATTGCATGAAACAATGAAATTGCTGGCATTTGGAAAGGTATTCCAGTGTTACAAACTTCAATGCAGGCTCACTGGTTCAGCGTCAACAATACTAAAACTAATGTCACACCTATAAATGCAAATAAACCTAATGAAATGACAGTAGGTAGAAACCAGTATGAAAATACTCAATGATATGCACTACAATATTAGTTTATTTTCCTCCAGTATGCATGTAATATGCAACAAAGCTAACCACTCTTAACAAAGGAATGTGGAATGAGAGTTTTTATTGGTTGCTATCTTATCTAGTGTCGTTGTTTAAAATGTACTCATACGCCACGAAGGAATTTGGAGCATTAAACAAAGGATAATTACAGCCCTACAGTAAAGATAAGACTGAACTGGGTATTTATACTTTCAGCTGCTTATGTGCACAAACACACCATACTGTTTGCCTTGCGGGTTCCTTGCTTCAACTGTTCCTAATAGTTTGTAATCTAGAAGTAAAGAGAAAATGGTACAATGTTGCTATATTCTTACAAACATTGGATGCTTTGAATTTACAGGACTTTCTCTTACCAAAGACAAGTTTACATAGAGAATGGCGAAGACACGATGTACAAGACAAATGTAGAGAGAAAAGTTAGTACCAAAATAAGGTTTTTTAGGTTATGAGTTTATTTACTGCACTACGTGCGTCATCATGTTAGTTTATAAATACTTCTTGTTTAATTTAAAAGTATTAAGTGAAAACATCTGATGTAGGCACTAGCATGACTTTCTATACTTGGATAACCTATTGCAACAAACCTTAATTATTGTATTTATTCGTGCTCATCGAGATAAATATTTATAGATATACATGGTTTCATTAGATATTTTCTTATAGGCAGTAGCGAGGTGTGACTTTCAAAACGAGGGAAGCTCTAGATAATAATGTTTATTAAAATAAGAGAGAATAATGACTCAAAGAACTAAGACTACTCTTCAGTTCTCTTTCTATAGTACAGTCACACGTAGGCCCTTCTTGCAATGCAAGACTGCACACTCTACAAGCAGACACTCCTGCTTCCCCTCTCCATTTAAACGTTCCAATTTTTCCTAGAGCTAGCCCACACCACTGTTAGTCTAAACTGGAGAAAGTATGCATTTCACACACTTTTGCTAGTAACTTAAAATTTCACAAGGATTTCCTATTTGTCACTATTAAATACCAATCTAAGTAAAAAAACTATTGTCAATGATATTGAAATACACTTATAGTTGTATATAAAAGCGCCACATAAAACAAAACAAAAAATAAAACTTTTCTTCACTCGCTACAAAATCTGTCAGTGCGTCCTAACTATCGAAGAGTCACGATTGCTTCCGGAAACCTACGAAGCATGGTATTCAACGTTACGAATGCGTGAATACAGTATTGAATGAGCGGAACTGGGCACTCGAATCTAAGCAGCTATCAAATCTCCACAGTACCGCGGATGTTCGCGAATAAATTTTGAAAATGTTTCCAAAGCAAATAAAATATTGTTTGGCATGAATTTTCTTGTTTTTCTTCCTTTTCTTTTGAAATTCTTGGGGAAGCGGTGCTTCCAGCGCTTCATTGCACACTTCGCTACTGCTTATAGGTATAATGGGAGTAGAGGAATGCAATAGACTTTAAGGGATGGCCAAATTCTTTAAGAGCTGGTCG
The DNA here is from genome assembly GCA_030765055.1 of Mantis religiosa. Taxonomy (NCBI): domain Eukaryota; kingdom Metazoa; phylum Arthropoda; class Insecta; order Mantodea; family Mantidae; genus Mantis; species Mantis religiosa. The sequence continues at coordinate 96,203,881 of CM060959.1, forward strand.
CTATGCGACGACCTTAAAATAATTCCATTCTCTATGCATGGTCAGGACATAAAAAGACGAATGACTTTGGTACGGTGTTTCTGGGTTGGGAAGCTGCAGCGTCCGGTGCTTGGGGCTGATGATGCTCTGGGTCACGATGTCCTTTCGTTGTTACAACAGTTGTCGCATGAAAAACCTCTTACTTCGGGCGTAGTATCAGGCCGGGGTAGACTAAAAGTAATTTAGTAAATAAATTGAATAATTGTTTAACTTCTTTTAAAATATTCCGATTTTAATTTCTTCAGAAGTTAACATAAACACGTCGTAACACAAAATTAATACATGATTTCAGAAGCGTCCCTATTCCTTTTACAATGATAATGTTTTACTTCTCGTCGATTCTAAACAGATTGCTTTTCTTCCATACTCGACGTAGTCTCAACTTAGATTCACAATTTTCGTCTTTACTGAACGACGTGTATACGTATACTATGTCCAACGAGCACCATATCACTCCGCGTCCACATGAGTTCGGAATGACAGTACTGTTACCGCTTCGTTAAGTATAATTTTAATAGGTATTAATAATATCAATATGCATTTTCAACAAAAGAACACGTATTTATTGAAGCCAACCTCTTAATCACTTCGTTAAGTATAATATGAATATAAATTACACAAATTTCGAGCTAAGTATCACGCAGCACACTATTGATATCCATGAAAATTAACTGCTACTTACGTATTTTTCGTGCTCTTTCTTTAGCTCAAGACGACCATTTCCACCAATTCTGTCTTAACATGACCCTTGTGGAAAATTATATTTTTACTCTGTAGCTGTGTTATGATGCCATTTGTTGTTTAGTATACGTTCTAACCTCACACTTTGGTAGGGGGCACTGTCCATCACAATAACACTATTCGGTTGTAATTTGGGAAGAATTTTTTCAAACTAGGATTTGAAAACGTTGCCATTCATTTCTTCATGATAGTCCCCCTTTGTTTTGGAAACGAACACAAGCTCGCCACCCTCGACAAAGCCAACATCACTACCTATGAGCAAAACTATAAGATGCTTACCCCTCCCCGTAGGGTTTCTAAGTCCTGTACTTAGACCAGATCGAAATGCATATTTTATTTATTTATTTTTTATTTCAATGTGTTGTCAGTCCATACCGTCACACTACTGCCACCATGTTTCACTGTAGCTATCATGTTCTTAGGTTCCGATTCTGTATTTGGCAGTCTCCACACTTTAAGACGTCCATCACTCTTGTATAAGCAAAATTTGTTCTTGTACGACCAGAGAACCTTATCCCAGAATTCTGTTGGTGTCACCACATACTGTTTAGCAAATTCTATACGCTTTTTCTTAGTCACCTTATTAACATAGGGTTTCTTCCTAGGAACACGGGCATTGTACCCAGTACTATTTAAAACCCGTTCAACTGTTCTGGTGTGAACCACAGCGCCAGAATATTGCTCAAGGCATCCTCTAATCTCAGATGCAGTGACTCTCGGATTCTGCGTCACAATTTTTATTATTTGCCTCCTGTCTCTGGGGCGAGTTTAGAAGGAGCGTTATTTCTAGGTTTATTTACAACAGTATTTGTCTGTTTGAAGCGTTGAATTATGTAGAACACTGTAGTTTTGCTTCTGTTAATGGTTTCGGCAATTTCAGAGAGAGATTTGTTTTGTTTTTACACATTTATCACGATATTCCTCTCTGCCACAGTTGTCTCCTTACCTTTACGTCCCATATTACCTGTGAGTTCACAATCGGCTGAATAACTTTGAGCACACTGTCTCGAGACATCGCATAAACACAACTGCTATGTGGAAGGGGCGTGTAGGGTACGTCCAACCACCTTTCTCTCTGTTCGACTGGGTACGTTCGAATACTTATGTCCTCCAATAAGCGGGACAATAGAATAAATACAGTTCAGATTATGTAATAAATACATGCAAATTAATGTTTTAAATACTGTTTCCGAGACACAAAAGGTTAATGTTTACAAGTTTAACAATTCAACGCTGCCAAATAAATATTACAGTATTTATAGTACGTGCAATCGTACATGTTATATTATTCGAATACTTCTGTCGGTCTCTGTAGGTTCTAAAGACATTCATCTTGTAGACGAAACCTTGCCGAGTTAGAGCAAGCAGCCTTGTTGGGTTAACGACAGTCAACTTGCTATTTTTAACTGCGTATGTACCTCCATAAGCCAACTTCCATATACCTCGTCGTCTGCAAGGAAATGGGGAAGACAATACTGTGAGACATATTTACACGCAGACTACTTCTTCTGAGACGTTTTGAACCTGCAGATACCCATACTACTAAATACCTACAATATCGTAGCGGAAATAATGCTTTGGCACTGCAAACCACTGTATAGTTTAGGAAATACATTACGAATTGCATCATACAGACACTGTAATCCAAATACTGCAGAGAAAATAAGAATTAAGAAAAATTTTAACATATAAGTAATAAAATAAATAGCTAAATGTGCATTGGTGGAAATTAATCATTTTTACAGACTATCCATTTACAGGCTGAACATTTATATGAACAATTCAATGCTATGGCCGGACTTTGATGTGGCCATGGATGTCCTAGTTTCCGTCCAGTCGCTCTGACCCATTGAGCTACCATGGCCAACTTGCCGTCCTGACATTAAATTCTTCAATTGACTCATATATTTTCCCGGGATTGACTCTAGCTATTATTTATTTCAGTTTTTAAAATAGCACATTATGGGGCTAATACCTACTAAGTCTTTTTAAAGACATGGTTTATCTTTTTTTTCCCTTATTTAAAACATGTTTTGCAATTTCAATAGCTGTTATAATTGCAAAAAATAGAAATAGCAAAATTTTCATACGTGGCCATCAGTTGTGATTGAGGCAGTGTCACCAAGTGGAAGGATTCAGTAACTATTTAGTACAACATAGCGTATGGTACATTGTCAACTACAGAATAACTAGTCTATAGTTTATTATTGCATGAAACAATGAAATTGCTGGTATTTGGAAAGGTATTCTTGTACTCTCTCAAGGCATTTAGTTGAAATTTCCTTATATTTACATGGCAAGTTGGCCATGGTAGCTCTATGGCTAAGAGCGACTAGACGAAAACAGGTGGTTCAAATCCAGGCCATGGCATTGAATATTTCAGGTTGACTGTATCTAGTTAACTGTGCATCAAAGTCATTTACAGATCATAGAAAAAGTACCATTGTTTTATAACTGACGCATTTTGGAATAACTTAAACGCTTTTCAACCTTTTCGGACGTTATAGTTTGCCTTGTATTTTGCTGAACTATTTATATGCACTTCCCTCTTTGAACTGTTAGAATAATGAGTCATTAATTCAAATGTTCACTGATGAAGTCCAATGTCACACTGATGTTACGGATACAGCTGGGAGTATTCTTTTATGGGGAGGCATCGGTGAAATTTCGTCAAAAATGACAAAAAACTACGTTTTCCGGTTTTTTGCATTAAAATTATGTTTAAACATTGTAGTTTCAGAATCTGCCGTCAGTTAGGCCCTAGCGCCATTTAGAGAGCAGCTACGTCATTATTTAAATGCCCATGTGCGGGTGGGCGTGGCCATTTATATTGCTTTTTCCAGTGTGTCGCAAAGAAATTGATGGAATTCTCACGTTTAAAGTACGCAGTTTGATTCTGTAACTGTGGTAATGTGCAGAGACATCTTCTGAATGTTTGTGCAAGCTACTGAACCTTTCCGCTACCATTTTTATATATTACTTCCCACTTACTACTTTTGAAAGTAAACAAACATTTCCACTGACATGAAGTGTTTGTGAAATATGGTTTACATGCAAGTGAAAGCTATGGATAGCAGCTTATATTAAATTATTATTGTTCAGAATTGGAATAAAGCCCGATTTAACATTGTATTGCTTTCTTGTTGCAACAGTAGGTATATGATTCATACCAGGTTAGGCTGAGTACAGTGGCCATTTCAAAGCAAAATATAATGAAACTTTAAGGTGTTCTAGCCATAATAGTAAGTAATGATACTAGAATGCTATGCTTGAGGTAAATGTTAAGTGAAAACATATTATAGCCCAAGAGTTAACAGTGATTCTAGTAGGTCACCTTTTGATGTAAATAGAAGAATGGTTGATGTATTTCTGGGCATTGGTAAGGGCCATATTTCTATGCAGAAGTTTTGTATGACCATGGGTATGAATTGCATCAACTATTCTACTTACAATTTCCATCTCATAGACAAAAATAAAGAGATTAGTTAGTACTATTATATGGGAAGGTTGCATTAAAGGAGCAGCACAGAATGCTAATGAAAGTTTCCATGGAGTAAATGTCACAAAGAAGTTTTTGTATTAAGAAAGAAATTGCAAATTGCAGTAATCGCAGCTGTTAGTGAATTTAATATGGGTTATAAAGATAGACTTAAAGTTAAGGCAAAATTTGCAGCAAGAAAAGTAAGTCTTGTTAGCAAGAAAATTAGCAGTATTAGGGATAGGTGAAAGCTAAAACAAAATGATCAAAGTTCATTGAGCGAATATAAATATGCCAAACAGCAGTTAAAGGTGACTAAATTAAAAGAAGAAGAGGATAGTAAACTAGCTGAGTGGTCTTCATATAGTGCAGGAAGGTTTTGAAACATAGAAAAAAATGTTGTTTATATTTAGAGCTTCTAACTAGATTTTTCTTCATGTCCAACTTTTAGCATTTTTAATACTCCTTATAGTCCAGACACTAGAGTTTTCAATGAATGTCTTTAAGTTTTGCATATATGTATATTCCTAGATAAGTTTTCAATAAAAATTGGTATCATTATGGCTGTATATGAAAAAATTAATAATGATTGGTATTGAAAAAAGAAAATTGAAAAAAATTCAAGAAAATTCTATCATACTCCTTAAATTTTCTCCTCCAGAACCATTAGAGTTGGGCAAATGAGTATATACATACATAGTTTTGTAACTATTATCTAAAGGAATCAGAATCCAAAGTTCCAATCATTTATAACAAAAATTGTAGAGAATGTAATGTTTCCCAATGTAAAGAAATTGCAGCAAAAAATTAAATTATTATTTTTTTGGTAAAAACTACTGTAGATAGAAAAATTATAAAAAAAGGGCCAAAGGTAACAAAATTAAAGAGAAAGAAGGTAATAAGATAGCTGTAGAGCCTGCATATGATGCATGGAGTTTTCAAAGTAAAGAAAGTAGTGTAATTTCAATCTAAATCTTTAAATTCATTTTTCTCCACTTTCAATTTTTGAACATTTTCGTATCTTCAAAATGCTCCAACTTCTGCAACTCTCAACGAATTTGTATTAAACTTTGCATACATATTCCTCAATAAATTTTTAATAACAGTTGGTATTTTTGTTTATTTAAATTAAACAGTTTATTTATTATTTATTTTTAAATCTCAAAATTGCAAAAAAAATAAGAAAAATTTAATATATTCACACATAAAAATTTGTTTGTCCAAAAATACACACATTAAAAGTATAGCAACTTTTATAAGTGATGTACAGAGAATCCTGAATCTAAAATTTAAAGTTTCTAAAAGAAAAACTGTATGACCTGGGACTTTTTATATAACATACAAAAATAATACTATAAAAAGCACTAAATATTTTTTTTAAAAACTATTTAAGATAGAAAGGTGAATTTTAAAAGCTTAACTAGATTCCCTATACCCCACCTAATGACAAAATTTCAAGCAGTTCCGATGTAAACTCTGGATTTTAGCATTTTTCACAGATGCCTCCCCTTAATGGAAATAGATTCATTATACAATTATCCGAGTCTCTTCTTTCTCATTCATAGGTCCACATTAAAAAAAAATGTACCGAAATGCTTGCACAACTGATGTGCAATTGCTATTTATGGAACTGTGAACCAGGACGTATTTTATCGACGAGTGAAAGGTTTTTTAATTTCCGCGACTGCATAGGTCTTGAGTACCATACGATATTTTACCCTAATCATTAAAAAGCCGTACTAATTTTTAAATTAAACTATAACAAAATCGGAAAATTATTTGTAATTTTATTTTCTGAAATATACAGCTATTTATACCAAGGCCGGCTGGATATGTTTCGTTTGCGAGAACCGATGTTGTCTAGTCGTTTTAATTGTTGGCGAAGTTTGAATAACAACTTACGGCAACTGATTCATTGATTTATTCATATTCATTAAGAAAAATAATGTTTAATACAACTTTATTGAAACAAGAGAAGGTATCTATACAAGATAAAAGGTTTAGAGGAAGCCAAGAGCGTTTTATAATAAATATTATACTTTAAATGTAGACCTAGTTATTGTATTTTATTGATATAGTAGTTACAGTGAGATTTTATCCATACTTAACATTAAAATGTTACTTTAGTATGTTAAATTATATCATTAAAGTGCAACCTTAAAGTGTTGGATAAAAAGTATTAAACGAGAGATTACAAAACAGCAATTTTTATCTCTTCACTGCCTCCCTCCCTTGAAGACACCCTTCACTGGAAAACAATGTAACGCAACTGCGGCCGATTTTCTCTTCGCTATATGAAATCTCAGTTCTAAGTTACCTTCAGAGCGGTCTTGCGCGTAAATAATTTCGTTGTAAAAAAGTTAATTATCCCATTCACGCAATTGATTTCTCATCGAAAGACAGATGTAAGTTCAGGTGTTACAGCTTAAAACTTTATACTTTTCCCCCCATTTGTCTTATGGGGGAGTAAAACGAGATATGGGGATATTCTAATTTCCACATATTTTCACTCAAAAAGTCGCAGCTCAATCTGTAAGGTCCGTTTGACAATAGCCCTTTGTGTGTCATCTATACATTTTAACCGAAACGTTTCTAGTAATTTGCGATGTTGGGTTAATAAGTGTGTGTACGTGTGTATAAGAGGTTATCTATGCTATTAATTAATACATGAAAATATCGTCATTAATTTTTTAAATTAATCTGAGAATATATTTCGGCGTGACATCGATTATTTTTATTTTATTAGGTTGTCTCATAAGTAATGCCGGTTTTTTATTTTGATATTTTGGAAAATTATTGGTTTTCTTTGGTTTGGCAAGGCTATTTACAGGATTCTATGACTGGTATTGCGTACATTGCGAGCATGTATCTGCCTTCAGTTGTTAATAAACAATCACAAAATGGAGATAACAAAGTTTGAACTTAGAGTCTTTCTAAAACACTACTGGAAACAAGATTATAAAGCGCTGCCGTAACTCGAAAAATATGTGAAGGGGAAGGAGAAGGTGTAGTTAGTGAGCGTGTGGCAGAACGGTGGCTCCAACCTTTCAACAATGGAGACGAAATCACGTAAGTTTTACCACGTTCTGGAAAACCTAAAGTATGGAATATTGGGGATACACGCCAAGTTGTGCGAGAAAATCAGCAGCAAAGTACCCGTAGGCTTTCAGAAGAACTTGGTGTATCAAAAGATACCATACGTCGCTACGTTAAGACACTTGGAAAATCATACAGAAGTTGTAGATCTGTATCTCATGAACTGACACCTCAACACGCTGAACGTAGGTTTGATATCCGTCGTGAGCTTATCCGTAATAACATGGATGATAGATTTGTCAAGTGATTTGTCACTTGTGATGAAACATGGATATGTTACCGAAACCCTGATGTCTCGAAACAGTGGCTTGATCCCCGCCAACCTGCCGAAGCCATTGTTAAAAAATATCAGTTCGGTTGCAAAGTAATGTTGTGTGTCTGGTGGAACGTTGAAGGTGTGATTCACTGGGAGTTTGTTCCAAACGGGCGGTCGATTAATGCAGATCTTTATTCTCAACAACTGGAACGTGTTCGTGAAATTTTGAGACAGAGATACCCAGCATTAGTTAACCGAAATAGAACTCTATTACAACAGGACAATGCAACACTCCATATGCACACAACCATGGAAAAAATTCAGGAATTGGGAGGAATCGAACTGCTACCTCACCGAGCATACAGCCCTGATCTCGCACCATCGGGTTATCAACTTTTTGATCCATGATCCATTTTCTACATGGAAGAAATTTTGAAAACACTGAAGCAATGCAAGTGGATTCACCGAATTCTTCGCCTCAAAAACCAGAGACTTGTAACATCGTGGGATAATAAACCTCGCTGAACGATGGCTCAAGACCTTAGAATCTAATGGCCCACACTTTGAGAGTTAGTTAATTACTTGTCAGAACACATTTCAAATTATTTTTTTTTTCTTAAAAAGAACGACATTGCTTATTAGACAGTATCTATAGAATGTCCCGTAGGGGAAGGGGATCCGTCCCCTTCAGCTGCTGTGGTGCGAGCGCTGCGGACCCTTAGCACTCGTGGTACCTCTGACGTTACTAGAGGAACCTCGGGCCGAACTGCCGAGCCCCTCCCGTCGGGGAGTTGTTCGGATTGGGTTGGACTCGAGGGGCAGTGTGTTCCCGACACCCACGGGGAATTGGGTACCTCCGGCCAGGCTACGGCCGCTCGGAGGGGGTAGAGGGTTGCCTCGTAAGTCCCGGGCACTAGCCTGCAGAGCTAGTAGAAGGTGTGCTAGATCACCAGGCGGTCCCACTTAGGTCTTCGGTAGTCTTCCCTGCGGGGTTGACGCGCGTAAGTGCCGTATCCACTTCCATCCCGTCTTGACGTTGTGCTCAGCGGGGGGGGGGGGGTTTAAGAAATCAGGTATTGCCCTATGGAAAGAGCCCCGGAGTATCCATCGCTCCCGGGTAGAAGGAGACTCGGGTCCTTGTTCCTACGGGTCCAGGACTAACGGGAGTAGAACCTCTGCACTTAACAGTATCTATAGAAACCACGTCAGCAAAATTTTATTATACTATAAAATAAATTATTTTAGTTACAATTATTTTAGAATAACATTAGTTTTGATATTAATATGTGTTCCTTTATTATATCAATGATTGATTCATAACTCTATTCAGAATAAAGTAGCGAAGAATTATTGAAATAAATGCTTAGGAATTAAAACGTAGATTGAAAAAGCACGTAGGTACTTGAGATAATTCAAAACTATGCACACAATTAAGGTCTTCGCTGAATGAAATATGCAATCGCTCGTTTCCTCACAAGACTGTATTTGACAAGTTGGCGGATAGAGCTGTAGAATGTGTACATCAATCAATGTCGTAACCACATGGCTCTGGGATAAAAAACACTCCAACATCCATTACTACATGATCCTGGCTGAAGAGTAATGGGAAACAAGTGCCTTTCAGAAACAAAGCAAGCAATTTCGGGAACACTTATTAATATGTATGAGCAAACAAAGTGACGACACTGAGTACGTTTAGCTATTTAGAAATAAACAACATGAGTGCCAACTTCCTTAAGCAGAAAGGAAGTTGATTGTTGATGGCTGTGGTCGCAGCATCTTAGGAGGCCATGTACACATGCAAATCACAAACTTAGGTTAACAATTTAAACAACACACAATCGCAAGCTGCATTGATGGATATTGGTTTTACAGAGGCTCTTTCTACTTTCTTATTGCTTACCTACGATAAGTAGAATTCACCGGAAACTTGTGAAATAGGTCTGTATGTTGGTCTATCTGTGAGCTGTATGACTTAAAGAAAATTTGGTTAAATATCAAACTCGATATTTAAATTTAGTGTATTCCAGGAATAGGAAGGAAGATTTCCAAACAAATCCCCCATCAGAAAAGAAAAAATTTTACAAAAGGCCACTAACAGACTGATTTTATAAATTTTTCATTGAAAGTAGACAGAAAATCAAAGTATTAACGTGTTGTGTCTCGGCTCTTTCTCCCACAGGCCCAGAGTGACAAGAAATAAACTATAAATTAGAATGATTTAGTAAAAAATATAATTCCTTGCACATATCGGAGTTTTAAAGCTATTACAGTAGTGAGTTTACAAAGATGTGAAATTTATAGCTCTTCAGTCATCTCTCTCTCTTTCTCTCTCTATCTCTATCTCTCTCTCTCTCTCCTGGAAGTATACTCTTCCACAGGAGAGTAAGGTCTCCGAGGGGCGAGACGCAGGGGGGTTGGCGAAGGTTTCCACACCCTCCCTGGACAGGTTTATGACACCCAAGGTCAGTACAGTTACCGACCATTCAAAAACATTCTGACGGCTTCTACTTTTGTGAATGAATCTTCTCGGATTTAATGTACAGACTGAATAGGGCGCTTGTTTTTTTTAACGGTCTGCTCCTTGTATAGCAAGCGTTCTCTGCCACACACATTCGCTGTCCTTGTCCCACAGCACATTGCTTACAGGAATTTTCTTTGCGTTGCTATACTATACCTATCACTGGAGGCAAAAAATGCAGCTGCCACCGATTTTCTCTTCGCCACATGCAATCTTGGTTTTGAATAACTACATGGCAGAGCATTGAGGGTACTGACCTTCAGTGACACAGCACTGCATTCGTCTGTTTATCTTGTTTATAGAAGAGGAAATATTAGTAACCTGGCGTACAGTGAGTGACGAAACACAAATATAACTAATTTTGATTAAAACACATTTCTCTGGATTTCTCTTTCTTTGATCCATAATTGTGGCACCCTCATCCGACGCCTAAAATGGCATAAGGGGTAGAGAACCATACATAAACAGGACGGTGTCGTATACCAAGAGAAGAAGCATGAGAAATGAAATATATGTCTTGATTTTTCTGAGATAACCCTATAAAGTCGTCTTAATTCTAAACTGCTTTTGACATAAACAAAATCTTACTACACAAAAATGTAGAGCACAGTTCTTGTTAGTTTTCTGTGGTTTAGATTTTCCGAGATATTAAAATACTTATTCTTCCAGCTACTTATTGATTATAACAATAAACTTTCATTAGGAACCATTTATATATGTGATGTAGGCATACAAGGAATATAAAACAATCGAAATTTTTAAATGCGATTTGGAACTTGAATGACTTTTTAGATTCTCTGATCTTTGCATGAGCATAAGAAAAAGAAATTTAACGCTATTTCCGTGTGGTAGGTAGAGGAAATTTATCCATAAATACACATCTGAGATACTCTGAATCCATAAACAAACTCAGATAATGTATCGCTGTGGTGTCGGAGTTTGCAGACCGCCCAGAAGTCCTTGACGGAGGCATGCTTTCTTTGTGGAAGTGCTTCTCTTTCCAAGTGGAAGAATAGCTGCTCCAGTCATAAAGACGTCCATTGAAGCGTTCTGTTGGAGAAGGTCCACATGGTTTACGAAACACACTGTGGAGACCACACTGGTGGCTTGACTCTCATTAGCGAACTGCTGAGTGAGTCATCAACTTCACCACCCGCACCACGTTGGCTACATACATCCTTGCTCAACATTACATAATATTACAACCTCTTTATGGCATGTGAAGTCACAGTTTATTACAATTATTGTGTTTCGGTATACGCACTTCATGTTTATTGACTCTATGTATGAACAGTATTGCATTCCATTTATATATTATATATTTATATTATATATTATATACTACTATAATATTTATCTCCAGGATACCACAGCAAGGTTTTCAACAAAACTCCCTCTGCTTCATATTAGATTTGCACGAAAACGTTTTGTTACTTTCGTATTTTTTTAAAAAGTGACTCTAAAAATGCTTAACATACCAAATCCTAACGATAGTTATTCAAAAATAAGACCTGAAGCTTTCCTGGCGACGAATACGTTCACTTTCTTCTCGGGCAGCCAGCCAGGTGAAAAGATGATTAGATGTCAACGTTTCGGGAGTGTGCATCTCTCCCATCATCAGGATATTTATAAAATGTTATAACCATAAATGAAATACTGGATATAACACAACTATAAACAAAGACAAAACACTATCAAAATTCCCATTACTGAACAAAAGACTGTTTTCAGTAAACTAAATGCCAGGTCAGGAGATGGCGTGAGTATAGAAAATTGTGTCAAAGAAACGTAACTACTTAACTTGATTATCAAATTATTCTTATCTTTGCTTCTTAATTCGACGGATTTCCATTTTTAGGCCGGTTTCCAAGAGGAGCTGAACTGAAATCCAGCATCACGACTAAGCGTGCTCCTTTCAGAGGAAATCGCCAAAGCCTCCTTAATTCTCCGCTCCCAGTAACTGTTGAATTTTGCCAAGATGGTCGTCTCCCGAAAATTGGCTCTGTGGTCGTTATCAAAACAATGCTCTGCCAGCCCAGACTTCTCAGGTTGCATTAAACAAATGCTACGTTCATGTTCGATTATTCTAGTAGCAAGCGTCAGATAAGCCTACCGCTACAGCCTGCATCACGTTTACCGGCAATCTATCCGGCAGAATCAGCAGAATTCTCGCCAAATACATCAGGACCATCCACAAGCCATCTCCGAAGATTGAGCATCTGTTGAGAACATTGAAAGACAAACTGGACTTCAAAGTTCCGGGAGTGTACCGCATTCCCTGTGAATGTTGGACACCGTATATAGGACAAACCGGAAGGACCATCGCAACTAGAATAATCCAACATGAACGGAGCATTCGTTTAATGCAACCTGAAAAGTCTGGGCTCGCAGAGCATTGTTTTGATAACGACCACAGAGCCAATTTTCGGGAGACGACCATCTTGGCAAAATTCAACAGTTACTGGTAGCGGAGAATTAAGGAGGCTTTGACGATTTCCTCTGAAAGGAGCACGCTTAATCGTGATGTTGGATTTCAGTTCAGCTCCTCTTGGAAACCGGCCTTAAAATGGAAATCCGTCGAATTAAGAAGCAAAGATCAATACGCCTTGATAATCAAGTTAAGTAGTTACGTTTCTTTGACAAAATTTTCTATACTCTCGCCGTCTCCTGACCTGGCATTTAATTTACTGAAAACAGTCTTTTGTTCAGTAATGCGAATTTTAATAGTGTTTTGTCTTTGTTTATAGTTTTGTTATATCCAGTATTTCATTTATGGTTATAACATTTTATAAATATCCTGATGATGGGAGAGATGCACACTCCCGAAATGTTGATATCTAATCATCTTTTCACCTGGCTGGCTGCCCGAGAAGAAAGTGAGGATATTTATACAATATTATTATGGTGTAAGAGGTAAAGAACTCAATTTAATAAGATCTTACGTATCTAACCAAACTGAAGTTACTTCAAATGAAGGTCAGTTGAAGTTGGCGTTCCTCAAGGCTCGGTAATTGGCCCTTTCCTCTCTATAATCATGATTAATGATCTCTCCTGTAATTTTGGTCGTGAATCCATTTTATTCGCTGACAATACGTCACTATATTCTAAAATAAAGAATTTCAGGAATTCAATTCATTTATGGAGAGTGCATTTAATACTACTGTAATTTCGTTTGAATCCAATGGTTTTGGTTGAACGTTGATAAAACCCGTCGCTTATTATCTACGAGCAAAACCTCAATTAATCAAGGATTTGTATTCAAACTTCTTGGTATAGTACTTGATTCCAAGTTATATTAGTCTAGTCTTATTAATTATTTATGTACCATGCTGTCTCAAGTGTTATTTATGCTTCGTCAACTAAAGACATTAATTTCTGTTACCCTAAACAATCACATTATGCTGTTTTTCATAGTATATTATTTTATGGAATGCACACATGAGGTTAATATTGATAAAATACTCTTAATCTAAAAGAAAGCAACACGAATTACTACAGGTTGGGCATTTAATGCACATTGTCGCCCTTTGTTTCAAGAGATGGAAATCTAGATACTGTCTCATATGTAATGTCGCTTTTTAAGAAAATCAATTATTTGAAATGAGTTCTGACAAGCAATTAATTAACTCTCAAAATATAGACCACTAGACTCTATGGTCTCGAGTCATCGTTCAGCGAGGCTTACTATCCTACCAGGCTCTGCCTTTTGATGCGAAAAATTCGGTGACGCCCACTTGCACTGCTTCAATTGTCAAAATTTCTTCCACGTAGAAAATGGGTCATGGATCGAAAAAGATGACAATTTGATGGTGCAAGATCAGGGCTGTATAATGGCTGTGGTAGCAGTTCGAGTCCTGCGAATTCCTGAATTTTTTTCCCATGGCTGTTCGTACAGTATGGGGCGTTGCATTGTCTGTCCTCTTGCAATAGAACTCTGTTTCGGTTATCTAATGCTGGGTATCTCCATCTCAAAATTTCATGAACTCGTTCCAGTTGTTGAAAATACAGATCCGCATCAATCGCCATCCATTTGGAACAAACTCTCAGTGAATCAACCCTTCAAAATTCCACCAGACACACAATATTTTTTTGGGACCGAACTTATTTTCTTTTAACGATGGCCTTGGCAGGTTGGCGGGGATAAAGCTACTGTTTCGCGGCAGCAGGATTTCGGTAATATACCCATTTTTCATCACAAATGACAATTCTCCTGACAAATCTATCATCCATGGGATTACGGCTAAACTGACGATATATCCATTCTACATTCAGTCTGTTAAAGTGTCAGTTTATTAGGTGCATATCTATAGCTTCTGTATGACTTTCTAAGTGTCTTAATGTCGAGATGTATGGTATCTTTTGCTACACTAAGTTCTTTTGATAGCCCGCTGGTACCATTTTGAGGATTTTCTCGCAAAAGTTTGCGTGTATACTCAATATTCCATACATTATTTTGTGATTGTTTATTAACAACTGAAGACTGATACATGATTGCAATGTACGCAACACCGGCCATGGCATCCTGTAAATAGCAATGCCAAACAAAAGAAATCCAATAAATTTTCCAAAACCCCTAAATCAAAAAACAGACTTTACTTATTGGACAACCTAATATTTACTGTCATAAATCATCATAATATTTATAACTGCCTAGTTTTAATCAAACTCAAATTGCACGCAGTAATAACTTAGGATGAAATAGACAATTATTGTACGAGGAACAAACATTTTTTGATCACTGATTCTCTAAGAAATCCAAGCAGTGGGTAAATAATATCTGAATGGAAGCTCAGTGTTTTAGTCTGAAACACTTCAAACAAAAGTTGAAAAATGGCTCCTTTTTAATCCATTTTATATTTTATATTTCCGAGGTTAAGAGCGACTGGACGGAAACCAGGAGATCCGCCTATAGACGGCTAGTGTGGAGAAATGATTAATTCCATCAATTAACTAAAATAATAAGAGTTAAATGATGAAGCCTGGGGCTCAAGTACTTACGATAGTAAGTCGCCACAAACAGTGTATCTCGGATGCGAGAGCCCCTAGTGGTCTACCGGGGAAATATATGAGTCAACTGGAGAATTTAACGTCAGGACGGCACGTTGGCCATGGTAGCTCAAAGGTTAAGAGCGACTGGACGGAAACCAGGAGATCCGTGGTTCAAATCCCGGCCATGACATTGAATTTTTCATGTTGACTCTATCCATTAAAAATCTTAGCCTATATACGGCTAGTGTAGAGAAATGTTTAATTTCCATCAATTAACTAAAATAATAAGAGTTAAGTGATGAAGCGTGGGCCTTAAGTACATACGATAGTAAGTCGCCACAAACGGCGTATCTCAGATGTGAGAGCCCCTAGTGGTCTACTGGGGAAATATATGAGTCAAACTTTAGTTGTAAACTGAATTACCTTAATTTACGTCGCAAACCACAGTTTATTGTAGTTTCTATGAAAAATAAAATATCTCTCTTAAGTTATCTGTGAACAGCTTCTGAAATTCAATTTATTCTGAAAGAATTTTGTGTAATTTCATACATCTTGTAAACCATAAGAAAATGTACAACACCTAAGTAAACTGCAGGGGTTAATTTCTACCTAATTACCGAACCAGTTCAGAACAGAATAAATGTTAAATATGATACCAAAATTTGTTAGTGAAATTTTACAAAAATAGATATTATTGTTTAATAACTAAACATGTTAAATGTTCATCTATTTATACCAAAAAGTGCAGCGTGCACAACAGTTAGATAAGAGGAATGTGCTAACAAATTAAAACCAAGAAAAGAGAATTTAAAAATTAAAGTGTAAACAAAACACGTATCTACTTTTATTCTGCTAAAAGTATTTATTTCACATAGAGACCTTCCATTGCGCTTTTCTGCTGTTTGCAATTTGCTTTCTCGTGATTTCTGAAACCTCTCTTGAACCATATGTCACTTTAATGTTTGCAAATCTTGGTTTCCATGACAATTTTAAAGAGGTTACACCTACAGGTGCTATGTGAACAATTTCAAAGTACTAAAGCTATAAAAATGACACAAAATCAAAATATTGTGTATAAACCGGGTTTAATAACACTTAATTCCATACTAGGGTGGTCTGAAAAGTTTCAGACCTAAACATGAAGATGGCAGCCTCGTAAATAAAAGATAGTGAATTTCGTTGTTCATCTGTTGACAGTTACTCACCAAAGTTTCAGGCATTTTGGACGCTCAGTTGTTATGTAACAGTCATTTGAGTGAGTTGATGTGAGTATTTTTATGAAAATGGACAAAATCCAGAATCGAGCTGTCATTAAATATTTGTTTTTGAAAGGCAATACGAGTAGATATTAAAAGCCTTTTCCAGATCACTTTGCATAAATTTGCATAAAGTCGCGACACCGCCGCCGGTGGGAGGGGGAGGGGAGGGGGGTGTGAGGACCACCCAAGATGTTGCAGGTGGTATGGAAACATGTCACAACTTGCATTCCCAGGTGGCTTTTTTTTAATGGAAGCCATAAATTAATGTAAATGTATGTTATAGATACAGACGTCGTGACTGTCTGTGGAAGGGGGAGATGAGATCGGCCACCTGTCACTTGACAAAGTTTATGTGTTATGGAAGGGGGCATACATGTCTCGTGAGATTGTCCCGAACCCTTTTGGACATTGTTAATAATGTCGTGTTTTCCATCGGCACTCGACATAAATTGTTTCCGACTTGACAAAGTTTATGTGTTATGGAAGGGGGCATACATGTCTCGTGAGATTGTCCCGAACCCTTGTGGACAGTGTTAATAATGTAGTGTTTTCCATCGGCACTTGTCATAAATTGTTTCCTGGTAAACATAGCGCAGAATGAGGGTCCCTCTCTTCCGAAAAGAAATCGCCAAACTGCGGGTTGTAACACAAATTAGCGTCACATAAAGTTTTACCCGACCCCACACAACCGCAGTAAGAGGTGAGGGTTCTCTATCCTTCGTTACATCTCTCGTCTGCGGAAGGGGGAGATGAGATCGACCACCTGCTACTAGACAAAGATTATGCGTTCATACTTTAAACTTATTTTCACTTTGTTTTTAATCGCGTTACGAATGTTTTCTTCTCTCGTTTACTATGATTACAATGTGCGCATTCTTAGAACTGCTTATGACAAAACGTTTTTTATTTTCTTCATGAGGCTTAAAGATGCAGAGTTTGAATTTAGGTGAAACATTTCATTTACGTATACATTATTCTTAATACCTGCTAATATTCTAAAGCATTTGCGCTAGCTTCTTTTTTTTCTGATCTATCTGCGAACTGATTTTCGCGAGATAATTAGATAGAGGATTACTTAATATTCTAAAGCATTTGCGCTAGCTTCTTTTTTTTTTTGATCTATCTGCGAACTGATTTTCGTGAGATAATTAGATAGAGGATTACTTAATATTTCACACTCAAAAGTATACTCTGGAAGCGATTGTTTCACGCGTACAAGCAAGCACCATAGAGAGGGAAAGAAAGAGAGAGGGAGGGAGGGAGTGAGAGAGGAAACAAAAAAACTTTCGGAGAAAAGACCAAATTCTGTGCAAAAGTTACACACAACCGTTTAACCACGCATGTGGTCAGTGATGACCAACAGGGCATTTAATTAACTACATTGAAGGACTCCAAATAATCTCCCATTCAAGGAAATATGTAATGTATTTCTTCATTTACAGTTGGTTACAGGAGAAGATTCTTCAGTTCTTGTAAAAAGGGTTTTAGCGTTAAGAATGAAAAGATAACCGTAATTGGTGAAGCGTAATAACGAATGTACACCACTTAGAGAAAATTTAAATTGATCCCGCTTGGAAATCAATACCATTCTTTTACTTTCAATGTTTATGACCAAGGCAGGGCGCCAGCAATTAATGCTAATTTTTAAAAAATCATTTGAAATAAATAGTCCTCTGGCTAAGAACGTAAATAGTACTCCATCTATAGAATAACATGAAAATTGACGGGAAAAAAAGCTTCAGTGGTTGGTAGCCAACGCATCTAGGTTCGAATCTCATGGATGTAACTCAAATAAATCTGAATATATATATATAGTGTACTCATGAAACAAATGGTTTAAAATGAATATATCAGGCACACACATACGCACATAGTCATACACACTCACATGTATACGAATGTACTGAGGAGAAGCGTCATTTGCAGTTATAACATCTTTTTCAGACTGTACCGCACGTAGAGAAGGAAATATCTTTGGATGACAGAGGGGAGAGGGAAAATCGAAAGTCTCAAAACGCTCTATACAGGGCTCGCTAGACTAGTGGAGGGGAGGATTTTGAAATCGCTATAAAAACGATTGTTTGATAGACAATTATTCAGTCTGTAGCATTGCACAGCCAACACCCATCAGACAGCAATTCTTCCTTCTTCGGGATATTCATCCAGACTTCATTTTATAAAAAGGTAAGCGATTCATTTATAATTACAGTGATATAATTATAGAGAGTGTTTATTTGCAAGAAAATATATTGAAGGAAATTATCTCTTATCAGTGTTAAAGATGTATAGACTGTGTGCATTTTTCAAGAATATTTCTTGTTCAAATTGCAATCGACATTATTAACTTATAAGATGCTCATTGCTTCATAATTATAGAGAGTGTTTATTTGCAAGAAAATATATTGAAGGAAATTATCTCTTATCAGTGTTAAAGATGTATAGACTGTGTGCATTTTTCAAGAATATTTCTTGTTCAAATCGCAATCGACATTATTAACTTATAAGATGCTCATTGCTTCATAATTATAGAGAGTGTTTATTTGCAAGAAAATATATTGAAGGAAATTATCTCTTATCAGTGTTAAAGATGTATAGACTGTGTGCATTTTTCAAGAATATTTCTTGTTCAAATCGCAATCGACATTATTAACTTATAAGATGCTCATTGCTTCATAATTATAGAGAGTGTTTATTTGCAAGAAAATATATTGAAGGAAATTATCTCTTATCAGTGTTAAAGATGTATAGACTGTGTGCATTTTTCAAGAATATTTCTTGTTCAAATCGCAATCGACATTATTAACTTATAAGATGCTCATTGCTTCATAATTATAGAGAGTGTTTATTTGCAAGAAAATATATTGAAGGAAATTATCTCTTATCAGTGTTAAAGATGTATAGACTGTGTGCATTTTTCAAGAATATTTCTTGTTCAAATCGCAATCGACATTATTAACTTATAAGATGCTCATTGCTTCATTTAACTTATAAAATGCTCATTGCTTCATTTAACTTATAAAATGCTCATTGCTTCATTTAACTTATAAAATGCTCATTGCTTCATAGTTATATCGTAATCTCTATTATTTCAGGAAAACAAGATGCATCCTAGAAAAAATTGGGTAAATAAATTGACCCTTGCCGGCAGAAAGCGTAAAGCTCCCGACAGCGAGCAAGCGTCGCCAATATTGCCTGGGGTGGATTACATCATTCCACCGCCCACAGATTTTCAAGACGATGAATGTTCCTGTCGGAATTGCGGCTATAGGATTGCACTAGAATGGATTGAAAACACTAATGCAGGTAAGCAATACTCTTTCATGGTTTTCTATTTGTACTTTTTACCACTTTCCTCATTTCATACAACTATGAGTTTCTTTCAGAAGATTGCGCTAATTATTAATTAGTTTTTCCACCGCATCTCCTGTTCGATAAGACATAGGTCACTCTATTGTAACTTTTAAACTAAGGGCCTGAACATAGGCGAATTTATACTCAAATAAATTCTCTAATTGAGATCTTCAAGTATATATATAGTTATTTTTTGTATATATTAATCTAGTTATTTTACTTTCAAATTTTACATTTTAAATTTTAACTTTTGGTCTCATATGTGTTGTGTAGCAGATAAAGAATAACTGTAATTGACAAAATGGATATAGTTTCAAATAAACATAGTCTCTGTATCATTTATATATTAGAAAGATATATATCAAAGGCATATAATGCGCAATACGCTTATCTACATTTACAGCCATCCGCCAACTAAGAAATAGAGTATAATGAAATGGTTTATGCTTCAAGCACTTTTTAGTCTCGCAAAGCAGGTTGTAGTGTAATAATATTGGAATATAAGAAAAGTAATTTGCCATTAGCTATCATTGTGTGTGTTTTTTCAATTATATCATTCTCGGTAGTAGAGCTTGTTTCACTATATTTATTCTTACAGGATTTTAAGCTAGTAATATGATTAATTTCTCCGATTTCAGAGCCAGGACCAATGCCTGATCCCGAAGCCGAATGGTGCGGTTGCACCAATTGTGTGTACCGGATCCGGCTCTGCGAGCTGTTACATCCCATGCAATGTAAGTGCATTTGACAAATTATTTTCATTAATTAGAAGCAGGCATTCTTTCCATTAATGTGTACTATTATACTGCTTGCGCTTTCTTCTCCATCTCCTTCTTCTTCCTTCTCCATCTCATTATTATTATTATTATTATTATTATTATTATTATTATTATTATTATTATTATTATTATTATTATTATTATTATTATTATTATTATTATTATTATTATTATTATTATTATTATTATTATTATTATTATTATTATTATTATTATTATTATTATTATTATTATTATTATTATTATTATTATTATTATTATTATTATTATTATTATTATTATTATTATTATTATTATTATTATTATTATTATTATTATTATTATTATTATTATTATTATTAGCACATTGAATGTCTTATTGTTATTTCGAATATATGTAGCTAATATGTCTAGTTTTTTCTTTATTATTGTGTAATTGCTACATGTTTCTTTTATTAAAGATGGTGAACCAATGTCCGTGCAGGAGGATCTCCAGCGTCCAGCACCAGAGGTTTCAGTGCGAGACCCGAAGAGGCTCCGTCACACCAGCAGCGAAGAAGACTGCATCCCTCCCGCATCCATCAGGAACACAGGAAACCCGAGGGAGGAGGAAGCAGTGGCGGGGCCTTCAGGTCTCTGCAGGCCATCTCCTTCATCATCATCATCATCATCACCGGCAGAAAGGGTATGTAGAAATGATCATTTTGACCTAGAATGCAAAACTATCGAGTCAGCATTCAAGGGCCGTATCTTCAACAGCAAAATTGAAAATACGGTGGGAATAATGGTCCCCAGCGAGTTTCTGGATGAATGCAAGAGTCTCGTTATTAGAGAAATTGAATCCACATTAAAGAGGAGCATATCCGGATTAAAGATGAGTTGTTCACTGAACGTCTCATACTTAATTCAGACACCTGACCATGAAAACGTGGAATCGGTTTATTTTAATTCCAAGACTAAAGAGATCCAGCAATCAACTAACGTGAATGATATCTTCCGTGCAATGAAAAATGAAATTTTAGAAAACCTAGCCTGTTTTGAAGGCCAAGCAAGTTCAAAGACTTTGCTCGCAATCCACTCGCTAGTAAACAGCGCAGCAGAATATAATCCTCTTCGCGCTTCAGGGTATATTGAGTTGCCTGCATGCATCAGGAGGAAGAATGCTATTCTTAACATTAAGAATAATGATGATTTTTGTTTCGCTTGGTGCATGTTGGCTTCAAAATTTCCCGCTAAGATAAATAGATGTCGTCCATCATCGTACCCTAGGAACTTGCTATTCAAAGCATTCAATTATGAGCAAATTACATTCCCATTTCCAATTGATCAAATTGAACGATTTGAGAAGCAAAATCCTGATGTATCTATAGCTGTATTTGCTCTAAATGCCAACAACTCGGTGGAGTCTATTCGCAAACCATCAGAGAGGAAGGCTAGTCATGTTAACCTGCTGATCATCGATGATGGTGATAAGTCTCATTACTGCCTCATTACCAACATATCGAGGCTTATTAGAAGTCAGATAACTGCAAAAAGCAAGAAAATGTGGCTATGCGAGGCATGCATGACAAGGTGTCCTAATGAGGATGCCTTGAGATTGCATAAACTGAAATGCAATAAATGTCAGACACTCAAAATGCCTGCGCAGGGTGAGAGTTTATCGTTTAATGCATATTCCAAGTCTGCTCCGGTACCTTTTGTTATTTATGCAGATATCGAATCTGTTTTGAGGAAGGTTCACTCATGCGAGCCCTCAGACGCAGAGAGCTGGACCCAATCCATACAAGAGCATGAGGCGATATCTATAGCGTTGAAAGTTATATGTAGACATGACCAGTCATTGTCACGATTTAAGCTCTTCAGAGGTGCTAATGCACTCGATGACTTCTTCACTGAACTTAGGAAGATTGGTGATGAAGTCATTGAGGTATACAAGCAAATTATACCACTGCAAATGACACCTCTGAATGAGCAGGATTTTGCCAATGCTGATCAATGTCATATATGCAGGAAAGGTTTTGCTATAGATGATATCAGGGTGAGGGACCATTGCCATATCACTGGAGCATATCTCGGAGCGGCGCATAATGCTTGCAATTTGAATAGGAAATTGCCGAACTTCATTCCAATTTTTTTTCATTGCTTAAGCAATTATGATAGCCACTTCTTGATAAGGCACATGGCTTATGACAATGGGAACATTTCGTGTATAGCACAATCTTCTGAACGTTATATTGCATTTAGCAAAAGGTATAGGGGCTTAGAATTCAGGTTCCTCGACAGCTACAAGTTTCTTGATGATAAGTTATCCAACCTAGCTGATATGCTAGATGATGATGACTTCAAGGTCACTAATGCCGAGTATTCGAACCCAGAACACCTGCAGCTAATGAAGTGCAAGGGAATATTTCCATATACTTATCTAGATTCTGTCGAAAAGCTCCAAGAAGAGGAGCTTCCACCCATCGAGCTTTTCGATGGTATTTCGGAGGAGGAATATGCCCATGCGCTTAAGGTGTGGAGCACATTCAACATAAAGAATCTCGGGGAATATAGTGATCTTTATTTGAAGACAGATACGCTTCTTTTAGCGGATGCTTTTGAAAAGTTTAGAGACTTGTCACTGGAGATGTATCATCTGGACCCAGCATGGTACTACACCTTACCATCGCTAGCTTTCGACGCCATGCTGAAAACAACTGGAGTCGAATTAGAGTTACTATCGGATCCCAGTATGCTAGAATTTTTCGAGAAAGGTATTCGTGGGGGTCTTTGCACAGCATCAAAGCGCTACTCCAAAGCCAACCATGAATATATGGTAGACTATAAGCCTGATCAAAAAAGGAACTTTCTAGCATATTTGGATGCGAATAACTTATATGGGTGCTCAATGGCTAAAACTTTACCGCATGGCAACCTGAGATGGCTTGAGAGGAATGAAATAGAGAGCATAAACTTCGCCAGGATCCCCGAGGACTCCAAGACAGGATATGTTCTAGAAGTAGATCTAGAGTATCCTGACCATCTCCACGACGCCCATAATGATCTTCCTCTCTGCCCCCAGAGTGAGATACCACCCGGCAGCCAATACAAGAAACTGATTGCAAGTCTCACTGACAAAAGCAAATATGTCTTGCATTATAAAACCTTGCAGCAGTGCTTAGAATTAGGGCTGATATTGAGACATATTCATCGGGTGGTATCGTATGACCAAGCTAAATGGCTTAAGGTTTATATTGACCTTAATGCCAATAAGCGAGCCAGGGAAACTTCTAAGTTTGGTCAAAACCTCTGGAAGAAAATGAACAACGCTGTGTACGGCAAGTTTATGGAAAACGTGCGTAACCACCGTGATTTCCGTATTGTAACTACCTGGAAGCAAGCACGGAAATATACGGCACGTCCAACGTATATAAGGAGCATTCTTTTCCATGAAAACTTGGTTGGCATAGAGTTGGCTAGAGAGGAGATCCTCATGAACAAGCCAATCTATATTGGTCAGGCGATATTAGACATCTCAAAATTTATTATGTATGATTTTTTTTATCGTGTAATGAAACCCCATCTGAATGATCTTGTCCTGGATTATATGGACACAGATTCATTCATTCTGGAAACAAGTTCCGATGTATACCACTTCATGAAGATGCATCCCCACCTTTTTGATACCTCAAATTATGCACCCGATAATGTATATGGGATAAAGCCGGCCAATAAGAAAAAGATTGGGTTGTTTAAAGATGAATTGGGTGGAAGGGTGATGACCGAATATGTTGGTCTCAGAGCAAAGCTCTACAGCTATAAATATGACAAACAAACGGTTATGAAGGCGAAGGGGATTACCAAAGGTGGAATGCGAACAATCACCTTTGAGAAATATTTCGAGTGTCTACTGGATTTGAATAAAAAATTTTTGGCTAAACAAATTTGCTTCAGAAGCACCAAACATAAAGTTTCGACGGTCGAAATTAATAAAATTGCATTGCACGGGGGAGACACTAAGCGTAAGCTTATTGATGGCTCCCATGCAACACTTGCGTGGGGCCATTATTCCCTCAGGTCTTCATGAGACATTTCACCCTAACCTGGATGCCCCATCTGCATCTCGTGTACATATGTATATATGTATAAATGTATATTTTTTATTTATTTATTATTATTTTATTGTAAATACTATTCATAAAGGGATAGGAACTTTCAGAAAAAAATAAAGAAACATTCACATATGTTTTGAGATGCAGTGTTCTTTATTTCACTATGATTGTTTTTTACAATAAATCCTTCCTGTCAATCCACTGGCTATTAGGGAATCCATACCACTTCACAAGAATCCTGTTTCCTTGGTGCCTCAAGATCTTCTCAACCAAATAAGTGTTGGGAAATAATGATGAGTGAAGTTCATGGCCGTAGAAAGCTCCCTTTATTTCCTCGCCGTCCTTATCCTTTAGAATGTATGTGACCGGATTGGTTTGCTTCACCTTAGCCACTTTGAAGATTTCAACGCTCCAGTTTGGTTCAAACCCCTTTTCAAAATGTCCTTTATTTTTTGATATCCTCACATAATCACCAACACTAAACTTTCTGGCACTCCTCTTCTCTATTGGCGGCTCATCATAATTGTAAACAGACAAAAGAAGATCATTGTTCTGCACTTCACGAGGCTTCATTCGGATAGTGGTGTGGTAAGTGTCATTGTATTTTGCAATGATTCTAGGTAAGAGATCTAGCCACTTGTAGGAACCTTGGGCTAGAAACTCTCGATACATCATATTCTTTAATGTTCTTATTAACCGTTCCACGGCTGCAGCCTTGACATGTGTATAAGTACTGTAGTGATTGATATTATACTTCTCCATTAAATTCTTGAAGTGTTTGTTATAAAATTCTTTCCCGTTATCGCTCTGTATATGTCTGGGAGGTGTTTTCATGTCATGTAATATATCCTCCATAGCCTTTGAAACTTGGAGCCCCGACTTGGTCTTTAATGGCTTGGCATACGCCATTTTAGAGTAGAAGTTGACTGCAATAAGGATATATTTGAAGTTCTTATTTATTCTTGCATGCGGTATCATCTCCACCAGGTCGATCTGCACCAGATCATGTAGTCCTTTACTGATGATCTTGCGTCGTAAAAAGTTCCTCCGTGCAGGAGCATGAAGTTCACTAGCTATATGTTGCTTTACTTGGGTCATGCTATAATTTTAGCCGATTTCAATTCTTGAATTATCTCCCTAATTTCTTGGGTATGATTGTTATTTCCTGCGTCCCTAGATGCAACTAGAAGCCTGAGGCGATTTACCAGGTCGTTGGGGTCGTTCCAATAGATGTAGTCTTGCTCTGCGCCAGGACGATGCTCCTTCCACTCCAATCCTAAACCTTTGTGTTTCTTCACTAATGGACGTATACTTGTATGAATTGCCCGCCCTCAGCTGACCATGCTTGCTATAGTTTCGCCGATGCACTAGAGTTGATCTCAGTATTTTTCCATAAGTATCCAGATCCTCTTCTGTATATGCATGCATTTCAGGGATCCTCTTAAAAATGAGTTCACTTAATCCAGGTGTAACCTCATACGCTTCTTCACCTACTCGAATTCGATTATTAATAAAGTCAATGATCTTGTTTCCCAGCATGTAGCTACCATCTTCGTATCTTATACCATATGATGCATCTAATTCATTTCTGTCCTTCTTTCGAACTTTCTGGAGATAGCTAATTATTTTTTCTCTTTTCTCATCCTCAACTGACACATTATTTTTTATCTTGCTTTCCTCCGCCGGTGTTGTAGGTGTATTGTTTTTCTGGAGTTGTAAGATATCACGCAGCGGTTCTGTTACTGGTTGAAGAGCCTCGCTCATTACTCTCTGGGTATCAAGCTGGTGCCCTTTTAACGCTCTCAACTTTTCGCGTATAGCCTTAGAATGCTTGGCTATAGATTCCTTTAGTCTTATGCTTTCACTGTCCATTGTGCAAATGGTATGATGCTAAGAGATTGCATTTATTTATAGCATCGGTGGTGGTAAGAGTTTATATTCAAGCACTAACTCGATGTGTAAAGCACCTCGATCGAATGCACGATTAGTAAGTGGAGTGAATGATATGCGATCGCCCTTTTTAATGATTACAGGAAAGGTCTTAATGGTATCCTTGTTTATCGAGATTGTAATGTCGGTTTTGCGATGAGCAAGTATACGCTCGCTGCTCCTCAATTCTTGTTCTGGCACTACAATAGTGCACGATAAGAGATTTGCATCTATTGTAAATGAATAGTATCTGTCAGCTGTAGAAAGTATGTACGCGCCGTTACCAGTACTGGGAGGAAACGCTTGTAGTTGAATAACGAGATGTCCTCTCATTAATGATAGCCTCGTTTTCAATGTATCCACTGTTTTAGCAATCTGTTCGGTAACTGCCTTTGTACGTTCAAAATTGGTGCCAAACTCTTTGCTCTGCCTACTCATTTCACTTGAGAGCATATTACATCTATTTTCTAGTGTTTGATGGACTTCTTTAGCTTGAGTAATAGAATTCTTCAGCGAATCCTCAGTTTCTTTTGTAGACTGCGTCAGTGCATCCATCGCATTGTTTGTCTTGTTCAAATGTTCTCTAATTGTTTTCAGGTTCTTGTCTATCAGTTTTTCAATTTCCCTTATAACAAATTTGTTTAAGTTATTCCATGTCTCGTTTGCCTTTTGAATAATCATGCTTCGGAGAAATCTTTTATTTACAGCGTCCAGATCTCCCACAGGATCTGCTATATCAATGATTCGCTTTTTGCTAAATATGATGTTGCCATTATTATCTCGCGGCTGAATGCGAGAGTTCATATACTCAGTAAAGAACTTTCTATTTACCACATCATTATCATGAATAGGATTTAATAATACTTTTAATCTGGTATTATCAATCACTATGTTATTTTCTTGATCTCTTTTGAAAATATACTTTGAAACCAAATCCTTGATCATGACCTTAACGTTTGTCTCAATTCTCCCAGTATTCTGCTGCGAGAAAACAATCATCCTATTTTCGAGTGCATCCACATATCGTTTAGTGCTCGCGTCATTATCTTCTTCAGGATCCTGGACTATACATAGCCTCTTGTTCTTAAATTGATAATTACCTTTCCCATCTCTGTTAATGATAAAGTGCTGAAGTGATCTTTTGGTTGAGGGAGCTCTCTGTGCTCCGAACCTGTCAATACTCATGATGAACTTCAAATGACATTTTCCTTATTTTCTACTTTAATATATACATCAAACCCATTCCTATATCGACCGCCATTGATAGAGAATTCAGGAACAATTGTTACGAATGGTCTTCCTTCTGATCCACTCTCCCAGACGCCTTTGCACAAGTCTTTAAATTCTGTATATGTCATGTCAGTGTTTACATAATCTTCATATATGTGTTTCAGATTTAAATTATCTTGTCTAAACAGAATAATCATATTGGTATTATCGCGAATTAAATGTTTCGGGACTTTCGCATAGGACTGTGCTAAATATATTGAGTCGACGTTTCGATGTCTTCCCATGCTGTAAAAGGAGGCAATCTTTCCTTGCTTTTCAGTGATGACATCATCAAATATAAATATTGAGTTTTCTTTAACGTCGGTGGGATGTAATACGCTTTCTCCATCCTCATAGGTTTTTATTTCGATGCCATCAATGTTTCCGAGTAGGTTTATGAGATATTGATACTTTGGTTGATAAAGGGACTTTGAGTATATGTGCACATTTTCAAAGCGCAAGCCATTCTCATGAAGCAGCCAATTCAGAAGTACATTGGTTTTTCCTGCACTGGAACTTCCTAGAATAAGAGCTCTGACGTTAGAAGGAAATAGCTTCCCATGTCGTTCGCGCCTGAAATCACTTTCAAAGTCTAGCACCTGAATAGGTAGGGAGCAATCTTGCTTCACAAGCTCCATCCTAACGACTGAATTTTACGTGCATACCTAGTGTTTATATATACACTTGCGAAAATGGGGTAACTTAATGGATGTGAAATTCTTCAACAGGAGACGTTGATTCGAAAATTGTATAAAATATGAGGACAAATAATAAAGTAGAGTAGTTTATGATGGTGCATAGGAGGAGCAAGACCTCCAGAGGATCAGGGATACTTAACTCCCTTATTAATCGCCTACAATTTGAAGTACACTTACCCGGTTACAGATATTGCGGTCCCGGGACAAAACTAGAAAAACGTCTCAAGAGAGGAGATCCCGGAATTAATTCTTTGGACGAAGCTTGTAAATTTCACGACATCGCCTACGCAGAGCGCAAGGACTCCGCCTCGCGAAATATTGCGGATAAAATATTAGCAGAGAAGGCGTGGAAAAGAGTTCAATCATCAGACGCTAGCCTAGGGGAAAAGTTGGCTGCAAGGCTGGTAACATCAATTATGAAGGGCAAGGTAGCTATTGGTGCAGGATCCCGGAAAAAGAAGCATGGTGGATTTCTGCCTCTCATACCAATTATTGCAGCCTTAGGGGCTGCAGCCGGAGGTGCAGCTCAAATTGCAGCAGCAGTGAATAAGAAGAAAGCTGCAGATAAACAGCTTGCAGAAATGACACGACATAACAGGGAGATGGAAGCAAAAGGAAAAGGTCTCCGAGGGAGAAAAAGTAATAAGAAAAAGATTAACAAGAAGAGAACTGGTGGTTTTCTCCCAATGCTACCGCTCGGCGCATCTTTAGCTCTTGCTTCCAAAATTGCCAGAGCCATAAAAGCAAATAAGTCTACTAAAGGAAATGGTCTGAAGAGGAGGAAGCAGTCCCAGAATAAGCATCCTTCAAAAAAAAACTCCGGTCAGGGGCTATACTTGTCCCGGAAAAAGCCCTAAGTAACATTGAGCTTGCATTATACGCTCGTCGTTTAAGAATTCCCCATTTTAGAGGTGTATATATGCTTGATAAGCTACCTTCAAAGCCATATCAACGAGAGAGGATAATTGTCAATCTCGATTACTCTGATAATGAAGGAACTCATTGGGTAGCTATAAAGAAGGAAGGTGATATCGCGTTTTATTTCGATAGCTTTGGAAACTTGAAACCACCGAAAGAGGTAGAAAGCTATCTCAAAGGAGTTAAGCTGATGTATAATACAAGAAGATTTCAGAGTTTTAGCTCAGTTATCTGTGGACACCTGTGCTTGCAATTTCTATCACAATGAGTTACACTATTGCTGTTAGCGGGAATGATTCCGATCTTACCACCTACCTGAATCCCCCTCTGAGGATTGATCCTCGCGGGAATTATGAAATTGCTCTTCTGAATTTTGAAACCTTCTATTCCATTCCCAATGTGGACGAGAGCAATAATCTCTTCCATTACATTTCCAATGACACTCTTAAGGTCATCGATATTCCGCCTGGAACTTACGAAATTGCTGATATTAATACTTACCTCAAAGATAAGCTTAAATTCGATGAAAACGACTTCTTCATTCGTCCTAATAATAACACAATGAAGGCTGAAATCAAGTGCCCCTTTTCTATTGATTTTTCTAGGGGACGTTCTATTGGATCTCTTTTAGGATTCAGTGAAAACAAAGTTATTGCTCCTAATCAGGTGACTGAATCTGATTTCCTAGTAAACATATTTAAGGTGAGCATCATTCGAATCGAATGCAGTATTGCGACAGGCTCTTTCATCGATGGTAAAAGAGGACACTCGATCTATGAATTTTTCCCTTCTGTGCCGCCTGGATATCACATTTCTCAAGAGCCTCCGAACCCTATTTACCTGCCTATAATAGACACTAATCTTATCGATCAAATCACCCTTCGTGTGGTCGATCAGAACGGAGATAGCATCAACTTTAGAAACGAGGATATAAGCATACGTCTTCATATTCGACGAAATGGGGATAGATTTTAGAAGGAGAAACCGTCGCAAAGCATATAATACAGTACAATCACATAATCTCCGTACTCACCCTTTGACTCTTAGAGTGTTAACATCGAGCAGCAAGAAGTTCCTCGAAGCTTTGGGCTTCAGAATTCTGTAATGGACATCTTTAACGTGACCGAAACGCCTTCATTTGAGGATAAGATTGCTAAAGAAGAGGAACATGTGTTTCTCCCGTATAATACATCGGCTCTGGACGCTAATGACGAGATTAGGATACCTTGTCAAGCGGAAGATTTATATACTCTGCCTAACCGGAGTTATCTCTACATTGAGGGATCTGTTTCTAAGCCTAATGGAACAGCTACGTTGGCGAAGTTGACTAACAATGCCCTGGCATTTATGTTTGATGAGATTCGGCTGGACATGAATGGAACTTGTATAGATAGAACAAGGAATCCTGGCATTACATCGACTATGCGCAACTATGCTGCTCTCAATCCCATGGAATCGAATCGTTTGATCAATGCCGGATGGTGCTATCCTGGAGAAGATGTGGATATTGTGCACTCGACAAGCGGAGCATTCAATGCCGTAGTGCCCCTGTCAATGCTTCTGGGATTTGCAGATGACCACAAGGACCTCGTTCTCAATAGCAAGTTTGAGTTGGTGCTCATTCGATCTAAGGACTCTAAGAACTGCATTCTGGCACCCGAAGGAGAAGGAAATGCTATCGTTAAACTTGCTCGCATCGAGTGGAGGATGCCTGTAATCCGCCTTTCTGACACTGAAAAGGTAGAAATCCTCAAGATCGTCAAGGCAGACAGACCACTGCATATCGCATTTAGAACAATGGATATACATACCCAACCGGCCGTTCCGCAAACTAGATCATTTACATGGAACGTCGCAACAACTTCGAAACCGGAGAAGCCGAGATTTGTTATCGTGGGAGCCCAGACATCAAGAACAAATAATGCATCAAAGGACTGTTCCGAGTTTGATCATTGTAACATAACAAATTTGCGGCTTTATCTCAATAGTGAGTGTTATCCCTATCACGATATGAACTTGGACTTTGGGAACTCTAGATTTGCAGCTTTATATGAAATGTATTCAAAGTTCCAAAACTCTTATTACGGGAAAGAAAACTATCCTCTATTGAAGAGAAAAGATTTTCTCAAGCATGCACCATTGTTCATCATAGACTGCTCTCATCAGCCTGAGGAAATTATAAATGGCGCTGTCAATATCAGGCTTGAAATTGAAACTAGTGCAAATATACCCGCACAGACTACTTTGTATTGTCTGGTAATACATGACCGAGTTTTCACATACAAGCCTCTGACTCACGTGATGCAGTCATTAATTTAATTTCATCAAAGGATTCTTGTAATGAAGGATATACATGATATAGGATGCATGTAACAAGGATTTCAAGTGAATAAAAAAGATATATAATATGAAAAGTAATTTAGTTTTATTTCATATCATTGTACATTTCCAATGCCGCCCTTCTCCAGCTCCTTGTTCCTACATATGAAATTTCATTAAAGAGAGTTAGATTCGTTAAGTGTCTCTGAATATAACCTTCCAACCTCTTTAACTGACAAAATTCACTAAAATTTAAAAGTATTTCACCTCTGTTTAGAACTGTATTCAGAAATCTGATGCTCTCATCTTCCATATACACAATGACATTAAAGGAATATACAATGTTCTCGCTGTAATCACAACACACGTAGTTTCTCTCTTTGAGGAATGCTTCAAATACATGAAGCCTACTTTTAATAATTTCCCAGTCATACACTGACATATACACAAAATTGTCACTGGCTCTATTCTTTATGATTACAGCTGGAATACGAAAGATTAGTCCTACGTTAACACTGTAACTTTTGGATATTTGAACGTCGTGGAGCATGGTAGCCGATGTCATGATTCCCGTTATTTTTAATGAAGAAGACCGAATCTGTTCCCTCTAATTCTTTCAGAGGTTCAGGCGTCTTGGTAAACGGGAACTACTTGCATGCCTCTTTGGGGTAGCAGCAGCAGACGTCATTCGCTCTTCTAAGAGTGTCAGCCTCCTTTGGAGATCCGCAAAGCTATTTTTATGTACCTTTTTTCGAGGTTTCCTTATAGCTGTCCTGAAACAGAGCACATAACATGTGTGTTAGCAAGAGAAAAAAAAATAGATTGTCTCCTGAGAGAGTAGCACTTAAGAGGCGCAAGAGTTTCTTTTTTAAGTTGTATGATAGCAATACTTACATTGATGTTTTGCGGCGTTCGGATTGTGTGCTCGGGGTACGATCAGGAGTAACATTCTCAGTAATTTCATCGTCCTGATCTGGCAGGAAGTCGCCTACAAGCTGTGTAGATCGCTCCGTAACAGCATCATTTTCAGCTTCATTGCTGGAGGTTTCGCTATCAATCACGGGCCTAGGATCTCGAACTGTCATTCGTAGCCTGTAACAAAGGTATTTTTTGTACATGGAATTATATATTTCAGCGATTCTGTAAGGAAAGAGTCGTGAATTTTCTTTAATTTCACTCACTTTGATTGTCTCTGTCTGAGCTGGTACACGCTACACTTCTCATTGCAGAGGAAGTAGGAGTACATATGTTCATGAGCCTCGGGCTGCGTACACAGGGTTGCATGCGTATCACCGTTACAAAATTCAGAGTGGTGTATGGCCTCGTGACTTGGAGCGAATCTATCAACCTCATCAACTCCGCTTTGTTCTTGCTCATGAACCGGCTCTTGCCTGAAATAGCGAATAGGTTTCAAATTACTTTTTCTACTTAAATATAAAACGGCATTAACTTCTCTAGAAAAAAAAAAAAAGAATAATTGCTATTATACTTACATGTATCGCTTTCTGTAGACTGGGCAGTTTTCTGTGCATACTTCCCGAGAAGACATCTGATCATGGTATGAAGGTCTGTTACAAACGATTGAATGCATAAGACCGTTGCATAACTCTTTGTGGTAATACGCGTAATGATGCGCCTCCGCTGCACACTCACTCCCGAGAGTTGACATATCAGACATAGCAAATAAGAACGCTGAGAGAATCCACGAACTAATTTAGCGCTCCAAGCTGGAGAGTCTTATATACTCTTTCAATAGTGGTGGGGGAATTCAGAGGTGGGAAAGCGTTTGGGCGGAAAAAAAAACAATTTATGACGAGTGCCGATGGAAAACACAACATTATTAACACTGTCCACAAGGGTTCCGGACAATCTCACGAGACATGTATGCCCCCCCTTCCATAACACATAAACTTTTTTTTTTGAGTAACAGGTGGCCGATCTCATCTCCCCCTTCCACAGACAGTCACGACGTCTGTATCTATAACATACATTTACAATAATTTATGACATCCCTTAAAAATCTCTGGGAATTCATTTCAATGTTTTCTCCCACATAATCTTTTTCGAGTAACAGGTGGCCGATCTCATCTCCCCCTTCCACAGACAGTCACGACGTCTGTATCTATAACATACATTTACATTAATTTATGGCTTCCATTAAAAAAAAGCCACCTGGGAATGCAAGTTGTGACATGTTTCCATACCACCTGCAACATCTTGGGTGGTCCTCACACCCCCCTCCCCTCCCCCTCCCACCGGCGGCGGTGTCGCGACTTTATGCAAATTTATGCAAAGTGATCTGGAAAAGGCTTTTAATATCTACTAATACGCTTACGCAAATCAAAGATGAGTTGGATTCTGCCTATGAGGACTCTCCACCACCATTTACCAGAGTGAAATTTGGGGCAGATGAATTTAAACGTGGCCGTAAGAGCTTGGGAGACGATGAACGTTCGGTAGTCCAAAAACTGCAACCGCCGACGAAAACTTTGCCAAAGTTCAACAAATGGTGCTAGACGACCACCGAATTAAAGCGAGAGATATAGCAGAGGCTATGAACATGTTATAAGAACGTGTTTGTCACATATTAAATCAACATTTAAACAGAAAGCTGTCCGCACGTTGGGTGCCACGTTTGCTCACATTGGACAAAAACCGTGTTCAAATGAACATTTCCAGCGCTCTGTTGGCGTAGTGTAGGCGCAATACATCCGAGTTTTGGTGCCGATTAATTACTGTAGATGAAACTTGGATACACCATTATACGCCCGAAACAAAAATACAATCCAAACAGTGATGGCGACTGTTTCTGGGATAGTTATGGAGTTATTTTGATCGATTATCTTCAAAAAGGAAAAAACATTACGGGAGCATGCTACGCATCATTAGTTGACAAGCTAAAGGCAGAACTTGCGGAAAAACGGTCACATTCATTAAGTTTCAACTTGCTCAGTTTCATTATAAACTTGTATTTTTGCCTGCCTTCATATTCTTATTTGCATTTCTTCTTTGTTTGTGCTTATTTCTATGTTCCTTCATTTTTTACTTTAAATATTTTTATCGAATATCAGTTTACAATATAACTGACTCGTTTTCTCATAAGTTATTGGAGGTTAAGTGCAGTTTTCATATAGTAAAAACATATTATTGCAGTTTTGCGCGCTATCTTGGTGTTAATAAAGATGGTTGTTTATTTAAAGCAAATAATTATTGATGAATTATAAGTAAAACATTGAATAAGTAAGAAAGGTAGACTGCTAGGTTAAGTAGTAGTTTTAAACACAATGGACATTAAGTTAGCAGATTTAACTTTCTGGGCGTTGGTTTTAATGTCATTCCATTAAAATGAACCGACTTATTTGCATCTTGCTAAACGTCATACTAAACATTATCTTTATTTGCCACACCAAGAACAAGGTACTTAACTGATATAGGTCAGTCTTTTAAATTTAGAATCTTACAGAGTTTAAAATTCAGTTCTCTAAACTGAAGCAGAAATAACGGAACCATAATTGTTTTCGTTACATTCTTAGTAAAAGGTATTTGCTCGACATCTAGAATTTCGTTTAACATTTGACAAATTAGGATAACATAGATGCAGCACCCACAGTAAAATAGCTTTTAATTGAAGACATGTTAATTTTCTACATTTTTGCAGTTTATTTCTTTAGAACCTTAATGTCCAGGTGACATTTATTATACTCACGTAAATATCAAGAAACTTCTAAGACATCGAACTGTTTGCAAACTACCATAGAAATAATAAACGTTAACAAATATATAGTGTAGCTGAGCATTTTCAACAAATGTTTATCTAAACATATACCCACCCAAAAATTAAAACTTCTTGTTAGGTTAAAAGTAATGTATGCTAAAAGTTAATACTATTTTCTAGTATTTAATACAGTTTTAGCTATAGTACAGTAAAACCTCGTTAACCCAAGTCTCTTTAGCACGGATTAGTTTCGAAAAAAGAAATGTTGTTCAGCGTAGTAAATGAAGACCTGTTTTACAGACAGTAAATTGCTATTCTGAATAGGTACATTACTCGAATTCTGTTGCCAGCAAGCAATTTCATTGTACTCACTCCACCTTCTTGGGACCAGGTTGGAAGAGAAACTTTGATAAAGTCATGGAAAAGGTTGTGGTCTGGTGTGTTTGACTTGGCAGAAAACAAGATTGAAGAAGAAGAAAAATATCTGTGGAGTAAGATGTTATAGAATTTTTTAAAAATATCAATGGCTGTTCCGATGTTGTTTTTTTTTTTGTTGTTGTTTTAATTTACGTCCTCCACGTCCTCCAACGTTAAGTCAGATCGGACGATGAATGTCATGGCTGAAATGATGCTGAAATGAGCTCAGGATCCATGGAGCTTAGAGTTACCCGACATTCATCTTTATGAATTAGGGAAAATCCTGGAAAACCTCTTATCCAGGTAACTCACCCTGACCGAGATTCGAACTCGGGACCTCTAGAACGTGATGCAGACATGCTACCCTCTACGCTACCGAGGCGGGCTTGTTCCGATGTTGATGAAGAAGACGTTGACAATGACGGAGGTCATAAGCCGATTACAGAGGAAGACATTGTTGCATCATACAGTGTTACTGAAAATGAAAATGAAGCGTATTGAGATTCAGTGTTGATGAACCAGCTGTAGTTATGTCCCACACACAAGTAGTAGCAAACATAGAGAAATTGATGCTTTGTTTCGAGAGTCAAGCCGAAACACTGCCAAATGAACTTCTAATGTTAAAGCGGATGCGAGGTCATGCTGCTCGTAAGCGATGCACTAAACTGAGACAGCAGAAACTCACTCCTTTTTTACTACCGACTAGTGTGTAGCTATATTGTGTACAGTACAAATACTTCTGTTAAAAGACTTGAAGCTTTACTGGCGACGAATATGCTCAAGTTCTTCTCGGGAAGCAAGCCAGGTGAAAAGACGATTAGAAATGGACGTTTCGGGAGAGTACATCTCTCCCATCATCAGGATATGTATTAAATGTTATAATCACAAATGTATAACTGGATATAACACAAATATAAAGAAAGACAAAACACTATGAAAATTCGCATTACTAAACAAAAGACTGTTTTCAGTAAATTAAATGCCAGGTCAGGAGATGGCGTGAGTATAGAAAATTAATTGGGTCAAAGAAGCGTAGCTACTTAACCTGATGATCAAGCTATATAGATATGTGCTTCTTAAGTCGACGGATTTCCATTTTAAGGCCGGTTTCCAAATGGAACTGAACTGAAATCCAGCATCACGATTAAGCGTGCTCCTCTCGGAGAATATGGCCAAATCCTCCTTAACTTTCCGCTCCCAGAAACTGTTGCATTTTGCCAAGATGGTCGTCTCCCGAAAGTTGGCTCTATGGTCGTTATCAAAACAATGCTCTGCCAGTCCAGATCGTTTTCACCTGGCTTGCTTCCCGAGGAGAACTTGAGCAAATACATAGGCTATTACAGTACGTTCATTGTATGTGTTTTTAGGTGAACCGAGAGTAATTTCTAAACAACATTAAAAATATTTCGGTGATGTACATGGTTTTTTATTATTTTTCCGTCATGCTCTGCATAACCCGGATCAACCCTGGTCTCAGTTGACCCGGGTACTTAACAATTTATGTTCCATGATCATATTTTCAAGAATTTGACGCAGGAGAACGTTCACTCTAATAATAATTGGACCAAGTTTGTAGATGACTACAGCACTGCCGGTCCGAAGATACAATGTGCGAACTGCTTGCGGAATTTAGCAAAAGTGCAGAGCCGGTTTTAAACGGGAACTGCGGCACGTGCAGAAAATATAGTCATCATAGCAATAATGAGATCATATGCCAGGATGTTCACACGCCATGTGACATCATACAGCAGCTGTTATGTCGGCTACAAGCCTATTCAAAGTTGCTACCAGGCACTAGTCCAAATTAACACTTCATTTCCAGCTTTCTATAACTGCACTTTGATAAAAGGAAATTAAATATGGTCAGAAAATATAATGATGTTATCCGTTAGTGGTAAGTCAAATATGTACTGCTAATAATAACAAACGTTTTCCACTTTTCGTCCAATACCATACTGTGGCATAACGTAGGATGTGCACGAGGAATATTTTGAAATTGAATCTTCTCTATTTCCAATATTGTAAGCATGCATTATACTATTTTTACACGATCGTGTGTTGCATTATTTTTAAACGAATTATTAATGAAAAGAACACATTTTTTCTACAGACACCTTTGAAATACTCAATGCCATTTAGCTTCTGATTATATAACTTTTTGTTTGTTCCTTTTTTAATGTCAACCTGAGATAAACTGTATCTCTTTATTGTCAAGAGGGCAAGTAGTTGCCTCCACCTACTGTTTGCCAGCTATGACGAATTCATGGGACTTAAAAGCAAATCTCTCCAAAGCTTGGTTACATGGACAAAACGGAAGAAGTGGGGCAGAGAGACAAGATCTAACTAATTCACAACAGAAGACGATGGGCACTGCTGGTTTAACCCAACAATATTGCATACTCTGGTAGCTCACGGGATTCATTTGCGTCTCTCGTAGTAATATTTGTAATT
Source organism: Mantis religiosa (assembly GCA_030765055.1). Lineage (NCBI taxonomy): Eukaryota > Metazoa > Arthropoda > Insecta > Mantodea > Mantidae > Mantis > Mantis religiosa. Next base: position 96,242,179 of record CM060959.1, read on the forward strand.
TATTTCGCAACTTTCCTTTTACATCATCAAATGGAAATACAAAATCAAGACTACATACTGGAAAACGGCATATATTCCTAAATCCTGAAAATCCTAACATGTTGCTTGCCTTTGAATAATAATTCGGTCTCCATACACCTAACCCTAGATTTTTGTGTATTGGAGGCCCTCTACTCCTTTTTACACATTTTGGCATTTCACCTATCATAATCTACATTTTTCTCTTAATTGTTCTTTTAGCCATCTCTCTTTAATTCTCATTAAATAATTCCCTATATTTCTCCTGTTCTTTTCCCCTTTTACTGACTTTTTTTTTAATTACTACTTCGCCCCACAAGTTGTCCCATTTATGTAGCCAGGCCTGCTCTCTCCATTTCTTTGTTTGAGTACAATATAATATACAATGGAAATCTGCAATCTCTTCTCCACACAATGAGCATTTATCTAGCTCCCTATCTTGACCTATACCTTTCAAGTTTCTCACTCCTGTTCTCGCCCAAGCAAAAACTTTTCGCCCTAACTTATTACATGTGTCTATATATCCTTCCCTCCCTCAGGTTGTTTTCTCTATATAACCTCAGTGACTCTCGTAGTAAGGGTCCCTTGTTTGATTACCAGCTGGGGCGATGAATTTAAGCCTGCTCGTGTAAAGTATCTCCAAGCTCCAAAGTGGTTCCGCGTCCACGGTGAAAGCTCCTCTCATTCTACCATCCTACCATTGGAAGTACGGACTCCTCCCTATAAACTCACTGTTCAATCTCGCTCAGAAAAATGAGGCTACCCTAAGGTCAATCAATCATAGGAAGCATTAAAAGAAAACTAAACATTTAACACATTGTTCTTTTTGTTTTATTCAGTTATTCAGTATCTACTTATTTTATTCAATGTAATTATTTTAATAGCGTTTCTTCATTTGTTTTACACCTTCACCTTCTTGAAATTTCTCTTTTTTTAATTTATTTATTGACCGTTCAGCAGCGTTGCCTTATAGGCAAAATTAACAACATTAATACAATAACAGGCTGAGGCATCTATATAATACACACTGATAATCTGATTAATGCTTATACACTATATGTAATACGATATTTACAATAAGATGTATCGTAACAGATAATCAAGGAAATGAACTGCACAATTTGCAATTGTTAATTCATGAATAGAGGCTGTACTATGTGCTGTCATTTTGCATTGCTGGTGATAGAAGTCAGGTTAGCAGTTCTTTAATTGTTGGTAGAGGTGAGGGATAAATGGATATGTTGTAGGACCTGAAATAAGTTGATTCAGAGGTTGGTTTTCTTATAAATCCTTTAACTACAATGGTCATATCGGCGGCCGTTCTCCTTTGGAATATTATACCGAAGGTGTTAACTCGTATTCGTTAGATTTTTTTTAATCATTAGATATCACACACACACACACACACACACACACACACACACACACACACACACACACACACACACATTCACAATCTCATTCATACTTCCAGACTCTGGGGAAGATGGGGAATTATCTGGGTCGGAGAAAAGTCCCCATTCCCACCGCCGGGAATCGAACCCGTGACCCCTAGCACCGCAGGCAGGTGCTCTACCGACTGAGCTATGGGGCCAGCCAAATCTACGTTTTATTATTCTTATGAACACATTCTATATTTTCACTGTCAAGGATGTCTTTTGTTTTATTTGTCTTAATCGAACGTATAACCTATCTATAAACTATCTATAAGTATTTAGTTTTTTTTTTTTTTTTTTTTTTTTTTTTTTTTTTTTTTTTTGTAATTTACGTCCTCCGACGTCAAGTCATATCGGACGATGGATGAAATTGGCGAAATGATGCTCAAATGAGTACAGGGTCCATGGAGCTTAAGTTTCCCGACATTCGTCTATCAGGATAAGGGCAAACCCGGAAAAACCTTATCCAGGTAACTCGCCCTAACCGAGATTCGAAGTCGGGACCTCTTGAACGTGAGGCAGACATGCTACCACCACGCTACCGAGGCGGGCGGTATTGAGTTTAGTTTTATTTTTGTTAAGTGGCTACAAATTAAATTAACATATATTTTGAATCCTGAAGTTTCTTCCTTTTTCCCTTGCTGCAAAAAAAAATCGTATATTATTAAAGACAAATTATTTTTCCTAACTTTAACATACAATACTTAGTTATTATTATGTAATAGATTGATACATGTTTCTTCCTTTTGAAACATTTTATATTATTAATTTCTCTAGCCATATTACTGTAATTTTCCAAACGAAACCGAAAAGCTGTTTCTAATAAATTTACCATCATTTTGAATTTCCGATTTTAACAGTTATAATTAATACAATGACGTAGTAAGAAGTTACCTTATTTAGGAGGAATTGAGTCATTTTTGATGCCAGATTCAAATTTCAGTATTTAAAAAAAAATGATGTTGAAGACGTCGTCAGTGAAGGGTCATGGAAAATGGACTGCACGTCATTGATGTCTGGAAGATCTAAAATGAGGTACGAAGTGCTCATTTAGCCCTAAACACATTCATTCATATTCTACGGACTGTAGGAAGATGGAAAGGATCCCCTCCCCCCCTCCCCCAGAGATATGTTAGAAGCTGTTTGGACACTGCACTTTTTTTTTTTCTTAATTTTAATTTTAGCTAGGTTTGTTGTTCATGGTATATCACTTTTCCAGGGTGAAAAACGAACTTTATATATAGGTATATATAGTAGGCACTTACTTGGAGCATTGTTGGATGGCTAATATAATACACAACGAATGCGATGAAGCTTACACTAGTATTAATTGCCTACACAAGACATGTGGATGCGAACTCGTGTCTCCCCCGGAGGCAGTATGTGCGCTATAGTAATTTGTTCCAAAGGTGATCACTCAACCATAACGTGTCATGCTTCAACAGTTTCCAAATCGTCTTGCCTTTCTTCACAGCCATAAAACAGGCAGCAATATGAATCCAGATCTATGATTTCCTGCCCAGGCTAAGTGAAATACGCATGCTTATCTGCAGTGCCACGGCTCAAGTCAAACAAATTGGCTTAAAATTGCCGAAAACTCCCGCCTGTTGGTGGGCTATTACAAATGTACCCACTTTCATTCCAGATGGTGTGGTTTAGATACAGGTATTCATTAAAATAAGGAACCCTCGACCATCCTTGGCTTCATATTTTGTAAAGGTGATTTTAAAATATTTATAATTCACTATCCCTGTAACCTCCTGAGTTTATAGCTCTCCCCTACAATAATCCATTCAAAAGTTCACCGGAAACAAGAATCAATATCACGCCCTCTACATACTCAACCAACTGCATAATTAAACAATTTCTGCAACGTGTATTTCCATTTGCTTAAAGTAGGTAGAAAAATCAACGTTTCTACTATATATTGCAGAAGAACTATAAAAATAAGAAATAATGAACAAAGGTACGTGGATGTGAACATAACAGATATTTTTATAATTTTGTTAAATAATATAAAAGATTCATAACCTAAAATAATTTACAGCAGAAGTCCATCTTAAGGATTAATAAATCTACACAAAAATTACGGTTTCTAGGAAATATGTTTCATTTCTACACTTCAGCTGATTGAAGTCAGAGTGCTAATACTAGTTTACTACTTATTGGTTTTAACTGTACACTAAAATGGAAACAAAAATGTAAGAAACAAGAACAAATTCAAATTTAAAGCTCAATGGACTTGATTTAATGGGAAAAGGGAAGGAAATAAACTTTTTAACGACCATAAATCCCAAATAAATAAAACGGTGGGAAAAATTATAGTTGAACCCTTTAATCATGAAATACTTATTTGTACAACTTATAAATACCGTATAGTAAGTGGAAATGTCAAGTTGTTACAGTAGGCCTAATTTTGTTTATATTTAGGGGGAGAAAAATTAGACGCCCGAACAGGGACTTGAACCCTGGACCCTTAGGTTAAAAGCCTAATGCTCTACCGACTGAGCTATCCGGGCTGATGATGCAACGCTGCCACTGCCACTACCCCGACATGAAGATGAAAGAGCACGCTCTCGACCTTTTCGTTCCGCGTGTACTGTGTATTAGTCTATTTGCTAATATTTCTGTCTGACTAAGCAGACAGCAAGCGTACTTTTGTCTTCTCGGTATTTCTGCAAAATTGTGCCTTTTCTTATAAGCTGTTGGTAACTGTTAGCACTTTAATGTTGCTTCTAATGTTACTTTTAATCAACTGTACGTGATGAGTTGAACTTAAGCTATGTTTTAATCCCGTTACCCTATACTTTCTTATATAAAATATTAACGTCAACCTATATTTCGAAGCCTGTCATACATCTTCTCTGTAACCCACATTCTAAAGATTTAGGTGTAGAATGCATATTAATGTGTGGTATAAAAAATCAGAAAAAGAACTAGATGTGTCGATATTCTGTACGTACACTGCAATGAATAATTATAGTAATATATCCTTCAAAGTATATAAAGTAGAATTGGGAAACCTGTATCCTTTGTAGGATACCTAAATTCTCCTATTCTTTAAATTATCATATAAAATACAAACTTTAACCAAATGGGTATAAGTACTGCTTTATATAATTACCATATAATCATTATCAACTGTAATGATATGCAGTTCCGGGCACATTACTATAGTTGAAGTGCAAATAAAATAAAATGTTCGGCCATTCTTACCCCCCTCCCCCGACACAAACACTTAAAATGGAATTAAAAAGGTGTTTTATGGATATAGTATCTATTACTGCTCCAGTAATTGAAAATTACCTATAATTTTCGGTTAGTTTTACTATGTTTAATTGACTTATTTATAGATCCATAATTAGAAGGTCTTTTGGAGACTTTTAAATCGCATTGAATACCGACTTAAACTAAAAATTGGCAATTATAATTGTACCATACAGCACACCGTAATAACAACAAAAGATAGTAACATCTAACTAGCCTTTTTTACAATTAAAATTGTATAATTATACAATAAAGATAACAATTTGGATTATAATACTAACAATAAATCCGTTGTTCTATATCATTTTATAGCATTTTTATATCTCAATTACAGCATCGATTACAATGACGATCCTTTAAAAAACTTGAGCATCTTGATATCACTGTAGCTTCATTGAGCACTGTATGTAGGAATGTATAGTTTTATTATTTGAATATATCACTTTTAAACCTTCCCTGTATGTTCATTGTAAAAGAATAATTAAAATAGCTGCTGTATGAAGTGTGTTGTTACATGATAATTTAATTCGTTGCCAATGTTGGCTAACCGCTCCTTTCTTGCAAACAACTGAATGGCGATAAGATTTCTAAGCAAACAATGACATCCGCAGAGCCTGATATAGCGCAGAAACAAAAGCGAGTCTCCGTTCCCTTTCAGCATTGTAAAGTTGGCTATAAGAAAGCGATATATCTCTCAGTTTACACTGCCACATGTTGTGTTTATCTTCAACAGTGAAAGGAAAAAACACAGCAGGATAACATCCATCTGGTATCCACATGGGATTCCAGCAACCAGACTCCACCAAACCTCTCAATACTTCTCTGCAGTCAGCGTTCTAATGTTCCATCCAAACACTGTTTCCAAAAATGTTCTGTTCCCGGTTGTGAAACCCTAACAAGCTTGTTTCCTTACAGATTTTATATAAAGGTTTTGTTAATATATCCGATTATCAAATAAAGTTTCCTAATCTGCGGTTAGCACCTCATAAAGAAATAGGTAACTAAATTAAACCCTGCTCCATATATGTATCCTTGCTCCGTTATCTACCTCTTACTGGTTGCGTCGTGGAATAGATTGTTGTAAAATGCAAAATGCTTACTACTTAATGTAATCATTTGTCTTACTAAAGACGAAGAGATTGGTCAAATTTATATTTTCATAACCGAATAAATAAAAAATATATTACATAACAGAGCTAATGTATCTGAAATGCATGTAAATTCTTATCGAAAGTTAGGAGGATACTTCGGTTTAAGTCTACCTCTGAGGACGAGCATCATCCATGATAGTGTCTGGACAATTCCAGAATGTATAATACAGTAACCAATCAGACAAACGAAGCGTGAGTGGAACAATGTATACAAACAGAATGTAGTCAGCCTTTAGTTCATTCATGGCAACTTTTTCGAGAGCGATTTCGTATCACTTGGGTTTCTAAAACAAAACGTTTTGTTTTAATTTTCTTGAGTCGGGGTCTAATTTACAATAATAAAATCTAAAAATTAGTGATACGCTTTCACAATTAACATAGTGTTTCGGATAGCGTTGTAATAGTTTGGCTGCACTTGGAAACACAATAAGTCATAACTTTTAATTAATATTATGATTTGTAAAATATTCTTTAATGAGTATTATTCGTAATGACAGTGATGATTTAATTTATATAGCTTGTTACTGATTTACCGCCGCTTTGTCCATCTGTTCCTATATCAATAGGTATTAAACAACTCTTTTAATCACTGTAAACACGTGGGTGACATTTTATAGACGACAGCAGAACACGTGTCTTACATTTCCATGACGTCCTCTATGCTCTGTGTTTATAAATCGGCATACAAACTATAGTGCGATCCATATAAACCTGAACCATTTCAATGCGCCATAAATTTTGAGCCAATAATAGGACACACGTGCAACTTTGGAGATTACATTACACAGAGAACATATTGGAAGTGTCCTGCACCAGCATCTATACATGTTTGTACTCGTCTCACCATATTCTCTGAAGGTTTGCGGAGAGTATCCTCGACAATGTTACTTATTTCGGTTAGAATGTATTCCTTGAGAACATCAATTGTCCATGGTCTATTCTTGTACACACTATTTTTAGATACCCCAACAAGAAAAAGTCCGGTGAGGTTAGTTCAGGGGATCTGGGGAGCCACAGACCTTTTGAGATTATTCAATTATCAAAGAAACTGGTTAAAAGTTCCATGGTGTCATTAGTGTATGGCACGTTGCTCCATCTTGCTGGAAATAACCTTCTGTCGATTCGACATCATCCAGCTACTCCACAAATGTCTTTAAGATATACATATAAACTTCAGTGTCTACAGTCGTATCATGTATGCTGGTGGAGGACACTTCCAACATTTTCTCTGAGATGTAAATAGTGTAATGTAATCTCCCAATTGTGTACTATATTTTCCTAAAGTTGTACGTGTGTCCAATTATTGGTTTAAAAGTTATGGTCAATTGAAATGGTTCAGGTTCATATGGATCGCACTGTACTTTCACAAAACGTTAGTTTGCTATATACGAGGTCTGTTCAAAAGTATTGCGAATTTTGAATTTACGTGGGTTATATTCGATTTACCATTGTTTTGTGACGTTACTTTGGTACTCATGTCCCTCACTTATGTTGACAAGCTCGGCCATTTTGAATGTTCTGTTGATTGTTGGCAGCTATTTTGCTTGGACGTGTTTAGGCTCGTCTTCGATTTTTGTCTATTCTAAGAGACGGAACAAAGAATCTGTATTAAATTTTGTGTGAAAAACAAAATTAATTGCGCGGATGCATTCCGAATGTTGACTGTGGCATTTGGTGAAGATACCTTGGACCAAAGCAACGTTTATCGTTGGTACAAAAGGCTCTCAGAGGGTCCAGAAGATGTGAACGACGAAGAGCGTCCCAGACGCCCGAGCTCGTCAGCAGACGAAAGCACTGAAGAAGTGAAGAAAACAGTATTGGCCAGTCGTCGAATCGCCGTTAGAGGTTGCTGAGGACCTAAACATATCGATTAGCTCGGCCACTCGATTTTGACCAATGATTTGGGTATGAGTCGGGTCACCACAAAATTCGTACCAAAGTAGCACAATTTCGACCAAAATCACCATCACATTAACGTTGTTAAAGAGCTGTTGAACTCTGCGACGACCCAAATTTGCTGCAGAGGGTTATAACTGATGACGAATCGTGGGTTTATGGTTATGACGTGTAAACTAAAGCTCAATCATCCCAATGGATGTTGCCACACGAGCCAAGACCAAAAAAGCGCGCTAAGTTCGGTCGAATGTGAAGGTTTTGCTTATAGTTTTCTTCGATTGCAGGGGCGTGGTGCATCATGAGTTCTTGCCACAGGGTAGAGCGGCCATTAAGGAATATTAATTACAAGTATATTACCCAATTTGCGCGAAGCAATCCGTCAGAAACGCCCGGATTTGTGGAAGAACAAAAATTGGCTTTTATGATAACGCCCCTGCTCACACATCGTTGCTTGTGCACGAATTTTTGGCCAAAAACAACACATTTACGATGCCACAGCCACCGTACCCTCCAGACCTGGTCCCCTATGACTTTTTTTTTTTTTTTTTTTTTTTTTTACCCAAAACTGAAGAGGCCCATGACGCTACGCCACAATTGAGGAGATAAAGACGGCATCGAAGGAAGAGCTGAACAAGATCACAAAAAGTTGGCACAAGTGTATAATATCTGTGGGGATTACTTTAATAGGGACAAAATAGACATTCATAAATAAATAAATAAATACTTTTAAAAATAAAAAATTTGCGATATTTTTAATAGACCTCGTATTCCATTTTAACTAGACAAATATTTGCTGAAATGCTATTCATACTGTTCACATATACAGAAGTATATTTTTTTTCTTTCTATTTTTACTGTAACTAAGCAGTAGAAAAATAAAAAATACTCGCCAAATTTTAAATTTAGTTGAAATTAATATAAAATGAAACGTAGTAGTTACGTATTCAGCAATCGAATCGAAGTTGCTGCAGAATATTTCTGAACGAGAGCTAAAGGCATTGTAAGTGACTGAAAACGGCTGGGAAGAAATAAATATTGGTTATTTGTATAGATATTAGAAGCTCAACAAGTTCATAATAGAAACCAAAGCAGTACCTATGACCCCCTTAAATGTTTACATACTCCCATTTGAGACAGTTGCTGCGTAGTGTAATGGCATGTATTCCCGTTAGTATCTGGGTTTCTCGCCAGAGAATATTAAACATTTAATTTATTGTATCACGTCTTCAATAGATTAAAAATATTTTCAAATAATTTCAAGTATAATCTTTATTATTTTCAATGTATTTCCTTAAATTAAGACTTCTGGAAACATCTCTGGAATGCTAGATTTGCCTGGTTACCCCTTTAAATATCGTTTACAAATTAAAACAATGCAAAACTATCTTTAAAAGTAAATAAACTTTTTTCTGCTTTATTGATATCAACAGCATGCTCCATTACATGGTAATACTACATGCTTTATAGTTACATGTCCATTTTTTAATTAGTAATTGTAAACATTGTAACAAGTTTACATTGAATTATTTTCTTTTCTAGACACTATGTACATTAAATTGGATCCATTCTTCTAGCTGATTTTTGAAAGTTCACAATCTGTAATTATTTCACTCTAAATATATGTCATATTTGTAGAAATGCTTTATGGTTTTAGTTAATTGTAAAATTATAATGAAACCAGAGTAGAGATCACAATGTGTCATTATTACACTCCAAAAACGTCAGTCCACGTCCGTGATTTTTATTTGGAAAATGTTATAGGGTCCTAAAAATTCTATTGCACAAATTGTCTTGTAATACACAAGTAGATAGCCTTGCAAAACGAACTGATGTAAGGAAACGAACCTTTTATTGGTTATGTTGGCGTTTTTTAAATGAGAAAATAAGTGAAAGTGTCGACAAATGCTGAGCGAATATTCATTTGTTTGAAATCGATAGATTTTTAGAAATATGGAGAGCTGCTAAATTTTAGGCATTATTATCTAAAATATTTACTACATACCATAATTTAATACTCACAACATAGCGAATGTATAGTAAATATATAGCTATACTACATTTACGGCTTTTTTATGCATTTTCATTGTAGAAAATGCACTTTCATCGAAAAAATCAATCGGGTGTAGTTACTCTAACTCTCGATGTGTTTTTGAGGATTATTTCGTAGTATTTGGCTCTATTTTCTCAATTTCTTTAAGAGCCGGATAAAATACAGTCGGGGATGAATGTGGTCTTCCTATCGCCCGCGCCAGTTGGAGCACTTTATGTTGGATCATTAAAGAACATCTCAAAACGTCAACGATTCACGCATCAAGTTCAAATAGTTTCAATGATTCAGAAAAAATAGTTTCATTAAGAGAGGATGTCGTGTTATGCAAGCAGTGTTCCGGTTGCTTTGGCACGACTCCAAGCAGTTAAAATGCCTGTAGATAAAGATGCACTTTATTTGCAGTCGAGGCTCATTAATGTGCTCTTTCCAAAGTGGCAGTTATCTCTTTACTGCAAATCGACGCACTCTTAAGCAAGAAATGAGAGATAGACAGGCCATTTCGTGATAAATCTCTGTAGCAAACGCGAGTCTTGACACATTGAGTGGCAATGAATCATAGCAGTCAGGAATCTAGGTGAATTCCTGTGGAATATGTGAGTTTCTACAGCATATTTTACTAAACTAAAAAGTGTGGTATGAATCGTTAATACGTTTGGTAGGGTTAAAGAGTTATGTTAACTGTTTTCTCCTAATAAATTTAAAGAAGGAGGAGCCGGCGGTTTTGATTGACACATTTGAACTTTAAGGTTAGGTTACTGTAGATTTCCCTCTGTTTTTACGTATTCACACGCACATTCGCTTTCACACCCACACTTACAATCTCTATGGAGGTTAGGGAATAATCCTAATTAAAGAAATATTTCCATTCCTAGGCGGTAATTCAACCCAGCCCAGAACTTTTGGGTGAGAAGTCAACTCGCTGACCACACAGTCTGATGTTTAAGGGTATGTATGACTGAAATTTCATGAAAATCGTGAACATAACTACTTTTTTTATTTTAATTCTATAAAATAATTTAGACATTCCCGAATGTGAAAAATGCATAATTTGCCTCCGAACGCCATTTTTAAATGCTTATTTAAATGTCGGTGGCCTTTAAACTCTGTCAGAGTCACGCCCTCTTTTGCATACATCCACATTCTTTGTCTGTTTTCCGTTCTTAAATTTTCAATACAAGAAAAGAAAAATAAGGCTTTCAGACAAAATAGTTCCTAAAATGTTGCCAATATATCAGAGGCTGGCTTCTACAACATTACTAGAGAGGTGCAAAACAGGAAAAACACAGAATGCCAATGAATCTTTGCATCATGTCATATGGAATAAGTGCCCAAAGGAAGTTTTCATATCAAAACAAAAATTGGATCTTGCTGTTATTAAAAGCATCAGTGAGTTTAACATGGGTAGTCTTAAGTCATTGGAGCTGCAGCAAAATATCAGAGGTGAAAGTGTAGTAGACTCAGCAAGGAAAACTTCAGTGCACCGAGATCAGACTCGTATCCTGCAAAGCAAGAAGCGAAGTTGTGCAGAAGAAAAGCAACATCTAAAGAAGAAAAAGGTGGAAAAAGCAGCAACAGAGGAGAGGAAAAAGAAATCTGAGGGTCCAACCTATCAGCCTGGTGGATTTTAATGTGAGTTATGCAATCAAATCTTTAATCGCTGTTTTCTCAATGTTCATTTTTCAGTATTTTTCTTCCTGTAAAATGCTCCTTGCGATGCAGTTTTTGTACTACATTCATGAAATTTCCTACACAGGTTCAGAATATCATGAGGAATGGAAATTGCCCTAGGTTTTATTGTGAAATGTATATAAGCATATATTTTTAATTTTCAAACACAAAACTTACAGTTTTTTAGACAAAAAAGAATACTTGTAAATTAAAAAATTTTTGTGACCTAAAATAAAGGAGACACAGAAAAACCCAGAGCAATTTCAAAAAGTATGTGTATTATGAACATAGGGTTAAAATATTAGACCAAATTTCAAAATATTTTGTCGCAAGGGACTTTTTTAGTGACGTAACAAAAAACATACAAAATTTATCATAATTTCTAAACTGCTGGAGACAAATGGTTTAAATTTAGGTTGTTACATGTTTACATTATACTACACCTATGGTGTAAATTTGAAAAAGCTAGCATTATTAGTTCAGAATTTGAAAATTTCAGTCATACATACCCTTAAAACATTGTCAAATTGCTAGGCATCAACGGTTTCGCATGTCGAAGAAATTAGGATAGGTCACTTCTAAAATGTAATTTAATATTAAAGGCCTGAATTTTTAAGGATTTTAGAAGTGGTTAAATTAAACTGAGTTTTATTTATGGACACTTTTACCAGCTAGCTTTTCTTGTTCTACCTCCTCCAACGTTGTCATATCGGGGACGATGAACGAAATGATGTTCAAATGCGTGCAGAGTCCATAGAGCTTACAGTTGCCGGACTTTCATCTTTCAGGATATGGGAAACTCCAGGGAAAACACCTTATCCAGATAATTGAACCCGACTGAGATTCGAACTCGGGACCCCTTAATCTGAGGCAGCCACGCTACGAGGTGAGCTTACTTGCTAGAGTTCTCAGGGTCACACTGTACGTTAGATGTCAAAGACAGCTTAATTTTGTTTAGAAGGTTCTTTATCTCTGATATTTTAAAATTATACTTTTGTACTATATTATTTAGAATATACACTGATTTTTGCAGTTGTTTTACATTCCGATGAATCAATATTTGGTCATCCGCAAACAGCAGGGTATTAATATAAATATTTTCTTTTATTTTGATTCCTGGGTCTACTAAAATCTTCCATTCATTTAGAATATCGTCCATATATATATATACTAAAAAGAGTAGGTGATAAGCTACAAAGAACTTTTAAAAACAGAGTGAGAAGGGATAAAAAAGTGAAAATGTATAAGGTAATGGCTATTCCAACTTTACTATATGGAACTGAAACCTGGGTGCCAACACAAAAGGATTTAAATAAAATACAGACTGCAGAAATGATTTTTAAGAAGTGTTAAAGGTTGTACAATATTGGGCAAAATAAGAAATGAGGATATTAGAAAGGAATTCGAAATCGAACCAATACATGACAAAATATCAGAGCGAAGGCAACAATGGCATGAATATATATTAAGAATGGAGGATGGAAGATATCCAATTGCAGTACTAAACTATAATCCAAAAGGAAGAAGAGACAGAGGACGATACAGGAAACGCTGGAGAGATCTATGAAGCCGGAACGGGCGATACGCCCAAACCATGGAGTGAAGAAGAAGAAGAAAAAGAAGAAGAAGAAGAAGAAGAAGAAGAAGAAGAAGAAGAAGAAGAAGAAGAAGAAGTTCTTTATCAGGTCTGGTTCTCTTATGTGCCATAAAACTACATCATGAGACCACCGGTTTTACTTCCCTCCTGAAGAAAGCTATGCTAAGCATAATTGCCGATTTGAACTCGCGATCTTGGAAACCAGAGGCTAGTATATTACCCCTATATCATGAAGGACGACATTTTACTGGTGATTAACAAAATAAGTAGCGAAACGCTGTGTTTGACATGAGTTGAATCGGTACTAAAGTATCCTGTCATGAAACAGGACTTAGCCAGGCACTTCCAAGCCAGATAAATGAGTCAGAATTTAAAATGCAGCTTCCAAGCAAGGGTCTTGATAGCTTTATCCATTAATAAACTGGAAAATTCATCTGAGTGCGTGTTAACGAACATGTGCGTGACCAGCCATCTCTCCCTCGCTCTCTCTACCCGTGAGATACTGCATGAACACTTCGTGGCAATATTGTATGGTGTCTTCATGCACTTGGTCCAGCCAGGGTTTCTCAAACTGTGGGTCGCGACTCCGCGGATGCAATATGTGGGATGGCAAATTATAGTAAATATTGATGACTATAAGGAGCATTCACTTTGAGTCACTTGATTAGTCGGCACATAGAGAGGAGGGGAGATATAGCAGGAATAGATCCGGTTAGTAACAGGAGAGTGAAGGGTGAGCAATTTCCTGTAATACGGTCACGCATCCAAACGAAAGCTTTGTTATTTAACTGAGTCCTGCTAATAGTTATAATTTTTTCGTTTGTAGGAATGTTTATATCTCAATTACTACAAAGATAGAGTTTTTCCTTCCACTTTGCACAACTTGGGACTGAGCAACTTTAATACCAGTGGTGAGGCGTGACTTTCAAAGCGAGGGAAGCTCCAAATAATAATTTTCATTAAAATAACAGAGAATCATGACTAAAAGGCTAAGGCTACTCTTCAGTAAGCGACCTTTCTATTGTACAGTCACACGTAGGCCCTTCTTGCATTGCAAGACTGCTCACACTACAACTAGACATATTCCTGCCTACCCTCTCCACTCAGACGTTCCAATTTTTCCTACAGCTGGCCCACAGCACATGAACTATTAGCCCAACATAGAGAAAGTATGAAATTCACACACTTTTGCTACTAAGTTAAAACTTCATAAGAATTTCCTATTTGTTACGAACATATACGAATTTACCTAAATTACTATTGCTAATGTTATTGAAAGATATTTACACCTGTGTTTAAAACTGCCACATAAAACAAAACAAAAAAATAATAAACTTTTCTTCACACACTAACAAAATCTGTCATGCGCTTCCTAAGTACCGAAAAGTTGCGATTGCTTCCGGAAACCTACGAAGCTTGGTATTTAAGATTGCATATGCATGAATACAGAAATATTCAGTATTGAATGAGCTCACAGAAATGGTCACTCAAGCTTAAGCAGCTGTCAAAGTGTCCGCACCACTGCGGATGTTTGCGAATAAATGTTCAAAATGTATCCAGAACAAATAAAATATTGTTTGGCATGAATTTTCATATTTTTTCTTCTTTTTCTCCTAAATTTCTTGGGGAAGCGGCGCTTCCAGCGCTTTATTGCTCGCTTCGCCACTGTTTAATACAATTGTTGTGGTTAAACATGTTATCTTTGTTCATCCTAAAAATTATAACAGCTGAAACAGCCTAAGCGTTAAGCTCTTAGTCCAAACATCGTTCAAAATAAATGTCAAGTTAGCTATGTTTTTTATTTCTGTAGTACTTTAAGGGAATTTTGTGTTGCGTCCTTTATTGAAAACTGTAACTTGACATATCTATTGTAAACATTTTTGATCCAAGACTTAAAGCTGCAACAGGATAATTTGCAAAAGGCGTGATGATGGATTACTCTCACCTTTGGTGACGATCTGGTAGAATTTTTGTAAATGCCTCGACGCTTTGGAGCAATAAGTCTTACCTCGGTCGTAGTATCGGAGTGAAAGTAATCTATGCTGCAATTATTGGAAAATAAACAACAATTCTTCTCCTTTAACTATGGTGGGATTTATTCCACGAAACCATTAATAAATTCTGTTACAATTTTAAATGCCGTAGATTCTATCCTTTCACAAAATGATTATTGTTGCATCGTTGAGCTTTAAGTTTTTGCAAACTTGCAGAGCGACATCAGAAAACACGTCTTACTATGAAGATGTTCCTTTGCAGAATGACGCTAAGCTATCCAGTGGCGGCTGGTGGATAAAATTACCTATTGTTAAAAAATTACTTACGGTCTTATTTAATGTCGAAGTATGAAATCCATGCGGCACTCCTTTCTATTGCAGCACTTATCAATGACTCTGGTGTTAAAATCCTCTCTCGTAGAAGCAATTCTCTTCTCTATTGACAACTTAATGCAAACAATTACACGTGATAGCACATGCCTGTTTTTTTAAACTTGCTGGTTATGTTTCAGTCTCGCCTCCTGATATGCACGGCTTAACTGTGTCGCAATGTTTATATTGCCTAAAGCACTTAAAGCTAGTACATTATTTAAATGTTTTACATTTTGTTTATGCTTACTAATTAGCACATTTAGGTGATCTAAATTTGTCACTCCCGTTGTGCTCCAAGCATCAATGTTTCCGAAGAGCAGACATGGAAAGCAGAACAGAGCATTTCTTTCTTGGCATCCACATACCAACGTATGCTCATACACTTTGGGGTCAAAACGCCTGGTGTAGGAATTATTTCTCCCTCCTTTTGCACACTGCATTATAATTAGTCCTGGAGTATGCCTACCCTATTGCTTGATTTGCACCTTTTCCTCCAGGGTTCTTCTAGAGAAAGGGTAACTGATTAAGCTGCTCACCGAATTCATGTTAATGGACGCAAAAGAAGTGGTGATACCATCAACAATAACAATGTAACTCGAACTGCACAACTGTTTTCAGTAAGCCAATAATTCGAAGAGTAAATAACGAAATACAGTAGTACCAACTTGCATTACTGACTCCCGCCTGCAGGCAAATACCTGCAAGCACACCCGACTGGACATTGAAGATCTGAATGTCAGACCTTCGGTCTCAAGCCACATCAGGTCTAGGCCCTCTACTGGCAGTGGAGTGTTTTGTAAGGAAGGAAAATATACGGCAGAATATGAGGCTGGAGTTCTATATAAGCCATCTGATGTATTATTTTATGTGCCTAGAAGCAGCCTTGGGCGTTTGTAGCGCTCTCCAAGATCGATGTCGTACTCACCTGGACCGCGGATGAGGGAGTTGAAGTTGTGGGAGAGGTTTTGATAGAAGGAACGTGAAAGGGTATGGATGTAGTCTGTTATTGTGGGGATACGTAGGTCACGTCGGATAACTAGATTGGGGATGTACCAAGGGGAGTCTGTGGCAATGCGGAGGAATCGGGATTGTAGAATTTCAAGGCGGTGTAGGTGAGACTTGGCTGCTACTCCCCATATTTCACTATCGTATGTGATTGCTGGCCGGAGCACTTGCTTATACAGGAGCAGTTTTGTAGGCAGAGACATCACCGATCGTCGGTTATAGAGAGGGTAGAGCATACCCATTCTTTTGCTAACTTTATTAGCCACATATGTAATGTGGTCTCTCCACGTCAATTTGATGTCGAGTAGAACACCAAGATACTTAACGTAAGTTTTCCAATGGACGTCCTCACCAGCTAGACGAATTGGTCGAAGATCCGCTATTCATCGTCGAGAGAAGGTGATGGCCTGGCTCTTCTGTGGGTGGACGCATAGGCGCCAAATACCTGCAAGAGCACTTCTAGCAGTAGTAGTTTACTGTAACTACTGCAGATGGCACTGAAAACACTACTGCAAGAAGCAGAAGCGTTTGTGCTCCGTTTGGCCGTAGCACAAGCAAAAACAGCCAATCAGAGAAGCGATCTCAAAGCAATGTGCCGCTATGTCAAGTGCGTTCATTGGACAGCAATCCCGCAAACACACAGCCCTTCTGTGTAGCACACATAGTGGTCACGTGTTACTTTAAAGTGTTGACAGCTATCTTTGCTTCCTGCTAGCACGTATAAATCTGACAGAAGCAAAGAAAACATTAAGACATTCGTTTCAGCAAACTGACTATTGTGCTGTAGCACTGTAGCACATAAGCAAGAGCCGCGCCTGAAGCTATCTGAATATTTTGGGTTCTCTGCGCACGATGTTTCTAGAACAACTAAATCACTTCTATTCTATTGGTCTACGTCACCACATTACGTAATTACATTATTGTGATTACCAATAGCAGCACTAATACGTAAGTTGTATCATTCCATGGCCTACCCAATTTCTCATTTCCTACTTGTACAATTTTTTTCCCAGAACAGTTTAGAACAAATTCTGAAAAATATGAAATAATCGTCACAATGCCGAGCTGTTTGACAATCTTAATCATTTTAAACAAAGACCTGTATTAAGGTTGCTTACAATGCTTCACTAACCTACAAAATTATAGGATCTAACCTATCCCAATTCTCCGACTGTATAGGAATTCAACTAACTCCAGTGTTCACAGAGTGTACCAGCCATTAACTTGTAGGAATTCACAGTGATCCAGTTTAACCATGAAAAGATAAATTAAATCTTCTTCTCTCATCTGCTCTTTTATTTTTCTAAGTGTCCGCCACCAGCACTTATACTGATACTACTGTAGACACTGAAGTTTATATGGGTATCTTCAATACATTTGTGGAGCAGCTGGATGATATCAAATTGAGAGAGGGTTATTTCCAGCAAGATGGATCAACGTACCATACACCTAATGACACCATAGAGCTTGTAACCAGCTCTTTTGATAATCGAATAGTCTGTGGCCCCTCAGATTCCCTGACCTATTCACACCGGATTTTTTCTTGTTGGGGTATCTAAAAAATAGAATGTATAAGAATAGGCCACGGACAATTGATGTTCTCAAGGAATACATTCTAACCTAAATAAGTAACATTGGCGAGGATACTCTCCGTAAAACTTCAGAGAATATGGTGAGACGAGTGCAAACATGTATAGATGCTGGTGGAGGACACTTCCAACATTTTCTCTGAGATGTAAATAGTGTAATGTAATCTCCCAATTGTGTATTATATTCTCCCAAAGTAGCACGTGTGTCCTATTATTGGTTCAAAAGTTATAGCCTATTGAAATGGTTCAGGTGTATATGGATCACTCCATACCTTTTTACCATTGTAGTGGCAGGAGGAAGTACTTGCCAATGAAATTATTTTTAGGTCATGTTTTTCCCATTTTTAGCTTTAAAAAACTCCAAATGAATCTGAGAGGTTTACCCACTACTCATTCAAAATACAGGATAACATTGTAGTGCCTCTGATATCTTAAACCACATAGACAACCCCTTAATAAACTAACTTTTTTAGTTTAAAAGGATTAGGTAAGATTTCCGAGAATGTCAATTTCAATTTTGGTATTTGTCCGATGTTTTGTTTTGGAGTTATGATATTCTCTTTATCTCAGACAATACAGGTAGACACTCGTACGAAGATCATATTTACATATTCGATCTTCTTGTTGTTAATAACATCAAAACAAAACAGAGAGCTCATAAAGAGAAGAAAAGATCTGGTCAAACGTAAACATTGTGCTCTGTATATTTGATGGTCTTATAACCTGTAAGTTATACTCCTTTTCCATTCCAAATTTGTACATAAGAACCACAGGGAACCGTAATTCTGTCGCCCACGTTAACACACTGTAGCACAGCGTACATATTTAACAATGTTAATGCAAGTTTGAACTTAAAGACGCAGTAAAATAGAATATGATTTCTGGATCAATATCCGCTTTATTTACATATTTATGACATATTTTCAACTCCAATTTTGGTTCTGAACCGGCAGTTGTCTTATTCTTCTTTTTTGCTACCATTTGTATGCCAACTGTAACATCTAAGGTCTTATAGACGGCCTTTCCTTTAACACAATTATATACTCATTGGTCATGATATTCAATTGTTTATATTCATGTATTTTTTAAGTTAGTTCTTTTATAAACATTAAATGCATACGCAGATCCGCGTTCACAAGACCACAATTACACCACCCATATTTTCAGATTCTAGGAAACATGAGGAACAATCTTGGCTAAGGAAAAATTTTGATCCTCCAGCTGAGAATCGAAACTAGGACCTCTAGTTTTCGAAGCTAGCATGCTAATCACAGAGACAATAGCTCTAGCTTTCTTGGTTGCCTTATATATTTTCTTTTCTAAAGCACTTTGCTTTAAACTTTTCTTCTCCGGATGTGGCCAGCAAATTATAATACCTCCAAAATTAGGCGGGTGTATTATTGTGTGCAAACATATGATTGCTGATATTTCTTTATGTTGCAGGGCTGGGAACTTACAGAGAAGTATCAGCCAACTTTGTGCTTAGTGACGTCAGAAACAGGATCGCTTGCTTCCAGCTCGCAGTGTGGGATTCGCTGAAAAGTAGTTAGGGTAAATAATTGGGGTCAGATGACTTAAATTATAATTTACAGTAAATAATAGTAAAATATATAACATTTAAACAAAATAAATTCGTGCTGGCTGTTAGTGCAGGTTTTGCTGGATACCAGTAGTGCAGAAATGTGTCAATACTAGTTTTGCTCGATGCTCGATACCGATACACGTTAGTTTCCACGGTACCCGATACTTCGATACTCGATACCGTCATTTCTACTTCTAGTTTCAATATAGAATAAAATGTTGGAAGAATTGTGGAATGCCAATAAAATTAAATATACTCTATCTCACTCTAGTTTAATCCTGCTGTAAACAAGACGGAGCTGACTCAACTTGCCACGTGTTAGACGCTACATGCATGCACATAAGTTTTGCAACACTAGCACTAGCATTAAATATGAGTTGGTTCATTTCTGGAAAAATAATCATGAACTTTACTGCGTATAGCGTTTTTCGTAAAATCCTCATATTTCTCCACGCGCTGTTTGCATTTACGCGATTTTCCCGGTGTTCTGAGAGTTCCCGATGCTTGCAGATCCATTCTAACACTATCTACACTACTTGCGGAAACACCAAAATCACCGTTTTTTTTTTCTAAATGTTTGTCATAGACGATTCTGGGTTCTTTTATAAGCACCGCAAAACAATTTGCGATCATTCACCTCTCGCCTTTTTTAAAGGTTTGCCTCGATTGTGTTTAATTTCGGCCCATTCTATGATGAAAAGCTTACTGAGTTTAAATTACATAAGTATACTTAAAGGAGGAGTTTATGGTGCGCATGCAAATAAAGAAAACGCCCATTAACTTCGC
Source organism: Mantis religiosa (assembly GCA_030765055.1). NCBI lineage: Eukaryota > Metazoa > Arthropoda > Insecta > Mantodea > Mantidae > Mantis > Mantis religiosa. The sequence continues at coordinate 96,262,590 of CM060959.1, forward strand.
TAAACCAATCAACATCTTAACCATTTTCTGTCTCAATATCTCTGTCTCTGTCTCTCTTCCCACCAAGATGTTTACAGCAGGAGTAAACTAGGTTGAGATAGATTATAGGTGGACATATAATGGTGCACATGAGACAAAACTTAAAACCATCACTGTACTTATTTTTAAACTCTACATTAGGCATTTAAAAGCAAAAAGTCCACTTTTATAAGTTTTTGTTCAAAAATACTATCATATATGAGTCTTGCTGTACTAAATAGTCCTTCAGAGGAAACTGTTGCAGGTGGAATATACAAGTATTTAGCAGCTAATTTTCTTTAGTTCTAGAAATTTTGTATTTATTTTCCAGTAATCCAGTGCACTAAAAAGAGGAGGTGACAAATCGTCGTTGAGATATGCAGTGATTTCTTCTTGGGAACTTAAACTGGCACTAAATCTGACACACGATTATTTTATTACATAATGTTGCTGTGGGGGTACCACATTCCTGAAAATTTCTCGGACTTTGCAATGTTCTACTTGCGGCAATAATATTTTGTGATTTTAAAATAAATATTTCAGAATCACCACCGAAGTATCCTAAAAGGTACCGAGCGAATTTTTTGAAGTATCGTTCGATGTCCATAACTTAGTATCGAGGAATTGTAGGTATCGAAGGCCCATCCCTAATTATAATTAGTATTAGAATAACTAGGTTAATAACTAGTTACCAGTTTCTTACTTTACTGGAGTCTAGTAATTATTTTAGTCTGTATCATTTACTTTATTCCTTTTCATTGATTTGCACTTATTTATTATTAGCGTGTAAGTTATATTTGTAAAAAAATTATGTATTATAAAATTAAGTGTATAAATAAGTGATATAGAGGTATTAATTTTGTATCTATTGTATTTAATAATTATGATCTGGCACACAGGGAAATCACATCATATATCTGATCCCTTTTATAATGTTACAATACCTAATTAATTCACATCCCAAACTACTCTTTACGTGAAATTTGCCCGTTATTTTTTATGTTCTGAAAAAATGGATGTAAATTTTTAATTAAAATATTTAAATTACAAATAGAATGTATATCTTAAATTTTGTGGAAACAGCCTCAGAAGTCCTCTTCATTCTGCATGACTTTTATATGACTGGAAAATTGTAATTACACAGTCTTATACGAACAAACTCTAAATCTTGTTAAGACACACACTTGGTGATTTGCATCGTCAACCATTTTCAAGGGATTGTTAAGTGATAAGTTGCTAATCGTTTTGTTCACGGTCATGCAAAAAGAATGGCATTTTAAAGTCACTACATAGTGGTCCGATATTTAATAAACCCATCATTTTAACCTCCTAAAACCAAAGGTAAATGTGTAATGGAGATTACACCGTTCTGAATGGCTGTTGTTTGTTTGTTTAAATGAATGAGTGTTTCCGAATCAAATGTTCACACTGATTGCAAAATTGAAATCCGTTTTTGCGTAGCAGGTCAAAAACTTTTGCAATTCAAAAGTGTATGTTTTGAATAGTTTTTGTAATAGATTATTCATAGATATTTCTAAAAAATTCTTAAAGGTGCTTTGCTTCATAATTGAGACATTCAGCCATCCATTCCTACGACCCATTCTTTTGTTTTAAAGGAGACACATGAAAATATTAAGTTTTTGTTTAAAAAAAACTACATGTTTTGAAAGCCATCTATGGCTTGTGCGTGGAGATTTCAAGATTATTGGGCTATTACTTGGTCAACAGGCTGGTTTTACAAAATATCCTTGTTTCTTATCTGAATGACATAGCAGAGTAAGGTCAGAACACTGGGAAAGGGAGCAGTGGCCACGTAGGACTAATTTAACAACGGGCGAAAAAAAATATAAAAAGTGAACCTCTTATTGATCCCTCAAAAGTATTGTTGCCACCTCTCCTTGTATAAAAATTAGTGAAAACTCTAGATAAACACAGTGAGTGCTTTAAATACCTTTGTGTTATATTTCCTTCATTATCCTATGAAAAAATTAAAGCTGGTGATTCGTTGGTCCAAATTGGAAAACTGATGATGGCAATCAGTTCCAGAAAAGTGAAGTTAAGGATGCCTTGAATGTTTTCATAAATGTTGTTTTTAATTTTGTCGGAAATAAAAAATGGCTTAAATGTTAAGGTATTGAAAGTGGTGTTACACAGTTTCAAATAGATTGGTTGCAATATGAGCGTCAAAGTACATCTTCATTCCCATCTAAATTATTTCCCTGATAATTTAGGAGATTTAGTGAGGAACAGGGTGAAATATTTCACCAGCATTTAACAATATGGAAATGAGGTATAAAGGGAATTGAAGTATTTACATGAATGCAGACTATTATTGGATGTTAGAAAGGGGCTGCTCTGAACAACATGCGAGAAGGTCAAAGGAGAGAAAATTTGAAGTGCAATATTGAGGTAAGATTATAAATGTGCTTATAATTATTAATCATTAATTAGTGGCAAATAAAAAATTATGATTATAGATAGTTTTTCACACAAAATTCTCGTTGAAAGAAGTTTTCATTGCGTTAGCTTTAATTTAATTTCTGATATTTATGAATAGTTTAAAAACCTGACATGATGGGAGAAATTGGAGATCACTTTCGAATTTAGCACACAAAAAGTCTGTTTAGGATCACTTTTCAGATTAGAAAACAACAGAAAATAAATTTTGAAATGCAGAACAGTGTTATTAAGAATAAAAAAAAAATATGTTGTAAGAAAATTTTGTGGAAGAGAGCCAAGAGAGATGTAAATGTAAAATTATACTCTAAGCCGGAAAACTACCTAACGCGGAAACGGAAATATTTTTTTTCGGAAACCATTTTGATAAATAACCTGATTAAAACGAATTACTTTATGTGCAATGGGTTACAACGTGCGTATTTTAAAAAGTGCAATACTCTTGGGGGCAAGTGTACTTGCAACCAAGCTCCATGAACCATAAAGACATAAACTGTAATCCTTCGAGGAAAAACGGAAACAAAGCATTAGCTCTCTCAACTGTCTTCCAACACACATGGTAAGTGTACAACTGTTTTGTAGTGTGTTCATTCTCAGTTTCGTTCTTACAAGTTATATAGTGCCAGTGGAAGGCATTTTTGAACTTTGGTAATTTTAAAAACATAGTTTTTATGTGCACAAATTCTGTAAAATGAGTTCCAATTGGCATTATCACTAGAGGAAAAAATTAAGGATATTGAAGAACACGAAAGGAACAAAAGTCCAGCTAAAGAATTAACTGTCTTGTTTAAAGTGGGAAAAATTTAATTTATGGGATTTTTAAAAAATAAAAATTAAAGTCGAGTGGTTTATGGGAACAGTAGGAGTGTGAAACGCATCACAAAATCTACAAAGTAAGACGAGGTAAATCGTGCTGTGTTCGAGAGGCTTTTTAGTGTGCGTGCTAAAAGAATTCCCTTTGCTTTAGCATTGCTTTAGACTCAAGCTTTAGAGACAGCCAGAAAATTAGGAAAAGACAATATCAGAGCCTCCAATGGATGGCTCGAGAGTTTCAAACATCGCCATAACATTGTTTTGAATGTTGTATGTGGTGAAGCAAATGATGTTGATATGGAGACAGTTACAGATCGGAAAGAGAAAATTGAAAACAGACAGAGAAACTAGACGATAAGCTACAATTATTGTATGTAAGTTGAAAATGTAGTACATAATACATATCAGCCGATGATTAATTATTTACACTTCATTCTATATTATTACTTCACTGTAAACTGTACGACTATTTCGTACTGTCTTTGTATTCAAAAACAGCCCTCTGTAAGACAGAAACCTGTGTAAATGCCAGAACGATCGCGTTCCGTTTTAGAGAGGTTTTACTGTATATATACTGTATATATTATTACAAAGAAATTCCATTAGCATAGAAGTGTACGCACTGGAAGCACAGTTATTGGGAAGGAGGCCTTGGCTAGCACACGTGCAATGGCAGGATGATGAATGAGCCAAACCAGAACAACCAGTGGCCCCCCAAAACCACTTTCCATCCCATTTCTCAACGTGTCTCGGTTGTGTCAAATTGACGTGAACTGCACGTTGCATTGTGGAACCAATACGCCGGGAGCAGCTATAAATGGCAGGAAGAACTGGGTGGTCCAGATCGACCGTGACGGGAGATCACCATCTGCTATGTCCTCAAACACTTGCGAGTTTTAGAGCTGCTGCCATAATTAGACAAGTTTGATGACCAGGATCCAGATTCTGGTGCCAATCATATACAGTAAAACCTCTCTAAAACGGAAAGTGATCGTTCCACATTTATTGTCCGTTTACACGGGTTTCCGTCTTACAGACGGTTGTGTTTGAATACAAAGAATTACGAAACAGTCACACAGGTTTACAGTGAAGAAATAATATAGAATGAACTTTAAATAATAATAATAATAATAATAATAATAATAATAATAATAATAATAATAATAATAATAATAATAATAATAATAATAATAATAATAATAATAATAATAATAATAATAATAATAATAATAATAATAATAATAATAATAATAATAATAATCATAATCATAATCATCATCATCATCATCATCATCATCATCATCATCATCATCATCATCATAATAATAATAATAATAATAATAATAATAATAATAATAATAATAATAATAATAATAATAATAATAATAATAATAATAATAATAATAATAATAATAATAATAATAATAATAATAATAATAATAATAATAATAATAATAATAATAATAATAGGCGGATATGTATTATGATTATATTTTCAACTTACATACAATAATTGTAGTTTATCGCCTAATTTCTCCGTTTTCAATTTTCCCTTTCCAGTCTGCATATCAACATCATTTGCTTCATCACATACAGCATTCAAAGCAATGTTATGGCTATGTTTGAAACTCTCGAGCTATCCTTTGGAAGCTATGGAGTTCTCTTTGCCTAATTTTCTTGCTGTCTATAAAACTTGAGTCTGAAACAATGCTTCAGAAATTGGAATTCATTTAGCGCGCCAGCACTATAATAACAAACCACTCGAACACACCACGATTTAGTTCATTCAAACTCTGTAGAATTTGTGATGCGTTTCACACGCCCTGCTGTTCCTTTCACCATTCTTCTTTGTTATTTTGTTTTTTAAAATCTCATTAATCTGACTTTTTTCCCACTCTAAACAATACAGTTAATTCTTTAGCTGGACGTTTGTTCTTTTTGTGTTCTTCAATAACCTCTTTCCTCCAATGATAATGTCTTATGTTTAGAACTCATTTTACAGAATTTGTGTACATACAACTATGTTTTTAAAAATCACAAAAGTTAACAGTTTTCTTCCACTCGTACTTGATCACTTGTAACAACGAAATTCAGAATGAACATATTACAAAACAGTTGTACCCTGATTATGTGTGGTGGAAGAGAGTTGATAGAGTTAATGGTTTGTTTCCGCTTTTCCTCGAAGGATTACAGTTTATGACTTATGGTTCATAGAACTTGTAAGTACAGTAACTTGCATGTTTTAAAATAAGTACGTTGTAACCCATTACACATAAAGCAATCCGTTTTAATCAGTTTATTTACGCAAATGGTTCCCGAAAAATATTTCCGTATCGACGTTAGACAGTTTTCGAGCTTAGAGTATAATTTTACATGGCAAATAGCTCCGTTCCTAAATTTATTTGCCGTTTTTCCGGGGTCCGTTTTAGGCAGGTTTTACTGTATTAATTCTTGAACAAAAACTAAATTAGAAGTATATAAAACGATATACGGATGATATTACAGAAACAGGTATAGAAAATCGAATCTTATTGTGTACTGTGTTTAATGTATTATTGTTCTCTCTCTCTCTCTGTCTAACGTTTCCCCACAAACACCACATACACAAGTTTGCGTAGACACAGATAAGTGGTATTACGTCACAATTCCCTGAACCGTACGGCAATACAGCAATTGAGTCTTTTACAGTCGACGGGTTCGAATCAATTCTAAATGGAAACACCGTCATACGCTCACAAACAAGAAAATTAATATTCAGTGTGTTACAGTTTTGTTAAGAAGAGAAACATGCAGTTCGAATTTTTACAATAAAAAATGCTATGAAAGGGACAGCAAGAGCTGTGGTGAAAAGGGAACTGTACATAATATAGTGAAAGAGGTTCAAAATTCAAAGTGTATGGGAGAAGAACTTTTAACACTTGTTAAACATCGCCCAGATCTAAAAAGGTTCGAAATTGATGAGTTTGAAAAAGGCAATGCACGCAGAACTTTTCTCGAGTTTTACGAAAAGAGAAGAAAAATTCATATAGTACCTACATTTATGAATGTTGTTAAGGAAAAGGTTCCTTTTGAAGGTAGAACGACACATTCTGGAGAATACTTAGAAGCATGGAATATTGACTTCACAAGAAAATACATATACGTCGTCTTATGTACGCTGTGCTGATGTTTTGATACACTAAATTAAATCTAAATGTTGTACCCCGACATCTAACTATAACGAGTTAGGTATTAACTTTTATCTATTCAAAAACTTAAACTTCCAAAATACATATATAAACAATATATACATTTTGCCAAAAGCCCGCCTCGGCAGCGTGAATGGTAGCATGTCTGCTTCACGCTCAAGAGGTCCCGAGTTCGAATCTCGGTCAGGGTGATCATTTCATCCACTTCACTCATCGTCCGATATGACTTAACGTTGGAGGACGTAAATTACAACAACAACAAAAAAAAAAAAAAAAACTTGTCGCTGGTTTGTAACCATTAGACAACAAAAGATGACCCTCATAAAAAGGGCGAGAGGCATTGTAGCCCATCTTCTGATTCCTTTATTTATTGCAGACACATACCTTGAAAACCCAAACCTCAAAGTAACGCCCCCTTGACAGAGTGCTGGGGCAGAGGTGTCAAATTTTGTAAAAGACTATACATCCTTTTTTTACTAATAAAACTGGATGACCCGACTGTACTGTACTATATTCCCGGCTTCTCTGACCTCTCTAAACCGAGTGACCTCCCATAACGACTGCATTCATTCGTCAGACAGGTAATAATTTACTACCTGGTGTTTTCTGCACATTCGTAACCGCATCCTTTGCTACCATAGTAGAGTTTATTCAAATTTAGCCATGAGAGGCAACAAAATATCTTCCCCAACTGGTGTAAATCACATGATAAGAACTGGTTCTACTTTACTGCGATGCCAATCTTAATTATAAAAAGAAATCTACAGTAAGCCTCTGGTGGAGAGAATGCGTCACGCCACTGAAGCAAATGTTTGGAAAGACAAACCTTCAAAGCGGTACCGATGAATGGGGGAAGATTGAGCTTCCGGGCCACTAATTGGGTCGGTTTCCATCCCCTTTTACTTCCAGCCAGAGCACAAGTGGGCCAAGCCTTCTGTTTACAACGTCCGAGCAAAGTCCGTGTAAACATCCCAGTCTTGTTGGCTTTGGCTCACCAGAGATTAAACCAAGAAATCCTGTTCCTTTCACTCCAAGTTTCCTTTTTCCTATTCCTTATGTACTTTTAGCAGCTGTTCTAAAGGTAGATAAACATAAGCAAAAATATCTGAGCAAAAATATTTGAGCAAAACTATAATTTTCTTCGCCTAAACTTCTATGAATTATTCTTGCAAAATGTTATTCCGTAAATTGACTTCACGTTAATTGCAAGAAACATTTGCTGAAACAGTTTCATTGGATATATTGTTCTGATACGAGAGAAATAATTTACCAGTCGTGTAAACATCATCCAGAATGAAAACTTTAGACGCTATTTCAAAAAATGTGATGTCTGTACTCTCTGTTCTAGTACTATCTATTCTTACAAACGATTATTCCTCTATATACGTCATGTAAATTAGAACAAATACTTGCCCGCCTCGGTAGCGTGGTGATAGCATGTCCGCCTCACGTTCAAGAGGTCCCGAGTTCGAATCTCGGTCAGGGTGAGTTACCTGGATAAAGTTTATCCGGGGTTTTCCCTTATCCTGAAAGACGAATGTCGGGTAACTAAGCTCTATGGACCCTGGGCTCATTTGAGCATCATTTCACCCATTCCATTCATCGTCCGATGACTTAATGTTGGAGGACGTAAATTACAAAAAAAAAAAAAAAAAAAAAAAAAAAAAAAAAAAAAACATTTGCATAAATTAAGCTATTGTTAATTTTCTTGTAGGTTCAAAGGGAATATGGGAATGCAGTACGCTTTAAGCGATAGTCAAATGTTTCAAGAGCTTCTTTCTATACGGTGTTCATTTTTATTCGTTATTTCCCGCCCTCCGATTGAGCAAGAATGACGTCATAGTTGACTGGTGAGTCTATCTTGAAATCATATTGCCCTCTACGGAGAAGAAGCGGTAATTTTTGCGGAACAGCAAGTAAATTTTAGCACTCTAAGTGTGATTGTGCTGGTAACTAATACAGCCAGCTTCACCTGAATATGAACACAGAGCACCGCGTCTTCATGGTTAAATGCTACTTTCGTACCGGCATTAAAATTGGTGCGACATATAAATATAATTTAAACCGCTGCATAGAGGAGTTTATGCAATTCTATCCGGCATTCAGACAAGTCCCTCGGAGTGTAATGTCAAAAGTGTCAAGGTACCGCCAAACTGACATACTTTAGTTTGCAACTAAACGTCTTAAGTTCTATCAGTATACGATATACATTTTTTTTGCATTCTCACGCTTAATTAAAATGTCTATTAATGTTGGTATCCTTATGTATTTTAAAACCAATAGGTGCATGAAACATTTCCAAGATACGGGATCAGTTACTCGGAGAAAGAGACACTGGACGCTATAAAGTGACTCGATGCCAATTTAGAAGCAATAAATAATGTTATGACAGAAAGGCCTCAAGCATACCTTCTCGCAATACAGGCAGTGTTTAAAGGAAAGAGAGAAAGAAAATATAAGAAAATGGACACATAAGACTATGTACTAGAGAGATTTTCTTGTTTAGACTTGGATAAAAGCATTGTACATATTGTAACAATAATTTATTTTTCATTCGTAGAACATCTGCTAATTTTCTGGTTTGTAAGAAGTTTCATTGTGAGGAAACTGTGGGTGATAGAAAACAATTGAGATCAAATTGAAATATTTCTATTTTATGTCACAGGTTTACAATATGCACCTATGTCTACTATAATAGAAAAAAACAGATGTTCATTGTGAAATAAGTGTTCATTGACTTATCATTTCGTATGTTCTTCATGTATACTTTTATGACTGCATAATTAGCTTTGCAGTATACTTATAGTGTTTTAGAATCAGTTATCGTATCTACGCACCAGGCGAAATTACACACCTTTATATTACGCGGGCAGACCCACCTCTCAAGTATTACTTTTACCTGCCGGTAGAGGGAGACCTCAAAGCTGCCTTCAGCACATCAAATACGATCACAAGCCGTTAGGAGAATTCTATATAAACTCACTCAATCAGCGATGCTATTGAAGACGTCAAATTTTGCTCGGCAAAATTACAGATAAAAATGAACACCGTGTATATGTTGGCAATGAAACTGCTTTCTCTCTGCATGGCCGGAACTTTAAAAAGAACGAATGATTACCCATTTCAGAAAGGTAAAGGGTCTTTGACAACAGTGCCCTATCTTTGAACTCAAATAAAACAAATGGTTTACTTCTTTTTTATGTTGGAACATAATGTCATTAGGTGTGGAAGAGAACATCAGTTGTGACCGCCGCGACTTCGTTGCGTTGCACGTAAATGGTTGACCCAATTCTGAATGACACTAGAACGTAAATTAGGGCCCACGTCACAAATAACACTGCGATGTTATTCATTAGAATATTTACTGTTTCTGGCTTGATGGCATAAACTGAAATTTAACATAACCCCACAAGAACTAATTCAACGGCGTTAAATCACATGGTCTGGGGGGCCATTTAACATCACCACCACGGGAAATGAAACCTCTGAACTTCTGAAAAAGGAGAGCAGTGTGACATGTGGCACATCTTGCTGGAACCAGATGTTTCTGAGATCCATATCACCAATTTGAGGCCAAAAATAATCCCTTATAAGACTATGCACACAGCAAACTTCACGCAAGGAAGGTTTGGCGAACAGATGATCCATTTTGAGAAAAAGTTTTCACAATTTCTATGTGTTGCTAAATGCTGTAACATTACATGGCTATTTGACAATAACAACTGTAATTACATGAAAAAAAAAATGACTGCAGTAACTCAACAACGGCAGCTATCACATGTTAAAAATAATACACTTTTGTTGAAAGTCCCAGGTGAACACTGGGTAGGTTAATTACATCCCCCGAATTTCCTGTCCACACATTTCATCCAAGAGCGGCTCCTCCTTACATGCTGCAGTGCCGCAGCACACTCTATTGTTTTATAAATCACAATGTAGAAATTTTAAAAGACCATGTAAATAACAATGCATTATTGTAAGTATAAGAAATCGAATACGACCAATAGTGAATTCTTGATGCATGGAAAACACCCGCGTAACTAATGGAACGCATCCATGACGTCAGCGTGCTGACAGCCAGCAAGTTCGGTAATCAGTTATTGAGCATGCGTTCAACCTTCCCCCTCTTGCCTCCCTGATGTCCTAAGTTCTCTTGATTTTCGCACAAATGCGTGCTGGAGCTGGGTGTTGCGCGGTGATCATTCGCTGTACAGTGAAGCAGGGCCAGCAACACTCATAGTTATAGCTGTAGAACTATTTTAGTTCTATAAACTAATTCCATCCTTCTTACGTAAACAGATTCAATACCTAATGGTTATTAAATGGCAGGGCAGATTATTTGTGATGCACATATCATGTTGGCACGATACTCCATTCCCGCATGTGGTTCGCGAGCTCGCATTGTATCCAAGTATTCCATTGTGAAACGTTATTTAGTGGCTGATATCAGTTTCTTTATTTTGTGTGTGAGTGTGAAACATGTTATAAATCATTTTATTCAATGTATGAGTAACGAAAACTTTAACCAATAAATAATGAACACGGTTAATGAATTTCTGAAAACTCCCTTTTCAAGGCGAGCATTAGAAGAAAGGATTGGTATAAAAATATTAGTGTAACCAGTACCCGATCTAAAAATTGAGCAAAAAGCGAAAGGAAGTAGAAATTCTGTTTATACCACGAAGAAACGTGAGTGCATGGACTTCATTTTTTCGAAACTAGGTGAGTTGCATGGGCTTTTTTACCGCAGCACGCTGTTATTTTTCGGCAGGAGCCGCCACTGATTTCATCTCCATTATCATTTCATATCACCTCTCATCTGGTGGTCTCTTTCAGCTTATAAGTGTTGGCAGGTGTCTCGGCGCAGCATGGCAGGATGATATCTTCCCGGTAAAAGTTCCTCTTCCGGTTTAGTGGGCCGTTTCAGGACCACGGTGGGTGGGATACCAGTTGTGCTGGCCTGCCGGGGAGTTTCCAGTTGATAAAGTGTATGGACCCTGCCCTCTGTACTGTCGTAACCCTTTGGGTCAACCTCTCTCTGTCTCCTCTTACCTCATCCTTCCTCACAGGGATGTCCTACTTGGAGAATGGGCATAATACATCAAGTCTCAGTGCCGAATCCCCTCCGTAACACTACCCAATCCCCTTCAAACACGTATTTCAATAAATAGCGTATTTTCACAAGATGTAGAGTTCCTTTGCAGTGAGATTTTATGTACAGGTTACCAGTTGTGGAAACGTAATCCAGATTGAAGAAATCACCATCTACCCATCGTCTATTATTATAAATTCATCATAACGCCAATAAAGGACAGAGTCCCGGAATGGCAAAATGTCGAACGCTCCTTGTCCTCGGAGAAGAATGACTCTTCAACGACACCTCTATGCTGACAGACTGAAGAGGTTTTCCGACATCCTCATAAACTTCAAGATGTATAATCGATTTGTCACGAAAATATCTATCACAGGGTAATTTAATAAAAATTCATTTTGAGAAGCTTAACGTTTTCAAAATATGTTCGTAGAAGGTAGATGAGTTTTTGAAACTCTGTGTCGGATACTTGGAAGATCTAAACTTTTAAATGGGGAAAAAAAAAAAAAAAACACGATCGTTTTTTTTTTCCCTTTATTCCGGAAGCCTCAAACCGATTTCCAATGAAATATAAACGTTGAATATTTGGGAAAATCCAATGCCTTCTCTACCTGATACAGAAAGTGAAAATATAGATTACAGTAAAAATTAAACAAAAGACATCAGCTTGAGCATTCTGATGTCTGTTCTAACGATGGCTGTAAAAACAACGTCTGTTTACTTTTTGAATAAACTTTAAGAAGAGAAAATATGTATATTTTAATTAGCGGTAGGTCGATACCAGTTTTTCCCGATACTCGATTCTCGATACATATGTTCCACGATAACCGATACTTTGATACTCGATACTTGGGAGAACTGTGTTCTTATTTTTAATCTCTACATTAGACGCTTAGACACTTAGACACTTAAAAGCAAAGCAGTCCACTTTTATAAGTTTTTGTTTTAAAAATACAAGCATTTTCACTCTTTCGGAGTCAAGTCTATTTCTTTTTCTGTCACATAAATACATAAATATTTAGCGGCTAATTGTTTTTAGTTTTGTAAATGTTTACTTTATTTTGTAGTAATCCAGTGGACTAGATAGAGGAGGGCACAAATATGCAGTGATTTCTTCCTCGCTTCAAACGCGAGAAGTCGATTGGGAAGGCGTAAGGAGCTGCCTCCGTACTTCCATTCCACCGAACCCAAAAGTTACAAACATCCCGGACATTGAGAGGGCAATCTCATCATTCACTTCTATCCTGACGCGAACTGCCAAAAATCTAACAGTTCATGGACCTGCACCTCTTCATCCAGACGTTCTTCCTTTAGACATCACCCTTCTTATCCGCCGCTCCTGGGCGGCACGGAGACTGTACCAGCGACACCGCACGCCACATAATCGCGCGCTCTTGCAACGTTTACGTCGACTGGTCAGGGTCCGACTGCGTGAGCACAAGGTGCAAGCGTGGGAGGACACAATGGCCAGACTGCGCGTTGAAAATGGCGACGTGTGGCGTATCGCCAGGACCCTCAGGAATCGCAAAGGTCAATACACCTCACCCATCCATGGCACCCAAGGCCTCGCCTATGAACCCCAAGCCAAAGCAAATGCGTTCGCTGACTATCTTGAACGCACTCTATGTCCGAGAGAGGACCCCCAGGACGACATCTTTTCCGAACGCGTTCGTAGGGAGGTACGCCGATTTTTTCGACGTCCTCCCGAGGACGCGGAACGACTTCCCGTCATTCGCCCCAGTGAAGTCCAGGGCGTACTCAAACGCCTCAAACCAAACAAGGCGGCGGGGCCGGACGGGCTGACACCCCTCATGCTTCGTCACCTTCCCTTCAATGCCGTTCTTTTCCTAACCAGGATCTTCAATATGTGCATCACCTTGGGGCACTTTCCTCGCGAGTGGAGAGAGGCTCGGGTGATATGTATATTGAAGCCTGGGAAGGATCCTGTACATCCTTCCAGCTACCGATCCATAAGCCTCCTTTCTACCCTCTCGAAGGTATTCGAGAGGTTAATCCTAACCCGAATGACTCCCATCTTGGGAGATGTTCAAGCTATTCCTGACCACCAGTTCGGATTTCGTCCTGGGCACTCGACTACCCAACAGCTGCTACGTGTGGTGGAGACAGCGGCCCTGGGTTTCCAGGAACGCGCCTTCACGGCAGTGGTATCTTTGGATGTCGAAAAGGCCTTCTCCACGACATGGCATGCCGGTCTGATCTTCAAACTTATCCAACTGGGGCTACCTACACAGCTAATCAACATCCTACACAGCTTTCTCAGGCACAGATCATTTAAAGTCACAGTAGCGGGGAAAACATCTACACTGAGACCCGTGAGAGGCGGAGTCCCCGAAGGCTCTGTACTATCCCCCACACTATTTAGTGTTTTCATGGCAGATTTTCCAACTCAACCACAGGTCGAAATGGCACAATATGCTGACGACGTGTTGTTGTTCTGCAAAAACAGACATATACTCAGAGCCTTCAACCCAATTCAGAGACACCTCCTTCTCACACAAGAATGGTGCAGGCGTTGGCGGATGTCCGTAAATCCGAACAAAAGCCACGCCATTCTTTTTACGAGGCGCCACACCCCCGCTGACCGACCAAACTTCCACTTCAGGGGCCGAAGGATAGAGTGGACTAATTCCATCAAGTACCTGGGCGTTCAACTTGATAGAGGCCTAACTTTCCGCGGACACATCAGGGAACTATCGGCACGGGTGCAGGGGGCTAATGCCTCTCTGTACCCAATGCTGGGTTCTCGCTCGATGCCAGTCCGCTTAAAGCTACACCTCTTTCGAGCGCTGATAATCCCACTCATGTTGTACGCCTGTGAAATCTGGGGCATGGCTGCCGATAGCTGGATAGCATACCTTCAGCGTGCACAGAATAGAGGACTCCGATCCATCTATTCTGTGGGCCGTTCTTTTCCCGTGAGGTTACTTCACGAAGCTTCCCTTCTCCCATACGTGGAGGACGAAATTAGACGCCGGGCAACAAAATTTTACGATAAAATTCCAGCTCATAGAAGCGCCCTGGTTCGGTCTCTAGGAGACTACGACGCTGCGAGCCGCCGATTCAGGCTTTACCGGGTACCCCGTATGGCTTGCGGGCATCCGAGGTAACAAAGGAGTTAATCCTTACAGCAGCATAAGCTAAATTACAAATCTTCAAAAGAGCTGTTTGGCTACTAAATTTACCCCATTTTAGAAAAATAAAACACCAGGGTGTAAACAAAAAAGCGGTTTGGCATCCTGTACAAAATTAAAGAGGAGCAAAAAGCTACCTCAATAAAATTTTCTTCAACAAAAATATCACATCATCCTACAAACATCAAAATTAACAACCTGCGGTCAGACCCAAAACCTGGGTGGGTACGCAGCAAAAACCTTCTGGCTGTTAACAGCCTGTCAGTACACGACTTGGACTTGGCAGTGATTTCTTCTTGGGAACTGGTAACTGGCACTGCATTTGACACACGATCATTTTCGTGCATAATGTTTCTGTGCAGGTGCCACATCCTTGGCAATTTCTCGGCCTTTGCAATGTTCTACTTGAGGCAATAATATTTTATCATTTTAAAGTAAAATGAAAATTGCAGAATCAACACTAAAGTATCGAAAAAGTACCAATCGAATTTTCTGAAGTATCTTTCGTTGTTGATATAATGCAAGTGTCGTCAGTATCGATGTATTGCAAGTATTGAGGACTCGTCCTTAGTTTTAGTGTATTGTTTTAACAATTTTAGTGTTGATTGCTAACAATGTTTGTATTCTTAATATAGAATATTTGAGGATTAGATACTGGTGTAAAACTTCGCCGTAACAGAAGAACACGTGCATCCCAAAAAGCTCTTATGAAGTTATGAACCATTCTTAAGGAGGAGCGTCAACTCTCAAGTAATAAATAATTGGCCATGAAGAAGTAATATACATAGTCGCTTTGTGCTGGATGAACTTGCAGACCGCCTCTCTGTGGCTATAATTATTATTTATTGCAGAAGCTGACTGCAACTTCCGTTACCAAATGCTGCGCTGTAACGAAGAAAGAAAATGCTGTGTTCACCCACTTACAGGACTTCTGGGAATCAACATAATGCTAGAATCACATTAAATATAAATGTGAAATTGATTATGTAATGTTTTAATTGTGTTTTTTGGGAAGATGGGATTCGATTCCGTGGCCAACATTCCGCTCGCATGGGTTTCATGGACCCTGCTCTCTGCTTTGTGGGCTTAGCACCTCGTGTACTTTCATGTTTCACGTGTGAGGCAGTGCACTACAGGTGGCGTAGTTGCTTTCTCCAAAGAATGAAAATGTGTAGTGTTTAACGCCCGCTTTTACTACATACGGCACCGCAGGCGGTGACACTGATGATGCATGAGATGAAGATGTAGCACCGGTGGAATGGGATGGCGGGGGAAACCGGAGGTCCCGGAGAAAACCCGCCCCAACGCCGTGTTGTCCACCACAAATCTCACTTTGCGGTCGCCTGGGATCGAACCCGGGCCGCTCCAAAGAATGAGTATTTGCTGTGGTCATTAGAGGTCTGTCTGATTGTATGGGTTGTGAGCAACTCCAGCAATATGTCGGGTTCCGTACTTGATTTGTTATTGCTTACATTTCAGTGACGAAGCTTGATTTTCAAACCGAGGGAAGCTCCAAATAATAATTTTCATTAAAATAATATACAAATCGACCCAAAGAACTAAGGCTACTCTTCAGTACTCTTTCTATTGTACAGTCACACATACACCTTTTTTTTTTCCTTTTCCCCCTTGTTCCATTTATACCCCGCCTTTAACTACTATGGTCATATCGGCGGCCGTTCTCCTTTGGAACATACTGAAGGTGTTAACTCGTTATCTTTGGTATTTAATCATTAGATCACGCACACATTCACACTCTCATTCATACTTCCAGACTCTGGGGAAGATGGGGAATTATCTTGATCGGAGAAAAATCCCCAACCCCACCGCCGGGAATCGAACCTATAAGAAACAATATCGATGTCCGCCTCGGTAGAGTAAATGGTAGTATGTGCCTCACGTTCAAGACGCCGAGTTCAAATCTCGGTCAGGGTGAGTTATCTGGATAAGGTTTTTTCCGGAGTTTTCCCTTATCCGACGAATGTCGCGTAACTCTAAGCTCTATAAAACCTGGACTCATTTGAGCAATCCCTTCACCCATTCCATTCATCGTCCAATATGACTTAATGTTGAGGGACGTAAATTACAAAACAAAAATCGATCCGAGACATGATGAGGAGATTAATCTTTCGTGTTCGCCGACTGCTGCTAAGCTGGGGAAAAGAAGCTAAAAATCATTACCAAACTATTGTACAGTAGAACCTCGTTTACCCGGATTAACTGGGACCAGCGCCAATGCGAGTTGACGAAAATCCGGGTTATCCGGAGAATAACGAAAAAACTATAAAAAAAACCTTACATCACCGAAATATTTTTAACGGCGTTTAAAAAATTACTATCGACACACCTTCAATTAAAAGCGCATACACTATATGTACTGTAATAGCCTATGTATTTTTACTGTACACAATATAACTACAAACTAGTCAGTAGTAAAAAAGGCAGTGAGCTTCTACGGTTTCAGTTTAGTGTGTCACTTACAAACAGCTCGATCTCGCATTCGCCTTAACATTAGAAGTTAAACTGTCAATGTTTCGGCTTGACTGTCGAAATAAAGTATCAATTTCTCTATGTTTGTTACTGCTTGTGCGTGGGTCATAACCACAGCTGGTTCATCAACACTGTCTGAATCTGAACACTCTTCATTTTTATTTTCATTTTCAGTAACACTGCATGATGTAATAATGTCACCCTCTGTAATCGGTTTATAACTTCCGTCATTGTAAACGTCTTCTTTATCAACATCGGAACAGTCATCCATATTTTTAAAAATGTCTATAAAATCTTCT
Source organism: Mantis religiosa (assembly GCA_030765055.1). Taxonomy (NCBI): domain Eukaryota; kingdom Metazoa; phylum Arthropoda; class Insecta; order Mantodea; family Mantidae; genus Mantis; species Mantis religiosa. The sequence continues at coordinate 96,280,099 of CM060959.1, forward strand.
TCCACACTTAATTTTTCTTCTTCACTCTTGTTTTCTGGCAAGTCACACACACCAGGCCACCACTTTTTCCATTACTTTATCAAAGTTCCTCTTTCAACCTGGTCCCAAGCAGGTGGGGTGAGTGCAATGAATTCACCCTCTGGCTAGAGAATTCGAGTAATTTGCAAACAGAGAATAGCAATTTACAGTCTATAAAACAAGTCTTCATTTACTACGCTAAACAAAGTAATTTTATTTTTCAAAACTGGCCCAGTTTAACGAGGTTTTACTGTATATTACAAATTGGTCACAACACAACCCGAAGCAAATCGTAAAATATAATATTATACATATACCTAATGCATTACAAATTGGGAGTGTCAACGCGGCGCGTAAAATAATTTAACACCAATAAAGCATTACAATTCCTATGAAAATATTTGGATACTTTCACAGATGAGTATGTAAATTTAAACCAGAGAGATAAAATGATCTCCTTCATTGTGCACAGATTTGTGAGGACTGCGTCATTCATACTCACTGATCTGGCTCGCATATAAAACTATTTTGTATATTTGGCTCCACGTCAGAGCCAAACAGTTTTTAAAGAAAGCTGTTAAATCTTGATATTTCATTACTCTATGGCATCTTAATGTAATCAAATGTTATAAAGAGTACAGGCCAGACAACAAAAGGGGACATCTACCGATTCTGAGTGTCATGTTAACAGTTTTTTAATGCATAACTTGATGTATACTCCTCCACAGGAGAGAAAGTCTCCGAGGGACGAGACGCAGGGGGTTGGCCGAAGGTCCGCACACCCTCCCTGGACAGGTTTATGACACCCCATGTCAGTACAGTTACAGACCATTCAAAAACATTCTGACGACTTCTACTTTTGTGAATGAATCTTCTCGGTTTTAATGTACAGAGTGAATAGGGCGCATGTTTTTTTAACGGTCTGCACCTTGTATAGCAAGCGTTCTCTGCCACACACATTCGCTGTCCTTGTCCCACAGCACATTCCTTACAGGGATTTTCTTTGCGTTGCTATACTATAAAAGGCTTTCTTAGTTCAATGTTTGCTTTAACTACTACTTCTCTTCCTCTCCAGAGGCAATGTTCGCTATAACTGCAGAGCTTTATAGGCTAGGATAGATTCAGCGAGGTCTACCCGAAGATTCCGGCCTCTGTTACCCGGGAGCGATGGAAAACTCCGGGGGTCTTTCCTTGGGGTCTAGAAGTACCTGGAGTCTAGAAAGCCCATCCCCCCATCGACAGTTTGAGCCCAGAGGTTCTACTCCCATTAGTCCTGAACCCGTAGGAACTGGACCCGGGCCTCCTTCAACCAGGGAGTATCCGAGCTGTCCCCCCCCCCCATCGACAACAACGTCAAGACGGGTGGAAGTGGATACGCCACCTACGCGCGTCAACCCCGCAGGGAAGACTACCGAATAACCTCGGTGGGGTCGCCTGGCGATCCTAGCTCTGCAGGCTAGTACCCGGGACTTATAAGGCAACCCCGGGTAGCCTGGCCGGAAGTACCCGATTATCCGCGGGTACGGGAACACACTGCCCCCTCGAGTCCAACCCAATCCGAACAACTCCCATTCAGGGAAGGGCTCGAATGTTCGGCCCGAGGTTCCTCTGGTAACGTCAGCGGTACCACGAGTACTAAGGGTCCGCAGCGCTTGCACTAAAGCAGCTAAAGGGGACGGATCCCCTCCTCTAAGGATGATTAGGATAGGTAGAGAAAATTCAATGCCATAACCGGGATTTGAACCACTATCTCTCGGTCTCCGTGAGGTTGCTCTTAACCACTGAGCTACTATGGCCAACATATCGAAATGACTTTAAATTCTCCAACTGAGTCGTATGTTTTCCACTAGACCACTAGGGGTCGCCTTTTGTGGCGACTTACTATGTTGTAAGTACTTAAGTCCCAGGCTTCATAGCTACCACTATCAGGTAAGTTTATGGAAATTAATCGTTCTTCCACACTAGCTGTGCGCAGGCAATGATTTGGATAGGTAGAATCAGATCGAAATATTCAATGCCATAGCTAGGATTTGAACTACGGATCTACCGGTCTCCCGGTTGCTCTTAACTATTAAGCTAGTATGGTTATGCCAGCATGACATTAAATTCTCTAACTGAAGAATTGTGGGTTAGTTTGCTCGGTTTTAATGGTACAAACTATATAAATTCGCATTTATATCTCCATGAAAATTTCTGCATGCATTTGTTTTCTAAAATTTAGCTTTTTATTCAGGAGACATAAAAGTATATTGTGACTTTGTGGGTTCGTAGAATTAAAAGTCTTGTTCGCAGAAATTTAAAATGCTCTTTATTTACGAGTTAAATCTCTTGTTAAACTAACAAGCCATATTTCTATTGTTAAGTCCTTAACAATTGTAATTAGTCAAGATGGCGGGCGTGAACGCAGCTTTTGATGTCGATTTGTTATATTTAGACCCTCTAAATTGCACTCTTAATAGAGTACGGCCTATGAGGAGAAATTATTTTGATAATCTATCAAAAGAAGATTTTCTACACAGGTATAGACTGTCGAAACAAGTTGCTATGAAGGTTACTGCGGAAGTACAAGAGAGGTTAGAACATGCATCGAAAGGAATATGGCGATCTCGCCTTTGCTTCAAGTATTAATAACTTTGCGATTTTATAATTCACTGAATTATGTGGATAATACACTGTCCACCTCCCGTCTTGAAACGTTCAAGTCACTTCTCACTTCTGTCCTTCGCACCTCGTTTTAAATTTACATAATACTGACAAAATTGTTTCGTGCTTCTAGTAGTGACACATGTGTTTGAATTAAATTCATTTCCAATCTTTTCCCATGTCACATATTTCTCTTTTACATTCACCGCAGCCGTCCTCTTATTTTCCACGATATCCTTATACTTTGTCACCAATTCAATGAACAATTCTTTTTCCATCGATGAGAAATTTGTACCACGGCTTCTCTTAAGATTTTGTTTACCCGCCATCTGTGTGCAGACGAAAATGAAAACACAAGCGCATCGCAGTGCGTTTAGAAAATAATACGACTCATCCATAGCCTTCTATAATTGTAATATTTACAAGTCTCTTGGCGTTAACATATGTTTGTTAACATTTTCAGAAAACGGGTAGGTGAAATGCAAGAAATTTAACAGCTTTGTTAGCGCTGTAACAATTGTTACGTTACATTTGTTAACGTCGATTTAGACATCTGTTGGTGAAATCGGGCAAAGGTGTGTTTTAGCAGAAAAGGGGTTACAAAACTTTCTATCCGATGGGAAAGGTACATTTGTGTTGAAAAACTGTGTAAGAAATGTGTCTGTTTTTATAACAACCGCAGTCTCATTTATACAATAGTATTAGTTCCTGTACAACTGAAAAGAGAGAGTAATACTTTAGTCAATGTTGTAGCATTGTTGTTGGGAGTTCAGGACATGGCAGCAGTACAAATGGACGGCCTTAGCATACCACAACTCCTAAAATGGATCGTCAAGAAGCGGAGGTTTAGTAACTGCAAAGAAAGCTATTCATGGAAAAACAAAACTTCCAGTGAACTCTCGAAGAAATAACTAAGAAAAGAATTACAGAAGTGTTCTACGTCTAACATGGCAACGAAGTGAGTGATACATATGAAAGCATCTGAAATGGAATAAAGAAACAAATGGAACGCGTGTGTCGAAAGTGAATTATCACAGACTTGACGAATAATGGGTATAAAAAGAAGAAACTCGATATTCTGTTGTGCGCTTCACACGCATACATTGCACACTATTTCTTGCAAGATTGCCTGTTCTAATATTTTTAATTAACAACTCGGATTTCCGGTAACACAATGCTGCCAACTCAACTACTGTAACTAATGTGATGAGATACTATAAACAAGGAGGCGTTGATTGAAATGTTTGATGGTTGAATGACTTGACTGAAAGCGGATGTTTGAAAATACAAGGGCTGAGCAACAAACACTGAGATTGTTTTTGTATTTTTTTCCTTCACAGATGTTTATTAGTGCAATTCAATGTTTTCATGATCTTTTTCAAAGTAGTCACTTCCTACTTTTATAGCGTCTTTATCAGTCCTTGAACACGTGCTGCAGACCATTCTTTGTCAGGTCCTTGAGAATCGCATCACTTTTCTCGAGTACTGCTTCAGAGTTCTCAAATCGAATAACCCTAAGCTTTGCCTTAAGTGATGGGAATAAAAAAGTCACAGGGTGCAAGATCGGGGCTAAAAAGTAGAAGTGGTACACAGGTAATGTTGAATCGAGCCAGAAACTGCATGACTTGATTTGCGACGTGAGGCCGTGTATTGTCATGATGAAGTCGCCATCCAGTCCGAGAAAGCTCTGGTCGTTTCTTTGCAATGTGCTTCCTCAGTGTAGCCAACACTGACGTGCAGTATGCTGCTGTAACAGTAGTGTGAGGGGGAACTGCATGTTTGTAAATCATTCCATTAAAGTAAATCATTCCTTCACTTTTCCTGCAGATGGAACAACTTTTGCCTTTTTTGGTGTTGGAGAAGCTGGCGGTTTCCACACTGTGCAGGCTTGTTTTCCTTCAGGATCATAATGATGCAGCCATGACTCATCAACGATGATAATCGAAGCTTAGGGGTATTCGATAGATAGAGTCAACATGAAAATTCAATGCCATGGCCAGGATTTGAACCACGGATCTCCTGGTTTCCGTCCAGTCACTCTTAACCTTTGAGCTACCATGGTCAACGTGCCTTCCTGACATTAAATTCTCCAGTTGACTCGTATATTTCCCCGGTAGACCACTAGGGGCTCTCGCATTCGAGATACACCACTTGTGGCGACTTACTATTGTAAGTACTTAAGTCCCAGGCTTTATCATTTAACTCTTATTGTTTAGTTAATTGATGGAAATTAATGATTTCTTCATACTAGCCGTATATAGGCTAGAGTCAACATGAAAATTCAATGCCATGGCCAGGATTTGAACCACGGATCTCCTGGTTTCCTCCAGTTGCTCTTAACCTTTGAGCTACCATGGCCAACGTGCCGTCCTGACATTAAATTAGGGGTATTCGATTTGAGAACTCTGAAGCAGTGCTCAAGAAAAGTGATGCGATTCTCAAGGACCTGACGAAGAATGGTCTGCAGCACGTGTTCAAGGACTGGCAGAGACGCTATAAAATGTGCATTGAAGTAGGAGGGGACTACTTTGAAAAAGATCATGTAAACATTGAATTGCATTAATAAATATCTGTGGAAAAAAGATCAGTCTCAGTCTTTGTTGATCAGCTCTCGTAATACTAGGACGATAACAGAGATGCAGTATTTAAAGAAATTAATTATGGTTCGTAGATATTGAAGAGGGATCAAACATTGGATCGTATTTTACTTCTCGCCCTAGTGAATGTAACAACCACCAAATTTATGTTGGTAGACATAGATGTCTTTGGAAGCGTATTTGTTGGAATGTGTTACCGTAAACCGGTCGTGCAAAACGTAAATAATGCAAGTGTCTCACAACACCTTTATTCCACTGTCTGGAATTGTCACAACATTTCTAACTGGACTGGTAGAATCCGGTCCTACTTTTACCGCTTCCATATAACGAACAGTCTGACCTGCGGATGTGGAATCCAAAAACAAAACTGTAGATCACCTACTATTTGAGTGTTCGAAACTGGAAGAAGAAAAGAAAAAGTTCCGCTAGAGTCAAATGAAGAAACATGGGAAGTGGATTGAAAATAAAGAAAAATTAGTGAAATATTATACAAAAGAATTTGTGGACTTTCTAAAAATTATTCCAGTTGATAGATTATAAAAACTAAATAAATAATATGTCAATTTATCACTAAACAGCCAAGGTATACCAATAATGTTAAACAACACTGTAATTTAACAATTATATAACTAACCTGAAAGCAGGGCATGTAGTGTTACAAATTATGTGATGGACCATGCTGTAAATGAAGACATGACTTTCGTTAAGCAGTCTACACATATGATGATAGTAATAATAATAATAATAATAATAATAATAATAATAATAATAATAATAATAATAATAATAATAATAATAATAATAATAATAATAATAATAATAATAATAATAATAATAATAATAATAATAATAATAATAATAATAATAATAATAATAATAATAATAATAATAATAATAATAATAATAATAATAATAATAATAATAATAATAATAATAATAATAATAATAATAATAATAATAATAATAATAATAATAATAATAATAATAATAATAATAATAATAATAATAATAATAATAATATTGCTTTTTAATTTGGTGGCCATATTAATTTTAGAAATATATTCATATAAGCTGTTGCTGAGAACTGTAACAAACGGAATAATTAATGTATTTATTTTCGGAACAAGATACACTTAATTTTAAATACCACGAAATTTAACATTATATAAGCTATCGCTAACCTGTGAAAGGTAGAAGTATTTCTTTCCAGACAAAACTGCTAGTTTGTGTATCGAAAATGCATTTCAAAAGAAGAAAGGGAGATTAAAATGGTTGAGATGTGTGCCTGAGAGAGATAGAGAGAAGAAATAACGTCATTAAAAAAAGGATCGATAAATACCTAAGTTGATACTAGGGAGTTACATAAAACCACCTACGTTTCATGTGTCAAAGCTGTTTTTATTTTCCATTGAGGCTTAAATACCTGTGCGCCGAACTCGCTGATCAGGTATACGGAAACTGAACTGTCCTGGCACAACTATCTGATAAGAAACCCGTCTTCCTCCCGTAGGTCAGTCTTGCACGTATCGGAAAACATTTGCACGCGTCTGTACACCCATATGAGTTTCATAACTACACAAGTCCAACTAATTTATTATAAATATTATAACAAAGTACCAATAGTAAGTGAAATTACTGAACAGTTAAACAAATATAATGAGCCAAAGTTCATATGTTACAAAAATCATACTATTGGTACACCATTTTCAGAAGTTATGAAGTTTTTGTTGATCTTCTCAAAATTTAGTTGACTGGACTTGTGTACCTATGAAAGTCATGTCTTCAATTATTAATGTAAAAAAGAAACACCTATAAGCTTGATCCAGAAGAAATTGACTAGAATGAAAACAAGTGCTTGCTAAAAGATGCACAGGAAGGAATTGTGAATGGCAAAAGGGTCCGGGTACGAAGACGGCAGATGATACTAGGATAAATGAGAGAAAGTTTACAAAATGACCACTCGAATGTCATAGGTGAGCGGGCAAAGCAGTACAACTTTCAGAAAGGTTAGCCAACTGTGGCAAACTTAAGATTTGGGATCATCCTCCCTTCCGGGTCAGAGCGTCTGGTGTAGACTGTAGAACCTCCGATTCAAGGAGTCCAACCCACGTCCTTGAAGCTTTCAAGAGGCAGGTGTGAACAGGTGTTGCCGGTCAAACCACCCGTGGGCGTGGCAACATCTGAACCGGCGACTGGACCAAGACACGAGTTTCTGTCACGTGTAGGTTGGCGGCAAACCTCCATTGTTGTCATCGCCGTGTTGTTTATCAATGAACAGCGTGAACAGCTGCTCCCAAAACGGCAACTTTTGTTCCCTCACCTCACTCTAAAATATAGTTGCAGGAAACATTGCGCTAGTACACGTAATTTGAAGGCAGTTCCTCAAAACAAGCCTTGAATATAAGTGTACGACTGTATATTTGAATTACACATTTCGTTTTAGGTACAAGGGAAAACAGAGAAGCTGTACGATACTCAGTTGTCCAAAATCAGGTCAGTATATGGTGGCCTTGATGTTCCATGCCCTGGCCTTGTGAGAAACAAATGAATACCGACAACACTTTTAAGAAAATGACTAAAGTTGAAAAATTTAAACCAGTAATAACGGGTGGAATATGTCCGATTCTACAAAAACAAAATGTTGTTTAAAATAAATTGCCGGTTTTAAGAGACTTACATGTTTTGTACAGTATTTTTCTTGTACCAGTTATACGAAATTATATATTTCTTAGGAATGAAGACGACTTCATAGATTAACCAGAGAAAACTCAAGGTAAGCATTTTGTTTGTCATAAAAATACCTTAAACATGTAGAATTTAAAAAAAAACGTTAATTATTTTGATAAAATAAAAAATATGAACAAATTTGGGATGTAAAGGACATTTAATTTACTTTTTTGAGTTGTTCAATACACACGGTGCCTTTTTATAATCTTTCCATTTTTCCCTTTGATGTTCTTTCACTTTAATACCTTTGCCATTACACTAATCTCCGGATTATTTTAACCGGAGTGACCAATGTCTCAGTTTGCCAAGAGCTAACTCAGTTTGCCAAGAGCTAACTCAGTTTTGACAACAAAGTCCTATTCCTGACAACTTTTCCCCTATTTTTTGGAATCCAGTACGTCCTGGATTCCAACAAAGTCATAAAGATCAACCTTACATTTCTTAACAGTTCATCTGTGTTCGGATTCAGAATATAATTTGCCTGTGTATCACATAGTTTAAGATGACCACTGAGAGTACTTTGTGGTTTATTGCCCTATTTTTTTTCTGATATTGAACTGTGAATGTATTGAGAGAAGCACCTAAAGAACTAAATCAACCCAAATACCTTTGATTCGTACACATCCACTAGGCCTCTCGCAGATTTGTCCAATTGGCAATTTAAATCAATAATAGTCGCAGTTGCTGTCGTTTACTAATCGATTAATATTGATTATACGTTCCTACAAACGTTGCCTTCAGTTGTTAAAAACAGTGATTTTACTAGACGCGTTTTTCCTAACCTCAAACAAGTGAACTGAGGCAAGTAATCGACATAGAGCGTGTTTTGTTGTAGTAAACTCATATTGTTTTAAGAAAATCAACAGCGGGTGCAAAGAGTGTTCATTTTATGGCTAAAAACAAACTCAGACTGAAAAGCTCTAGTTTAATTACATCGTATTATGTTCAAGACAGATGATGAACTGTAGAAAAAATCAGACTGGTTTAGTTTACCTTTACCAGAAGTAGGTAAAAAAAAAAAAAAAAAAAAAAAAAAAAAAAAAATGTGAACAGAAAATCGCCAGGATTATGCCCATATTTTAAAGACAAAATATATGTTATTTTTATTCCCCATTTCACTCATTGAAAAGCAATATCCACAATCTTTTTTATTCCCTCAGCAAGTTAAGTAAGTTTTTAACTGTAGACATTATTAATTTGGTAGCAATTCTGTGCTCATTTTAAACCTAAAAGACAGCAAAAACTTGATTAATAAAAAATATACAGATCGTTAACCAACATGTCTTTTTGGTTAATCATTTAATAATATATTCCTGCTCTTGACTTGAATTTACCACTGGTTTCTACCTTTTTTAAAAATGCTTGATCACATTGTTTTGCTTCCCGTAATGTAGAGCGACCCACTTTTTAAGCATTTGACTACTACTTGAGCACAGCAGACAGATCGCTGTATTGCCAACGTCAAAGTCAACAAAGCTACTACCACGTGTCGAAGGCGGTGACTTACCTGGGGTCTTCCAGTTCTATCGTAGCAAGGAGTGCCTTCTTGACGGCCATAGCCCACCGGATCCACGTGCTGTGGCTGGGCCAGCGTATCGTCCCACACCAACAACATCGCCACCAAAACACCAACACATCTCACTAGACAACACGTCCACATCTTGCTAACGCACGCGCACACACACCCGCACAGGCCAACGTCCCGCCACCGACTGGCCGGCCGCTCCGCCGAGAAGCTGAACTAACTCACTTACTGACTAGAAGGCCAGGCGACTGACCTCCATCCTCCTTCGAATTCATCTCAAATTGAGTTGGTTCACTTTTCTGTGTGTAATTATTGGATTACAAAATGTGTGTAATTGAAAAACACGGTGCGCGCGTGCAATTGATAACAGTAAGGAATGTCTACAGTAGCAGAAGAACAGTTCATATATTTGCAAAGTGACATCCATAGTTTTTACTGCATGGATCCACAGTCCTTCCTATTAAATCTTACAAATATGAACTATTACAAGTTTTCAAAACAATCTATATGAGGTTAGGAGAAATGATGTTATACATACGTAAAAAAAGCGGAGCTAACAACAGTGATGCAACAAATACCACATAAAATATAATTATTTTTCACAAATTGCACGTATCTTTTAATATAATTGATAAAATTTCCACAGGAAATTAGCTTCGCAAAATCTTTTGCATCTTCAGTCAATGTTTCCTTCGTTTTTATCGTTACTGTCGCTAGGTGTCGTATTATTCTTGTATTTATTACCAAACTCTTAAATAAAACAAACTGAAAAACAGAATCGATTGGTGGTATTTCAAAATTCATTACGTGATTTTTATTTTTAAAATAAACATTCTCTCCAAAACCATCTATCGGGCCGTTCAACTGCTTTAATAATTTAACTTCTGGATTTTATGTCATAGTTAAATGACCAAAAATGATCTACCACGGCTGATTTATTAGTCTGTTTATACTTAATATTTCTTAAGTATTCCTTCATTCTGTCTTCTAAAATACATTTTGGTCTTTCCGATGTAAACCTGGAGGTAATTTAAACAATTAAATTTATAATGCCCATTTTTTTACTATCGGAAATTTTATCTTTTTAAGAGAAATGTAGGAAATTTTTATATGTTTATTTTTATGAACCAAAATTATACCCTGAATAAATAGGAATTTGATAGAAAATATAAACACATTATTAATACTGCTATAATTGATGGTTTTAATAAAGTTGTTATATGTAAAAGAGATTGAAAAATTGAAATTAAAAAATGTAAATGAAGTTTCTACCATTAAAACAATAAAAGATGATTATAGTTTCAAAAAATTTACTTATCATCCTTAGGCTAATAAACAGTTTCAAAATTGTTTAAAGAATATGGTATAAGTTTAGTTCCTCAAAATAAATATAATATCTATAACAAATTTGCTACATTTCTCTAAAAAAAAGATAACATTTCCGATAGTGAAAAATCTGTCATTTATCAATTTAATTGTTTATATTGCAACCAGGCTTACATTGTAAAGACCAAATGTAATTTAGAAAGCAGAACGAAAAAAAGCATTTTCGAAATGTTAGGTATAAACTGACTGATAAATCTATCGTGGCAGATCATTTTGGTCACTTAACTACGAAATAAATCCAGAAATTCAATTAATTAAAGCAATTCAATGATCCGATTAATGCTTTGGAAGAAATTTATTTTAAAAATAAAAATCGCGTATGTATTTTGAAATACTACCAAAGTTTGTTTCATTTTCAAAATTTGGTAATAAACACAAAAATAATACATCTAACGGCAGTAACGATGACAACGAAAAATACAGTGACCGAAGATGCAAAAGATTTTGTGAAACTAGTCTCTTGAATTCTGTGGAAATTTTCTTAAAAAGAAAACTGAAGTTTGTGGCAAATAATTACATTTTATGTAGTATTTGTTACTTCACTGTTTTTAGATTCTGTTTTTTATGTATTAAGCAGCGATTAGTTTACACATGTTAGTCGTGGTATCTTAAAATATAATTTTTAAAACTAATTCCAAACTTGTTTGTGGAACATCTTGTGCGCTGGAATACTAGCAAAGAGCAAATGAACACATAAAACACTTTTAAAAAAGTATTTGCCATTGTAAATTTGGTAGTACCAACAGCCCATTTTGACTTTTTGGAAAGGGTCATTAAACTGTTTCCCCAAACGCTCGTGACACCGTAGAGTGACTGTCAGAATTTTTCGGACAAGTAGGTATAGCTGTTATATGTTTAACAATTAAAGATTAACAACAAAGCTATTTTATTTCATTTTTTCACTCCAAACTGTACAGTTATACGTACAGATATTAAAAATAAAGTTTCATTTCATTTCATGAAGCACAAAATATAAACTTATGAATCTAATTATAGTAATACACAATTTGCTATTGAAAAGTATTCGGACAAAAAATGTAAGTATAAAACAAATAGAATGGAGGCCACGTAAAAATATTAATACTTGATTCTTTCCTTCCACAGCATTTCAGTCAGTCGTCTCGATATGCTCTACGCCAGTTTGCTAGTAGTAAAACGGGGCAATTCGTTCCGTTCCTCTTGCAGTCGTCTCCTCACATCAGCTTTAGAATTTATGGGAAGTTTTCGTACGTTTTTTTCGAGTATATCCCATAGAATTTCAATCAGGTTAATCTCGGAACCCTGTGGGGGAAGATTCACAACTTCAAGACAGCTGTACAACAACCATAGCCGTACATTATGGGCCGTATGTTTTGGGTCATTGTCCTGATAAAATTTAAAACAGTCTCCTGCAGTGGCGGCTGGTGGGTTAAATTATTGGTGGTGCACAAATGAAAAATAAAATAGAGAGTAGTAATGACTCACCTATTTATACAGATTCTCTGTTGTACTCTCCTTAGACCTGGCGAATCTATCGATAACTTTTGCGTTGAAGTCGCTGATCATAACAAAATCTCTCTCAATTGAAAGCATTGCTAATGCTGTCAATCGGTCCTGTGACATTGTGTTCCTAAGGAAAGTTTTTATTCTTTTTAAAGTTGAGAAACAGCATTCTGCTTCAGCGGTAGTCATTGGCATAGTTAACAGTACTCGGAGGAGTTTGACATATTCGCTGAATGTAGTACATAAATTGTTTTCCTTATTGAAGTCCATCAAGCACAAAGCGTCGGACATTCCACGAAATTCCTCTCGACTGTAAATTACAGTCAGTTTTCTACGAATTTTTGTTCCAATGATAAAAGGATAGAACCTTATTGTTTCTCTAAGGGAATCCTCTGGAAATGTCTTAGAAATTTTCTTGATGAAACAAAGTTGAGGCTACCAGATGCCCCGTGAAGCTAAATCTGTCCTTTGCTTCTCTAAGAATGTCACATACTTCAAGAGCTTCTCTTCTTTTCACATCATGATCTTCTATTCTTCTCCTCTTAATTGCAGTTTCTTCGTGTTCCTCGATATCTACGCTATTTCTTACCTTTTGCACTTCCCTTTTAAATGCGTTTAGGTGGGCGATGGCAAACGTTGCATTGCAGTCTCGTTTCTGCAGCTGATTGTACAAAATGTCCACATGTGGCATGATCTTGTAGAAGAAAGACAGCCAGAATACAAAATTATAATCTTTCAAAGTGGCCATAAACCCAGAAGCCTGAACAAGTGTGGCGTTGTTGTTTAACAGAGCTCTCTTCTGAATAACCTCCATGCATTTAATTAAATGCTCCCTGTGTTCGAAAAGCAGAGCACACAGAAGCTAAGCCTGAAGGTCACGCTATATCCGTTGCTAAGAGTAGGAGGAGCTAGGTTTATAAACCTCCATTTAAGCAATGTATAAGAAGCCCCTCCCATCTCTTCACCTTCCCGCAACCCCCTCAGAGAGCCTACATTTGGGCGAAATCTTAGGTTAACTCTTCGCTGCAAACCTGCGGCTCCTACAGCTAATCACTGTTTATTTCGACTTCTGCGGTCATGGGCAGCTACAGACGATAAGCGTAATTGAAACATGTTTGTATATAAAACAATGCAAACAAGTACAGCTTTAATGTGCAAAATGCACCTGTTGTATATTCAGAATCAGCGGGTGTAGCGCAAACTTGCAACCTTATGGAGGAACCGCCCCTGGTCTCCTGTTCCCATATTTTCTGCACTTCTCTTCGGGTTATCTTATAAAATCTGAAGATACTGGCGGTGATTCATGCGTCCATCTACAAAAACTACCTCACCTACTCTTACAGCTGACATACAGCCCAAAACCATAACATGTCCTCTCCAGCCCGCCTCGGTAGCGTAGATGGTAGCGTGTCTGCCTCACGTTCAAGAGGTCCCGAGTTTGAATCTCGGTCAGGGTGCGTTGCCTGGATAAGGTTTTTCCGGGGTTTTCCCTTATCTTAAGAGAGGAATGTCGGGTAACTCTAAGCTCTATGGACCCTGGACTCATTTGAGCATCATTTCACCCATTGCATTCATCCTCCGATATGACTTAACGTTGCAAGACGTAAATTACACAAAAAAGTTCCCTCCATGTTTTACTGTCGCCTGCATATTTCTTTCTTCAAATTCCAAACTATAATTCACCCATCTGAGCCCGAAATGTTGAATTTTGACTCGTCGCAAAAGAATTACTGTTTTCCGTCAGTCCATTTCTTTGCTGAGGTGCACCTTGCAAAATGTTGCTGCTTGATCCTATTAATTTTGTTGACATAGGGCTTTTTTCTTGCAGTTCGTCCTTGATACTGCTCTCTTCCGGATTGTGCTGGCGTTGATCCTCTTTCCAAACGCACTCGCAGCCTCAGCACCAATAGCAGTTGCAGTAAGACATGGACTATGTTTCACTTTGCTTATTACTGCCCTCTCTTCTCTCCTATTAAGGACCTTCGGACGACCTGTGTGTGGCAAATTTTGATATTTATATCGGAAGATAATGTTAACGGTACTTTTCTTCGTGTTCAACAAATCTACTCTTTGTCGACATTTTTCCCCCTTTTCATGATGGAATACTACTAATTTTTTTGTTCCATGGTCATATCGGCAACCGTTCTCCTTTGGAACACATCGATGGTGTAAACTCGTAATCGTTGGGTTGTATTATTAGATCATACAGAATTTCACACTCTCATTCATTCTTCCAGACTCTGGAGAAGATGGGGAATCATCTTGGTTGGAGAAAAATTCCCACCCCCAGCCGGGAATCGAACCGGAACCCGGGACCTGCTGTACCTTTGCGACCTATTTAACTCCTGAATGTTTGTATGTGCTTTCTGCGAGAGTAAGGCACTGATTGGGACCTCCCGCACGGCACATAACAAGTGCAAAGCATGCCTTGAGTTTGCAACCATCCCTTGTCCGAATGACGAGCAAATTGTCTTATCACAACCAATTAACAGGTATTGTGCATTTTAAAAATAATTTACAAATCACAACTGTATCACTGCGGCACCTATCAAGTGCACAGAATAATGAGTTTAGCAATTTTGAATTGTTTACCCACTTCTCCTTTACATACAAGTTTAAAGCGCTTTAAATTCGTTTTGTAAATATCACAATATGTTATCACATTTTCATGAGAAGGCCACTTTTCTGAGGAAATGTTGAATTAAATAGATCCCCCCCCCCCTCCAGTGGCGAGGCGTGACTTTCAAAGCGAGGGAAGCTCCTAATAATAATTTTCACTAAATTAAGAGAGAATAATGACTCAAAGAACTAAGGCTACTCTTTTGTAGCTTTCTATTAAACAGTCATACGTAGGTCCAGTAGCGAGGCGTGATCTTCAACGCGAGGGAAGCTCCAAATAATTTTCATTCAAATAAGAGAGAATAATGACTCAAAGAACTAAGGCTACTCTTTAGAACTCTTTCTATTGTACAGTCACACGTAGGTCCAGTAGCGAGGCGTGACCTTCAACGCGAGATGAGTTGCAAATAATTTTCATTCAAATAAGAGAGAATAATGACTCAAAGAACTAAGGCTACCTTTTAGTACTCTTTCTATTGTATAGTCACACGTAGGTCCAGTAGCGAGGCGTGACCTTCAAAGCGAGGGAAGCTCCAAATAATAATTTTCATTCAAACAAGAGAGAATAATGACTCAAAGAACTAAGGCTACTTTTTAGTACTCTTTCTATTGTATAGTCACACGTAGGTCCAGTAGCGAGGCGTGACCTTCAAAGCGAGGGAAGCTCCAAATAATAATGTTCATTCAAATAAGAGAGAATAATGACTCAAAGAACTAAGGCTACCCTTCAGTACTCTTTCCATTGTACAGTCACACGTAGGTCCAGTGGCGAGGTGTGACTTTCAAAGCGAGGGAAGCTCCAAATAATAACTTTCATTCAAATAAGAGAAAATAATGACTTAAAGAACTAAGGCTACTCTTTAGTACTCTTTCTATTGTGCAGTCACACGTAGGTCCAGTAGCGAGGCGTGACCTTCAAAGCAAGGGAAGCTCCAAATAATAATTTTCACTAAATTAAGAGAGAATAATGACTCAAAGAACTAAAGCTACTCTTTAGTACTCTTGCTATTGTGCAGTCACACGTAGGTCCAGTAGCGAGGCGTGACCTTCAAAGCGCGGGAAGCTCCAAATAATAATTTTCATTCAAATAAGAGAGAATAATGACTCAAAGAACTAAGGCTACTCTTTAGTACTCTTTCTATTGTACAGTCACACGTAGGTCCAGTAGCGAGGCGTGACCTTCAAAGCGAGGGAAGCTCCAAATAATAATTTTCATTCAAATAAGAGAGAATAATGATTTAAAGAACTAAGGCTACTCTTTAGTACTCTTTCTATTGTGCAGTCACACGTAGGTCCAGTAGCGAGGCGTGACCTTCAAAGCGAGGGAAGCTCCAAATAATAATTTTCATTCAAACAAGAGAGAATAATGACTCAAAGAACTAAGGCTACTTTTTAGTACTCTTTCTATTGTATAGTCACACGTAGGTCCAGTAGCGAGGCGTGACCTTCAAAGCGAGGGAAGCTCCAAATAATAATGCTCATTCAAATAAGAGAGAATAATGACTTAAAGAACTAAGGCTACTCTTTAGTACTCTTTCTATTGTGCAGTCACACGTAGGTCCAGTAGCGAGGCGTGACCTTCAAAGCAAGGGAAGCTCCAAATAATAATTTTCACTAAATTAAGAGAGAATAATGACTCAAAGAACTAAAGCTACTCTTTAGTACTCTTTCTATTGTGCAGTCACACGTAGGTCCAGTAGCGAGGCGTGACCTTCAAAGCGCGGGAAGCTCCAAATAATAATTTTCATTCAAATAAGAGAGAATAATGACTCAAAGAACTAAGGCTACTCTTTAGTACTCTTTCTATTGTACAGTCACACGTAGGTCCAGTAGCGAGGCGTGACCTTCAAAGCGAGGGAAGCTCCAAATAATAATTTTCATTCAAACAAGAGAGAATAATGACTCAAAGAACTAAGGCTACTCTTTAGTACTCTTTCTATTGTATAGTCACACGTAGGTCCAGTAGCGAGGCGTGACCTTCAAAGCGAGGGAAGCTCCAAATAATAATGCTCATTCAAATAAGAGAGAATAATGACTCAAAGAACTAAGGCTACTCTTTAGTACTCTTTCTATTGTGCAGTCACACGTAGGTCCAGTAGCGAGGCGTGACCTTCAAAGCAAGGGAAGCTCCAAATAATAATTTTCACTAAATTAAGAGAGAATAATGACTCAAAGAACTAAAGCTACTCTTTAGTACTCTTTCTATTGTGCAGTCACACGTAGGTCCAGTAGCGAGGCGTGACCTTCAAAGCAAGGGAAGCTCCAAATAATAATTTTCACTAAATTAAGAGAGAATAATGACTCAAAGAACTAAAGCTACTCTTTAGTACTCTTTCTATTGTGCAGTCACACGTAGGTCCAGTAGCGAGGCGTGACCTTCAAAGCGCGGGAAGCTCCAAATAATAATTTTCATTCAAATAAGAGAGAATAATGACTCAAAGAACTAAGGCTACTCTTTAGTACTCTTTCTATTGTACAGTCACACGTAGGTCCAGTAGCGAGGCGTGACCTTCAAAGCGAGGGAAGCTCCAAATAATAATTTTCATTCAAATAAGAGAGAATAATGATTTAAAGAACTAAGGCTGCTCTTTAGTACTCTTTCTATTGTGCAGTCACACGTAGGTCCAGTAGCGAGGCGTGACCTTCAAAGCGAGGGAAGCTCCAAATAATAATTTTCATTCAAATAAGAGAGAATAATGATTTAAAGAACTAAGGCTACTCTTTAGTACTCTTTCTATTGTGCAGTCACACGTAGGTCCAGTAGCGAGGCGTGACCTTCAAAGCGAGGGAAGCTCCAAATAATAATTTTCATTCAAACAAGAGAGAATAATGACTCAAAGAACTAAGGCTACTTTTTAGTACTCTTTCTATTGTACAGTCACACGCAGGCCCTTCTTGTATTGCAAAACTGTTCACACTACAAGCTGCCCTTCTCCTCTAAGACATTCCGGCCGCGCCGTGGCTCAGTGGTTAGACCGCTTGGCTCTCACCAAGGTGGCCCGGGTTCTATCCCAGGTGACCGCAGTGAGATTTGTGATGGACAACACGGCGCTGGGGCGGGTTTTCTCCGGGATCTCCGGTTTCCCCCGCCATCTCATTCCACCGGTGCTCCATGTTGATCTCATGTATCATCAGTGTCATCGCCTGCGGTGCCGTATGTAGTAAAAGCGGGCGTTAAACACTACACATTTCATTTCTAAGACATTCCAATTTTTCCTAGAGCTGGCCCACACCGCGTGAACTGTTAGCCTAAAATGGAGAAAGTATGTTATTTACACACTTTTGCTTATAACTTAAAACTTCACTAGAATTTCGTATTTGTCACCACTAAATACCAATCTACGTAGAATGCTATTGCTAATACTATTGAAATATACTTACAGTTGTATTTAAAAGCGCCATATAAAACAAAAGAATAAACTTTTCTTCATGCGCTACAGGGACTTAGCGTGATAAAATCTGTCAGCGGTTCCTAACTATCGAAGCACCACGATTGCTTCCGGAAACCTACGCAGCATGATATTCAAGTTAACGAATGCGCAAATACAGTATTGAATGAGCTCACGGAACTCGTCACTCTAATATAAGCAATGTCAAATTGTCCGCAGCAATGCGGATGTTGGCGAATAAAATTTGAAAATATATCCAGAGCAAATAAAATAGTGTTTGGCATGATTTTTGTTGTTGTTTTTTTCTTCTTTTGCTCCTGAAATTCTTGCGATAGCGTCGTTTCCAGCGCTTCAATACACGCTTTCCCACTACTCTCCCCTCTCTCTGTCTCTCTTGCACACACTATTTTCATGTTTACCGCCTAAATAATCATGTTAGAAGCGGAATGTAACCCATTACAGAAGTTTCAAGCTGTGGCCAAATTAGTTGTACATCTGGTAATAAAAGGTTGCAAACATGATTCAATAGACGCTTCAATTCCGAAAATAAATGTGCGGAAAATTATAGAAGAAATGAAACAAAACGGGTAGCATGATTAGTAATGGTAATTTTGTTCATATACTCGCTAGGCCGAGTGGTTAGTTTCACCAAAAGGTCCTCCCGTCTAGGAGAGTTTTCTCCTCTGTTCTTTTCACCAAGTACTCCAACATCAGATAATACTTTTATGCCCGATTTCACCAACAAATGTTAGCGTAACACAAGTGTTAAATCTCATGTTAAACTAACACGCCGAATTTCTATTGTTAAGTCCTTAACAATTGTAAATAGTAAAGATGGCGAGCATGAACTCAGCTGTTGATGTCGATTTGCTATATTTAAGACCGTCTAAATGGCATTCATAATAGAGTACGGTCTATGAGGAGAAATGATTTGAAGGAACTCTCCGAAGAAAATTGTTTTACGGAGGTATAGACTGTCGAAACATGTTGCTATGAAGGTTACTGCGGAAGTACAAGAGAGTTTAGAACATGCATCGAAAAGAATATGGCGATCTCGCGTTTGCTTCAAGTATCAATAACCTTGCGATTTTATAATTCACTGAATTATGTGGATAATACACTGTCCACCTGCCATCTTGAAACGTTCAAGTCACTTGTCCTTTTTTGCACCTCGTTTTAAATTTACGTAATACTGACAAGTTGTTTGGTGCTTACATGCATTTGAATTAAATTCGTTTCCAATATTTTCCCCGCGACATCTTTCTCTTTTACATTCACTGCTTCCGTCCTCTTATTTTCCACGATATCCTTACACTTCGACACCATTTCAATTAAAAATTCTTTCTCCGTCGATGAGAAATTTGTCTCACGACTTTATTTATGATTTTGTTCATCCGCCATTTGTGCAGATGAAAATGAAAACAAAAACGCATCGGAGTACGGTCAGAAAAATCATCCATAGCCTTCTATAGCTGTGATATTTACAAGTTTCTTGGCGTTAACACAGGTTTGTTAATATTTTAAGAAATCAGGTTGGTGAAATGCAAGAAATTTAACATTAGTTTTAACGTTGTGACAGTTGTTACGTTACATTTGTTAACGTCGATTTTAACATCTGTTTGTGAAATCGGGCATTAGAGTGGAATGCCTCCTTTGGCAGAGCACGTCCAGAGCACGTCCACCTCTCTAAATAAAACACGATAGTTCTGGCATTTATTTTCCGTTTACACGAGTTTCCGTCTTCCAGAGAATTGTGTTTGAATACAAAAATTTTACGAAATAGTCACACAGGTTTACAGTGAAGGAAAAACAAAGAATAAGGCGTAATAATAGACATATGGGGATTGGTGGATTGGGAAATCATTACAGACGGGATTTGGTACGTAGACCATCATGCTGGGCTCATTGTTCCTATACCCCAAAGTGGGGATACCTCCGGAGGAAGGATGAGGTGAGAGGAGACAGAGGGCGTCCGACACAAGGAGCCACGACAGTACAGAGGGCAGGGTCCCTACAGTTTACTTGGCGGAATTGGTATATTTGGATGAATTTTTGCCTAAAATCCCTCAAAAATACAAAAATAGATTTCTTAAATATTTGCACAAGTAGTGTAACCACCATGTACACGTGTATTCCTTAAGTGGCATTTTAAATACCTGCGCTAGAGGTATAGACATTTAAATTCTTGCTGACACGCCTCTCCAGCGCCCACTACAAATTCGTATTTTAGATATTCATAAAATTCAATACAATTTGGTATACAGGTCAAAAATAACTGGCTACAAAATATTAGAAATCTTAAATTGTATGAGACTGAAATTGAATACAAATGAAATAATAATAATAATAAATAATAATAATAATAATAATAATGATAATAATGATAATGATTAATAATAATAATAATAATAATGATAATGATTAATAATAATAATAATAATGATTAATAATAATAATAATAATAATAATAATAATAATAATAATAATAATAATAATAATAATAATAATAATAATAATAATAATAATAATAATAATAATAATAATAATAATAATAATAATAATAATAATAATAATAATAATAATAATAATAATAATAATAATAATAATAATAATAATAATAATAATAATAATAATAATAATAATAATAATAATAATAATAATAATAATAATAATAATAATAATAATAATAATAATAATAATAATAATAATAATAATAATAATAATAATAATAATAATAATAATAATAATAATAATAATAATAATAATAATAATAATAATAATAATAATAATAATAATAATAATAATAATAATAATAATAATAATAATAATAATAATAATAATAATAATAATAATAATAATAATAATAATAATAATAATAATAATAATAATAATAATAATAATAATAATAATAATAATAATAATAATAATAATAATAATAATAATAATAATAATAATAATAATAATAATAATAATAATAATAATAATAATAATAATAATAATAATAATAATAATAATAATAATAATAATAATAATAATAATAATAATAATAATAATAATAATAATAATAATAATAATAATAATAATAATAATAATAATAATAATAATAATAATAATAATAATAATAATAATAATAATAATAATAATAATAATAATAATAATAATAATAATAATAATAAAGCAATAGGAACAACTATTCATGATTTAATTCAAATATGGTAGTATTCTAAAACACACCCAAAAACAATTCTCTTAACGCTTGCTGACATTCACCCTAAACACGCCCACCTGTGTAGCGTAGATTGTAGCCTGTGTGCCTCACGTTCGAGAGGTCGGGAGTTCGAATCTCGGTCAGAGTGAGCTATCTGGATAAGATGATTTTCATCCTGAAAGATGAATGTCGGGTAACCCTAAGACCTATGGGCCCTGGACTCATTTGATCATTTCTTAATGTTGGAGGACATTGATCCTCCTGTACCCTGGTGGTAGCGTCACGTTCAAGAGGTCCCAAGTTCTAATCTCGGTCAGGGTGATAAGGTTTTCCCCTATCCTGAAAGATTGATAATTCTAAGCTCTATGCACCCTGAATCCATTTGAACATCATTTCATTTATCATCCGATATAAGTTAACGTTGGAGGACATTGGTCCGTCTCTGTAGCGTGGTGGTAGTGTCAAGGGGTCCCTAGTTCTAATCTCGGTCAGGGCAATAAGGTTTTCTCTCATCCTGAAAGGTGAGTGTCAGGTAACTCTAAGCTCTATGGGCCCCAGACTCATTTGAACATCATTTCATTTATCGTCCGATATTGTTGTAGTAGTTGTAATTTTACGTCCTCCAACGTTAAGTCATATCGGATGGTAAATGAAATGGGTGAAATAATGCTCAAATGAGTCCAAGAACCAGAGAGCTTAGAACTACCTGATATTCGTCTTTAAGGATAAGGGAAAACCACGGAGGGGGGGGGAACCTTATCCAGGTAACTCACCCTGACCAAGATTCGAACTCGTGACCTTTTGAACGTGAGGCAGACACGCTATCGTCTACGCTACCGAGGCGGGCATTGTCCGATATGACTTAAAGTTGGAGGTCATTGGTCCATCCATGTATCGTGGTGGTAGTGTCACCTTCAATAGGTCCCTAGTTCTAATCTTGGTCAGGGTGATAAGGTTTTCTCTTATCCCGAAAGATGAAATGCCTACTAAATCTAAGCTCTATGGGCCTCAGACTCATTTGAACATTATTCATTGTCCAATATGACTTAAAAAAACACTGAAGGATAACGCCGAAAATTAGTAATAACTGGGCAGTTTGACCTTAACAGGGTTAAAACCCTTATCCACCAGTGAAGAGCACCAGTGCTTCGGTTGATGGCGGTATGTTGAGGTATTAGTGGGAGAGGGTGAGCTCATTACATGAACCTTGCACACAGAAAAGTCTACATGATACTAAACAACGAACAATTGAATATTTGAACATGAGCTATACAATAATGCATACGAGTTTTCTACCATTTTATAAGATTTTCACATGTTTTAAATAGCCAAAAAAAAATTTTGAGATGCAAAGTATGAATTACTGTAACATTTAAACCCATGACAAGTAATTTGAAAAGTGTCAGTGGCAAAATTAATTACATATAATTTAACAAATTAACCCTTTTTTACTGAACCAACATGTTTTTAT
Source organism: Mantis religiosa (assembly GCA_030765055.1). NCBI lineage: Eukaryota > Metazoa > Arthropoda > Insecta > Mantodea > Mantidae > Mantis > Mantis religiosa. The sequence goes on from CM060959.1 coordinate 96,303,164, forward strand.
CTTTATAAAAGCATATTTTCTCATGATTACATAAAATCTGTATCAAAATTTTATGTGATAATATAAAATCCATGAAACATTTTGAATTTGTCTCTCATTTGCATGGCGTTATTTAAAAATGCATATTTCCTAAACTAATTATCCAGTAGCTGAAAGTTTACATGCTGCTTATTATCAATGCAGCTATATACAGTACCAGAAATTAAGAAAATCAAATATAAAATGCAGAATGTTCCAAACTTAGTTCCGAATTGTTTTGAAATTATTTAATGTATATAATGAATTTGCCCTTCATACAGAAGAGTTGAAAATTAGTTTGGTTAATAGAAGATAAAAGCTGCAAGAAATATGGAAAAGAATAAAACAAAATTTAGAAGAATTATAAAACAATTCGCTCAGAGAGTTTGGTTGTATGTAGAAGGAACAGCGGGTGTTTCAGAGGACGAAAAGGAACTTCCAGTTTTTATGAAAGAAATAGGGGGAAAAACAGGAGCTGATACCATGTCCTTTCCAAACAGATAAATAACATATTCTATAAGGAAAGAAACATATATTTATTCATGAAATGGGGTTAGTAAATATATCTGAGGACTTCAGTGCTTCAGTGCCAAGGAACGCAATAGTTTCGAAGGCTATTAGCCTAAAATCTTATTTGAAAATATTCTACTGAGAATATTGAATTAACATTTATGTTCAAGCATCAGCTGGACCCCAGGTTATGTCAAGAGATATGGTTTGATTGAATTACAAGATTGATCACACTACAAGCAGACATATTTCTGCTTCCCCTCTCCACTCAGACGTTCCAATTCTTCCTACAGCTGGCCCACACCGCGTGAACTGTTAGCCTAAATGGAGAAAGTATTGACACACTTTTGCTAATAACTTAGAACCTCACAAGAATTTCGTATTTGTCACCACTAAATACCAATCTACGTAAAATACTATTCCTAATGCTATTGAAATATACTTAGTTGTATTTGAAAACGCAATATAAAACAAAAAATAAACGTTTCCTCACACAATATGCATCCTTCACGCGACAAAATCTATCAGTGCTTTCTAACTATTGAAGAGTCACGATTGCTTTCGGAAACTTACGAAGCACAGTAACTCAAGGTTAAGAATGCGTGAATACAGAAATATTCAGTATTGAATGAGCTCGCGGAACTGGTCACTCGAGCATTAAGCAGCTGTCCAATTGTCCGCAGCACCACGGATGTTTGCGAATAAATCTTAAAAATGTATCCAGAGCATGTAAAATATTGTTTGGCATGCATTTTGTGTTGTTCTTCTTTTTCTCCTGAAATTCTTGGGAAAGTGGCACTTTCAGCGCTTCATTGCGCGCTTCACCACTGATCTTTGCAATGGTGAATGTATTAGTACAAAATAAAAGTAAATTGTATTTAAATTCAACTTAATATATTATTACAAGTTTTTAAAGTAGTTCTGAATGTCGTATTCTATTTTAGTTGCCCTGACATTAAATAGAGTGGTATGTTCACTACAACCGTCATTATCTACAGTTTCTTTTGTCACAATAGCTTTGTAAAAAAGAATCGATGCCAACACATTATAACGTAACCAAGCTTTGCAGGTTTTAATTTCACCTATTTACAATAATGCCAAAGGATATACAGAGCCATTATGTAATACTGTGGGTGTAATTGCTGCTAACATGTCAGTTAAACACATAAAACTGAGTAAAATAAATCCAATGGTACACATGCATAAGATATGTTAAGGCAAAGCTCGGACGTGTGCTGTTGTTCATCCCACGTCTTCAGTAAATGAACGTTGTCGAGGTTTGCTGCGTGTTGTAACAAAAGTGAAGGTCTGCGTCTCCTCGAAGGGAGATGTCGCCCCCGCAGCTAGATAAGATACAGCTTCCGGTAACATTCGATTAACGACAGGAAGTGGCTGTATCACATTCCATGTAATTCTCTTTCCGGCTCTCACTAAGAAGCATATAGTGTACGAAACTCTGTGGTCGGCATAGGAAAGGTCATTTAGAGGATTGTCACAGAGTATGTTCTTTATGTGTAACGCAGTGTATGTGAACTGCAGAATGCGCTAAGAAATAATGCCACTTCTGCGAATCCTGTCATTTTATTAACTAGTGCTCGAAGTCGAGAAAATATGACAGTATTTGGTTTTCTGAACTATTTTGCAACAATTATTTCACATAAAATTTAGTCTATAGTAATTGCAAGTTTAATATATGTTAATTTGACAACCCACCAGCTGAAATCAGAAACAATAGAGCGGCAACTGAGTACACTTCCTAAAAAATCTAAAAGAGCTCATTTTATTCCATTAACTCATCGTTGCACTTTCGTAACACTTAGACATGGTTTCTCCGCACCACTGCTGTCTGAATATGCTTTACAAAAACGTGGTGTACGTGGAGTTCTGTAATTACATGAGAGAAGTTATGTTTACCTCGCTAGCTGCACACAATATTTTATCTGCTACCGTTAATATTACGTTATGATATGATCGCTGATTTAAATGAAAATATTTAATTCAATAAACATTGTAACTCACCGACGTTCAGTTAAAATAATTGCGCTGTTCATAGTAAACTAGTACAAAAGTACTAGTAACACTATTAATTTGTTTATGATAACAATAGAACGGTATAGTAGAAAAGTATTTTGTTTTTTAAGGATGCTGTCAATTGCTAGGATCATATCAGCATTGTAGGTGTACCGACATTTCTCCCACTGGAGTTCTTCTATATCACTCGGTGATAGCGGACTGGAGATTCCCTGCCCAGGTCCTACGTGAACATTCAAAAACCCCGTACATTGTCGATGTCATCCGAGCGAGGGCACGATCACTGTACGACAAAATCCAAACCCATGGCAACCCTTTGATGAACTCCCTGGGCAGATATGACCAGAGGGAGCAAAGACGCTTGCCATCATACAAACTCCCCTGAGACGTCTTTGGGCCCCTTGGTTAACCCAAGATAAAGCCCATTAACTCCAAAATTCATATTACGCCTGATGGCTCAAGCGTTAGGCCACCCGTAATCAAAACGGGGCAAAAACACTAAACCGATTCCCCCCCCCCCCCCAATGGGAGAACGCAATAAAACCGCTAAGCTGCTGCCTTCTGCACTCAAGGGCATCCAAACAAAAATCTTACACAAAACTACAACCTATCCCCAGCAGAACAATAAAAAACATTCCTGACTCACATCGCAGGTTAAGCCGCGAAGCGGCTAGGTACTGCGGCAGAAAACACCCGGACGGGGAAAAAGAAAAATTGCCCCGCCCGACCAGGACTACCTCTGGACCTCTGGAGCATTCTTCTATGCCCTCATATTATACTAGGGCCCGGATTTTTACGTAAAATATTCCTTCATTTTAGGTTTCTCATATGTTTTAAATAGGTTAAGATTTTCTTGATTAAAATAGTTTTTTTAACGTTTTGTTTGTAAATATACTTATAATTTTCGTTCCCTGCTAATTATTTGTAAGATTTATTCATGACCTTATTTCACAAAGGTATACATTTTCAAAGATATTCAACAAAGAACGCACAAAATACAGTCTACTGTTTGCTTTCTAGGTTATTTTTGTAGTAGATAGTTACACGCATACCCAAATGTGCTGGAGTAAACGATTTCCTATTGTTAGGGCCGTAGTGGAGGGGGAACGCGGATGTACGCCGTCCCCCCCACTATTTTTCGGAGGGGGACGCAGTCCCCTTACTAATAATATTATATATATTGTAATTCATTACCTTTGTTAATTTAACATTCAAGGTACTGCGAAAATACAAAATATATACATTCAAAATACATTCAAATAATGTTTATGACTATTAATGGACCTCCAGGACATATGTGGAACCTAGAGGATTACATAAAAGTGGATAAAAAGTCGTACGCATGCTGAGGACAACCAAAGCAGGAAGGCAAATCTGCAAGTACAGAATTCTGATCGGTTCTCCAGCATCTAGAAAAAAATTTAGGTGTGCGTCCCCCCACTTTTTCTGTTAGGAATACGGCCCTGTCTATTGTCACATAACACTTCTTGTATGACCAAGAGGTTCTTTCAACAGAACATGACATCATTGATGCCAGCGCAGCAGGTACTAGGGATAGCTTTTATGTATACGTTTCTCCCTGCAATAGTGACTTTATGATTGTCATGCCTTCAAAACCAGGATTTCGCTAAATAATCTTCTGCATCTTCGAAGAACATGCATACCTCACTGGTCTAGTATTCGTTTTCTCGAAGTATTGTCAATGATACCTTTCAGTGGCGATGTTTAACTTTCTAATAATAGCTTTTGGTATAAAACCAAAATGCGTGTTAATATAAGCAAGGGAAGCTACAAGAGTGGGGCACTCGAGTGATTTCTTAGCCTTGACAATGGAGGAAGCTTCTGTTTCATGTAATTCATTGCCAACGTTTCGAATGTCCTTTAAGTGCTCGGCAGCAGACAGCCAAGTTCTCCAGCGTTAAGTATCGGCTCAGGTGGAAGACGGGTTGCCGTACTTTATATTTCAACAACTGTATACGTTTTGGAGCTTTTAACAAAACCTTGACCGAAGGGCTTCGGAGGAGCAGAATTCTTAGCTCAATATCACTGATTTACCCTTATACATTTTCCTTATTGAGACGAATGTCATTTAAGTGTGCATTTCACTTGTTTTATTAATTTACTCTCGAATATGACCTTCCAAATTACCTCTGAAAATAACATTCATTGTTTCAAAAAGGGAAAGCAACTATTTAGATTATTTTAGGTCATTTAAGGGTGCATTTCACTTGTTTTATTAATTTACTCTCGAATAATACCTTCCAAATTAACTCTGAAAATCGGAAAATAACATTCTTCGTTTCAAAAAGGGAAAGCAACTATTTAGATTATTTTAGGTGTTGATACTGAAATTAAATGGGTGTTAGTAGTAAGAGATTTTATTTAACGTTATCGGTATAACGCTAATAAATAAGGTAAATTTGTAGAGGCACATTAAAAGATACATTTATATATTATAATTAAGAAGAGAATACGAGAGATAAATAATAATGAGAATATAAATAGTAAATAACAGCTAAAATAAGAAAGAAGAAGTAAAAGGATAATAAATAAGTATTGATTTGAAAGCAGTGGTTGCTTAACGGACACATTTTAAACGAAAGCACCGAACGGTTGGCCGCATCACTTCCACTCCGCGTCTGGCTAGCAACGAGAAGGGACCTATGTAACGTTCCGTCACTTAAACTTATGCAGAAATCTACAATTTATGAATATATTTGTTTCATAACAAGTGAATTAGTATTATATAGGTGATCGACATATTTTGAACATTTAATATCAAGCTTTAAAGCAATAAAACGTGATTAAAAAAACTTAAACTCTGTGTCGTTTCTTCTATTACCCGCATCAGTTTCAAACCCTCTTTTAGGCCTTTTAGTTAACACCTAAAAATCCAGGCCGTAGTTATTGCCATGGTTAAGGTGTTCCATTAATTATACGGATACATTTACAGGTATCACGTTAATGGGCGCTTTTAAAACAAAGAAGGTGGCGGCTAAAGGCAAGTTACACGGCGAATAATTTAGTGAATCACAATTTTAAAAGGTGATGCATATAAATGACCCGATTTTATCATAAATACCGTCATTTTCTTATGATAATTCGCGTTAACATAATAAATACGCAGATATCTTTCTGATACAACTAATGCTTTTGAGAATACTGCGGCATCCGAGAGCTGGTTAATGTGAGTTCTATTGACTCACTTAAATTGGTATATTATGCATACTTTAACTCTATTATGGAATATGGAATATTATTTTGGGGCAAATCAGTAGAAAGTAAAAAAATATTTATTATGCAAAAGAGGGTTAAAGAATCATTACTAACACCCACACCAGATGCTCCTGTAAAGATCTTTTTACAAGATTGAAGATTTTAACGCTTCCTTGCATGTATATATTCTCGATCCTAAAATTCTTTGTATGCAATCGTGCCTTATTTGCAACAAATAATGTAATTCACAAAATAAACACTAGACAAAAGTATAATATCCATTATCCCAGTGCTAAACTTTCTTGCTTTCAGAAAGGTGTGTATTATGAACCTATAAAAATATTTGGCGCACTTCCTAATGTTCTTAAAGAAAAAGTTGATAATTTCGGTGCTTTTAAAAAAAGCTGTTAGAGAGTACCTTTGCTCAAAATCTTTTTATTCTGTACAAGATTATCTAAATGACAAATTATCCTGATAATGCTTCTGTAGCTCTATAAGTAGTATCTAACTATTCCAATGACAAATCATTACTTATAAATATTTGATGCAAGTTTAAAGTTTATTTTTAATGTATATGTATTTAATAAATAACACACACACACACACACACATATATATATATATATAATTATCCCTGCTTTGTTTTCCATATTGTTGTTCATATTGCCTGTGTACTATAATATGTGTCTTATATTAACTTTTGTACATATATATGCTATTAAACTTTATACCTCTGGACATGTTCAATGTTCACAGCCTTTTCTGGCCACAAGTGAAGCTACTGAACGCAAATCAATCTAATATAATCTAATTACTATGTAGAGTTGCTATATTTCATATTTGTAAAGTGTGCTACAAGAATACGTTCTGTTTACTCATCAACACATTTAACAGTAATTTTGTGGAGACATAAATACAAGAAACGGCTATAGTAGTTTAGAAAATAATTTTAAAATGGGATTTATTATTCCATTGCCGATGTAGCGTGACTGCCTCATATTCAAGAGGTCCTGAGTATGGATAAAGTTTTTTCCAGGGTTTCCCTTGTCCTGAAAGATGAGTGCCTGTTAACCCTAAGCTATATGTACCCTGGACTCATTTGAACATCATTTCATTCATCGTACGATGTGACTTAACGCTGGAGGACACTGACCCGTCTCTGTATCGCTGGTGGGTGTCACGTTCAAGAGGTCCCTAGTTCTAATCTCGGTCACAGTGATAAGGTTTTCCTTTATCCTGAAAAATGAATGTCTGGTAAGTCTAAGCTGTGTGTACCCTGGACTCATTTGAACATCATTTCTTTCATCGTCCGATATAATTTAACGTTGGAAGGCATTTGCACGTCTCTGTATCGTGGTGGTAGTGCCACTTATCTTGGTCAGGGTGATTAGTTTTTCCCTTATCCTGAAAGATGAATGTCTGGTAACTCTAAGCTCTGTGGAACCTGTACTCATTTGAATATCAGAACGTTAATTAACAAAAATGCCGCAAGACAGTGCAAATGGTTTGTTACGTGATGAAAATTTAAGTAGAGGTTCACAGTAAACAGAAACAGCATAATCTTCTGAAAAAATAAAACTATTTTATTTCCTTAGTACATCTGATACGCGATCGTTATAGTCAATTCAGATTATGCATTTTTAGTTGGGTCTTAGTTTTTTACTGTATTTACATTAGCACTTTAAGACAAATGATGTCGGAGAAGGCACTTCTGTATAGTCTTCGTGCAACAAAAAGGCTTTCTCCAGTCCTACCAACTATTGCTACGTATTTGTTGTAATTGTAAATCTTCGCTACGTAACTGCTGAATTATGCGTGGTACGACAGAATCTTTATATCCGAAAGGAATATTCTGGAAACTATGCTTCTAGACTAATTACAATCTTTCTCGAAACGGCTATAAATAGAGTCATATTTAGTAGATGTATTGCAGATATAAAAATCAGCAGACGTAAACGAGATACGAAATCGGAACCTCTGCGTTAGAAATCCTTCGCTCTAACCATTTCTGCAAAAAGCACAGCTGGGGCAAGTACAATTACTTTACAGATGTAATTTTTTTTTCTTTTTTATAATTTACGTCCTTCAACGTTAAGTCATATCGGACGATGAATGGAATGGGTGAAATGATGCTCAAATGAGCCCAGGGTCCATAGAGCTTAGTTACCCGACACTCGTCTTTCAGGATAAGGGAAAACCCCGGAAAAAACCTTATACAAGTAACTCACCCTGACCGAGATTCGAACTCGGGGACCTCTTGAACGTGAGGCAGACACCACGCTACCGAGGCGGGCCTTACAGATGTCTTTCTAATTCAACAAGCGAGATGGATGATGCTAAATAATTAATAATAATAATAATAATAATAATAATAATAATAATAATAATAATAATAATAATAATAATAATAATAATAATAATAATAATAATTGCGCTCTTGAAAAAGTAATACAAGACTGGCGTAAACAGAAAATAATTCTCAAAATTAATCAATTAATAATGTTCCGGAGAGGAAAATTAAATTAAATAAATATAGATTGCCTATCATACGCAGATAACCTAGCAATAGCAACCCGTGACATCATAACAGCTCAAAAACCGATTGAATTATTAAAAGAAACTGCAGAGAAAGTTGGTCTTCGGATATCTTTCGAAAAAACTAGATATATTTCGTGAAATAAACAAGCACCAAACTATATGGAAACCAAACATGGAGAAGTTAAACGAGTTTCAGAACTGAAATATATTGGGGAAATAATTCAGGAAAATGGAATCGAAACTAAAGCAAACAAAAGCAGACGCCAAAATTGGAGGCAAATCGGCTTACTCATAACATATATAATAAAAAATACATGTTTGAATATACAAAATTAAGACACAATAACACTGTAATCAAACCAGAGTGTCTCTATGGAGCAGGAACATTCATTTTGAACAGAAAAGCAGATATCGCAAATATAGAAAAAGAATAATGTAAAATTATTAGAAGTTTAGGTCCACAAGTCTTAGGTGAAAAACACTGACTTAAAAGTAAAACGAAAATAAAAACATATACTGTAATCCTTAGTTATATTGGGATTAGGATTTCACTACGGAGGGGATTCGGTACGTAGGCCACTATGCTGGGCCCGTTATTCCTATGCCCCAAGTGGGGCACCCCCGGGAGGAAGGATGAGGTGAGAGGAGACAGAGGGCGGCCGACCCAAGGAGCCACGACCGTATAGAGGGTAGGGTCCCTAAAGTTTACTTGGATAGACTTCCCCCGACAGGCCAGGACATCGGACACGCTCCCCTACTGCGGGACGGTAACGAGCCCAGCAGCCGAACCCCAAAGATCCCAGGCAGGCGATCCCGAAATGGTCCCAGCAGAGAAGCGGAGACCGGCAACCGGCCTACCTGAGGAGGAAGTAGTTTTCCTCAGAGCATATCATCCTGCCATGCACCGCCGAGACTTCTACCCTGAAAGAGACCATCAGATGAGAGATGATGTGAAATGATAATTGGAGATGAAATGGAGGGACAGAAAATTCAGGGGATGTAATTAACCTACCCAGCATTCGCCTGGAAACCCGGGAAACCCCCCGAAAAAACCCATGGGTCAGATAGATCGGCCACGGGAATCGAACCCGAACCTCCCGAATCCAGTCCACAGATGAAACCGCCTGAGCCATCCCGCTCGGTCTTAGTCATATTAGGAAACGAAGGTTAAAACGTTATACGCATATTAAACGGCTACAAATTATGCAATTTTTCGAAAATAGAAATAAAGCACAAGTATGAAATGGATTGAAGTAAAAAATGATTTAAAATTGGCAGGAATCACTCAAAACGATATTAGGCAGAGACGTCTTTAGAATTAAGTTGCATAAGTGGCAAGTTGGCCAAGAGGACAAACCAAAGAAAAAGACTGGAGCAACGTGGACAGACGAGAGAAAGAAAGCCCACAGCCAAAGAATGAGAGAACTTTGGATTCATACAAGAGCTAAGAAACATCTCTAAGTACTTTGCGCAGTTCTACATGGACTCATTTGCAATAATTAAATAATAATTAATAATAATCCACGGCGCAACAGCCCGCAAGCGAGCCAGAGCCTATCAACCCGACTAACGGCCTCACGCCCACATACAAAAGGTAAGGTGGGTGATCATCCAATCAATACGGTCAGCATCATGGCACCTCCAGCCGGAAAGTTGGCGGCTTTCTTGATCAGGATTCATTACCTATTGTTGCTTCTTCTCATGATGCTGAGTGGGCACTGGTTCTACACTTGGAATTAAAATCAGTGGAATCGAACCTGAGTGTTTTCCGTGGCAGGAACCAAAGTACAACGCCCTAGCCCATTACAGCATGGTGCAGGACAATTATACTTCACATATTATCGAATATTATATTAATATTCCAGATTATTAACATTATACCTTACTAATAAAACAATGAATAATAAATGCACATGTTGGTTAACTGAAGCTAAATGTTATACAATTGTGACCTCTCGATTAGCAATACGGGAAAGCTTGTACATAACAGAACTGAAAATGGAAGCAAGTAGTTCTACTTAATATAATGATACTACAGTAGAGGTCTTTTACCATCCCCATGTTGGTTACCTATTTGAACAAAGTGATAGTACTTAGGATATGCCCTGTATTACAAAATATTAGAGCTGACATCCTAGAACGTATGTTCCTCTAATGATAAACACAGGAATATGCTATATATTGTAGGTTCTTTTGCTCATTTTACTTCAATTCAACTGTTATGTATGTATGATGCTGTATTTCCTGTTTTTACAAAATACTCTTTAACCTACTGAATATCAAGTTATAGTTCATAAGCTGCTGGAACTGAATTTTCATTATGATAAGCTCAGTCATAAAGCAGAAGAATGCATAGCTGAAGATCCAGGGTTCTAGAATATCTGGGGATATGGGATGGGACAGGCTAAACTGTTAGTCGTGTTGGACTCCACTAATAGATGAGATACATTAATAGAGGTTGGTTTGCACCTTCTCTCCCTAAAGAAATTTTCTTCACTGAAAACCTGTTTCATTCAGTGGCAAGGCGTGACTTTCAAAGCGAGGGAAGCTCCAAGTAATAATTTTCATTAAAATAAGAATAACTCAAAGAACTAAGGCTACTCTTCTATTGGACAGTCATACGTATGCCTTTCTTGCATTGCAAGACTGCTTACACTACAAGCAGACATATTCCTGCTACCCCTCTCCACTCAGATGTTTCAACTTTTCCTACAGCTGGCCCACACTGCGTGAACTGTTAATTTAAAATGGAGAAAGCATGCAATTCACACACTTTTGCTAATAACTTAAAATTTTACAAGAATTTCCTATTTGTCACTAACATATACCAATTTACCTAAATTACTATTGCTAATGCTATTGAAATATACTTACAACTGTATTTCAAAGCACCACATACAAAAAAAAAAAAAAAAAAAAAAAACTTTTCTGCACATACTATAAAGGATACATGTGACAAAATCTGTCAAGCACTTTGTAAGTACCAAAGAGCTGCAATAGCTTCTAGAAACCTACAAAGCATTGCATTTAAGCTTACGAATGTGTAAATACATAAATATTCAGCATTGAATGAGCTTGCGGAGCTAGTCACTCGAGCTTAAGCAGCTATCAAGTTGCTGCAGCAGTGCAGATGTTCACGAGTAAATTTTGAAAATGTATCCAGAGCAAATTAAATATTGTTTCGCATGAATGTTCTTGTTTTTGTTCTTTTTCTCCTGACATTCTTGGGGAAGTGGTGCTTCCAATACCTCATTGCACGATTTGTCACTGGTTCCGTTATTGTTGCTGCATTCTGATGTATAGATGTTTTAAATTATTTTTATTAGGTGCATTGAAAACTTTTTAAGGAACTAGGAAAAATTAAGTCAGATACACTCCACTCTTTGTGAGCAATTTTTATTACCAGCTTGTTGTATAATATACAGTATATAAATATTCATCAAATGCTTTGTGTTTTAGTTTTAAGCTGCTATAATAACTACACTGGTGTCTAACATTTAAAGGCTAGGACTTCCATTCAACGAGAAAAAATATTGCAAATGCTAACTGCAGTTACATCCTTCATTGATGACATCAATCTTCTCTCCTCTTTACTATTTTGTAATATGGCAGTTGTGACAGTAACTACATTTGATACTTTATTATAATATTCTTTGGTTTGATATATGTGCAGTGTATAGGCATTAATTGCACTACTGACTCCTGACTTGATACAAGCTGCCTACCTTCACCCAAATAAATAATTTGTGACTTTTTTCAAACATACAAAAATGAAATGTAGCTCAGTATATTTTTCTTAAACATTATTTAGAGTAATAAGCCATATACAATAACCCCCAACAGTAAGCTTGTTTATCATTCTCTTTTGAAAATATATGATTTACAGCAATTTTGAAGTATACATATTGATTAGCCTTCAGTCTCAAGAATTAAGCACATATCAACAGCAATGTTAATATTTTAATATCCTTGTGTGTAAAACTTAATATCTTTAATTTTATACAATGAAGTACACAAATTTGTATCATACAAGTATAATGTTGAACAAAGCAGAGTTTGGAGTTTTTAATAATATCACTGAAAGTACAACAATTTGTACATTATTGAGAATGTTTTTATATTTAGTATAGTCAAGTTTAAGAATTAGTTTTCAAAAGGATAAAAAATGGCATTTATAGTACATTTACTATATATTACTAAAACATAATCGAATGTGCTATTATGGGAAAGGAAGAAAGAAAAAATATATACTAAAAAGTGAGACACAAATTGTAGATTAGCTGTCCTTCCATAAAGTTCCTGGCAATGGCGGCGATTCCAGTACGTGATCCATCACATGCACAAGCATTTATGTGCAAAGTCAGTGTGTTGTGGCTTACTGACAAGCAAAGTACTGTGTGGGACCAAGCTCTGTGTGGCTGTGGGATAATTCGTTAAGGGGTATAGGCTGGTGATGTGTGCCAATGCTTGCATAAGCAGAAATTATCATCTGAGATTGTTGTTTTTACACGAGCGAAGCAGACAATGATTTGGATGGCATCACAGAGCTTCGCCAATCCCCTTAGAGTAGCACTTCAATGTTACACCTCATACCATTCTCACTGAGCTGAACAGGACCCGCTTCTAAGCTAAGCTACTTTAACTTTATGGAAGTACGGCTACTCTAACAAAAAGGTGCACTAAATTTCACAACAGCACAAGATGCCTACGTAACTTAAGGTGTGGGCATATGTAGGTATACAGTATTGACATAAATGCATTATATATTAAATATATGCAAAGAAAATCACTGCAATGCAACATAATAACAACAAATACTAACACTGACGTATTACTATCATTATTATGATCTGGATCGTCCTCAAGCAAACCATGTATCAATCTTGGTCATTTTTAAATGTAATTTAAATTCAATTTTAAATGTAACATCATACAACTCAAAAGATCTTTATGGGGTGTTCAATTCTATGGCTGCTCTTTGCTCTGACTTTTGTGGACTTTGGACAAACATTTGAGCAACTACCATTTCATTTCCAGGAGTTGTAACAGTGACAGGTCAACCACTTTTTGGTGCATTACCGACTGACCATTTTCCATATATCATTGGAGGTAATGGATACCGTCCTTTGGGTGCCTCCACCTGAGAAATGGTGTCTGGACATCACGTGGTGGGGCAAGGTTACCCCGAAGGCCAAGGTTGCCATATGAGGAGGGTTGGTAACCAACCAACTGACCCTGTCTGATGAAATTTGTTGCATAGCCTGTAAATTGTGAGCCTAGATGGAGGAGGTGTTTCAGATTCTTCACGCCATGTCTCTCGAACTGTTCACAATTTCCTGCCTTCAAGTAATGTTCCAAAATCCAGATTTGTTGATCTTTAGCTAAATTACTTGCCATTGTGATACAAGATTGAAAACACTGAATAAAAAAGACAAACTCAACAAGATTGAAAAAGTTAATAATGAAATAACTAGCCATACAAATCAAATTCACTTATCATACAACTGTATAACTACATATGCCACCCCTGTATATTAGCTTTCACACATGCTGCAATTTTACACTTCTAACAAATTTTCCATTATACAGAAATTTAACAAACGTTTTTGAATGATTGCATTTGAAAGGTAAAACTTGTTTCTCACACAAACTTGATATAAAATTATAATTTCTATTTCAGACATTGTTTCAATAAAAAAAATTGCTGTTTAAGTTTTCAGACAAAAATTATAAGTTAAAGTTTCTTCAATGAGTAGAGCCAGACTGAAAAATTCAATGCCATAACCAGGATTTGAACGATGGATTTCTCAGTCTCCGTCCGGTTGCTCTAAACCACTGAGCTACTATGGCCAACATGCCGACATGACATTAAATTCTCCAACATATGTTACCCCGAATTTAATGTCATGTCAGCATGTTGACTATAGTACCTCAGTGGTTTAGAGCAACTGGAAGTAGACCGGGAGATCCATGGTTCAAATCCTGGCTATGGCATTGAATTTTTCACTTTGACACTACTCATCCAAACCTTAGCCTACACATGGCTAGTGTAGAAGAAATTATTTCCATTAAAGTTTCTTGTTTAACAAAAGTATAAATCAATATGTTGTTCTGAGAGGTAACTAAAACTGTACTATACGCAAAAGTTATGTTGGGCACTGTTTTTAGTCTAGCTCGTCAGTGTAATACAGCCAACTTCATAATTATAGCTAGCAACACTGAAATATGTTTCTCAGACAGGAAAATGTGTATGAGGTGTTTTGTTTTCAGGAGTGAGGGGGGCCAGAGTCACATGATAGCTCACACTAATGTCACAAATAGATCTGCATTATATTAGTATCCAGCATTGCTAGCACAAGGGTCACGTTTTCTAGGAGCCTTGTTGATATGTTCAAACACTAGTTCGTAATGTTTATATTTTTATACCCGGAAGAAAAAAAAAAAAAAAAAAACCTTCCTCTCTACCGAGTTTGAACCCATTACCTTGGGAAGCAGAAACTGGCATGTTATCTCTAGAGGACAAAAATCAGTACTAAAATTACATAGGTTTTCCGCCAGTACTTGGTCTGCTGATGTTTAGTCCATTGTTGTTTAGGCTTAGGGCTGCCTTATTATTAGAGTTAATGCAGATGGTTTTATTGATTTATTGTGATAATGTTATGCAGATTTTAACCGTCTAGCTGCAAAAGATGTCAATATGATACAAAAACAAATACAAATATTCTACATTCCATATATCGTTTGTTAAATGGCACAATCTTAATACTATCAAATTAAGGAAATCAAAGATTGAATTTAGAAAAGGGCTGAGGGTCATGTATTCAAAGTCATGGAGATCACAATTTCTATTTTATTTTCAAATCTTTAATTTATGTTATTTAAAATCTGTATCTTTTTAGGCTTATAATATATGTTTAACCTGAATAACTATAGCAATATTCAAGCGCAGCAAAATTTAAATGGCCTGCTGATAGAAAAGACTTTTTTTTTTTACTCAACTGATTGGCTAGCAATTGTTTGGTGGGCTTCAGCAATAGTTCAGAGAAGAGGAAAAATTTTAAAAGTTTATTTATACCAATCTGTGACATGATGCTTAATTCTCAACTTATTCCATTAGTATAAGTTCAGTTTACATTGGTTTAAACCGTTCTATTTCTTGTGGCGTATGAAAGGGAGGATAAAGGATTGCATTTGTGCCCAACAAATCTTTTGTATATAGTAATGGCAATGCTGTCAAAGGGTGCAGAATGTAACTTCATGCAGGCAACCTAAATGAAATTAGTATTAGTGCCACATAATTTGCTTGATGCAATATGTCTGCATAGGTTGCACAGGTAGTTTGACAGCCCATAGAATGGAAACAGACCTAAAGAGTAGAATAAAGTTAAAAAAGGGCTGCAACTGAAACAGTTGTATGTGGGAAGCAATGATAATTAACAAGGAAATATAAATAAAGGAGAAAAGGGATGTAACCTATACAGAAAGTATTATGAAGTAAAGATTTACTATTCCATTTACTTAAGCAGTTAATTATTACTGGAGATCATTTAAAGAAATGCTGTCATCATGGTTGACAAGATGATGATGACTGTGTTTGGTAAAACGGAGGACTGCAAATATTTTGGAATAAATTCCAGTCTAAATAGAGGTAACATAAGTGCTGAGGCTTTCACGGCTGGCATCGTCAGCTACATTATACACATCTTCCGGGCTTGTAGGCCATGGACCAGTTGGTTTAACAGCCGACGTTTTGCTGAAAACTGCGTCCGGCATCATCTGGGTTACGAAATTGAGAGCTCCTGAGTTCAAGACTGACTTGGACTCAGTTTTGGACAGTCTTGGACTCAGGAGCTCTCAAGTTCATAACCCTGATGATGCTAGATGCAGTTTTCGGCAAAATGTCGGATGTTAAACCAACTGGACCACGGCTTACAAGCCCGGAAGATGTATATAATGTGGTAACAAAGGTAAAATAACAAAATTCAGGTGAACCAGATGTGCATAAATGGAAGAAATGAAGACATGGACAAAACTCAAGAAAATATCAAAAAACATGCCTGTAACTGTGACTCTGGTGATCATCAACAGCAGGACACGTATGAAAGTATGGTCTCACTTATGCTGGTTATCGAAATACTAAGGAAAGACCTTGAAGCAGCAGAAAAAGAAGTGTGAGATCTGTGCTATGAAAACCAAACATTGAAGAAAGAAATTGAGGACCAGGCAAGAAGCTCAAACAAAAATAAACTGACAGACGAGATACAAAATTGTAGTAGACTCAATATGGCTTTCAAAAAAAAGATATAACCATACAAAGGAAATGCAAAGGACCTGTACAACCATTTGACTCTCACAATGAAGAAAATACATGAAGATGTAACAAAGTAGAGAGAAATTAAACACTTCAACATTAGAAGTACTTTCTATTCTATAGAAGAATACAAAATAGTAGTAACATATTAAAGAGATTTGTTTATTAACTTATAACAAAATATTATAAACTTAGATTGTATTCAGGCAGTAAAAAATTCCAAATTGATGTAATGTAAATTGTATATACACATATGTATATTTCTTTGTATTTCCTTGTATTTTTACTTCTGATAAACCTTATAAAATGTTTACTTGTTTATGTAACAAAGACAAAGTTCAGTTATATACACATAAACCCATCACCTGAAATAACAATACAATGATAACCCCCAAAACTGTGCAGCATGTAGATAACTTTAAAATGGGAATGTATTTCCTAATGTATGTTTATGAAACAAAGGTTTATAATAGAGTTACATATGGCAATGTGATTGACAAAGAGTATGCCTTCAACATCCAATTTTACTGAAAGCAAATTTTATTGTTGTAAATTGCTGGTGATTTTATTTTAAATGATGAATTGCACATTAATAATTAATCACTAAAGAATGACGAAAAAGGAAATCTTCACTTCATAACACATTCTGCATATGTTTTGCCCCTTTTCTCCTTTATTTACATTTTCTCCCTATATGCACATCACTGCTTCCTTCCCACATACAATCGCTTCAGTTTCGTTTTCGCTCCTCTTCTTTGACCCTACTCTACTCTTTAGATCCTGTTTCTGCTCTATTACCCGTAATCCTCTCAGACTTTAAATTGTCAACCTCCTTGCACAATAAGGGGATGTACTGCACCCTGATTTGGTGAGACTTCACACCCTCAGGACTCATATTTGGCAGCCATACCTCTGTTTCTACATTAAATCACACAACTTTTGAATCTTGCCAATGAAACAGTATGGAGTTAGACTATATGTATGCAAGCTATCAATAATTATTTTTGTTCCATATACACAATAGTTGATGCTACAAAAATATAAAAAGATAGATACATTAATATTGCAAGTCATTATCCCTTCCCATTCAAAGAATACATACTTTCAAATGACACAGCGATATGTCCCCTTTTCTTTTAAATCCTTTAGTTTGGAAGCAGTGATTAGATACATTTGTTTCCAAAAACCTCACTGAAGTATTTACATAGACAAAGCAAACATTACAAATATAATTAGTAGAAATGCAATCAATTATGACAAACGCTTCATAACAAAGAGCACCTCATGATATATGAACTTTACTGTGTTCTTTTCTTTCTGCCTCCATCTTTTTATAACTTTATTTTTTTATATAAAACAACCAGTCTTAAAAGAGTTTCTAAGCTCCAACTTTGGTGTATTTGATCATTAATACTACATGATGGACAGTGTACAGCTCAAGACATCTCATGTAAGTAGCTGTGATGCAAACTAGTATAAAAGTGTGCTGCCATTCAAACACTAAGTATAGCTGAATTTATTCACACTGTACACATTTCTTGTTTCTTTAATCAATGTTATTTATTGGGATTTGAGAGTCAATTTTTGAAACAACACTTGATTTATTAGTTTTTTCTGATATGAATTAACCCTCTTGCTGCCACACCTCTTAAGAGTGTTACTGTTCTAAAATGCCATCGATCTAATCAACGCAATGTTTGTGCGGCTGTAAACCTATTTTTGAAACATCCTATAGGGATGACTTATGACAATGAAAAGAGCAGATCTTCTTCTAACGGTGTGTTTCTTGGTCATTAAAAGGAACTTTTTGTTACTTCAAGGATGGTATTTCCAACCCTCATGAATATAGTTTGACCATATCCTATTCAGTTCTGTTTATAACTTATAAAAATAACATGGCAAGTTTTTCTTGCAATATTATAACAACACTGTTTTTAACACTTCCAAGAAAGGAATTGTATTCTCGCAATGTTTTTGTGCCCCAGGGAAAGATGATGACAAAGTTATTTCATATTAGAATGAGTGAGATATCGATGCTCAGACAGTGAGGAAATAGGCTAGAAATTCTTGTAAGGATTATCTTTTTCATTAATGTTTTATACTTTAATTTCTGAAACTGTACATGTTTATTATAATTATTTTTTATGTTTATATATGTAAACAGAGAATTCTTAGATTCACGGTATAATGTTATAACTAATTATTTGTTGGAAATTTAATCATTCTTCCACTAGTGTCTGACTATCTGCTATAACTAGTGTTGAAAAACAGCGATGATAGATGAAGAGTATATATATTCTTGACCACCCTAACCTACCACCCTAAAATCATTGATACTGTTGAGTAAAATTTTACATATTTTTTATGTAACATAAGATAGTTGTTAAGATGGGTTTATAAGGATTTTACTTGTAATTGAGTACATTTTTGCAGTGCTAAATATCATTCGTATTATTTGAAAACAAATATGTAACATTTCATTTTAAATTACAATAACAACATTAATAGTCCTTGTTGTTCCAATTAAACATGAGCTGGATATATATTTGCTATCTGATGATTCTGTTAATAGTAATAGTAATTTATTTCCTTTTACATCAACAAATGGAAATACAAAATCAAGATTACAATTATAAGATCCATACTGAAATATCCCATATATTCCTAAATCCTGAAAATCCTATCATGTTATCATGTTGCCCACCATTGAATAGTAATTCAGCCCCCATACACCTAACCCTAGGTTTTTGTGTAATGGAGGCCCTCTGCTCCTTTTTACACTTTCTGCCATTTCACCTATCCCACTCTACATTTTTCTCTTAATTGTTCTTAGCCATCTCTCTTTAACTTTCCCTAAATAATTCCCTATATTTCTCCTGTTCTTTTCTCCTTTTACTGACAACATTTTTCTAATTACTACTTCACCCCCCAAACTATCCCATTTACGTAGCCAAACTAGTTAATAGAGTATTCAACAGAAATTACTTGGCAAAATTCACTTTTTATATTTTTAATTTTGCTTTAAAGTTACAATTGCTATGAACTTTTTCCAGAAGTTAACATTACCATACATAGCAAGCTGACACTTTTCACCGCTGCTGATATATTTGGGATTTCCATTTAAACTATCAATCTAATTGCTGTGCAACAGCAAGAGGGTTAAGCTATGGTATGTTATACAAAATTCAATATACAGGAAGCTCAGCAAATTCATTTCACAAGTTAATCTATATAGATACAGTAACTGTGATTGGAACATCTAGGATTCAAATCCTATCAGGACTTGAGGTTTCTTCCAGGCTTTTCTTACTCTTCGTAACTTGAGTACCAAGAATATATCCAAATTTTAGGCCTGCTTCCGAGATGTCGTTTCCCAATTATCATTTCGTTTATAACCAGTGCCAATGCCAGTGCTACCATATGGAGTAAGAATGGGCATTAAACACTATTAGAAATAACTTATATGCATACAAAATACGTAATTATTTAGAAATTCTCTCAAGTGGACTTACATTTTTTAAGAACTGCTTGTTACATAAGCCATGATTTAGAGCACTTTCATAGCAAAATGGTCAAGATGCTGGTCTATAACGTAACTTGAATAGGTTTGAGATTCTGTCATATTTTCTCTTTTTTCTTTATTTATTTCTCAGTATTTTCTTGGAATATCTTTTTCCAACTTTCTTAAATATATGTTAAAATCCTAAGAAGAATATTCTCTTCTGTTAATATTTCACCATTAATTTAAAAGCTGCTCTAAAAATAATGCTTTATCTAAACAGAGGTAAGAGTAGTCTACATCATCAAGAAGTAGCAACTTTAAAATTGAATACAATAAAAAGTTGCTTAATGGATTTTCAATAGTCTGCAGCACTGCAGCTTTTCTGTTACAAGAATGCTGCTCTTAATGTTGGCATATATGTATGACGTCATTAAAAAACTGCAGTGCTGGATCTTAAAAACTGAAGTCCATTCAACAGAATTTCCAAACTGTCTTCAATATTGTGCCCAAATAGATTATTACAAAAACTTAAAAAATTAGAGTTTAGCATACAACAGACTCTCACAGTTTACGCATTAAAAAAAGGACTGATCTACAATTTGTGCAATATCTTCTGAGCTATACTGTGTGATAGTTACGTAGATAACCAAATACAAAATCTATGAAATGACAGAAATGCAGTACAGTCTTACTCATTTAATGTCAAGAGCTGTTCATAATGCTACTGCAATGTAGGATTATGCACCCACAGGAAATACAAACATCTGAAGGCAGGTTTATCTCAGAGACGTAAGCTATGACATCGTATCAGTGCACCTGTGTAAGCTAACACAATCCTAGTGAAGTAGATTGCAAATTCTTTTATATCACCTGGAACAGAAATAAATATTACACATAACTGTAATGAGTTACATTTATATAAATTTGTCTTCTGTCATGATATAGTGTCCACAAATTACTCTTGCTAAAGCTTATTCTATTTCAAATTAACTGAGATAAATACAAGGGTAGTTCAGAAATACCTGTGTTAGGAATGAATATGCCAGTTTTTTCAAACCAAATTATTTATTTCTCAACATAATCCCCTTTCAGAAACATACACTTCTGCAAATGCCCCTGCCATTTTTTTAACTCCTACAACAAAATAAGAAATGACAAGCTCTGCAAAATACACCTCTGTCTCCATGATGATCTCATTTGATCTAAATTTTGTTCCTGTGAGCCATTTCATCATGTTTGGGAACAGGAGACATTTAGGGCATGGCAGCAATTCATAATGCAATACATGTAGTTTGGCAGTGGCAACCATGTATTGTAGTGAAACAGAACTTTCTTCTTCGTCATATGCAGCCATGTCTCCTTCAACTTCTTGTCGAATTGGGCCAATAACTCACAGTAGTAAGCTCCAGTAATCATTTATCCTTTTTCCAAGAAGTCATTGAATATGACACCCTTTGTATCCCAGCAACCACTTTTCTGGACAATGGGACCATCTTTGCTTCTTTGGAACAGAAGCAACCCATTCGTTTGATTGTTGCTTGGTTTCCAGAGTATACTGATGAAGCCAGGTCTTATCGACACAGACAACTCGACCAAAAAGGTCCTCCGGATTTTGCTTAAACAGCTTCAAAGTTGAAAGTCACACCCACTTGTTGTCCACTGTGAGCAAATAAAGCACCCATCAAACCAACACTTTCTCATCTCCAACTTATCATGCAAAATATGAATTGCTGTTCCTGTCGATGCACATATGGTCTCTGCCACTTTGTGAACTTTTGTTCAACAGTCAGCAACAACTGTATCATGAACTTCTTCAATTACTTTTTCAATAACTACATCTGCAGGGTGTCCTGGACGCTCCTCGCCAAAAATGGATGTGCGACCACATTTAAATTTGTTATATCAATACCTAACTGTTGTCATAGAAGGCAAAAGGCCTGCATAAACAGCATCTAATTATGCTCTTATCTCCTCACAAGTTTTCACATCTAAAAGTAAAAAGCAAATCACTGAACAATACTGCAACTTTTCCAGTTTAGCGAAAACATGTTGAACAACTTATTGAAATGTCTGTAAAATCTAAACTAACCAATGAATCAGCACCAAATTTGTTTGGGCAATGTGTAACAAATGACAGTCTATGATGATAACACAAACTTCCCTTAGCAACACCATACCTTTAGAAATGTGGGTACTCATTGAACCGCCCTAGTATTTACAGGTATAAAGGGAATATTGATAGTCAAGTGTTTAAAACTGCCTGCTCAAATTGTGCAATTTAAAGTCATTTTTTAAAATAATAACAAATATCAAAAAGATTTCCAAGAAAAAGGAGGTTTGGCTACAAAGATTTACTTTAATATTAATGACTTAAAACTCAAGTTTGGTATTTATTGGACTTTTTGCTATTGAGTTGAAAAACATACATGGACCTTTTACTAAGTTGATTTTGGACTCATGTCTCAAAACGAGTAACTTTCTCTACCTATTAAAAATTTGCTTGAGAAAATTAAATTACAAAAAAAGAGATTTTCCACATAACAGCTTCTTTTGGGTTAGGAACAACTCTCCAAAAATGTTTATTTTGCAATTTTAATATATGCCTTACTTAAGTAGAAGAGATGACCAAATGAAAAAGACTTTTGCAGGGCCAAAAAATGGTTCAAGTAACTAAAATTCTACTTCTACTTCTTCTTTAACTTCCCTGGATGTACCAATATTATGGTGCTAGGGGATTCTTGTTCCTCTATCCCTTATGCCTTTAGGCAGCAGGTTGAACAGAAACTTTGGATCAGATAGAGAACCCAGGATGTGT
The DNA here is from genome assembly GCA_030765055.1 of Mantis religiosa. Classification (NCBI taxonomy): domain Eukaryota; kingdom Metazoa; phylum Arthropoda; class Insecta; order Mantodea; family Mantidae; genus Mantis; species Mantis religiosa. The sequence continues at coordinate 96,326,105 of CM060959.1, forward strand.
GATCAGCCCAATGCCTGGTACGAGAGTGAGAGAAGTAGATAACAGAATGATGGCAAAATAAATAAAAGGAAAGATAATGGTTGCAATTGGTTGATGGATAGGAAACCAGAAATCTGGTGAAAACCTGACACAGTGCTGTGTTGTCCATCACAAAACTCACACGTAGTCGCCTGGGATGGCACCTAGGCCACCTAAGTGGGAGTCAAGTGGTCTAACTGCTTGGTTGCAGCACAGCCTTAAAACCTTTCTCATGAAAAGTAATACATTCTATTTTTGCATTGTAAAAATAAAGAGGGTAAAGAAAAAGCTTTTGCTTTACCTTGAAGACAAGCTTTCCTCTTGCTCCTCTGTTGTGTATTATGTCCTTATGTGCCTGAGCCACCTCTGACAACTCATACTCCTGTGCAATCACTGGATTAAGCCAACCATCCTCAACACCTTTCAAAATGTTTGATGCTGCCTCTTTAAATTCTTCCTGTAGAAAAAAAAATATTTCTAATTAAACTGCTGCAAATTTCTAGGGGCAATCAATGATACTGATTGTTTTAACACAAACACCAACCTTTCAAACGCACTTTAATGTTTGCAGTGCGTAAAATTCATGACACAGTATTACTTTCATATTTTATAATGTCTTGGTAAAATATTAATGTTTCTTCACATTTGTAAAACAATATTGTCGCAACTGGTGGCAATGTGCACAAACAGATAGTGCAGGGTGGGATAAAGATAGTGCAGAGATAAAAGGCTTGCCAACACAGATAAAGTTAGACGTCTGGAACGTTCATGTTTCGTCTAGTGCCATCTTACAGAACATTCAATGTGTGATAAATACGACTCATCTATAAATTAATAATTCAATTTCTTGTTTGTTACAGAATATTTCAGAAATGTCTAGTAATATGAGTAGTGGTATATATAAGGAAGCCGCGACTAGCCATGGGACAGTCATAAATGGAGTCGTAAAGAGAGTGATAATCGGAACTGATTGGTGTGCTTGCAACTGTTTTGAAAGTGAATTCTTTGTGGGTGTGGCAGGCGAGCTGGAAGATTGTAATTGTGTGTGTGATGTAATTCTGCTACTGTAAGAGTTGACCAAAGTGTATTTCTACGGAAATAAAGAGCATTTGGAATTTCTGCAAACTAGACTTTTAATTCTACGAACTCACAAAGTCACAACTACACCTCCCCTGTGACCTGGCTTTTGGGAGTCCCCCAGATGCAAAACGCCAGCAACCGAGTATTTGGAGAGCCTCGTGGATCATCTCCAAGACATGCATGACATGAGAAGGTGAGTGACTGCATGAAGACCCGATATGACAGGCAAGCTAACAGCCAAGGGTTCCAGCAAGGTGATCTGGTCTGGTTGTACCGCCCTACCTGGACCAAGGGACGCTGCCCGAAACTTCAACAGCCGTGGCAAGGACCATACCAGGTGGTAAAGAGGATCAACGATGTGGTCTACCACATCCAGAAAGTGCCCCGAGGAAAGATGTTGGTGGTACACCTGGATCATCTGGCCCGCTACGATGGTGCTGTACGGGACGACCAACCTTGATGAGGGAGCAGTGTCGCAAATCCATTATTACGACTGGCGGCGTACGCATACAAAGGGTTTGGCGCGGAGCGATAACAGACAGATAGTGCAGTTTGGAGATAAAGATAGCGCAAAGATAAAAGGCTTGCTGACACAGATAGATGTCTGGAATGTTCGTGTTTTGTCTGGTGACATCTTACAGAACAATCGATTATCTTCTGGAACCATGAAGAAGTATATAAAAAGGAGCTGCGCTTGCCAGTGAGGGGGAGAGTTGGAAACAGAGTCGTAATGAGAGAGGCGTAATTGGAACTGGTGTGCGAACTCTTTTGTTTGTTATCAACAAACTTGAGCATTGTATTTGTGTATGTTACGTAATTCTGCTACTGTAAGGGTTGATCAAAGTGTATTTCTATGGAAATAAAGAACATTTTGAATTTCTGCAAATTGAACTTTTAATTCTACGAACCCACAGAGTCACAATATTTTGTTGGGTCAGTGATGCTGTTAACTGCGAGGATCATGTCAGCATCATCAGTGTGTCAGAACATTGTCCCGCAGGAATTTTAAGCCAGAAAATCTATCAACACAAGGCTGTCACAGTTAAGTAAATTTAAAAACATTGAACTGAGTGAATTCAAACCTGCAGCCTTGGAATCAGTAAGCCAACACTAACCAAGTCACCAAACAGACTTCCTTTTTGTAAGATTTATCATTTTTCCTTTTTAAAATAACTTACATTACCAATGAACCGAACTTTCTAAATATTCTATTCAGACAGTTTTCTATGAAAACATTTAGAAAAACCAAGCCATTCATTTCTGGAAACATATCTGGAGAACAACTGATTACACAGAAAATAAAGCTATTTACAGTGGAGTAACAAACACTACACAAATAAAAATATTTAATAAATATTCTCCACTTAACTTAAGAAGCCGATGACAATACTTCTATCATGTTTTTGCGAAATTAATTTCATGGACATTTGCCCACATATTCAGTCAACACAATTCGTTGTCAAGGATACTGATCCTTGATATTGATCCTTGACAACAAATTGCGTTGACTGAAGATGTGGGCAAATGTCCATGAAATTAATTTCGCAAAAACAAAGTAGAAGTTTTGTCATCGGTTTCTTAAGTTAAGTGGAGAATATTTACTAAATATTTTTATTTGTGTAACATCTGGAGAATTACATGTTTTTGGAGGAATTTAGTAACCGTGCCATCCGAAATAATTGAAAAACTTATTTGTTGCTTCCATTTTCAACCTTGAAGATTGAAAATGCAAGCAACAGCCCCTGAAACCAGTTCCCCAAAAATTCAAGATATGACGTAAAAACAGACTACAAATAGTACAAAATTGAATCGAGAATATATTGACACATTGCTTCACTCACACTGTTTATTCACAGGACATGTTTCAAGAGCTCTTGCTCCTATCCTCAGCTGATACTCGACTAGTGCAAGTTGTAGTGGTTTCTTCCTTCTCCGTATTGTCAATAGATGGCGTGATGTACTTGTCAAAGATGTCCGGTGGTGGAATTAAAAATATACGAACTACACTTAAAAATTTCGAAATGTATGAACCCGGCCATGTGGTCTAACTTAGAAAATAATATGCTGTCAATTCTTAATTTGATTATGCGTAAGAAAACAGCCATTTTAAAACAAAAATTCATGAATCTTCAAAAGAAGCAAGAACCGTATCCACATAAAAAGCAAGATTTATTAATCTCATGTCAAAAACCTAACAATGTAACGAATCTATCCACATGCAACTTCACGGAAAAAGAAATAGATTTTCTAAACAAAGGCCTAAAAACATGTGTAGATTACACAAAAAACATTGAAAACTATATCGCGGACATTGGAATAGTGATATATAATTTGCCCGATAACAAAAAATCTACGATCAGAACACAGTGCTTAGAAACTCTAGATCATATTCAAAATGCAAATTCAAAAAGATATTCATATAAAAAATTAATAAAAAATTTAAATGAAAAACCGGTAGTCTACACAAAAGCAGACAAGGGTAACAAAATAGTAATAATGGACGAAGAAGACTATCGCAAAAAAATGGACAACCTTTTAAACGGAAAAGAATTTGTTAAACTAGAAAACAATCCATTAAAGAAAGCATGCAAATCTGTGGAATTAGCAATTAAAAACAGTAAAATCATGACTAAAAGAGATAAATTGAACAATAAAATAGACAGTCCAAAAACACCATACATATATGGTTTACCCAAAATACATAAACCTGAAATTACCCTCAGACCAATAATTAATAACATTGATGCACCCACTTACCAACTATCAAAATGGCTGGTTCAAATCTTCAGATCCTTCACAAAATTTGAAAATTTAAGTATCAAAAACTCGTTTGAATTGTTAAATCTCCTGAAGGACACAAAGATCAACTCTACAGATGCTTTAGTTTCCTTTGACATCATTTCTTTATATCCAAGTATACCGACCAATGAGCTTATTCCACTTCTCAAAAAATGGCTGGAATCAATACAAATAACACCTGAAGAAATAGAAGAACTTTCACAACTTACAGAAATTTGTATCAATCAAAATTTTTTCAGCTTTAATGGACAGATCTATAAACAAAAAACGGGCCTAGCTATGGGCAACCCATTGTCTCCCTTCTTGGCAGATTTATTCATGAGTGCTTTTGAAACACATATCACAAAAGCTTTTCCAAATTATTTCAAAGTGTGGTATCGCTATGTTGACGACATTTTTGCAATAGTACCTAAAAAACTCATACAAGATGGTCTTAAACTTTTGAATATACAAAATCCAGCTATAAAATTTACATTGGAAACAGAAGAGGATGGTGTGCTCCCCTTTTTGGACATCAAGATCAAAAAAATGAACAACAAACTCACTTTTGGTATCTACAAGAAACCGACACACACAGATAATTACATTAAGAACAACAGTTTCAACCCAAAACAACACCAACATGCCATTTTCAACAGTTTAATCTTTCGAATGATCAACTTTCCACTAAACAGAGAAGATTATCAAGAAGAATACCTACACATAAAAAAAGTAGCTATATCCAACGGTTTCAACCCAAATTTAGTAGACAAAACTGTTAACAGACTCAACAAAGCTAAGAAAATAAAAGAAACCACCACCCTAGAACCTACAGGAGAAAAAGAGAAAAAACTTTTTAAAAAATTCACCTTCCACCCATCAGCCTATAACAAATTCCAAAAAATCTTCTCAAAACACAACATAACTCTTGCACCTCAAAATAGGTTTCATATCAGAAATTTGTTAAAAGGCCCTCCCAAAAATTCAATCACTACCAAAGAAAAACCAGGAATCTATGAGATCAAATGTGAAACTTGCCCTAAAATTTATATAGGAAAAACAAAAAGAAATATTAACATCAGAACTAAAGAACATATGAGAAACATTAAAAATGGTGAAACAGAAAAATCAGCAGTGGCTTTTCATTTTTTGAATACTAGACATGACATCAATTTGGAAACATCTCTAATAAAATACGTTAATCACCCCATAGACCTTTCCGTATGGGAAAAAATCTTCATTAACAAAAATCGTCATAGAGTCATGAATTTTGAAACTCCACCACCGGACATCTTTGACAAGTACATCACGCCATCTATTGACAATACAGAGAAGGAAGAAACCACTACAACTTGCACTAGTCGAGTATCAGCTGAGGATAGGAGCAAGAGCTCTTGAAACATGTCCTGTGAATAAACAGTGTGAGTGAAGCAATGTGTCAATATATTTTCGATTCAATTTTGTACTAATTTGTGCTTCACTGTCCCTACGCTTCTTTCAAGTTTATACTTTGAGACTACAAATAGTTTTATCAATATCTGGAGAAACCTGAACCACCCTCTCCAATATGTTGAGAAACTGACTCCCTCTGTGCAATGACATGTGCAAAATTGTTTGCCCTTTCTTCTTGAAGGGTTTCATATTCATGAACTGATGCTTTTAGCATCACACTGTAATTGCTAATAAGCAGTAGCTTCTTTTTACTTTCTCTATATTTAAGGTTCTATCTTGATTAAAATCTATAAACTCAATGCAATTTGTTATATTTCATTTGGTATTTTATTATTAAATATGGAACAAAATCTACAATCTTATTTTTTCAAACTAATAAACTGAATCTGCTCCAAACCCTTAAAGTTAAAATAAAATTAAAAAAAGTTGTTTATATTCCATATTATTTTGAAATTTTTCCTTCATATTTACCCTGTCTCTAGTAATAAGTATCAAAGAAATGTTGGTATATAAACTGGAGGAAGTCGTGGAACCCAATTTCTTGGAGGAAGCTAAATGCTTTAATTCTGGACTGTACTTTGTATCCATTGTTTTTAAATATAGTTTTACCTATCAATGTTAAAAATACTATAATATCTTGTTCACTAACACCACGTTAAAAGTTTATCATAATATTTAAGGTCTTGCATTTCATCAAGATTTTACAGCACACTGTTAGCTAACATCTTGTTCAATTCAAACATAACTGTGAACAACTGCTTTGGTGAAGGAGGTTCCTAATCTGCCAAGAATTTCAGTTCAGTTCATGTGCTCTGTGGTCTAATGAGCAAGTTTGGCAATTTTATGCCAACATAAAACACAACACCAATAAAGACAGGTATGAAGAGAGCATTTAGAATGATTTAAAACTGGCGGTGGATACATTGAAAATTAAGTGGACAAGAGTGGACTAATTGAAGATCAAGCAGATTCCAACAAAAATACTGTTCACTTCCTGAAGAAATTGCTTTGTAAACCTTTTGAACAAGTTCACAAACAGTGGCTTCAGAAACTTCAATATTAATACTGACCATTAAGGTCCGGTTGCATAAAAATCGCTAACTACAGTTCATTTATAATCGAAGATCAAAACTGAACTAAGTTTATGAACCCACGTGGGTTGTAAAATGCTGATCTAAGATCAGATGAACGCCGTTTAGTACTGATTTGAGATCACAAAAACAAATGCGGCAACATCGTCTAACATGTTGCAACTTTCGTGTTGTATCGAAAGGATTCGAGAATTATTGGAACCATTCGACTCTGTTTAATTCAAGTGCAGAGAGTAGCTAATCTAGACATAACAAAAACTAAATAAATCTTTCGCTTTATGGTTATTTGTTCAAGAAATAATGTTATTTTAAATAAACAGTAAAAGCATTTACTCCATATTGAAACAGTATTTATCAAAAGTTAATCATTTCGCTTACTTTATCTCCATTATATGCCCAATGTACAACTTTTTCATTTTCGTCTGTTTACAATACTGTGAGTTGGAAAATATAAACAAAAAATGGAAGATAAGTGAAGTTTTAAGTTACAAATTATTATACAGGGTGAGTCACCTAAAACTTGCACCGTAAATATTTCTGAAATGGTATGTGCTATTGATATGCGGTTTTCACGGAGTTGAACTATAGGCAGGGGCTCACATTTTCAAATGATACACAGATTTTTATAATTTTTAGAAAGTGTATTTATGTACAAAAGTTACATTTTTTTAAATGGAACAATGCGTATTGACATTAAGAAAATAAAAGTAGAATAAATTAGAATGTCAATGGTGTTTTTTGCACGATTCTAATGTAAGTAGTTTACGAGAAATCGTCATTTGTACAAAACGGGACAATGGCTAGGACAAACTAAAGAAAAACAAGTGAATGAAGAAAAATGAGGATTCTGACAAGTAAACAAAACTGTACCCTCAAAGCCTGTGTTCAAAATGAGCACCACCAGCTTCAATACAAGCTTCCAGTCTAGTATGTAAAGATTGCTGTACACGTTCTAGCATTTCAGTGGAAATTTCAGCGCAGGCAGCAGTAATACGCCGTTTCATATCTTCTGGTGTAGTTGGTATGTCCTTGTAGACAGTGTCTTTCAGCTTCCCCCACAGAAAAAAATCTAAAGGAGTCAAATCTGGTGAACGGGCCGGCCAAGGTACAGGTCCCCTTCGTCCAATCCACCGATTTTGAAACTATCCTTGAAGATAAGCTGTAGTAATTCGTGCACTATGGGCCGGACAGCCATCATGTTGATACCACAGATTCCTCCTAGTCTGAAGGGGAAAGTCTTCTAACATCTGTGGAAGATCGTCTGTTAGGAGGTTGAGATACTTCTGTGAATTCAGTGTTCCTTCTATGAAAAAAGGGCCAATGATGTGATGGTTCACTATTCCACACCACACGTTCACACTCCATGGATGCTGACGTTCTACCTGACGTAGCCAACGAGGATTGTCAACAGACCAATAGTGCATATTTTTTAGATTTACTTGGCCATGATTAGTAAATGTTGCTTCATCAGTGAACAAGATACATGACAAATTTGGAGTATCATGTCTCCATGCCCATGTACAAAAGTTCACACGATTCTCAAAATCATTGCCATGCAGCACTTGATGGAGAGAGATGTGATACAGATGGAACTTATGACGATGGAGGATGCGGATTACACTTCTTTGACTGATGCCGCTTCCTCGTGCGATTGCAGAACTAATGTGGGGATCTACTGCAACAGCAGCTAGAACATTAATTTCTCCTTGCTCTCCAGTTGCTCGTTTGTTTCTGGTGCGTTTTCTAGACGTTATACTACCACTTTCACGTAATTGGTTGAAGAGGTTCACAAATAATTGACGAGATGGTTGACGTCTATTCAGATATGTTTACAAGTACACTGTACAAGAAAGAACTGCATTCTTTCTACATTCACCATAAACTATGAGCATATCTGCTTTTTCTGCATTGGTAAATACCATCTTCCAAGCACGTCCTACTGCTTCAACTATCACAAAATAACTGCCAGTGTAGGCAAAACACATTGTAAACAAACATAACAACATCCTAGCCTAGCAACTAAGCAATTGAATGGAACAAACAACTGCCGGTGCGTTCAATTTTCAAATGACGATTTCTCGTAAACTACTTACATTAGAATCGTGCAAAAACACCATTGACATTCTAATTTATTCTACTTTTATTTTCTTAATGTCAATACGCATTGTTCCATTTAAAAAAATGTAACTTTTGTACATAAATACACTTTCTAAAAATTATAAAAATCTGTGTATCATTTGAAAATGCGAGCCCCTGCCTATAGTTCAATTCCGTGAAAACCGCATATCAATAGCACATACCATTTCAGAAATATTTACGGTGCAAGTTTTAGGTGACTCACCCTGTATATGTATATAAAAAATGGAAGTTCACGCAATAGAGAGGATGCATTCCGCTAACTTTAAATCTCGCATAACCCTTCTTATTTCACCCTTTTCCATAGGCATCCTGATGAAATGAGATCTTAAAGCTGCGATCTCCCTTGTAATTTTGTGTATTGTTCTAAATGCAGTCCCTTTATTTATATTAAATATATCCCCAATCACCATTTGGAAGTTTTCAGTTGCATAGAACCGTAATATGAGCAGGATCATAAATATTGGACTGAGTGCATAAATCCTCAGGGTTTGTGTTCTTAACTGTGCATGTAGCCTATGCTGCAGTTCTTCAACTACATGCTTTGATAGTGGATATCTCATTTTGAATGTTCTGTCATTTAGTTCTGAGATGGGCTTTCCTCTATGTTGGAAAACACGAGGAGGCCTTTCAAATTGAAAATTCTAATCATCAGAGATATCAGAGTAATCTGAAAAAAATAAAAATGTATAGGTTATGAACACAAACAATGCGTCTTTAACATACATTTGTGAAATAAAGAGGCCAATTATTTATACAAGTAACCACAAAGAATGCTTTATTTACTGTTTCTTTAAAGCTGCACTACTTATTTATTCTCAGGAACTATTGTGTAAATTCTGCAGTTCTGCTGATGTAAATTCAATCAAGTTAACTGGAGAAAATTCACCAGTTAGATTTGATCTTAGATCAAGAGGTCACGAACTTAGATCAATGTTTATACAACCAAAATTCTGCTTGACTGGAGATTATTTTCATACGCTTGAACTTCAATTATCTTTTATGCAACCAGGCCTAAATGAATTGTCAGTGGCATAACCTTTTCAAGATAATTATGACACACAGGTTTTTTTAGGTTAGTTATGGCATTAAAAACTTCATATACAAAACCAGCTTAGTTTAAAGCAACCATGTTCAATCCTTAACTGATGGTATGGTATGTTAACTAATCGTTCATATGTGGACATGAGGCCAGCAATTGGATTGGCATGCTCAGGCCCACTTTGGGCTGTTATGCCATGGGTTTTATTTTTTATAATAGTTAAGTTATATATACTAAACCAATAAATAAAAGCCACCTATCAAGCCACAAAATACAACACAAAACAATAGATCCACTCAATATATTCATTCATTATGATATGCACACCTGAGATGTTATTGAGTACTGAGGCCTGTGAAATGGACATATTGCGCTGCAACAGGCATAAAGGTGTGAAAATAGTGTTTTAAGCACTAGCAAGCTTTTGTTGCGCCAGCTCTACATATTATCACACAAGTAAGTGGTTCCAACATTACAGGACACTAGCTCATTTTGGGTATGTCATATACAGCTTCATGTACTTATAGAATACCTTGAAGTGTGCCCATTGTCAGCCCAGAGCACTCACAAGGCCTCAATGCACTTGATTTTACTGTGAATCTGCATGAAATCTGTGGTTTATGAGACCCCTATTCCTCTGAAGGTTTTGCATCACAAATAATCAGTGCAGTAGCTGAAATTACGAAATGTGTGGAATCTTTGAAAGGGTATCTGAAAGAATTGCATACCAATGCACTAGATGTCAATAGATGTGTGTTTCAGCAATTACAGTAGAAAGTAAAATAGGGTAGTGTAGGTTAGTGTATGGTAAAGTTCAAATGTAGTGGTGATGTTCAACTACTAAAGAGCTACATACATATCCATACTCTTAACCTAACACCTGGTGAGCACTTTCCCTAACATATGTTGGAAAGAAGAAGGTTATCAAATGAATTTGAAAGTTGTCTATGTAATTTAGAAACAACATATATTGCAATTCTGAACAAAGTATCTCTATTGTTGAAAATTTGGATGCTAAAAATGGTATTATTTTACTGTATATTTGCCATAGTAAAATAAATACTTACCTTGTCTGCATTAAAAAGACTAACACCAATAATGGAACCTTCAGTTAACATCAGCGACCGGGGGTTTACTTCAACAGTACCTCGACATCCAACCACCTTAACAAAAGTGGAAACAATAATTAAAATGTACATTTACAAAACATAGAGATCTGGTTTATTTAATTTGAAAGAACTGATTATGAAAATTAGTAGACAATTTTCTTTTAATAACACTGAAAAAATTATATACATCAGTTCTATAGAAACAACACTCTGCAATAAAATCAGTTTAGAGGGATTGCAAATTGATAATTTTTGCTGCAAAATATCGTTTAGCAAAAGCTCCAGAATGCAATGCAATGCAGTGCCTTTGTTTTTAAATCACTTTAAACCCAATAACCTGTAATGCATTATGGAAAATGAGAAAAATTGAAAATAAACCAACTATATATATATATATATATATATATATATATATATAAAAGTGATAACAGATAAACTGCTTAATCAACATGTCAAATTTATTCATTTTTTTCCACTGGTATAAACATCACAGTAAAACCTCAAAAGTCTCAATTATCTGACTGAGATCAGACCTAAATCAGATAGAGTAAAATCATGAAAAATGGCCATTACTTTAAAGAAAGAAAAAAAATCCTAAAAAAATCCAAAAAAGCTAAATTTGTATATACTGCAATATTAATTTAACAATTAAAAACAAAGTCTACTTTCTGAAAAGAACATACACAAATTGTCATTTGATTTTAAAACAAAGAAACAAATTTTTGCAATTCCTTTCATGGAAGTGTTGACAACAGTGTTATAATAAATTAAATTTAAAGGGAGTCGATTAATGACACTAAACAACACTTACTTTTAAATTTCCCGAAACATGTTTCAGAAGCTATTTTCCTCAATTATCAACCGGACATCAACTGGTTCTCAGTGGTGTAGCTTGCAATATTTTGTCATTGGTGGCCATTTGAGGAACTTGCTTCTTTCTAGGGGATGTCAAAATTGAATACTTTGAATACTGTTCACACGGGAACAAATCTTCATTTCAAAACATAGAAACAAAGTATTCAATTTCGACATAACCCAGAAAGATTTGTTCAGCAAGTTCCTTGAAACATGTTCCGGGAAATTTAAAAGTAAGTGTTGTTTAGTGTCATAAATTGACTCCCTTTAAATTAAACTTTTGCAAGTATATCTGTGATAACTATCAAAGAAAACAAAATAATTCTGGTCATAAACATTTGATTTTCCTCAAAGTGATTCGGAGAGCTAGAATTCAGATAATTGTAATTCTACTGTACTTTTATATGAGGCCAAGTTGAAATTTTCATAAAATGTTGAATTTGTGCCTTTGTGTGTAGTTTTAAAATATGATTCTTTAATAACATTGCTAGAGCTACAGTAGATTAATACAAGTCAGTTTTTTAAAACGTGGACATCTATGTGATAGTTTGGAAATTCCTTGCTCTTTGTATGATCATGAGAAAAACCAAATACTTGAAAATAGTAAATGAACTTCAAAATTCAAATTAATTTTATTCCAATATAAATATGATTACAGTCACAGCATTCAAAAGAAATTTAGAAATAAGAGCAAAGGAGCACTTTAGGAACATAAAATACAAACAATTAGAAAAATCAGCAGTTGCCCCGCATTTTTGGAAAAGAAACCACACCATAAATTGAGAACCAAAACTACTTATACACACAACAGGAAAACAAGAACTATCCACATGGGAACAAATTTTCATTTCAAAAAATAGAAACAAAGTATTCAATTTCGACATCCTCCAAAAAGATTTGTACAGCAAATTCCTCAAACTGCCATCAGAGGAGACCTCCAATAAAATATCGCCAGCTACACCACTGAGAAGCAGTCAATGTCCATTGAGAATGGAGGAAAGTAGCCTCCCAAACATGTTCTGGGAAATTTAAAAGTGTTGTTTAGTTAATATAATTTTGAGTTGAACTAGTACTCAATGCTCCACTTATTGCTAGTATTTACCTAGAATGCATTTCATTAGGATCTTCCTATCATCAGCTGTTGTTGACCAATAGATGAGTGACTTTACAATTTATGTCATTCATTACTAAATATTCACGCCTATTTATTGCTGATTGTTTACTGAATATTACCACTAGAGATGCAATCATATTTTAAATTGTATAAAACAAAGAATTTATGAGTTATTTTGTAGTATCCAATGTACGGAAAGCACAATGAAGAATAGATTCATTGATAATCTCTGATCTGTTACAGCACTGCACATTATTATGGGTGCAGTTGGGCAGTAATGGTAAGTTAGCAATAAGTTTTACATTAAATTTAAAGGGAGTCGATTAATGACACTAAACAACACTTACTTTTAAATTTTTCTGGAACATGTTTCAGAGACTTTGCCTCCATCCTCAACCGGCCTTTGACTCCTTCTCATTGGTGTAGTTGACAATATTTTGTCATAGGTCTCCTCTGGTGGCAGTTCAAGGAACTTGCTGAACAAATATTTCTGGGGGATGTCAAAATTGAATACTTTGTTCCTATTTTTTGAAATGAAGATTTGTTCCCATGTGGATAGTTCTTGTTTTCCTGATGTATGTTTTAGTAGTTTTGGTTCTGGATTTATGTTGTGGTTTTTTTCCCCAAAAATGCGTGCTAACTGCTGATTTTTCAATTGTTTATATTTTATGTTTCTAAAGTGTTCCTTTGCTCTTGTTTCTAAATTTCTTTTGGTTTTTCCAATATAAATTTGACTACTGTCACTGCATTCAATTTGATATATACCACAAAAAACCACAACATAAATCCAGAACTAAAACTACTAAAACATACATCAGGAAAACAAGAATTATCCACATGGGAACAAATCTTCATTTCAAAAAATAGGAACAAAGTATTCAATTTCGACATCCCCCAGAAAGATTTGTTCAGCAAGTTCCTTGAACCGTCACCAGAGGAGACCTATGACAAAATATCGTCAACTACACCAATGAGAAGCAGTCAATGGCCGGTTGAGGATGGAGGCAAAGTCTCTGAAACATGTTCTGGAAAAATTTAAAAGTAAGTGTTGTTTAGTATCATTAATTTACTCCCTTTAAATTTAATTTATTATAACAACACTGTTTTCAACACTTCCAAGAAAGGAATTGTAAGTTTTACATTACTATCATAAAAATTATAATTTAATATATCCATAATAAACATTTGTAATACTTTGAAAAAGGGTCATTCTGGGTGGGGGTGGGGGATGAAAGGTAAGACAGGTAATCACTACTGTATATTCAAAGCTTTTCTTTTTGAGTTATGTCCTTCAAACTCAAGTCATATTGGATGATGAATGAAATGGGTGAAATGATGCTCAAATGAGCCTAGGGTCCATAGAACTTGGAGTTACCCAACATTCATCTTTCAGGATATGGAAAAACCACAGAAAAACCCTCATCCAGGTAATTCACCCTGACAGAGATTTGAACTCAGGACCTCTTGAATGTGAGGCAGACATGCTACCATCTATGTTACCAAGGGGGGCATTCAAAGCTTCCATTCATTCCTGTAAATTTTATGAGCAAATCAAACTTGGCAAGTATGATGAAGGGTAGATTAACTGTCAAACTGGTGATGATGCAAGAAAATGGATCAAAGATATTCCTGGACTTTAATTAAGGGTAATATGCTTTGGTGGTGCACACAACATTTGATACATTTATGCACAATTTAAAAGACCTCAATACTTACAGCCACACGACCATTTTGGTTTAGAACACTAAGGTCTGCTCCGAGATTAACATTTGCAAGGTTTTCTACAACAATGTCGAAGCCATGTCCACCGATTGCTGCCACTGCATTGTTAAGATAGCCTTTCTCCTTGTGACAGAAGACGTAATCTGCTCCAATGTCCTGCACCAGATCCATGCCTTCTACAGAACCAGCAGTCCCAACTACTGTCAGCCCTAGAAGATTTCACCAAAATCATATTAGATTTAAACAGATTTCATCGTTCAACTTAAGTAATACAAATTCTACTACAGTAAAATTGTAAATTTTTAAAAAAAAAAGTTTATATTTCTTTTGGTATTCAAATGATTTTATCTTACTTTTTTCACACTTAATGGGAAACAAAATGTGTTACCATCATAAAACTTTCAATAGCACTTCCTGACATAAAAAGTTGGAAGCCTGATGCACTCATGCTTTTCATCTTTCTGCATTTTTGGTTAAACTGCTGTATCCAGCGTCTTCCTCCAAAAATTGTATGAAATGGGGGCAAATGCAATGAAGATACCCAAATTAGAGGTCCAGGAGAAGATATAACGCTTAAAACACCTGGAACCTACTATCTCACCTTATCAAGATGCTATCTTGTATATCAAAATCATCCCAGAATGTCAACAAAGGACTCCCTCTTGTTAATACTGTGCATGCACAGAAGAAGCTGCCAACCAAGCGGTATAATGTAATCTGCAAGAACAGGTTATTTGAATCCTGTTCATATATGCACACTAATCTAGGCATAATAACCTATCTTTCTGCTACATGTTAATACCATGAAACCCTATCATCTTGTTCATATACATGCACTAATCTAAGCATTGCAGGGAACTATCACTGTACTCACACAGCTACACATGTGAAAATTTGATTGTATAATGCCTGCTGTATATAAACCATGTGTATCAAAAATCTGCTGCAGAGTAGAACCGCAACACCCAAAACTGAAGCCTGGAAAGTGACACATATGATCACTTGCAAATAGCTGCTGGACATCTCGTCAGCTCTGTTCCATGCATGAGGGACGGCATGTGTAGGCTGCTCCCAATCAGAGGTAAATAACCACTCCCATACAATGCTGTGTTATTATGGATATGTGTTCCTATGTATTCTGGACTCATTTTCGGGTACTTCCAGCTATACTACGCAACCAATTTTTGGCACACAGGCCCCACACAGAGTAGAGATGATGCATTCAAACTCTCAAGGGAATACAGGTATGAGCATACAGAAAGTCCCCTTGTCAGTCTAAATTTTAAAATCACAGGAAGCCTTTATTTTATTACACATTTTTCACTCAAATGTTAGCAGCTTTTCACTTCTGAAGTGCATCAATGAGCGGCACAGATTTTCCACTTCTGGCAGAAATGAATTAACCAGAAATGAAATGAAATGAATTAACCACAGGAGCTGGATAAAAATGTTTGTCAGTATTTATTACATAAATGAAAAATCACTAGACCTTGGTGTTGCACCAGAAAAACCTGTTATAAGTACTGTCCACCCAACACAAGAAGGTAAGGCAGAGGAATGTGTAATGTAATCACTTTTGCTGCTCGCATGACTATGTTCACCTTTGCATATGATAGGGATGCTGGGTTCATGTAAAATACAGTGTCACATAACTCACCCTATCACTGCAGTTACTGAAAAAAGCATTAGATCTGGCAGCATGGGTGACATATGCACTCATACACTCATTCCATAATAAACAGATCCACTACCACAGAAGATGAACAGTTCAAACCCCTCTCCCTTTTCATGCCCCACTTACCTTCTTGTGGTAGGCAGACAGTACTGCATGCTTTACCATGCCATCTACTTAATATTTTGATACAAGAGGCATTATAGAACAAACTGGAATGAGTGTTTGAGCCTGGTCCACAACTGGGGAACCACCACTTTTTCAAACCTTGATCTATGTTTCCACCACAATACTTTCAAACACAAAACAGCCAAACCAACATAAACCTTGAAGCCTCTATGCAATAGAAGTGGCCTGTAAGTGTCAATCCCCCAAGGGCCTACTGCAGTAGGTACAGGAATTGGCAATCCCGGAATCCCGAGCCAACCTGACACCCTCGATGTGGGTTCCTCTTAGTGGAGAGGGGTCAGACAAAACACCCACCCACGTGTAGGCCGTGCGTGGAGACCCGTGTCGGTGGAAAGGTTTGTCCTGGTGGTTGAGGTATGCGCATCTGAGCTCGTTCCAGTGTTTTTCTGAATTCGGGGAGGGTGCACATTTTCAATACACCACTTTGGTTTCTGCTTCGCCTAAACGGAAGGTTAGGGACTAACCTGCCCCTAATCATCCCTGTCATCCCAGTGGAATGACCCCTTGTTGGGCTCCGTGGTGGGTGGGGAGCACTGGGGGATGAAACACATTTTATTTTTTTATGGCACACCTTAATAAAAAACGAGGAAAAGAAGTAGTTGAGTCTTGTGGCCCTTGCTATTTGATTATTACAAATGAGGAAGGTCGAACATTTACAACAGTGAACCCGTTTGTTATCCAGAAAGGTTTAGATAATATTGCTGGTCCTGTAAAATCGTGTATTCGAACTCGCAATGGCACGCCCCTGGTCGAAGCTGTTTCATCGACACAGGCTACAAAAATTTTGAAGGTCAATATGCTTGTGAATTATCTGGTGCGCGTAGAATTACATAGGACTCTGAACTCCTCACGTGGTGTTGTAAACACCAGCGCACTGGACAGTATTTCCAATGAGGAGATTCAGAAAAACTTGGCGGAGTAGGGTGTAACCAATGTATATCCAGTCCACCTCAAAGATCAAGGTGAACTGGTGCCCACCTGTACCCTGTTTCTTGCCTTTGATCAGGTAGATCTCCCGCAAAGGATTAAGGCAGGGTACGAAGCTATCGAAGTGAGGCAATATATCCCCAATCCATTGAGGTGTTACAAATGCCAGCGCTTTGGCCACACGCATGCTTCTTGTACTGTCATTGCTACCTGCATTGACTGTGGAGAAGCCAAACATGATGATGCATGCAGCTCACCTCCAACGTGCATCAACTGCAGAGGTAATTATTCATCAAACTCCAGAGAATGTCCCTGTTTTATTGAGGAAAAGGCGATCCAAGAGATCCGGGTTAGAGAGAAAGTGTCCATCTTGGAAGCTTTTGCATATTCGTCAGCCTTCTGTCCCTTGGACCGTTACTTATAGTGCAGTTGCAGCTAAGCCGGTACCTAGATGCAAAATCGCAACACAAACTGGCGACTTAAAAGGGGCATTAATTGCGGAAAGAACCATCACACCCAGATCACAGCCACAGCAACAGACATCAGCTCGCACAACAGTGAGCATGTCCACCAAGTCCAGTACTAAGAAGAACGTTTCAGACAACTCACTGCCGAAAGCATCTACCTCCAAAACATGTGAACCAGTAATAGATACCGCATCACCCAGAAAGTTCAAGACCACATACAAAAGAACCGACTTCCTTAAGGACAACAATAAGATCAGTAAGAAGCCAACTAGTCAGCGAAAAAGTCCGCAATCATCTTCTCATAGGTCTTCCGAGGACTCACCTGGAGAGGACACAAAGCAACAATCATCATTGTCGATCACAGATTCCGATGATTTCGAGCCCCTAGAAGAGAAATTTTATGCTGGAAAGCGGTTCTGCTCCATAGAGATGGAGCAAAAAGATGCTGCCCTCACTACCAGAATGGCAATGAAAAAGAGGCAGGATGAACCTGCTGAAAAGGGTGTTGGCCCATTGCCCAAGAAAAGGAATAAATTGATTCGCCAACCGCAGGGCAGGTAGTTCTTAAAATTGTTCTACAATTCTA
This sequence comes from Mantis religiosa, assembly GCA_030765055.1. NCBI lineage: Eukaryota > Metazoa > Arthropoda > Insecta > Mantodea > Mantidae > Mantis > Mantis religiosa. Next base: position 96,344,343 of record CM060959.1, read on the forward strand.
GAATCATGCTTATGCCTTTGGCATTTTACTAATAGTTATTTATAGTTTTTCATTGCTCTTTTTTATAATTGCGCCTGTTTATTTGATTTGTCATTTTCTTTTAATCTTTTAATTTTTTGTCATTTATAGTTCACTTTATTATGGATAATGCCAAGATTTAGCCTTTTAGGAAAAAAAAATGCAGTTAGCTAAAACTTCAACAAAGAAAACCGTTTTTATGCCTTTAGGTGTTTTTAACTTTATTTTCTGAGTTAAATTATAGGTTTTCGTAAACGGGAAAAGTGTCTATATACCCTTCAGCTTTTTAATTGTTATATAGAGTATATAGAGTTTCTATTATGCTTGTGTCTTGTGCACATTTATTTAATGTGCAATTCTACTGTTTTGTTTGCTATTTACAGCTACAATATTTGAAGGGCGATGAATTTAAAATTCTTTTAAAATTTTAGATTTGATTGTTTATGCCTTTGGCATTTTACTAGTTCATTATAGTTTTCATAGCTCGTTTCCTAATTGGGCATGTTTATCTGATAAGCCATTCTACTTTGATTTATCGTTTCGTTTATTTCTGGACATTGCCATGCTTTAGTTTTTAAATGGGTGCTGATGACCCCAGTAGTTGAACGCCCTTATATACACCATCACCTGTAAGTGTCAAGGAGCTGCCAGAGACTCTGCTGTTTCAATAACAAAACATAAGGCCTGTGCCACAAGAAAGCATTTGTGCCTAGCATGGAAACTAAATGTATCACATTAAATAGGTAACAATGTTACATTTTCAAAAAAATTAGTTAAACAAAAGGGAAATGCTTTTGTACTTGTATCCAGTATTAAAACAAATGAAAGAAAAGGATGTAATTATCTTAAGTGTATTGTTATGAGCAGTGCTGCAATTGGAAAAAATGCTCAGACGGTATTCACCGAACTGGAAAAAAGTTTAGATGGTACTCTTCACTGACTCTTCATTGTTATACCAAGAAGCTTTATGGTTAATATAAAAGCTGTCGTCATTCCAGTTAAGTGCTAAGAACAATCAATAAACTTTTTTTTTACCTTTAATTCTAAGCATCGATTCACGAGTTTAGACGGTGTGCTTACGTGTTCAAATTTTAGGTGGTACGGCGTACCAGCCCAACTACAACATTGGTTAAGAGTCAATATCACTTGCAGAGTCTGAAAGGCATCCATTTATCTCATTTATGGAAATTTCTTTTATGAAAAATAATGGCATTCGGATAACAAACATAGCCATCTTCCCATTGTGTGTGCACAATGGGAACTGCCAACCTAAATTTGAAGCAAAATCTACTCAATTAGAAATGTTTGGATTTGGTGTTTTTCATCTTGTTCGCTTCCTAGTGATGCAATGAATGTTGAAGGTGTATTACAGTAGAAAAAAGTGGTTTGTAGTTTACACCAAAATTTGCGATATACAATTTCCATATTTCCAACATGCCATTGGTTATGTAATTTTAGTTACATAGATCCTATGGCTATGCTTTGCTTCACTACTCTCTTTGAATCCCTTGCCTATGCTTTGAGGCTTAGGACCCTCAATCCTTCAGCTAAGCTATGTGGCTTACGCCCCACTGCCTTTCTTCCATATTGCATGGCAGTATTTGTTAGTCAATGTTGGCAGCTCTGAATTTTCCAAAAGAGGCAGAGGGAGCAAGTGGTAAACAGCAAAATTCAGAAATCACTGAAATCATATTGGGCCATATTGGATACAAGTATATAAGTATGTTGAAATTAAATACATATAATTTTTATTGGGTTCCTTAGAATGTATACTTACCATGAGCTTTGGCTATCTGTACTGCAGCAGTACCAACAGCACCACTTGCTCCATGGATCAATGCAATTTCTCCAGGTCTCATGTGACATCTGTTAGATTTTAAATAAGAAAAAATAAATCTCTGGCTCCTTTTAACTTATGTGCATAATTAACAGATTCTGTTATGTCTATATATGAACACTAGAGTATATGCTTTCATGCAGCCATTCTAATTCCTGAATCTGAGCAGTAGAATTCTACATCACCAAGAATTAAAGACTATGTATACTCTTCACTTTACACATTATTTAATGCATGTAACACCAACCCAATAATCTTATAATGCACTGTATACAAATGTTTCACTCACTTGGTAACAAGTGCTCTGTACGCCGTAGAGTATGATATAAACAAAGCAGCTCCTTGACTGAAGGTTAGCTTTTCCGCCAATGGATACACATGTTCTTCATTGACAGCAATGTATTCTGCATATCCTCCTCCTTCTCCATGCAAAGTGCACGCAAACACACGATCACCTTTCTGTAGAAAAATAACATTGTCAGATCTAAATCCTGTCTATTATTTAGAGTAAAGCTTACTGCTACACACCAACGATTGGGATAACATACTTTGTAATGATTTACGCCGTTTCCCGTTTCTTCAACCACACCGGCTACTTCATAACCAAGAATGGCAGGCAATTTTGGTAACACGGCATATGTTCCTTCTCGACGATAAGTGTCAACGGGATTTATTCCAGCTGCATGAACTCGCACCAATACTTGTGATTCTTCAGGCTTAGGAATTGGTACTTCCTCCAATTTAAAATTCTCTGGACCTCCAAATTTATGAATCCGAACCGCTTTCATGACTCTGTTTATTAAATGCGACACTGACCTAGAAGGTAAACGATAAGGAAAGACACACATCATAATTCTAAAATAGAAAATTTCATTAATCATAAATCATTTATTTTCCGCAGCTTTTAAGGTCGGGATACAATTTATTGTATGAAGAAACACTGAATTAAGGCTAAGATAACATAATCTTGAAAACAAATGTGATCTAAAATGAAATCTTCAAAACATTGACTAGTTCTCACACGTAACAAAAGAGTCTAACCACTCGCCGCTTTTATTGCTTTTATACGTCAGTGAAATTAATTTTTATTTACCTTTTCGTATCAACTCATTCCCTTTACATAATAGGCTATGACACTTTCGTTTTCCGGTATAATCAGTAACACCAACATACACATCTGAAATTCCAAAAATGGAAGATATAAACATTGGTTTATAAATTGCTATTAATTTGAAACATTCATATAAGTTATTATGTAGTTATTTCATTGTCCTACACTTGATTAATCTTCCCAAATCGGTGAAAAAGTAATGTGTTGCACGTTTCCAAATTTGACGCACATATGTTTACACATCTGTAAGTACACTGCTGTAGTTCCTTGGTTCTCATGAATTGCGGTAAATTTTGAAAGAGAATACTACCATGCAAATCACAGTGTTGGTTGAAGCGTATTACGTTCTTTAAAATCTTTGCAATTGGAAAAGATGACTATTTTTAACGACTCAGATCTTCTTTTCAGAATATCCTATTTAATTATTTACAACCACAAACTGCTACTACGTAGTCAATTAATTCAAAGTGTCTTTGATAGAAATTTCTTGTTGATTTAAAGAAGATAATTCATTTCATTCAGTGTTTCTAAGATTTTTGGTAGAAATAATACAGAAAAACAGTTTCTGAAATACTTAAACAAAAATAATGTGAGCCCTGAACAGTATTTAACTTTCAAGGAACAAAACTGCCAGTTTTTACAAAAGAACATAAGGATGGCCCATGAAAGTATTCCAAAACAATTACCTGAAAGTGCATTTCTGATACAATTGTATCTTTTGTATATTTTTTTTGGTTTAAATACCATTGTAATTAGTTTACCATTATTAAATGAATATATTACTCTATATAGCTTCCATTCAAAAGTGGAATATTTTCTCATGCTTAATCCCAAAAAATAAAACAAGATAAGATTAGAATGTCAGTGTTAATTTTTATAACCTATTCAGTTAGTAATATATCCTCATATAAACATTTTAATTAACAGTTTTAGTTTTATTTAACTGCTATATTAGGCTGATGTATCCGTATTTCAGGCAAAATTTCAACATAACTAAGTTCTCTCATCAGAAGTCCTCCTTTTAGGATTTTTAATTTAAATATTTTATTACAGGTAATGCTTCAGTTACAATGAAATAGTAAATTTTATTTGCAATTCTATTTTGCATAATAAGCATAGGGAAAAAGAGCCACTAAGTGCAAAAAGAACAAATTTAATAGGCAGGGCCTATTAAAACAGAAAACCCAACATTTTCTCTTATCTTTTGTTGTTTTGTTTTACTTTTTGTAGGTTTCCTTAACATTACATTAGTTTTTAATATCTTTTACTATTATATGCCTTTCAAATTCACAAGTTTGTGGACTCTGGTTAAGAAAACAGAATGCTGATGAATCAAACAGTTAATGTATCCGACATTTCAGTATCATTATCTTGTTCTATTTAGGGGAGATGGAAACAAGTTTGTGGTTCATAATATCTTCGCAATATTTCAGAGAACCATTTTCAAATTTATAAATTCAGAATGTGGATCAAAAGATGAGTGTTCTCTAATATCTTGCCGACTGTACTATTTATATCTATATTTATCGTTTTTTGATGCACAGGACAGTAAATTCTCCTTTCTGCAGGTGTATAGACAGAGCTTGGTGTATTAGGAAATTTCTGGGATTTACTAAAAAGGTTTATAAAAACCATTGCAACCATTCTTTACTTACAAACATAGGTTGTAAGTAGATCTTAGTGCACTCTGAACTAATATTTTGTTGTGCACTTGCATTTGTTGAGGTCACTCTAGAACTTGTTCAGAATTTATGCACTTGGACTTTGGAACACTAAAAATTTTCATGGTCTCCTTGATTCCCCCTTTGACATAAAGATGGCAGAAGGTGACCAACGTAACTTACCGTGAAATACATAAATATATCCTGCTGAATTCAGGGAATATATCTCATATGCCATGCTCTCTTCTGGTCATCATCATTTATTCACCTCTTGCATAAATATTACAAAGCTTCATCATGCCACCAATTATTTACAATATTTGGATTTCAATATGAAAATTGAATATGCAATGAATACTGGTGTAATGTGATACAATAGTAATTCCTAATTAATAAAACATTGTAGAAATTAATTATTCTTTCACACTGACCGTGTGTACGCTAAATTGTGGAAACGTAGAGTCAATGCCATAGCCGGGATTTGAACCATGGATCTTCTGGTTTCCGTCCAGGCACTTTACCATTGAGCTACTATGGCCAACGTGCCGATATGACACTAAATATTCCAACTGACTCGTAATTTCCCGGTAAACCACTTAGGAGTTCTCATAAACACATGAGACAACTACCTTAATGGTGACTTACAACATGTAAATACTTTAAGGCCCGGGCTTTATAGTTAACCACTATTAGGTCAATTAATAGAAATTAATTATTCTTTCACACTGGCCGATGTGTAGGCTAAATTGTGGAAACGTAGAGTCAGACTGAAAAATTCAATGCCATAGCCGGGATTTGAACCACGGATCTTCTGGTTTCCGTCCAGGCGCTTTACCAGTGTGAAAGAATAATTAATTTCTATTAATTGACCTAATAGTGGTTAACTATAAAGCCCGGGCCTTAAAGCATTTACATGTTGTAAGTCACCATTAAGGTAGTTGTCTCATGTGTTTATGAGAACTCCTAAGTGGTTTACCGGGAAAATACGAGTCAGTTGGAGTATTTAGTGTCATATCGGCACGTTGGCCATAGTAGCTCAATGGTAAAGTGCCTGGATGGAAACCAGAAGATCCGTGGTTCAAATCCCGGCTATGGCATTGAATTTTTCAGTCTGACTCTACGTTTCTATGATAAAACATCATTTTATATTATTAGTTTGCAAAATCTGCATTCTTCTATTGAATAAAATAGACTTTTTATTTAATAATGTTTAATTTCTCTTAATTTTCTTTTATCTTTCATTTCTTAATTCTGGAAGGCAATTGATTATACACATTTTAGCACACGTTCCAATGGATTCTGAATAACCTGATCATATACAGTGGGCTAAGCAATTTGCACATGTCTAAAATGTTCTGTTCCTAAGTCCTGACCAAGAACTGACTTCACTAGTTCAGCGCGGTTCTGACTTGGTCTCCAAATATGTTGGAACAGCATATCGGAAATTTATGTTCAATTGTTCATGTTGATAATGTATGTTTAATTATTATTAGATTTAATGAAATTGTTCTTATCTGGTATTAGTTATTTTATTGTAAGTAATGTGTTGCAAAACTGAGTAGTAACCCATGGCGTAACAGCCTGCAAGCGGACCAGAGCCTGCCAACCCAACTGCTAGTCTCATGCCCACATATGTAGGACAGAGGTGTGCGATCACCCCACCAATACAGGGAGGAGATGTGTTCAGCGTCGTGTTACTCCCAGCCAGAAAATTGTCTTTCTAGACCAGGGTTTGCTACCTAGCAGAGCTCCTCAATTTCCTTATGATACTGAGTGGGCACCAGTCCTCTACTCTGGACTTAAAATCTGCACCCATCAGCGGTGGAATTAATCCCAGGTGAATTCCTTGGTAGGGAACCAAAAAACAACACTCTAATCCCACTATGCCATGGTGTATGACAAAACTGTGTAGTAGCAGTATTAATAATAATTATAATTTTTATTCCCTCCCTTACATCACCAATATCGGTGTTAAGGACAACAGATTGCTCTAGTCTAGAAAGTCTGGGCAAAGGAAGCCAAAACACTGAGCCTGATACCATGATTGAGGAGCCAGTCCAACGCCTGGGATGAGAGCAAGAGAAGTGGATGGTAGTATGAGAGTGAAATGAATGATAGGAAAGATGGATGATGGAGCAATTGGTGGAATGATGGTGAGGGAAACCGGAGGACTCAGAGGAAACCCATCCCAGCACTGTGTTGTCCACCACAAATCTCATTTTGCACTTGCCTGGGATCAAACCTGAGCTGCCTTGATGAGAGTTGAGCAGTCTAACCTCTCAGCCACGGCACAGTCAATAATAATAATAATAATAATAATAATAATAATAATAATAATAATAATAATAATAATAATAATAATAATAATAATAATAATAATAATAATAATAATAATAATAATAATAATAATAATAAATAATAATAATAAATAATAATAATAATAATAATATTTATAATAATAATAATAATATTTATAATAATAATAATAATAATAATAATAATAATAATAATAATAATAATAATAATAATAATAATAATAATAATAATAATAATAATAATAATAATAATAATAATAATAATAATAATAATAATAATAATAATAATAATAATAATAATAATAGTGATATAAAAATAGATAAGCAACCATTATTAATCAAATGATCATGAACAAACCTCATTTGACTAAAAAGAACCGATCATAGAAGATTATCAGCTGAGTTCCTATCACCGGGTAGAGTTTTATTGATGTTCTAAGATGGCTGATAAAGAACATAAGCTAAAACTCCAGAGAAGTGGCACACAAGAGTTCATCTCAAGAGTTTTCACTGAACATTTTAAATATGGAAGATGTGCATGTTTGTATTCCCAGGAATACTGTTTTAAAGGTGGCAATGATATACACAATCTAGGAACAGCTTATTTTTATTTACTAATGGATAACAATTACATCACCAGAAGGCTATTTTCCTATCATTAAGGACAATAAAACAAAAAGACCAGTAGGTAAAATGAAGTTTACTCTCACCTGATATTACAGTTTGCAATAGATGCTATTAACTACATTTTTTAATTTAATTGCTAGTATAATTTATTTTGCTTTCGCTTTCTTTGTTGTCCAAGGCACAGCTCAAAAATATGATTTTGTTACCCATCAAAATACTTTTCAAATTAAGAAAATAGTAGTTGTCCATACAGTTTTGGCCTATAAATTCAGCTACTCAAAACATCACATACATGCAGACTTTTACAATATTTGTATTTCCTTTTTAAATGTCTTACTGGATGTTTAATAGTTGGAATTATACATAGTATTCACAAAATGAGTGCAGGTTTTTCATGTGGCGGTAGTTTATATCTATGTTAGTATTTAAATACCATGAACCTTTGTTTAGAAATACACTATTATGGGTGCAAACACAATGTCCCTATATTTATATGTCAGATGTTCTCCGGCTTCAAGCCAGGTGTACAGATGATTAGCCAGTCAGCCTCAATAGCGTAGATGGTAGCGCGTCTGCCTCATGTTCAAGATGTCCCGAGTTCGAATCTCGGTTAGGGCAAGTTACCTGGATAAGGTTTTTCTGGGGTTATCCTTATCTGAAAGATGAATGTCAGGTAGCCCTAAGCTCCATGGACCCCGGACTCATTTGAGCATCATTTCACCCATTTTATTCATCGTCCGATATGAATTAACGTTGGAGGATAAATTACAAAACAAAGATGATAAGCCAAAAACGTTTTGGGAGCATAAATCTCTTCCATCATCAGCATGATGAATAAAACTCCTGAAACTTTGATGGCTAATCATCTATACACCTGACTTGAAGCCAGAGAACATCTAGAATATATTCATTATCAGGAAAGTTTCAGATCTTATTTTACAATGTCCCTGCCTGAGTATTTGGGAACAGCAACTAAAAAAGAGAAGTTAGTTAAATATCAAATGTGGTATTTAAGTTAAGTATTTTCAAGAAAATCCCCCCAACCCGACTACCTTTTCATGGAACATTTTTTGAAAATTTTGATTTATTCAAAACTGACTCTACCAACTTTGATTAATGTACCACATGTTTAACATATGTTTTAGGTATATTTCATGACAAATGAAATGTATATCTTGAACTTTGAGAAGGTTCTCAAACATATTTTTCATTCTGGATGATTTCTGCATAAATGGTAAACCATAAAAGACATGCACAAAAAATGTAGATCTTAAAACACACAATTTGTCAAATACATCTTTTCTTTTTATGAACCATTTTTGAGATATTCTTCATTATTTGTCTGAATTTTCAAATACTCATACTTTTCTCAAATGGGAAGTTATCCATTTTTTTTTTCTCACTTGGCCATGTAAAGACAATGGAATTTCAAAGTGACTAGATCTTTAAAGATTTGACTACTGTTTAAAGAAGTTTACTGTATTCACCTGTAAGAAAATTAGCAACAAAAGAATTTCTTCAAATGTTTATCTCAACTAAGTTAAAGTAGATAGAGGAATAAGCATTTGTACAAGAGTAGAGAAATTCATATGAGTGCAACATAGATTTTTTTTTAAAATTGTATCATTTGTGTACCTCCTGCATATTTCTTAACATTAGATTTTATTACTGTTTACTTTTAAATGCACTTCATTCCTACCCATACAGGATTGAAAATAATGTTTCTGGTTAAAGAAAGATCCTGTGCTCGACAGGAATCAAATGTCACCTCTGGGGTGAGACTGCAAACTGAACTACACTACTGAAGGGATTCAGTACAGAGGTTCAAACTTGGTCTATTGTACCTATGCCCCCAAGTGAGGTCCCTCAGGAGCAAGAATAAGGCAAGAGTAGAGAAGGCAGTCAGCTCAAGGAGTCATGACAGTGCAGAGGGTAGGATCTCTAATCTTTACCAGTTGGAAACTCCCTAACAGGCCAAAACAATTGGTATCCCACCATATGTGGTCCAGAATCGGCCCCACCAGACCAGGTTTGGAGACCAGAGACTGTTCTGCCAAAGGACGAAGTTTTACCAAGAGTATATCATCCTGCCATGCAGCACCAGACACTTCTACCCTGAAAGAGACCACCAGATAAAAGATGATGTTAAATGATAATGGAGATGAAATGGAGGAATAGGAAAATCGGGAGATGTATTTAACCTATCTAGCATTTCCTGGCAACCCAGGAAAACTCCCACAAAAACCCATGGGTCAGGTAGGGCTGCCACGGGAATTGAACCCGGACCTCCCAAATGGAGGCCACAGTCGAAACTGCCTGAGCCACCCTGCTTGGTCTTGGATGAGAAGTCAGAATGGTGATTCCAGACTGTATTGCACTTGCTTCAGCTATAAGCAGTCCTATTTTGGTTATTGTTTTTTATATTCTGATTTACTTCTTATCCCCTTTGTATTAGATGGTTTGCAGCAAACATTTGAAAGGGGAAGGAAGCTTTCTCCTACTTTATTTAGGCCCTCTCTGCCAGTTTGTAGGAGAAGAATTTGTTGTTATTCTTTAAAAAAAATCAGATGTAGGCACCCACAGCCTTTTCTCTAATCTTATACAAAATAGTCTTAAATGCTCATTCTTCTTTGTGTTGAGATAGACATTTGTAGCATAGATTTTATTCACATTTCCTTATAAGTTCTTGTCAGGGATGATCCTGATGAGATTGAACTGCAGTCTTCTGTTGATGAGTACATGACTCAGCAATCTCAGAGAGACATATTGCTAACTAGGTCAATGGCCAATATTTTCCAGTTTCTCTAAAACAGCTTATAATAGTATTTCTTTTTCTCTCAATTAACATTCTCTTACAATAAGCAATAATTTGGAATGTATTTAATATTTATACCATATCAATGCATTTACATTCTAAGTTTCATTGAATTAAAATATTCTTATAGATGTTCCCTCCCAGAATACAAAAAGCTGCACTTCTTTTGTGAACATTCTGTATATACAGAGCACATGGTAAAAAGGATGAGGGTCCTTGTTTTTACTTTCAAGTTCAATATGTTAAAAAGGTTATACTGTAGTCTACCAGACCTTTATAATTTGGTTTTACGCAACAATTTATAAAGTTTTTAAAAATACTGGTCCCAGTTCTAGTTCTCGTAAATGATAAAAAATAGATAAGCTTTAGATAATACATTATAAGTTAGGTGTGTTCATTACAGTGGGTTTATGTTCAATATTAGGTTATCCGTGACATTTACATTTTTGAAGATTATGACTGATATAATTTTATAAGGTTATATATAGATGGTTAGTACTAAACTGTTTAATAGGAACAATGAAATTGGCTTCAGCAATTATGCAAGTCATTTCCTAGATCCATGTGTCAGCAGGGAGCACTGAAAGATTTAAAGGGGAGTTGAAGTGTTGTGATGCATGCATTAATGCAAGGACAAATATACTTAAAGTATAATGTACATTTCTTAGTTACTATTGCAACTAGTTGGAAAAATTATTTTAGTTGGTTTTTCACACTCCATAACTTATATTTTTATTTTTTGAGGACTAGTTTCAGGAGCTGTTGCAACAACAAGTTTTCTTTTTCTTTTCTTTTCTTTTCCCAATTAACTTGGATGTCACTGTTGCTTAATTCCTCCAAACATGCATACTTGTGATTAATGTTTTGGTGAAAGAACAGAGAAACTGAAATAATGTATTTATATGTGCTTAGGCAGTGTATATTAAACTATGTATGTACTGCGGTGACTACTTTTTAAAAAACTGCATGACATTGAAGTTATTGGCGTAGTTTAAATAGGTAGAGTCAGACTGAAAAATTCAATGCCATAGTGGAGATTTGAACCATAGATCTCCCAGCTATGAACTGAAATTTTCAGTTGGACTCTACCTATACAACCCTTGCCCTACACATGGTTAGCATGGATAAACAATTTCTATTGGTATGTGTTTGGTATTATTCTTAAACCTAAGGATTGGACCAAACAAAATGGGGGGGGGGGGGCAGGGGACAGGTTTCACTGTATAAAGGAATTTGTGGACCAACATTACGTCATGTATAATTAGACTAAGCTTTTATTATGATAAAGGATTGCAGATCCTTATTCTTTTAACCCTGACTTCTTTTATGTTAATGATAGCCAATCCATGGTGGGAACACTTTACACTTATATACATTTACTTAGGAAACTTTTTGCTTCCTTATTGAGCTTTGCAAAGATTTATTTGATACCATTAATGGAGTAATATGGAGCTTTGAAGTTTCAGCAATGGATTATTATATCTTATTTTTTATTTTCTTTATATGATTCTGATAAAACAAAAATGCCTATAAGGATATTATCCCAGTATTTTATTACATATTTCTTTCAAATACTGTTTTTACTTTTTAATTTCACACTTCGATCCCCACTTTGGTTTTAAAGCAGCAGCAGTTTAATATTCATGTGATATGACTTACAAGGTGTGTTCATAATCAGCAGAGAGCATGCAGTGGCTACTGAGCACACCTAGCGGAGGTTTAGACAACAAACTGCTGTTTGCCAATATTTCACTCGGATGATTAGCAAGAGAACCATAGCCACTTAAGTAACCAAGTGTACAGCCTGCTTGTTGGATTAGTGACAAAGTAACAATGAAGATTTTGCTACAAACTTGGATGCAGTCGTAGGTAAGGGTCATAAAAAAAAGCATGCACAAGTCAAGGATCAAGGTGAAGTGGATTGCTTTGTTGACTACAAAGGTGTTGTCTCTTATGAATTTGTACCACATGGTTAGATGGTAAACAAGGAAGTCTACCAGGAAAACCTAGTGCATATGAGGGATGCTCTGTGTAGCAAGAGGCCTGAACTGTGGGAAAACCAGAACTGAATGTTGCATCATGACAATGCATCTTGTGTCACTCGTAGTCTGTAGTTATCTAGCAAAACACCACAATGCTGTTTTGCCCCATCAACTATGTTCTCCGGACCTAGTCCCAGCAGACTTTTTCCTGTTTCCCAAACTGAAAAACACGTTGAAAGGACGTCGTTTCCAAACTATAGAGGAGATTCAGAACAATGAGACGAAAGACACATGCACCATCCCACAAAACATGTTCCAGGAGGCATTCCAAAAATGGAAGAAGCAATGGGTGCAGTGTATTAGCAGAAGAGGGGACTATTTTGAAGGGAACACTGCTTAAAATGTTGTCCAATAAGCAATAAAGCTGATAAAGCAAAAGTGTGGTTTCTTTGTTTTTGAACACACCTCATATTGTTACACTATAGGGTGCTGATAATGGTCCTTAGTCCTTGAAAGATGTTCAGGTAATCTTTTTAGTTAGTGATGTTTAGTGCTTCTAATGCATGCTCCAATGCATCTTTATAAATTGTAAAATAAAACTTTTATTTGTTAATGACACTGTCAAATGCCAGGATATCAGCACCATTTGTATGCCAGAATTTCATCCCACATGAGTTCTTTTACATGCCAGTAAACCTAGTGGGGCTGTCACTTTTAAGCACACTTAAAAACCATCAGCTGGGCCAGATTTGAACCTGCAACCTTGGGATGAGTATGCCAGCACCCAACCAAATAAGTCACTTAGACCAACACTATAGGATGTGGGAAACAGGTGTTCAAGAAATTACAAAGAAACCTAAAACTGTATAGCGATGGATACAAAGGTGGGAACTGAAATGTGAAGGTGAAGTTTGACAAGAAAAACAATCAGACCAAAATATGTACTCCAGAACTGGAATATATTGCAGAAAAAAAAGTATACAGACTTTTAATTATTGCTCAAACAATTATTTCATTCCAATGTGTAAGGACTATGAAACACAAAATTAATATAATTTTGAGTCGAACTAATACTCAATGCTTCATTTATTGCTAGTATTTACCTAGAACGCGTTTCGTTAGGATCTTCCATCTTGATAATGCCTTCAAGTGGAATGAAAATTTTTGGTACGTGATTGTACATTGTCTCAGTCGACTCAAAGTATAATTTTAATTATCATAAAACAGATTTTATTCTTGTACATTTTACGGACAAACCATAAATGTTGGCAAGTATGAATTAGCGTTTAGTACAACAATCTAATGGTGCTGAGGTCAATCTGATTTACATAAATAATACAAAGCCTTCAATTCATCTGTGGTATCTGATGGACTACTGTGAGCTTGCACAAAGAGATCAGTTATACAAAGAATATACATTATATACATACATTATATATATATATATATACACACACACACACACACACACACACACACACACACAAAGGCATGAAAAAAGATCAGTTCCTAAAATATATTAATGTACAGCATTAGATATGTACAAAAATAAAAAATTACAAATTTACAGTGACTACAAAATCTGGTCCAATAGTTAAACAGCATTAAACTTAAAATTCTACAAAAGTATAGTTCCACATTAAATATGTGACTGCAAACTTTATAATACTGTAAAGCACACATTACTACTGTCTGCATTAAAAATGGGATAGAACTTGGTATACTTCTTTACTTTACTTTCCAGTCTCAGAATTCAGCACCATTTGGATAACTGCTTTTATAAATGCCTGGTTAGAAACAACTTTTATGAAGAATGAAGCACCGGGGTGAGACTAGCATTCTCAAATTTTAATTGCCCTTTGAGTTTCGCTGGCACAATTAATGTGAACAGTTAAGTTAATTATGGTCGAATTTAAATTACTTTAGGATCCTGGCAGTTCCTTCAAAGGTTACGGGAGGGAGAGTATCTATGGCAATAGCAGTGACCACATCTCTTTTAAGCTATACCACATAACTTCAAGCAATTAAGCAAGCCATTTCCCCTTCAACCTCGTGTCTTAAGTTCTTCCAAAAATGTCACTGTGTTGCCACAGTGACACATGTGTCATTTTAAGTGTAGAAATTACTTGTTTCATTCTCTTCACCTGGTAATCTAAGCATATCTAACTGTTTGATTATAATTGAAAAAACTATTTGAAGTCATTTTTTGACACTTCGCCACTTATATTTTTATATTATTGAGGGACTAGTTTCGGAAGCAGTCGCTTCCATTATCAACAGTGTTTTAGTGTTATCAGCATAAGGACACAGTGTCTGAAACTACCAGCACCACTCAAGAACAAGGTAGACCAAAAACTCACTCCCCAAGACAAAATATCCAAAAGTAGGCCAGAGATCTGTACTATATGGACAAGCAAGGGAATTGGATGCACTGCATGAATATTTTGAAAAATAGAGGGAACAGTTATTTACCACTTTCTTAAGGCAATGCACAGCTGAATGTTCTAAGCTTTTAGAAATGTGCCTTGTGTATTAAACCTATGGTAAACATATTTCAAGTAAAAATGCACATTCTGAATTTGTTAATTTTTGTACACAGAAAGTAGACATTTTAAAAACTGTTCCATTATTTGTCTGTTCAGGAAATTCATTCAAAAAGTATATTAGGTTTCTTTTGCTTATTCTTAATCCTAGCTTTTTAAGAAACATTCAAGGCAGAAGTATTATAAACAACTCTGAAAATGTTTTGAACATTTTCAGTGTTGCCTCAGTTTCATCTGTACATTGCCTTAACAGAGTATCGCTCAATACTGTTCCCATGTGTTAGAAATACAAGTTAATTTAGGTAATTTTAGCGCTCTCTTCTGTCTAAACATTGCGCAAGTCAAGGTGTTCATATGCAGTACAGGTTTTTGTTTCTCCTGCCACTATGCTTCATGGCAGCTGTCAGTATCCTGAAGTAATTTTAATTCTAGTACTACTTTATGTCTGTACAGACAAAATATTTGCAATTATACAAAATGACAACTTGATATTGCTGTATTATAAAAAGTGGCAATATCCCTGAAAATTGAAGTACAGTACCTTTTTACTCTGAGGTTCCTACAGTTCAAACTACAGAAATGAGCTGTAAAGTTTTAAAATACATTAAAAGACATATTTTGAATTTCTATTCTGTAAACATCCACTATCTCCCATTTTTCCCAGCATATGTTCAAACTGAACCCTTTGCTTCTAGTCCTGGTGTCACTTTAGTTGTGCAGTGGTTAGGTTTAAAATATTTATGTCCTTAAACAAAAAGTTAAATTAAGTATAACTGGAAGTTATTTCTGGGCTGTTATGCTCTGGTCTGCTGGAAATAGAAGTTACAGATGTTTCATTCAAAATTGCGGTAAACATCTTAATTAGAAAACGTAATATAATCCATAGTGTAACAGTCCAAAGTGGGCCTGAGCCTGTCAACCTGACTGCCAGTCTCATGCCCACATACACAAGGCAGAGGTGGGAATCTCCAACCAATACGGGGAGGAGATCAGGTCAGCATCTCGACACCCCCAGCCAGAAAATTGGTTTTCCTGACCAGGGTTCGCCACCTAGTATAGATCCTCAATTTCCTCATGATGCTGAGTGGGAACTGGGCATCCATGGTGGGATTGATCCCAGGTGCATTCCTTGGTTAGGAACCAAAGCACAACGTTCTAGCCCACTATGCCACAATGCTGGATGAACATCTTAAGTAGCAGCATGATTAAAGGTTTCTTGGAGAATGTTGCGCTGTGTCTAAAGCATTGACTGTCAGTGCTGCTATATTTATACCAAAAGCGCTACCTGATGGATGGCTGGTGTCCACTGCAGTTGTAAACAAAGTGTCTGGAACTGAAATTCTGTCTCCAGTAAATCACAGCATAACAAGCCAGAAATAACTTCCAGTATGTGAAAGCTTACATTCTCTCGGAGTTAAATTATCTTTACACAAATATTACCCTCCACTGTGACTATAAAAGTAATCCATTACACTAACATAGAGAAGACTAGAACCACAGAAGGTCTCATTTCTATCTTTAGCAAGTTAATATGCATTGTACCATGCTATATATTGGAGTAATCCATTCTGATTGGTTGGCTTGTTAATAATGTTTGAAAACATGCAGTTAAGCAATGCAAGTTAATAAAATTGAGTGCTTCCTCTGGTTTAATATATGTTACATCAAGCTAGATCTGAAATGCTTAAATCTAGGGCAATTTGTAATGAGTCGTTATGTTTATAATTATGTACAAATGATTTCATTTTAAGATATAGTGTGTAACTCCAGATAACATCTGTTTGCATGAATTCACAAAGCACAGGCTTGCTTTATTTCCATAAGGCATGCACTGAAAGAGCACTGAAGTAAACATTTACAAATGTTCCTGATCACTATCTGATGAGGTTTAAATGAACTATAAAATCATGACATTACTGTCCACCGAACATAAGAAGGCAAGGTAGAAGAATATGTAAAGTCATCGCTTTTGCTTCTGCATGATGTTTATGTTTGCCATCCAGATATAATAAGGATGCTAGGTTCATCTAAAATACACAGTATTGTCACATAGCTCACCCATGCATAATACTGCAATTACTGAAACGAGCATTAAATCTGGCAGCATGGGTGACTCATATGCACTCTCAGGTTATAGCAAACAGATCCACTGGCAGAGCACAAACAGTTCAAGCCCCTTTCCCTCTTCAGGCTCTGCTTGCCTTTTTGTGGTGGGTAGACAGTACATATTAAGCTTTTCTATGAAATGACCTCCTATGTTTAACTGCAGTCCTCTTAATTTCTATTGATGAACACTAACAATGTTAAATTTTCTATGACTAACTTTAATTAAATTTGTAAGTTTCAACCCATACAAAAATATAACAGAAGCAGTATATTAAAATTCGTAAGCTTTCACGGCCGGCGTCAGTACAATATACAGTATTAACCAGGCTTGAGGGCCGTCGTCTACTGGGCTCCTTCTTCATCTTCCCAGACGTTTCGTTTGTGGCTGCGGCAGACAACTTCAGTGGCAGTGCGATCAACAGTGCATAACTGTTGCTGTTGAGACTTCCGCCAGGACACTTCGATCGCACTGCCGCTGACGATGTCTGCCGCAGCCGCAGACGAAACGTCTGGGAAGATGAAGAAGGAGCACAGTAGACCACGGCCCACAAGCCCGGTTAATACTTCATATTATAGAAGCAGTATAATTTATAGTCAAATTGACAAGAGGGAAGAAAAGAAGAATACACTGAATAGCAGAAGAAAATACTCCGATATACTGGCAGCCAAATGATTCTTCCTGCATATATTATACATCTTCACTTTCTCCAAAAGGTGCTACTAAACTTCTCTAATTGAGCAAAAGGTCCAACATTAATACATCTGGGTGGTATTAAGTAACACTTTTACTCTAGCAATCTTTTAGGGTTTCTTTCGATTTTTTCTTACCACTAAGGTAAATGTCAGATTAGAATACAAATTCCATGAGACCCAGAGTCACACTACACGAAGAGGATAATAAAACCAAAGTGAACAGTATTTCCGGATATTCTAAATTGGTCTCCTCAATGAAACAGAACATTCTACAGTAGATAACTCTAAGCCTATCTGTTGAGCATGAGCTAATTACTTTCCTGAAGTATATTTCAACAAATTCCTTAGGATGTGCTATGATCTTAGAAATTAAAGCTGCAATAAATAAGAAACACCATTCACCCGCCTACGCCAGAAAAACACCTGCAAAAATTGTCCCCTGATGATTTACCTGTAAATAGGTGGGAATGAAGTTTTCAAACATTCAATATTTATGTGAGCAAGAAGCTTAGGCGGCTGACTAAACACTGTGGACATATTTGGGATGAATTAAGGTTAAAATCCTTATTTTGATCTTTGTCTAAGCTTCACTCACAACGAAGATGTAACACTAAATAACTCCAAATAAGGACAGGGAAAACAATAAGCTTAATGCAAAAAGTTGTCATAGGTTTCTAGATTTAGATCTAAATTGAATGGAGAAATCTTTCTATGCATACTACAAGTTTTACATTGTATAACACAACCAATATTATCCAAAATAAAAATTCATCCAGTCTATATAAAGATGTAAAAACAGAGCAGCATCTGTTATCAGCACAAAACGGCATGGCATGGCCAATGAAAAAGCACCATGACTGTACAGTAACTGACATAAAATCTTGCATTCTATTGTGTGCTGTTAGAAACTAGCAATGCACTGAGAAAGAAACAAATTTTCCCTTTATGCATGCAAGTATGGCATTTGTAAACTTTTGCATTACATGGCACATTCACAACTTTACGAGGGCAATTCAATAAGTACCCATGTTTCAAAATATATGGTGTTGCTAAGGGAAGTTTGTGTTATCATGTACTATTATTTGTTATATGCTGTCAAAACAAATTTGGTGCTGATTCATACGTTAATTTGGATTTTATTTCAATAAGTTATTCAATGTGTTTCTGCTAAAATGGAAAGGTGCAGTATTGTTCAGTGATTTGCTTTTTATTTTTGGATAAACTTGCAAGGAGTTAAAAGTGAAATTGGATGCTGTTTATGGAGACTTTTCGCCTTCTATAACAACAATTAAGATATTGATGTAACAAATTTAAATGTGGTCAAACATTGTTTTTGACGAGGAGCTTCCAGGATGCCCTGCAGATGTGGTTACCAATGAAGTTATTGAAAAAGTCCACAATATGATTCTTGCTATCGTCAAACAGAAGTTTGCAAAGTAACAGAGGTCATTAGGTGTATCAACCAGAATGGATTTGCACAATAAGTTAGAGATGAGAAAGCTGTCGACTGTATGGGTACTGCATTTGCTCACAGGACAACAAGCAGGTGTGGCTTTGAACTTTGGAGCTGTTTAAGTGAAATCCGAAGGACTTTTTGCATTGAGTTGTTGAGGAGACGTAGTTTCATCTTAAGTCTGGAAACCATGCAACAATCAAAACAATAGGTTGCTTCCAGAGAATCTGCTCCAAAGAAGGCAAAGACAGTCCCATCAGCCAGAAAAGTAATGGTGACAATATTTTGGGATGCGAAGGGTGTCATATCATTGACTTCTTGGAAAAAGGAAAAGCTATTGGAGCATACTACAGTGAGTTATTGGCCCAATTCAACAAGAAGTTGGAGATATGGCCCCATATGGTAAAGAAGAAAGATCTGTTTCACCACTATAATGTCCCAGCACATGCATCCGGAGTTGCCAATGCCAAACTACATGATTTGCATTATGAATTGCTGCCACACCCCCAATATTCTCCTGAACATGCATCTGGAGTTTCCATTGCCAAACTGCATGATTTGCATTATGAACTGCTGCCACAGCCCCCATATTCTCCTGACCTGGCTCCCTGCTATTTCTTCCTGTTCCTAAACATGAAGAAATAGCTTACAGGAACAAAATTTAGATCAGATGAGGTCATCATGGAGACAGAGGCATATTTTGTAGAGCTTGACAATTCTTATTTTTTGGAGGGGTTAAAAAATTGGCAGGAGTGTTGATATCCCTAAAAGGGGACTATGTTGGTGGCGCCTTCATTCCTAACAGGTAATTACTGAACTGCCCTTGTTAGTTTCCATTAAGTAACCTGGGTTCAAAGTCATATATTTATGCTGCATTTGCTACTTTTCACTGTGAGAGAGACTTAGGGTTCCATGTGCGTTTTCTTTTGCCACAAAGATCAATGCCTGGATTTGTATACAATTTTCATAATGTCCTAGAGCTCACATAACAGGAGAAAGGCAACAAATACAAAGTGAAAAGCTTTCTAGAACACTGAAAGGCTGCTGACAATAAAAACAATACAGATTATACAATATGCTCTTAAATCCACCTGGTTAAGCAAACTACTTTTCTTAAGTACGTATGTAAAAATGCCTACATTTTTTTTTCTTTCTTTTCAATTTTATGTCCTCCAACGTTAAGTCATATCGGACGGTGAATGAAAAGGGTGAAATTATGCTCAAATGAGTCTGGGGTCCATGGAGCTTAGAGCTACCCGACATTCGTCTTGAAGGATAAGGGAAAACCCCAGAAAAAACCTTATCCAGGTAGCTCACCCTGACCGAGATTCGAACTCGGGACCTCTTGAACATGAGGCAATCACGCTACCATCTATGCTACCGAGGCAGGCAAATGCCTACAATGTTCTGATATGACCTTACGGGGGAAAAAGCCATAATAAGTAAGCATTCTGCTCCCCCTACAAAAAATGGTAACAAAAATTCTATATCAACACTTTGAAATTATGGAATAATTTATAAAACTATTCTTTCTGGCATTAAAGTCAGATAAGTACATACAAATAATGATCATTCACTGTGCCAAAACTGTTTATGCAGGAACGTATGCAGAAAAACCATCATTTTATTTAATACCCTGTGAAACCACTGTAATGTTTACTTCTGTACACTCCTGCATTACTTTATACAAGCATTATGTTTTGTTTTAACTATCTTACTTGCAATACAATAGCCAGCTCATACTGAAAATATCTGTTTTGTAATTACTTAAATAGAATTTATCTAAATAATATCTGAGTTTATTAAACACACAAAAATATTGCATATATTAATAAAGATATTTTAGAAAATTGAACCAGTTCTTTTATATAGCTGGTAATTATTTGGATGGTATACAATTCTTTTGGATTGTCAGAATATCAGATTAAGATCAGAAACAAATTATAAGCTTGATGTTATTTAATGTACCTCTGTCATAATACTCATTTTATTTATTCACCAATAGTAAAGAATAAACTTTTTACGGCTTTATCAATTGAACTATGGAAATCACTGGATAAGACAAGTGATCTTAAAGGGAATCGGACTATAGTCAATTCAGCCTTAGAATAGTTGAGGTAAACAAAACATTTTATATTCCTTTGATTATACCTTGTGTCCATAACAGCTGTAAAATTTATTATTTGGTATAATTTTGGTTTTCAAAATAAATATAATATAAAAAATTTGCTACAATTTTCCAGAAAATATAACCTTTTCGATAATAAAAAAATCTTAACATTTATCAATTTAATGCGACCAGGTTTACATTGGAAGGATCAAACCCAATTTAGAAATCAGAATGAAAGAACATTTTAGAAATATTAAGTATAAACAGACCGATAAATTGGCTGTGGCAAATCATTTTAGGTCCTTTAACCATGAAATAAATCCAGAAGTTCAATTATTAAGGCAATTAAATGGTTTGACAGATTTAATGGATTGGGTGGAAATATTTATTTTAAAAAATACAAATCATGTAAAGAATTTCAAAATACCACCAATTAATTTTGTCTTTAAGATTGTTTCATTTTCAAAGTTTGGTAAATACAAAAATAATATGATACCTAGCAGTAATAACATAACAAGAAAAAAAACAAAGTGAATGACAATGCGGAAACATTTTCACGAAAATAGTCTCTTGAATTCTGTGGAAATTCATCAATTTTCTTAAACAGATAAGTGAAGTTTGTGACAAATAATTATATTTTATTATAATATTTGTTACTTCACTGTTGTTAGCTTCCATTTTTACACATTAAAAATATTACTCGGACTTAGATTTACATTTGTTTATAGTGCTTTAGAGTTATTTAATAATAATAATAATAATAATAATAATAATAATAATAATAATAATAATTAATAATAACAATCATCATCCTGAAATAAAGGTTTAGTTAAAATTGAATACAGGATATTTAAATCATCTGCACTTAATTTCACAATGTTAGCCATGACAGCTTTGTTCTCTTGTTAAAAACCTTCCAAATATTTGAAAGATATAATAAGAACTGAAAATTTAAATGCCATTGCAGGAATCTGAACCACGGATCTTCCACTCTACGCTATGACATAGAATTTTTCACTTTTGATTCTACCTTTCAAAGTTGCCTACACATGATTTATATGTTAGAACAATCAATTATCATTGTCTGTCCTTAAAAACAGAAATATTCAAAACAATTTGTTTCTTCCTGCTTTTTGTTGGTATTTTTATGAACCTGAAAGAGCCACGTCAAGACACTAACAGAGATGCCCCTATCACCTCCAAAGAGTTCACCAAATCAAAATTCAACAGTCAACATTAGCTGAAGATGTTAGGAAGGTCCAAATGAAATGCTTCTAAGTAAACACTAGCAATATATAGAGCATTGAGTACTAGTTGACTCAAAATTATATTAATTTCTTTCTCTAGGCATTTTACCCATGTAAATGGTTTCCCACAATTTAGACTTTTCCCCTGTTTACACCACTGCTCCCTTGGTTCTTCGAAAAGAGGGTTAATATTATACAACAATTTGTAGCTCTCTCATATGAAAAGAAGTGAAATATTATGAAAGTATGAGATAGCTACAACAGAATAAAACTTAATTAGGTTCCTAACAGCTATTGCCACATACAGTATAAGACAATGATAGGGGAAGTTTCCATAAACATGCCAGCCTTTAATCCTCCCAGTGAAATCTATCCAATTAGAGTCGGACAAACCATTTTCTCTTTACCTTATTCTTACCAAATAAGGTCCTTACCAAATTCTTGCTAAAGTTATTGTAGATTAAACTGTATGTAATATAATTATGCAACTGTGATAGATGAGAAATAATCATTCATTCATACTCCACTTCTTATACCTTATTACTATCCTTTGGCATTCACAATTAAAAGCTTTGCTCCACCATGTACTATTCAACAGCTATCAGAAACCTACAAAGATTTAATTTCACTGTAATTAAGCCATAAACTCTTAAGGTATTCCACTTCAAAAAGTAAACACATTCTGTTTAATATAATTTTGAGTAGAACTAATACTCAATGCTCCACTTATTGCTAGTATTTACCTAGAACACGTGTCGTTAGGATTTTCCTATCATCAGCTGTTGTTGACTAATGGACGTCAGTTCGGTGAACTCCTCGGAGGTGATAGGTGCGTCTCTGTCGGTATCTTGATGAACTTGAAATTTGGGTTTTCTTCAAAGGTAGTGTCGAAATTAAACAATCTTCTTTCATGTTTCTTTATGAAGATTTTTTCCCACGTGGTTAATGCAGCTGGACCTTGGACACTTTTTAATAAGTGGATTTCTTGTTCTATATCATGATTCTCCTTCCAAAAATGGTATGCTACCGCAGATTTATCTATTTCTTTGTTCCTGATGTTCCTAAAATGTTCTTTAAGTCTAATGTTCAAGTTCCTTTTTGTTTTTCCAATGTAAAAGTTGTCACAGCCCTTGCAATTTATCCGGTACAAACCTGATTTTTTGTCTGTGGGTATCTCCTTTGTATTATGTGATTTCAAAAGATGTTGTACACTAAATTTGTTCTGTGGAGCCAAATTAATATTGTGTTCTTTGAAGACTTTTTGGAAAAGGTGTGTAGCACTGGGATATGTAAATTTTCTGTATGAAGTTTCATTGCTGATTGGGGAAAGAGTAGTTACTTGTTTGCATCTTTGTTGTCTTTTGAATTTATCAACTTTCTTGTTGACCAATTCAGCACTGAATCCATTGTATTCTGCAATGTGAATGATATTACTGTACTCTTTGATATATTCTATCCTGTTTAAAGGTACATTAACCAGCCTGTAAGTTAAACTGTTGATAACAACATGCTTGTGTTGTCTTGGGTTTTATCCATCTGATTTTATGAATTTTTCTGTGTGTGTTTCCTTTCTATGTATGCCAAATTAAAGTTTGAAAATTAGTGGGAATGCCTTTGTGATATGGGTTTCCAAAAAGCTCATGAAGAGGTCTGCCAAAAATGGGGACAATGGGTTGCCCATACACAGTCCTGATTTTTGTTTGAAATTTTTTTACTGAATGTAAAAAAGGACTGTTCAATGCAAATATTAGTTAAGCGAAGGTATTCCTCTATGATGTTTTGGTCTAATTGTAGGGACTGAAGCCATATTTGCATGTACTCTATGAGTTTGTCTCTCGAAACACTTTGGAACAAAGAGATTACATCAAAAGATACCATTCAGTCGGTGGGAGAACATTGTAGATTTTTAGTTTTGTTGATGAATTCCAACAAATTTTTAATACTGTGGCTTTTAAATTTTGGTAGCTCCTTAAATTTTTTGTTTAGCCATTTGGATAGTTTGTAGCAGGGTGTGCTTATGTTGTTAATGATTAGGCACATCTTATTTCCTGTTTTATGGATTTTGGGTAATCCACATGTTAGCTACTGTAGGGTTGTCTGGTTTTAAACTTTGTTTAATTTCTTTTGGTGTCATCATTTTATCCTTGATTGTTTCATTTAACCGTTTTACACACATATTTAAAGGGTCAGACTTTATTTCCTGGAATTCATCACTTGCCAATAAATCTGTCATTCTAGAAATGTAGTCTTGTTTGTCCATGATGACCATCTTATTTCCTTTGTCTGCTTTCGTATAAACATCTTTTTTATTATTAATTATTAATTTTTAGATGAGTCGTATTTATTACACATCTGCTTCACTTTCGTACCTATTTTGAGGACATGTTTCGCAAATCATCGTTTGCATCTACGGCTCTTATGCGACTAAAGCTTGATCCAGCGGTGTGGGTAATTCTGGGGTTGCTGCTGCCATCTGTTGATTTAGTGATGAACTTAAATGTGGGATTCTCTTCTGGCGAGATTTCAAAGTTCATAAGTTAAATCTCGATCTTTTTTATTATTTGAAACAAAAGGTTAGAAACAGTGATGTATTTAACATTTGAAAGTAATGAGTTGGTAATTCAAAAACAAACATCACTTAAATTATCCTTACTTGGACATGTTTCGGAGAACGATTTGTCCCCATCGTCAGCAGTTTATTCAGAGATTTGAGTATGGTTTGGGTTTACCACTTTACCTTTCTATTTTTTCTAATAACTTTCCAAATTTGCTTCTAATTGCTGATTTCTGCCCAGTATTTAGACCCTCAGTAGCTACTTCAATGTCAACTGTATAATCTTCTGAATTACCGGAGAAATCTACACAAGTTTTTAACCCTTTGTTTAAGAACGCTGATTTCCACATGTGTGAAAGTTTCATGAAAGAGATTTATTACTTCATTCTGATTCTGTTTGTTTGTAGGCTGGCATTTCGTGTGGTTTGCTTTCCCCAAGATTAGTCCCTGCATTTTTCAATTTTGTTTTCGTACTTTTTTGTTTACGCGAGTATTTATATGCGTAAAAGCACAGTTTTCCAAGTTGTCCCAAACGATGTTTCCTAATGTTTTGCACAATTTCAGATGTAATTCATAGAGGTTCAAATCTAATTTTGATAATTTGTAGTGTTTTGAAATTTCTATTTCTATTACTTTCTTTTCGGCTGCCCTTTGTTGTTTTTTGTTGCAGTTCATTTTTATGTAATTTCTAACAAAGTTTGGGCACACTTTGTTTTTCATGCATGACTTTAGGAACTTGATGTCTAGTGAAATGATCTCCTTTTTTCCTTGATTTTTAGGTGGCGTTTTATGTCTACTTTTTGGTTGCTTATGGTAACATAAACATTCTGTTTATTGGACTTTAAGACAACTTTTAGGTTTTGAGAAAATAGGATACCATGGTTTTTGTTTCTTCCCTTCCCTAGAATTGAAGCATGTGTTAAGAGTATGTTCCATTTTGTGACATTTTAAATATTTATGGACCAAATATCTAAGGTATAATTGATCTGCATCTGTATTTGCATATTGTTTGAACATTTCAAGAGATGGCTTTAATATTCCAGAAATCATGAAGCAAAATTTGATTTAAAAATCATGAAACAGAAGCCAATGTTACATCGCTTCTCATGTGAGCAGGGTTACAGTCTTGAAACTACATAATGAACAAATAAACTGATAATACAAACAATAGATTTATAAAACTAATTCTGTAGGAAATATATATATATATATATATATATATATATATATATATATATATATCAATGATAAGTGTAGTTTAGTCACTATGTATTATAATGTGTTGAATTATTTGCTTCAGTGTTAATCAAGGCTTTGTGGGTGATCAGCAGCGTCAGGTTTATGAATGTTGAGCTTTCAGCCATTCTATACTCCATGGCCTTCTTCAGGATCTGAATGAAACGATTATTAAGCTATTACTAAACTATTATTTGGTGTGTGGGGCTTGCTTGTTTCACCATTGTTAGCTCCAGTTTTTTACTTTTACACTTACTTAGTTTCTCATTGTAAAATTAAGCTAAAATAATGCTATTCTCTTCTGTATGCATCCATTATATGTGAGTGAGTGCATGCCACATTATGTGTTGATTTATGGAACAAAAATCTATGTTATGTTTTAATCCATGACCCAGTTCCATAGACAACAATCACCTTTTTTTTATTTTACTTTTAGAAAGATTAATTATGCTATCCCTTTTAATATTCTGTATCATTGGTTTTAATTTCCTTTGATTTGCACGTAATTTATTTAATTTATCTTTTAACTTTTTAGTTTTATTTTTCATACTGAAATTAAGATTTTCAAATAATATGGATCCAGATTAAACCAAACTGTATTTCCTAAAACACTTATTAAGGTGTAAACCATATAATTTAAGTTCAATATTCTTTAAATTGTTGAAATATAAATTCCTTGCAATTCCTTTCTTGGAAGTGTTGAAAACAGTGTTGTTTAGTGTCTTTAATCGACTCTCTTTAAAGTTAATATAAATTCCTTTCTAACTGAATAATTTTTTGTTCTGCCACTATTTGCTGAACAATACAATTTTGAAATTTAATGGTTTTCCTCACAATGATGGGCTTATTCTAGGTTTTAAACAAAGATTTTAAAAAAATATTTGCAAAAATATCTTCTCTTCTCTTGAAGTCTTAAAACAGTTTGATTTCA
This sequence comes from Mantis religiosa, assembly GCA_030765055.1. NCBI lineage: Eukaryota > Metazoa > Arthropoda > Insecta > Mantodea > Mantidae > Mantis > Mantis religiosa. The sequence continues at coordinate 96,371,582 of CM060959.1, forward strand.
GGTTTAACATTATTAAAAGTTAAATTAAACAAATATATATTCTTTTTTGAGCTATCCATCCTAATCCACTTGCAACATAACCAAGCAATGCTTTGAATCAATTAACCTGTTATTTTGTAAAAAAATTTGAGCTACTGACAGTGAAGCAATCCAAATATTATGAATAAACCACAACACTTAGTAATACACTTATCAGGTTAAAATTGTGTAACCAATTGCCTAAAATTGTCCAGAGGATTTAGACAATTTTAACCAGATAAGTGAAGTGTGTTACTAAGTGTTGTGGTTTATTCATTATATTTGGATTGCTTCACTGGCAATAGCTTCAGTTTCTTTACAACATAACCGCTATTATTTTGTTAGTGCATACAAAATGTAATACACATGTTTGTTCCTGCATATTACCCAATTCATATTTTGATATTATGTAGTATTGGCTCTTCAATGAAGATTAGGCAATATTTTGCTATTTAGGCTTGTATTCATTACTACAGGCATCCATTTCTCTTTTAAGAGGGAAATGTCAAATTTAAGTTGCAATGATTATGCAGAACTTCAGATGTAAATACCCCTAAAATTTTATTCAGAAGAAGTCCCTGGGAATACCAAAATATTCCTTTCATTGACTGAGATGGAGAGATAGTGATAAAATTAAAGATGTGCAAATGCTTTTATTATTTCATTTTTGGGCTTTTAACATTAAGATATCCATTAGTTTCTAAGCCAGTTAAAGCAACCACTCTAAAATGTTCCAGATCCTATCCCCCTTACGCACTGTATTACAAGAGAGGTCAGAATAAACTACAATGTCTTTCTTACAAAATGAATTCTGAGCAATGTAAAACTCCTTTCCCCAACTAAAATACTAAAAGGATTAATAGCACAATTATTTCTGCTTCCTCATGAACTTTTTGATTTTTTTTATACATATTCCCTTTGGTATTAGCTCCAAGTAAAAGCTAAACAGCATTTTGAAAGTAGCTAAATATTAAAGAAAACAGGAGTGTATAAGAGAGTGAACTACAGCCATCAAATACAGGGTCATTGAAAAATGTTCCAACAATTTCACAAAATCATATCTCCCATTGTGATTGAGATAATTAACAATTTGACCTACAAACTAATTGGGAACACGAGTTTTTTCAGAAGTGAATGTGAATCTGTTATAACTGTTCAGTGCACTTTATGATGTGTTTATGGAGGTGATCCCCTCATGCTAATAGCACTAAATGGTGGTACAAATAGTTTCAGGAAATTGGCAGCATTGACATACAGAAGTCCACCGGATGCCCCAGAATGAGTGATGAAACAGTGGAGGATATACGGCAGAGTTGTATTCGAAGTCCATAAAAATCAATTGCAAAGTGAAGTGTGCAACTTGAAATATCTAAGTCAACACTTCAATGTGTACACAAGCATTTACGTCTTCACACTTAAAAAATTAAGCTCACACATCGCATTAAACTTAAGGACCAACCAAAGCGTATTCAGTTTGCAAATGACATAGCTAACAAAATTGATAATGACAAAAGTTTTTTAAAACATGTAATCTTCATAGATGAAGCTACATTCCATATTAATGGTTGCATAAACTGGCATAATTGTAGAATTTGGGGATCTGCACCACCCAACATTTAAGGCACAGGATCACAGATGCTGTTGCAATAATCACACCTAAGATGATCCAGTGCTGTTGGGCTGAAATCAACTATGGGTTTGATATTTGAATAGCAATCAACAGAGTGCACATAGAAACATTCTAAGGTAAGGAAAAACTTTTCCAGCTGATGAATTGTAGACAAAAATACTCATTTTAATATCTCAAATTCCTCCTGAGCTATGGTTTTTTGAAATTGTTGCAACCTTTTATGATGATCCTGTACACATCTAAGCTAAGACCTCCATGTCACACTTGACACATTTTAAAAATAATAAATAATCTGAAGTTAAAACTTTAGTAAACACACAATTTTTGCTTCTTGTTCATCATGGTGACTCAAATGTGTTAAACTGTGCAGATACAGTTTGCAGTTACTCTCAAGCACACATATGAGTTAATTTACATCAAATCAAACACTGCTCTATACCTTAGTGTCCCTTAGTGTCACAGCCTTTTTATTTTCTGTAGGCTCAAAAAAATTTGCACCATGCTTAAATGCTTTTAAACATATTGACGTGTCAATGATATTCTTATATGCTTGAAATAGTGAAGAAAGCTTCAGTTTCATAAAGGAAGGTTCTAATTCTAATATATAAAGATATTCATTGAGTATGATAACAACTCAAACAATGATAAATGAATACCACAAACTAACATGGACATCAAAGTCTGGCATTGTATCCTTGTTTTTCTGGTTGTATTAACAAGGGGCTTCTTTTAAATATCAATGAATAAACAGTATTGCCTGAATTTTTCCTTAAATTACATGCTAAATTATTTCAATTACAGACTGCTTAAAATGTATGTCTACTGCCAGACAGTGCTGTCTAAATTGACACATTACATCATAATACTGTTTACATGATAATACTGCCATTTCAAGTTTTTCTTACTCCAGGAGGAAGGGCAATATCAAAGACAACTGGAGGGTTGGTTGGAAGGTAATTGATGTCACATGTTGAAGCATTCACATATATAATCCTTCCATCTGTTGAGATTCCATATCCTGTAAAGCACAATATTTATATTTAAGAAAAATATTTTACCTGCATTTGTAAACCTATTATGAATACCAATGTATGAAACATGTAGAATATATCCAATAAATTTCAGGATTTAAGTAGAAGATTATTAAGTCAAAAGAACATAAGACCAAGAAAGAGCAACCGCCAGACTCCAACAATTTTATAAATGAAACTGTTTCTAATTAGGTAATAAAAAATTCACCAGTCTGATGAATTTTATTCTTAAAGTTACATACTATAGAAAAGATAATATTGGAGAATTATTTTTTATACAATTTCTTGGATTGCAATTCTGTAAACATCATATAATTAACATTCTGGTAATAGAGATCCAAAAATGTAGGAACCAGCTGTGTGGTGTTTTGCCTGTCCATGACCTTGGCGTTCATTCCCACCTACCGCTATCATAGGAGATGCTCAAATTGGCAACTATCATTTCCATACAGGTTTGGCACCTCTTTAGGAAACTATCCATCACTCCCCATAGTTTATGTTGAGAAATGCTGGCAATTTCCTGACGGATATTTTGTTTTAGTCCTTCCAGGGTGTGTGGGTTTGTCTTGTACACTTTATGCTTTAAGTTATCCCAGAGATAGAAATCGCAAGGGGTTAGGTCGGGGTCTGAGGGGGCTACAAATCTCTATTAATAATTCTATTCTGAAACACATTTTCAACTACTTGCTTCGAAAGACTGTATGAGCTGTTGCAGGGTCTGTTGAAAAAAGGCAAAATCACACCCCGTCTGTTAATTCTCTAAAAAAAGAAGGGCAGGGGGTGCAAAATTGTAGTTGCATATGTATGGTCATCAGCTGATGACTAAAAAAAAATTGGGCTTATAACTCTCCATTCTTCTGCTAGTGGAGAAGTGCCAAGTGTGTGTGATGTGCCTGGAATTTTGTGATCGATACCATATCACTAAGCGTGGGAATAGACAGAAATCTATCACAGCTTACAGTAAAGACAAGTAATGTGCTTAACCTCCTTTTGCAGGTGTGTGAGAATTTCAACTTCATTATAAAGCCTTTGAAAGTAGTTTTAAAAATATTGCATGGTTTCATCCTTGCCTTTTCAGGTAGTGGCAGAAACAGGATCATAGATAGGAAAAACACCATGCCATTTCTATGTTTTTGGGCCTCCTGGTAGATAGTAATCTTAACTTGAGTCATATGATGAGCCGAATTCACATAAGATAGTAATGGTATTTAAATTTGCCTAACAAGCACAACTTGTACATGTATGCTGGCCAATTAAACTACATATCTGAGGGTTACTCTGAAAGTTTTGATAATGAACAACAATGAGCTGTGGTAAGACAAAGCAAGTCTGTTTAGATAGTACAGTGGCATGCCTGGATGACCTCCAACAATGTGCAGTGTCAGCACTTCTGTGTATGTGAATGCATGTGCAATATGCTAGGATAGATCTTAAATATGAGCATTTCTGTGCTAAGATTTTCTATGACTTTAAAAACTGTTTAAAGGAAAGAGAATGCCTTGAACAACTGCAATGATATTTGGAGATATTTTTGCCATCCACAATTTATTGATGGTTCATAGATTTTAGAAGAGGTAGATGATGACTGCACAGAATGTTGGGTACATCAATAATGAATGAGAGCATCATTGCAAATATTATTCAGATTCAAGAAGCCCTGAATATTGCATCAGCGGTAGTGAACACCTTCCTTCATGCCAGGAAACTCTGAATGAATACAGGATAGAAAAAGTTGATGAATGAAGACCCAAAGACAGAATTAACAGTATAAAGTGACAAAAGCTGTGTAAATGAGTATGTTCCAGAAACTAACTACATGACAGTCATTGGTTTGGATCTCCCCAAATGATCCTCCAACAAAAGTGAGGTGAGCAAGAAGATGAGCTGCTTATTCCTCTTAGCTAATGTCATACTGTGATAATTCTGCTTGAGGGACAAAAGTCTGTAATTGCCAGATGGTACACCACAAAATGTCTGCCACAAGTCTTCAAACAACTGAGAACATACCTTCCCAACACATCTGTACCATGATAATACCTCAGCCAGCACTGTTCTTAAAATAACCCAACGTTTACAGGAGTCAAACATTACTTTCTTCTCTTTACAATTTAATCTGGATCCACACAACTTTTTTCAATTCCTCAAAATACAAGACAAAAATATGAGGTCAACAGTTTCAATTGTCTGAGCATTATAATGCACTTACACAATTCCACAGGTGTTTGAATCAAATTTCTGAGGTAGCCATGAAGCTATTTAGATAAGACCCGAATGGCTTAAAGGGATGCCCCACTGAAAACACAATTCTTTTTTTAAGTGGTCCATGCAATTGAAAATCAAATACATATGGTTTTAAATTTTGTTTCAGTGTCTCTATTTTTCAAGTTTTAAATAAGAATTTTGTCCTATGCTAAATAATCCAACTGAAAGTTTAAAAATATTCATTTTACATAAAACCATGTCATTTACCTATTCATAATAAAAAAGAAATGTTGCATAATTGTTATTCTAGTTTTAGTTCAAAAGAAAATACTTTGTAGCAACTCAACAATATTCGTGACTTATGCTGTCAACAAGGTCCTGCAAAGACACTCACCTTCATGTATGTGGCCAAAAACATGGTATTTTGGTTTAACACGTCGCTGTACTGTACTCAGAAGTTCCACACAGCCAGCTCTCACCCCAGTGCAACAGAGGTCCCCATGTCCGACAGGTGGAGTATGCGTCACCAGGATGTCAGTATCACTGGGGATTCTATTCCACTTCTTCAAGCATTCATTCCCTCTTGGAATGTTAAAGGCCCATTTGCAAAATTCTGGCTGCCTATGCACAAATTAAATAACTTGTTTACTGAGGACTTTTAAGGTAAAGGGCTCATTCACAATAATAACAGATAGGATGCAAAACAGCACACAACATGCAACACAATACCTCAGGAACTAGAACAGGAAAGCATGTTGATATCATTAGCAAATGGTACGTAATTTGTAACTGACCAATGATATTTTTTCAGGGCAGTAAGCAAATTACACAGAATGCATACATATTAAACAAACAGGTATACAAGGTGTGATAAAAAATAGGAATTCCCTTTTTCTCGAAGGATCTTTTTTTATTCATCAATGTCAATTTTATTTCCAACAAAGTAAGCCCTTGTGCCAGTGCCTTTTCCAATCTTGGAAGAACTTTAGTCTCCTTGTTCTGCATCTGCTCCTCATTTACCTTGCGGTATAGAGGTTTAGCAGAGAGCTCTCCATGTTGTTCTGTCTAGTGCTTTCCTCATAGCATCCCTCATGTTATTCCTCTTCTATCAAGCACATCCTCTATGTAATCTTTCCACTTTATTCTAGGCTGGCCTTACCATTTACCGGTATGATGTGCTTCCCATGCAAGACATAGGTTACGGGTGTGAGGCATTCTTATTACACGTCCATACCAGCGGAGCTGTGTTGCTTGTAGTTCTAATACTAAAGGATTTATATTTAATGCCACCTTTATAGTTTGGTTATGCACTTGGTCTCTATGTGTCTTATTCTCCACCTTTCTCAAGTATCTCCTCTCTACTGCCTGCACCCTACTTTGATGTTCAGTGTTAATGCCTTGGTCCCTGGCCACGGAAAGCAGCCCAGGTTCGATCCCACCCATGGGGTGCGGATTTCAGGTCCCGGGTATAGGACCAGTGCTCACTCAGCATCATGAGGAAAGTAAGGAGCTTACGATAGGCAAGCGGCCCTGGTCACGAAAACCAACGTTCCGGCTGGGGGATGCCGAGATGCTGACATCTGCTCCCCATATCGGTTGGATGATCGCCCACCTCTGCCATGCATAAGTGGGCATGAGGCCAGCAGTCGAGTTGGTAGGCCCTGGCCCTCTTAGGGCTGTCGCGCCAGTGGTTAAGTTTTTAATTCACTTGTTAGGGCATTTGATTCCCTCAGCAACTCTGTTTTATCTCATGAATAGTGGTAAAGCATCCTTTCATGGTTCTCTTCAACCTTGAGAATAGAAAGGAGTCACAGGGGGCCATATCTGATGAATATGGTGGCTAAGTCAATATAAGTTTGTTTTTTTGTTTTGAGGTGTGAGCAGAAGCATAACCATGATGCATTTTCTACAAGTGGTTTAACTACAATTCTGGTCAATCTCTCTGATGAGATTCACTTATTTTCCAGAACCATCCTCTTTATTACTTCTACACTGGCAGCAGTAATTGATGTGCAAGAGCGTCCAGAGTGGTTCTCATCTTAAAAATCTTCTTGACCCTCTTATAAACATTTCTACCAATTGTAAACTTTTGTCCACTCACAGTAAAATCACCAAATGCCACAGGCAACTTTTCAAATGTGGTGCTACACTTTATTCTATTTTTCAAGAAAAATTTAATGCAAATTAAGTAGAAATTTTCCAAGCCTCAAAAACATATATAACCTTAATGTGTGTTTGGAGGAATTTAGTAACAGTGACGTCAAATTAATATAAAATTATTTGTGGTTGGTTTATTGACACTCGTCACTTACTTTTTCATATATTTATGAGAGACTAGTTTCAAAGGCCCTGGCCTCCATTTTCAATCTCTTCCCAACTGGCAACTGTTATCTGCTCTCTCTGGTGGTGGAACTATGAACTTTTTTGTCAAATTATCTGCTAGCGGGATTTCAAAGTTCATTACGCGATCCTTATTTTTCCAGATGAATATGTTCTCCCATGTTGTCAATCTATTTTGGTTTATCACTCCTTTTAATAATTTTGGATTTGGATCAATGTCATGGTTTTCATTCCAAAAATGAAATGCTACTGCTGACTTGTCTTCTTGTTTCAATCTGATGTTTCTAAAGTGTTCTTTGACTCTGGTTTTTAAATTTCTTTTTGTTTGACCTATGTAGCATTTTTCACAATTCTTGCAATTTATTTGGTATATTCCAGATTTGTTACCTGAAGGAATTTCATCTTTTGTTTTTGAATTTAGTAATTTAGTAACTAATAGATACTCAATTTTAAAATTACTAAATTCAAAAACAAAAGATGAAATTCCTTCAGGTAACAAATCTGGAATATACCAAATAAATTGCAAGAATTGTGAAAAATGCTACATAGGTCAAACAAAAAGAAATTTAAAAACCAGAGTCAAAGAACACTTTAGAAACATCAGATTGAAACAAGAAGACAAGTCAGCAGTAGCATTTCATTTTTGGAATGAAAACCATGACATTGATCCAAATCCAAAATTATTAAAAGGAGTGATAAACCAAAATAGATTGACAACATGGGAGAACATATTCATCTGGAAAAATAAGGATCGCGTAATGAACTTTGAAATCCCGCTAGCAGATAATTTGACAAAAAAGTTCATAGTTCCACCACCAGAGAGAGCAGATAACAGTTGCCAGTTGGGAAGAGATTGAAAATGGAGGCCAGGGCCTTTGAAACTAGTCTCTCATAAATATATGAAAAAGTAAGTGACGAGTGTCAATAAACCAACCACAAATAATTTTATATATATAACCTTATTAAATTTTAGATGAGTCGTATTTCTTACACATCTGCTTCACTTTCGTACCTATTTTGAGGACATGTTTCGCAAATCTTCGTTTGCATCTACGGCTCTTGTGCGACTGACGCTAGGTCCAGCGGTGTGGGTAATTCTGGGGTTGTTGCTGCCATCTGTTGATTTAGTGATGAACTGAAATGTGGGATTCTCTTCTAGCGGGATTTCAAAGTTCATTAGTTGGTTTTTATGTTTTTCTATGTATATCCTCTCCCATATGACGAGTTCACTATGTTTTTGTACGTATTTTAGTAATTCTGTGCTATCTTCAATTTCATGATTTTCAGACCAGAAATGAGCTGCTATTGCGGACTTATCAATATTTTTGTATCTTAAGTGCCTGAAGTGTTCTTTCTTTCTAGTGCCTATGTTTCTTTTTGTCCTCCCTATGTAAATTTTTTCACAGTCTTTACACTTAATTTTGTAAATGCCTGACTTTTCCTCTGGTTTTATCTTATCAGTATTATTACTGTGAAGTAGGTTTTTAATGTTGTAATTGTTTTTTGGTGCCAATGTTATATTGTATTTCTTGAATATTTTTTGGAACTTTTTTGTGGCCCAGGGGTGGTAAGTAAATTTAGCAAATCTAGTTTCTTGTTTTATTGGTGTGAGAGCTGTGATCTGTTTTAATTTCTTTTGAAGTTTGAATAATTTTAGTTTTTTATCTACAAGGTTTTTTCCATATCCATTTTTAATTGCAGTTTTTAAGATTTGATGGTATTCTTTTTGATATTCTTGCTGGCTGAGAGGTAGATTTACTAATCTGTGTGTCAGACTGTTGATGGTTGCATGTTTGTGTGGAATTGGGTTGAAACTATTTGCTTTGATGTAATTATCTGTGTGTGTTGCTTTTCTATGAATGCCAAATTCTAGTTTTTCATTGCCTTTTTTGATTTTAAGGTCTAAAAAAGGTAGAGTACAGTCCTCTTCAGTTTCTACTGTGAATTGTATGCTGGGTTCTTGCAGGTTGAGTAGTTTCAAAGCATCATCTATTAGTTTGTAGGGCACTATTGCAAAGATGTCGTCTACGTATCTGTACCATGTTTTAAACATATGAGGGAAGGCTTTAGTAATATGTGTTTCGAAAAAGCTCATGTATAGATTGGCCAAAAATGGTGATAGCGGGCTTCCCATAGCTAGTCCTGAAATTTGTTTATAATATTTTCCATTGAAGACAAAATAATTTTGATGTATACATAATTCAGTCATTGCCAAATATTCTTCTATTGCATTGGCATCCAGGTTTATAGAATTTAGCCATTTTTTCAGTTGAATCAAAAGTTTGTCTAATGGAATGCTAGGGAAGAGGGAGCGGACATCAAAGGATACTAAAGTGTCATGAGGTTTTAGTTTAAGATTTTGAATTTTTTCTACCAGGTCTAAAGAGTTTTTTATACTCAGAGTATGGAATTGTGGAAAGGACTGAAATTTTTTGGTTAGCCATTTTGCCAGAAGGTAAGTAGGAGTGTTTATATTATTTACAATGGGTCTCATGGGTATGTTGGGTTTGTGTATTTTAGGCAAACCATATATGCTTGCAAGGGTAGGGTTGTCTGGTTTGATAGTTTTTTGTTCTGTAGTTGTTAAAATTTTACTATTAATGATGGTTTTTTGTACATCTTTTATGCATCGGTTGAGTGGATTAGAATCTATTTCCTGGAATTCTTTTTGTTGTAGTAACTCTAACATTTTTTCTTTGTATGTAGCTGTATCTAAGATTACTATTTTGTTCCCTTTATCAGCCCTTGAGAAGATTACATCCTTTTTCCTTAAAGATTTAATTATCTGAATTTGTTTCAAATGTTTTATTGGCTTTTTATTTATTAAGTTTTCCAATATAGGAGCTGATTTTTTCCTAATTATATTTTTGTCCATGGTTTCCAAGCCTTCTACTGCTAATTCTATGTCTGCAATGAATTCATCCGGGTTGCTGGAGTATGTTATACATGTTTTTAGGCCTTGGTTAAGTACATCTATTTCTTCATTGTTAAAATTTTGCTTTGAGAGATTAATCACATTGTCTAGGGATGTGTTCTTTGCTGAAATTTTGTTATGTTTTGGTTGCCAATGATTATGACATCTAAAATTTAATAATTTTTCGCTTCACTGTGGTGTTCCAATACAGTTAAATCTTGATATATAACCTTTTCAACTGTCAACAATAAACCAAATGTTCAAAACAGCTGAAAATGCAAACATACATTGGGAACCATGCAACAACAAAATAAAAAAATCCTCATTTTATCATACCTTATATCAATATTGTTTTAAACCAATTTTGTACATGTGTGTGCAATTAACATTTGTTAAATATTTCAGCAAGCAACACAGAGATCTTCTATAAGCAGGTTATTAAGAAACAGTTACTGTGAAATATCAACTAAAAATAGTTTAATCAATTAAGATATTAGGAGTTACAGTATTCTTCAAGTAAATATCTGAAGAACTAAGAAAAGTTGAGTGACACTTTGATGTTATATGGAAGACTGTTAAATGTTTTGGTGACACTATGTAATATATGTAACTTTCATCCCATATTTGGTGGTGTTTACTCTTTTTATGGAGAAGCAATTAGCTCTTTTTATAGGAGCATATCTTGTGTTTGATAATTCCAGTTTCATACATAAGAAGAAATTCACTATATTTGCAAAGAAAAAAATGTTAAGATGTTTGTTTTCTTAAATATAGGACAGTTTAATTATAATTATAATTAAATTATAATTGAACCCACTTGCAGCCTCTCCCTACTGCATGAGATGGCCGGCAGTCACCAGGGAACTTTCACTCACAGAGGCGGACTAGAATTCTTACCTTATAATAGAAGCTGGAAATGTGGACCTTCTGCTCTCAAACAGGCAGCATATTTTGTGTAAATATTCTCACTCACTCTCCAAAGCTCAGCAGCAGGTATTCTTTTTATTCCTTGCACAATGTTTTTCCTAAGTTCCTGCAGTGTATGAGGATTAGAATGATACACATATGTTGAAACTGGAGCCATTTGCTACATATGTGTGCAAGCGTTAAAGCCAAATGATCCCGTTAAACGAGTGAATTATTGTAACTGGTTTCTCCAGTCCATAGAAAAGGATTTCATTGACCCACAGTTTTTGTTTTTCACTGATGAATCTTAGTTTCATTTAAATAGTTGTTTGAATAATCAACAGTCAATACCGGGTTTCAGAAAAATCTGTGCTACTAGATGAAACGCCTCATTATGATCAGAAAATTGGAGTGTGGTGTGCGATAAGTGTTAAAAAAATAATAGGGCCCATATTCTTTGATCAAACAATAAATGCAAAGCAATATCAGATGTTAATTCTGAGGCCATGTTTTGATCACTTGATAGAAGAGAAATCATATGGTTAATTTCAGCAAGATTCTGCAACAGCATATATGGCTGCCGAATCATTAAATGCAGTAGGATGCCTGATGACAGAATAATTAGTGTTGATTTCTGGCCCCTCGTTCTCCTGACCTAACGAGTTGTGATCTTTTATTTATGGGAATTACAAAAATACCTGCTGCTGAGCTTCAGAGAAAGAGCAAGAATATTTACATGAGATATGCTGCCTGTTTCAGAGCACGAGGTCAACATTTCCAATATCTATTATAAGATAAAGATTCTATACCTTAACTTTAAAGAGAGTCGATTAAAGACTCTGTCTTTAATCGACTCTCTTTAAAGTTAATTTATCATAACAACACTGTTTTCAACACTTCCAAGAAAGGAATTCTATACCTTGTTTCACGTAAGCTTGCCCAGTATCTCTTAACGGTCACGTGACCTAATCACCTCTCATTGGTTGCTGTCGTGGTAATGACTGCGTGCAGTAAAAATTAGTTCGCTATTTAACATGGTGATATATCATTATATGTTGGAAGAGAATTGTCAAATTTATACTTTCGTCACTGTTTTAATTAAATATATAACGCAACAGAGTTGATTTATCTGAAATGCATGTTAATTCTTAAACGAAGTAAAGAGGAGGTTGCTTTGCTCTCAAGCACATGGCACGATAGCACGTGATTTAGCGGTAGTGGTGACATTTGTTTATATGACTTTTATCACTGACCTTGTTTTGAACTGGATTAGTTATGCATCGCCATTCGAGAGTGCGGGAGCTAAATTATTTTATTGATCGTTTATTGCGCATGTACTTATTATATGTATAATGGCAGAGTCTACCGCCAGTTTTTCGCTGAAGTATCGCAAGGATAATTATTTACAAACAGGTGAAAAAAGAATTGTGTTGCATGTGTTTAATGCACTCACAGAGAAGAATCCGTCTTTGTCAGTGAGAGAAGTCGAACAGCTGTGCTCTGAAGTTACAGGTGTGAGTGTTAGATCCGTAGGAACATCGCGACATGAAATTGAGGAAACAGGAAAACTTACCACTCCAGGCAAAAGCAGGAAAAACATGAGTGCGTGCTCGGAGAAAATACGTGAAAAGTGTTGTGCGTCGTCATGTGTGTAGTTTTTCTTTAGAAACGAACTCCCTAACATAAGTAACATTTCGTCTGCTGTAAATGGGGATGCAGATTTACCAAATTTCAGCAGATTGCTTATACAGCTGGGTTTGTGAATGGAAAAAGAGGCAAGAAAAATGTGCTAAAAGACAGAGGCGATATTGCTGTGTGGCGAAGACGTTATTTAAGGACAACCACACTGCACCGAGATACAAATCGCAAAATATACACGAAGAACACACGAAAAGTAAAGTATGGTGTGACACGACTTTTAAGACTGAAAGACAAGCATTTTTGAAAGGTATGTGTGCTGGTTTAAAAAATCCCAGTGGAAAAGGCCAAAGGCCTTTCATTATAAACTCTTTCAGTTTCATTGCTCAGTCATTCTGTTTCAATTTGCTCAGTTCATTATAAACTTGTATTTTTGCATGCCTTCATATCCTTATTTGTATGATTTTTGTATGATTTTATTTATCTTCCCGGCAATTATTACGACATTTACTGCAGGTTTAAATGTGACGGGAAGGCACCGCCTATGGCCTATGACGCGAAAGCATTAGCCAATTAGGGCGAGGGGGAGGGTTGTTAAACGTGGAGTGATACATTTCAGCGGGGCAAGGTTATATGAAACAGAGATTAGTCTACCTCTGCAAGCGTAAGATCCCTGGCAACTGCTAGCCATCTCACACAGTAGAGAGTGGCTGTGAGTGGGTTTGATTTGAATTTAACTACCCGGTACTTCTGCAAAGAGCTTTAAGATATTGAAGCTAGAAAGTACTTTAAAATTACTGTTTTGCAGGATTTCTAGGTAGTTTACTTGTTCATTATTATTATTTTTATTATTATTGCTGTGCCATGGCTGAGTGGTTAACACTGTTTGGCTCTCACCTAGGCGGCCCGGGTTCGATCCCATGTGACCGCAAAGTGGGATTTGTGGTGGACAACATGGCACTGGGGTGGGTTTCCTCTGGGTCCTCTGGTTTCCCCCACCATCATTCCACCAATTGCTCCAACAATCATTCATCTCAAGCGTTGGGCCGACCCCTCAACCCTGATTTCATCTCAGGCCAGATGCTTCGGCTCCCTCGCTCTGAGGGAACCCAAGCACCTCCTAATGTCAGCATTGACGAGAAGGGAAAAAAAAAAAAAAAATTATTATTATTATTATTTGACCATACTGTGTTTAGCTATATAAAAATAGAGACTTCTTTTATAACTATCATCTAGCTCTAATTAGGGATGATGAAAGTCGAAAAGAATGTTTGGAAATAATTGGAGAGATTAGACTTAAGATGGTACATACATGTCATAAGAATACCAGAGAAGATATTGGAATGGGAGATGGAAGGGATAAGGCGGAAGGGGCGACCTAGAGGGAAGTGGATGAATGTCATTAAAAGGAGCATGGAACAAAGGGGACTGAGAGACAGGGATGCTGAGGACCAACTTGGAGACTAAACATTTCTTAGCTGTGACAGAAAATCATTGTAGTGTGGAACAATTCTGAGATAAAAAAATCTAGCTTTACATGCTTTAGTCAGTACATAAATATTACTGATTTCTCTAGCAATGCCAAGCTTCATTTCTTTATTAATAGTATATATTAAAGTTGTTTGCTGTTCTTTGTTAATTTCTGCTGGATTTTGCCACTATTTGTAGTTACTTGCTGTTGTTTTCGAGACAATAGCCAGTTTTCAGTTGCATAGTTGAATAAAATTTAATTTCATTAAAATCAATAACAAGAAAACTAAACAGGAACAACAGAAGCTTATAGCCTCTCAACGTGTTCACAATCTATGGAAATAAAATTATCCAAGAATGGAGACAAAACAGCACAGCTACTATGCAAAGGGTTCTTCATTTAAAGCCTAACATGCACACAGCATTTTGCCTATGGGTGATTGCGTCACAGTCGACTTTGCTCCTACATATATGCATAAAACATATATAACACTCCCATCTATAGACGATTCTGGAAATGTCATCCACCCTTGGTTAAACTAGCATTATATTGGGAGAACACATTCTGATTCACATGATTAAGTTGAGCCACTGTAATGTTTCCAATTTCATTTCTAATATTTTATTTTAGTTCTTCCAATGTATGAGGATTTGTCTTGTGAACTTTGTCTTTCAGGTTACCCCACAAGTAAAAATTAGACACTGTTGCACAGGAAGAGTGAAAGAGCCATACACCAGCAGTAATAACTGTCTTCAAACACTCCTCTAGTTTTATTCATGTACTACTCTGTTGTATGAGCAGTAGCAGAATCTTGTTGAAACTACCCATATGACTTCTCTTCTTCTGTCAGATCATGAAAAAATGAGGTCAAAATGCCATTTTGGTACCTCTCTGCATTTACAGTCTGCTCTAGAATATGGACTGATTATGAGTCTAGTGCTAACTTCGAACTACAACTTTCCAATCATAATGAGGGATTTCTTGAATGCAATTGAATTTTCAGAGACCCAGTATTGACTGTTTTGAGTGTTGACACAACCACTGAGGTGGAACCATACATCATCAAGAAAAGAACAGAGTTGTGCCCCAATTAAACCATTACTCACTGATGAAAGAAACCATTCACAATAATGTACTCATGATACTGAATCACCTTGTTTTAAAGCATGGACACTTGTACACTAAGTTTTTTAGTTGCTCTATGTGCAGAAGACTCTGAAATTCCCACCTGTTGTGCTAATTTTGGGATGGATATGGTTGGTGAATGTTCAAAACATGTATCTACATCATCTAACTTTTCCTCTGTTAACACCGTGCGTTTACGCTTTATTTTTTGTTTGCCACAGAACCACTTGACTTTCTTCACAATCTCATGAACTGTAAATATGGAAGGAGGCACGAAATGTTTGAATATACTCTGTACAAATATGACTTGGCAATTCCATTTATAATAACTTTTACACACAACAATGTATTGCTCTAGTCAATCTATTGCTCTGGCCAATACAATACTGCCAAGTGGAGTGCATACCACTAGCCCCCGCGCACAATGGCAGTGGGGAAATCCAGCAAGATTGTGGGAGAGATGAAATGCTGTATGCTCCATTCAATTTTTAATGAAGAACCCTGTATACAAATACATAAAAATGAAGCTGATAACAGTTCCATCTAAGAGATGGAACCATATACCAAATTAAGTTATAATGGAAGAACTGCTCTCCAAACACCTGTTTGGATGATGATGCAAATATATCAAAGATGACATTTTTCCTAGAAGAACCAATGAAGGATGAAGGAGTGAAACTCCTCAATGAGGGTGTTAGGAAGCACATTTCCTAGAATTTTTTGCTGGTTTCATTTTACCAAGAGCTGCAAGTCTTTTTCATGCCATTTTGAACAATTTCTGGTGAAGCATCTAATATGTACAATAGGATCTAGTATGATGTGCCCAGAATGAATGAATGTGTAGTGTTTAACGCCCGCTTTTACTACATACGGCACTGCAGGCGATGACACTGATGATACATGAGATGAAGATGGAGCACTGGTGGAATGAGATGGCGGGGGAAACCGGAGATCCCGGAGAAAACCCGCCCCAGCGCCATGTTGTCCACCACAAATCTCACTTTGCGGTCGCCTGGGATCGAACCCGGGCTGCCTTGGTGAGAGCCAAGCGGTCTAACCACTGAGCCATGGCGCGGCCTATGATGTGCCCAGAAACAAGAATGTTACAAATTGACCATTTTTTATTTTCATTCCAAGGATTTAGGAAAGTTTCTCATTAATTCAGAATAGCTACATAAAAATACTTGTATTTTAACTTTGTTGTTCGCATTGTGGTTTCTATGCTGTTATTGTGAACAGCTGAAAACAAACATTACACCTTTTTGCTCCAAACCAAACTGACAATTTGAAAGCAAAATACTTACCATGGGGTTCCATATATTTTGAGGCCATACAAAATAACTTCACTATCTTCCAAGTAGATGCAGTTAGTGAGACAATCCTTTATATTTTGCGTCTCAAGAGCTTCTGATATTTTATCTTTGGGAATCCCAAGTGTTGGTATTTGATCGACAAGACTGTGGCCTGTATGAGTTGTACGATCTCCACAAGGACTATGACTTAAAGGATGTGTAAAGGTTTCATCAAAACTTAGTTCATGATTTCCTGCAATTACTATTTTGTGCTTGTGAGGTAACGTTCCTGAAAAGCAATAAAGAAAACTTAGCCTTTTTTTTTTTATCCTCTGCCAGAAAAAACTACAATAATTATCTATGTAATTCTAAAAAAAAAATTATAATTCAGTTGAAGTGACAGAACTTTGAAATGAATTCCCTAGAAGCACTAATATCTCAAAGTTTTATATGAACATATAAACAATTTAACAACTTGTTTTAATAAAATGTAAGTAATATGTCAGTAAACTGACTCACATATATTATCTTTAAATCTCTAAAAGCAATTAATATGTAAAAATAGAAGATAATGACAGTGAAACAATACATACACTTCAAGTTGGAGAGTTTGATCAATTTTCTTAAAATATAAGAAGTTTGTAGCAAATAATTATATTTTATTGTAATATTTTTCTTTTTTTAAGTACTTTTTTTAGCATCCTTTCTCACTATATATGGCAGTGGATACTGTGACAGAGCTATAATATACTATTTGTAAATGGAAGTTAGAGCAACAGAAATTCCAAGCCTAAGTTTAGTGTGTCTCCCACACATTTGTCAGTTATGATAATTCACCTTAACAACCTAGGCTACATAAGTCAGAAATAAAATTCGTTATTTGATTTAGAGCACTAGGAGTAATATAAAATAATTTCTCACTTAAGAAATGTAAAGTATTGAAAAATGCAATCTAATAATAATATTTTAGAAATACTTAACTCCACAAAAATATGTATTTGACATACATTGTGCGCTTTAATGAGATCTAAATTTTTTGTAATAAGTTGAGTTTTTGTCTTATGGTTTACCAATTATGCAAAAAACTTCCAGTTCAAAGATTACTCACAGAAAATTCAAGATAAGCATTTCATTTGTCATAAAAATATCTTAAACATATGGTATTGTGCTAAAGTCACTTTATTTTCCAGCAAAACTGTTAGCACAGTAGTAACTTACACTTTTAACAATACTCAGAGCAAACATTAATAATTACTTATGCCTCTGTTGTACACAACAACTTACACTGGGTTTGATTTTCACAGAATGATACGCTTGACCGACTGACTCTAACCCACTGCTGATTGGCCCTACTCACTGGCTTCAGTTTCCCATATAGAGAACTGCTCCTAGAAACATTTGGAAATCGAAGTCTCTGGGATTGCCTGAATTGACAATTTTCTACCCTTAGCGGCAGAAGTAAAAGGGCACATATTTCCGGCTTGTCACATCAGACAATGGCGGGTCATGTGCACTATTTCTTTTCTCTTCGCTGCTGGTCCTGGGTTTGTGACTAGCATAACAGTATTTTAATAAAAATCATTACAAACATTTTTGAAATAAACCAAAATTTTCAACAAAAAATGTTCCATATAAAGGAAATTAGGGAAGTCTGCTTCCATTAGCCTGGAAAGGCAGGCAAAAGAATCCAAAGCACCTAGCCTGAGAGAGGAATCAGGTTTGAGGGACCAGCCCAATGCCTGGGATGAGAGCGAGAGAAGTGGATGTTAGTATGAGACTGGAATGAATGATAGGAAAGAGGATGATGATGGAGCAATTGGTGGAATGAGATGGGAGAAACTAGAGATCCTGGATGAAACCTACCCCAGCACCGTGTTGTCCACTACAAATCTCACTTTGTGGTTGCCTGGGATCAAACCTGGGCCACCTTCGTGAGAGTAGATCAGTCTAACCATTCCAAAATAATGGAAATTAATTGTTCTTTCACACTGGCCATGTGTAGACTGAAGTATGGAAAGGTAGAGTCAGACTGAAAAATTCAATGCCATTAAAGTACTTACACGTTGTTAAGTCGCCATTAAGGTAGTTATCTCATGTGTTTATGAGAACTCCTAAGTGGTTTATCGGGAAAAACACGAGTCAGTTGGAGAATTTAATGTCATGTCGGCACCTTAGCCATAGTAGCTCAAGGGTTAGAGCGGCTGGATGGAGACCAGAAGATCCGTGGTTCAAATCCCGACTAAGGCATTGAATTTTTCAGTCTGACTATACATTTCCATACTTTAGCCTACACACGGCCAGAGTGAAAGAACAATAATTTGCATTATTTGACCTAATAGTGGTTAACTATAAAGCCCGGGCCTTAAAGTACTTACATGTTGTAAGTCGCTATTAAGGTAGTTGTCTCATGGTTTATGAGAACTCCTAAGTGGTTTACCGGGAAAAACACGAGTCAGTTGGAGAATTTAATGTCATGTCGGCACGTTGGCCATAGTAGCTCAAGGGTTAGAGCAGATGGACGGAGACCAGAAGATCCGTGGTTCAAATCCCGGCTATGACATTGAATTTTTCAGTCTGACTCTACCTTTCCATTCCAAAATAGTTATCATAATGAAATAAATGTTGCATGACTGAAAAATTAAAAGAAATAAACTAGGTAACTATTTAAGTTACGGCAAATTTTAATAGAAACAATTGAGAGTTGTACTTACCTATCCAGGTATTAAATTCAACAACTTCTTCTTGTCTACCACAACGTGTAAAGTCACCAGCATGTATAAAAATATCACCATGTGGCACATCAAATCGAATATGAGGAGTAAGAGAATGTGTGTCACTCATACAAACTATTCGCACCTGCAACAGTTAAAGACTTGGTTTAATGGCACATACTGCACGAAAAGACATGAAAAATGCTGTAACAGGACATCTATTCCCACCTCTCTAGCTCAATTAGAAAAGCTCCTAGAACAATTGAAACAATTCATGATCAGAGGCATAGTAGCTGGTGACTACTTCATCTATATTTTTGATATTTTATATGTAATAATGGAACTAGTTCTACAAATACATCATTAGCATCTTCAGCAGTTTTTTAAATAAATCAATCATTTATTTGTTTAAATAACTCAGCTGAAAATGTAAATGATGTATTTGTGAAACTAGTCCCATTATTACATATAATATCAAACATAAATGAAATTTAGTTATTAGCTATTTTTAGTTTATACCTTGACAACATGTATTTTTCCAAATCTAGTAAACATGTGACACATTTCATTCAAATCTGAGATGTTGAGGTTTATATAATGTGTTGTACTGTTCTATTGTAACTGTCGATCTGTTCCGGAACTGGGTATAATCCACCTAGACCTATACAGATCCTACCTGATAACTGACCCAACCAATAAGAAATTTGTATATTCAGGTTTATATACAATAGTAACAAATCAATATTTCAGGCTTCGTATTCGTAATAGCACAGACAAGAATTCAAATAGAAGCATCAAATAAAGAAAATAATTGTTTAGTAATTTGTAACTGTTGTCCTTAAAAATATTATCACAGTAAATAAATTGAAATTTTCTTGAAAATGTATTGCTTCTTGGGTAATGCTAAACCTAAATATTACAAAGTTTTGCACTAAAACAACTTTTTGTTTATGAGATGTACATTTTTTCTATCTCATTCTCTAACATTCGAATGCAATCATGCAAACATACATATGTTGTTGTTGTTGACTAATGGCACTGGGGATTAGTTGATTTGCATCATTTTCCCTCTAGCTTCCCAATATAAAGCCATATGTACCTGTTTCTAAATTCAATAACATCTTGATACTGAATTTGTTGGTAGAATTAGGTGCTCAAAAAAGTAAAAATTGCCAACAAATCACACATGTTCAGTGAAATCTGCTATACAACATATATAGGTTAATGATTTTTTTGAAACTTTATGAGTTTCTAAAGATTGGAATTCTCCCTGACATGATGAAATTCTCAACTGTTAAACCTTTTTTCAAAACAGGTGAACACAAAAGAATACTTGTTCATGTAGGTGGAATTTTCTGTGACCCAGAAAAGGCTTTTGATTGTGTTAATCATGATATTCTCATACCAAAATTGGAATTCTATGGACTAAAAAGTCAACATTTAAGTTGGTTTGTATCCTATCTAAATGGAAAAAAAAAAAAAAAAAAAAAAAAAATATGTTGAAGTAACCAGTGATATTCATTATGAAAAACAAACATCAAATTGGAAAATAGTAACACATGAAGCACTCCAAGATTCAATGTTACAGCCTTACTATTTCTAATCTATATAAATGACTTCTCACTTTATATAAAGGATATTTCAAGTACAGTTCCATTCGCTGATGACACTTGTGTTTTGGTGACCAGTAAAACTTTAGTGTGTAATTAAACCGAATTATGTTTTGAACCATATATAATATTGTTTAAAGCTAACAAATTATCTATGAATCTAGACAAAACACGTACGTCACACATTCTGATAGGAATTAGGATTAATGATGTTATTAGAAGAAACTGAGAACAAGTTTCTGGGCCTTCAAGTAGAAAGATATTTAGATTGGAAAGCTCACATAAAGTATATCTTATCTAAACCCAACTCTGCCAGACACTGGTTAATGTAAGTTCTATAGATACACTTAAATTAGTGCATTATGTATATTTTTATTGTGGAATACTGAATATCATTTTGGGGTAACTCACTAGAAGGTAAATAATTATGTCTTTTGAAAAGAAGATTATAAGAATCATTTCGGACATCCTTAGCACATGCTCTTGCAAAGATACTTTTAGAATATTGAAAATATTAACCCTTCCTTGCATGTATATATTCTCCATCCTATTGATCTTAAAATTCATTTTATGCAAATCAGGCCTCATTAATAAAAACAATGAAATTCATAGAATAAACACTACACAAAATTGTAACATCCATCACCTCAGCACTAAACATTTTTACTTGTATTACGAAAACATCAAAATACTGAACACTCTTTCTAATTATTTTAAAGAAAACATTGATAATTTCAGTGCTTTTAAAATTGCTGCTAGAAAAATACCTATGCTGAAAATCATTTTATTCTGTACAAGAATCTAGCTGTTTTAATGACAAATCTTTGTCAATTTGCCTTTGATGCCTGTTCAAGTTATTTTAATGTATGTGTTTTGAAGAACTGGCAATAAATGCTACCCACTGCAAATCCAATATAAAATATTGAGCCATATGCAAAAGCCAAGTTAAAGTTTAAAAAATGAAAATAAAAATTGTATTTCTAAATACATATTTACTAGTCTACATGGAGTATTTGATGGTGTATCTCTATATCTAATTATCTCTGTCTTCTTTTTCATTTTTCCTGTTTATAAGTGTATTTTAAGTTCAGTATTCAAAGTATATATACTATTAAATTGTACACTTCGACATGTTCAATGTCCACAGGCCTTTGTGGTTGCTAGTGAACCCACTGAATGCAAATCACTCTAACCTAAGAATTTAACTCATTTCTTGAACAAAACATTTACTGGTTGGATTGAAGCTTTGGTGTCCCAATTCCCTGTACAGTAAACCTATGCATCCGACTGTTTATTAGGTAATGCTATCTCTGTTCATTAAATTTCACTGCCTCTACTGTAATGTATTGGTGTGAGATGTTAATTCCGAGCAAAATAAGTGAACACGTTGACTCAATAACTTCTCACATCCATAAGTTAGGTTAATTGACAATGTCGCTTGTTATGAAATGCAAAAATCCGTGTCTTGATGCTTAAAGGTTATGCTATTTCCCTTATCACATTTTAAGATTTTTTACACCGCTCATCTCCTATCAGATGTTGTTTTACCACCGTTTCTTACCTTGTCCTCCGTGGGGCCTGTCTTGGGAGGAGTAACTTGAACTTTTATCACTCTCTGAGATTTTGACAGCTCTTTCCATGCTGCAGTTGGATTAGCAGTCAAGTGATGGACGTCAATTTCCATTCTTGAAAGTTGATCCTCTCGTCCTATGTTTTACAGCGTATGCACCACAAGACAGTGTACACAAATTTGCTCCATTGTCATACAATCATGCTTCGCTAATTATTTACGTTTTCCAGAAAATGTCATTTTATCCTAATGTTTATAAAGCACTTTCTTACGCCTTAAGAAGTATGAGCTTCACCCACGGCTTTACTGTTTTTTTTTTTTATTAAACCATAGTCTAGTCACAGTTGTCCTACTCAATAATCAATAGTTACCTGCTTCACCTAAATTTTCTTATCCATGGCAATTGAACAATACAAAAAGTATCTTTCTTTTCTAAAAGGAATTTTAATCATTTTTATTACCCCTTTTTCTTTAGAGTCATCAAACAACTTTATTGTAATATAACATGGTCCTAAGAAATTTTCCCTCCCAATGTTGGTGGTTCCGTTACTCCAATTCCAATAGTTATCTGCACATAAAACTTCGGGCATAGCCCTCCAGAAAGCTAAAGGGCGGTTCTTACAAATTAAATTTTATCGCCATAAGCTAATTATTCTGAAATGAAATAAAAATACAAAAGTGTTTTTTTTATACAGACCACAATCTTTTAGTATCATTTATTATTATTATTATTATTATTATTATTATTATTATTATTATTATTATTATTATTATTATTATTATTATTATTATTATTATTATTATTATTATTATTATTATTATTATTATTATTATTATTATTATTATTATTATTATTATTATTATTATTATTAATTATTAATTATTATTATTATTAACTAAAAATTGTATTAGACTTTATATTAATTTGTAATATTTTCAACAATATTGTAATTCATATTTATATTTTCGAAAATTATTGTCTGTATTATTGACGATGCCATGAGTCTGGTTGACTCCTATGGCAGATAGATAAATAAATTTCAATACACTCACGATACAGCATAATGAACTAAATTGTTCCAAATGAATAAGCTTTATATTTCAGCATCAAATTACATTTACTATAATTTTGTAACAAAAGGCATTTTTTTATTTGCTTAAAGGGCTTCCTCATAGCTTCAAAATAGTTCTTTTGATATTTATTTATTTGTACAGTTTCCATTACAATTTCAGTACAATAAAATTTAACATAGAACATGCTGTATTATACCTCCTGTACAAATACGTAAAATTGCTGACCCTAAGATTTACTTGCTGACTCAGGTCCCCTGGCTATAAGCCTTTGGTTTTCCTGAGCAGCTTGATGTCATGTTCTTGACCTTTGCCTCCTTTATCCTAATACACTTTTCACTTATCCTATTTAAGAAATCTCTTATATATCTATTTTTCTTTTCTCCCATCCCTGTTAGCATGCGTACCACTAATATCTCTTTACTTACACTGTCCCATTTCTTATCCCATACTTTTCTCCTGTAATTTGTTAACTCCTTACATTCTATCAGGTAATTAACAATGCTCTCTTCGTCTCCACAAAATTCACATATTCCTACCTCATTACTTCTCAACCCTTTTAGATATAATATTCCTACCCTCATCCATGCCATGCCTTCTCTTCCAGTTTTGCCACATTGATCTATATATTTTTCCCTACCCCATTCTGTCTTTAATTGCTTATAAAATTTCAAAGATTTCTTTTCTTCTATACCTTCCCATATCCCTATCTATGTCTTGTACTCTAGTTCTCACTTCCAAAAACCGCTATAATTTATCTCCTCTGCTCTCCATAGATCTCCCATGCCTATCTTCAATATCATTCTTTCCAATTCTGACCACCAACTATTTGTATTTTTAATGCTTTTCTGTTGCTTCATGCACAGATTCAATAATTCCCCTTTCTGCCCTTTAACACACTTATACCAGAATTTCAATATTCTCTCTATTATTATTCCCCTCCTTTTTGTATTACCTAGCTCTAGTAATGCCACTTCTCTTGGTGCTGATTTTGGCAGCCCTAGTAGCTCTTTGCAAAACAATCCATACATCTGGTCTAATTGTGTTCCTATCTCTGATGTGCCCCATAACTCCACTGCATACATTGTTCTGGCTTCAACGACCGCTTCATACATCCTTTCTAACCATCTGACACCTCCAGTTTATGTTTACATATTCTTACCCCTGACATTGTCACACTGCCATTAGCTATCACTTTTCTGGCTAGCGCAGCTCATCCTCCACTGCTACACATCCTTACACCTAAATAGTCATACTCGTTTACCACTTCTACGTTTTAAAATAGCTAAAAGCTTTCACACTAATATAAATTGGCATTATTTGATGTGTCAACTACTATTCAGATTAACTTTAAAGAGAGTCGATTAAAGACACTAGACAACACTTACTTTTAAATTTTTCCGGAACTAGTTTCAGAGGCATTGCCTCTGAAACTAGTTCCGGAAAAATTTAAAAGTAAGTGTTGTCTAGTGTCTTTAATCGACTCTCTTTAAAGTTAATTTTATCATAACAACACTATTTTCAACACTTCCAAGAAAGTAATTGTACTATTCAGATGTTGATAACCTAACTGCATGACAAATAAACTGAATAACTTGAATTTTCTTTAAATTGCCTATAAAATCTGCTTCATTTAAATGCTTCTGTATTACTGCTAAACCATAAGATATACACTATATTCTACTCTGCCAAAAATGCAGATCTCTTTAAAGTACACAATTTATGTAAATTAAAATTTTCTGTGATGTTAACCATCTCCAAGGTATTCTTTGTTTGGATTAGGATTACTACGGAGGGGATTTGGCACCGAAACCAGTGGTTTATTGTACCTAAGCACCAAGTGGGGCATACCCGGGAGGAAGGATGAAACGAGAGGATTCAGAGGGCAGCCGACCCAAAAAATCACATTGTTAAGACATCAGTCGACACTTCTGCCCTGAAAGACCACACAGGAAGACAATGGGGAGATTATCTACAGCAAGATACCCAGGACACAGATAATCAAAGAGACAGAAGAGAAAGGACTGCACAGGTGGCAAGACCAATGGGAGAACACAACAAAAGGAAGAATCAGCAAAATGTTCTTCCCTTCTGTGCAAGAACGACTAAAAATGAGGATCCCACTCAATGGACAGACAAGGGACTACTGCAACAGATTCAAAATAGCGGAAAGTACAATGTGCAAATGTGAACTACAAAACCAAACAGTGGATCATTTAATATATGATTGTCCTCTTCTGAACAATGAAAGAGTAGAACTAAAACATTAAATTGAGAGGTGGACAGTGGCCGGCAACAAACAGTGATCTAATCAAGCACTACCAAAAACAATTTTTAAAATTCATAAACAAAATAGACTTTGAAAAACTGTAAAAGCATAGTCAGGAAACCAGGAAACCACCTGAAAAAAAAAAACCCATGGGTCAACTACGTCGACCACAGGAATCGAACCTTTACTTCCCGAATGTAGACCACAGAAGGAAACCACCTGAGTCATCCTGCTCGGTTATTCTTTGTTACTGGTTTGCATTTTCAAACAAGTTGCCATTCAGTTTTTTGTTTTGTTCATGAGAAGATCATGGCATGTCAAACTCATCACATAGAGACACATTCTTTAAAATTTGATTGCTTTAACCTATCATATTCTTCATGCACCTAAAATGAAATCTATAGATGTGTAATATAGGTTTATCTATTACAAGGAATAGATAGAGGGATAAGCTTTTATGAAAATATCTTAATGATTGCAACATCTGGCATAGGTCAAACTAAAAGAAACGTAAAAACTAGAGTCAAAGAGCATTTTAGAAACATCAAATTGAGACAAGAAGATAAGTCAGCAGGAGCATTTCATTTTTGGAACAAATTGAGTGTCTATTAGTAGGTGCCAAGGTGATATTTTGTTCCTTGAAGATCTTTTTAAATTTATTAAATGTTTTTGGGTGATATGTGAATGAACTGAATATACTGTTGCTTTCTTTTTCTTTTGTAAATGTGGTTGCTTCCTTAATGGTTTTCTTTAGTTTAGATTTTCTAATTTTCTTCAACACCAAAGTTTTGTTGTATCCATTTTCTTCTGCTGTGTGTAGTATTGCTTTTTGTTCTTTGAAATATTCTTCTTTTTCCATGGGTATGTTGACTAGTCTGTGTGTAAGGCTGTTTATTATTGCATGTTTATGTGTAATTAGGTTGTGGCTATTATGTTGCATGTAATTTTCTGAATGTGTTGGTTTCCTGTAAATTCCAAATTTTATTTTTGTGTCATTCCTGATGATATTTAGATCCAAGAAAGAGAGTTGTCCATTGATTTCCTTTTCCATAGTGAATTTTATAGTCCTTTCAATTTTAAAATTGCTAAATTAAAAAACAAAAGATGAAATCTCATCAGTTAACAGATCCGGAATATACCAGATAAGTTGTAAGAATTGTGAAAAATGCTACATAGGTCAAACTAAACGAAATCTAAAAACCAGAGTCAAAGAGCACTTTAGAAACATCAGATTGAAACAAGAAGATAAGTCAGCAGTAGCATTTCACTTTTGGAATGAAAACCATGACATTGATCCAAATCCAAAATTATTAAAAGGAGTGATAAACCGAAATAAATTGACAACATGGCAGAACATATTCATATGGAAAAATAAAGACCGCGTAATGAACTTTGAAATCCCACCAGTAGATAATTTGACAAAGAAGTTCATAGTTCCACCACCAGAGAGAGAGAGCAGACAACAACAGATGCCAGTTGGAAAGAGATTGAAAATGGAGGCGAATGCCTTTGAAACTAGTCTCTCATTAATATAAACAAGTGACGAGTATTAATAAACCAACTACAAATAGTTTCTGACATAAAAGCTAACTAGACTCAACCCAAGATTAATTTTTTAGAAAAAAAAAAAGAAAAAAAGGGGGGAAAAGTTTCTTCTAGAAAAAATGCTCTTAAAAATTGACTGATCTGGAAAAAAAAAGGAAAAAAGATTGAGAGAAAAAACTATTCTTGCCTTATATAAAAATAATTTTATAAAAAATGAGAAGGGTGGAACTATATTGTCTAGAGAAATTTTTTTTTGAAAAAAAAAAAAAAAAAAAGTAAAAGTGCCTTTCTAGAACAGGCGAGTCAAAACTTGTCTTAACTCCCTTGATTCATCTATTCTAGAAAATTACTTCTTTTTAAAAAAGATTTGATTAGTGTTGTCTTATTTTGAAAAAAACATTTCGCAAAACAGAAAAAAAAGTTGTTTTGGAAAAGAAATTCAAACAGTCTAGGAAATAGGTTTTAAAAAAAAACTTACGTAATCTTTAAAAATCTTTTAAAATGAAACTTGTTTTAAAAAACAAAGTTTTTTTTTCTCTTAAATTCAACTCTTTCTAAAAAAAACAAAAAACATTTTATACCTCATGATAAATGGAGTCATCTTAAAATTTTTTTCAATAAAAAAAAACTTGAACCACCCTGAAAAAAAATTGAAAAAATTTGCTTCGTCCAAATTTTTTTAACAAAAGAATTCTTTACATCTTCCAAAACAGTGGACGAGAATCCTTGGGGAGGAACTGCTCAAGTCAGTCAACTCGTTCAAATACCTGGGTATGATTCTGCAAACAATGGCAAAATCAAATAAGACCTGAAGCTTTCCTGGCGACGAATACACTCACTTTCTTCTTGGGCAGCCAACCAGGTGAAAAGATTATTAGATATCAACGTTTCGAGAGTGTGCATCTCTCCCATCATCTGGATGTTTATATGTTATAACCACAAATGAAATACTGGATATAACACAACTATAAACAAAGACAAAACACTATCAAAATTTGCATTACTGAACAAAAGACTGTTTTCAGTAAATTAAATGCCAGGTCAGGAGATGGCGTGAGTACCAAAGGTTTCCCATGGATGTTCAAACTCTGGCAAAGATATGTAGATGACATATTTGCCATAGTGCCAAAAAAACACATCAGTGATGCACTAAAACTTTTAAATGTTCAAGAAAAAAGCATCAAGTTCACTGTAGAAGTTGAAAAAGACGAGTATTTACCATTTTTACATCTAAAAATAATCAGAAATAAAAATAGAATAAACTTTGGCATTTACAGAAAACCAACACAGACAGACAACTACATAAAAGCTAATGGCTGCAACCCAAGATCCCACAAATAGGCAATCTTTAATAGTTTAGCACACAGACTGGTCAACATCCCTCTCACAGCAGAAGACTACAAAATAGAATACAACAAAATTATTGAAATAGCACAAAAAAATAACTTTCCCAAATCATTAGTAGACAAAAAAGTGAACTTAGCAAATAAGAAGAAACTACTAAAGGAAACCACAACCCTCTCAGCTACAGAAACTAAAATGATCTTCAAAAAATTTACTTACCATCCATGGGCCTTTGATAAATTCAAAAAAGTCTTCAAAAAACAAAACATTCAACTAGCTCCAGTGAACCATTACTCCTTAAAAAACCTAATTTGCTCAAACATCAAAGATGCCATTCCATTTAACAAAAAATCTGGTATATATCAAATTGAATGCTGTGATTGTAGTCAAATTTATATTGGAAAAACCAAAAGAAATTTAGAAATAAGAGCAAAGGAACGCTTTAGGAACATAAAATACAAACAATTAGAAAAATCAGCAGTACCACGCATTTTTGGGGAAAAAAAAAAAAAAAACCGCAACATAAATCCAGAACCAAAATTACTAAAACATACAGCAGGAAAACAAGAACTGTCCACATGGGAACAAATCTTCATTTCAAAAAATAGGAACAAAGTATTCAATTTTGACATCCCCCAGAAAGATTTGTTCAGCAAGTTCCTCGAACTGCCACCAGAGGAGACTGATGACAAAATATTATCAGCTACACCAATGAGAACCAGTCGATGTCCAGCTGAGGATAGAGGGAAGGCCTCTGAAACTAGTTCCAGGAAAATTTAAAAGTAAGTGTTGTTTAGTGTCATTAATCGACTCCCAATAAAATTATACAACAACACTGTTTTCAACACTTCCATGAAAGGATAGAAAATTGTGTCAAAGAAACGTAACTACTTAACTTGATTATCAAGCTGTATTGATCTTTGCTTCTTAAATCAACAGATTTCCATTTTTAAGGCCGGTTTCCAAGAGGAGCTGAACTGAAATCCAGCATCACGATTAAGCGTGATCCTTTCAAAGGAAATCGCCAAAACCTCCTTAATTCTCTGCTCCCAGTAACTGTTGAGGTTGCATTAAAAGTCTGGGCTGGCAGAGCATTGTTTTGATAATGACCATAGAGCCAATTTTCGGGAGACGACCATCTTCGCAAAAAGCAACAGTTACTGGGAGCAGAGAATTAAGGAGGTTTTGGCGATTTCCTCTGAAAGGAGCACGCTTAATTGTGATGCTGGATTTCAGTTCAGCTCCTCTTGGAAACCGGCCTTAAAAGTGGAAATCCGTCAAATTAAGAAGCAAATATCAATACAGCTTGATAATCAAGTTAAGTAGTTACGTTTCTTTGACACAATTTTCTATACTCACGCCATCTCCTGACCTGCATTTAATTTACTGAAAACAGTCTTTTGTTCAGTAATGCGAATTTTGATAGTGTTTTGTCTTTGTTTATAGTTGTGTTATATCCAGTATTTCATTTGTGGTTATAACATTTTATAAATATCCTGATGCTGGGAGAGATGCACACTCCCGAAACATTGATATCTAATCATCTTTTCACCTGGCTGGCTGTCCGAGAAGAAAGTGAGCGAATGGCAAAATCATTCAGGATGCATATAAAGTACAGAGCCACAGTGGCAACAAAGGCCATATAAGACATCAGTGGATTATCTAAAATATCACTGAAGACAGCCATGAAACTATTCAACATAAAAATAGGACCCATTGCCACACAAGGGGTAAGCATTATATAGGGCAAGTTCAGCATAACAGATCTGACACTGGGAGCCGTTAAATCAAGATTTCCTGAAAGCCACACTGGAGACCTTTAACCACACACCTCCAGACTGGTATATGGACTGGCACAGGTGCCCTTCTTCACGGAAGACCTCAGTATGGAACTACCATCCATGGAAACCTGTAACAGCCTCCTGCAGGAAAGGAGGAATAAGAGGAACGAAATAAGACTCGACTTTTACTCTACAGAGGCCATGATTAACAGATCATGGAGCAGCACCAATCAAGAGCTCTGGCACTTTGTAAATTCTATGGCAGTGCATGAATCACCATAGTGTGTGCAGAAGTGATTGGTTTCACGACCCAAACAGTGATTGTACTTGTAAATCATGTGACCAGTTACTGGCAAAAAGATAGACAAATCAGTTGTAGAATTCTCCACAAATAAGTAATGTAAACCTGTGAATAATTGTATATCATGCACAACTTATGTGCATTTATATTTATTACTTAAAAGCATTTAGCCCTGACGGATAGAATCAACATGAGAAATTCAATGGCATGGCCGGGATTTGAACCATGGATCTCCTGGTTTCCATCCAGTTGCTCTAACCCATTGAGCTACTATGGCCAACGTGCCGTCCTGACATTAAATCCTCCATTTGAATCATATATTTCCCCGGTAGACCACTAGGGGCTCTTGCATCCGAGATACACCGTTTTTAGCGACTTACTATTGTAAGTACTTGAGTCCCAGGCTTCATCATTTAACTTTTATTTTAGTTAATTGGTGGAAATTAACCATTTCTCCACACTAGTCGTGGAGATCCGTGGTTCAAATCCCGGCCATGGCATTGAATTTTTCATGTTGACTCTATCCATCAAAAACCTTAGCCTATAAACGGCTAGTGTGGAGAAATGATTAATTTCCATCAATTAGCTAAAACATTTAGCCCATTTCTAATCCATTTTTTAATATCATGTCACTTCACTTCTTGAAAGAACTTTTTTGGAACATTTTGTTGAAAATTTTATATAAACTCAATTCATCTCAGAAGAAAAACTCACTTCATCTTGAAAAATATTATGAAAAGTAGTGGAACAGAGTTAGGCTTATCAGTGTTTTCACTTAACTTCATTTATTACTCTCACTGAAAAATAGATCTGCAAGACATTGAACAAACCCGCTTTATCTGTACACTGCTCCCTAATGTGCTGCTGCTATTGCCTGAGATGCATCGTGCAGCCCCAGTTCCAAGATATTTGGACAACCCATAGTTAAGGTCTGCTGCAATATGCTCCTTAAAAAAATTTGGATCTGCAAGCGGTACTCTGTTTATTGATTGCATCATGCTATCTACCCACAATTACCATTTAAGGAAAATAAACATTTCCAATGCCTTGGAAATGCTGTTCCATTTACACAGTCTTTCAATGGCAAAGGCATTGCTGCATACTTTCCTATATCCAAGGTAACCACTGTCATCATCACTGAATGGCATGAAAGGATTTATCATTGATTCACAGCATCCTTTTACATATGCGCACCCTTTTACATTTCTTATAATTTCAGACAACTGGTACACATAGTTCACATAAAAACTCTCAGAAGCGTGTATTTTGCGTGTGCTCGCTCCATTTTAAAATATGGCATAACATTATGGGGTAACTCACCACATTGTTCATAATGCAAAAACGGATTCTAAGAATACTTGGAGGAGTTAAATCAACATCTACGTGCAGACCATTATTTTAAACATTTAAAATCTTACCTCTCCCATGTATTTTCATTTTTGAAATTTTAAAATTTACAAAGACAAATTTAATGAAAGGAAATGGCCACTGTACCTTTATTGACACAGTTCATAATCATAATACTAGACAGAGAATGGATATTCATGTGAATAGAAGTAACACAAGAGCTCATCAAAACAGTGTAATAAACATAGGAATCACTTTTTTTTAACAAAATGCCTATAGCCAATAAAACCACTTGCAATTTTTCAGCATTTAAAAAGTCAGTTTTGGCATACTTGCTAGACCACTGCTTTTATTCTGTTAGTGAATTTATGGAAAGTTTATAATATTGTTAAATTTCTGAATTAATTGTGTATATTATAAAATTCTTGAGATATCTTTATAAAATATTATTTTGTACAAACACTGACTTGTCCTTATTGGATGTGACTTGTTAATTTACAAGTATAGTTAATTGCACTGTAAATTCACAAATTGACATGTCTTATATCATAGTACTCATGTACAATGTATGATTTACAAGATGAATTATCCATCCGTCCGTCCATCCATGAAATTGTAAATGTGAAGCAGATAAAAAATAAATGGATTGGTCAGATTCTAGCCTCTCCAATACCACAGTCTCAAATTGGCTTCATTAATAAGTGTCCTGTCCAAAAATTATCAAAGCATTCCATATTTTCCCCCCTACATTTTTGGATCATAGAAACATCCTGCATAGCTACTTATTCATTCCAATGAGATTAACCCTGGACTGGACTATGCCACAGAGGAGATTTGGCATGGAGGTCAAAACTTGGACTTTGTACCTATGTCCCCATGTGCAGCACTCTCAGGAAGAAGGATGAGGCAAAAGGAGACAAAGGGCAACAATCCCAAGGAGCTACAAAGTGCAGAGGACAGGGTCCCTATACCAATTGGAAACTCCCTGACAGGTTAGCACAAGTGGCATCCCATCATCCCGTGGTCTGCAAATGGTCCCATCAGACCAGTTCGGAGACCGGAGACAGTTCTACCTGAGAAGGAAGTTTTACCAAGAGCATATCATTTTGCCATGCAATTTCTATACATCCACCGACTCTTCTATGCTGAAAGAGACCACCAGATGATAAATGATGTGAAATTATATTGTAGATGAAATTGAGGGACAGGAAATTTGGGGGTGGTAATTAACCTACCCAGCATTTGCCTGGTGATCCAGGAAAATCCCAAAAACACTTAAGGGTCAGGTAGGTCAGCCATGGGAATCGAACCCAGACCTCCCAAATGCGCACCACTAACAAAAATACCTGAGCCATTCCACTTGGGTGATTAAACCTGCAGCAGTCTTATAGTTGTACGAGGTTTCTGAGAACAATTGTCAGCTAGGGACAAGTGAAGCTTGTTTATGGGAGTAGGTTAAAAAAAAAAGGCATACTAATTACGCAGAGTTAAAATAACCTTTATTTGCAAATTGAAATACAGGAATAATCTTCACATATAGTAACAATAATGACATGTATGCATGTGTGTGTATGTACGTATATTTATGCCTGAAGTACTGGCCGTTCATGCTTACCTTCCAAGTTTTTATTTGTAATGGAATATCCTGTTCCTCCCTGAAAAATTAATTACAACATATAATTTATGCTTCATCTTTCTGGAAATAAATTGAGAAGCTGGGTGCACATCTTAACTTTATCTCTACTATCAGAATTTTGATAGGAATGCTTAAAAAACTTGGTACTAAGTAACTTAGTACTAAAAAACTAAGTAACTATGGTTGGGACACATTTTCTAAAAGTAAGTAGTGTGCCCGCCTCAGTAGCGTAGATGGTAGCATGTCTGCCTCACGTTCAAGAGGTCCCGAGTTCGAATCTCGGTCAGGGTGAGTTACCTGGATAAGGTTTTTTCTTGGGTTTTCCCTTATCCATACAGACGAATGTCGGGTAGCTCTAAGCTCCATGGACCCTGGACACATTTGAGCATCATTTCACACATTTCATTCACCGTCCGATATGACTTAACGTTGGAGGACGTAAAATTAAAAAAAAAAAAAGTAAGTACTTTAACTAATGGCATTATTGCACCAAGCAGCGCAATTATTTCATCAACATTTAATACGACATGCATGCCTTTGGAAGAAAGAATGAAAGAAAATGAAAATCAGGTCCTCAAAATGTAATTTTATATAACAATGGGCTCACAGTGGTATCTCCATATGTAAACCTTCAGCTTCATTCTACAAGGTGTCCCAAATAAAACCAGTACGCCTTATAGTCTCACCTTGCCTAGCCCACTTTGCACAATTAAAAGAACATGAAAAGGAGCATGGCATCTTCTAACAAGATGGGGCCATAGCACACACATCCAACCAGACTATGGCCCATATCAGCAGAGTTTTTCCTGAAAACAGGTCTGTCAGCAAAACCCTATGACCTCTGCAGTCGCCAGATTTAACATGCTGTGATTTTTATTTATGGGGAGCTCTGAAAAAGAATGTTTGTGCAAAAAACCCTCAGACAATAGACCAACTTAAAGAGAATATTACTAATGAGATAAATAACATCTCGCCTCAAGAATTACAAGTGTCAACCAGAACATTCTTGTAAGAGCGCAGCAATGCCTGAATACCAGTGGAGGGCACTTTTAGCTCTTGTTATAATCGTTAAGTCTGTCCTATGCCATATTTATCAAATATTTACAGAGGAAGTTGCTTGGTTGAGGAATTAAAATAATATAATGTAATGAATGCAGCAAGGCATACCAGTTTTATGTAGGACACCCTGCATCATTGTCAATCATTTGAGTTCTTAATGTATTGTATGGCATGATCACATATATTACGCCAAATTAAATAATTTCAACAAGAAAGAAAACTAAATAATATTAGCAGCTGGCACAAATGGCGTGAAATTGCATGAATTAATCACAAACAAGCTGCTAAGCTCCTCCTACCATAGCTGACCCAAACCAATTACAAAAGAATAGATCCAGCACAAATACTATGATTCTTCCTGCAAACAGATATTCTAGCTAAATTTTCACTGAGAACACCAATCACATCATTGAAGATGTCTACCACAGATGAGCATGAAATGTCTGGACAGAAAGCTTCCAAGTCATGTATCCGGAAATAACTTCTAATTATACCAGTACATATTATGTTACTTGAGATTTAAAACTGCTTACTGCTAATACATTAATAATATAGTTTACTCTCTTTATTTTAGAGACTTCAATTAGGAAAAAAAGAAGACAAAGAAGAGGAGAAATAAATGAAAAGCCCTTACCCTTTGCATAGGAATTATATCTTCCTCTTTCAGTTTTTCTCCTGTAAGCGGATGTGTCCAATCCTTTTTAATAATTTTCTCCACACATTCCATTGTTACCACATCACCACTGTATAAACATAAAATACGATATTCATTAAAGTATATAGTACTATTTTTTGTTTTTCTTTCTTCTCTCAATCACCACTGCCTAAGATCACCCTTAAGTTTAAAGTAACTTATTGCATATTAACCACTGTGTCTTTCAAATGGGACGAGCTACTAAGCCAGCATCTAATTGGAGTCCTGTAGTGTTGTCATAAGCACTCCCCTTAAGTGGTGTGTGTCGAGTGGCAAGTGAATCTATCTCTAATAAATATTATTTGCACTAAGACAAAAATTCAAATGTTGCAAAAAGTGATACACAAGGAAGGTAGGTAGAAATGATTCTAACACACAAGTGAGAACTCCACATTTGTAGTTCAAATATTCTTCATAAAATTGTTACTTTGTAGGTTTATGAAATTAAAAGTCCAGGTTACAAACACTAAAAATTGCTCTTTATTTCCGTAGAAACACGCTTTGTTCAACCTGACAGCAGAATTACGTCACATACACAATACAACTTGCAAGGTCATCGACCACAAACAAAGTTCACTTTTACAGCTGTTCATGCACATGCATCCAATTACTGACTGCTCCCAGTGGCGGGCGGCAGTTCCCTTTTTATAGATTTCTCACTATCCGGAATGTTCTCAATCAAGACGGCGCTAGAAGAAAGATGAACTCTCCAGAAATCTGTCTCCTTCCTCCCCTCATTTCGGCAAGCTAATATCTCCGCAGTGCACTGCCCATCTCTTTGAACTCGTCCCTCGCGCTGCCTCGCCTCAACAATGCATTTGCGACATATAAATAAATAAAATACCAATATATTATGAAACATTGCGACATAAGCACTTTAATGTCCATCATCATTGGTGGTATGTATGTGTGTGCATATATTCAGAATTGAAATGTGTGAACATTTGACATGATGCGCTAACAGAATTATATACTTTGAACCAGCCAAGGTGTTTGTTGAATTTGAGAGAGAGCAAACAGCAAACTCCCTGTTAGCTTGCAGAATGCCTGCAGAATAATGAGCCATCACATGATATATTTATTAATGGTTCATAATCTCTATTTACTCTAGAGAGTTCAAATCAGTATTACTTAGTTCTTCCATTTAAAAACCACGAAAAAGTATCAGCTGGATCAACTTCCAACAGAAGTGGGACACAAGGTATCTGCCCATCCTGTTACCAATACAACCCAATTGAATTAGTGTTGGTTGGAATAAATGGGAAGGGGGGGGGGCTTTGTAAACAGAAATAATACAATTAAACTGACTGATGTTGAACAATTTATTCCTGAAGAAATTGACAAGGACAAGGTAACACAACAAGACTGGGAAAACGAGTGAGACATGCAGAAAAACGACTAGAAAACGACTTTTAGAAGGAAATAGCATGTGATGGATTTAGGGATCTATCATTATAAATTTGCAAGACTCAAATCATGAAGACAGTGACAATGACAAACTGTCTCGAGGTAACTGACATTGACAGCGATGTAGATGAGCCTCCGCAGTTCCACTGGATTAGAAAAATGGGTATGCTTTTTACAATTTTGATCTTAACAACTGCATTATTATAAAAGTTGGGAAAATTCAGGTCGAGTTCTGTTATGACTAGCGCCAAGGACACATGCACTCTTTAGGACAATGGACGAGAGAGGGAAATATGAAAAGAGTGGGGGCAATGAGGTGGCAATGCTGAGCATGTACAGTATGCGCAAGATAAGATGAGAGCTGGATTTACGGGGTAGTGCGGGTAGAGGGGAAGCTTCAAGAGCTAACGCTCTTTTGTTTCTGCAGTGTGGTTAACCTTGAAAAACACAGTTCAGCAAAATAGTGCGTAAGATAAGCGAAGATATGCGCCGCAAGTGTGAGATTTGTGGACAAACATTAAATTGAACTTGATCCTATAAGCTGTATATTTATATACTTACTATTTGTGAAACACATAAAAACAGTAAACAAATATGACAGCCATAAATACTCATTCGCTTTGTGATTCTTCGATTTCTGAGTTCACTGCATCTGTTTCATCGCTAGTATCCTCTGATCTGTTGATAATTTCATCAATCGCATTTTCAATTACACCATTATTTCTCCAATATTTCATTTCCAGTTCTTGCAGTATCCTTCCCAATCTGTCGCAGTTACAGAAGAGAATGCTTCTATAGCAAGTTTCTGCAGATTTGTGGCTGACATATCACCAGTAACGTTGTGTCCTCTGAAAACATTCTTTATTTTTGCCCACGCCAGTTCAATTGCATTCAGATCACAGTTATAAGGAGGTAAACGAATAATAGTGTATCCACTTTCGAGAACCATAATATCCACAACATACGTAGGTCTTGCTCCTAGGTTTGTTGGCCTCTATTAAATACCGGTGTAGCTTTGGTAGTGGAGGGAAATAGAAAGCTATGTAGAAATATACAAAGGGCTCAGAGCAAGAGAAAAAGAAAGATAAAAGAGCAAGATATAAGGAAAAGGAAGAAGCCAAAAAGGAAAGGATTGAAGGGAAAAGAAGAAAGAAAGAAAACATCACTATTAGTTATTACCTGCTTTTTCCTGTTGCTTTTGGAGATTCATTAGGATGAGATGTACAAAACGATTTAATACAGCTGACAGTGCTGACGCTTTTTCCTGTGTAAGCAGCAGCTCATTCTACTGATTTGCTGAGTGGGAACTAACTGGTTGTCATCCTTTTCTATATCACAACTTTCTGCAACTTTCGCTATTATTTTGCGGCCTTCACTATGCACGACTGTACGTGCATGTTTCCTAGTCGGAGTTTGTTGCTCGGAAGGTACACATGATGATGAGTTTGGTGTACCCTCAACCATAATTACAAACTGGTTAAGCTATAGTAATTAAACTCAAATTTGCACAAAACGAATGAACACAGAAAACAAAGAGCGCACGTAAAAGCTTAGCATATGAGTCACTAGATGTCAGAGTGTACTAGTTTAGTGTACTAGTATAGCGCATTTCATGTTTCTAAGTTGTCATCTGTGTTTACAGAGTTGGCCGAAACCTACCGAGTGAGGACTTGGGAGACGAACGCTCAAGATAAATTGCGCATACTGTAAACGCATCTGATTTACCACGGTCCAGAACTCTTCCCATTTGGAAAACATAATATGATGCAGAATATAGTCAATTCATGTGTGCATTATTTATGCTAGTAATCATACTGTAAATGACATACAGGATGATCCCAGCTTATCTTGAAACAACCAATGGGAAAATCCATACACTACTTATTTTTTTATAGCAGAGAGGTAACTCACTCACTCACTTTTCAACTAGAAATCCACATTACTAAATTAAAATTTTTGTTTTTATAAATATTTCACAAAACCAAAAACCTTTTACTTCATTTGTGCTGTTTGTGACTAAGACAGAATATTATTTATAGGTTGAAATAATAAATAATTATTAAATTTCAAAAATTAATTAAAAGACAGACATTATTATGTGATAATGTAATAAAAAACATTTTCTGAAAATATAATCAGGAATTTCAGAAGTTTTGTTTTTCATGCCCTACAGAATGGCAGTCACTTCTGTTTCAGAAGGGTACGTTTATTGTATTTATATTAATTGGTATATGAGCAAATGGCCAGGGCTTGCATTTTACTTAAAAGCAAGTTGGTCTCCCACATTTTATTAGCTTAATTTATAATGGGTGTCTCAAATGAGTCTCTCTCTCTTTATTTTATTTTTTTGGTAATTTACGTCCTCCAAGTTAAGTCATATCAGACGATGAATGGAATGGGTGAAATGATGCTCAAATGAGCCCGGGGTCCATAGAGCTTAGAGTTACCCGACATTCATCTTTCAGGATAAGGGAAAACCCCAGAAAAACCTTATCCAAGTAACTAACCCTGACCGAGATTTGAACTCGGGACCTCTTGAACGTGAGGCAGGCATGCTACCACCACACTTCCGAGGCGGGCAAATGAGTCTCTGCAGTGTACTCAGATGCATATGGGTGTAGTTAAGTTGGTGGCAAAAATATGGAGGAATATTGATCTTCGAGCAGGTAAAGACTGTCCTTCCTTCTTCCTACTGCTTGAATACCAGAGAGAACCATGCTTTTGTAAAGTGAATAATGTGTTGTGCTTGTAAAGTGAAATCAATATGTTGACCATTGCCAACCTAACTGACATGAGCAAGTATGTTAGCACATTTCCCTGAGTGTGAAGAATCATTTGAGACACCCGATATAATGATTGTAACATCAAATACAGTTACTGCCACTAATTCTCAAATTACCCATGACTTTCCCCTAAAAACATTTATGTCCTTTGCAACTTATGGATGGCTTGTAATACTTACTATGTTTGTCCTAAACAATCTGTATAAAATAAAATTAAAGTTTACGGATATCACCTGGACTACAAAATAAATGGTAAAAAAAGATGAAATGAATACTTACGTAGTTCGAATAACCGCACAGGGAACAGAATTACTTAATATATCATGTGTCACAGCACACATATACCGGTTCTCTTTTACAATAAGGGCTTTCTTGTCATCTGGATCCTTTACTTGAGTAAACTTAATTTCTACCAAGTCTTTCACTTTCAGAGGCTTTCCAGTAATTGGGCATGGTATTACTTTGTCCTGTAACAATTCACAACCCATCAAATTTCTTACAAACATGCTATCTGTGTATTATAAGATTGAAAAATTATATTTTCATGTATCTGAAGATGGATCACAATACCTCAGAAACAATATATCAGGTTGCTTATTCATGATTATATTGAGAGCAAAATGAAAAATAAGTTGTTTTGTACATGGGATGAAATTTGTTGTAAATGACTATTTTCTTCCAATTCACCCAACATCAAAATTCAATAAGAGTAAATACAGTAAATATTTCTTAAATGCTCATTCATTGCTATTTCCCATTTCTCTATTAATACTATGCATTATTGCTTTATTAGTAGCATAGACTTCAACAGACTCCTGGTTAAATGGAACTTTGTCTTAAATGGAAATATTTCATGGTCCCATGAATTTAGGGGTGAAACAAGTTAGATATTGGAATAACAAATTTAAACGTTGAACATCCATTTTTGTCAAGGAGCACCCAGGACGACCTGTAGATGTGACTGCTGAAGAAGTCATTGATATGATTTTCGCTGCCCGTTGAATGAAAGTTCGTGAAGTGGCAGAGACCATAGGTGTATTGATGAGAATAGCAATTAATATTTTGCACAATAAGTTGGAGATGAGAAAGCTTTCACTCCGATGGGTGCAGCATTTGCTCCCAGTGGACAACCAACAGGTGCGACTTTCAACTTCGAAGCTGTTTAAGCGAAACCCATCGAGCTGTCATTATCGATGAGACCTGGATTCATCACTATACTCCAGAAACCAAGCAACAATCAAAACAATGGTTTGCTTCCAGA
Organism: Mantis religiosa; assembly: GCA_030765055.1. NCBI lineage: Eukaryota > Metazoa > Arthropoda > Insecta > Mantodea > Mantidae > Mantis > Mantis religiosa. Next base: position 96,412,538 of record CM060959.1, read on the forward strand.
GAATCTGCTCCAAATAAGGCAAAGATGGTCCTATTGCCCGGAAAAGTGATTGTGACAAATTTTTGGGATGCAAAGGATGTCATATTAACTGACTTCTTGAAAAAAGAAAGAACGATTGCTGGAGCACACAACAGTGAGTTATTGGCCCAATTTAACATGAAGCTGAAGGAGACATGGCCCCATATGGTGAAGAAGAAGGTTCTGTTTCCGCATGATAATGCCACAGCATGGTCATCCAGAATTGCCACTGCCAAACTGCATGAGTTGTGTTATGAACTGCTGCCACACCCCCATATTCTCCTGTTTCCAAACATGAGCAAATGGCTCACAGGAACAAATTTAGATCAAATAAGGAGGTCATCATGGAGACAAAAACTTATTTTGCACAGCTTGATTCTTACTTTTTTGGAGGGGTTAAAAAAATGCCAGGAGCATTGGAAGAAGTGTGAATCCCTAAAATGGACTATGTTGAAAAATAATTTGTTTGAAAAAACTGGCATCTTCATTCCTAACAGAGGTACTTATTGAACCGCCCTGATAATCCAATCTGTTAAGGCGAGTTCACATTAGCAGAGAGCTATAGGAAGCTAGCTATGGAAGAAGAACCAACTTAAAATACAAATATTGCCATGTGAGTATTCACAGCTAAATGGGAAGCTTAGCTGAGTACCAGGAAAATAATCATAAAAACCAGGAAAAGAACACTTTAGGAACATCAAGCACAAAGAAATAGATAAATCTGCAGTAATAGCACATTTCTGGGATCATAACAACATAAAACCCAACTACTAAAATCAGTTCATTTGAATCAAGAATTAAACATCTGGGAAAACATTTATATTAAGAAATTTAAAACAATTTAATGAATTTTGACATTCCATCAGAAGAAAATATTTTACTTAACCTCATTGGATTGTAGCCAGATGTCTCGTCTCTGGAGAACCATGATCGGCTGGAACCTCAAGGTTCCAGCCAGTTGACAATTTCTTTACAATGCCTTCAAGTGCAGGTGAAATGTGTTGAAAGAAAATTTGTGGTATGTGAAGTACAAAGTGTCTCAGTGAACTCACTGTACAATTACACAAATACAGTTATTTGCAACACAAACTTCACTTATCTTAAGAAAATGATGTAAATTTTCCTTATTAATTGACGTGATCGATTTTGTAAACATTTGTTTACATCAGTCATCAAACAACTTAGTCGTCAACAATACTATCAGTTGTTACTATGTTTTTATCCAGTATTACCAAAATCTGAAAATGAAACAAACCTAAAAACAGAATCAACTGCTGGTATTTCAAAATTCAGTGTGTGACGAGTATCAATAAACCAACTACAAAATAGTTTTTGCGTTCAGTACATGATGTTTATTTTTTAAAATAAATATTTTTTCCCAAACCATTAAGCCTATCGGATCATTTAATTGTTTTAATAATTTAACTTCAGGATTTATTTCACGGTTAAATGACCAAAAATGATCTGCTACGGCCGATTGATCAATTTGTTTATACTTAATGTTATGAAAATTTTATTTTGTTCTGGTTTCCAAATTACGTTTCGTCTTTCCAATATAAACCTGATCACAATCTAAACAGTTAAATTGATAAATACCAGATTTTTTTATTATTATGAATTTTATCTTTTTTTAGAGAAATGTATTAAATTTTTAATACTATATTTATTTTGATGAACTAAAGTTATACCAAACTCTTTACATTTTCTGCAAATGTTTATTAACCCAAGGATGGTAAGTAAATTTTTTAAAATTATAATCATGTTTTATTTTTTTAAGTATAGAAATACCATTAACAGTTTATTGATATTTAAATGTTTCAACTTTTTTTTTTGTATAAATTTACATTTATTTGATTCAGTTGATTCTGTTTTTAGGTTTGTTTCGTTTTCAGATTTTGGTAATACTGGAAAAAACATAGTAACAACTGATAATATTGATGACTGAGGATATAGACAAATGTTTACGAAATCGATTTAATCAATTAATAAGAAAAATTTACATCATTTTCTTAAGATAAGTGAAGTTTTTGTTGCAAATAGTTGCATTTATGTAATATTTATTGCTTCATTGTATCTAGCTTCATTTTTTATGTAGTCACTGTACAATTTTAAAGGTATGAAAGCTTGGATGATTGGAGGAATTGGAAATAGTAATGGATCTGAATTCTGAAACCATTTACTCTATTGAATTTTGACTTTGGCTAACCTGGATTATGTTGATATAATTGAAATTGAATTGAAAGTAATGAACAAATACCACACAAAATATATTTGTAAAAAAACTTCACTTATCTTTAAGGCAATTTATGAACAATTCCTTAAAGATAAATAAAGTTTTGTTACAAATAATTATATTTTATGTAGTACTTGTTGCTTCACTGTTGCTAGCTTTTATTTTTTAAGTATTATGTGAACAAATATCATTGGTCAATTAAAAACAAATGAAATCCCAATGTGGGTTTCTGGCTTTTCACTTTGCTTTAATATGCATTCTCATTCTTATTACCAGGCAATAGTGAATCAAAATCTGTATGCTGTTTTACTTTCTGTTCTCGGCTTGGTGAATGAATAAATCACTTGTCATGGTTAATGCAAAGTAATTATGACAGTAAAATGTATTACAACACATTCACTGCAAATTTATGACACTAGAGAAAAAAGTAATAATAAATATAACAAAATATTCATTAACTCAACTTACAGGTTTTTTAAGAGTTTTATCTTTAGCTTCAGGTGTCTTGGAGGGAATCCAAAAGCTTGGAAGATGCTTATCCCTTCCTTCTGTCATATTGGACACTGATGGTTTCTCCCCATTTGTATCACCTATAAAAATGCCGTAAAAATGCCAAGTTTAAGCAAATTTATTACAATAGTCATTAGTATGATGTGAAACGCAAGTTGCTATTGGAACGGTTGAACACAATTATCCTTAAGACTACTGTTACATCCCAAAATAAACAGCTCATATATAATAAACAAATAAGCTGGCATCAGGATATGTCATACACTTTTTGGTCATTATATACCAGTAGAGAAAAATAAAACTAACTTTGAAGATGAAATAAAGACAGTCCAATTCTCACTTCAACAATTTATAGATTACCTTATTCTGAAAAAGTTATATTATACATTGAAATGTAATGATTAAAAGCATGATGAAAAGTGAAGCTATCCCATATTGAAAGACTTATTGAGTCATACTGTATTAAAACTTAAAACTTTACTCACATCAAGTTTTTAAGTTTTAATAAAGTGTGACTCAATAAGTCTTTTAATATGAAATAGAATCTCTACCTCAGATACTAAAGGAAGAATGATGTAACAACCAAGATTCCCATACCACTACAGAAGACACAAACATTTGACAGTAACCACAATCTCCAAAGTTCCCAAAGTATAAACTTTAAAATGGAAGGAAATCAGTAAAATGAGCCTATAAAACATTAGTAAATTTATATTGTCATACTTACCTGATTTAAAAGCTTTTACAGGGTTGCTCACAATGTTCTTCTCAGTTTTCAAAAAGTTATTAAGTTTTGAACGTTCTTCAGCTGCAGCTAGTTCTGCCAGCTCAATCTGCAATTGTAAAAGGACCTTCATTTACTGTGGTCAAGGACAGCACGAAGCAGACAAAAGAATATATCAGCACACATTTTGGAGCAATTACTACTTATCTTTCTTTGCAACTGCAGATATATAATTAATCACTAATTGCCTACACATTATTTCATTAAGGATCGTAGAATGTAGTTGGAAACAAATATTAGAGAAAATACATAATGGAATGAAATAAATGAGCATTAATTAAAATTGTTAAGATATTTACTTAAATAACATAATCCATGTCATAACAGCCAGCAAGCAAGCCAGAGCCTGCCAACCCTACTGCCGGCCTCATACCCACATATGTGAGACAGAGGTGGACGATCATCCAATCAATACAGGGAGGAGATGTGATCAGCATCAGGGCACACCCAGCTAAAACGTTGGCATTCTAGACCAGGGTTCGCTAACTAGCGTAGCTCCTCAATTTCATCATGATACAGAGTAGACACTGGTCCTACACCCGGCATTTAAAATCTCAACCCAGGCACCTTCCATGGCAGCCCACTATGTCTGAGTGCAGGACTCATACTTAAATAAATCCTAATACATTCTAGTGAAGTAAGGGAACTCTGTTTCTAGAATTTTCAGTTGTATGTGCTGTAAACTGTAGGGATACACAAGTAATACTGAAGGCAAAGGAGAAGAAAAGAGAGAGGGGAATATATATGTATGTGTAGTGTTGAATGCCCGCTTTTCCTGCATATGGCATCGCAGGCGATGACACTGATGGTACATGAGATGAAGATGGAGCACCGGTGGAATGAGATGGCGGGGGAAATCAGAGATCCTGGAGAAAACCCGCCCCAGTGCCGTGTTGTACACCACAAATCTCACTTTGCAGTTACCTGGGATCGAACCCAGGCTGCCTTGGTGAGAGCCAAGCAGTCTAACCACTGAGCCACGGCACGGCCTAGAGAGAGGGGAAGAAAATGTGTATAAATATTTAATTATACTATGCTATGCACACCCAGTCCTAAAGTTCTTAGGCTTTCATCCATATAATGGATAAAGCTGCATAAATTCCTGTCACACTATTCTATTCTTCTTTTTAATACAACAAAGTCAAAGTTTTTAATGAAAAAATTTATAACCTTACCTCTTCTTTCTTTTTCTGCTTTTCATACTCCTTTAATTTTCGATTATATTCATTCTTTTTTGTGATAATGTATTCCAATATGGCTTCTTTATCAAATAAAACTCCATCTTTCCTGAAACAGAGAGCAAGCTACCAATTAGCTACCAAAGACACTTCCATAAACCCAACTGCTGGAAGGCCTTAACTTTAATGTGCAATATTGAACTGATGTTTGGAGGACTTTCATAACAGGGATGTCTAAATTAATTATGTAAAATAATTGTGGTTGGTTCTTTTTTCACTCCATATCATTAACATTTTAATTTTTTAGGATCTAATTTCAAGCCATTACTTCCATTTTCAAACTTAAAGATCCAACTGTCGCTGGTTCTCATTGACTGCAATCTTCTTTCAGGTAGCGGAGCAAATCAATTTATTAAAATTTCGACAGGTAGGATTTCAAAGTGTATTAACTAGTCTTTGTATTTCTATGTTAAGATGTTCTTCCACATTATGAGTTTTTATGGCACATCACGCCTTTTAATAATTTGGGTCAAAGTTATAGTTTTTATTCCAAAAGTAAAATGCTGCTGCTGACTTGTCTTCCTGTTTCAATTTGAAGTTTTTAAAATGATCTTCAACATTGGGTTTTAGGTTTCTTCTGGTTTGCCCTGTGTAGGATTTTTCACAATCCTTACAATTTATTTGGTGTATGCCATTCTGAGACTTAAAGCTTTCCCGGCATTAATTATGAATGATTTCTTCTCGGGAGATCAGCCAGGTAAGCGCTAAATTGCTGTCCAAGCTTTCAATGACTTACCTGGCTGATCTCCCGAGAAGAAATTATTCATATTCCACTCTATTGATTAGTGGGATTTCATCTTTTGTTCCAATGTGTAAGGACTATGATACAAGAAGCACAAAATTAATATATTTTTGAGTCAAACTAATACTCAATGCTCCACTTATTGCTAGTATTTACCTAGAACGTGTTTCGTTAAAATCTTAACATCATCAGCTGTTGTCGACTAATGGATGCTGGTTTGGGAACTCATTGGAGGCGATAGGTGCGTCTCTGTCGGTATCTTGATGAATTAAGTTTGGGTTTTCTTCAAAGGTAGTGTCGAAATTAAACAATTTTCTTTCATATTTCTTTATGAAGATTTTTTCCCATGTGGTTAATGCAGCTGGACCTTGGACGCTTTTTCATAAGTGGACTTCTTGTTCTATATCATGATTCTCCTTCCAAAAATGGTATGCTACCACCGATTTATCTATTTCTTTGTTCCTGATGTTTTTAAAATGCTCTTTAAGCCTAATGTTCAAGTTCCTTATAGTTTTTTCAATGTAAAAGTTGTCACAGTCTTTGCAGTTTATCCGGTACACACCTGATTTTTTGTCTGTGGGTATCTCCTTTGCATTATGTGATTTCAGAAGGTGTTGTACACTAAATTTGTTCTGTGGGGCCAAAGTAATATTAAGCTCTTTGAAGACTTTTTGGAAAAGGTGCGTAGCTCTGAGATGATATTGTCGCCCTGGCGGTAGACTCGCGAAGCCGAAGCCGGTGGAGATTCGGAAAACTTCGGAACCAATCGTTACCGGTAGCGACAGACAGTTGAATGTAGAGTTAGAGAAAATAAACAGTTTTGAGGTTCTAGCAATTTTGTAATGTTGAACGGTGTATTTCGAGGAGAATAAAGTGTAGTTTTTGTGTTTCGTAACCTCGTTTTATTATTTCACGAACCCACAAAGTCACAACTGGTGTCAGGAAGCGGGATAACAACATCACCGAACATTATGGCCATGGAATCGGCATTGGAAATGCTTTTGCAGAAGATGAACGAATTAACAGCGAAGTCGGAAGCGGCAAATAACAACTTGGCCGCGAAGATGAACGAGTTAACAACAAAAACAGAAGCGGCAAATAACAACATGGCCGCAGAGTTGAAAGAAATAAAGACCGAATTGACCACAGAAATGAAGGCAGCGAACGACAGTCTGGCCACGGAAATGAAGGAGGCGAACGAGGTCCTCGCCGCCAAATTTGAGGAACAGTTGGCCGGCGTGAGGGATGACGTGACGGAGCTGGGCAAGCGGAAGGGCCAAGTGGACGAGCGCGTCGAGGACCTGGCGAATCGCTTCAATGACCTAGAGGAAAAGGCCGACAATAACGCCAAGTCCCTGAACGCCATGGTTGAAGACGTCGAAGACCTCGCGAACCGCGTAAACAACCTGGAGGGAAAGGCCGACAGCAGCGTCAAGTCCCTGAACGCCATGGTGGAGGACGTCGTCGGCAGGAGACTGAAGGATTTGAAGGCTGACGCACCGGGACGCGACACAACATCGGCGCGCGTCAAACCTCCGAAATATGACGGCGCGTCAACATTCGAGGTCTTCCGCCGCCAGTTCGACAGTGGCCAAGCACAACAGATGGTCACCGGAGGAGGAGGCCACACAGTTAATAGCCAGCCTCCAGGGACGGGCCGCGGAAATCCTAAACGCGGTGCAGACAACGGCGGCGCCCAAGGACATCTGGGAGGCTCTGGAGAATCGTTTCGGGAACCACCGCTTAGCCGCAGCGTACTGCAGCCAGCTAAAGGCAAGGTCGCAGCAGCCGGGGGAGACGCTGCAGGAGTTCGCCATAGCGATCGAGCAGCTAGCTAGCAAGGCCTTGGTTGACCTGCCACTGGAGTTCGTATCCCGGGAAGCCGCCTACAACTTTGTCGACGGGGTACGGGACACGGAGATTCGTCAGCGCCTAATGCTCGGCAATTATAAAACCATCCACGAGGCGCTGACAGCGGCATTAAGGATGGAGGCGGCCAAGGTAGCATTTATCCCGACGTCGAGAACGAGGAGTGTCCGCTACGCCGGAGACAGAAGACCAGCTGAGGGACGCCGGCGAACACCTAGTGGCCTGTGTTGGGGGTGTGGACAGCCCGGACACCTACGGAGAGACTGCCCACACCAGGAAGAGCAGCCGGGAACGAATAAGGCCCGGCGTGGAGAGGGGCACGTCGGCGCCATTACCACCATCCCCTCGAGTGACAATCCGCGCCGTCAGCCGGCGGATGGATAACAACCTCATCGCGGACGGTTGGGTAAGAGGAAAGCCGTGCCGCGTGCTGGTGGACACCGGGGCGGCCGTGACCATCATCAGACCTGACGTGGCGAAGGGTTTGCCGACGAGGAAGCCGAGCCAACCATACCAGCTTGTGACGGCATCGGGCGACACCATGCCTGTGGAGAAGGAGGCCCTGCTGGAGCTGACCTTTGGACGGAGTGCCGTGCGTCTGTGGGTGTTCGTCGCGAAGGTGGCTGAGGAGGTGATCCTGGGACTGGATGCCCTCAGGAGCCACGAGGCGACGGTCGACGTCGGCAGGAAGGTCCTACGGCTCAACGGAGAAGAGGTTATACTCCGTCAAACTGAAGAGCGCCTTGGAATTAGCAGGGCCGTCTTGAGCGAAGACGTGGTTATCCCCGCGAGGAGCGAAGTGATAGTGACGGCGCGACCGGAAGGCCAGACAGCAGGTGGGGTTCAGAGGCTGCAGGAGTACGACTTCACCTCGGAACATCGCAGAGGGAAGAGTCACGGTAACGCGGACGCTATGTCCCGAAGACCCTGTCCAAAAGAGTGCGGTCAATGCACAAGAGTGGAGGAGAAGGAGCGTGCCGCAGCAGTTCGAGTAGTCACGGCAATGCCTGCGGATGGCTGGGATAGCGCAGGCCTGAGGAGGGAGCAGCTGGCGGACGCAGACTTGGGGCCACTCTTGAGGGATGTGGAGAACCCGGTGGACCACCTCCACGACATGCACGAGATGGCTCGCCATAACATCCAGAAGGCGAGCGACCGCATGAAAACCCGATACGACAGGCAAGCCAACAGCCAAGGGTTCCAGCAAGGTGACCTGGTCTGGTTGTACCGCCCGACCCGGACCAAGGGACGCTGCCCGAAGCTTCAGCAGTCATGGCAAGGACCGTACGGTGTGGTGAAGAGGATTAACGACGTGGTCTACCGCATCCAGAAGGTGCCCCGAGGAAAGATGTTGGTGGTACACCTGGATCGCCTGGCCCGCTACGAAGGCGCTGTTCGGGATGACCAGCCTTGAGGAGGGAGCAGTGTCGCCCTGGCGGTAGACTCGCGAAGCCGAAGCCGGTGGAGATTCGGAAAACTTCGGAACCAATCGTTACCGGTAGCGACAGACAGTTGAATGTAGAGTTAGAGAAAATAAACAGTTTTGAGGTTCTAGCAATTTTGTAATGTTGAACGGTGTATTTCGAGGAGAATAAAGTGTAGTTTTTGTGTTTTGTAACCTCGTTTTATTATTTCACAAACCCACAAAGTCACAATATGTAAATTTTCTGTATGAAGTTTCACTGCTGATTGGGGAAAGAGTAGTTACTTGTTTTCATCTTTGTTGTCTTTTGAATTTATCAATTTTCTTTTTGACCAATTCAGCACTGAATCCATTGTATTCTGCAATGTGAATGATGATATTGTACTCTTTCAAATATTCCATCTTGTTTAAAGGTACATTAACCAGCCTGTAAGTTAACTGTTGATAACAGCATGCTTGTGTTGTCTTGGGTTATATCCATCTGATTTTATGAAATTTTCTGTGTGTGTTTCCTTCCTATGTATGCCAAATTCAAGTTTTGTGTGTTTTCTGGTAAATTTCAAATCTAAGAAAGGGATTTCATTTCTTTTTACTTTAAAATAATCAAGATGTTTACTTTAATTTGTATTGTTTATACAATTTTTTGTATAAAACTTGACAATAGTATTGTACGCCTTGATTAAAATTAACAGAAAATGTATAATAACTCTTTTACAACTCTTTTACTCTTTTGCAGAACCAGATTTACAACTGTTCTTCCATCAAAAGACGCTTTCTTTCCTTGCTGTTTTACCAAAATTATTGATTTTCCCTCCTCTAGTTGCCATCACTACCAATCAAACTTAATTTTTACTGGTCCACATCACAAATTACATAATCTCATTTTTAAAACTACCAATCATAAAACATTCACATCAATGCTGTGTTATCTCATGACCTACTGAATTTTAACAATTTCCTTTCTTATTCATTTTATGTGCATATCGACTTTTAAACCACATATAGAAACATTTTTCAACTCTTGGTGCCTAAACCAAAACAACCGTTACAATATGTACCGAACAAAATTACTTCAAATTTAACAAGTATTACCAACAAACAAAAGGCCTAGCTATGGGTAATCCATTTTCAACTTTCTTAGCAAATCTGTATATGAGCAATTTACAGACATATTACAAAAGCCTTAAATTTTGGGCCAGATATATTGATGACATTTTTGCTGTAGTCTCTCAAAAGTTTGACTCCTTAAAACTGCTGAATATACATGTTCAAATAAAATTCACAATAGAAATTGAGGAAAACAATTAATTACCTTTCTTAGATTTAATGATCGTATGACAAAGTGATGAATTAAAATTTGGAATGAATCTACAGAAAATCTACTCTCACAGATAATTACATAAAATGCTACAGTTTCAATCTTCTTTCACATAAATTAGCAACTCTTAGAAGTTTGATTCATGGACTTAACAGCATACATCTGGATCAAAAACAGTATAATGAGGAATTTACATGTATTTTAAATATGGCACAGAAAAATGGTTTTAATCCAAATTAAACCAAAAAATGACTGATTGGGACTATAAGCAAAATAAATTAAAACATCACTACTCTTCAAAAGGCAAATAAAAACTGGAAATACAAAAAACTTACTTTCCACCCTTGGGCATTTCTGAAGTTTGAACAATAGTTTAAAATTATGACATCAAACTAGCACCACAAAACAAATTCTTCCTCACAAAGTTGTTAAATAATCCCTTAAAAACACAATATCACCAGAACAAAAATCAGGCATGTATAGGATAAATTGTGAAGATTGTGACAAATTTTATATTGATTTGACAACAATAAATTTAAAAACTACATTAAAAGAACACCGAAGGAATATCAAATATAATCAAGCAGAAAAATCGGCAGTTCGTTTCTGGAATAATAACCACCACATCAGAGAGGAGATTAAATTACTTAAGCCATTGACAACAAAACTTGAACTTACAACATAGGAAAAAGTTTTATTATAAAAAACATTTCACATATTTTAAATTTTGATGTGCTATCAGTGAATGGTCTATTGAACTTATGTAAAAAATCTTCCATGAGAGGGAGCCAATCACAAGAGACCTAGACAACAACCAATTGTGATGATAGTGGCCAGTCGCTAATCAGCTGAGGATGGGACTGCAACAGTCCCAAAAACATTCCCAATTTTTTAAATGGATGTGGGTGAAATTCAAGTTTTAAAAGGTATGGCTCAATTTTAAGTCTTTTAATTAATATTAAACGTACAGTTACAGTATACAGTTTTGTTGCAAACAAAGAATATCATTCTTACTCACCGGCAATTTATTAGTTTTGAAGAAGGAATTTAGTTACATTCTGAACCAATTGATCATATAAAACCGTAATAAATGGTTTTAACAGCACTTTCATTAAACAATTTGATGCAGTGATCAAATAATTAAGCAAGCAAAATTGGTAGACAGCTTTGGACGCTTAAATAAGGACCATTTATTTCAAAGACAATAACAATGCATCCTGAATTCTGTCTCAAATATAACAAATTCTTATAGCAGTCATTGTGTTTCATGGTCCTCAGTCCACAGTGCAACTTCCTTAGAGTTATCACACTCATAGCATTTCCCCTACCTAGCAAGATTGTAATAATGTAGCAGCTGTATAATGGCCCACCTCGGTAGCTTAGATGGTAGCATGTCTGCCTCACGTTCAAGAGGTCCCGGGTTCGAATCTCGGTCAGGGTGAGTTACCTGGATAAAGTTTTTCCGGGGGTTTCCCTTATCCTGAAAGACGAATGTTGGGTAACTCTAAGCTCCATGGACCCCGGACGCATTGAGCATCATTTCATTCATCGTCCAATATGACTAAATGTTGGAGGACGTTAAAAAAAAACAAAAAAAACTGTATAATGCTGTCATGTCCGTCACCACTTTCAGCTTGTTATTCTGTGCTAAAGGAAGTCTGTGTACATTTTTAAAGAAATAAAATAAAAAGAAAGTGCATCCATTAATTCCATTAATTGAGAAATTTTGCATTACTTCACTGTTCTCTTGGTTTGCATGGTACCTATAAATTTATAATGCATTAATTTTAAGGCATTGGAATAGACAGAATAATTAGCATATTGGAATAAATGTTTATTTATATTTTAATGGAAATTCATAACAATGTGCATCAATTTTATGAGAAAATTGTCATTATTTGATAATTCTATAGTTTGTATAATATCCACAGATTTAATATTCATTAATTTGAAAGCATTGGGTCACAGAAAGGATAATTTTATACTTGAAACAAATACATGTTATTAATTATCCTGCTGAATAGACAGCAGAACCTGATATAGTGGTAACCAACGAAGAAAAATGCATGTGTTGAAAATATCAACACTGTGTACCCAAAATGTGATACATCAATACAGGATGAGCCACGTAGGAAATAACTGGATTAGTAATGATAACTGTCTGTATTCAAGATATTCTCAGGCTCCAAGCCAGGTGTAAAGACGAATAGACACTGACGTTTTGGGAGTGTACATCTCTCCTATCATCAGGATGATGAATGAATAAAGCTCTAGATGTTATTAAACACTAAAATGAGATTAAAAAAAAATTAATGACAAAACACTACCAATTCTCGATTCTCTCTAATCTTGGCAAAATGTAGCAGTTACTGGGAGCAGAGAGCTAAGGAGGCTTTGGACTTCTCCTCTGAGAGGAGCACACTTAATCGTGATGCTGATTTTCAGTTCAGTTCCTCATGGAAACAAGCCTTAAAAATGGAAACCAATTGGCTGAAAAAGCACAAATCTATACAGCTTGAACGTCAAATTAAGTAGTCATGTTTTCTATGACCTAACCTACGTTTTCTACACCCACGCCATCTCCTTAACCTAGGATTTGATTATTAGAGTCTTTTATTCTATTAGAGGGATTCGAGTATTGGTCATGTTTTGTATTTATACATTTTTTATTGTTATCTAATTTTACTGTTTAATAACATTTCTTTATTCATTCATCATTCTGATGATGGGAGAGATGTACACTCTCAAAACATTGGTGTATAATCATCTTTAAACCTGGCTTGAAGCATGAGAATATCTTGAATATATTTGTCGCCAGGAAAGTTTCAAGTCTTATTTTAATAACTGTCTGGTTGAAAACCTTCATATTTCTTCTACTATTTCTGTTGCTTTCTTCTCTTCTTTTACTAATACTTGGTACTGTTTTTCAACAGACATTCTTCTCAAATTAGTTCTGAAAATGTCATGACTGGCGATATTTTGATATGAAGTAGTTGTTAATATATTGATAAGACTGCAAATTTTAGAGATGCATGGTTGGCAACAGTTGCATAAGCCAGGCTTTGATCTCGATTCAACAGGATAATCCATGTTTTCAGTCCACAATGCAAACTGACATATCAATAAACATGCAGAACAACAATTTGTTTATGTAACATGGTACCACATATGATTTCATTGCAGTCGCTACGTCATTACAAATTAAGTAGAAAGGAGAGATGTACGAGTGACATGAGCAGAGCGGAGTTGCGTTGTAGATAGGGGACATGATCGGTAAAGATGCATACAAGTTGTTGCCAACTGTGGAGCTCTGACATATGCAAATAAAGAGAAACATTGCCAACACATTTTCTTTTTCGTATTATAAACTAGCGATACTGTAAGAAGAAGCAAAATGTTTTTTTTTAAATTTTTTTAATTTACATGCTACAAAGTTAAGTCATACTGGACGTTGAATGGAATGGGTGAAATGATGCTCAATGAGCCCAAGTTCCATAGAGCTTAGAGTTACCCGACATTTGCCTTTCAAGATAAGGGAAAACACCGGAAAAAACCTTATCCAGGTAATTCAGCCTGACCAAGATTCGAACTCGGGACCTCTTGAACATGAGGTAGACTTGTCTACGCTATCCAGGCAGGCAGTGATGATGATAAATAATAATAATAATAATAATAATAATAATAATAATAATAATAATAATAATAATAATAATAATAATAATAAGAAGAAGAAGAAGAAGAAGAAGAAGAAGAAGAAGAAGAAGAAGAAGAAGAAGAAGAAGAAGAAGAAGAAGATGATGATGATGATGATGATGATGATGATGATGATGATGATGATGATGATGATGATGATGATGATGATGATGATGATAAGACCTGAAGTTTTCTGGCGACGAATATTTTCAAGATATTCTCGAGAAGCAAGCCAGGTGAAAAGACGATTAGAAATCTAAAAGACGAATTCTAATCGTCTATTCACCTGGCTTGTTTCCCGAGGGTATCTTGAAAAGAAGAAGAATCATAACTATGGCAATGCTACAGTTTCTTATGTATTACAGTATCGCTGGTTTGTACTTAATGCTGTTGAACTTGGCAACGCTCGAGCCTTAACGTCACGGTCACCGTATTAGTACGCCGTCCTGATGCATCTTTACATGATCAACATTCCTTCACATCAGTTAATTTTAGTAATGTATCAGTACACTAGATTAGATACCTAGTTATCCCTTTTAAATAACACATCTAATTACAAAAGTTCTTACGTGATAACTGGAATTCTACATGGTTGTAATGTTAATGAACAACAATCAAAATCCTTGATTGAATCCTTTCCAACTCGCTGGGTATTTGTACCATATCCCGAGGCTTGAGCATCTTTCTTCTTTTCATGGTACGTGTAAACCGCTCCGGCTGTACAGTTTCTTGCATGCCTTGTCATTTTAAAACTCCTATTATGTTACGAACTGCAAATTTCTGACAGCTGAATTATTAGCACGCCATTAAAACGTAAATACAACAATCAGCTGTTTCCACTTTCTGTACTCTATGGTGCCTACTTTCACTCAGAGAGTATAGAGCACGTAGAGCACAGAGGAATACCAGATTATCGACTCCATGGTGGAGATTGAAGCCGCATAGGGCGATCCTCCTAAACCTTTCACACCCGGCAGCTATTGCAACTAAGGAGATTCGGTCGATAATGTAGTGAGCCTCTATTGCGACCGAGTTATGTTTTTTTTTAATTTTATCGAGCTATGGTGCATTCGTTTCCCCCACCCTTCCCCTCCAGTGTTCAGCGACTGATAGAATCCAAATTCTTTGGAAGTCATATCTCGTATTAACCTGTGCATCTCGCACAGTCATGAATAGTTTACGGGCATTTCAACTATCGCATATTAGCATAATACGCATCAAATATGCTGGGGAAATGTGCGGTAAATTATTCATCAGTGTGCGAGATGTGACTTCCAAATAAGTTGGCCAATGAATTTTTTGAAAAAATATCTCAAGAATCCACTTGTCAGCTTGAACTTTTCCTGTTAAATATGAATAATTATGACTTCCACAAAGTATTATAGCCTTAATATTCCTGGTGTAAATTAATAATTTTGTCTTTAAAAACAATTACAACTTTAATAAACCATAGAGTGAGATCACTCAAGATGAGCATGAGGTTATACAACACATCTGTATAACACTAAAATAATGATTTTATAGGTACAGGAAAGGATACTATAAGGTTAAGTGTAATGCAATTTCTTTGAACACAGAAAATGTTGAAAAATTCCCTGTAAGAGAAGTGTAAAAAAAAAAAAGTTAAATAAAAAGCACCACTAAAGAAATGTATACACCAGCAACTATGTACAAAAAATAGCACTATCTCTTTCAAAAGGGAACAAAGCAGCTCTGCTAATGGTTATATTTAATAAGAATTTGAAATGCTCTATAGTACATGCATTATTTTCAGCACAAGTATACAAAAGTATATTCAGAGAAAAACCTGAAATTTGTGATTGATTCATGACATAATTGCATCAATGCAGTGCAAATGTCACTTTAACGCGTCACATCATTTTTCTAAACCTATTTATTCCAATTGTTTTGTGATATGAGGTGCTCATTATATGGCTTTAATGTCAAGTATAATCAAGGTCATCATTAAAATATGTATCCCTATCCTTTCATGGAAGTGTTGAAAATAGTGTTGTATAAATTAAATTAAATTAATTGGGAGTCGATTAATAACACAAAACAACACTAACTTTTAAATTTGCCCGGAACCGGTTTCTGAGGCCTTCCCTCTATCTTCAGCCGGACATCGACTTGTTCTCATTGGTGTAGCTGGCAATATTTTGTCATCGGTCTCCTCTGGTGGCGGTTCGAGGAACTTGCTGAACAAATCTTTCTGGGGGATGACGAAATTGAAGCTTCACTAATTTGAGATCACGTCACACACTATCTTAGGTCCTAACTGCAGCTGACATTTTACATATTTCAATAAAAAAACAAGTGGAACATTTGAACTGAAAATAAAAATGCATATAATGATATGATGATAATCATACAATGACATTCGAATAATTTATTGCAATGCACAATTACACTTGAAACATTCTAAAGCTTTTACAACACCAAAGCCAGTACCATCAGTTATTCAGATACATCATTTTGTGTAGTATATAGAATATTACATAGTGATTATTGCATTAAACGAGATAGAACAAACTGAGATTTTGGAATTTCAGGCCATAATTTTTTACCTGTTATTAAAAGCTGTGACATCCTTCATCACTGTCGGAGATACATAATGATGACTAAGCAAACTATTTACAAATTATACACATTGACTAATCATCATTTGACAGATCAAGTTTACATAATTTTCAGGCAGGAGTCCCTGAACTCTGTACCAAATCACAGCCAGAAGTTTGATATTTCTGGAAGTTCAGATACTCTGGGTAGATTGACACGACAAAGCAAGTAATACACAAAGTAGACACGGTGTATCACTCTCAAAAATTGATTGTGCTCTCTGAAACAAAATTGATAAAAGATGTTAGATATGTGAGGTTAGATTATAATCAGTGAAACGTCTTGACAGTTTTGTATACTACAATTACCATCTTTACAACAAACTTTACAATGTCACAATACTAGGAATGCAAGTTATTTGACATTTTATTATGTTTAATTTCTTCGAGCTAGGTGTACTATGGGGGCCTTCCAACAAAACCAAACAACCGTAGCGTAACAGATCTTAAAAAAGCATGAGAGCTAGTATGAAAAATTATAGTTGTGATGTATAAATTTAACATCTAAACCTATATGTAGGAGTTTCATTTGCTAATTTTTGCACTGCATCAATTTATTGGCATTATAAAATCACTAACCAGCACTAAAATATATTTTGTTTACAGCTTACGATTCACATGGCAAAATAACGGTACAAGTGGAATTCTAAATATTATTACTGCTTAATTATTCCTGTTCTGAAATGTATTTTTCCTTTCTGGATTTCTTAGGAAACGAAAAAGTTTTTTTTCCTCTTTTCTCTCTGTAACAGGGCAGCCAAGTAAAGCACGCTTCCTTTTTAAAAGACACTTGCAGCCATATTCACAGATGAATATGCTATATTATTGGTAGAGTCAACATGAAAAATTCAATGCCATGGCCGGAATTTGAACCACGGATCTCTTGGTTTCCATCCAGTTGCTCTAACCCATTGAGCTACCATGGCCAACGTGCCGTCCTGACATTAAATTCTCCATTTGACTCATATATTTCCCCGGTAAACCATTAGGGGCTCTCGCATCCTATATACATTTAGAAATACTTCAGTCACTCTTTATTTATGTATTCATTGGGTATTTTAGTATTTTTCATCATGATTGCCCAGGACAAGAAGGAAAGCTAGAGGAATGTGCAACGTAATCACTTTTGCTGTCTCCTCGAGGTGCATGCTCGCCTTCCGAGTATGACAAGGCTGGAAGTTTCGTTTAAAATTCATGCGTTGTCACATAGCTCACCTATACATAATACCTATTGCTGCAACAAACATTAGATCTGGCAACATGGGTGACTCATATGTACTCTCATACACTCATTGTCCTAGTAAACAGATCCACTACCGGAGCAGATAAACAGTTCAATCTCCTCTGCCCTCCATACCCCCCCCCCCCCCAGCCTTCTTGTCGTGGGTATATACTACTGCTAATGCTACTGTTCCTGCTACTGCTGCTCCTGCTACTACTACTACCACCACCACCACCACTACCACAACTACTACAACGACTACGACTACTACTACGACGACTACGACCACGACGACTACGACTACGACGACTACAACTACGACTACAACTACGACTACTACGACGACTACTACGACTACTACTACTACTACTACTACTACTACTACTACTACTACTACTACTACTACTACTACTACTACTACTACTACTACTACTACTACTACTATCTTTTATCACGAGCAGATTATCAAATTTCAAGCTTCCTGAAATTTCACAAATAAATTACCTAAACCAAATTGGTTGAGCTGGCTATCTCAAGTTCCCTAGTTGAACCCCTTTACAGCCTAAGTCGTGGTTAACATCTTTCTCCCCATTTAGAGGAGAAAAGCACATAGTAATGAACTTCTTCTTCTTCTTCTTCTTGAAGCAGATTGAGCTGTTTCTTGCTTCATCATTTTAAGGATGTCCAGTATTTGAATTTTGTTCCTGTTTCCTGCTTTTCGGCGAACAATTCTATTACTTTTTGGAAGAAATTGGGAATCTTACATTTTTTTTACAAGAAATCATAACTAACGTGTTCAGTTTTTATTCATACTTTGCATTTCGTAGAAACATGTTTACACGTTTCAGAATAGAAAAGTATGTTTCAGCTTCTGATGATAACATATAAATCGTGAATAACAACTTCATAAGATTTGCTGTTACTCGGTAAGCTTCGCATAAATCTTCAGTCTGTATAAATAAATGCCACGGTATACATAGCTTCAATGAGAGAGCGCAGTTCTGGTCTTGAAAAGCAAACCTGCAGTTCAATTTTTAGTATTTTCTTCAAAGAACAGATATGCTTCGAGGGTTTTCTTGAGATACATTTCAGGAGAAATGTATCTGATACAAATCAAACTTTTCAACGCCAAACAGTCTGGAAGCTATTATGTGACCTCAAACTTATAATCTTGTCAGATTTTCGGGAGAATTGTCTGGCAGACATACAAAGCTTCATTGTCTAGATCTCTTGGTTTCTCTCTTCCTTTATCAAGTGGTCTGTTTTCGACTTCTACCTCAATTCCTCTCTAGCATATTGAATGCATTTCTCGAAATGTTTAATTTTATGTTTAGCCTTGGCTGCGCCTAAATGTTACTCTACATTTGACCAAAAATAATTTAAACATGGAACATAATTATACGAAAATCCGCTAGCAGGAAGAGAAATGTTGCTTTACTCAGAAGATAAGGGCAGAAAGATAATTCCCCATCTTCCCCAGAGTCTGGAAGTATGAATGAGAGTGTGAATGTGTGCGTGATGTAATAAAAAAACCAAAGATAACGAGTTAACACCTTCAGTATGTTCCAAAGGAGAATGGCCGCCGCTATGACCATAGTAGTTACAAGCAAGAAAAAAAAAAAAAAAAAAAAAAGCAGAAAGAAGCTTCAGAGATGGTGGCCTATGATTTGATATGTTTATGTTTTGCTATTTTTTCCGTAACCACAGTAAGTACCACTCTGATTTCATACAACGTGTGTACACTGAGAGAACGGAAATTCCATTATTTTGAGATGTTATATTATTTGCATTGTTTTCACCAACATTCGTGTTCTCTGTGATGAGTTGGAAAAATGCACAATTCCAGATAGATGTGAAATAAAATGTGAAATTTGTCTGTTTACTGGGAATGCCTTGGCCATTACAAGGTTCATTTGATGAACGTAAAAGGGAATGAAATTTACATACTGATATTTGACATGAACTATTTTCTGCACACTACTGTATGGGAATATACTTAGGTAGGATTAATCTGTAGATTAGTAGAGCAAGGCTTTTGGCTGCAATATACTTTTTTTTGTAAGTTTCCAAAGCAGTTTGTTTTCCCTAACATTTTTAATTGAAATATATGTTGAACAATGATCCAGTTTGATAGCAACTAACTAAACATCAATAACATCAGAATTCTCATTGTGATTGACGAACGACATTCCAGTAGTAGAATACAAATTTTAAAAATGAGAAGCCGCAGAATAAGAAAAAGAGGAACTTATTACGAAGAAAATGCTAAAAGCGAATACATTCAGGCAAAGAAGGGCATGTTAAAGGCCGCAGGAAATGGACCAAAAATTATTATCAGCTGCAGCACAGACGACTGCCTGCTACATATGACCATACAGAGGGAATGACGATGATCAGAGTCTTAAAAGATGCGAATGTCATGAAATATAAAAACGTTTTCACTGGTTTTAACTACTCTAAAGTATAAGCATTGATCAGGGAATGGTTACTGTAAAATATCAATATGCAAATTGCATTCCCTCTTACGTTCATCAAATGAACCTTTTAATGACCAAGGTATTCCCAATAAACAGTCAAACTCACATTTTTTACACCTGGAATTTGTGCTTTATTCCAACCTTTCACAGAGAACACAAATATTGGACAAAACAATACAAAAAGGTTGCTTGGAACATCTCTAACTAATGGAATTTTCATTCTCGCGGTTTGAACACATTGCATGAAAACAGAGTGGTACTTACTGTGGCTATGGACAAATTTTATATAAACATACCAAATCAAAGGCCACAATCTCTCAAGCTTCTTCCTACCCTTATCTTCCGAATAAAGAAACATTTCTCTTCTGACAGACCTTTTCTTTATATCATACCCCTTGGTGAAGTTACTTTTGGTCAAACTTCTAGATCTTGATCTTCTTGTTCTGGAACATCTCCTTCTGCGACCAGCAGCACCAATAAACCTCATAGCACTCCCTTCTTTTAAGGCTCTGATCATCGTGTTTCTCTCTGTATCGTTCATATTTAACAGGAGATCGTCGGTGGTGGAACTGGTAATAATTTTTGGTAATTTTTCTACAGCCTTTAACATATCCTTCTTCTCCTGAATGTTTTCACTTATAACATTTCGCTGTAAGAAGCTCCTCTTTTACTTATTTTCCAGCTTCCCATGTTTAAAATTTGTGTTCCAGTATTGATATTTCGTTCGTCAATCACAACGAGAATTCTGATGTTATTGATGTTTGCTTAGTTGCTATCTGAATGGATATCATTGTTCAAAAAATATTTCAATTAAACAATTGCTAGGGAAAACAAATGATGTGGAAAACTGACGAACAAAATGAAATATATTGCACCCAAAAACCTTTCTCTTTTGATCTGTAAACTGTTATTACAAAAGCATATCCCTCTATCAAGTTTAATTGAGATGAACATTTTCAAAAGTTGTCTTATTGCTTTATCTTCTTATCGTCTTATTACTTATGTTGCAATACAATAGGCTTTGAGCAGTAGGTAATCAAATCTTTTAAGGAGACTTCCCTGTGGTTGAAATGCCAAACTCTTTGTATGACCAAGGGATAAAAAACAAATCAAGTATTCCCATTTGAGAAAACTATATACTATTTCAAAATAGAAAGTAATATTTTACGAGTGAGTGCAATTTGTCGAATTTTAAAATGTGTTTTGGCGAAAAAAAGAAAATAAATAGAATCAACAACTTTGGAAAATGAAAATACCATTATAGAAATTTAATAATTTTGATTGTGGCAAGCTCAGGAACCGAAAACATTACTAATAACCATGTGTTCATTCAAGTAGGTCATTTGCAGTACATCAATCTATCAAAACACAGCTCGGAGGTCGTTGAAGGCCAAACCGGCCTTTGATTATTCCATACACGGACATTGTCCCTTACTGACATGACAATTCCTTAAAAACAGTGTACATATAATATATATAATCAGAGTTAAACGATGCTCCTTACTAAAGCGTAGGCGGTAGCGTGTCTACCGCAAGTTCAAGAGATCCCGAGTTCGAATCTCGGCCAGTTTGAGTTACATGGATAAGGTTTCCTTCTTTAAGCTTCCTTTTTGAGTCTTGGTTAACGTTGTTATCCATATCTGGTTCAGTTTTGGGACTTCTTCTATACGGTTCATGTTATTTTATATGTGTATATTTCAATGGCTTCACGGCATAAACGAGTATGATAGTGAAAAGTTGAAGACAATATTTCCATGTTATCAAACTGAATGATATGCTTTCCCTTTTCAAGAATATCGTGCTCTGCTAATTCCGACTTCTCTGTTTGGCCCAAGCGACAATTTCTTTTATCTTCATTAACGCGAGTTTTTCTGCTTCTCTGCGTGGCTCCAAAGCCCTTATTCGCGGTCTCGGGGAATACGACATCGACCCTAGGGAACGCTACAAGCATCACAGGCTCCTCCTCCACCGAACCTAAACACATCCCCTCTCTATTCTAAATTCCTCGTTATAAAAACACAAAAAACAATAGTAATAGAAATACAAAATAAAAATAAAATAAAAACTCCCTACGAAAATGCCACCATTTATCAGTTTTAATAGCATAACCCCCATTGAACCAATGAAGGACCTAGTCCTGGAGTGATTTCTGTCGTAAGGCCCCGTCATTACTTAGCGGTAACCCCTTCCAACACTTACTCTGCTTGCAAAACAAGCACAGTCGCTGTTGAGACTTCCGCCAGGACTTCGATCGCACTGCCACTGAGGATGTCTGCCGCAGCCGCAGACGAAACGTCTGGGAAAATGAAGGAGGAGCCCAGTAGACCACGGCCCTCAAGCCCGGTTAATCATTTATTTTATCCAAAGCTTCTTTCTTTAGATCAACAAACAACAACCCATGGCACAACAGCCGTAGTGGGCCAAGGCCTACCAACTCGACTACCGGCCGCACGCCCATATACGCAGGGTAGAGCTGCGCGATCATCCAATAGGGGAGGAGATGTGGTCAGCATTACGCATCCATGCTGGAATGTGGCTTTCTAGACAAGAGTTCGCTATCTATCGTAGTTCCTCACTGTCCTCACGATGCTGATATCCGGGACTTAAAATCCGCACCCCTCAGGAGTAGTATCGATCTCGGAAGCATTCCATAGCACTTTCTTTAGATGGTTGCTTTCTTCTTTTAGTGGGTTTGCCTTCGTTGTGACCATAAAGAAGATAGCGATGTTTTGCTCTCTCTCTCTCTCTCTCTCTCTCTCTCTCTCTCTCTCTCTCTCTCTCTCTCTGAGGATAGATGCTGTATATTACAACATATTCTCCAATTCCTTCTTCTTTCTCTATCTCCACCTGAGATTTTCAAGTGGACACCTAAGGCCGCATGTCTGATGGGGAGCAAACAAACTCTGGACCAGAAGTATAGCCAGGAGGGTTGAAATGAATGATAGGGAATGTGACGAAAG
Source organism: Mantis religiosa (assembly GCA_030765055.1). Lineage (NCBI taxonomy): Eukaryota > Metazoa > Arthropoda > Insecta > Mantodea > Mantidae > Mantis > Mantis religiosa. The sequence goes on from CM060959.1 coordinate 96,435,643, forward strand.
AGTATTTAATAGAATAAATGAAAGAGGAAACCAAAGAATCCACTAATAACCAAGCTTATTGTCGCATTATCAACCATAAATCATATGTGTGGTCCCCTAGGATTGAGTCCGAGTCACCTTGGTGAGGGACGAGCAGTTTAATTATTTGACCTCAGTGACACCTATCCTCAAATTTAGAAGGTAGGCCCCCGTAATTGTCGTGTCTCTTATAGATGTGAAATTTAATGTGATAGGGAAGTGCAAAGTTGAAATATCGATGCCCAATTACCAGTTTATTTATCTGCCATTTGCTCCTTGTAAACGATATGATGGTGGAATGTTAGTCTTGGTCGACTGTTGCCCCCGATAACATCTTCAGTTTCTAGGCCTTGCAGGTGAAAGATGCTGGGATGTACTGTACACCCAAGACAAGAAGGCAAGCTAGAGGAATGTGTAGCGTAATCACTTTTGCTGTCCCTACAGTGTTCAAGTTCACCTTCCCAGTATGACAAGGATGGAAGGTTCATTTAAAGTACACAAATGTTGTCACATAACTAACACATATGTAATACCACAAATGAATATAGAGCAAATGAATATACCCCTACCGCAATCTCCAACTGTCAGTTAATTTTGGAGCATATCACACACTACTCAATTTAATGTGGAATGTTAAATTACACCAGGTAAAATATGCAAAAATGCCTCTGTTTTCCTGTAGTATAATTGTGTGCGTTGAGTAAATAGTTTAGTTTTTTAAAGCTGACCCAAGAATGAGTGTATCTACAAAAAAACTCAAAAAGACAAATCGAACAATTACCAAAATTCATATTATATACACGATTTTTAAGAATGTAACCATGATTTTCATAAATAGCCTTTTTCTCATAAGTACATAAAATGCATATCTTGAATTTTTGTGAACCCTCTCTGGGGTCGTTTTCATGCTATAGATTTTATGCAAAAACAAATTTAATTATTTTGGAAGTAAAAACCTGAGAAATTTTGTCACCTTATTGTGACCACTCCAAATGGACAGGCATTTATTTATATTGATTAGGCTTGACCGCTTGACTCTCACCAAGTAAATGGGTACGATCCCAGGCGACCGCATGTGAGAGGTGTGGACATCACAATGCTGCGGCTGGTTCAACTGGTTTTCTCTGGGATTTCCGGTTTCCCCCGCCAGCATTGCACCAATTGCTCCATTATAATTTTCCCTATCATTTATTTTGCCTTCATACGGTCATCCACTTCTCTCACTTTCATACCAGACATCAGGCTGATTACCCATCTTGGGTTCTCTCTTCGATCCAGAGTTTCTGTTCAATGTCTAAAGGCATGAGGGATAGAGGAAAAAGAATACCCTAACACCACAATAAGTGGTATACCAGAAACGTTAAAGAAGAAGATTAGGCTTGTGTGAATTATTAAATAATGAATTTTTCTGGTACTGTTTAACGGCCCCTTTTACTACATGCAGCGATGCAGGCGGTGACACTAATAATACATGAGATGAAGATGGAGCAATCGGTGGAATGAAATGGCAGGGGGAACTGGAGCACCCGGAGGAAACACACCCTGATGCCATTTGTATTGAGCGCCCGCCTCGGTAGTGTGTCTGCTTCACGTTCAAGAGGTCCCAAGTTCAAATCTCGGTTAGGATGAGTTACCTGGATAAGGGTTTTCCGGGGTTTTCCCTTATCCTGAAAGACGAATGTCGGGTAACTCTAAGCTCAATGGAGCCTGGGATCATTTGAGCATCATTTCACCCATTTCATTCATCGTCCGATATTACTTAAATTACAAAAAAAAAAAAAAAAAAAAATGTATTGAGACTTTCCTGATAACATTCTATTAGGCTCAGGAAGTACAAAAATAAATAAATAATCCCTATGTATAAGAACATTTAAATGCAGCACCTTTTTAATATATAAAGATTAATCTTAGTGATTGCATCATAAAGCGTATTATAATATGAGTATGTTAAAGTTTGGTAACAATCCATTTTACAAGTAAATAACTAATTCATCATTGGGCTATGGACATGACTTTAGGTTATTTATTTATTTATTTACGTCCTCCAATGTTAAGTCATATCGGATGATGAATAAAATGAGTGAAATGGTGCTCAAAGGAATCCGGGGTCAATGGAGCCTAGAGTTACCCGACATTCGTTTTTCAGTATAAGGGAAAACTCCGGAAAAACCTTATCCAGGTAACTCACCCTAACTGAGATTCGAACTCAGGACCTCTTGAATGTGAGACAGACACACTACCATCCACGCTACCAAGGCGGGCAACTTTAGGTTAAGTTAACTTTTATTTCATTGGTACTTTGTTTACAAGCAAGTGGAGAGAAGTACAAGTCTTGTTCACTACTGAGTTTGTGCACAGGAGGGAGAGATTGCAGTGAAACCCTGTGCACCTGTACATAACTATTTTCCAGTCAAAGTGCAAGGAAACAGCAACCGTGTCATTCAGAGCTCAACTTAGGTATAGTTTAAAAGAGGAGGATTTCGTATCATGGCCAGCAGTTGGCTTAATAATCTCTGATAAAAAGGGATGAGGTGAGATATTACACAGGACATATATGGCAAACTTACAATGTTTATGGTCCCTGCTTCCAGTGATGCAGTCTGGTAGAATGTCCCCTTGTCATTTATCCACAAAATTTCGGGTAGGTTATAAGTCGTGCACTAGTTCTAGAACACTGACCTTCACCCAGAGAACAGCGAGCCAAGGTCTAACCCTCTTTCTCTTCTGTCTGCTTCCTACTACTGAATTCAGCGAACTTACTACTCTTGTTACTTGATTCAATATTGTGTGAATCGTCTGCCCCCAAGTACAGTTGACTGTAAAGTACTGTGACAATATCGGTGCAGTTGATGTGATAAGACCTTCTTTAATTTCAAAGTTACAAAAACACTCTCTTCATTGGCCAACTTGTATGTGATGGCTAATGTATAGAACACGTTAAGAAAGTGCAAGAAAGAGTTGCTGTAGTATCTCCCATAGGTCTGTTTGCAGAATTTTATAAGGCAAAAACATGAAGAGAAAGGAACGAGTTTTGAAACTCCTGGAAAAAAGCACAATGTCGCCAAAAAGTAACATAAATTGACAATTTTTGACAAGTGTGTAATTCAATGCACCATACATGAGTTCTATGCCAAAGAGAAGACCATACCAAATATAAGAAGATTTCTGGAGAAAGAACACATGGCAATCAATTTTCAAGGTGAATGTACCCGCCCTCGCTTCATAATATAGAAATTAGGCTTTAAATGGACAAAGGCAAGAGTCGATAAGTGTGTGCAAATTGAAAGACACAACATACATACTGTGTGAAAATTATTTCACGTCTTCAAAAGCACAGAAGTGAGGGACACCCAAGAGTTCAGGAAAATAACTACATCCATAGCAGTCATGCAGTTCCCAAAACATGGTTTGATGACAGCGACGCAGGCACCGGTATATGGAATATGGGCAGATGACAAACAAAGGGTTGCTTGCTGAAATGTAATCTTTAAAATGAAAGATGTTGAAGTGCTGTGCTACCAAGAATTGAGCAAATTGGACAAATAGAATGGGGAAAGGTATGCTATCATGTGGATGAAATAAAACAGCAGTATAGGGTAAAAGGTACAATAACAGAAGAAAGAATTGTAACTGAAGATAATGGGATAGAAAACAGAAACGTGAATGACAGTGACTCCACAGAATATATACCAGGCATAGAAAAATTAAAATGTGATTTAAGCCAAAATTGTTTAACTCCAAGTTACTGTATGTAAATGAAAAACCTTTCTGGAACTAATAGACTGTACAACTTCCCTGAATGACACATGAAATGAACAGTCCAGTGATAATCGAGAGGGTGAAGTCATCCTAATGAGATATTGTTGCACTGAAGTCCAGGGAAAGCGGATAAGAGATTTGCATCAAAGCTTACGTTTAAATTTTTTAATGTTCAAGAACCATTGCACGACCAATGGAGTATAAGATTATGATATTACCAGGAGCACATCATCTTGCCATGCAGTGCCGAGACTCCAGCCGACACTTCTACCCTGAAAGAGACCACCAGATGATGTGAAATGATAATTGGGATGAAATTCGGGGGGTGTAATTAACATACCCAGCATTTGGCTAGCAACCCGGGAAAACACCCGAAAATACCCATGGTTCAGTTAGGTTGGCCACAGGAATCAAACCCGGACCTCCCGAATGTGAGCCATAGACAACACTGCCTCAGCCATCCCACTGAGTTTATTAACATCAAATTAGGTCCACAACAACACTTACTTAAAGGTTGTTTTCATCCTAAAATTGAAGAAAGTAAACTTGCTTGAATTTGTAAAGAAAGAAACCACAAGCCTAGGGCAAACCCAAGCTGACACGTTTAATGGTAGTACCAACCTGCAGAACAAAATTCCCCTAAATGATGAGCTAAAGTTTACCTCTTCATTTTGAAATATGTAAAGTGTTGTAGAATTCACAGTATAAAATATCATGTGCTGCACCATTTTAAAAAGATTGTGATTACAATGATAACATAAAGGATTAAAATTAATTAGGAAATTTGAATTAACCCATTGATAGTCAACTTGAAAAATTCAATGACATGGCTGGGATTTGAACCATGGATCTCCTGGTTTATGTCCAGCTGCTCTTACCCATTGAGCTACCATGGCCAATGTACCTCCAAAACCTTAGCCTATATATGGCTAGTGTGAAGAAATGATTAATTTCCACCAATTAACTTAATAACCCATTAATGCCAAGCTGTATATTTATAGACTGCTATATATATTATTTGCTTATTTTGCATGAGTTCTCAAGAGTTATTTTCATCATGGTAAGTCATCACTGAAGTTATCTGATTATGTGAACACATTGTCTTTTAAAAATTTGCATATTGTGTTGTTTATTAATTTACAACAGTATGGTGCTAACGACCGAAGTGTGTGTGAAAGTACATTATTGCATTTTTCTTGTTATGTTTCCCTCCCAGCTTTCTGTAATACCATATGTCCATAAAGGTTTGTATTACTTCATCACACAAATGATCTGCAGCTGTAAGCAATTCTAATGCTGAGAATATAAGCTGAAAGTCATGCGATCTCATAGCCAGGATTTTAACTATGGATCTCCTGGTCTCCGTCTGGTTCCTCTTAACCAGTGAACTATCACGGCTAAAATGCCAGCATGACATTTAATACTCAGTGGTTAGGAACAACCAGACAGAGACCGGGGTACCTGTAGTTCTAATCCCGGCTAAAGCATTGGATTTTTCAGTCTGACTCTACCTTTTCTATCCTTAACCTACACATGGCTAGTGTGGAAGAACAATTAATTTCCTTAAAGTGATCTATTTATGGACAGGATGATTTTGGGACACTGGGCAAACAGAATATATTGTTGACATTCTGTAGCTCAATACATTACACATGCTCTTTATCAATTCTTGAGGGGGAAAAAAAGTTGGATGTTACTGGGTTAATAAGACTGGAAAAATAAATCATGTTATCTTGGACACTTTACCATTTAAGAAATGCTCAGATACAATTAAAAAGAAAATGCTAAGAATGTACAGCGAAGACTCACTGTAACTAAAACATGAAGTAAGGGATATGGAAGATAGGTAAAATTATAAATGTTTTCAAATGCCGCATTTACAGCACACTTTTAATATTGAACTGGATATACATTATTTGAAACCAATGGACAAATATATGACAACATAAAGTAAAACAGAGTGACTTAACATTAAGTTACAACAGAATGTGCAACTAATGCTCAAATGTAAGTCTACATTTTGTGATGTATAAATAAATTAAGAAAGGAAATACATCAAACATGATAAGATGTATTCAAATATTTACAGAATTTTAAATCAATCACATTAAACAAAAACGGGGGAAGGGGCACAAACAGATGATGAGAAATGCACACAGTAATTATTGTTTTAAAGCTTATGCATTACATCTAATATTAATTTCATATACAATTAATATATATTCATACATATACTACACTCATTTTTATTTCCTTAAATAAAACTATACTATTCACAGAGGGAATTCCTTACTACACTGAAATCCACCGAGAGACTAGATGTAAAGCAAAGCTGGGGGAACAAATTCGCTGGGGAAATAACAACGGCAAAGTCTCATCATCCATTACATTTACAGTGTAATAATTTATTTACAATTGGATATATACATAAAGGTGTGTCAAAATTTACACCAAATTTTACTCTCCACTTATGGGCGTTACTTAAAGTAGCAAAAGTATTGTTATACATACTGCACTACTAAAATGTATACACCCTGTGATGTATCGTAAAAACACTTGAAATATGAATTCTTACTATTTTACAATATCAAATTTTTAACAAAACAATTAAAATATTACATCACACACAGCATTTACTCCTAGAATGTCTAAAATTTCAGTTTCTGACATACTCATTTCATAAAAATACACACTAGGTGGTGAAGTATGCAACAAATTATCTCTAACTTGATGTAAAGTGTTGCAGCCAAAACACTGGCTTTCCAGTGCAGAACAGACTTCTTATGAAGTAAAATATCATCTGTTTTAATCTTATGAAATATGTGATGTTTCTAACATCCATTAGCACATATAGTTCAAACAACTATTTTTGTTTTGCAAGGAAATAAAACATTTAAAAACATATAAAACCACTTTTTACACATACCATTTTTTCATACAACTATTTTTGTTTTGCAAGTAAATAATACATTCAAAAACATATAAAACCACTTTAGACACATACCATTTAAGGAAACAGATATTTTGCTTTAAAGTGTAGAGACTATCAGCACAAGTGGCTCAGTTATTCAAGAAAAACATTGATAAAGCATCAAAAGCATGCAGTGTTAATAGACATTGTGGAAAAACATGTATACTGTAAAGCCTACAAAAGTGGATTGCTGATCCCATGATGTGCAAGCCTACCTTCGCTTGCAAAGACAGTCAGTAAGAGCTGCCTCTCTGATGTCAGCAAACATCATTTGTTCTTATGGAATGCATAGTTTTGAATCTTTCTTAGTCAACTATCTCGGCTGTATAAAATATGAGATGTTCAGAATCATCAATTTATTATTTAGAAAGCACATAAAACATTTAAAAAATCCTGCTTAACCAAAACAGTGGAGGATAAAAAACAAAGAAAAGAAATAAATAATAAAAAATGAGATGTTTAAATATGCACTGATAACAGTGCTGTGACAATTGAGAAAATTCTTTCACCCCAACCTAAATTCCAATTAGATACTGTCTGCCCACCACAAGAAGGCACGCAGGGCCTGGAAAGGGAGACGGGCTTGAACTGTTAATCTGATCTGTTAGTGGATCTGTTTACTACAAAATGAGTGTATGAGAGTGCATATGAGTCACCCATGATATCAGATCTAATGCTCGTTTAAGTAGCTGCAGTGATAGGTACAAGTTATGTGACAACATTGTGTATTTTAGATGAACGTAGCATCCTTATCATATCCAGATGGTCAGCATAAACATCATAAACATCAGCAAAAGTGATTACATCACACATTCCTCTGCCTTGCCTTTTTATGTTGGGTAGACATTGGTATTGTATGCAGTTAATCCTCAACTCCTATTTCATATTACAATAATACTGTTTTAATAACTGCTAACTGACTGCATGTTTTCAAAATGGAGGTCCACGTTATTTTACTTTTGGTTGGCTTATTTATGTTTAAGGTATCAGTAAAAAGAAGTATGTTGTAATAAAATAATGAACACAAACTCGAAGACATTTACAACAGACTGACAGCAGATGAGGTATTCAAAGCATCAGAGATAAGAAAGACAAATTCATACTAAGATCTTAACAGGAAACACTGAATTATGGCATTATTAATAACACATTTTTTCTTTACAGTTGCATTATATTTTGTGGGACAAAGTAGTTAATCAACATTAAAACATGTATGCGTATCAATTAGAAGTATGATATAGCTACTTCCAAATGTTACGGGAAAAACATCCAAAAACATTACAGATTTTATAAAAGTCTCTCTGTGTACCATAACACATTTTAATAATATATACAATAATACTTTTTATTAAATACTGTAACATCTATTTGGAATACAATTATTTCCTTCCTTTTGCTTTTTAAAATTACCACTGATATCCAATAAACTATGTTATCTGAAACTCGCTCCTTTAGTTCGGTTAAGCAGGGCTAGTGTAACACACATTTTGACTCCAGTTATTTATTATTGTTGCTCTTGTAAAATCTGCTATGGAGCCATTGCATATCAAAATGAGCCTAAGTGCTATTTTTAAAAATAGATAAAAAAAAAGTGTGCTTATCATCAAGAACACAAGAAAATAGATAAATTCTAACCAAAAAGCTGTTTTTAATCAATTTTTAAAACTAAAGTAAGGCCAAAATAAAAAAAAGCATTTAATTTTAAACATGTCCTTTTTATACTTTCCCTACAAGAGGTAAGAGGAAGAGTTATATTCCACCCAAAAATCTGAGGTTGTGAATTCACTAGAAACTAATGTTTTGAGTTCCTATGAATCCAAAAACAGCACTTTTAGAAAAAGGTTCAATATCTGTAAGTTTAAGTGTCTGTGAACTACATAACCCTGAAACAAAGTGATAAATATCAAACTTGGTATTTAAATTTACTATTTTTCGAAGATGCAAATTTAAATTAAGTGAAAGATGGAAAAATATTCAATGTTTTTTCTTATTTTCTGAAAAACAGTGCTAGCAATTTTGATCAAAATAACATATTTTTAAAATATTTAAATGACAAATGAACTGTATATCTAGAATTTTCTGCTAACAGGCTGGTCCTCTTCTCCTGGAAAGAATTTCGTATGAAATGTAGGATAAATAGAAAACTTGGTATTCCAGTTTGGAATGTTCCAAAGATGACGATTTCAAAGAAATTTCCCAACCTAAACTACTCTTTACAAGGAAAAGTTTTCAAAATTTTTTTATTTTCTCAAAAGTTCTCTCAAAATACCATGTATATAATAAAAGTAAACCCATGGAGTAACAGGTCGAAATGAGACTGAGCCTGCCAACCCAACTGTTGTTCTCATGCCCCCATATGCAAGGTAGAGGTGATCAAGGATGATTGGCGATCATCCAACCAATATGAGAAGATGTGGTCATCATCTTGGCACCCTCAGCTGGAAAGTTGGCTTTCTAGACCACGGTTCACTACCTAGCATAGCTCCTCAAATTTCCTCACAATGATGAGTGGGCACCAGTACTATACATGGGACTTAAAATCAATACCCCAAACGGCTAGGGGCATTCCATGACACAGAACCAAAGCACAATGATCTGGTTTACTATGCCACAGTGTAGGACGATAAACCATAATAGAAAAGACAAAAGTCCCCCCCCCCCCCACCAAAAAAAAGAAGAAAGGCAGAAATCTTTCAATTGTACAATCTATTTTAAATAACTTTTTTGTGGCATCAACCACTTCAAAGATATTCATTTTTATTGGCTTGAATATTTTAATACTTTTTATCATCACATTTTTTATGTATGGTCCAGCTTCAATTGTTTCTTACAATATTCATGAAAAGAACTACGAACATTAAGGCCAGCATATTACCACTCATTTTTAAACCTTTAATTACCACTATCAATTTGTATCTATGTAATGAAAGTAAGATTTAGCAAGAGTGGTTTCTAGAAGCTATATAAAAATAAATGATAGTGAAGAATTAAGTCATTGGATATAATAACACATTGGACTACATTTATTGAAACATGGAAGGATTATTTAGACATAAATAAGAAACTGTAATAACACCTGGATACACTATTTCTATGTTCTGCCTGATAAAAAGGTTTCTTTATGCATAGCCGATATTGCAAGAGCAATTATGATATGCAGGAGATTATGATTTGTCACCTATCAATGTCAACGGACATGGCCAAGGGGAGCGTACCCAAAGGGAAGATTCTTCACTTCTCTTTACTGCATATTTTGAATACTTTGTAACAGCAGATGTTTTATAGTCAACCATTAAAAAAATGCCAAGTGTGCTGACTTCTTGAGTATTCTAAAATGTCAATATTTCATTTGTCTTATGTTTAAAAATCTGGTAAAATAATCTTCAGATCATGAGGTGCACAACTGTGAAGAGAAATTATAGTCTCTTACAGACAAAACAATGAATGTGTATCATTGTGTGCAAAATATTTTTGAATAATTTGGAAGGTTTTTAAAAGGAAATGACGAATGAAACTTCTGGAATTTTTTGCATTAAAATATCAGGTACTGAATGTACATAATATATGTAAAGCATTAAGAGCGCTATGCTACTTCCAAGGTGCTCAATTATGTTATATTTAAGGCCTGAACTCATTTACTACTGAGGAGTGTGCAAACTTTCAATCCCATTTTTGCATCCTTTTATCTTTAATACTTTTGTATACACAGTTAAACCTTGTTAACCTGGATTTCTTTAACCCAGATGTCCAGATAACTGAACCAGTTTTGGGAAGAAAAAAAAAAACAATTATGTTGTTCAGCATAGTAAATGAAGATTTGTTTTATAGACGATAAATTGGTATTCTTAGTAGGTCAATTACTCAAATTCTCTTGCCAGCAGGTGAATTCATTGCACGCACTCCATCTGCCTGGGACCACATTGAAGAGAAACTTTGATAAAGTCATGGAAAGAGTTATGGCCTTGTGTGTGTGTGTGTGTGTGTGTGTGTGTGTGTGTGTGTGTGTGTGTGTGTGTGTGTGTGTGTGTGTGTGTGTGTGTGTGTGTGTGTGTGTGTGTGTGTGTGTGTGACATGCCAGAAAACGAGATTGAAAAAGAAGAGAAAATAAGTGGAAGAAGATTTTATAGACATTTTTAAAAATATTGATGGTTGTTTTGATGTTGATGAAGAAGACACTATTAATTGGTTGCAAATTGACAATTATGGTTATAAACTGATTACAGAGGAAGGCATTATAGCATTATGGAGTGTCACTGAAAATGAAGAGTATTCAGATTCAGACAGTGTAGATGAACCAGCTGTGGTTATGACCCATGCACAAGCAGTAACATAGAGAAATTGATGCTTTATTTCGAGAGTCAAGGAGAAACATTGTCAAATGAACTTCTAATGTTAAAGCGGATGAGAGTTTGTGCTGCTCATAAGCGATACACTAAACTGAGACAGTAAAAGCTCACTGCTCTTTTTACTACCAACTAGTTTGTAGCTGTACTATGTAGAGTGCAAATACATATGCTATTACAGTACATACAATGTATGTGTTTTTAGGTGAAAGTGTGATAATAGTAATTTCTAAACTCCAATAAAAATATTTTGGTGATGTACATATTTTTTATTGTTTCTCTGTCATTCTCTGGATAACCCAGATTTTCCTGAACTCGGATCAGCCCTGGTCCTGGTTAATCCGGATAAACAAGTTTCTACTAAAGTAGTATAAGTTGGGATGCGATACCGTTCAATAGCCCTTGCACCTTGATCTAAAGATCTTTTGTGCTATCCTAATCTCCTACTAGGAATCCAGGATCTTGCACCGGAAGAATACGCAAGTTTAAAAGATCCACGCTAATGAGTGGGATTGGACTCAGGAACATTCCATAGCCGAGAACCAGAGCTGTTATGCTCTAGCCTACTGTACCAGGGTAGGGACATCATTTCAGTAAAAGAATGTAGTACAAGATTTATTTTAAAATATGCAAACTTTCTGAAAAGCTAATTAAAACCTAAAAGACTTATGAAACTTTGCCAAATGATTGATTTTTGTAGCATAATTATACCCAAAAAATGTACGAATGTAGCTTGAATAATATCATCTCTAATGCTCGCTTAAGATCTTTGACATTTGGGGTTTACCTTATTCCACCAAGCTATGACTGGAGCAAATTCAGCAGTGGAGGCACTTTGAGGCTGGAGTAGGGTGATATTAGTGTAACAAGAGGACCTACAGGTCTTACTGTGAACTCTGCACTACATTAGAACTTGGGGATACTTCACGAGATAGCGGTGAAGCATAGAAAAGCCAGGGATCAACCATGGAACCTCAACATGAGAGCTGCAAAAGAAATCATTGTGCTATGCCAAAGCTCGCATTAAAAATGTTAAAAACTGAAATTTCACTACCATTCATGTAAGGACCCATATAGTTCATCCAACTGATACAGAGGAGATGTGGTCAGCATCTCGGCACCCTGGAAAGTTGGCTTTTGCCACCAGGTTCACCACCTATCGTAGCTCCTCACTTTCCTTGAGATGCTGAGTGGGCACCGGTCATATACCCGGGACTTAAAATCTGCACCCCCTCCAGGGGTGGGATCGATCCCAGGTACATTCTGTAGCAGGGAACCAAAGCATGAGGCCTTGGACTACTATGCCACGGTGCAGGACTCCCATACAATTATACAATATGAAAATTGCCAATTATCAATTTCAAACTCTTAAAACGTATCTTGTTTTACCTAAATGTAACTGATGTAGAGTCAGAAAACACACTTATATGTTATCTTTAAATTATTCACACATAACTCTATAATCCATTAGGTTTATCTTGGCAGATTTTCTACTGTCTTATCTCATAAAGAGAGCTGTCCTTGTCTAGCAGAGGGAAGTGAAATTAGTTACGACTGCAACCACATCTTTGTTGCAATTCATAGAAATTCCAGACCCTTTAAAATTTGAAATGTGTAGTGTTTAATGCCCGCTTTTACTACATACGGCACCGTAGGTGGTGACACTGATGATATATGAGATGAAGATGGAGCACCGGTGGAATGAGATGGCGAGGGAAACCGGAGGTCCCGGAGAAAACCCGCTCCAGCGCCGTGTTGTCCACCACTAATCTCTCTTTGCGGTCGCCTGGGATTGAACCCAGGCTGCCTTGGTGAGAGCCAAGCAGTCTAACAACCGTGCCACGGCGCGGCCTCTTTAAAATTTGCAACCCCATTTCTATTTTATGCTGAGGGAAGGTTGCCTGCATCGCCATAGAGTGAGATGGTGAGTATTCCTTTCTCTGTCTAATATGGACATGACAGCTTATACCTCAAGGAGTATAATAAAACCTGGACAAAGTAACAGAATTTACCAAGTATTACCAGGAAAGCTTTGTGAAATCTCACATTATAATACATTATTTTAACTTTGTTGTTATCATTCTGATTACTGTTCTCAGTTATTGTGAGCAAGCCTTAAATGGGGCTGAAAGTGTTCTGTTAATCAGCAAAATAATATTTCAAAATAAAGTGAGTTATCTGTTCCTTTCATACTGTCCTCTTTGTGAAGTACAGAAAATATACAGTATGTGACCTATGATCTGAAGATATTGATGTAGCAATAAATTAAAATAAATATTATATACAAATTTTCTAAAGGCATAAAAAATGCATTAAAAACCACATAGCAAACATCACCTTTATATGGCAACAGTTAACTACAAATATATATTAATGGGTGAAAAGGGAAGCATTCAGAATAAATGGCAAGAAAATATTGTAACTTTAAAATATTTCTACATACATGTGATAAGTAATACTTATCTACAACTATTTATTTATAATCTCTTAGTTTTCATCAGCTGTAAACTTAATCAATCATCTCTGGAACACATTTGCAGAGAAAAATTGTTAATAAAAAATATAAAATTTCCAACTGCAAATTGTATCAAAAGAGTCTTATCTGCAAACTGAGCTACAAGCAGGTAAAATTGGCATAACTCAATTTGGACATAATCACTTTAAAAAAAGGAATGCAACAAAACTATATTGTTGTTTTCCTGCAAATTGATTTCATGTGCGCTTACTGAATTTCAAGCGATTGCTGGCAAAGAATATGAATATTTAATGTCAAATTCTATTACATGCAGAAAAATCTTAGTGGAGGACTTAAAATCCATACAGAATAATGGAACTAACTCTGATTCTATTATACAGCATTCTCAAAGTTAGCAGTCTCTGTTTTATGCTTTCTGATCTTAATTATCTTCATGGTATAGCTGTTAAGTATTTGATACATAAAGGCCGGAGGTGTGTGCATTTTTTCATAGGTATACTGCATATGCACTGTACTGTTATTGCTCACACAAGTAGATATATGCTGACCATGACAACTACTTCCTGCTAAAGGAAACAAAGCAATCATGTTATACTACACCTGACCTTGCGTCTGCATAAACTTGCAAGATAGTACTTCACTAGTTCATGGAGTACTACGTAACATTGTTTTCAACGTATGATGGTAGTGCTGTACATCTGACGTCATTTATACACTGTGTCTAGCTAACTTTTATTGCATGCGAGAGCACATCCCTCCAGCCTTTAGTTATATACAATTGATAACACTTCATCAGAGCTTTGGACTGCATGATAGAGATTCATATTTTTAATTTACCTGAAACTACAAGGCAGCCATAGACACATGTCTTATCCATAATTTTATTTTTAAATAATGTTTAAAGCCTGTTTCATTTATTATGATACCACAAGTGATGACAATAGTAACACCTGAAATTAAATGGTATTGGGCAAGGAAATATTCTAGGTGTAACTCTCTGGCATTTGCCAATAGTTTTAAGGAATTAGGAAAACCTGGAAAAAATTTCAAGTCAGAGAGGACAGTCTTTAAACCTCTCATTCACAATTCTGCACCTTAACAAGCTTAACTACTTGTTACCTGCTTGATTAGATTATGTGGAAGGTTCCTCACTGTGATCTTTATAGATCTATTGTGAATACCCTGAGTTGGTTATAATTATACTAGTATAATCATAATGTTCTACAAACCAGAATGTGCATATTATTACAATGGGATTTTGTCTATGGCCTGCATCAATAACCTTTTGATTCTTAATGAGTAAGGACTTTTCAAGCAGAAATCCTAACTATGTATGGGCAACCCATTGTTCCCATTCCTGACAGACCTTTTCATGAGCTTCTTAGAAACTAATATCACAAGGGCATTCCCACTAATTTTCAAACATTGTTATAGGTATGTGGATGACATCTGGGTGATAGTAAATGAGAAACAAGTGGATGATGTGTTAAGATTATTTAATTGCAGAATACCACAGTAAAAATTTCCAAAGAAAAGGAGAAGAACTACGAAATCCCTTTCTTAGACTTGAAACTGATCAGGAAACATAAAATACTAGAATATGGCATATATAGGAAAGAAATACAAACAAAAAATTTCATAAAACCAGATGGATACAAACCAGTACAACACAAGCATGATGTTATCAGCAGTTCCCTTAAATAAGATGAAATATATCAAACAGTAAAACCATATATTGCATCGCACAATACAATGGATTCAGTGCTGAATTGGTCAAAAAGAAAATTGATAAATTCAAGAAAACAGAGATGCAAACAAATAACTACTCTTTCCCCAAATAGTAATAGAACTTCATACAGAAAATTTACATGCCATCGCAGAGCTACATACCTTTTCCAAAATGGCTTTTAAGAACACATTACCTCTGGCTCCACAGAACAAATTCAGTGTACAACACCTTTTGAAATTGCAAAATACAAAAGAGAAACCCAAAGGTAAACCCTCAGATGTGTACCGGATAATTGCAAAGGCCGTGACAACTTTTACATTGGCAAACAAAAAGAAATTTGAACATTAGGCTTAAAGAGCATTTTAGAAACATCAAGAACAAAGAAATAGACAAATCGGCAGTAGCATACCATTTTTTGAGAGAGAATCGTGATACAGAATAAGATATCCATTTATTAAAAAGTGTTCAATGTCCAACTGCACTAACCATGTGGGAAAAGATATTCATAAAGAAATATGAAGAAAAACTCTTCAATTTCAACACCATTTTTGAAGAGAACCCAAACTTCAAGTTCATCAAGATACCAACAGACATCCCTATCGCCTTCAAGGAGTTCACCAAATCAAAATTAAACAATTGACATTAGCTGAAGATGTTAGGAAGGTCCTAACGAAACACATTCTAGGTAAACACTAGCAATATATGGAACATAAAGTACTAGATTGACTCAAAATTATATTAACCTTTAGATGCTTGGTTACTTATACTGAATTGACAAATGGGGATTAGTAGGATTTTATAACATTTGTAGACGGTTAAAATGACAAAATCCCAGGCTAATTTCAACAGCTTTTGACTGATTCTACTGTTTATGGTACTAAAAGTTTCAATTTCATTTAAACTGAAAGGTTTGAAACCAAGACCTCTGGGATTCAAACTGCATTACTACCTGAGCCATTGTACTTGTTGTGGACTGTAATAAGCTATTTTCTATACCAATTTATGGCTATAAAAATAAAATGACAGATAAGACCGTGTGTCTATAGTTGCCTTATAAAGCCAATATGGAAATATGCTGGTTTGCTAAGCAGCTAATATTTCTTGCTATTCAGCGATCAGCATTGTGCATTCGCAGTTAATGCTTAAACAAAACAGGGTACTATTTCTCTGTTTTCATAACACTACCAGTGTGAGATTTTACTCCCGTTTTTTTAACTATAATTACTGTTGATAGTGTAGCAAGGAAAGAAAAAAAAAAAAAAACAAATGTTTTAAGAACAAAATATACTTCACTGATGTATTTTGGTTCAGTTAAAATCATCATAAACTATTTGTGCATTCAAGAATAAGAGAATGAATCAGCCGTTCTTACCTAATCTTTTAATTTCTTCAATTTGCTATGCAGAAAATATGCCTTTGCTATATCTTCCATTATCCAGTAAGTGCACAATGAATATTCACACTGCTGTGCAAAATCATTTAAAGAGAATGAAGATACTGAGGTTTAAAATCCATCCTCAAAAGCATTCTTGTTCTTCTAACAGCTTTAGAAACACATAAAAAATAGAAGCTAGCAACGGTGAAGCAACAAATACTACACAAAATATAATTATATGTAACAAAACTTCGTGATCATTAAGGAAATTTATGAAAATTTTCTTAAAAATAAGTGAAGTCTTGTTACAAATAATTATATTTTGTATAGCTTTTATAACAATTTATTCTAAGGCATATGCTACTAAACATTCATGATTAATCATCCATCATATGGATCCAAAGACAACATTTCTTGAAAAGAAGAAATCCCGAAGTATACACAGTCTTTTACACTATGCCATTGTATTTTAAGCAGCAAATCTACTCCGGATTTGAACCCACGCTAAAAGACAGGGTACAAGGTGCATTCAGTCACGGATGGTCACTAGAACCAAATAAGGCAATGCACATGTAAAAATCTTTAAAAATTTATTGTTTTCATTTGGCCATCTTGAAATTTTTATTAGTACGGTAATATAATACCGAGGTAGTATTCAGAATTTCAATGACCTATATGTATTTATTTAGGTATTTTATTATATCTGTTAGTTTTTGATTCTATAAATTTTTAAATATAATTAAAAAATTGAAAAAACTATTTGAGGTCAGTTTTCTGACACTTCGTCACTTACATTTTTATATTATTGAGGTACTAGTTTCGGAAGCAATTGCTTAACCTCTACCCAACTTCCCCCAATCATGCATAATTAAAAATATTATGTATAAATGTCAAATAGCTTTGTACATGTTAATCAAAATTTCGTTTTTTTATATAAGGAAGATCATATTGACACTTTTTGTCTAATTAAAAGATCATAATGAACCTTTTTTGTCTATGTAGCTTTCTGATCTTGTCAATACAACCTATGAAAATATATAATAAAATATAAAAAATTAACTACTTTCAAAAACAGGCATATAGAGCTTTTAGTAAACACTCTTGCAGTTTTACTGAAAACTGGAAAATAATTTGTAAAAATTATTATGCCTATAACATTTTAAAGATGAAAATTGTGAGATAAAATTGTTTTGAGATAAATAACATTTAAAACTGAAATATGTATTAGAATACTATGCTCACGAGTGTTTAAAGGGGTGCATAAAATGTCTTAGGGAGTCAAAAATGCTGATAAGACACTCCCACTACGCTCTGCACAGTCTGTATGAATAGAATCATAGCATGTGATGATCAAGTGATTGGCTTTGATCTGCACCAGGAGTTACATGGAAGATACAGAAAAGTAATATCTAAAAATTTCTATTAGAGAAAAGGGGTCAGAATAGTGCATATATACTAATGACTAAGGACAGCTGATTCACTGCTATATAATAGTTTCTCAAATGTTTATACAGTTGAACCTGCTTTATACAAAACCCATTTATATGTAATGCATTTATATGTAGTTTGCATTTATACACATGAAATTTCAGTGAAATACAATCAAGTTATACACAATTAAATGAGCATACGGCATATGCTATCTTAAAAGAAACCTGAAATGAATTTTCCTTATTGCTGCTGATGAAGTCGCAAGCTGAGCAGGCTGCTTTTGGCCATGGAAACAAAAGACAAAAACTTTGGTTTATATACATCTTTCAGAGCAACAGTGTTGTTGCAATGAATGAGGAGTAAAGATAACTGACATCTGGTGTTTACTGCTGAACACCAGCTTTGTCTTTCAGTTCTCAGTTGCTTTTAATCAGCCATGAAAAAAAGAAAAAGGAAATGTTATATGCTAGATCAGAAAGTAAAACTCACAGGAAAGGTGGCACTTAATAGACACAAAACCAAAACTTTATTCGCATCCAACTTAGGAATTGCTTATACACGCCATATATCATCATCAGTGACGAAAACCCCCGGAAAAAACTTATCCAGATAACTTATCCTGAACTAGATTACAACTCTTAAATGTTGGCTGTGTAGGCATTATATCAGTGCTAAAAGTTGTAGTGAAAAAGCTCTAAGTTCATTAATATGTTTTGCAAAATGAGTTGTATGCATTTAATGCAAAAAAAGTGAAACAAACCAAATTAGCTGAATAGTTTAAAGTGGGATCAATTTCTAAATAATGTTTACTTCATACATATCTTTATATGTAAAGTTTTATGCATACAGGCCCACTGTATTAATTTAAAAAGAATGGTGTATTATGAAAACTTTATTAGTAAGTAATTCTGAGTTATAAGTAATCTTTCTTCTTTCCCTTGATATACGTATAAATCAGGTTCAACTATACTACATTGCATTTATAATGCTTTTGAAGTTCTTTCAAACTAAGCAATTTATTATGACTAATTTAAAAGCAGTTTTTTTTTTTTATTTCTACTTTTATGCGCATTTTGGACATATATGTTTAAATTTCTTTAAACAGCTGTTCTCTTATCTCCTTTTAAAAAGGGAATATTACAAAGAGAATTATACTAATTCTCTTTTCTATATTATTATAACATTTAATAAAAATATATAAAATATCACAATTCATATAAATACTAAAAATGTAATATCTGAATGTTTCCCAAGAAACCCAATAGTCTATAAATGCTACTGAGCCACAATGTAAGAAAATAAACATCTATTATAATCAGCTCCAAATCAAAAGCATTCCATGTTACACTAATGGCAGTGATGGTAGCTGTATCGGAGGCCCATCAATAATGGCACTAATTCTTAGATATGGGTCACGGTTTCTGTAAAAGTGAGTTTGTCACATGTTTAGACTGAGACTTCTTATGACTCTTTGCTTCAATTCTCTCTTCTAGTTTCTGCACCAGTTCATTCAACTCAGCCTGGAAGAATAAAATATCAACATGATATATCTTAATAGAGTGTAATGGAAACATAGAGTCAATTTTATAGTTTTCTATATTTCACTTTAATTTAAAATGATGTCAAATTAACTCTATAAGCTTTATCAAATTCAACATCTTGATCACTTACATTTCTATATACAAGCGCAGATAAAATATAAATGGAAATTTTAATGTAACGCTGCTGCTAGTAATAATTTTGAGGGGAATTGTCAGGATGTTGGTGGGGTATCTGGAGAAGGGGTATTGTGTGCGCGCACACCGTGAAGAGCTGGGCAGCATCAGTACAGAATGACTAAGCAAGAGGTGCATGTTGAGCAATGTATCATTATCATATTTCTTGCAACAGAGGGACAATTAATGCAGCCTATTACTGTCACTATTGAAGCAAAAGCTGCATATTACAAAGCAATGCTGGCAACTGATCTGAAACATCTTTCTTCTCCATTATAATGTGAGGCCACATACTGCCACGTTACACTGGACACCTCTGGAACACCCTCTGTACAGTCCAGATTTATCGCCTTGTGACTACCATTTGTTTGGACCACTCAAACAAGACCTAGGAGGACAGCAGTTTGATGATGCAAGTGTAAAAGAGTTTGTGCACAACTGGCTCTGCATGTGTCCTTCTTTCTGAATGACATCAAAAACATGCCAATCCAATGGAAAAAATGTGTATCAAAGGCAGGACACTATGTAGAAAAATAATCTGTATATGTGTTTTTTTGATTGTGGATGCAATAAATTTAAAAATATAATTTCCATTTATATTTGATCTGACATTTATATTTGATCCATGCTACACTAATGGCAGTGATGGTAGCTTTATCGGAGGCCCATCAATAATGACACTAATTCTTAGATATGGGTCTCGGTTTCTGTAAAAGTGAGTTTGTCACATGTTTAGACTGAGACTTCTTATGACTCTTTGCTTCAATTCTCTCTTCTAGTTTCTGCACCAGTTCATTCAACTCAGCCTGGAAGAATAAAATTGGCTATTTCTTCTGGTTTAATATGTTATTCTTTTAACTCGTTATATAGATTCCATAACAGCCATGAGTGAGCCAGTCTCTTATTGGTTTGTACTCAAGTCCAAAACACAGGCATTAATGAACAAAAATCAAGCCTAGCTCAATGGCAAAATGGAAGGAGTTTAAAAATAATTCATCTAAATTATTGGAAGGACCTGCTGTGCAACAGTGGTCCAAACCAACCTCTGTATGAATCTGACTCATATGGGTTTTGTCTACCACTCAAACTTATGAGCACTGATCAGTTTCAGGTTCACAAGTGAAGGAAAAGGGAAGAGTAGTGAAGTGCCCAAACCAGGTAGCGTAGGAGACGGTGGTGGTAGAGATGGTTTACTATTTCTTCACCAAACATAAACTATTGTGCATTACATCACCACAATTCCATTCTGGACTGAACTGGACTACGCTATGGAGGTCCAAACTTGGTCTATTGTACCTATGTCCCCAAGTGAGGCAACCCCAGGGGGAAGGACAAGGCAGACAAGACACATGGCAGCCTCCTAAGGAGTCACAACAGTGCTGAGGGCAAGGTCCCTACACTTTAGCAATTGGAAACTACCTGGCAAACCAGTACACCGGCATTCCACCCTACTGTGATCTGGAAACGGCCCCACCAGACATGGTTCAGAGACTTGAGACTGTCCTACTGGAGGAGGAAGTTTTACTTAGAACATATCCTGCCATGAAATGCCAAGATGCCCACCAACACTTCTACCCTGAAAGAGACCACCAGATGAAGAGATGTGATATGATAATGGAGATGAAATAAGGAAATTCAGGAGATGTAATTAACCTACCCAGCATTCACTTGGCAACCTGGGCAAAGTCCCAAAAAACCCAAGGGTCAGGTAGATCAGCCACAGGAATCGAACCTGGACCTCCCGAATTTGGGCCACAGACGAAACTGCCTGAGCCATCCCTCTCAATACAATTCCATTCATTCAATTCTATAAAAGTGTTGGATATCAGCTGGCTAACCCGATAGTCATCATCATCATTAACGCCAAAATTGGAGGAATTCTATTTAAATACTCATTTTGTTCATACAACTGTCTTAAAAATATTACCTGAGTGTCCTAGTTTACTCTCTTTTCACATTTATTAGCTCTGAGACCCTCTTGTGATATTACTTATGATAATGGGAGGCCTTTAAACTAAAAGGCCTAAATCATGATCATAAAAATAGTTGTAATAAAAATAAATTTCAATAGTAGGTCTAAAAATTGAATGCAAGATCCTTTAGATCCAATGATCATGCTATATAGCTGGTCCTACAAAAACCATGTATAATTTTATCAAGTTGTTTATACACCTCAATTTCTTAAACATACTTTTTTGTATGTGTGAAATGTTATATTTCTCCACTGGCCGGATATTACTCACATTCAGATGTGAGATGTATATCAGGCATCTTTTTTTTCAATAACAGTGGTGAAAGAATACATGATGGTTTGGTAAGGCAAACTGACTTTTATAGGACTGTAGTTCTCCTTGATCTGTTGTCACAAATAGCCAAAGTTTGCTTTCTCAAGCTTCAATTCTACCCAGCCAATCAGGCGACAAATTTGCTATATGTTCATCATTTTTCAGTGAACAGTGTTTGCCTGCTAACTACCAGCAATTCATGTGTAAAAAGATAACGAATTGGCAACTGAAGTATAATAGTTACAAAGTGGGTTTTAAAATGGTGTTAGTGATTATATGTGTAGAAAAATGGAATTATGCTACTAAAACAAAACATTGCTTAAAAAAATGCAGGCACTCACAGTAATGCAGAAATAAAAAAGAACTTTTACTGCAAGTAGAAGTTCTTGCTGCACATTTAGAGGTCTAATTGCAAGTTTCCTGTATTTGAAACAGATCATTGACAAAGAAGAACTACAAAATAATAACAACATTGTATAAGTCAAAGATTTTTTTTTCAAGAAATCAAATAATTTATGCATTCCTATTTCCATAATATTGTTTGTTTCAGAAAAGTGCAAATAAAATAGAAATGGAAATATTAAAATACAATGGACTTATAGCAATGTCAAACTGCAATAATTTCTATATATATATATATAAAATTAACTGACACTTTGATTTCGAGAAGAGCATTCAGATCTGATGCATAAATCATATGTTTCATTACACAGGTTGTAACAAAAAGGTATGACAAAAATTTGAGAAAACATTTCTTGCGAAAAGAAGATAAAAAAATCTTATATGAACATAGGTCCAGAAATTGTTTGTCCTTTGTAAAGCACTTTTTCTACAGCTAAACCCCATACAATGACAGAACCATTGGAAAACGGGAAAGCAAAGCACATGTTCAACATCTGTCAACCCCTGTTGCATTGACTCCCTAATATGCTGAGTTAGGCCTGAAGAATTTCATGTTGTCTGGCAGCCTTCCACAATACAAGCACGAAGAGTCTCTATATCTGGAACTGGAGTTACATAAACAAGATATTTCAAATGTCCCCACAAATAAAAATGTAGTGGGTATAAGTCAGGTGCGTATGGAGGCATGGAATGGGTCCACCTCTTCTTATCCATCTACCAGAAAACTTGCTATTCAGAAATTGATGGACAGAAAGCCTGAAATGAGGGGGAACTAAATCGTGCATGAACTGAGTACTGGTGCCTAACAAGTGAACTACGTACTGTACTATAGCATAATGACAACAGTAAAATGCACCAATTTAACCAGATGTTAACTGTATAAAAGTGAATCGAGAAGATATTGACACATTGCTTCACTTATACTGTTTTTCACAGGACATGTTTCGAGAGCTGTTGGCCCCATCATCATCTGAGTCTCAACTAGTGCAAACTGTAGTGTTTTCCTCCTTCTCCGTGTTGTCGGTAGATGGCATGAAGTATTTGTCGAAGATGGTGTTTGAGTTTTGAAATTCATGATTCTATGACAATTTTTATTAATAAAGATTTTCTCCCATATGGAAAATCTATGGGATGATTAACATGCTTTATTAAAGCTGTATCCATGTTAATGTCATGTCTGGTATTCATAAATTGAGAAGCAGCTGCTGATTTTTCTATTTCACCATTTTTAACATTCCTTATATGTTCTTTAGTTCTGATATCAATATTTATTTTTGTTTTTCCTATATATATTTTAGGACAAGTTTCACATTTGATCTCGTAGATGCATGGTTTTTCTTTTGCAGTAATTGAATTTTTAGCAGGGGGATGGAGATTTTAACAAATTCTTGATACTGAATCTATTTTGAGGTGCAAAAACTATGTTACGTGTTGAGAAGATTTTTTGGGATTTATTATGGACTTATTACAAAATTTACCTTCCACCCATCAGTCCATAGTATATTCCAAAAAATCTTCTCAACATACTACATAGTTCTTGCACATGAAAGTAGATTCAATATCAAGAATTTGTTAAAAGGCCCCCCCTAAAAATTCAATTACTGCAAAAGAAAAACCAAGCATCTACGAGATCAAATGTGAAATTTGCCCTAAAATATATATAGGAAAAACAAAAAGAAATATTGACATCAGAACTAAAGAACATTTAGGAAACTTTAAAAAAGGTGAAATAGTAAAATCAGCAAGTGCTTTTCATTTTCTGAATACCAGATATGACATTAACTTGGAGAAAGCTTTAATAAAACATGTTAATCTTCACATAGATCTTTCTGTATGGGAAAAAATCTTCATTTACATAATCATCATAGAATCATGAATTTCGAAACTCAACCACTGGACATCTTTAGCAAATACATCATGCCATCTACCGACGGCACAGAGGAGGAAAACACTACAATTAGCACTAGTCGAGACTCAGTTGATGATGAGAGCAACAACTCTTTAAACATATCCTGTGAAAAATAGTGTGAATGAAGCAATGTGTCAATATCTTCTCGATTCTCTTTTATTTTAACTTGTGCTTCACTGTCTCTATGCTTCTTTCAATGTTTATACTTTGTTAACTGTATGTTTACTACTGAAAAATTAAACCATTGTTCTGTTGTGAGGTTATGGCCACAGGATAGCTATATATTACACTTCTCACTGTGTAAGCAGAGTTGTAGAAAAGGAGCTCTAACATAGAAATAATTTCCAGATATACATATGTTCATAAAACTTTTTTTAATCCTCTAAATGCAAGGAATGTTTTCCTACAGTTTTGACACACCTTTTTGTTACACCTTGTATAAAGGTGTATACAGATATGCAGGTGAATGCACTTCACACTGCAACAATTTCTTTGGGAAAAAAGAAGACACATTTACACATTTAAATTTCAAGAAGAGCATTCAGATCTGATGTGTCGATCACTTATTTTATTAAGACATGAAAGCAAAGCTCATCTAAACACTGCCTTGGTTACCAAGAATCCACTGTTCAAGCTGCACAAGCCAATCACCCATAACAGGAACACTTGAGTATTTCGCTAGTTCAGGAATTGGGATGTACACATGGTGATACATGCGAAATGTAGCGTGAACAGTCCTTTGATGTAGTGAGGGGAAAGTGACCAATAGTGAACTGAATTAAATATTTCCTTGCAGCTGACAAGAACTAAATTACAACTTCCTTAAAAAGAACATCAGGTTTATTTCAAATAACCTTGTTCAAAGCAAAGTCAGGGATAAAAGTCATATCAGCAAATATGTCACCAATACTGATAACGCACCTGCTATCCTCACTCATCACGAGAGGAAGGTTTGAGGCAAAGGGATCCCCTCTTTATTTATTTTAAGAATTAACATGCATTTTGACGCAACCTTGCCTCTATATGTATAATCTAGTTTTATATGTACACAGTAATTATAACAGTTTTCTAAAAAATCAACATCATCATGGTCATAACACAAGAGGAAAAAGAGATATAAAATACCCTACTCATAGGTTAGCACTGCTCGAGAAAAGTCCACAATATATCGGGATTAAAATATATAACAAATTGCCACAAACAGTTAGGGAAATCTTTTTAAGAAAACAGTCAAAAGTTTATTCACCAACAAAGCATACTATTCAATTCAGGAATACATGGATGATGCACTGTGATCTCAATTTTATCTTAGTGTCTGTTCAACTTTAGGAAAACTATATACTCTAGATATTGTACATAATTGATATTCTTTTGCTTTATTACACTTTGTAACATATTGTATTGTAAATATTGTAGACTTATTTCTGATATTAAAGTTTAGGTTTAATATTTTAACGAGTCACCAACTTACGAGCACCTGCTCAACTATGTAAGTGTAATGTGACGAATAAAGTATTGTATTGTATTGCATTCCAGATAAATTAACTCTGTTGAGTAATGTATTTAATTCATATGGTTATGAAAATATAAATCTCAGAATTCTCTTCGAACATATTAAGATATATCATGAATAACAAACTCATTTTTACCGCACAAGTCATACCATAACAGCAGCATAACGAAATTAGATCACGTGAGCTTTAAGAGATACGGGGCAAGCTTATGTGAAACAAGGAAAAGATACATTTTGCAACATTACCCAGCTTGCATGTGCATGCCAATCTTCACAATATTAATGAGATCTTTTAATTATAAAATTACACTCCAAATGTTCTACTGGTAAGCTGAAGCATTTACAACCAGCTATGTTTTTAAATGTTCATAATTAAAATTTGAATCAGAACCAAACAAGAAAACCATTATATCCACTTCCTCTTCCCTAGCATACCAATAGAAAAACTTTTGATTTAACTTAGGAAATAGCTAACTTTTATTAATCTAGATGCCAATACAATAGAAGAACATTTGGCAATGACTGAAATATGTATACAGCAAAATTATTTTGTTTTCAATGGAAAGTATTACAAACAAATTTCAGGACTGGCTATGGGAAGCCCGCTATCACCATTTTTGGCCAATTTATACATGAGCTTTTTCGAAACACATATAACTAAAGCCTTTCCTCATATTTTTAAAACATGGTACAGATACGTAGACGACATCTTTGCAATAGTGCACTACAAATAAATGATGCTTTGAAACTACTCAACCTTCAAGAACCCAGCATACAATTCAAAGTAGAAACTGAAGAGGACTGTACTCTACCTTTTTTGGACCTTAAAATCACAAAAAACAATGAAAAACTGAAATTTGGTATTCATAGAAAAGCAACACACACAGATAATTACATCAAAGCAAATAGTTTCAACCCAATTCCACACAAACATGCTACCATCAACAGTCTCACACACAGATTAGAAAATCCACCCCTCAGCCAGCAAGAATATAAAAAAGAATACCATCAAATCTTAAAAACTGCAATTTAAAATGGATATGGAAAAAGCCTTGTAGATAAAAAACTAAAATTTTTCAAACTTCAAAAAAAATTAAAACAGATCACAGCTCTTTCACCAATAAAACAAGAAATTAGATTTGCTAAATTTACTTACCACCCCTGAGCCACAAAAAGGTTCCAACAAATATTCAAGAAATACAATATAACACTGGCACCAAAAAAACAATTACAACATTAAAAACCTACTTAACAGAATAATACTGATAAGATAAAACCAGAAGAAAAGTCTGGCATTTACAAGATTAAGTGTAAAGACTGTGAAAAAATTTACATAGAGAGGACAAAAAGAAACATAGGCACTAGAAAGAAAGAACATTTTAGGCACTTGAGATACAAAAATATTGATAAATCTGCAATAGCAGCTCATTTCTGGTCTGAAAATCATGAAATTGAAGATAGCACCAAATTACTAAAATACGTACAAAAACATAGTGAACTCGTCATATGGGAGAGAATATACATAGAAAAACGTAATAACCAACTAATGAACTTCGAAATTCCACCAGAAGACAACCTCACATTTAAATTCATCACAAAATCAACAGACGGCAGCAGCAACTCCAGAACTAACCACACCACTGGATCAAGCTTTAATTGCATAAGAGCCGATGATGCGAACGATGGTTCGCGAAACATGTCCTCAATATAGGTACATAAGTGAAGCTGATGTGTAATAAATACGACTCATCTATAATTTAACAAGAAAACCATTACTTTTTTCTATTTATTCCGTTCCCTAGGTAGCTTCACACATGCATTGTAAGATAATAACATTCCACTTACCTGATCATATGTATACATAAGTTTGCAATACTTCAGATGATGCCGTTTCTTTATTAGTAATTCTATAGCATGAGGAAGACAGTAAACTCCTTCTTCATGGGAATTGGTGACCTAAAGTGAGATCAAAAGGTTACTGATCAGCAAATAATTACACAACACACATTTGTCCATTGATAAATTCATATCACCTTGTAAAAATAGTTAATAAAGCTGAATCTTAATGTAATAGTGATGAGGAGTTCTTAATAGTATTATCAATGTATTTTCCAAACTTTAAGCATAAATACAAAAATTGGCATTTATACCTCCAAAACAAATACAAGTAATTTAATGTATGTACAGTCTAGATGCAGAGTACTTGAAATCATGGCCTGTCAGTGTTCAACTAGATAATCTGCATAACAAAAATCGGAATTGCTATATTCACATAACCTTTTTCCCCATTGTTAAACAAATATATTCTTACAAGAGCTTCTATCTTCTTCATGCAAATCAAAATAATATTTACAGAAATGGTTTTATCACACATTTCCTCTTAGTAAAGGGGATTAAGGAAATTTCAGCATTGATTAATAACACAAAAACTTTTATTTGACATAAACTATGTAATTTGCAATCTAGATTTTGGTGCTGAACATTTCTTTCTTAAAATTTATAAGGAACTCATAAGGAACGGCTTCACAGGTTAATCCCTGAAAATTCAAGATATATATATATATATATATATATATATATATATATATATATATATATATATATATATATATCTGTTTTGTTGTGCAAATTCTTAAACATAAACTCTTTTGAAAAAACTATTTGTAGTGGGGTTTTAACACTTTGTCACTTATATTTTTATAAAAAAAAAGCTACATAGGAAAAACTAAGAGAAACATGTTAACCAGGCAAAAAGAACACCAGAGGAACATTAAGTTGAAACAAACAGAAAAATCGGCAGTTTCACACCATTTTTGGACAGAAAACCACAACATTGGCCACAACATTAAACTGTTAAAATCTTTAAGTACACCCATAGAATTGGATATTTGGGAAAAAATTTTCATAAACAAAAACCATGATAAAATTATAAATTTTGAAATCCCGGCATTAAATGAAGTATTAAAACTTAGTGCCACTAACACCAGATGGCAGAGTGATCGGAGCTCCGTAGCAGTGGAAGAAGAGGGAGGTTCATTTAGTCACCAAACAGCTGATGATGAGATCGAATGATCTTGAAAACGTTTCAATTATACAACAACAAGTAAGTGAAGACTGAGTGTAAACATAGTGACTCATAAATTCAAACTTAAATTATATTTTTATATTATTGAGGGAATAGTTTTGCAAGCAGTTGCATCCATTTTCAACCTCAAAGGTCTGAATATCATCTGTTTTTGTCTGCTCTCTTCTCTCTGGTGGTGGACAACAATAGACAATAGTTGGACCTTTGAGGTTAAAAATGGACACAACTGCTTCAGAAACTATTCCCTCAATAATATAAAAATGTAAGTGAGGAAGTGTTAAAATCCAGTAAATAGTTTTTTGATTAATTTTGGCATCACTATTACTAAATTCCTCCAGTCACACATAATATGCTATTTTATTCAAAATCATTAAAGACATTTTTGAGAAAAGCAAAATAAAATAATTTTATATTAGGTACAGTATAATTTGGGTTTGTGGGCCATGGTCCACTGGGCTCCTTCACAGATGTTTTCACAAGCCCGGATTACAGTGTAGGTATCTATCTAGTATTGATACCAGCCGTGAAGGCCTTAGAACTTTGATAAAATAATTTTTCCATGTAAATGGTATTTTAGGGTGGAGGGATTTTCTTGAAAATCTTCATGTCACATCCTTGAAGGATGCTGAACTTAAATACTATACACGCATATTTTCTTGAGCGCTGGTTTTACAGTGCAGTGCGGGCAGAGGGGAAGAAGAGAGAGCTAACGTGCTTTTGTTTCTGCAGTGTGGTCAACCAAGAAAAATGCAATTCTGCAAAATTGCATATAAGATAAGCAAAGATACATGCCTCCAGTGTGAAATATGAGGACAAAGAGTAAATTCAACTTAATGCGATAAGCTATATGGTTATATACTTACTACTTTGAAACATATAAAAATAGAAAACAAATATTACGACAGCTATAAATACTCACTCATTCACTTAGTAATTCTTCGATTTCGATTTGAGTCTGGCGCATCACTTTCATCGCTAGTATCCTCTGATGTGTTGATAATTTCATCAATTGCATTTTCTATTAGACCATCGTTTCTCCAATATTTCATTTCCAGCTCTTGGACCTTCATGCAGTATCCTTTGCAATCCATTGCGGTTACAAAGAGAATGCTTCTATAGCACGTTTCCGCAGATCTGTGGCCGACATATAACCAGTAAACGTTGCGTCCTCTGAAAACATTCTTTATTTTTGACCATGTCAGTTCAACTGCACTCAGATCACAGTTATACGGAGGTAGATGAATAATAGTGTGTCTCCTTTTGAGAGCCATAACATCCACAACATATTTTTGTTGTAAACTGGTTAGCTAATTAGCCTTGAAAGTGCTCATAACGAAATATGGTGCACGTGTGATAGCTTAGCATATTAGCCATTAGATGTCAGAGTCTATAGCACATTTCAGGTTTCAAATTTGTCATCTGTGTATACGGAGTTAGTCGAAACCTAATGAATGAGGACTTGGAGCCACAGCGGTCAAATTATCATGCGCAAGTAATATTTAAATGAGTTTTTGTTTTTCAATTAAACTGTTCATGGATGTATTCACATGCATGCATACATATGAGATCTTTTTCCAAGAATGCTTTCTTAAGGCATGTATTTCTTGTGAAATCCCTTTATCAAATTTTTCAGTGGCATAAAACACTTCCTCTACTTACTACAACTAAGAAGTAGAGGAGGTAAAACTATATGATCTATTATATCCACATAAAGGGCGCCGGGGTAGCGCGGTGGTTTCGTTCGCGGCTCCCGTTCTAAGGGTCCCGAGTTCGATTCCCGGCTCTGGGGTTGGCGATTTTAAGTCGGCCCTATCCACGCCTTCACCTCTGTCTAGCACACGTGAAGTATCCCCTATGCCCAACGTGGTTCGGAGTCCACGGTAAAAACTGTAGGTCCTCTCACCTCACCGCCATCTTCACTATCACCCTATCATCGGAGGTAATGGACACCGCCCTCTGGGTGCCTCCACCTGAGAAATGGGTCCGGTCATCACTTGGTGGGGTGAGGTTACCCCGAAGGCCAAGGTTGCCATGTGGGGAGTGTTAGTAACTAACTAACTTATATCCACATAAATTTCTTTATCCAATATTATTTAGTTTTGTACAGCTTTTACAAACTAATCTTACAAAACTATATTTTCCTATCAACTAAATGTTAATGGGAGACACACAACTAGGTAGAGACAAACTGAAAAATTCAATGCCACAGCCGAGATTTGAACCTCAGAACTGCCGTTCTCCATCTGGTTTGTCTTAACCATTGAGCTACCATGGTAACATGCCGGCATGATAATAAATTTATCCAACTGACTCCTATTTTTTCCGGTAAACCACTAGGGGTTCTCATATAAAATTAGATATGCACCGTTTGTGGCAACTTACTATGTTGTAAGTACTTAAGTCTCAGGCTTCGCAGTTAAACCAATATTAGGTTACTTGATGGAAATTAATATTAAAAATTAGTTTCATATGCATTTTTTTATATTTTCTGTTTCTATCTTTTGTGTAAATTTTTAATTTTGACAATGTTAGATACTTGTGTAAGTACTTAAAGCTAATAAATGATATGATTTGAAGTTTTATTTCAGAAATTAAACTGAAACTTACCAGGGATACAAAGAGATTTGCTCGGCACATCTCACATTCATAGTCTCCCTCTTCTTCTCTTGCTTGCCTCGCCTTCTTCCTTTTAGGATTTGCTTCAGGTAGAGGTAAACGCTCTGATGTCTTTAGACCAAGAGCATAAAGCTGCTTTCTATAATCAAGCTCCTGTTGCCTGATTTTCAGAACCATTGGCAACACCTATTCAATTAAAAAAAAAAAAAGGTTAAAATTTGGTCCAGTTATAAAAATGGAGTAAACTAGGCAAGTGGAGGAGCAATTGAGATGATGATAATGTAGTATGAAATAAACCACTCAAGAGATGTATAACAAAGTCACAGTCTATATGGCTGACCTCTTTTTTAGAAAATTATATAAACAAACTGCTATTCAAAATTAATGGAATTAGAAGAAAAATGTTCATGGAAACCAAAAATACAAAAATTATAATAAACTATACCTGTTTTAAAACTTCTATATGAGATCTTGTGTCTGTAGCAATGCTGAAGAGTAACCTTTCTAAAGAGAACATAGAAGGTTCACAACTGTCTCGAATGTCCTGAAATATTAAATAATATATTACTTAATAATACGTAAAAAATAGAAGCTAGCAACAGTGAAGCAACAAATATCACATATTATAATTATTTGTCACAAACTTCACTTATTTTAAGAAAATTGATGAAAATTTCCAGAGAATATGTTGTTATTGTTATTGTTACTGTTGCTAGATGTCATATTATTTTTATATTTATTACCAAACTCTGAAAATGAAACAAACTTAAAGACAGAATTAATTGCCACCATTTCAAAATTCTTTACACGATTTCTATTTTTTTAAATCAATATTTTTTCCCAAACCATTAAATCTGTTGGACTATTTAATTGCTTTAATAATTAACTTCTGGATTTATTTCATGGTTAAATGAACCAAAAATAATTTGCCACGGCCAATTTATCAGTCTGTTTCTACCTAATATTTAAATCACATTTGGTCTTTTCAATGTAAACCTGGTCGCATCAAGCGGGATGGCTCGTCTATGGCCTATATTCGGGAGGACTGGGTTTGATTCCCATGGCGAATCTACATGACTCATGGGTTCTTTCAGGAGTTTTCCCAGGTTGCCAGCCAAATGCTGGATAGAATAATTACATCCTCTGAATTTCCTGTCCCTCATTTCATCCACAGTATCATTTCACATATCTCTCATCTGGTGATCTCTTTTGGGGTAGAAGTGTTGACAGGTATCTCAGTGCCTTGGGTCAGCTGCCCTCTGTCTCCTCTCGCCTCATCCTTCCTTCAGGGGATGACCCACTTGGGGCTTATGTACAAAAAACTACAGGTTTTGGTGCCAAATCCCCTCTATAGTAATCCTAATACTAAACCTGGTCACAATCTAAACAATTAAATCTATAAATGCCAGATGTTTTATTATCGGGAATTTTCTTTAAAAAAACTTTTGAAAATATTTATTAACCCAGGAAAGGTAAGTAAATTTTTAAAACTTATAATCATCTTTTATATTTTTAAGGGGAGAAACATAATTTAAACATTTAAACATTTTTGATATTAAAATTTTTCAATCTTTTTGTGTATAAAAGATAAGTGAAGTTTGTGATAGATATTTATATTTTATGTAATATATTATTTATCTGAAGAGTTTCTTTAAATAAGAGAGTGATTAACCTGTGAAACATAATGACAATGGTTTATCTGTACACAGTGATGTATTTTTAGAGAATAGACCATTTCTGAATCAGTATCTTAATCAATTTTTTCAAAGTCAGCATAAACTAAGATATGATTACTTACATTTGCACAATGTTAGTTTTAATGTGCAAGAATAAGTGTAAATAGCATATACATTTGAACCTGATTTATACTGTATCAAGGGGAAGAGGAAAGATTACTTATAACTCAGAATTACTTACATATTAAGTTTTCATAATGCATCATTTTTTAAAGTAATACAGTGGGCCTGCATGTATAAAACTTTACAAACAATAAAGATATGTACAAAGCAAACATTTAGAAATTGGTACTGCTTTAAGGTATTCAGTTAATTTGGAAGAGCTTTTTCACTACAACTCTTCAAACTGATGTATGTATGCAGTCCATATTCATGACGTCACAAGCTCAAATCTCGGTGAGGGTGAGTTATCTGGATAAGTTTTATTTTTTGAGGTTTTCCATCACTGATTACTGTACATAGTGTGTATAAGCAGTTCCTAAGTTGGAAGCAATTTCGGTTTGGGTTTCGTGTCAAGTGCCACCTCTCACATGAATTATACTTTCTAATGTAGCATAAAGCATTTCCTTTTTCTTTTCTCCATGGCTGATTAAAAGAAACTGAAAATAATGTTCAACAGAAAACAACAAATACCAAAAATTATCTTTACTTCTCATTTGTTGCTATGACATGTTGTGCCGAAAGATTATATGAGCTAATGTCTTTGTTCTTTGTTTCTGTGGCCGAAAGCTCAGCTTGCATCTTTGTCAGCAGCAATAAGGAAAATGTGTTTCAAGTTTCTTTTAAGATAGCATATACCATATGCTTATTTAATTACATAAAACACTATTGCATTTTATTGAAATTTAATATGTATAACTGCATTACATATGAATACAAATTATGTATAACTGGGTTACATATAAAGCAGTTTCAACTGTACTTTCAATTTTAGTGCTCTAGGCTAATTTCTATAGTGAAGTCTCCAATATATACTATATGAATCTAATAGGCCTGCGAAAGCTTCCTATTAATTGGGACACTTACATTGCGAGGGGCACTATTTATATTTTGAGCCTTGGCAAACCTGAATGTTGTAGGTGCCATCTGACATTTCTAATGGAAAGATTGATAATGTTGACCATAATCTACTTCTGATAATAGAATAGAATATCATTTGTTTTATTAAATTTTAGATGAGTCGCATTTTTTAACACATCTGCTTCACTTTCGTACCTATTTTGAGGACATGTTTCGCAAATCTTCGCTTGCATCTACGGCTCTTGTGCGACTGACGCTAGATCCAGCGGTGTGGGTAATTCTGGGGTTGTTGCTGCCATCTGTTGATTTAGTGATGAACTGAAATGTGGGATTCTCTTCTAGCGGGATTTCAAAGTTCATTAGTTGGTTTTTATGTTTTTCTATGTATATCCTCTCCCATATGACGAGTTCACTATGTTTTTGTACGTATTTTAGTAATTCTGTGCTATCTTCAATTTCATGATTTTCAGACCAGAAATGAGCTGCTATTGCGGACTTATCAATATTTTTGTATCTTAAGTGCCTGAAGTGTTCTTTCTTTCTAGTGCCTATGTTCCTTTTTGTCCTTCCTATGTAAATTTTTTCACAGTCTTTACACTTAATTTTGTAAATGCCTGACTTTTCCTCTGGTTTTATCTTATCAGTATTATTACTGTGAAGTAGGTTTTTAATGTTGCAATTGTTTTTTGGTGCCAATGTTATATTGTATTTCTTGAATATTTTTTGGAACTTTTTTGTGGCCCAGGGGTGGTAAGTAAATTTAGCAAATCTAGTTTCTTGTTTTATTGGTGTGAGAGCTGTGATCTGTTTTAATTTCTTTTGAAGTTTGAATAATTTTAGTTTTTTATCTACAAGGTTTTTTCCATATCCATTTTTAATTGCAGTTTTTAAGATTTGATGGTATTCGTTTTGATATTCTTGCTGGCTGAGAGGTAGACTGTCAGACTGTTGATGGTTGCATGTTTGTGTGGAATTGGGTTGAAACTATTTGCTTTGATGTAATTATCTGTGTGTGTTGCTTTTCTATGAATGCCAAATTCTAGTTTTTCATTGCCTTTTTTGATTTTAAGGTCTAAAAAAGTTAGAGTACAGTCCTCTTCAGTTTCTACTGTGAATTATATGCTGGGTTCTTGCAGGTTGAGTAGTTTCAAAGCATCATTTATTAGTTTGTAGGGCACTATTGCAAAGATGTCGTCTACGTATCTGTACCATGTTTTAAACATATGAGGGAAGGCTTTAGTAATATGTGTTTCGAAAAAGCTCATGTATAGATTGGCCAAAAATGGTGATAGCGGGCTTCCCATAGCTAGTCCTGAAAACACTCCTACTTACCTTCTGGCAAAATGGCTAACCAAAAAATTTCAGTCCTTTCCACAATTCCATACTCTGAGTGTAAAAAACTCTTTAGACCTGGTAGAAAAAATTCAAAATCTTAAACTAAAACCTCATGACACTTTAGTATCCTTTGATGTCCGCTCCCTCTTCCCTAGCATTCCATTAGACAAACTTTTGATTCAACTGAAAAAATGGCTAAATTCTATAAACCTGGATGCCAATGCAATAGAAGAATATGTGGCAATGACTGAATTATGTATACATCAAAATTATTTTGTCTTCGATGGAAAATATTACAAACAAATTTCAGGACTAGCTATGGGAAGCCCGCTATCACCATTTTTGGCCAATCTATACATGCGCTTTTTCGAAACACATATTACTAAAGCCTTCCCTCATATGTTTAAAACATGGTACAGATACGTAGACGACATCTTTGCAATAGTGCCCTACAAACTAATAGATGATGCTTTGAAACTACTCAACCTGCAAGAACCCAGCATACAATTCACAGTAGAAACTGAAGAGGACTGTACTCTACCTTTTTTAGACCTTAAAATCAAAAAAGGCAATGAAAAACTAGAATTTGGCATTCATAGAAAAGCAACACACACAGATAATTACATCAAAGCAAATAGTTTCAACCCAATTCCACACAAACATGCAACCATCAACAGTCTGACACACAGATTAGTAAATCTACCTCTCAGCCAGCAAGAATATCAAAACGAATACCATCAAATCTTAAAAACTGCAATTAAAAATGGATATGGAAAAAACCTTGTAGATAAAAAACTAAAATTATTCAAACTTCAAAAGAAATTAAAACAGATCACAGCTCTCACACCAATAAAACAAGAAACTAGATTTGCTAAATTTACTTACCACCCCTGGGCCACAAAAAAGTTCCAAAAAATATTCAAGAAATACAATATAACATTGGCACCAAAAAACAATTGCAACATTAAAAACCTACTTCACAGTAATAATACTGATAAGATAAAACCAGAGGAAAAGTCAGGCATTTACAAAATTAAGTGTAAAGACTGTGAAAAAATTTACATAGGAAGGACAAAAAGGAACATAGGCACTAGAAAGAAAGAACACTTCAGGCACTTAAGATACAAAAATATTGATAAGTCCGCAATAGCAGCTCATTTCTGGTCTGAAAATCATGAAATTGAAGATAGCACAGAATTACTAAAATACGTACAAAAACATAGTGAACTCGTCATATGGGAGAGGATATACATAGAAAAACATAAAAACCAACTAATGAACTTTGAAATCCCGCTAGAAGAGAATCCCACATTTCAGTTCATCACTAAATCAACAGATGGCAGCAACAACCCCAGAATTACCCACACCGCTGGATCTAGCGTCAGTCGCACAAGAGCCGTAGATGCAAGCGAAGATTTGCGAAACATGTCCTCAAAATAGGTACGAAAGTGAAGCAGATGTGTTAAAAAATGCGACTCATCTAAAATTTAATAATTTTTCGCTTCACTGTGGTGTTCCAATACAGTTGAATCTCGATCATTTGTTTTGTTTACATTAACTTGAAAATTGTGTCTCAACAAAAACATTGAATTAATTTGTGAAAATGTTGATGCAATGATTTATTACAAATTTTAACGTTGATAATCAAGACAAAGAGTTCATCAATCAACTAACTTCCACGTATGGCAACAAAGCTCCATCCTTTGCCACTGTGAAATGCTGATATAACAAACTTAATCATGGCAGCCGTTCGCTCAATGATGAAATTTGTGAAGTTTGTCTAAAATCAGTAGTTGCTGCACAAAATCCAATAATGCAAAATCGTCATACGACATATTGTGAGATTGGTGCAACCCTAGGTATAGTTCCACCAGCATATATAGAATATTGCATGATAATTTAGCCATGAAAAAGGTTTGCTCTCATTGGATCCAACATAATATGATGCAATCTCAGAAAGATGCTCATGTTGACTGTGTACAAAAATGCTCAAGAAATAAAATGGCAGTGCCTCAAAAGACATATATGAGATTGCAACAGGTGACGAATTATGGATCTATGCATATGAGTTGGAATGTAAACAGTAAGTTGACTGTATGGATGCTTCAAGATGAAGCAAATTCAACAGAAGTTGTTCACACTCGAAGCATTTCAAAGCAAATGGTTGCTTGTTTTTTCAACAAAACTGGCCAAATGGTAACAGTGCCTTTGAAGGAATGTAAAATGGTCAATGCCAAAACATTTGTTTGCCGGAAGTCTTCGGTGAAGTAAGGAAAACCAACAAGAACCGTAGAATTGTTCATCAAGGCAATGCGAGTACACACACATCTCGTCTATCTGAAGGCTCAAAAAATCAAATTGATGGGTCATCCACCATACAGTCCTGGTTTGGCATCTATTTACTTCTTTTTGTTCCCAAACATCAAGAATAAATTGTGTGGACGATTTTCGTCGGCAGAAGAAGTCGTTGATGCCTTCAATAACCATGTTTTGGAAGTGTCTCAAGAAGACTGGAACAAATGCTTTGACAAATGATTCAAACAAATGCAAAAGTGTATTGATCATAAAGGAAGATATTTTGAAAACCAACAAAGCAGTTTTCAATCAGAAATTATTTTGTTTTAATTATTAGGCTCAAAATATAGTGCCCCTCATATAATAAAAGTATTTTAACATTGTCATTCTTGTTCTGCTTTCTGCTCTCAGTTACTGTTAATTAGTCTTAAAATAGGATTAAAGTCAACACTTCAAAAATGTGATAAAAAGTGGGGGTTTATAAAATTCCAGTTTCAATTAGACAAAAGGTTATATAAACTTTAGTTCTGTAAAGTTGACCCTATTATTCTTTATGATCACTGCTTAGATTACAAAGATTATACTCACTTTAAAGACTTGTTCTGCTGTGGCAAGCCAGCTGGGCTGAGCAAAATACACACTCTCAGACACTAAATATCCTGTGCAGATGCTAGATGTGAATGCCTTGGGGAAGACTATAATGAACTGACCAGGATCTTGTACAGTGTGACAAAGTGATACACCATTCTTCACCAACATTGGTGGAGGTACCATGGCAGTGTCAGAGGGTAGCCATATAGTTTTGTTTTTGCAATACCGAGGAACAAGCTTAGTAAGTGCTGATCTGAATGCTGCACTATATTCATCTGGAATACCATACCTAGAAGAAATGAATGAAATTAGCTGTTAATTTCATAAGTAACTTAAAACCGGTACATAGTTGGGGGTTTTCAATGAGTATGATTATCTCGGTGTGAGACTGAGCAGCAATGGTGAATGGGTGGCTAACGGAAAGGCAGCAGTAACTGGTATGAGAATATGTAAATAGAATATAGCTTTGAGTCAAACTAATACTCAATGCTCATTTTTTGCTAGTATTTACCTAGAACGTGTTTCGTTAGGATCTTCCTAACATCATCAGTTGTTGTCAACTAATGGACGTTGGTTTGGTGAACTCATTGTAGGCGACAGGTGTGTCTTTGTCGGTATCTTGATGAACTTTAAGTTTGGGTTTTCATCAAAGGTAGTGTTGAAATTAAACAATTTTCTTTCATATTTCTTTATGAAGACTTTTTCTATGTAGTTAATGCAGCTGGACCTTGGACACTTTTTAATAAGTGGATTTCTCATTCTATATCATGATTCTCCTTCCAAAAATGGTACACTACCGCCGATTTATCTATTTTGTAACAGTAGTTTTGAGTTGTGTTTGGAAGGGCTATGAGGGGTTTATAAATTTGTAAAAAAAAAAAAATGATTGTGTGGGTCTATTTAGTAATTTAAATAAGTAAAAATATATGTAATTTTGTGATTGGCCGTAGTAATAATTGTATGACGTAATGTTGTGACATGGAATTAAATCGGCCAATCACAACATTAAGAGAGGAGTAACGATAGTTACGAAAAATCAATAATCTTGGTAGAGATGTTTTGGTAATCGTGAGTGTGATGAATAGTGGTGCAGGATCAAGAACTTTTATGTAATAGTTGGAACTGTTTAAATATAACAAAGTAAGAATTTATCGATATGTTGGAAGTAACCTGCAAATGACTGGGAAAGGAAGTTCAAGTAAAATGTAATCCAAATAATACAATTAAATTGTTACAAAATTTGACTTCTCCGAAACTTTATTCCGAACCATGCCTGAAAATTAGATGTTTCATGACTCTTATTTAATCAAACACAATCATCTTCTCGACTTGGGTCTTTGAAACAGTCAACATGCATCCCATCTCAAACATAGAAATTCTGCACCAAATTGTGCCCGAACGTGTGGCTGATTAAGATGGAGAGAAATTAACTACGAATAGAATTCCTGTCCCAATTTCTTTGTTCCTGATGTTCTTAAAATGCTCTTTAAGCCCAATGTAAGCCTAATTAGGCTTAAAGAGAATTTTAGGAACATCAGGAACAAAGAAATAGATAATTTGGCAGTAGCGTACCATTTTTGGAAGGAGAATCATGATATAGAACGAGAAATCCACTTATGAAAAAGTGTCCAAGGTCCGGCTGCATTAACCACATGGGAAAAATCTTCATAAAGAAATATGAAAGCAAATTGTTTAATTTCAACACTACCTTTGAAGAAAACCCAAACTTCAAAATCATCAAGATACCAACAGAGACGCACCTATCGCCTCCAATGAGTTCACCAAACCAACATCCATTAGTTGACAACAGCTGATGATGTTAGGAAGATCCTAACAAAATGCGTTCTAGGTAAATACTAGCAAAAAATGAGCATTGAGTATTAGTTCGACTGAAAATTATATTAATTTTGTGCTTCATTGTATCATAGTCCTTACACGTTGGAACGTAAATAGAAATTTAAGTTAATTGATGGAAGTACAAAATTGAATCGAGAATATATTGACACATTGCTTCACTCACCTGTTTATTCACAGGACATGTTTCAAGAGCTCTTGCTCTTATCCTCAGCTGATACTCGACTTGACTCAAGTCGAGTATCAGCTGAGGATAAGAGCAAGAGCTCTTGAAACATGTCCTGTGAATAAACAGGTGAGTGAAGCAATGTGTCAATATATTCTCGATTCAAATTTGTACTAGTTTGTGCTTCACTGTCCCTACGCTTCTTTCAAGTTTATACTTTAATTGATGGAAATTAATCATTTCTTCACACTAGCTGTATATAGGCTAAGGTTTTGGATAGACTCAACTTGAAAAATTCAATGCCATGGCCAGGATTTGAACCATGGATCTCCTAGTTTCCATCCATTTGCTCTTACCCATTGAGCTACCATGGCCAATGTGGCCGCGCCGTGGTTCAGTGGTTAGACCGCTTGGCTCTCACCAAGGCGGCCCAGGTTTGATCCCAGGCGACCGCAAAGTGAGATTTGTGGTGGACAACACGGCGCTGGGGCGGGTTTTCTCCGGGACCTGCGGTTTCCCCCGCCATCTCATTCCACCAGCGCTCCATCTTTATCTCATGTATCATCAGTGTCATCGTCTGCAGTGCCGTATGTAGTAAAAGCGGGCGTTACACACACACACTATGTAATGGAATATGCTGTATAATAAATGGAGAAAAAACATGCACGCACGCACGCACGCACGCGCACACACACACACACACTCTACCATGGCCAATTTGCCATGTAAATAGAATTTGGAAATGTCAACTAAATGCCTTAAGAGAGTACATGAGGCACTAGTGAAATCTAAATGCTATATGCAGCAGAAATATTGGGTGGAATGGAATTAGTGAGAAAGAAGGTCAGAGGCATCGGATATTCTGTAAAGAAGTACTAGGGCTATCGTGCTCGGCACCAGGGGAAGTTGCCTTAGTTGAGTTAGGCAGGCCAAAAAGAAAAGAATAATGGAAAGGTATTGAAATTTTGGTATAGATGTGTGTTAAAAGAAGAGAAAGAAATTTTAAGATTATGCATGGACTACCAAAAATTTATGAAAAATAAGTACAGTTGGTAAATAGGGGAAGAAGGTAAAAGAGAGAAACAGGAATGGGAGACATTTGGGAAAAGGGAGAGGGAATGGAGAAGGATTTTGGAAGATGGTGAGAGATAGGATGAGGACATAGGAAGGCAAGAGACACGGGGGAGGTTAGAAAGTAAAAACTCACTAAGATTCTATAGAACAATAAAAAGGGAGTGGGGAACAGTGGAATATGTTGTTACAGTAAGGGGGAAAAAGATGGGTTGACATGGATGAAGAAAGGAAGGAGTTAAGGAGAAAGATAAAACGGGTTTGTGAGCTATTTGGGGGAGAAGAGAGCATGAAGCATTATATGGTAGAGTGCAGGGAAATAGTACAGTGGAGAAATAAGATATGTGAGGTCAAATGGAATAAAATGGACAAAAAAAAAGTAGTAGCCATGAGAATATTGATAAGAAAGGGGGGGGGGAAACTAGAACATGAGGATGTTTTTAAAGAAGATGAAAGAGAAATGAAGTAGAAGGAAAAAAAGAGGAGCAGATAAGAATAGAGATGGGAGGAGAGAAAGTAGGAAAAGAGAAGAGATCAAGTAGGGGGAGGGCACCTCAAGGTGAGCCAAAGTGAGAATAAACAGCTGTACTACACACAAAGTATAAACTTGAAAGAAGCGTAGAGCTAAGCTGTACTACAATTTGTACTTAGGATAAGATAGGCAATAGAAATATTGTGAAATATTGTAAACGATATAAAATAGAAATAAAGGTATTCATCTCAGAAACTATTTGTAGTTGGTTTATTAATACTCGTCACTTACTTGTTTATATTTATGAGAGACTAGTTTCAAAGGCATTCGCTTCCATTTTCAATCTCTTTCCAACTGGCATCTGTTGTTGTCTGCTCTCTCTCTGGTGGTGGAACTATGAACTTCTTTGTCAAATTATCAACTGGTGGGATTTCAAAGTTCATTACGCGATCCTTATTTTTCCATATGAATATGTTCTCCCACGTTGTCAAGTGACGAGTATTAATAAACCAACTACAAATAGTTTCTGAGATTAATTTTGACGTCACTGTTACTAAATTCCTCCAAACACATATAAAGGTATTCATGCTATAAGCCAGGTGCTAAAACTTGGAATGCAAATGTAAAGTGGAACATATTGTTCTAATTTTCTTGTGCATTTCACACAAAAGCTGCATAAAAATGGTCCTGGACACAAATCCAAAGCTAAGTTTCTACAACACCTAAAACTAAAGACATTAATCTCAAATAAACAAAGCAACCTGATACATTGTTTTACATGTGGAAAAACAATGTGGGAAATACACAAATCAGGTACAAAAACACTCAACTTAATCACAAAGAAAAATGATTAACTGATAGCATCAGTTTCAATAGCCAATTGCATACGTCTCTGCTGGTGTGTCTATTCACAATGCCTGCCATCAGCCATCATAAATGAATGGGCATGGGCTCCAGTTGCTCTAAAAGTATTGACAATTATGCGTAAATTATGACCACAACTGCAATTGTTTCAGTTTAAAATGAATATTCAGGCAATGACTTTGTTGGGAACCACCCTTTTTAATGAGTAATATGGCAAAAACAATACTTTGATGAACAA
Organism: Mantis religiosa; assembly: GCA_030765055.1. Taxonomy (NCBI): domain Eukaryota; kingdom Metazoa; phylum Arthropoda; class Insecta; order Mantodea; family Mantidae; genus Mantis; species Mantis religiosa. Next base: position 96,478,912 of record CM060959.1, read on the forward strand.
TGAATTCATATTTTATTTAAAATGTAAAATGGCTAGAACCACATAAATTGAATGATTAATGCAGAAAATGATAGATCATGTTTTAAACATAATAGGCTTATTTAACCAGGCTGTAAATGAAAGAATGCAAATACGAGGGCCGTTCAGAAAGTAACCTCCGATCGGTCACAGTGCAGGTAGTGGGGGGAGTAGCGACGCCATCTGTGCATTCACGCACTCAGCAGGTCAGTCAGCATCAAGCCGTGGTCGAGTGAACGTCCCATCTGCGCTAGTTTAGTGTTTGTGGCTGTTTGAAATGTGTGCTGCTATAGAAAACCCCGCTAAATGTGAAGTGCGTGCTGTTATAACGTTTTTTTACAGACAAAGGATATTCTGCAGCAGCTATTCATCGTGACTTCCGGTATCGTTTTTTTTGCACGATAACGCCCGTCCTCACTCTGCTCGCAGAACAACAGCCCTTCTTGAGTCCTTCAAGTGGGACGTTGTCAACCATCCACCTTACAGCCCAGATCTGGCGCCAAGCGATTATCACCTCTTCATGCATATGAAGACATGGCTCGGGTCCCAGCGGTTTGATGATGACGAAGAGCTCAAAGATGCGGTCACAGGCTGGCTCCAGGCACAAGCAGGTGATTTTTATGCAGAAGGAATTTCAAAGCTTGTGAACAGATACGATAAGTGCCTCAATCGTTATGGAGACTATGTAGAAAAATAGTGCAAAGATGTAGTTGTAAGATGTATATATTAAAATATTTTTATTTAACTTGGTGAATTTTTTGCAATCAACCGGAGGTTACTTTCTGAATGGCCCTCGTATTAATAATACTTTTTAAAAATCCTTATGTATAATGGCTACCTTAATAAACATCAAAATGAGCTATCAAAACTTCTAATGTATAATAATCACATAATATTCTCTATAATTTATTTTCACAGCAGTTTTACAAATGATTTCTAAAATTGTTAATTTTATATCTACTCTTTAGTGCAGAATGAAACAACTGTGGAAACACAGAGGTTTAGGAAAGAAAGGAGAACTAACAGGGGAAACTGACAAGAAGGAATGTATTGCAAGGGTATCTAGGCTTAAAAATGGCTAGACAAATTGCAGAAAGATAAGTTAGAATAAAGAGGAGTTGCAAGAAATAGAGAGGACACAGTAAGCAGGATAAAATAATAGGTATTCAAAAAAGAGTTGATAAAGGCAGTAAATGAAGTAATAAGAAAAGGGAATAGCAAAAATGTGAGGTTAAGAAGAACGTCAGTGAAATGATAGTACTGTCTGACAACCAGAAGAAAGGTGAGCAGAGTCTGAGATGTCAGATGGGACTTGAACTGTTAATCTGCTCACACCATCAATCGTTTACTACAAAATGTGTGTATGTGAATCACCCATGTTGCCACATCTAGCAATTAAAGAAAAATTACCCATCCAAGTTGGAAATAAAACCTAGCCAAAAAGCTCAGAGGAAATATACAGAACTTTTGATATTAGTTTACTGATAAGTAGGGCAGCGACATTGGAGTGGTTGCATGTGTTGGGAGGCACCCAGTAGTGGACTGATTTCATTGGGAGGGTTGGGTACTCCGTACGTTGAGTCACAGTAATCGACACACAGAGTTTACACAAACATAATGCCAAAGGAAAGATTACGAAAGTCCACAGGTTTACAAAAGTATATATTTGACTATAAGGAACATACTTTCTGTTTTTCATGAAAACCTTTATCGTAAACCCTGCAATAAAACAAGTGCTCATAGTAAACCAAGTAATGTGCTACGACATGTCAGTACAGTAACACATAAGCATTGTGTTGCAAAATATGAGAATTCATCGTTACAACAAGAAATACTTCCATTAAATCAAACATTTAATGAAGAGCTCTGCTCAGCATTTCTGCCGATATTCCTTTACATAAACTCCAGGATACAAATTTTGTGCATTTTTAGAAAAGTACACTGGTAAACCAATTCCACATCCTACGACTTTACGTAAGTACTATGCAAAAACATGTTATGATAAGTGCATTGATGGTATAAGAATGAACCTAAATAACCGCAACATATGGGTTTCAATGGATGAAACAACGGATGTCGGGCGATTTGTGGTAAATGTGGTTGTTAGAGCACTGGATGCAGAAGGCCCCATTGGACCATATCTTTTAACAAGTGACGTAGTCAGTGTTGCAAATTATTCTACTATAAGTGCAGTATTTGACAATGTCATGAAAATTCTATGGCCTCAGGTGTGAAACACGATAGAGTATGACTGCAATACCATACCCTGTCACCTGTATAGCCATTTGAACACTACCTTGCCGCATCAGTGACCTCTAACCCTTATAGCTGTAACCTGAACCTTACTATTCTATACGATATCCACACGTGCCGGCCCCGATGTCACAGCCCTACTGATAAAAAAAAACAAGCAGATGATGAAGGTAACTTTTTTTGTAATAAATGTTCTACACAAATGTTTCAAAAGATTTAAACAAAGTTATTAGCACTATCTGATAATACTTTATAAGTCCATCTGTAGTTTACATTCATTATTAATTTTACACACCAAATTTTGCTTGCTCCAGTATGCAGATATTCTACCCAAGGAAGACCATGTGGATCTCTGTACCAGCAACAAGTTGTAAACAACATTCCTACATGAAGAGTTGGAACTGTGACACCTATAACAAAGTAAAACATATCCAAATTAGAAATCTGTTAGGTCAATCAATGATAATTTTTCTTCCTTCTATGTGCAGGCTAGAGTTAGAAAGATAGAATCAGACTGAAAATTTCAATGCTATAGCAGAGTTTGAACCATAGATTTTTGGCTTACTGTGTTGCTATACTAATCAACTGAACTAGCATGTCAACAAGGCACTACATTGTTAAATTCTCCAACTTAAATTTTTCCCTCATTAACCACATAGCATGCTCAGATTCATTTTGAGATATACCTGAATGGCAACTTACAATTCTGTAATTACCTACTTTAAGTCCCAGGTTTCATAATAAACCACTATTAGATCAATCAATGTTGATTATTTTTTCTGTTACAAACATTATGTGCCATGCAATTAAAGTATGATTGCTAGTATTACTTTGTGTTTTTGTTGTTGTAATAACTAGTGATTGTTTTGTAATTTACGTCCTCCAACGATAAGCCATATTGGATGATGAATGGAATGTGTGAAATGATGCTCAAATGAGTCCGGGGTTCATAGAGCTTAGAGTTACCCGACATCCGTCTACAGGATAAGGGAAAACCCTGGTAAAACCCTTATCCAGGTAACTCACCCTGACCGAGATTCGAACTCGGGACCTCTTGAACGTGAGGCAGACATGCTACCATCTACGCTACTGAGGAGGGCAAGTGATCTTTAACAATTGGGTAGGAGGTATCAGATGGTATGTGAAAGGAATGGTTGAAATGATGCTCAGTTATATGAGGCCTGTCTAAAAAATATCCAACCTCAATTTCTCCCACGCAAAGTAGTGATGCTATGACAGCGCCACTGTGCATGGTAGCAGGGCTAACCTTAATGTGCATGCTTGAATTTTCTCACCACGTTTGCATGTGTCAATTGCTGGCTGCAGGTCACCAAATGAGATGCTGTTATAAGTGTTCGTCGAATGTAGTTCTTTTGCAAGATGAACAATTTGAGCAAAAATACTGCTTCAGATATTGTACAAATACAACAATTTGTAAAAAAAGCTTCACTTAACTTAAAGCAAATGGTGTTAATTCTTCTTTCTAATTGATATTCTTATTTCTAAGTTCGTGAAATCGATATCAATTAGAAATAAGAATATCAATTAGAAAGCAGAATTAACACCATTTTCTTAAGTTAAGTGAAGCTTTTGTTACAAATTGTTATATTTGTATAATATTCATTGCTTCATTGTAGCTAGCTTCATTTTCTACGTAGTCACTGCTTCAAATTTTGCCAAAAACTAGGTGATGAGGTTTAGGCTACAGGTATGACCCATAAACGAAAGCACAGTCATCACAATGGCAACAACCCAAGTCCACATGGACGAAAAAAGCAGGACAAGCGCAAAGCAAATTCAAAGTGATGCTAACAGTGTTCTCTGATATCTGTCGAGTTGTGCATCATGAATATGCACCAAAGGACAAACAGTGATGAAGGAGTACTATCAAAATGTTCTCTACCATCTCTGTGATGCAGTTCAGCAAAATCCTGGCAGTTGCATCATGACAATGCTCCAGCACATTTATGGCATCTATACCTTGTTTCACGTAAGCTTGCCCAGTATCTCTTAACGGTCACATGACCTAATCACCTCTCATTGGCTGCTGTTGTGGTAATGACTGTCGTGCGGTAAAAATTAGTTCGTTATTTAACATGGTGATATATCATTATATGTTGGAAGAGAATTGTCAAATTTATATTTTCGTAACTGTTTTAATTAAATATATTACGCAACAGAGTTGATTTATCTGAAATGCATGTTAATTCTTAAACAAAGTAAAGAGGAGGTTCCTTTGCTCTCAAGCACATGGCACGATAGCATGTGATTTAGCGGTAGTGGTGACATTTGTTTATAAGACTTTTATCACTGACCTTGTTTTGAACTGGATTAGTCATGCATCGCCATTCGAAAGTGCGGGAGCTAAATTATTTTATTGATCGTTTATTGCGCATGTATTATATGTATAATGGCAGAGTCTACCGCCAGTTTTTCGCTTAAGTATCGCAAGGATAATTATTTACAAACAGGCGAAAAAAGAATTGTGTTGCATGTGTTTAATGCACTCACAGAGAAGAATCCGTCTTTGTCAGTGAGAGAAGTCGAACAGCTGGGCTCTGAAGTTACAGGTGTGAGTGTTAGATCCGTAGGAACATCGCGACATGAAATTGAGGAAACAGGAAAACTTACCACTCCAGGCAAAAGCAGGAATAAACAAAAGTGCGTGCTCGGAGAAAATACGTGAAAAGTGTTGTGCGTCTTCATGTGTGTAGTTTTTCTTTAGAAACGAACTCCCTAACATAAGTAACATTTCGTCTGCTGTAAATGAGGATGCAGATTTACCAAATTTCAGCAGATTGCTTATACAGCTGGGATTTTTGAATGAAAAAAGAGGCAAGAAAAATGTGCTAAAAGACAGAGGTGATATTGCTGTGTGGCGAAGACGCTATTTGATAACCACACTGCACCGAGATACAAATCGCTAAATATACACGAAGAACACACGAAAAGTAAAGTATGGTGTGACACGACTTTTAAGACTGAAAGACAAGCATTTTTGAAAGGTATGTGTGCTGGTTTAAAAAATTCCAGTGGAAAAGGCCGAAGGCCTTTCATTATAAACTCTTTCAGTTTCATTGCTCAGCCATTCTGTTTCAATTTGCTCAGTTCATTATAAACTTGTATTTTTGCATGCCTTCATATCCTTATTTGTATGATTTTTGTATGATTTTATTTATCTTCCCGGCAATTATTACGAAATGTGACGGGAAGGCACCGCCTATGGCGTATGACGCGAAAGCATTAGCCAATTAGGGCGAGGGGGAGGGTTGTTGAACGCGGAGTGATACATTTCAGCCGGGCAAGGTTATATGAAACAGAGATTAGACCTATTCCCGTAAAACATGAACTTCTGGTCATTGGCCAACCTCCTACTCTCTGGACATGGATCATCGAGATTTCTGGTTGTTTCTGAAATAAAGACGACACTGAAACAATCCTATTTTGAGAGCAAATAAGAGATAATGAGGAATGTGATGGAGGAATTGAACACCATCCCAAAAGAAGCTTTCCAGAATTGTTTACAGAAGTGGAAGGAGCAGTAAGCTAAGTGTGTGAACATGCAAAGGTTCTACTTTTGAAGAGGATTAGGGTCCCAATCCTATTAGATAAAAATAATCTATTTAAGTATCTAATCAATACTTTTTAGACAGGCATCATATGATACAGTATTTACACCAGTGACAGAGGTGACTTTTCTTCACCAATCAACTGACACTTACCGCCACCTATAATGGCAACGTAGAACTAATCATGTCTGCTGTACTCAGAAGTTTAGCAGACATTTTCCTTATGCAAATATTGAGTTACCTTAAAATTTACAATAGATACTACATATCAATTTAAAATACTTTTGTAGGTACCTTAATGTTTTCACATATGTGAACTAAATCTACCACACACTTTTTCTGAATAGTGGATATCACCTCTCAAACAAATCAAATCAAAAGCAGAGAAAAGCACTGTTTACTTAACATCCACAGAATCATTTATTTTTTGTGTAAATGTGTAATTTAATTTTTATAGAATTAACCGACAATTTATTTTTGTTATATATTTACCATATTTTATCGCATAAGCCCCTTCCTTGCATATTTTCCTCCCCTGTGATTTTTTATTACTAAAAATTATTTACCTATTGAATATTGCATAATTTCCTCTCCTGGTTTGTTTTTATTGGAGCGGCCTTCAAATGACTTGATAATGGACAACAATCGACACAGCGGTGCTTGTCACATAGAGCATTGTTTCGTCTCCCGGTTTTCCAGTTAGCACTACCCCTTCCCTTTGGAGGGTAATGACCTAGCCTTCCTTACCTACCTTTGTAGAGTTCAGTTTCAACATGAATTACCCTTACACCTAAAGGTACTTCTTCCTGTCTGCCCAAACTACGAATGTAGTGCTTCACATTGTCACAACGTATCGTAAAATTGAAATGTGAAGTTGCAGACATGTTTCTCAGTCAGTTTGTTTGTTACATGTGAAAATGAAGATGATGTGTTATCTGAGTCAGATGTAAATGAAAGTAGTGATGATAGTGACAAAAGTGAGACCGCAGAATAGTCAGAGAAAAGAAACAATGATACAATACATTTTAGGCCCAATGAAACCACAGTATGTACCCAGTTCATTCCCAAATTACTGTATACCTATATAACATTTACATAATAATATATGGTTTTCCTTTCCGTTCTGAATTCCTAGAAGCACCACTCGCATAATTCCCTCCCCAGTGCTTTCAAGCAAATTTTTTGAAAAAAAAAAGGGGGGGAATTATGCGATAAAATACGATATATGCAGATCAGAAGCAGTGCTTTCCATATATTTCAGTTTTACTGTGTCTATAAATGGTAATGTAGAAAATGGGCTACTTAAAAAAACCTTACTTTATTCGCGTTAGTTAAATAAAGAAAATATAAAATTGCAGTACTCATACCTCAAAAAAGTTTTTAGTCTTCCCAGCAGAAGTGAACCGTTTTTCTAATTGTCTGCTGTATGAAGCAGGTAGCATTATAAAGCAAGGAAATTTTAAGTATGAAAAGAGGAAATGACGTGATATAAAAAATACAGTTTTCCTCTAACTTTTACACCGACAGAGTGGGATGGCTTAAGCGGTTTCGTCTATGGCGCACATTTGGGAATCTGGGTTCAATTCCTGTCGCCGGCCTACCTAACCCATGGTTTCTTTTTCTCTGGGTTTTCTCGGGTCGCCAGGTGAATGCTGGGTAGGTTAATTACATCTCCTTAATTTCCTGTCACACTATTTAATTTCACATCATCTCTCATCTGGTGGTCTATTTCAGGGTAAAAGTATCTGTGGTGTCTCGGCGCTACATGTTAGGATGATATGCTCCTGGTAAATACTTCCTCCTCTTGTAGGACAGTCTCTGGGCCAGTCTGGTGGGCCGTTTCAGGACCACAGTAGGGTGGGATGCCAGTTGTACTGGCCTGCCGGGCAGGCCCTCTGCACTGTCGTGATAATTTGGGACGAGTCCTTTGTCTTCGCTCACCTCATCATTGCTCCCAAGGATGTCTCACTTGGGGCACAGGTACAACAGACCAAGATTGGAACTCTGTGCTGAATCCCATCCATAGAGTAGTCCAATCAAATCCAATGCAACTTTTACACTGCCCACTGCTTTGAGTGACTTATCTATCATTTCTCAAAACAGCACATTAGTCTTTGTGTGTGTACCATTGATACTACTGATTGCTGCAAAAGATATGCAAGCCAAGAACTAACCAGCGCATATTTCTCCTATCCCTTCACCCACACCACTCTCCACTAAAAGCAAGAATGGCCCAGAGTCATTGTGGAGAATGACATAATTTTGTACCAAATTCAAAATGGAGCAAACTCATAGAGTTCAAATAGTGTTCAAACCGAGAACCTGAATTTAAATTACTTTAGTATCCTGGTTGTTCCTTTGAAGGTTAAGGGAGGGAGAGTTTCTATGGCAACGACCATGACCACGCCTCTTTAAGGCCATATCACATGATTTCAACCAATTAAGTAGCCATTCCCCCTTATCCCTTGTCTAAGTTTTTTCCAAAAATGTTACTGTGTTGTCATGCTGAAGTACATGTCATGTAAAGCAGATTTTGCTTGTTTTGCCCTTTTCATTGTGTGTAATCTAAGTGTACCTAATTGTTTGGTTATAGTGCAACTTTTAAAAAAGTTGGTTTCTTCTTTAAGTTATTTAGTCATTTCATTAGCGCATTAATATTTTGTAGGTCATCAGTGTTATAGTGTTATCAGTTTGACACAATGTCTGAAACTACCAGCATCACTCAAAAACAAGGTAGACCCAGAACTTACTCCCCAAGAAAAAGTATTCAAAAGTAAAACAGAAATCTGCACTACACAGACAAGCAAGGGAATTATCTGCACTGTGTGAATATTTTGAAAAATAGAGGAAATGGTTAGTTACTGCTATCTTTCTTAAGGCAATGCACAGCTGAACATTCTAAGCTTTTAGAAGTGTGTAAATTTGATTTATATTGTTGGTGTAGAAGTAGAAAAAGACTGTTTTAGATAGATTAGAATAGATTTGTAAGGTTACTGGAATACAGTAATCTGTAGTATTAGTTCGTTAAGGTAGAAAGTAGATTATATCTTCAAAATTTGTAAATTGTCTTTGTGTAATCTGATTTAGAAGTTAATAAAGCTAGAAATGAAGTTTGCATAATAAGGCCTGGTATAGATTCCAGAAACCGGGCTATCAGATATGCAGTTTTTTTTTTTTTTTTTTTTTTTTTTTTTTTTTTTTTTTTTTTTTTTTTAAAGAAATGTAAATTGTATATTAAACCTACAGTAAACACTTCAAGTTAAAAGCACATTCTGAGTTTGTTAGTTTTGAAAAGGCTTTCAGTTTTGTACTTGCTAATCTAATATAGCATATAGATAAAGTAGACGTTCTAAAAATTATTCCATTATTTGTATGTTCAGGAAATTTGTTCAGGAAACTATTACATTTAATGCCAAAAAGTATATTACATTTCTCTTGCTTATTCTTAATCCCGGCTTTCTAAGAAACACTCAAAAGGCAGAAGCATTACAAAAAACAAATTTAAGCTCTGCTGAACATTTTTAGCGTTGTCTCAGTTTCATCTGGAAATTGCCGTAACAGAGTATTGTTAAAAATTGTTTCCATGTGTTAGAAATATATCAACAAGTTAATTCAGGTTGTTTTAGTGCTCTCTTCTGTCTAAACATTGTGCATGCCAGGCATTCATAAGCAGCAATGTCGCTTTTGCTGCACTCACTCCATCACATGCTTCATGGCAGCTGTCAGGATCCTAAAGTAATTTTAATTCTACCATAATGACTTCCTTCAACTTCTGTAGTTTCCTGTTGATAGACATTTCACTGCATCATGAACAATAGTAAGCCCAAATGTATTAGAAGTAAACTAATAATTAAAAATCATACTTCTTCCCCTTTTTAAGGCAGTACCATGGCATGGAGACACTACCCCTGGAGCCAAATCTAAATTTGGAAAGGACAAGTCGGCTATAGCCAGAATTTGAACCATAGATCTTTGGTTTACTGTGCTACTACTTTGACCTACTAAACTATCATGACAACATGCTAGGACATATCAAACTCATTTAAAACATGTTCATTTTTGCCTGAGTTTTTATTTTTTAAGTTACTAAAAAGTAAATGCTACGCAGCTATTACAACATACTGACTTACCCATGATTGGACCCATGGATCTTAAGATTGACCCACTGTTATTTGTGAGTACTTTGAGATTCCAAGGATGACGTGCAAAAGGACTATTCTTAGAGACTGGAAATCCATAACCCCAGCCACTGGAATCAATCGAACCAGAGTGAACACAGACATGACTCTGACGAGATGTTACATGTCTCCAAAATTCTTGTTCAACTTCAGCTGCAGGAGGCTCCGGCTGTCTAAACCACATGCTCATTGTGTTGCGTGCAATACGGTAGAATGCATTTAGAGGCATGTTTCTGCCCTGTTTCCAAACAAAATATATTCCTATTAGTACATTGCAAATAAGACACTAAACTTTAAAATTGTTTCTATTATTAAGCATACCCATTTGTGAAAAAAAAAATGAAAGATTGCCTTCATTTATAAATATAGATTTTAAGGGTTCATTTGAGCCTGTCCAGGATATGTCTTCGATAAACATTTTCAGTGGGAATGTATCACCATCAGTCAGGACTATTCTGTAACTCCTGGTAAAGAATATTGCTAACAATTATTGTTATGGCTAATTGCTGAACCATGTTGGTTATGGCAACGGAGCTTCTCTCTGTTCAATATAATGATTCTCATTGCAAAAACGGTACACTACTGCCATTTTGTCTATTGTTTTGTTCTTGATGCTCCTAAAATGCTCTTTAAGCCTAATATTCAAATTCCTTTTTGTTTTGTCAATGTGAGAAGAATTTGAACATTAGGTTTAAAGAGCATTTTAGGAACATCAAGAAGAAAGAAATAGACAAATTGGCAGTAGTGCACCGTTTTTGGAATGAAAATCACAATATAGAACAAGAAATCCACTTATTAAAAGGAGTTCAGGGTCCAACTACATTAACCATATGGGAAAAGTTATAAAGAAACATGAAGGAAAACTGTTCAATTTCAACACCACCTTTGAAGGGAACCCAAACTTCAAGTTCATTAAGATACCAACAGGGATGCCCCTATTGCTCCACAGAGTTCACCAAATCAAAATTCAAAAGTCATCATTAGCTGAGGATGTTAAGAAGGTCCTAATGAAATGCATTCTAGGTAAACACTAGCAATATAAGGAACATTGAGTACTAAGTTTGATTCAAAATCATATTAACTTATATAATGTTTCTTTCAATTCATACCTCAGTTGTGTATACATATAATATTTGCATTTCCAACACCATTAACAATAATGGAAATTTCAATCCTTGTTTTTAATGACGTATAAAAGAGATTCTACTACATATTTATCCATAAAGCGTACCTTGACTATACATTCTTCATTATCATCTGTGGCATCATTGTCAGCATCGTCATCATCTGTAGAATCTGAACTAGAAGCACTGAGTTTTTTCTCCTTTTCACTCCATTCTTTCTCAACATCCTCAAATAACTTCTGTCGCTCAACTATGAAAAATTAACATACTATGTTAATATTTAAAAAAAAAAAAGAAAAAAAAAAAACCTTATATCTTAAATTTGTATGACTCTCTCTATTTACTTTCCTACAAACTATTCTTGCAAAAACTTTTTCTGTTTCTTACCAATCAGATGCTTTTTAATACATGTTTATATATTTCATTATAGGATATAATAAGTTAAGTGACAAACACACTTTTAACCCTTAAATGCATGGTGAAGAAAATATGCAACATTTGGTTGTATTGAAATGTTTTAATGTAATTTTTTTGTTATCATAGTATTGTACTGACCTTTTTCAGTTACCTGAAAATTTTGAGCCTTTTGAGTTGTAAATATTATATTACTTTTACAATTACACTGTAAATTTTTTCAGGTGCAGTAAAACCCTCATTAACCCAGACATCTGAATAACCTGGACCACTTTTGGAAAAAAAAAAAAAAAATTGTTTAGCATAGTAAATGAAGACTTGATTTACAGACGATAACCTGCTATTCTCAATGGGTACATTATTCGAATTCTCTTGGCAGGGGCGAATTAAAAGGACTCACCCCACCTGCTTGGGACCAGGTTGGAAGAGAAACTTTGACAAAGTCATGGAAAAAATTGTGGCCTGGTGTGTGCGACTTGCCAGAAAACAAGATTGAAGAAGAAAAAAGAGTGAGGAAGAAGATTCTATAGACATTTTTAAAAATATCAATGGCTGCTCTGGTGTTGATGAAGACATTGACAATGACGGAGGTTATAAACCAATTACAGAGGAAGACAGTATTGCATCATGCAGTGTTACTGAAAAAGAAAAAGAACAGTATTCAGATTCACTGTTGATGAACCACTTGTGGTTATGACCTATGCACAAGCAGTAACAAACACAGAAAGTGATGCTTTATTTTAAGAGTAAAGCTGAAACATTACCAAATGAACTTCTAATGCTAAAGCAGATGTGAGATCGCACTGCTCATAAGCAATACACTAAACTGAGACAGCAGAAACTCACTGCCTTATTTACTACTTACTAGTTTGTAGCTATATTGTGTATGGTGCAAATACATAGGCTATTACAGTACATACAGTGTATCTTTAAATGAAAGTGTGCCAAAGGTAATTTCTAAACTCCATTAAAAATATTTCAGTGATGTGTAAATGTTTTTTTTATCATTTTTCCGTCATTCTCTAGATAATCTAGGTTTTCGTTAACTTTCGTTAACCCTGGTCCCACTTGATCCAAGTAAACCAGGTTCTACTGTAGTTAAATATTAACTAATCAACCAAATAAAGAAAGTCTACAAATCAATACCACTGCAGAAACTAAATCCAAGGAAAATGATTCCTTGATGATGTTTATATGTACTTCAAAACTGACCATCTTATGAAGCTTAAAAATCAAATTATACCATTTAAAACTGAGTAATACTTTACCTGGTGATAAAGTGTCATATGGCAGTAAATACTTGCAGTATATATCATCTAACTTGGTCACTCTGTCCTGAGCTGATTTTGGAATCTTCATTCCATCTGCAACACGCTGCCACTTCTTTTTCTCTATCACTTCCTTCAATCCGCCCAAAGTCTGAACTATTTTGTATAATCTAGGAAGATCCACCTCCATGCCCCCTATCTATAAAAAGTATTTCAAATTTACAACTTCTATAACTCATAAATATATTTAGGACACATAGCAACATAATTTAATGCTTGTTTATAATATTCATATGATATAATCAGTATGAATATTCAGAAAATTATATTTCTAGTGCCAGTTCCTTATTATATACATAAGCAGAATGAATATAGATCACATTAAACTTGAAACATTAAATATGTGCATTAAGACACCTACAAAACTATTTTGAATCAAATAATCTTCTGTATAATATGGGGAAAAAATCAGTATCTGATAATGGCATTATGCTCTGGAAACAACTTCAGAAATTAGCCTTATCATAAATAAGGAAGAATTAACAAAAACGAACAAACATAAGTTCTTAGGCATAATATGGGTGAAAACTTGACCTTGGGAGAATATATTATTTGAGTAATGCATTTTAAGACAATATATTGTTTTTGTTTAAGATATTTTAAAGTACAGTAAAACCTGCCTTCAACGAACCTCTGGTTAAGTGGAGATCTGTCTCCAATGAAATATTTCATGGTTCCATGAATTAAGGGGTAAAAACATTGCTGAATTTCCTCTATTAAACAGAAACTGTCTTACACAGACAATGAAAATCAAAGTATGCATTTTAATAAGAAAATTCCTGTTCCGAAATGTAGAGTTTAGAAAATGTTCAAGGCACCTGGCGAAAATGTGCACTGTCTAGTCTAAGTATGTGATGTTTCAGTTGAAACATAAGCATATCGCCGATACCTGATCTATCTGTGAGGGCGTGGGAGGGTGCACTAATGATATGAATACTGAGAAACCTGTCACAGTCATCCTTCACTGCATAGTTAAACATAACATACACCTCTAAACTTAAACAAAGGTGGTAGTTTATTTCCTATAGTCACAATGACTTCAAAAACAAAAGTCGTACTAGATCTTAACACGAGAGTCAAAGTGATCTATGCTAGTGAAAGAGATAAACTGAGTATAAAGCAGATCATGAAGGTGTTCAACATAGGCAAAACTCAAGTTTACAAGATTCTAAAGAAGAAAATAGAAATTCTGAAGCAATGGGAAAATAGTGATAACGGGAGAACTTAAGAAAACGAAAACCACGATATTAATAAAATAGTATAGGAGTGGTTTGTTAGTATTAGGGCACAAAATCAGTGCATATTGGGGTCTATATTACAGGAATATGCTCAAAAGGTAGCTGAAAGACTGGGCAACACTGATCTAATGAATGGTTGGAGAGTATCTGCAAAAGATATCAGATCCATTTTAATGAACGTTGTGGTTAATCAAATGATGTTAACACTGAAATGATTGGTGATTGGCTTGCTAAATTACCTTCAATAGTCAAAGGATACAAACCTGAAAACATAGTAAACAGTGATGACACAGGATTATTCTTCCACACATTACCAATAAGTCATTGTGCTTAAAAGGTGAGAAATGTTCAGGAGGAAAACTGTTCAAGGAAAGATTGACTGTTTTTCTATGTGGTTTTATATCAGGTGAAATGGAAAAACCACTTCGTTAAATGGAAATCTGTCTTCAACGGAAGAGTCCTGTTGGATTCTGCTGGAGAGGTTTTACTGTATTTACAAATACATATATTCTTTTAAATATACAATGAAAAATTTTTATATGGTAAAGAGATATTGAAGCAGCAGCAAATGTGTATATAGATAAATTATTTTTCAAAGAAAGTTATTAGGATTATTAACAATATGCAGCCTGCAGAATCCTGTAGAAATCGTTTCATGGACAGTAAAATACTTATGCTGTTCTCTTTATAATCATATAAGATAATACTACTTATAAGAAAACTATATCTAACAGCAAACAGAAACGTAGACAAGCATAACATTAGAAATAGGGGAAACTATTTACAGGTTTTATCAAAGCAGATTCTAAACATTTGTATATATTATTGAGAATTATATGTATAACAAATTACCATAAAAAAAATCAAACTTTTAAATGGAGTAGCTTTCAAGAATAAACTAAATATATATTTCATTAAGAAATGTATGTATTTAATGAATTAATTGTAAATAAAACTGTATAAATTTGTATGCAAAATTTGATAATGCTTGACATTCATGTAAAGCAATTCTATGAGCAGCTGCGACGGTGATGATGATGATGATGATCATCATTATCATCATCATTATTCCTTTACTACTATCATATCAGCTCCATTCAGCATAAGGGGTGAATCACAGTGAAAAAGAACCCATTAACACTCAGTGGTCTATTTATATAAATATTTATAGACCACTACATACATTATTTATTTACTTATTTTATATGAATTCTCAAGAGTTATTTTTGCCATATATGTCATCACTGAAGTTATCTGATTATGTGAACACATCATTTTTGCATATTGTGTAGTTTATTAATTTACAACAGTGCGGTACTAATGACCACAGTGTGCCTGAAACTACACGGTTGCACCTTCCTTGTTACATTTCCATCCCAGCTTTCTGTAATACCATAAAATGTTGATACATGGTCTGTATTACACAAACATCACACATCACATGTTATTAAACATCACACAAAGAATCTGCAGCTGTAAGGAATTCTAATGATGAGCATATGAGCTAAAAGCAATCTATTTATAGACCGGCTGATTTTGGGATACTAAGTGAATAGAAAAGCAAACAAAATATACTGCTGACATTCTATATGACAAACTAATACATTAAACAGATTTTTTTTCCTTTCAATTTCTGGGAAAAAAAAGTAAGATGGGCATTAATGGCACTGACATAACAAAGCAAAACTTTAGCATAAATTTAACAAATACGTTGTCATTCACAATGACAAACTTTTGACAGCCAACTGATAAAGATTTGAAGCATTCAACAACAGTACAAGCACGAAGCACACAAAACAGTCCTACCCGCCATCAAAATTTGTTTTGCTGTGATGTTTCTACTATGTGCACATATTTTCTTGAGCATTCAGGTTCCAAGTCCTCATTCGGTAGGTTTTGTCTAACTTGTAAACATAGAAGACAACTTTGAAACATGAAATGCGCTAGATACTGTGACTTTGTGGGTTCATGAAATTTAAAGTCCAGGTTACAAACACAAAAAAATTACTTAATTACGTCACATACACAATACAACTTGCAAGGTCAACGACCACAACACAGCTCACACAGCTGTTCATGCACGCGAGTTCAAATAACAACTGTCCCCGTGACGAGCTGCAGTTTCCTTATTTATAGCTGACTCACTAACCCGAATGTTCTCAAATAATCGAGATAGCGCTAGAAGAAAGACAAACTCTCTAGAAATCCATCTCCTCCCTCCCCCCACCGTTTCAGCGAGCTTTTATCTCCTCACTGCACTGCCCATCTCTTTGAACTAGTCGGCCGCACCGCCTCGTTTCAGCAATGCATTCGTGACAATACTCTGACATCTAGTGGCTAATATGCTAAGCTTTCATGCATGCTCTTTGTTTCTCTGTGTGCAGGGTCCACATGCACCATATTTTGTTTTGAGCAATTTCGAGGTTAATTAGCTAACCAGTTTACAACAAACCTAAGAGCAAGACGTATGTTGTGGATGTTATGGCTCTCGAGAGGGGACACCTTATTATTCGTCCACCTCTCTATAACTGTGATCTGAATTCAAATGAGCTGGCATGGACAAAAATAAAGAATGCTTACAGAGGATGCAACATTACTGGTGATATGTCAGCCATAAATCTGCGAAAACTTGCAACAGAAGCGATGGAAGGGAAGGATACTGTGAGAAAGTCCAAGAGCTGGAAATGTAATATTGGAAAAACGATGCTGTAATAGAAAATGCAATTCATGAAATTATCGTCAACTCATCAGAGGATACCAGCGATAAAAGTGACACACCGGAATTGGAAATCAAAGAATCACAAAGCAAATGAGTGATGATAAATTTATTTTCAGTTTTTGATCCCTCTTCCAATATTATAAATCTTTCAAGAGCTGTCATAATATTTGTTTTCAATTTTTATGTTGTTTCGTATATATTAAGTATATAAACATACAGCTTATTGGATCGAGTTCAATTTACTGTTTGTCTACATACCTCACACTTGAAGCACGTAGCGCTTATCTTGTAAGTGATTTTGCTGAACTGTGTTCTTCAAAGTTGACCACATTGCAGAAACAAGAGTGTGTTAGCTCTCTCTTCTTCCCTCCTGCCCGCACTACACCGTAAAACCGGCACTCAAGAAAACATACACGTATAGTAGATATCCCAGAGTTTTCTGGTGCTATGTCTTACAAGAAAGGCAGTTAGTGAGTCAGAACATGGTAATGGAAAATCTAATGTGGGATGGTAGACTAATCATGTGATGAAGTGTTTGGAAAATGACTGATTCGCTAGTTTCTTTATTTGAAATACATATGAAAGCCTGAGACCTGCAAACTTCTATTTTATGTTATAAGTTTATGGTCATGTTTATGTTAATCTCAGGGAATGTGAACGTGTGCATTAACCCTTTCACTGATATGGATGTCATATGACGTCCAAGTTAAAATGCCCCAAACTGATATGGACATGTATAAACGTCCTGCACATACATGCATTTAATGCTCATTTAATGCCAATTATTTTAATCTTCCTATTTTACAATAAATTTAAATTAGTTCTATAAGGGATGTAAACGTACCCTTAAAAGTTTCTTTTTGAATTGTACACCTCCAAACCTCGATAAACACCCAAGGGCACATCTGCAGATTCACACCAAATATATTGGTTTTCTTGCGAACTTCTTTTTCGTAACACACTAGACATTTTTGAAGTGGTTGCGACTTTTTTGGTTGTGGGTCCTATGCTTTTAGGAAAGTGTTTTCTCTCAAGTATGAGGGGTGATGTCGTGGTGAATTTCTTAGCCCCCAGTATAAAGAGGCCTCTGAGTATTATAATACTCAATTAGGTTACGAGCTATTTATACGCACAAGTACAGGTAGGTGAATGTCCTGCATGAATTTACAGCTCTGAAAATTACTAAATAATTCTGCATGGTTACATCCAGTGGTATAAAAATACTTTTTTTTTTTTTTTTTTTTTTTTTTTTTTTTTTTTTTTTTTTACCATTTAACTGTTTTTCGTAAAGAGGGATAGCTAGTAATAGCTGATCCACATCACCCATATTTGACCTGCCACTTCCCCCAAACAATGGAGTAGCTAACATGCCATCTGTAGACCAGCACACATCACTGCTACCTATATCCTAAACATCTTCATAATCCCACAACAAATCTTCCAGATTTTCTACTGTAATATCAGAAGCCTGTACACATCATACCCAAGCTAATTTATTTGCTACATTACGAGGATAAGCCATGGTTAAGATTGAAATTTAACAATTTCAAATGTGCCGTTCATTTAGCTCTTGATAGCTATAAGAAATCACTCTGAACACAGAGAGAGTATAATTAACTAAAATACTGAGCGAAAACAGCTACCAGAAACTTTGGTTGAGAAACACTGTAAAAACAGATGCTGACAGAGAGTTTTCTTTCCAGTGTAATGCAACATATACTCGCATGATTATCGCTTGGTATAGCATAAATAAACTAAACTTGAACCAGAGAAGTCGCTTGCGTAGCTATACATACATTCGTTCGTATACACACAAAACAAAATGATTCAAATATTAGGCGCGTTCGGCACAAAGAATGGCTTTTGCTATAGTGAAACAAAGAAGTGAAGTTTGAACGATTTATTAATGTAGTCTCTACTTTTTTGTTACTGTAGATTTATACTGCCTTTAATGGGTTTTAAACCAGTTTTTGTTTCGTTTAAATAACTTAATAAATAAGGAAGATATGGAATCGTATTTATGATGCATTTTTACAGCATTTAACAATTTAAATGTCTTGTTCTGTTTATTGGGTATCCGTTTCTGGCCCCTGAAGGGTTTAAATGACCATCGGTGAAGCAGTTAAGGTAACATGAAACAAGCTTCTATGATTACATCTAAGTAAATGGTTCCTAATGTGCATAAATTTTAACTTCTGCCAACAAGATTGCACAAAAAATTGTAATCTTCAACTATAAGACAAAGTAAAAAACTGAATATGCTATTCCTTATTATAGTTTTTTTTAAAGCACTAAGTACAATCTTTATGGCTTGGCTGTATGTCAGGCTATAAACAACTAACTCAGTCAAAGTATAAACTTGAAAGAAGCGTAGGGACAGTGAAGCACAAATTAGTACAAAAGTGAATCGAGAATATATTGACACATTGCTTCACTCACACTGTTTATTCACAGGACATGTTTCAAGAGCTCTTGCTCCCATCCTCAGCTGATACTCGACTAGTGCAAGTTGTAGTGGTTTCTTCTTTCTCCGTATTGTCAATAGATGGCGTGATGTACTTGTCAAAGATGTCCGGTGGTGGAGTTTCAAAATTCATGACTATGACGATTTTTGTTGATGAAGATTTTTTCCCATACGGAAAGGTCTATGGGGTGATTAACATATTTTATTAGAGATGTTTCCAAATTGATGTCATGTCTAGTATTCAAAAAATGAAAAGCCACTGCTGATTTTTCTGTTTCACCATTTTTAATGTTTCTCATATGTTCTTTAGTTCTGATGTTAATATTTCTTTTTGTTTTTCCTATATAAATTTTAGGGCAAGTTTCACATTTGATCTCATAGATTCCTGGTTTTTCTTTGGTAGTGACTGAATTTTTGGGAGGGCCTTTTAACAAATTTCTGATATTAAACCTATTTTGAGGTGCAAGAGTTATGTTGTGTTTTGTCAATATATTCTCGATTCACTTTTGAACTAACTCAGTATCAATGGTTAACATCCAATTAGTAGTTTAATATTCCTGTTAGCGTTACACAGTTAAAATAATCAACACCATAAGTGTATACACATAAACTCAATGTGCATTTACCCATCAACTTGTTGAATCCATTTATTTTTAATAAATATTCCCCTAAATCTCTTCTTTGAAATGTGTGAGGGCTGTTCAATAAAGAATGATCATTATATTTTTGACAACATACCTTTACTCTTCGTCATAATTTTGATGGCCCTTCTCAAAATAGTCTCCTCTAGATGCAATGCACTTGTCTCAGCATTTCTGCCAGTCTGCAAAGACATGTTGGAAACAATTTTTAAGAAGTCCTTCAAAATCACCTCCGCAGCCCTCACTACTGCTTCTGAAGATGGATGATGCCTCCCATGAAGGTGTTTCTTCACATTGGGGAATAAGAAAAAGTCACACGGGGCTAAACCCGGACTATAGGAAAGGTGAGGGATACACTTTACGTTGATTTTTGCAAGATATTCAGCAACAACATTGGCAATATGCGGCTGCACATTATCATCCAACCTGTTTCACGGAAATACGTCTTTTTTGCCTGATATAGTCTTGCAATGTTTTTCAGTATTTGAGAAAGTGTTCTTAAGGTTATTTGCTGACCTTCCCTCATAATGACAGCAACGGTGTTGATGTTTTCTTTCTTAAGAACAGTAACTGGAGCACTAGGTCCACCTTCCTTTGAAATTGTCTCCTCTCTTTAAACAACTTTAACCCCCTTCGAGCTGAGCTGAGCTGTGCTGTGGTGAAGAACTCTCCATAGAGCTCCTATAACACTGTATAGGCCTCAGCTGAAGATTTTTGGGACAAAAGCAGAATTTCAAAGCTGTACATTGTTCCTCGCATGTCACCTCCAAAATTTCAGTAGGCAATGATGAACATGTGTCTGTTTCACACCTGTCACAGGTGGGAGCCATAAGAACCAACAATGGAACTACTACAGCATGTTTGTTGCACATTAAGCTAACAGAATATCTTAAGATTAAATTCTAGCATGAGAAATTATAAACATAAAAAAATTTTGAACACTCTTTATTGAACAGCTCTCCTACATACAAAATGTTCTTTATTGCTATCTAATAACTTAATTAAATAACTGTAAAAAATTAATTAAATGACTAATTACCCAAGGTGGATGAACCAAGGAAATGCTTTGCGTAGCCAGGTACTTTCTGATTGCCATCATCTCCTTGACATTTGGTCCCCAGCGATGTAACATCTTATGTACGTATTGGTTATATGCCAGGAATCTCATATCATCTGTCACTTTACATTCTGGCTGCATAAAAACAAGTGAAAAAGTTACCTTCTAGTAAATATTCAAAATGATTGATAGATCACACTAATCTTCATAAATTTGTTTAACATACTAAAAAAGGCTGATTCACAATAACCAAAAACAGGAACTAGAATGAGAATGGCCAAGTTAAATACATTAATTTTAATGTAAGCATTCACAATTAACAAAAGGCTTTTCTAGGTCCTCAGATCGGAAAGAAGTTTTGGTCAAGTTTTAACTTTCTGAATCTCACTTTTGAGCATAACATATTATATTGGATATATATTGTGCATATTGAACTCTTTACTGTAGAAATTATTTATGGTGACTGTGGTATGAAATAACTGCTAGAACTCTAATTACAAGTTAGGACAATGACACCAGAGGAAATTCCAGCAAATGTGCATTTTGACCAGGCATATTGATTCTCTGATCTAATGAATATAGGTTTTTCTTGTGAAAGTGTCATCTGTGTCTTGCTTATATCCAACTCATAACTGGCTAATACCTAAAAAAGAATTGAAAGAAAAAAGCAGCAAAAACTGGTAGAAATCAATAAAGAATTTTAATGTTGTGCATATGTTAAGTCAGGTGCACTTTTGATCGAATACAAGAAAACAACGAAACAAGATAGAAATGTGAAATCTTTACCAAACAAAAGCAAACATCTTAAAGTTTCATGCAGTTCACTGTGGGCCCCATTTGTTGCCCTACATACATCTAAATGATATTCAAGTTCTTTCCATATACAGTTAAGGACATCTGATGTAACAAAGTGAACGTCTATGAATCTGTTTTATTGATACATTCCCTGTACACACGCTGCTTCATCTAACCCCAGAAGTAAAAATCCATGGGCATCAGATACGGGAATCATGGTGGCCATGGCTTGACAGAACCCCTGCCTATCCACCACTGGGGGAATGTTGTGTGCAGAAACTCATGAACAATGCTGGAGTAGTGTGGAGGAGCATCGTCATGTTGAAAGATGATACAATTCCATCACAGTCTGCTCTGCAAAGAAAAATGATCCTATCACTTCATGCTGCATCAGGCCATGCTCACTTTAGGGCTGTTACGTTCGTATTCTATGTAGGCATGAAGAGTTTCAGCAGCCTATATTCAGACCTTATGGCAATGAACATGTCCACTAACATGAAATATCATCTGATGTGGTGGCGGCTTGTTGTACAAGCAATGATATTCATGTGTGTTTGGAGGAATTTAGTAACAGTGACGTCAAAATTAATATAAAAATTATTTGTGGTTGGTTTATTGACACTCGTCACTTACTTTTTCATATATTTATGAGAGACTAGTTTCAAAGGCCCTGGCCTCCATTTTCAATCTCTTCCCAACTGGCAACTGTTGTTATCTGCTCTCTCTGGTGGTGGAACTATGAACTTTTTTGTCAAATTATCTGCTGGCGGGATTTCAAAGTTCATTACGCGATCCTTATTTTTCCAGATGAATATGTTCTCCCATGTTGTCAATCTATTTTGGTTAATCACTCCTTTTAATAATTTTGGATTTGGATCAATGTCATGGTTTTCATTCCAAAAATGAAATGCTACTGCTGACTTGTCTTCTTGTTTCAATCTGATGTTTCTAAAGTGTTCTTTGACTCTGGTTTTTAAATTTCTTTTTGTTTGACCTATGTAGCATTTTTCACAATTCTTGCAATTTATTTGGTATATTCCAGATTTGTTACCTGAAGGAATTTCATCTTTTGTTTTTGAATTTAGTAATTTTAAAATTGAGTATCTATTAGTAGGTGCCAAGATGATATTTTGTTCCTTGAATATCTTTTTAAATTTATTAAATGTTTTTGGATGATATGTGAATGAACTGAATATGTTGTTGCTTTCTTTTTCTTTAATAAATGTGGTTGTTACCTATTACTAGTAGCATAAATGCCCCCACATATAATTTGGCCAAATGGTTACTAAGTAAATTTAATAGTTTTCCAAAATTTGAAAGTGCAAATTTAAGAAACTCTTTAGATTTAGTTGAAAAAATCAAAGATATAAATTTGGACAAAAATGACAGACTGGTTTCATTTGATGTCACATCTTTATTTCCAAGCATACCAACAGAAAAATTGCAGACTGTGTTAAAAAAATGGCTAGCTACAATTGAAATGGAAGCAATAGAAGCAGAAGAATATATTTCTCTAACAAAAATATGCATTGAACAAAACTTCTTTAGCTTTAATGGAAAACACCACAAGCAGAAATCAGGATTATCAATGGGCAATCCACTTTCACCTTTTTTGGCTAACTTATTTATGAGTGCATTTGAAACACAAATTAAAAAGTCCTTCCCATTGATCTTCAAGGTTTGGTATAGATATGTTGACGACATCTTTGCAATTGTACCAAGTAAACATTTAGATGATGCATTAAAATTACTCAATCTGCAAGAAAGGACTATCAAATTCACAATAGAAAAGGAAATCAATGGACAACTACCTTTCTTGGATCTAAATATCATCAGGAATGATACAAAAATAAAATTTGGAATTTACAGGAAGCCAACACATTCAGAAAATTATATAAAAAATAATAGCCACAACCCAATTACACATAAACATGCAATAATAAACAGCCTTACACACAGACTAGTCAACATACCCATGGAAAAAGAAGAATATTTCAAGGAACAAAAAGCAATAATACACATAGCAGAAGAAAACGGATACAACAAAAGTTTGGTGTTGAAGAAAATTAGAAAATCTAAACTAAAGAAAACCATTAAGGAAACAACGACATTTATTAAAGAAAAAGAAAGCAACAGCATATTCAGTTCATTCACATATCATCCAAAAACATTTAATAAATTTAAAAAGATATTCAAGGAACAAAATATCATCTTGGCACCTACTAATAGATACTCAATTTTAAAATTACTAAATTCAAAAACAAAAGATGAAATTCCTTCAGGTAACAAATCTGGAATATACCAAATAAATTGCAAGAATTGTGAAAAATGCTACATAGGTCAAACAAAAAGAAATTTAAAAACCAGAGTCAAAGAACACTTTAGAAACATCAGATTGAAACAAGAAGACAAGTCAGCAGTAGCATTTCATTTTTGGAATGAAAACCATGACATTGATCCAAATCCAAAATTATTAAAAGGAGTGATAAACCAAAATAGATTGACAACATGGGAGAACATATTCATCTGGAAAAATAAGGATCGCGTAATGAACTTTGAAATCCCGCCAGCAGATAATTTGACAAAAAAGTTCATAGTTCCACCACCAGAGAGAGCAGATAACAGTTGCCAGTTGGGAAGAGATTGAAAATGGAGGCCAGGGCCTTTGAAACTAGTCTCTCATAAATATATGAAAAAGTAAGTGACGAGTGTCAATAAACCAACCACAAATAATTTTTATAATGATATTCATGTTACACTTTGGTCATGGATTTGAATTTAGCAAGCCACTTTCCTCTGTTCAGTCCACATCTCAACTGGCATTAGTGAGTGGATCCACTGCTGCACACTTCAAGGTGTTATATATCACCTGTGTGTGCAAACACTTGCACATCATACTATGGAAACTTAGGTTTTCTTGTATTTGGTGAAGATTTCATATTTCTTTCTTAGTTTGTTGTTTTCATGTGACCGATCAAATGTGCACCATGACTTCGCGGATGCATGTAAATGAATGAAGCTGGATAGGAGTAGAATGGAAATGGCATTGGATTTACACTTAGAAAATGTATATTCTATTGAATTCTGACATTGGTTACCAATTCCACTGGCTCAATTGAAAACAAGTGAAAAGATATCATTGATCAGTTACAAAGAAATATGTCCCAAAGCACAAAATCAACTTTCCATTTTGTTATCAATATGCATTCTTTATCTCATTTGTAGGGTATTAGGAAACAAAACATTTTATGTTGTTTTACTTCTGATTCTTGTTTCCACTCTTAGGTTACTGGGAACGAGCTGTAACAGTAAAATTTTGTTTCAACAACAGTTTAACAAGTACTTACTTTGAAGTTAGGAGGTGGCACAACACGACATAAACCAAATTTTTCAGCTACTGGACGGATCCTGTCAATAAATTCAAGAGGATCCTGAAACTCCTTCTCTGTGGGACGAAACGTGGGAGCCTCCACCATTTGTGGCGTACTGCTCAGACTAGGAAATCTTGTTGGATTGCTTGGTGTGCAGACATAAGTGCTTTCTATAAATCGTTGATATTTGGATTTTTGTGAACTCCTAAACATAAAGAAGAAAATAAAAAGTTACATGGAATAGTTTTTAAAAACATGGAACATTCACCAAATATCATCCCACAACTTTTGTTGGCAGAACAAATTCTCTTTACTTCTTGATAATTGAGATAAACTGTTATTGCACATTTATACATTTTATTTTAATATAAGAAAGATACAGACGGATAATGCAAAACAAAGTGTTTTAAAATCAAATCACAATGTGATGCTTTGAAATTCCATGTTGTTCGCATGCATGAACAATAAGAAAAAATAAATAGCAATGTGGTACCTCAAAGTGTTTGAGAACTCAACTCAATAACTCACAAAAACATTTATGACACTGTATGCTTTAACAAGATCTAAATTTTTCGCATAGTAAGATTTTGTCTATTTCATATGGCTTACCATGAAACACAAATCATTCAGAATAAAAAAGGTCTTCATATGCTGTTTGAAAAAAATTCAAAATATGAATTTTATTTGTCCTGCAAATATCTTATACGTATGGTACTGTATTATTCTAATTCATTGATGGAAATTAATCATTTCTTCATACTAGCTGTATATAGGCTAAGGTTTTTGATAGAGTCAACATGAAAAATTCAATGCCATGGCCAGGATTTGAACCACGGATCTCCTGGTTTCCAGGAAATCCTGGGAACCAGGAGATCAGCGGTTCAAATCCCGGCCATGGCATTGAATTGTTTTTGTTGACTCTATCTAGTATGGTACCGTAATCAAAATCCTTAGAACCATTTTTGAGAAAATAAAACACAATGAAAAATCTCAGAAACTATTTGTAGTTGGTTTATTAATACTCGTCACTTACTTGTTTATATTTATGAGAGACTAGTTTCAAAGGCATTCACCTCCATTTTCAATCTCTTTCCAACTGGCATCTGTTGTTGTCTGCTCTCTCTCTGGTGGTGAAACTAGTCTCTCATAAATATAAAGAAGTAAGTGACGAGTATTAATAAACCAACTACAAATAGTTTCTGAGATTAATGTTGTCGTCACTGTTACTAAATTCCTCCAAACATATATACATAATGAAGAATATTACATAGCCGCACCATGGACAAGCAGATAGACCACTTGGCTCTCACCAAGGTGATCCCAGGTGACCCCAAAGTGAGATTTGTGGTGAACAACAGTGTTGGGGCAGGTTTTCTTCCGTTTCTCCAGTTTCTCCCACCATCATTCCACCAATAACTCCATCTTTTCTATCATTTCATCTCGCCCTCATTCTGTCATCCACTTCCCTCACTCTCATACCAGGCATTCAGGCTGATCCCCATCCTGGATTTTTCTCTCTCACTGATCCAGAGATTCTGTTTCCTCAACCCACCACCTCAGGCATAAAGATTAAGAGGATCAAGAATACCCTGACATCACATAGTGGTATATGAGGGTATTTAAAGAAAGAAAGAAAAATATTACATGCAGAGTAGTTTGGGATAGATGGAGGGAAGTATTTTCTTGAAAATCTTCATGTCACATCCTTGGTAGAGTGATAAGCCAACAGTGGAAGAGAATGGAGTGTGTACAGTGAGCTCCTGAAGTTGAGAACATAAATGATATAAGTAGCAATGGACAAGGATATTGGAGTTTACAGAGCAAAAATTGGGCTATTCAGGCAAGTAAGACTCTAAAGAAAGACAACAGGAAACAATAAGATGAATAGTTTCATACTGGGAATCATAATTTTAACCTAACTTATAGAAGGAATTAAACTAATTCTGGGTCCAATAGAAACTCATGAAATCTTGGAAAAGCTACTACAGAAAATTAGCAAAATGGAAGGTATGGAACAAAGAATAACCACAATCTCAACAAAATGGCTCATGAACTAGGTAAAGAAATTCAAGGAATAAGATCAGAAGTGGATAAGATGAAACAGCTGAAAAGAGCAGATGAGAACAAACGAACGTTTCCAAAGGAAGGCATTCAGTTGAAAAGTAAAAAATCATTACATAATTATTTCAGATCCAGGGGGAGAACAGTTCACAATAGCAGTCAGTCAGGGCACTGGTGTTCTGGAATTGTGAAGGCCTAAAAAATAAAATTAGCACAGAAAATTATCAGCACTTATTGAGGTGTTTGGACTATTTAGGAGTGATAGAAACATGATTAAAAGATAATGATATTAAAATAAAAGACTTTAAACATGTTGGAAGGAAAAGTGCAACGTATAATTCCTACTTGATGAAGATTTTAGAAAGGGGCTTTGAAAGGTTAATTGAGAAATACCATAATAAAGAAGTGATAATAATGGGGGATTTAAAACATTAGAAAAGGGGAGGGAAATGTGAATACAGAATTCAAATGATATTTGGAAACGAAACAAGTTCAAAAAGGGTTGTTGTTAGACATAGCAAAGTCAAGTGCACAGCCAACGAAAATGAAAAGTACATTGAGTTTTGTAAAGTGAATAATCTAGATATTTTGAATGGTAAATACAGTGAAGAAGCAATAGGAGACCTTTGTGAAAATCATCTATTAAAACAGGGCCAACATGTACTAAGTATGTAAATGTATTGAAGTGATGCCATATTAGCAAAAGGGCCAGAGCCTAATCAGAGGTAATGCAAGATGTATTTATAATGTTTGAAAAGTTAAAGGCATATGGAGGCGGGCTGAACTGCCGACTCCAACAAATCCTAGGCTTGCCCCTCCTACCAGCGCTGCTGAATGTGGTACATGCATCTCATATGCCCGAACTGAGAACATTATCTTCATTAATTACGCTCGGATAAATATTTGAAAATAATGACAGGTGAATGAATAAATGAATGAATGAAAATAGCCTAAAATGTCCCATGAAGGGCAAAGGCCTTCTATCAGATAGGGAAAGCTTATCTATTCTAATGTGGTGAGCTATTCCATGTTAGGCTTTGGACATCTTATTGTCAATTTTGTCTGATTATATGGTGCACTATTTAGTCATTGCCTAGTAATAACGCTATTTAGTGCTTATACTATTCCCTCTTTAGTAACTATTATCCAGTATTTGCACTATTCACTATTTAACCATTACTATTCTATACGAGGGGAGACCCAAAAGAAACTGGACTCTGAGGGCGCTGCCACTCGTAGACATAGTGCAGGGTTCTCATGCTAGATGGTATTAGTAGAGACCTTCATGAAACAGCTGTGCAGACGGCGTCAGTGTAGAGCTGAACGTGCAAGTGTGGTATTGTGTTTCTCTGACTGTTGGCAGGTTACCCCTGCGAAGTCGTTATGGCAACTTTAAAAGAACAAAGAGTGTGTGTGAGATTTTGTTTCCTGCTTATAAAAACTGCAACGCAGACACATCAAATGCTTCAGGAAGCTTTTCAGGAGGATGCTATGAGTCGCACACAGGTTTTCGAGTGGTTTGGGCACTATAAATATGGTGAGATGTGTGTTGAAGACCAAGCTCGTTCTGGATGCCCTTCAACATCGCGAAATGAGAACATTGACAAGGTCTGCCAAAAGATCAACGAGGATCGTCGCCAAATGATCGACCAAATTTCAGCAGCGACAGGAATCAGTTGGAGCTCATGCCAGCGGATTTTGAAAGAGGATTTGCACATGAGACATGTTGCTGCTAAATTTGTTCCGCGCCTTCTCACACAGGAGCACAAAACCATCTGCATGAATGTGTGTCAGGACTTGAAAACAGAGATTGCACGTGATCCAAACTTCTTGAACAAAGTCATTACAGGGGATGAGAGTTGGTGTTATGGGTATAACCCAGAAACCAAGCAAGCGTCAAGCCAATAGGACTCCCAACTCTCCCAGACCAAAAAAAGCAAGGCAAGTGAGGTCAAATGTGAAGACGATGTTCATTGTCTTTTTTGATGTTTGTGGAATTGTGCATCGGGAATTCGTATCCCCTGGCCAGACTGTTAACCAGCACTTTTACTTGGATGTTTAAGGCGTCTGCGAGAGGATGTGACGAGGAAATGCCCGGAACTTTGGCGAATAGGTGACTGGTTTCTGCATCATAACGCTCTAGCACACACAGCCTTACGAGTGACCCACTATTTGGCATCTCAGAGGTGGTCTGTCGTTTCCCACGCTCTGGACCTAGCCCCGTGCAACTTTTTCCTATTTCCACGAATGAAAAAAATGCTAAAAGGGGAGTGTTATGACGATGTGGAGGCGGTAAACACAGCTTCGCAAAGGGCACTGGACAATATCAAACTTGAAGAGTTCCAAACATGCTTCCAACAGTGGGAAAAGAGTCTTGACAAGTGCATCACATGTAATGGAGAGTATTTTGAAGGTGATTGAAGTAATTTTGTAAAAAGGTTCATCAATAAAGTTTTTATGACAACAATCTGGTTTCTTTTGGGTTCACCCTCATATGTACATTTTTCACAATTTAGTCAGTGCTACTCCGTATTTACATTATTCACTATTTGGCCACACTGTTCTATATTTACACTATTCACAATTAGTCCCTACACAGATGCATTTCCAGGAATTTCCAGTCTCTTCTTTCTCTTGCTACCCTTGACAGCTGCTGACCTGCATGCTACTTGCATCTGTGTCTCAGTCTTCCTTATAGTCATTTTCCTATTCAAGGATCCCATATGGTGGCCTTGTATGTCCACCTGCTGTCTTGTAGTCTTGGCACGTAGCCTCCCCATCTCCATTTTAATCTTGTGGCTGTGTCATATCTTCGGTCTGTGATGGCTGGTTCAATGCTGCATTTTAGATTCTGTCTTTCAGAGATACTCCCAGGGCTTTGCGTTGCATCTTCCATTGACATATTTGGATTTTGTTTTGCTGTTAGTCACCATATGACATCCATACAATAAAAAAGGGTAGACACAGGTTTCTAATGCGTGGAATTTTATTCATCTACTTAGGTTTCTATGAGTATAAAAGTAAGACCCCAGAATGCCTCACAGGCTACAGAAATTCTTCTTTGTATTTCCTTTTCTATTTTGTCCTGAAAGGAGATTAGTTGCCCCAGGTATGATACTTGTCTAAGTATGTAAAGGGGTATTCCATCTATTAACCGCTTCACTGATGACCATTTAAACCCTTCAGGGGCGGGAAACAAATACCCAATAAACAGAACAGGACATTTAAATTGTTAAATGCTGTAAAAATGCATCATAAATACAATTTCATATCTTTCATATTTATTAAGTTATTTAAACGAAACAAAAACTGGTTTAAAACCCATTAAAGGAAGTATACATCTACAGAAACAAAAAAGTACAGACTACATTAATAAATTGTTGAAATTTCACTACTTTGTTTCACTGTAGCAAAAGCCATACTTTGTGCCAAACACGCCTAATATTTGAATCATTTTGTTTTGTGTGTATACGAACGAATGTATGTATAGCTACGCAAGCGACTTCTCTGGTTCAAGGTTTTAGCTTTTAGTTTATTTATGCTATACCAAGCGATAATCATACGAGTATATGTTGTGTTACACACACACGCTGGAAAGAAAACTCCCTGTCAGTTCTGTTATTACAGTGTTTCTCAAACAAGGTTTCTGGTAGCCTTATGCAGCTGTTTTCGCTCAGTATTTTAGTTATTTATACTCTATGTTCAGAGTGATTTCTTATAGCTATCAAGAGCTAGTTGAATGGCACATTTGAAATTGTTAAATTTCAATGTTAACCATGGCTTATCCTCGTAATGTAGCAAATAAATTAGCTTGCGTATGATGTATACAGACTTCTGATATTACTATAGAAAATCTGGAAGATTTGTTGTATGATTATGAAGGAGATGTTTAGGATATCGGTAGCAGTGACGTGTACTGGTCTACAGATGGCATGTTAGCTACTCCATTGTTTGGGGGAAATGGCGGGTCAAGTATGGGTGATGTGGATCAGCTATTACTAGCTATCCCTCTTTATGAAAAACAGTTAAATGGTAAAAAAAAGTATTTTTATACCACTGGATGAAACCGGGCACAATTGTTTAGTAATTTTCAGAGCTGTAAATTCATGCAAGACATTCATCTACCTGTACTTGCGCGTATAAATAGCTCGTAACTTAATTGAGTATTATAATACTTAGAGGCCTCTTTATACTGGGGGGTAAGAAATACACCACGAAATCACCCCTCATACTTGAGAGAAAACACTTTCCTAAAAGGATACCACCCACAACCAAAAGTTGCAACCATTTCGAAAATGTCTAGTGTGTTACGAAAAAGAAGTTTGCAAGGAAACCAATATTATTTGGTGTAAATCTGCAGTTTGGAGGTGTACAATTCAAAAACAAACCTTTAAGGGTACATTCACATCCCTTATACAACTAATTTAAATTTATTGTAAAATAGGAAGATTAAAATAATTGGCATTAAATGAGCATTAAATTCATGTATGCGCAGGACGTCTATACATGTCCATATCGGTTTGGGGCATTTTAACTTGGACGTCATATGACGTCCATATCGGTGAAAGGGTTAATATTGGTGTTGTACCATTTCATATTAACTTTGTTTTTTGTTTGTTTAGCTTGAGTCCTGCAGTTTGGCTATGTTCACATAGCTGGTCCAACATTGCCTGTAGTTCTCTCGGAGTTTTGCCAAATAGCACATTGCCAGCAAATCTTAGATTCATTATTCAACTTCCATTTATATTTATTCCAAAGTTTTTGTTGCACTTCATTTTTCGTTACACCTGTGAACACCTCAGGAGAGATTGGGTCACCCTGACGAACATCTCTTTCTAGGCGGAATGCTGGACTGTCCATTTCTGTCCTCACCTTGGCAAGACTTTAACTATAGACTTTTTGCAGAATCTGGCTATACTCTGTATCTATTCCTTGAGAGGTCAATGCCTGTATTATGCTTGAGTGCTTGATTGAGTCTAACGCCTTATTACAGTCTATAAAGGTTAAGTATAAAGTCAGGTGGAATTTCTCTGCTTTCATGATAAGCTGATTGATAGTTTGTAGGTGGTCTGTGGTCTGTTGTGCTGAATCCTTTGCGAAACTCCGCTTGCTCTGGTGGTTGATTTTTGTACAGGATCTTCGTTAATCTTCTTGTTAGAATTTTGGTGAACAGCATGTACATGTTTCACATCAGACTCATGGGTGTATAGCTGTTTATGTTGTCTCGTACCTTTTTTGTATAAGAGAACTATTGTGCTGGTATTCCACTGCTCTGGTATTTCCTCTGTTTAAAGGATCTTGAATATTTTGCAAATTATGGGTATTAGATGATTTTCTGTTAGTTTCAGAAGTTCATTTTGTATCCCATCCTCTCCTGGTGTTTTCCCATTTTTTAGTTTGGTGATGACAGTTCTGACTTTGCTGTGCAGGTTTAATGGGAGTTGGATGTTTACAGGTCTGGATGTTTGGTTTTTCGCTTGATTGGGAATGGAAGCTGCATATAGAAGTTTATAAAAGTCAGACACTGCATTGAGTATGTCCTTTCTCAATGTTATGTTTTCCCTTGCCGGACTCTTTGTGCCAATCTTATAATAAGAAAGAATTTTATATTCTGATCATGACCATACAAAAATCCTATCTCTATAATACTTAGAATGTGAGCGATGCACATTTTATCTTCACATAGTTATGGATACCCAACGTCCATCCATTCAACACAGATAAGACGGAAAAACAACACCATTTCTTCCTCACAACACTTATCTTGGTAGCTCAATGGGTTAGAGCGACTGGACAGAAACCAGATTCGTGGTTCAAATCCCGGCCATGGCATTGAATTTTTCATGTTGACTCTATCAAAAATCTTAGCCTATATACAGCTAGTGTGAAAAAATGATTAACTTCCATCAATTAACTAAAATAATAAGAGTTAAATGATGAAGCCTGGGACTCAAGTACTTACGATAGTAAGTCGCCACAAATGGTGCATCTCGAATGCGAGAGCCCCTTGTGGTCTACCGGGGAAATATACAAGTCAAATGGTGAATTTAATGTCATGACGGCAGGTTGGCCATGGTAGCTCAATGGCTTAGAGTGACTGGACGGAAACCAGGAGATCGTGGTTCAAATCCCGGCCATGGCATTGAATTTTTCATGTTGACTATCTATAAGAATTCACGTAGTTTGAAACAGACCGAGTTAATATTCAGTTCGTTTTCAGAGTAGTGGTATGTTGTTTTGTTAAAGTGAACAGAATCATTAAGTTGTGTGTTAAACTCGAACTGAAATATTGTTAATATTACATTAAATTATTATTATACACATATCTTTTTCCCAGCGTTAGTGTTCCGAGTGCTAAACATGTCCCTCGAAACTGGGACAAGTGATTTTTCAATCAACAAACATGAAATAATTCATTCTCAAGGCAGAAAAATTATATTTAACGTGAACAAGTTTTTACGAAAGCTCTCCAATCCAGAATAGACGGCAACTGCAGATTTTTCAAAAACCCAGCAATTAACTGTGGAAGCTTGTGGTGTATGTAGTGTACACACAGTGTTATGAATTTGTACTGAAGCAACTTCATCCTTAGAAAAAGGGAGCATGTCTGTATTACAATCTCCTGGAAAGATCCACAAAGTTGGAAAGCGAGTTACTGGATTGGAAACCGTGCTTGCTGTTCCACTGCTGTGATGTGTGTCAAGGTAAGATGTTAATGTTTTAGGAATATTTATTGTTTTGTTTAATTTTGGGAAAAATAAACATAACCTTTGCTGACATGTAAAACATGCTCTTATGTACAGAACCTCTGCCGGTACATGCACTACCCTTGGCAACAGTGCTCTGCTTGAGCATTGACCACTGTTCACTTGCCTTTAACTCTTGTGAGTGGTATAGTACTTAATAAATTATATCATACATCATAACATTCTTTGAAGATGTTGAACCAAATTGGTCCCCGTAGGAGAGGGGATCCGTCCCCTTCAACTGCTGTGGTGTGAGCACTGCAGACCCCTAGCACTCATGGTACCTCTGACGTTACCAGAGAAACCTCGGGTCTAATACTCGAGCCCCTCCCTGAATGGGAGTTGTTCGGATTGGGTTGGACTCAAGGGGGCAGTGGTTCCTGATACCCATGGGAGATCAGGTACGTCTCCAGATGGGGTTGAGGGAAGCCATATATTCCTGCGTACTAGCCTGCATAACTAGTAGGTGTGCTAGATCATCAGGCGGCCCTACCGAGGTTGATTGGTAGCCTTCCCCTTTGGGATTGGCGCACGTAAGTGGCGTATCCACTTCCATCCTGTCTTGTGTTTCCAGACCAGATGGGGGGGCTTGTTAGTCTCTAGGTCTTGCCCTATGGAAAGCCCCACAGAGGCGCCGGGCGCCCTTCGGGGACAGCTCAGTAACTCCCTGGTCGTCAGAGGAAGGGGTCAGTCTTCACTCTGTGTGGATTGCCCTGGTAGATACCCTCACATTATATATATTTATATATAACCAAATTGGTATATAATCACATTTTTGTTTTTAAGTTATGTTGTTCACACACAACACACACAAGGACCTTTTATGAAAAAAGGTATTTTCTTTTTTTCTTGATTTAGGAGATCTTAAAATGTTTTTCAGAGAAATTTTCTTATCTTATTTTGGATGGAATATATTTCTTCTTCCGTTTACTAGAGCTAAATAGTATAGAAAGTAATAAAAATGAGAATGACACAAAATAGCACAAGCACAGATAAATAAGCTGCAAGAACTAAAGTAGGATTTAACCGTATATCATTTCTAT
Organism: Mantis religiosa; assembly: GCA_030765055.1. Classification (NCBI taxonomy): domain Eukaryota; kingdom Metazoa; phylum Arthropoda; class Insecta; order Mantodea; family Mantidae; genus Mantis; species Mantis religiosa. The sequence goes on from CM060959.1 coordinate 96,513,931, forward strand.
TTGTGTCTGAATCCTACTGAGCCATTAGTACCGGTAGCTATAAAAGTTTGTCTCACCTCTTTGAGCTGACAGTTGCAGTAGTCGCAGTAGCTGTGACTGGAGTAGTTGTAGCAACTGTTGCTGTAGCCGTTGTGCTTGTTGTTGAAGATGCAACTACTTTTGAAGTACTTGGGGAGTTTGCATCTATATCTTTAACAGACGTGGGCTTTTCTCTATTGGTTAAGCTGCTTATGATGGGTTTAGCTGTCACCATTGCTAGAGGTTTCTTTGTGTACTGAGGCTCTGTTCCTAGGGGTCGACCTCTTGCTGTCGGTTGTACTGTACCTACAGGAGGATATGTTGTTGTGGCTGAGGTCTTTGATTCCATTACTCCTGCTGGACGAGGTACTACAGACCTAAAGCACAATATAAATTCTTTCAAACAAGTGTTGAGCAGGTATAAAGACACTGTAGAAGATTCCATTATGGATATACAAGGGTCATTCCAAAAGTAATACACACTATTTTTTAAAAAATACTGTTTTCATTTCACATCTTTGAAATTTTTATAGTGTGTAAATACATCCTTCCCTTTTGTGTTCAATTTATTTCAGTGTGCCTTCAAGATGGCTACTGCAATTGACTTCTATCAGAAGCAAAGTGCTGTCAAGAATTCCTGTGCTGTGAAAACAGAGTGGGGAGCATCCACAAGAGATTGAAAAAGGTGTATGGAGATGCTGCTGTCAATCTCAATACAATTAGATTGGGCAAGCAGATTACGTGATGAAAGAGGGCAAGGCTATATTCAGGATACTCCTGGCAATGTGCAGAGAGTTAACAAACTGGTTTCTGCTGACACAGCATCACAGTGAATGAATTTACTCTATGTTGGAATAGGGGAAGCAAGTGCTTGCAGAATACTGAAAGTGTTGGGGTTAAAAAAGGTTTATGCCCGGTGGGTTCCCAAGGTGTTGACACAGGCTCACAAAGAAACATAAAAAACAGTATGCAATGAACTTTTGGAAATGTACAAGAATGGTGGTGATGACCTTGGAAGAACTATGACAGGTGATGAAACATGGCTCCACCATTTTTCACCAGAGATGAAGAGGCAATCAATAGATGGACATCTTATGAGCACTCAAAAAAAAAAAAAAAAAAAAAAAGATTATAACAGCACTTTTGGCTGCAAAGGTTGTGGCTATAGTGTTTTTCGATTCTGAAGGACTATTGCTTGTGGACATCACACCACGTGATGCATATGTGGTGACTCTGAAGAAACTTCAAGCTGAGTCATGTTTGACCACATTGGCAAAAGCAGGATGTTTTGTTGTTGCATGACAATGCATGGCCACATGTCAGTCGAAAAACTACAGAAGCGACTACAAAACTTGGAGGACAATACTGAAACACCTGCCTTACAGTCCTGACCTGGCTCCATGTGACTATCATTTCTTTGGGAAACTGAAAGAATCTCTTCATAGAATGAGTTTGAAGATGACTCCCTCATACCAAACAGTGGCTCAAACATGCTGGTCCCAAGATGGCATAAGGCAGTTGAGAAAGATAGGGATTATGTGGAGAAATGAAATGTTGTTCCTAAAGGATGCATCTTCACACTGTAAAAATTTCAAAGATGTATGAGGCATGTCCGTAAAATAAGGTCTCCAATTTTATTTAATATAGAAAACATTTTATTGTCAATGAATGTTACATTGACGGAAAGGCAGAACTTACAGCTATTTTTCAACGTAATCACCATTGCGATAGATGCACTTTTGCATGTGCTGTGGCAGTTTTTGTATACCCTTGTCATAGCACTCTCCTGCCAAGTTGCACATGTAGCGCTCAACCTCGTTTTTCAAATCATCATCAGTCTGGAAATGTGTTCCACCCAGGTGTGACTTGAACTCAGGAAACAGATGATAATCACTTGGGCTAAGTCTGGACTGTAGGAGGGATGGGTGAGGATGTCCCACCCGAACCGGGCCAGGAGATCAGTCGTTGCATATGTAATATGGGGACGAGCGTTGTCGTGATGAAAAATCACTCCCTTCGTCAGCATTCCCCTCCTTCGATTTTGAATGGCACATCACAAATTTTTTAAAGTCTCACAGTAGCTAGCAGCATTTATTGTTGCGCCGGTAGGCATAAACTCACACAACAATACATCTTTTCTGTCCCAGAACACACTGACCATCACTTTGCCGGCAGAAAATGTCTGCTGGAACTTTCGCTGCTTTGGCGAATTCAAATGTCAGCACTGACGAAAATCTTCTTTAGTTTCTGGTGTTGTGTAGTGCACCCATGTTTCATTGCCAGTGACAATTGAATCCAACAATTCCTCGCCCTGTTCTGCATAGCGCTCCAGGAATAAATGGGCCGCTTCAACACGTTGCCATTTATGGTCTTTGGTGGGAATTTTGGGGACCCACCTTGCACACACCTTGCGATAATGCAAATGTTCGGTCAAAATGTTATCAATCGTAGTCTTACTGATTTCAGAGATAAGATTGCACAGCTCGCAAACTGTCACACGCTGATCTTTAAGCATTTCTTGCTCCACTTTTGCTATTGTTTCGGCTGAAACCGAAGGCCAACCAGAACGCTTTTCGTCATGGACGTCTGTACATCCATCTTTGAACTCTCTGACCCACGCACGTTTTTGACATCCATACTCTGTGGCCCATAGACTTCGCATAACTGACGATGAATTTCAGTGGGGGTAGCGCCATTGGCACTCAAAAAACGGATCACTGCATGCAACTCACACTTGGCGGCAGAAGTGATAGGAAGCTCCATCGCAAACGGCTGCCCAGCCAAGACTAATGGTTGCAACAGGTTTGTTGTGGTGGGGATTTGAAGGGGTGAAACCAAGCTACATGCCAGTGTTGTCGAATTTCGCATAATAGCGTTGCTCACGGCTCCAGCGCCTTGGAGACCTTATTTTACGGACATGCCTCGTAGAATGAAAACTGTACTTTAAAAAAAAAATAGTGTGCATTTCTTTTGGAATGACCCTCATATGTCCAAATGTAAATATACAAAAATGGAACTTAGTTTGCTAGCTTAAGAGCCAATTACTGAAAATTCAATTAACATTATTTACATAAATAACATTCTTCTTAAGCATAATTTGAATGGAATACGTTGCCATTTGCTACAACAAATGGAAACTTAAAGAGTAGCTAATCACATGAGAGTATGGAGCAGCAGACTTAGTATGAAAACCTATGAATCAACTACCAACAGTAAACAAGGAAAAGAGCTTATGTACACACATCAAAATGAAGGACACTTCTAGCTGAAGGACACTTAGAAAGGTTATCTGATTAAAGGGCATTCAACCTCACAATAAAAGAACTACCTATCATCACAGTTCCTTTTGCTGTGATTTTTAGAGATATTGCAGTGATTCTGGAACCATAGTCTCACACAGAAAGGGAGTTAGTGAGTTAATATATGATGAAGCAATAACTGATGTGAAATGGTAGAATGATCACATGATGAGGTGAAATGGAAAATCTCTCTTTGGTTGGCTAGTTTCTTATGTCTGATGTAAGTTAAACACCAATAAGTAACTTTGATGTAAGTTAAAGCTATTTGTAGTCTATTTTTCATACTTTCAATGTTAATACCTTAAATACCATTAATTTAGAGTTTTTGGATTTCTTGAGCATTATCAGATACAAACATTTTCAAAATCTTGTTAAATGTTTCAGCAAAATGTTCTAACTAAGGGTCTTGAGAACACCCATTTTAAATACCAGATTAAGTTAAATTTAAATTAAATTTAAAGGGAGTTGATTAATGACACTAAACAACACTTACTTTTAAATTTTCCCGGAACATGTTTCAGAGACTTTGCCTCCATCATCAACCGGACATTGACTGGTTCTCAGTGGTGTAGTGGTGTAGCTGGTACAGATTAAGTGTTTTAATATAAGATTATAACACTTACCTGCTCATTCCAAGAACACCGTTATCCTGCATTCCTGGAGCACCAACCCTATTGAAAGTTGGAGGTTTAGTAACCAGCTTAGCCCTCATGATGACACGTTGATTGGGCCCTGTGGGACCTTCTGTACCCAACTTGACAGCTACACCTTGTATAGGTGCTCCCATTGAGCTACCAGCAGTACTTGGTGGCTGCTGTAATGGGATATAAAATAAATGTCCTTCACTTTCATCCTCCTCATCCTCTGCGACATCGGTCTGAGTAGAACACTCCATGCTACGCTGTGGTAACGATTCTTGAATCTGTGGTTCTAGAACAACTTGTGCAGGTGTTTCTGGCTCGTTGTCCAGATTCACCTGCACTGCAATGGATGTGCTACTAGTACTTGTAGATTTTGATGTGGTAGGAACTGGTTCCTCTGCAATAAGCTTGCTTGAAGGTAGAGGAGGTAACACGACAGGTGTCTGAGATGACATTTGCTGCTGAACAGAAGAAGGTGGTGTTGCTTCATCTTCAAGTTTAACCAAGTCTTCTTCTGATTTTGAAGTAGCAGTGCTAGATGTGCGACTATCTCTAGCTTTTCTCCTAAATGGAGTACTAATAGGAGGTAACTCAGGTTCCGTCTCAAAAGCATATACACTGCTTTCATTTTCAGGGGAGAATGCAGTGGCACTAGGTGTCAAATCTTTACGTTCCTTTGCTTTCAAAGGAAAAGTACGACGCTGCTGAAAAATTGACTTTTTCTCACCCTGTTGCTGTTGCTGCCTTACAGCACTTGAGTCCTGTCTTTTAGTTTCCTCGGTTCTTGATTCATCCATAAGGTGTGTTTTATCTGGTGATGAAAGGCTAGAAATACTACCTTGAAGAGATTTTGCAGGACTTGATTTGGATGAGCTGCAGGGCATATGAATTTGTGGCAGATCACCTGGTACCGTTTTCTTTTCTTCCAACAACACTAATTTCTTTACAGCTGACTGCAAAGTTGATGTAGCTCCTTCAGGCTGTTGTAATCTCTTTATACCTAAATCTTTCAGTGGCTCTGGGGATTTGTCCTTTGTGTCATCAGTCCGAAAAATCATTACAGGTCCACACTTTACATCTACTGCAGATTTTACCTTTGGGATTTTGTCGCTATCTACAATTACTCTCTCATCTCGGAAATGTTCAGAAGAAACAAAACGCTTCTGTGCAGTGCCATGTTGCAAACAGCTTTCATGTATCCATTTTTCTATTTGTTCATTTGACATGTTTACTTTATTTTTATCTCTGAATGATGGTGGAATTAGTTCAGGTTGATTCACAAAACTGCTTTCTGACATTTTCACATCAGGAGGCTTCATGAGACATGATTTTAATGTTTCTGGCTGTTTAATTACATGAGCTGAAGTTGAGGGTTTGGAATAATTTACTTTAGGGAGGTCTGGTTTATGTTCCTCAGGTTTGGTGCCCTGATCTGATACAGCATCAGGCTTTAGAGTTGTAGGCATATTAGAGATTATTGGCACACCAGTTATTGTTTGTATTGGCAAAGATTGAATATGTGTTTCACTAATGGTTTGAGCAACAGAAGGTGGTTTAACTACCACAGTTTTATGTGATTTAACATCTACAGGAGGATCATTTGTGCTGATTGTTCTCTGGACTTTAGATTCTGGTTCCAAAACAGATTCAACACTAGATGTCTTATCTAACTGATCATCACACGATTTCCTCTTCATTGTTATAGGTTTCTTCTTTTCAGCTTCCAGCAATTTTATATCCTTATCATCTTCAGTTTTCACATTCTGTAGAGTAACTTTTGGCTTACTGCTTGATATTTCTTTCTGACTTTCACTTAATTTATTGTCATCTGTCATACCTAATGATTGCATATCTTCTTTCTTCTTCTTTGGTTGTGCAGGAGAAGTTTGATTTGAATCAGTTATTTGTTCTGCTGTCTTTTTATTTAATTCTTTGATCTTGCTAGAAGAAGGCATTTGTCCAGATGCCTTTAAATTATTTGCCTCACTTTCTGGTTCTACACTCTGTTTATTTTCAGGTTCATTTGGTACTTGATCTGGTTGCTTTTTTGCTTCATTTTTACTAAGCTTGCTGACGTCTACTGCTTCTGTCTTCTTGCTCAAATCACACAATCTGTCTGACAATCTCCTATTTTCTTCTTTAGCCCTGTAAGTATCTAATAGTCTTTCTGAATGCCTTTTAAGCATTTCTGTTTTTTTACTAGGAGATGCACCTGCAGCCTTTCCATAATCTTCAGTATCATCCTTTTTCTTTCCTGAAGTCTCTGAACTTTTCATTTTATTGACGGTTTTGTTCTTTACAGTATATGCAGTAGTCTTTGGCTTGTTTGTTCTTGTAGGTCTCACAAATTTCTTTGCCTTTTGCTTTGGTAAGATTGCCTTTTTAGAAGCTGTTGATGGTTTTACAACAGGTATCTTTAAGATAGGCCTGTCCTTGATGTTTAAGATTTCTTTTTGTTTTTTACTCAGATTACGCAGAGTTGTTTTAATCTCTTCAGTCTTTGTCATTTTCTTTTCAATATGCTTTTCCTCTTCTTCTCCGCCAAGTGGTTGTTTTTCTTTTGTTTCACTTACAGTGTGCTTTTCTTTACTTTCATTGCTAAGTTCATTTTCTTTCTTCTCCTTTTGTTTTGTTTCGACTAGTCTTTCTTCTTTCTTGGTCACAGAAGGTTCTTTTTCTACTCTTTCTGTTACTTCTTTTTCTTTCTTTTCACTTTTAAAACTCTTCTCAATCTTTTCTCCCTGAAGTTCCATATCCTTTTTGTCAATTTTGCTTTCCTTTTCCTTCTTATCTATTTTGCATTCTTTTTCTTTTCTTTCTACATTGTGTTCTTTATCATTACCTTCTATACGGCTATCCTTCTCTTTCTTATCTACTTTGGACTCCTTTTCTTTCTTTTCTATATTGCAATCTTTATCATTACCTTCTACACGGCTATCCTTCTCTTTATCCACTTTGCATTCTTTTTCTTTCCTTTCCACATTGTGGTCTTTATCATTACCTTCTACACGGCTATCCTTCTCTTTCTTATCTACTTTGGGCTCCTTTTCTTTCTTTTCTATATTGCGATCTTTATCATTACCTTCTACATGGCTATCCTTCTCTTTATCTAATTTGCATTCCTTTTCCTTCCTTTCTATACTGCGATCTTTATCAATACTGTCCATACTGTTGTCCTTTTCCTTCTTATCTACCTTGCACTCCTTTTCTTTCTTTTCTACATTATGATCTTTATCATTACCTTCCAAATGTGTGTCCTTTTCTTTCTTATCTACTTTAGTCTCTCTTTTCTCAGTACGATGCACTTTCTCATTATTTTCCTTCTTATTAATTTCTGGTTCCTTTTCTTTTTTAACAACCTGCGACTCTTTTTCATTTTTGCCAATCTGATGAACTTTCTCCTTTTTAGTAGATTTGCTTTCCTTCACTTTCTTTTCAGAATTATGTTCTTTTTCACTATTATGTTCCCTTTCCTTATCACGCTTGCATTCCTTTTCTTTCTTTTCAAGATAATTACCTTTTTCTTTTTTATCTAATTTGGAAGATTTTTCTTTTTTCTCGACTTGCTCTGTTTCTTTTTTATCAATATTCTGTTGTTTACTTTCTTCTTTGCTGGTACTGGCCTGTTCTCCTAACTTTTTGTTAGAATGTTTTAATGCTAATTTTCCAAGAGGTTCCTCATCTGAATCACTGAACTTTTCTTCATCTTGTGTCACTGGAGTTGGTTTCAAAGGTTTAGGAGGAGTGGCATCTCTAGTCTTTTTAGTCTGAGGCTCCACCACAGGTGAGCGGAGACTTCGTCGCTGAGAATTAGCCTCTTCAGGGACTGTTGCTACTCGCTTTTGTTTGAGGATCTGTCCTTCACCTTTTTTCTTTGATCCCAATAAATCCTTTTTGCTTTCTGGCTCTGATTCTTTACTTTTTTCTTTGTTTTTTGCAGATTCCTGTTTTTGTATAACTGATTTTTTTGTTTTAAGTAGTGGTTTCTCTTCTGAAGGCTTCTCTTTAGAACTTGTAGCAGCAGCAGTTTGCTTCTGTTTGGTAGCTGTGTTTGTTTTTGGGTTGTCTTTGGCTTGTAATGCTGCTTCCTTCTTCTCTTTAATAGCCCTTTCTTTGATTTCATTTTCTCTTTGTTCTGAAAAAAAAAAAAAAAAAAAAGAAGAAAGAAAATGTTAGAATCTATCCTAAAATATTTAATTCCCCATTGCATTAAAATGGACTTAAATATATGTTGTTACTCGTAACAATACCAGGAGAAACTTTCTTTTGTGGAATGCGAGAATATTTTCTAAGTCCCAAGGTGCAGGTATACACATGCACAATTAGACAACCTGCAGGTTCTCACGTTGTTGTTATTCTTTTTATGTCCTCCAACGTTAAGTCATATCGGACGGTGAATGAAATTGGTGAAATGGTGCTCAAATGAGTTCGGGGTCCATGGAGCTTAGAGTTACCCGACATTCGTCTTTCAGGATAAGGGAAAAACCTGGAAAAAACCTTATCCAGGTAGCTCACCCTGACCGAGATTCGAACTCGGGACCTCTTGAACGTGAGGCAGACATGCTACCATCTACGCTACCGAGGCAGGCAATCTCGCGTTGTAGCCCACATGAGAAAGATGTGTAACACTTGTAGCCAACCTCTGCAAAAATGCCCCAGACATCTGTGCAATACTGGTGCAGAAAGACATGTGGATGCATTTAGCACAAGCCAGTTTTGGAAAATACTGACCATGTCTCAGGTTTTATTGCTTTACAAAAGTAGGCTTGCTGTCCAGCAGAAGTACCTATTGTATTGTTAGAAGTTAAGACTGTTTATTCTGTGCATTCTTTGAATATTTAAGATTCATTCAGTACGTTGTTGAAAATTGGAAAATGGCTTGACAAATCAGTAAAATGGACTTGTCCTTTTGTTTTAATGAGGAGGCCTGTGTTCAATTATTATTCAACAAGGGTTTATGGAGGACATGGATGTTGTGTTCCGAATGCAATGCTGCCCTGCACCCCATCAAGAGACGAGAGCAAAAGTACCCCAAGTTTTGCTGCATGTATGTAAATGGTGATACAAGGCACTATGTACTGTTGCTACCATTGATACTAATAGATACCTTGTAGTTTTGTAGTTTGCTAGATAGTGTAATTTAGGGACAAATAAGACTGTTGGCAGCATTGCATTCAGTGGAGAGACAAGGATAGTTTGGCTGCACTGAATTCAGTATAGCAACATACGTAGTAAGTAAATAAATGAACAATTGAGTTATGACTTCAGTAACGTTAAAAGAATGCCCTCCAGCACAAAATTGCACTAAAAAGTAAGGAAATCATATTAAACATGATAGTTGTGCATAAAAACATCATAGTTGTATGAAAATATGAAGGACTTGGAAAAAATCACCAGCATCACATAAAAAGAAGAGCCCAATACCATTTTTCATTTATCTGAACAAAAATGTGAACACTTACAGAAAATTAAAAATATTTTACAAATCTGAAAAGGTGATTTTATTTTTATTTTGGAAGCTAGAAAATTCATCCATCTCTCAGGCTAGATGGCATATTATCTAGCTAACATCACCTGGATAATTTTTAGCACTAATTTGGCAACATTTAGGTGATATCTAATGAATACCTTTTTCATGTTAAACATATAGTAACTCTGATTTTTTTCAGTTTCATCAGTGACAAGCACTTCTAGTTCAAATGTATTACACAAATTATATAAAATGATTCCACAAACCATTACGCCTTGCATTTGGGAGTTCTGGAAAACTATCAATGGATAGGGAGTCTTCATCCACCTCAGCTTCAGCACTTATGAGTTTTCTGCCCAGCAGTTCCATATACAAAGCAGCTGCTTCTTTGGTTTTACGAGTTGGTCGTGTTGAAACTCTGGAAAAAAAAAAAAAAACATTTAAATAAATATAACCTCCTAAGCTGAGGTCTCACTCAGTGAAAATGGCATGCAGTATAATATATATGTACCTTAAAGGAATTAAACAAAATAACTAATAATTTAGGTAATTTTGTACAATGATTATCATGATATAAATGACATGGAATATGATGGCAAATTTGAACAACCTAACATTTTGAAATTATATTTTTGAAGTGAAAGTTTGTTTGCTAACAAAATGTTAACGAGCCATATGTGTTTATTTAGTAAGTTTCATTTTAAAGCAAAAGAATGCAGCTTACAAGTGCTGTACCATAAAGTAAAGCCCTAACAATAGATTTAGAGTAACAATTTTTTTGAAAATGCTTGAAAATCCCTGGTTTTAGGGAATATATAAGTAGAGTAAATGGATCTGGTGTGGAAAGTGTAATCAGCTTGTATTGTTTCCAAACAAGATTTGATTTACTGATTGACTTAAAACTAGTAATTCTCACTGCAAAGCTTGGCAGTATTTCAGTTTAGTACAAAGTCACTCATTTTGAATTCTTGGGAACTACCATTAAACTGTTCCCTCTATATTACTGGATGCAGCTGCTAATATTTTTGACCACATTTGCTGATCACAACTATAGTTTTCTTTTAAGAAATCCATGCTCTGAGATTTTTCTGTATACAGTTACTTCATATTTGTTACAAATTGTAAGGGACATATATTACCTGGTTTCAGTACTTTCTTTGGTGTCTGTCACTTGTGGTTGTGGTTGTTGTTGTTGTTGTTGTTGTTGTTGTGGCTGCTGCTGCTGTTGCTTATACTGTTGTCTGGAGCGAGTCACCATTCTTAGTTTTGGTTTCATTCTCTTAGATACTATTCGCTTTATCACTTTTCTTGCTAACTGTCTGCTTCCAGAGACTCTTTCCAAAGGTTTTGGCTTCACTTTAATCTTCTTTGCTAATGGTTGATCATCATCTGAAGAGAAATCTGATAAAGAACTGGCAAATGCTTTTTTATTTTTATCTGGAACTGAAGAAACATAAAAAAGAAAAATGAGTTGGTCTTGCGTAAGAAGGAAACTAGAAATGGTGATATATTTTTTAACTTGCACAAATGATGAGTGATAAGTTCAAGTGAGTGAAGTATAAGCTAACTTTGTGTTCATATCTTCAAATATTGGAAGTTGATGACAGAATTGTTGAAATCAAATTAAAAATGGAAACCGAATACATTAATGAAATAAAATCAACATTAATCCTTTAAACATGTTCCAGAAATTTAAAAAGTGAGTATTTTCCATCATTAATTGACTTTACTCGTAAATTGTCCTCTTAAACTCTGCACGCCATAAGTACAAACTCAATAATGTGCTAATTTTATCTAATACAAACCTGAACTATAATCTCTGAGTGTATACATAATGAAGATATAAAGAGTGTTAAACAGACTAGTTTATAATTTTTTGCATATAGTGACAAAGTAAAACTGAAGCTCTACTTTTTTATGTGACAAAATCCTCTCACACTTTTACTATGACATTGTGAGTTCATTAATGTTATTACTGCCTGAGCTGGAATCTTAACATTTATCATGGATATACAATCTTGGTTATTCCACTGTGTAATAAGTATAGAACAAATGAACTTAATTCTGATGTTACGAGGATGATTCAATAAGTACCTGTGTTTCAAAATGTATAATGTTGCTAAGGGAAGTTTATGTTATCATCATGTACTGTCACTTGTAACACGTTGTCAAAACAAACTTGGTGCTAATTCATAGATTAGTTTGGATTTTACAGACAATTCAATTAGTTGTTCAACATGTTTTTGCTAAAATGGAAAAAGTGCAGTATCATTCAGTGATTCACTTTTTACTTTTATGTAGGAAAACTTGCAAGGAGATAAAAGCAAAATTGGATGCAGTGTATGGAGACCTTTCACCTTCTATGATGACAGATATTGGTATAACGAATTGAAACGTGGTCGAACATCATTTTTGATGAGGAGTGCTCAGGATACCCTGCAGATGGATTTTCGAGGAAGTCATTGAAAAAGTCCATAATATGATTCCCACTGACCACTGAACAAAATTTTGCGAAGTGGCAGAGACTATAGGTATATTGACGGGAACAGCAACTCACATTTTGCACAATAAGTTGGAGATGAGAAAGCTGTCGGCCCGATATGTGCCATGTTTTCTCACAGTGGATAATAAGTGGATGTGGCTTTCAACTTTGAAGATGTGTTTCGAGCTGTTTAAGCGAAATCTGAAGGACTTTTTCCATCAAGTTGTCACTGTCGATGAGACCTGGATTTATCATTATACTCCAGAAAGCAAGTGAAAGCAAAAACAACGGGTTGCTACCAGAGAATCTGCTCCAAAGAAGGCAAAGACGGTTCCATCGGCTGCAAAAGGGATGGCGACAATTTTTTGGAATGCAAAGGGTATCATATTCATTGACTTCTCAGAAAAAGGAAAACGGGTTACTGCAGCATACTGCAGTGAGTTGTTGGCCCAATTCGACATTAAGTTGACGGAGACACAGCTCCATTAGGTGAAAAAGAACGTTCTGTTTCACCATGTTAATGCCTCAGCACAGTCATCTGGAGTTGCTGTTGCCAAACTGCTTGAATTGTTACTAAAATTAGGCAAATGAGTCAACCTTGTATATACTTTTCTCCACTTACGAGTTTTTTAATGACTAGTTTCTGGGAACTTCTTCAGAACTGACGATAGGGAAGAAGTTCCCAGAAACTAGTCTTCATCAAAAAACTTGTAAGTGGAGAAAAGTGTATACAAGGTTGACTCATTTGCCTAATTTTAGTAACAATGGCACTCCACTTTCTGAAATACTTCTTTTTATTCTATGCTTGAATTGTGTTATGAATTGCTGCCACATCCTCCAGATTTTCCTGACCTGGCTCCCTGCACTTTCTTCCTGTTCCCAAACATGAACAAATAGCTGGCAGGATAACAACTTAGACTAAATGAGATCATCATAAAGACATAGAGGCGTATTTTGCAGAACTTGACAATTCTTATGTTTTAGAGGGGTTAAACAAAAGGCAGGAGCGTTGGGAGAAGTGCATATCCCTAAAAGGGGACTATACTGAGAAATAAATAATTCGTGCCTAAAAAAATTGGCATCTTCATTCCTAGCACAAGGTATTCATTGAACCGCCCTTATTTCATTCAACTAAAGGAAAAAAATGTTAAAATATAAACTAAATAGGGTGTTAAAAAAAAAAAAGAAGAAAAAACTGAAGCTGCTGTCAGTATGTCAGTGTTGTCTGTGTAGGCTGACAGGTTGAAAATGAAGCAAGGGGTTAGAGCAACTGGACAGAAACCAGGAGATCCATGCTTCAAATCCCGGCCATGGCATTGAATTTTTCATGTTGACTCTATCAAAAACCTTAGCCTATATATGGCTAATGTGGAGAAATGATTAATTTCCATCAATTAACTAAAATAAAAAGAGTTAAATGATGAAGCCTGGGACTTAAGTACTTACGATAGTAAGTCGCCACAAACGGTGTATCTCGAATGCGAGATCCCCTAATGGTTTACCAGGGAAATATATGAGTCAAATGGAGAATTTAATGTCAGGACGGCACGTTGGCCATGGTAGCTCAAGGGTTAGAGCAACTGGACGGAAACCAGTAAATCCGTGGTTCAAATCCCAGCCATGGCATTGAATTTTTCATGTTGACTCTATCTATCAAAAACCTTAGCCTATATACGGCTAGTGTGGAGAAATGATTAATTTCCATCAATTAACTAAAATAAAAAATGAAGCAAAGTTGCTTTGAAACTGGTCCCAAAGGATTGTGAAAAAGATAAGTAATAGTGAAGTTATGTTACTATAGTGTTTAGTTATTCTTAATAAATATGGTGTACCTATTTTCTTTTTAACTGTAGGTTTGAGTCGTGGTAGTGGTTGATCTGTTTGCTTGAGTATTCGCTCACTTTGGATGCCCACATCACTTCCTGGTGGCAGCTGTCCACCACTACGAAGACCATCTCTTCGGATCTTCAAAGGTTTTCTTGACTTAAGTGGAACTCTGCAGAAAATGAATTATGTTAAGTAAATTGATAATACATTTAAAGTCATTGTAAATTGCATACAGTGAAGCAAATAATTAAAGTAGGAAAAATAAATCAATATTAAGTAATCTTATGACTCCAATTATCAAATTACTGTTAGCAGATGTTTTTGGCTGTTGATCACCTTATCAGTAATTTCCCCATCTTCTTCTTTCCTGGGTATTTGCTGCATCATCTGAAGTGGGTTGTTGAATTTAGAGAATTAAACTATTATGTAAAAGATAGAAGCTAGCAACAGTGAAGCAACAAATACTATACAAAATATAATTATTTGTAATAAAACATCACTTATCTTTAAGGAAATTGATTAAAATTTCAAGAAATGTGTAAAAAGCGGTTTTGTAAAGTGGAAGTAACTGAGGATGTAAACATGAGTTTACAAAACCAATTTTTACACAATTTCTTGAACTTTTCATCAATTTCCTTAAAGATAAGTGAAGTTTTGTTACAAATAATTATATTTTGTGTAGTGATTAAACTATTCTTTGCTGAAACTTCAAAGCTCAAAATTTAAAGTTCAAAACTTTTGATATATGTTTTTATTTCATAAACTCAGTGCTAAAGAATAATGTACTGATTTTAGCAGTTTGACTTTTCGTTATATATCTTGATTTTCTTTGCAAAAGTGACTGATTTAACAAAGAGATAAATATGCTGCAACCAATCACGTCTACAGAGAAAATTGCAGTACAAATATCAAAGTTTTGAACACTGAATTATTAAGAGCTTTGAAGCAGATGATAGTTTAATTTCTAAATTCACTACAAGTAACCCCACATCAGAAAATGTTACAAATACCCATTGGTTAGTTAACCAATAGCTGAAAATGAGGACAACAGGTATCTTCAAAACATGTCCTGGTAAGTGGAGCAATACGAGTTCTTAATGTCCATATAATTTTCATATACTAACAATAGCTAACTTACTTTTTAAGTGTAGGTTTAGCTGCAGATTTAATTTTCTTCTGTGGCAAGTTTACTTTCTGTGCTGTCTTCTTGAGAATAGCATTTCTTGCAGAGGCTTTTAGCTTCCCTTTGGCCAACATTTCTTCATGTAAAGCTGCAGATCTTGTTCTGACCATATTCTTACCTTTAACTGCAAATAACCAAAACTGACAGTTCATAATTCAAATGAATACAGCAATAAAACAGATTATAAACTTGCTTATATACAACATCTTCAATGGGTGGTTTGTTTTCTCTCCACCCTCCAAGCAAACCTCTAAAGGTGTATTCAGTAAAATGTTGTTGGAAATCTGGTATAAATGCAATATTTCTTTATTTAAGGCATTTAAGTGCACAGATGCATTAATCAACATTACTGAACTGTTCAGCAATAAGCTCAGTCTTAGAAGATTAATGTATGTTTTGTATCTGAAATGTGACTGTTATCATGCATCATGGTACATTTTCAGAATTTTCTGCACTTGCCTTAACTTTTCAGAGTACAACATTTAAGCTAATGACCTCCATCCAAAAAACTTGCTTTGACTAGCCAAGAAGAGTAAGTGCTGTATACCTATCAAAACTATTATAAATAATAGTATTCATAGAAAAAGTGATTCTTCTAATTATGTTCCTTTATTCACAATAAATATTTCATTAGAAATAATCTCTAATTAAGCAATATGGACCTAATTGCATACATGGCAGAGGAAACAAAACATGTATGTTTGCAAGTGTCAGCCAATTTTTGTAGTTACAGAAACCACACAGGAAAAAATAAGAATCAAGTAAGATGTATGGATAGAGCCAACATGAAAAGTTCAATGCCATGGCCGGGATTTGAACCACGGATCTCCAGGTTTCCATTCAGTCGCTCTAACCCATTGAGCTACCATGGTCAACGTGCTGTCCTGACATTAAATTCTCCATTTGACTTTTATATTTCCCCGGTAGACCACTAGGGGCTCTTGTATCCGAGATACACCGTTTGTGGCGACTTACTATCGTAAGTACTTGAGTTCCAGGCTTCATCATTTAACTCTTATTATTTTAGTTAATTGATGGAAATTAATCATTTCTTCACACTAGCCGTATATAGGCTAAGGTTTTTGATGGATAGAGCCAACATGAAAAATTCAATGCCATGGCCGGGATTTGAACCACGGATCTCCTGCTAATGTCAGGACGGCACGTTGACCATGGTAGCTCAATGGGTTAGAGCGACTGGTCGGAAACCAGGAGATCCATGGTTCAAATCCCGGCCATGGCACTGAATTTTTCATGTTGACTCTATCCATCAAAACCTTAGCCTATATACGGCTAGTGTGAAGAAATGATTAATTTCCATCAATTAACTAAAATAATAAGAGTTAAATGATGAAGCCTGGAACTCAAGTACTTATGATAGTAAGTCGCCACAAACGGTGTATCTCGGATGCGAGAGCCCCTAGTGGTCTACTTGGGAAATATACAAGTCAAATGGAGAATTTAATGTCAGGATGGCACGTTGACCATGGTAGATCAATGGGTTAGAGCGACTGGATGGAAACCAGGAGATCCGTGGTTCAAATCCTGGCCATGGCATTGAATTTTTCATGTTGGGTCTATCCATCAAAAACCTTAGCCTATATACGGCTAGTGTGAAGAAATGATTAATTTCCATTAATTAACTAAAGTAAGATGTAGTTTAATTAAAGATGAGTCAACATTTAGTAATACTAACATCACTTTCTTTACTCTCTGTTAACATGTTTTGGAAACATATTTTCCTATTTTCAGAATGCATCCAACTGATCCGTGCTGTTATTTCTGTTGTGGTGATTATCTATAATGGCAGCATCATCCGGTGGTGAAATGTACTTTTAGAGGGTACTTGGTGGCAGTAAATTAAAATTCATTAACTCGTTTTGAAAAGGAAATTGGAATTAACACTATGAAGTAATGTAATAATTAAAATTATACTAGAGTCTACTAGACACTATGTACTTCACATACCACAAATTTTCTTTCAACGCATTTCACCTCCACCTGAAGGCATTATCAAGAAACTGCTGACTGACTAGTACATTTGTTGGTTCTGAATAGCCACTTCGAAGTTTATATTACTACAGCCTTCCCATACATCTTTAAAACCTGGGTTAGATATGTGGATGATATATTTGGAAAAAAAAAAAAAAAAAAAAAAAACCAGCAGCACTGATGCTCTAAAACTATTAAATTTACAGGAACCCACCATCAATTTCACAAAGGAAATAGAATCCAACAACATGCTTCCTTTTCTGGACCTAAAAGTAATTTAAGATAATGGCAAGTTAAAATTTGGTATTTACAAGAAAGACACATGCCGACAGCTACATCAAAGCCAACACTTTCAACCCAAGACCTCACAAACATGCAGTCATTAATAGCCTAACAAATAGACTGATTAATGTACCAATGGATGAAAAGGAATACAAGACTGAATATACCAAAATAATAGAAACTGCAATAACAAAAGGTTTCAGCAAAAAATTGGTAGACAAGAAAATAAAAAGATTCAGTAGACAAAAACAGTTAAATGAGATCACCACCGTAACAGCTTTCATGGACAAAACACATACAAGAAATTCACATATCACCCATGGGAACGAGAAAATTTCAAAAGATTTTCTGTGAATTCAACATCTCCCTGGCACCAGTAAACAAATTCAATATCAGAAACTTCATAGAAAATACAAAAATAGACAAAATGCCTCTGATAAAGAAGTCTGGCATTTATACAATTAATTCCTAAGACTGTAATAAGATATTGTTGCGTGTATAGGCTGAGCTAGATTTGGAAATTTCGGTATTCTGTAACGTGTATTGATTCTGACAGAAATGTATGTCAAACGTAAATTCTGCTGACTGGCATAAGGTTG
Organism: Mantis religiosa; assembly: GCA_030765055.1. Classification (NCBI taxonomy): domain Eukaryota; kingdom Metazoa; phylum Arthropoda; class Insecta; order Mantodea; family Mantidae; genus Mantis; species Mantis religiosa. The sequence continues at coordinate 96,531,724 of CM060959.1, forward strand.
GCATAAGGAAATTATTCACATGTGACCCAAACTTGTTTTGATGATCAGAAGAAATAATGTTTTAGTAGGTCAGTACAGGCTTAAACATTCTCTCAATGACGTAAACAGTATGGTGCAAAATTAATAGTTAGTGGGAATCGCTGAATTGACATTTTGTAGGGCCCCTATTTAAGCCTGGTAGAGTTAGCCCTCGGGGAGAAACGTCACAGGGATGTCAAGAGGAGACTTTATGTCGGTCCCTGTGAGAAGTAACAAAAGTTTATTTAACAGTGTTTCTACGAATACGATAGCTCCGCCGGACTCAGCAGATTATACATCTTTCGACAAGCCCAGCCTTACAACCAACGCATCGCCAAAGGTGAGGTTATATCAAGTTATTATGTCATTAAATATTACCAAAGCACCCCTGGTCTCTTCCAGATTCAGGGAATACTCTGTATAAATACTAGGCTTCTTCAAAATAGAGTTAGTCAGTTTAGGTTGATTTTGATGTTTTCTTTACTCTACCATCCCAATAGCTACACCCCCAGTTGCAGATTAGGTTTGTAAGCCTTTCAACCCCCCCTTACAACCCTGGTATGCAACATGTAGTTGAAAGACGTTATGTAACATTAGAATCAGATTAAAACAACACTTTAAGGACATCAAGCAAAAAGAAACAGATAATTTTTTAGTTAATTGATGGAAATTAATCATTTCTTCATGCTAGCCCTATATAGACTAAGGTTTTTTTGATAGAGTCAACATGAAAAATTCAATGCCATGGCCGTGATTTGAACCACGGATCTCCTGGTTTCCGTCCAGTTGCTCTAACCCATTGAAATACCATGGCCAACATGCCGTCCTGACATTAAATTCTCCATTTGACTCATATATTTCCCCGGTAGACCACTAGGGGCTCTCGCATTTGAGATACACCGTTTGTGGCGACTTACTATCGTAAGTACTTGAGTCCCAGGCTTCATCATTTAACTCTAATTATTTTAGTTAATTGACAGAAATTAGTCATTTCTTTATACTAGCCGTATATAGGCTAACGTTTTTTTGATAGAGTCAACATGAAAAATTCAATGCCATGGCCGAATGTTGACTATCTATCAAAAGTCAAAGATAAATTTATGGCATACAATTCAAGTCCACACGAGAGTATCCACAGACTGCAGCTTCACCAGTACTCAGAACTATGGATTTTATTGGTTTTAATATTCTAATTATGGTATTTCAACTCAAAGCAAGGAATGCAATAAAAGAAACTCTACTCACTAAACCATGCAATTATAAGCTGAAAATTATATACTTATCAGGTAAAACCTAATAAAAAATTTACATAATTGATAAGTATAAAATTTTCAGTAATTAAATGCATGGTTTAGTGAGTAGAGTTTCTTTTATTGCATTCCTTGCTTTGAGTTGAAATACCATAATTAGAATATTATAACCAATAAAGTCCATAGTTCTGAGTACTGGTGAAGCTGCAGTCTGTCGATACTTTCGTGTGGACTTGAATTGTATGCCATAAATTTATCTTTGACTTTTGATAGATAGTCTACATTTGGCCATGACATTGAATTTTTCATGTTGACTCTATCAAAAAAAGTTAGCCTATATATGGCTAGTATAAAGAAATGATTAATTTCCGTCAGTTAACTAAAATAATAAGAGTTAAATGATGAAGCCTGGGACTCAAGTACTTATGATAGTAAGTAGCCACAAACGGTTTATCTCAAATGCGAGAGTCCCTAGTGGTCTACCGGGGAAATATATGAATGAAATGGAGAATTTAATGTCAGGACGGCATGTTGGCCATGGTAGCTCAATGGGTTAGAGCAACTGGACGGAAACCAGGAGATATGTGGTTCAAATCATGGCCATGGCATTGAATTTTTCATGTTGACTCTATCAAAGAAACAGATAAATCTGCAGTAGCAGCACATTTCTGGATCATAACCACAACATAGAACATTAAACCTAACTACTAAAATTAGATCTCTTGAATTAAGAATTAAAACATCTGGGAAAACATTAAAGAAATTCTAAATACATTAAATTAATTTTGACATTCCATCAGAAGAAAATATTTTACTAAGCCTCATTGAATTGTTGCCAGGTTTCTCATCTCTGGAGAATCATGATCAGCTGGGGCACCAAAGTTCTAGCCAATAGATAATTTTCAAGTGGATACAAAACACATTGGAAGAAAATTTGTGGTATGTGAAGTACAGAGTGTCTCAGTCGACTCATAGTATAATTTTAATTATTACATTACTTCACAGTGTTAATTCCAATTTACTTTTTCAAAAATTTCATTTTTATGTTTTATATTACTCAATACTATAGCAAAGAGAATCTATAATTAAACGATATACTAACCTTTCTGTACAAGTTTTTTCAGATTGCTTGCCCGCTGTTTGGCTAATCTCTGTTCATGGTACTTCCTTCGAAGAGCCTGCACAGCAGTTTGTGGTTTTCTCTTACCATCTGCATCAGATTTATCAGCTTTTCTGCTTAATCCAGAGCCCTACACAAATATTTAAATTTGTTATTTTCGTTTTTTATTACTATATTACTGCCACATATTCTATGAAGTAAATTCTGTAAGGCTTTGTATTAAAAGTCTGATGTACTACATCCAAAAGCTTTCTCTATCCAAAGTATAAAGACTGAAAGAAGCGTAAAGACAGTGAAGCACAAGTTAAAGTAAAAGTGAATCAAGAAGATATTGACACATGTCAAAAAGTCCAGTAGTGGAGTTTCAAAATTCATAATTCTATGACGATTTTTATTAATGAAGATTTTTCCCCATATGGAAATATCTATGGGATGATTAACCTGTTTTATTAAAGCTGTCTCACAAGTTAATATAATGTTTGGTATTTAAAAAATGAAAAGCAACTGCTGATTTTTCTATTTCACTGTTTTTAAAGTTGCATATATGTTCTTTAGTTTTGATGTCAATATTTCTTTTGTTTTTCCTATATAAGTATTTTAGAGCAAGTTTCACATTTGATCTCATAGATTCCTGGGTTTTCTTTTGCAATAATTAAATTTTTTAGGGGGCCGTTTAAGAAATTCATGATATTGAATCTATTTTGAGGTGCAAGAACTATGTTGTGTGTTGAGAAGAGTTTTTGGAATTTACTATGGACTGATGGGTGGAAGGTAAATTTCTTACAAATTTGTTTCTCTTTTTCCCCTGAGGTTCCAGGGTGGTGCTTTCTTTTATTTTTTTGACCCTGTTGAGTTTGTTAATTTTTTTCCGCTAAATTTGGGTTGCAACCATTGGACATAGCTACTGTTTTTATGTGTAGGTATTCTTCTTGATAATCTTCTCTGCTCAATGTAAAGTTTGCAATACGTTCACGTATTACAATATTTGCAATACGTTCTCGTATTACAATCCCTCGGTGAGGCGACTTACCTTCCTCGGGATAGAGAAATGAAGATGCCTTCAGCTTCACCGTTACTGCGATGAAGTAGTCCGGATAAATTGCCGATAGCTTCGTCGATGAGCGATGAGATCTTTAATCCAGGGCTGTGGTACCGCGCCAGCAACGGAATGGTGAATGAGTGAGTGAGTGTGTGGTGTTTTAGGGCCCGTCGACAACAAGGTCATTTGGGCCACGGAATGGTGAATGGTAGTAACCAAAATTGATCATAAAACACTGCTTCACTTATTTTTTTTATAAGATTTTATTTTCTCCCTGTATCTTTATAACAACATTTGCCAACATATTTCATGATAGTAATGGCATAGTATACGCAGCATCGGTTCCAGAACTATAGCCATTACACGTCACGCCAGATCAAGAGAACTTTCAGGAATGAACTTTATCAAGTGAAAAAATTAAATTCAAATTTTTACTAAAATCTGATTGGTTAATTTTGTCATGTCTTGTTACTAAGGGACCAATACTTAAATTTGATTGGCTTGATGTCAGATTTTGAATTTCTATGTGGTCTAATACGTCACAAACAAAGCCATCTTGATTTAACCTCTTTCATCAACTTCAGAGGGCCAGGTTTGTATTACATTTCCATATATGGGAATTTTAATAAATTTCTCGAATTATATGGAAAATCAGCTTCAAGTTGATCATATGAGAGATTAAACTGCTGAAAATGGCATGTTGGTGTTGTTTTGGGTTGAAACTATTCTTCTTAATATAATTATCCAAATGTCTCGGTTTCCTGTAAATACCAAAAGCGAGTTTGTTACCCATTTTTTTAATCTTGATGTACAAAAAGGGAAGAACACCATCTTTTTCCGTTTCCAATGTAAATTTTATAGTTGGATTTTGAATATTCGGAAGTCTAAGAGCATGTTCTATGAGTTTTTTTAGGTATTATTGCAAAAATGTTGTCAACATAACGATACCAAACTTTGAAATAACCTGGAAAAATTTTTTGATATGGGTTTCAAATGCACTTATGAATAAATTGTTAAGAAGGAAGACAATGGGTTGCTCATAGCTAGGCCCATCTTCTGTTTATAGATTTGTCCGTTAAAACTGAAAAAATTCTGATTGTTACCAATTTCTGTAAATTGTGAAAGTTCTTCTATTTCTTCGGAGGTTACTTGTATTGATTTCAGCCATTTTTTGAGAAGTGGGATAAGTATTTACAGGAAACCAACACACACGGATAATTATATTAAGAATAAATAGTTCCAACCCAAAACAACACCAACAGGCCATTTTAAGCCGTTTAATCTTTCGTATGATCAACTTTCCACCAAGCAGAAAAGATTTTCAAGAAGAATACCTATAAAAAACGGTAGCTATGTCCAACGGTTTCAACCCAAATTAAATGGACAAAAAATTAACAAACTCAACAGGGCCAAGAAAATAAGAAAACCACCACCCTGGAACCTACAGGGAAAAAAGAGAAATAAGCTTTTAAGAAATATGCCTTTCACGCATCAGTTTATAATAAATTCCAAAAAATCTTCTCAACACACAACATAGTTCTTGCACCTCAAAATACATTCAATATCAAGAATTTCTTGAATGGCCTCCCAAAAATATTCAACTACTGCAAAAGAAACACCAGGATTCTACGAGATCAAATGTGAAACTTGTCCTAAAATATATATATGAAAAACAAAAAGAAATATTGACATCAGAACTAAAGAACATATGTGCAACATTAAAAACAGTGAAATAGTAAAATCAGCAGTTTCTTTACACTTCTTGGCTCTTCTTTCTAATATGCGATGCGGCAATTTTTTTCTAATTCCTTCACACTTTTTGATGTTTTTATATACAACCATGATTTTTAATATAATTTATTTACATTTTTGTGCAATTTCGTGAGGAGGGCATTCTTTTAACGTTATTGTTTATTTACTTACTGCGTAATGTAGCCATATTGAAGAATTCAGTGCAGCCAAACTATGCTTGCTTCTCCACTGAATGCAATGCTGCCAACAGTCTTACTTGCCCCGAAATTACACTATCTAGTAGGCAAACATAAAGCAGTACCTAAATTGCACCACATAGCTAACTAAACACTAACATGGTTTGAGCAGGCTAAGTTATTGTCCGGTCAATTTTTTTTTACTTATGCACTGCTTTGAACATAAACAACCCTACAACACGACGATAATGGAGTGCTCCATAGGAAATACATGAGCTCACAGACTGTATCAGACTGGTTCGGCGACTGCCGCTAAGTGTGCATGATGTCAAATGACACCAAGCATACTGCAAGGGGGAAAACTGGCGGTCTCGGTCACATCCTTCAAATCGACGAATGCAAAATAGGACGACGCAAGTTTCATCATGGGTGCTGCAATTAGACTGCAGAGCGTATTTGCATCCCTCCTGTTGTTGGGGCATATCGTCATCCACACCTCATTCGTTTCCACGTCGATCATTCCCAAGATCCAGTTGCCCTCTACGACGCACCCACAATGAAACTTGTGTCCTCCTATTTTGCATTCGTCGATTTGAACGAAGTGACCAGGACCGCCAATTTCCCCCACTTGCAGCATACTTGGTGTCATTTGACATCATGCACACTTCGTGGCAGTAGCTAAACCAGTCCGACACAGTCTGTGAGCTCATACATGTATTACCTATGGAGCCACTCCATTATCATCATGTCGTAGGATTATGTGCAAAGCAGTGCATGACTAACAAAATTTGACCGGGCAATAACTTAACCTGCTCAAACCATGTTCCCTTGAACACGGACTGCGTCACCTATGTCTGAGGCACTTTTGCAGAGGTTGGCTACAAGTATTAGATATCTTTCTCAAGTTGGCTGCAACACGAGAATCGGCTGATCGTCTGCTTGCACATGCGTATACGTGCACCTTTGGACTTAGAAAATATTCTCGCATCGCACAAAAGAAAGTTTCTCCTATTTCTTAAATACCAGACATTGTATTAACTTGTGAGACAGCTTTAATAAAACAGGTTAATCATCCCATAGATCTTTCCATATGGGAAAAAATCTTCATTAATAAAAATTGTCACAGAATCATGAATTTTGAAACTCCACCACTGGACATTTTTGACAAATACATCATGACATCTACCGACAATACAGAGGAGGAAAAGACTACAATTTGCACCAGTCATGATTCAGCTGATGATGGGAGCAACACTCTTGAAACATGTCCTGTGAAAAACAGTGTGAGTGAAGCAGTGTGTTAGTATCTTCTCAATTCACTTTCACTGTCTCTATCCACTTCATTTATTTTTATGTATAGGTAGATTCTACAAATAATTCTTAAAAAAGCTTCTTTCCTATCTGCTTCATTTTAATTAAGAGAAAACTTTGCAGAAATATTTCATTATCAATTTCTTGTACATGTATGGAGGATGAGGAAACCAAATTAAGTCAGATGTTTAAAAATGAATTCTATGTGCTAGACTTAAAATTCCATACTCTTTTCATGACAACTGAAAAGTGATATTTAAAAAATCTGTAACCATTTTGAGAATTTAAAAAAAGTAATAACAGATACTCCAAAAATGGCGGATGTCAAAAGAACAAGTCAATTGAAGTAAAATGTGCACTTTAAAAACATCTGTGTTTTTTATGCAGTGCCTTTTGTCTTTCTCTTAACATTTCTAAGTCATTAAATATAATGCATTATTTATTCCAAATAAAGAGGATTTTCTGGGAATAGCCAGAACCATTTTTGAGTTAACCTGTTCTCTCTAACACGCATACATGAAGAACCATTTTTCTAACAATACTTTGGGATTCAGAGTCTCAAAATGTGCACTTCCAGTAAAATCTTAGTATTAAATATTTGGATGATGCAAAACTGTCTCTATTTATTATAGGTGAGTAGTAAAAGTAAGTAAAAGTCATATGATGATAGAAAAAGTCCAACAACTGATACAATTTTGTAGTACAAGTTAGATCCCTTTAAACGATGCAATCTCAAGTATTTGTTTTCCAAAATGTGCCAATTGAGGGCAATGCTAAGGTTTAAAGCAAACATGCAATAGCCCTTGCAGATTTCTGAAGTTAATAAAGAAAATATCAAATGCACAGTTTTCAAGTAGCTGTTGAAAGTTACTTACTGCAGCTTCTGAACTGTTCCGATCGGCTGAACGATGCAACCTACTATTGCGAGTATTTTCTCGACTAGTATCTCCCACTGAAGTGCTTTGTTCCTCTTCTGCTGCTTCCTGCATTGTAGCCACGTTGAAGAAGTCCAAACATGGTGGTAAAATTGGAGTTCCTGTAAACATATTATATTTTTTCAATTAATTTGAACACCACATTCCACCAAACATGCATATATTAAAATTAATTAATAAACATTTTGCAGTAATTTTTTTTTTACACTACATCACTTAGTGTTACTAAATTCCACCAAACGTCAGTTAATATGATCGGTTGGTATTTAATGTTAAGCAGTTGGTAATGAAGCCATTTGCTCTCTTGCACTCCAGTATTTTGATATTAGGTTGGTATGTTGACTAAAGGTTTGGCAGCGGAGTAGGTGGTTTCCATCCATAATTTCTTTAACTGTACAGAAAGGAGTTCTCACTATACCAATCCTGAATAAACATTTTTTGAAAGAAGTCTAAAAATTGCTATAGAGGATTTTCTTGGTAGTTTATAGATTTTAGTCATGCTGTTACATAAATTTTCTTATAGTTTTCCTTCTGTTTCTGATATATTATATTCTTTCATTTTTTTGTTATATGCTGATATAATTATTTTTTGATACAGTGATAACTTAGTGGCTCAAGTGAATTTGACATCATTTTACTGCCTTTTTGGCTGTTTAATTACCATGTATTCCACAATGTGCTGGTATGCAATGAAGTATTAATCTTTTTATTTAAATTAATTAACTGTTTTATGATTTTACGGTTTTTATGATTTTAGGTTTTTACGTGTTATATCAGATGTTACAGATAGTATAACTGCTTTACAGTAAGATAATATTACAACTTTTTCAATTTTATTTATACAATATGGAAGATTATGTAAGCTCTGAAAGATTGCTGAAAATTCTCCATCAAAATTTGTAGCACTTAAACTTAATCTTTTGTAGAAAGAGAAGAGTGGGCATATTGCACCAGCGCCAGTACCACGATTATTTGGTAAGGAGGAACCGTCAGTGTAAACATGTAGCCATTCAAGTTAATTTATGGAAATTAATCATTTCTTTACACTAGCCACATATAGTGTGACTTTGTGGGTTTGTAGAATTAAAAATCCAATTTGCAGAAATTCTAAATGTTCTTTATTTCTGTAGAAATAGATTGATCAATTCTCACATAACATTACGTCACATACACACCACAATCTACCAAGGTTGATGACAATAACAAACAACGTTCTGATCAGCTCTTGTTACAACACTCTTGTTACACAACTGTCCGCTGGCGTGTAACAATCTCTTATATATCTCATTCATAATTCAAGAGACTTCTTGAGCAAATAAGAAAAACAACTATTCTTTGTCAATCGAGATATAACTAGAACCTTCCAAACGTGAAATCCTATCTGTGCCAGTAAGTCTTCCACCTCTGTGATAAACTATCGGCGCTATCGTTAATTGTCCGCTCTTTGTGAACGCTAGCCGCCTATCAGTTCCTTTGTGTACACAAGCCGCACTATCATAAATAACGGCTCACAACACTGCTCGTTCCTCAAGGCTGGTTGTCTCGAACAGCACCATCGTAGTGGGCCAGGTGATCCAGGTGTACCACCAACATCTTCCCTTGGGGAACCTTCTGGATGCGGTAGACCATGTTGTTAATCCTCTTCACCACCCAGTACGGTCCTTGCCATGGTTGATGGAGCTTCGGGCACCGTCCCTTGGTCCGGGTAGGGTGGTACAACCAGACCAGGTCACCTTGCTGGAACCCTTGGCTGTTGGCTTGCTTGTCATATCGGGTCTTCTTGTGGTTGCTTGCATTCTGGATGTTATGACGAGCTACCTCATGCATGTCGTGGAGATGATGATGATATATATAAAAGGGCGCTCAACTACGGCAGTCATCAGCGTCCTTTAAAAAACTAGTCATGGCAAAAGCCAGATATAAAACTTTCTAAAAACTATACAAGTGTAACAAAACCTATTAAAAATACACTTACATAAAAACATCAATCAAAACCTACTAAAAATTTCGTTCACTAAATCCTAAACTCTAAACTAGACAAGAATCTAAAAACCTTCTCCACGGGTCTCCACGCACGGCCTACACGTGGGTGGGCCTGTTGACCACCTCCCTCAACCACCAAGAGGAGCCTACACGAGGGAGACTGTTGGCTCAGGACCCCGGGTGCGCCAAACCCGTACCTACCAAAGTAGGCCCCTGGGGGGGTCGTGGAGATGGTCCAATAGGTTCTCCACATACTCGGTTGCTGGCTGTTTTGCGTCCGAGGTGCTTCCAAAAGCCAAATCACAGGGGAGGCATATCTCTCGGCCGAACATTAAGCTGGCTGGCGTCATTCCAGTGCTGTCGTGTGATGACGAGCAATAGGCCAGCAAGAACAGTGGCACCTTGATGTCCCAGTCTCGCTGATTGCTGGCCACGACCTTCCTCAGGTGCTCTTCTAAGGTCTTGATGTATCTCTCCACCATGCCATCCAACTGGGGATGTAGGGGTGTGGTGCGGGTCTTGTTCACCCCAAGTCTTTCTAGTGCCTCATTCATCAGATTGGATTAAAAATTGGTGTTCTGGTTACTGTGGAGCTCTAACGGTACCCCAAATCGGCAGAACACTTGCTCCACTAGGCAGTCTGTGATTGTCTTTGTCTCCTGGTTCGGAATGACATACACCTCCGGCCACTTGGTGAAGTAGTCCACGACCACAATCAGGTACTTGTTGCCTCAGTCGGATACTGGGAATGGTCCAGCTATGTCGACGGCAATCCTTTTGAATGGCGCTCCGACCTTGTACTGCTGCATGCGACCCCGGTTCCTATACCTTGTTTCACGTAAGCTTGCCCAGTATCTCTTAACGGTCACGTGACCTAATCACCTCTCATTGGTTGCTGTTGTGGTAATGACTGTCGTGCGGTAAAAATTAGTTTGTTATTTAACATGGTGATATATCATTATATGTTGGAAGCGAATTCTCAAATTTATATTTTCGTAACTGTTTTAATTAAGTATATTACGCAACAGAGTTGATTTATCTGAAATGCATGTTAATTCTTAAACGAAGTAAAGAGGAGGTTCCTTTGCTCTCAAGCACATGGCACGATAGCACGTGATATAGCGGTAGTAGTGACATTTGTTTATAAGACTTTTATCACTGACCTTGTTTTGAACTGGATTAGTCATGCATCGCCATTCGAGAGTGCGGGAGCTAAATTATTTTATTGATCGTTTATTGCACATGTACTTATTATATATATAATGGCAGAGTCTATCGCCAGTTTTTCGCTGAAGTATCGCAAGGATAATTATTTACAAACAGGCGAAAAAAGAATTGTGTTGCATGTGTTTAATGCACTCACAGAGAAGAATCTGTCTTTGTCAGTGAGAGAAGTCGAACAGCTGTGCTCTGAAGTTACAGGTGTGAGTGTTAGATCTGTAGGAACATCGCGACATGAAATTGAGGAAACAGGAAAACTTCAGGCAAAAGCAGGAATAAACAAAAGTGCGTGCTCGGAGAAAATATGTTAAAAGGTGTTGTGTGTCGTCATGTGTGTAGTTTTTCTTTAGAAACGAACTCCCTAACATAAGTAACATTTCGTCTGCTGTAAATGAGTATGCAGATTTACCAAATTTCAGCAGATTGCTTATACAGCTGGGATTTGTGAATGAAAAAAGAGGCAAGAAAAATGTGCTAAAAGACAGAGGCGATATTGCTGTGTGGCGAAGACGTTATTTAAGGACAACCACACTGCACCGACATACAAATCGCAAAATATACACGAAGAACACACGAAAAGTAAAGTATGGTGTGACACGACTTTTAAGACTGAAAGACAAGCATTTTTGGAAGGTATGTGTGCTGGTTTAAAATGTCCCAGTGGAAAAGGCCAAAGGCCTTTCATTATAAACTCTTTCAGTTTCATTGCTCAGTCATTCTGTTTCAATTTGCTCAGTTTATTATAAACTTGTATTTTTGCATGCCTTCATATCCTTATTTGTATGATTTTATTTATCTTCCCGGCAATTATTACGACATTTACTGCAGGTTTAAATGTGACGGGAAGGCACCGCCTATGGCCTATGACGCGAAAGCATTAGCCAATTAGGGCGAGGGGGAGAGTAGTTGAATGCGGAGTGATACATTTCAGCGGGGCAAGGTTATATGAAACAGAGATTAGTCTGGGAGCCGCAACTCGCCGCGCACACGTGACATTGACGGCACCATCTCTCAGCGTCTGCTCGGAGCCTCAGCCAGTAGCAGCGCTGTCGGAGTTTGTCGATTGTTCGGTATGCCGCCAGGTGTCTTCCTGAAGCACCGGCATGCACTTCCTCCAAGACTTCCGGGACCTAACTTCGGGGAAGTACCAACTGCTCCCTCTGCGTCTTCCCATCAGCTGATTCCCATACTCGGAACAGCACGCCCTCTCTTGTCTTCAATGAGTCCCATTGGGTCCAGTACGACTTGTAGGTGGCGCTCCTTGGTGCAATGTCCTACCAGGTTGGTCTTGTCCCTGTCTCCACTTCTCTCAAGAGTGGCCCCAAGTCTGTGTCCGCCAGCTGCTCCCTCCTTAGGCCTGCGCTATCCCAGCCATCCGCAGGCACTGCCATGACCACTCTAACAGCTGCGGCACGCTCCTTCTCTTCCACTCTTGTGCATTGACCGCACTCCTCTGGGCAGGGTCTTCGGGACATGGTACCTGCGTTACCGTGGCTCTTTGCTCTACGATGTTCAGAGGTGAAGTTGTCCTGCAGACATGCTGTCTGGCCTTCCAGGTTCTTAAAGCTCAGTAGCCAGGTTAGGGCGGAATGGTCAGTCCTCAGGTGGAATGGCTGACTGTACAGGTACTTGTGGAAGTGCTCCAAGGTCTTTACTACCACCAATAATTCTCGCTGGGTGACACAGTAGTTCGTCTCTGCCTTGGATTGCATCTTGCTGCAGTAGGCTATCACCCGCTCGTGGCCGTCCTGAACTTGCGATAGGACACCCCCAAAGCAATGGTCGCTGGCGTCGGTGTCCCCAATGAAAGCGCCGCCTGGTTGTGGAAATCCCAAAATTGGAGCACTGCACAGGGTCTTCTTCAGGTGCTGGAAAGCGCAGTCGGCGCCATCTGTCCACACATAAGGTCGGTGTTCCTCTGTCAGGTGGGTAAGGGGCTTGGCGATGTTGGAGAACTCCTTTATGAAGCGACGGTAATAACTGCACAGCCCTAGGAAACTGCGCAATTCTCTCTTATACTTTGACCGAGGCCAATCTCTCACGGCCTGTGTCTTCTCTGGGTCTGTGCCACTCCAGTTGGTGAGACTATGTGGCCCAAATAGTTGACTTCCTTGCGGAAGAGCTAGCACTTCTTTGCGTTTAGCTTCAGGTTGGTCGCCTGCAGTCTCTGTAGCACCCTGCTCAGGTTGTCGAGATGGTCTTCAAAGGTCTTACCGACGATGATGATATCGTCCAGGTATAGCAGGCAGGCGTCATAAGTCAACCCTCTCATTACTGACTCCATTAGGCGTTGGAACATAGCTGGCGCATTGCAGAGGCCAAAAGGCATAACTGTGAACTGCCAAAGTCCTTGGCCTGTCGAGAATGCGGTCTTTTCCTTGTCTCTCGAGTCTAGAGCCACTTACCAGTAACCCGACTTCAGGTCCAGGGTCGAGAACCACTGTGCACCAGCAAGCATGTCCAGGGTGTCGTCAATCCGGGGTAGGGGGAAGCAATCCTTTCGGGTGACAGCGTTTAACTTCCTGTAGTCCACGCAGAAGCATAGCTCGCCGTTCTTCTTCGTCACCAGAACTACAGGGGAACACCAAGGGCTGTCAGACTCTTCAATCACTCCCCTGGATTTCATGTCATCTACCATATCCCATACCGCAGCTTGTTTTGCCAGTGGAACGCGTCTAGGTGGTTGCCAAATAGGCTGGGCGTCTCCAGTGTCGATGCGGTGAAGCACTTTATCCGTGCGGCCGTAGTCACTGTTACCTTGGCTGAAGAGGAGCTGGTATCGTCTCAGCAGTTGTCGAACTTTCTACAGCTGTTCTGCGGTCAGGTGGTCGGCGCCCTCTCCAATAAGCCTTCCAGCCGGGGCCCCAGGTGTTGCGTCGGCATCGGCTCCCGTGTCTTGTCGATTGCGGTTACGCTCGCACGTTCCCAGCTCCGTTCCGGCCTGGACGTCGTGATCGGTGTCTGCCAGGTTGAGCAGCCTCACTGGCACCTCCTCTCGGCACGGCAATAATGTCATGGCTACGCAGAGTCCATGCACAGGCATCATCTGGTCCAACATCATGTTCTTCGTCCGCTGTCCTTCCAGTCGCGCCGTCACCACCACCTCGCTTCTCACGGGGACCACCACGTCTTCCTTCAAGATGACCCTGCAGATTCCAAGGCACTCGTCGGGTTGCCGGAGTATCACCTCTTCTCCATTGAGTCGCAGGACCTTCCTGCCGACGTTGACCGTCGCCTCGTGGCTCCTGAGGGCATCCAATCCCAGTATCACCTCCTCAGCCACCTTCGCAACGAACACCCACAGACGCACGGCACTCCGTCCCAAGGTGAACTTTAGTAGGGCCTCCTTCTCCACAGGCAAGGTGTCGCCCGATGCCGTCACAAGCTGGTATGGTCGGCTCGGTTTTCTCGACGACAAATCCTTGGCCACTTCAGGTCTGATGATGGTCACGGCTGCCCCGGTGTCCACCAGCACGCGGCACGGTTTCCCTCTCATCCAACCGTCCGCGATGAGGCTATCATCCATACGCCGGCCGACGGCACGCAGTGTCACTCGAGGGGATGGCGATGATGGCGCCGACGTGTCCCTCACCACGCCGGGCCTTACTCGTTCTTCCGGCTACTCTTCCTGGTATCGGCTGGCCGCACATGCCACTAGGTCTTCGCCGGTGTCCCTCGGCTTGTCTTCTGTCTCCGGTGTAGCGGACACTCCTCGTTCTCGACGTCGGGATAGCTGTCACCTTGGCCGCCTCCATCCTCAGTACTGCCGTTAGCTCCTCGTGGACAGTTTTGTAATCGCCGAGCATTAGGCGCTGACGAATCTCCGTGTCTCGTACCCCGTCGACAAAGTTGTAGGCAGCTTCCCGGGATACTGCAAGCCAGTTGCTCAATTGCCAAAGCGAACTCCTGCAGCGTCTCCCCTGGCTGTTGTGACCTTGACTTCAGCTGGCTGCGGTACGCTGCGGCTAAGCGGGTTTCCAAAGCGGTTCTCCAGGGCCTCCCAAATGTCCTTAGGTGCCGCTGGCTATTAGTTGTGCGGCATCTTCCTCTGGTGACCATTTGTTCTGTTTGGCCACCGTGTCGAACTGATGGCGGAAGACTTCGAAAGTGGTCGCGCCGTCGTATTTAGGAGGTTTGACACGCGCAGATATTGTGTCGCGTACCGGCGCGTCGACCTTTAAATCCTTTAACTTCCTGCGACGACGTCCTCCACCATGGCGTTCAGGAACTTTGTGTTGCTGTCGGCCTTTCTCTCCAGCTCGGTAACGCAGTTGGCTAGGTCTTCGAGGGATTTTATGTTATTGTCGGCCTTTCCCTCTAGGTCGTTAATGCGCTCGTTCACTTGACCCATCCGCTTGCCCAGCTCCGTGACGCCATTCCTCACGCCGGTCAATTGCTCTTCAAATTTTTCGGCGATGGCCTCGTTCGCAGCCTTCATTTCCGTGGTCAGTTCGGCCATCTTTGCTGTCAGATTGTGATTTGTCGTCTCCAACTTTGCGGCCAGGTCGCTATTTGTCGCCTCCGTCTTCGCCGTTAATACGGCCTTCATTTCTTCCATCTTCTCGGTGATGTTGTCATTAGCCGTCTTCATTTGTTTCAGCTCTGCAGCCAGGTTGTTATTTGCCGCTTCTGTTTTTGCAGCGAGGTTGTCATTTGCCGTCTTCATTTCTTCTATTTTCTGTAGAATCTTTTCTAATGCAGCCTCCATGGTGGTAAATATCCCACTCCTGACACCAGTTGTGACTTTGTGGGTTCGTAGAATTAAAAATCCAATATGTAGAAATTCTAAATGTTCTTTATTTCCGTAGAAATACACTGATCAATTCTCACGTAACAACATTACGTCACATACACACTACAATCTGCCAAGGTCGATGACAATAACAAACAACGTTCTAATCAGCTCTCATTACAACAACACTCTTGTTACACAACTGTCCGCTGGCGTGTCACAATCTCTTATATATCTCATTCATAATTCGGGAATAATTCATAATTCTCGCTTATAATTATGAGTCAGGACGGTATGTTGGCCATGGTAGCTCAATGGGTAAAAACAACTGAACGGAAACCAGGAGATCCACGGTTCAAATCCCGGTCATGGCATTCAATTTAGGTTGACTCTATCTATGTGCCATTCATTCGCAGGATATCTTAAATTTACTATTTCTAATGTCATTTGTTTCCGGACACATGAAGAGGTTTCAGATTTTGCAACTTCAACAGCTGTGTTCAATATTAAATAGCTCTAAAGTTGAGTTTTTAAGTTTACTGTGATTTTCATGTCAGTTAATATTAAAATTAATTTATAAAATATTCTATAAAAATCTTTAAAGTACAAAAATCACACAAAAGATTTGTAAACTTAGATTCATGTTCAAGCATAACGCATCTCAATATGTTCAAGCATAACGCATCTCACTACCAAATACGGTTACCAATGCAAAGTCATAGATAACTGAAGGAAACAATTTGCCTAAAATAAATTGTTGAAGATGACAAAACTAGTAGTAGCTCAAAAATTATTTTGCAAACAATCTAGATGAATAATTTAAGAGAGTACTTATTTAGAGTTAAGAAGAAATGGATTTTGTCAGTAAATTAAATTAATATATTTAGCACAAACTAGTTTTTTAGTTATAAAGCACAATCATAGTTGGTAATTGCAATGTATGAGCTATCAACAATAGTTCTAGAAAGGAACATTTTTTATTATTTTATATGGTTTGAAATAGTACCTGGTTTAGCTTCATGGCCATACGAACTCTATACAGGGCTTAAACAGAAACTTACCTCTGAAGCAGAGGAAAGTAAGGAAATCTTCCGTTTTTGGCCTCTTGGCAGGTAGCAGTTCTGGAGACAGTACTGTTCCATTCACCTTCACTTTGTCCTTCACTGGAGTCAATGCAGGACTGCTCATGTTTGAAGATCCTTGAGCAAACTTCCTTTGTGCATGCACCTTCGTTCTGCAAGGATGAACATATGTACACTGAATTTTTCTAATAAGTATATACAAATTGAGAATTTGCATTACATTTGTACTACTCAATGGTTAGAAAGGCAATATCTCTCAGCTCATTTCAAGTCTGCCTCATATTCTGAAGGTTCCAAGTTTGAATTCTAGTAGGAATGTGCTATATGGATAAGATTCTTTTGGGGTTTTCTCTTATTTTGAAAAGCTGAATGTGTAACTACAAGCTCTATTTTAGACAGATAATTTATTGAGTACAAAGGAGAATACTTCTTGAACTACTCAAGCTGGGATCTGGCTCTTTTGACATTATGTCAGCCCTTTAATACTGTCACGGCGAAAAGCACAGAAATTTCCGTACCGAGAGATAAGCGCGGCTTGAGTATACAAAGAGCCTGCAGATAAAGATAACAGGCGGACAGTGCTTGCATAAGCAGATAAACATAGCGCTTGAAATAAATGACTTGCCGGCCCAGATAGGGTTTCACGTAAGGAAGATTCTAGTGGTTCTAGGATCTTGATTGACATAGAAAAGTTGTTTTCGTATTTGTATGAGAAACCTCTCGAATTCATGAATGAGATATATAAGAGATTGTGACACGCCAGCGGACAGTTGTAAATCGAGAGTGAGTCGCGAGAGGTAAGCAGAGAACAGCTCAGCTGATGTTTGTTATTGTTATCGACCTTGGAAGATTGTGTTGTATATGTGATGTAATGTTGTTACGTGAAAATTGAACAGTGTATCTCTACGCAAATAAAGAACATTGGAATATCTGCAACTCGAACTTTTAATTCTACGAACCCACAAAGTCACAATACATATACATGCTGGCTCCTTTCTACTATTAATTTGATCCACAGCTTCCTTTCTTTTCCGATGAGGCAGGTTCCACTCAGTAGTCGTGTCAACACTCATAACAGCCAGTACTGGGCCTCTAAAAATCCACATTGTGTTCAAGAAATCCCTCATTATAATCGAAAAATTGGAGTTTGTTGTGATGTTAGTGCTAGACACATAATCAGTCCAATTTTCTATAAAAAGTCTGTAAATGCAAAGAGCTACCTCATTTTATCAGGAACAGACAGAAGAGAAATCATATGAGTGGTTTCAACAAGATTTTGCTACTGCCCATATGGCAGAGCAGTCCATGAATAAAATTAGGGAAGTGTTTGGAGATAGAGTAATTATTGCTGGTATAAGACCCTCTCACTGCCCCAATCTAACAGTATGCAATTTTTACTTGTGGGGTAACCTAAAAGACAAAGTTTACGAGATATATCCTCAAACTTTGGAAGAACTAAAACAAAATATTAGAAATGAAATTGGAAACATTACAGTGGCCCACCTTAATCTTGTGAATCAGAATGTGTTCTCCCAATATAATGCTTGTTTAGCCGAGGTTGGATGATATTTCCAGCATCTTCAATAACGTAAGAGGTTTCACATGCTTTATGTGCAGAGTTTATGTAGGAGCAAAGCCGGCTGTGATACAATCAAATGCACACAGATCAAATGCCATGCTCCTGTTAGGTTTAAAATAAAGAACCTTATATCACTTCACTCAGCCTAGTTCTTCTTAACCTCATTTTTCTGAGATTTCTCACTTATAGTTCTGCCCTTTGTCTATTACGTTATTAAATTTCACTTTCACTTTTATCAAACCTTTTACTTTTTATATATTACTTGCTCATGTCCTCTCCTCTATATCTCACGATCACTATTTTCACTTCCTTTTGTGCGATTTGCCTAGACATTTTTAAGTCTAGTCACCCTCAGCAAAACATCCCTTCATGTTAATTTTCACTGCCTAGTTCTCATTTCTCTTTTAATCCCCAGTGTTGCCACTCTTATTTCACTCTGTACTTGCCCCACTGTCATTTCTTGTCCTCTTTCCCTGGCTATTTCTTGTGCTCCTGTCATGCTATTTACACTAAATATTTCACACTTAGGTGCCTCACTTATTTTCTTGCTTTTTGTTCCATTGTCCAACATTTCTGACTAAACTATGAGGATCCTAAGACTCATTTCTGCACCATTTTATGTGTTTCAGTGAAATGAAGTTTACACGCCGAACAGCAGACTGCAATACATGGGTCCATCAGCAAAATGTATACATCACTACAAGAACTACGAATGAAATTGTCATTCTGTATATATTAAGAAAAATAGTTCTAGCACATCAGGCATGTACCCAAAAGCAAAATCCCTAAAATAATCTTGAACTATAAACCACTAAGGAAAAGATCCCTAGTTCATCCTGTGAAAAGACATCAGAAGAATTTTATATAGACCAGAACAGTCCTAAGACCATCAGTCATTAAAAAGAAGAAGAAAAGATGATGATGTGTGTAGTGTTTAACGCCCGCTTTTACTACATACGGCACCGCAGGCGGTGACACTGATGATACATGAGATGAAGATGGAGCACCGGTGGAATGAGATGGCAGGGGAAACCGGAGGTCCCGGAGAAAACCCGCCCCAGCGCCGTGTTGTCCACCACAAATCTCACTTTGCGGTTGCCTGGGAGCGAACCCGGGCCACCTTGGTGAGAGCCAAACGGTCTAACCACTGAGCCACGGCGCGGCCGATGATGATGATGATGATGATGAAAAGCTAATTGATTATTCTATACTTTATGTAAATTGTACAAATGCCATAAGATTATTTGATTATGAAGAAAAAATTCAGGAGAAAATTAGACTAATTTCATTAGTCCCACAAATATCATATACAGTATTTTAATTAAAATTATACTTTGAGTCGACTGAGAGAGACTGTACTTCACATACCATAAATTTTCTTTCAACTCGTTTCACCTCCACTTGAAGCCATTATCAGGAAATAGTCGAATGAATGAAGCTCTGGTGTTCCAACTAATCATGGTTCATCAGAGAAGAGATATCTGACAATGATCCAATGAAGCTTAGTAAAATATTTTCTTCTTATGGAATGTCAAAATTCATTAAATGTGTTTCAAATTTCTTTATATAAATGTTCTTCCAGATGTTTAATTCTTGATTCATGTGAACTGATTTTAGTATGCTCAAGCTGTTCTCGGGAAGCAAGTCAGGTGAAAAGACGATTAGATCAGATAATTGCTGGATTTCAGTTCAGCTTCTCTTGGAAACCGGCCTTAAAACTGGAAATCCATCAATTTAAGAGGTACAGATCTATACAACTTGATCAAGTAGTTCTGTTTCTTTGACCCAATTAATTTTCTATACTCACACCATCTCCTGACCTGGCATTTAATTTACTGAAAACAATCTTTTGTTCAGTAATGCAAATTTTGATAGTGTTTTGTCTTTGTTTATATTTGTGTTATATCCAGTAATTCATTTGTGGTTATAACATTTAATAAATATCCTGATGATGGGAGAGATGCACATTCCCAAAACATTGATTTCTAACAAAAATATGCATTGAACAAAACTTCTTTAGCTTTAATGGAAAACACTACAAGCAGAAATCAGGACTATCAATGGGCAATCCACTTTCACCTTTTTTGGCTAACTTATTTATGAGTGCATTTGAAACACAAATTAAAAAGTCCTTCCCATTGATCTTCAAGATTTGGTATAGATATGTTGACGACATCTTTGCAATTGTACCAAGTAAACATTTAGATGATGCATTAAAATTACTCAATCTGCAAGAAAGGACTATCAAATTCACAATAGAAAAGGAAATCAATGGACAACTACCTTTCTTGGATCTAAATATCATCAGGAATGATACAAAAATAAAATTTGGAATTTACAGGAAGCCAACACATTCAGAAAATTATATAAAAAATAATAGCCACAACCCAATTACACATAAACATGCAATAATAAACAGCCTTACACACAGACTAGTCAACATACCCATGGAAAAAGAAGAATATTTCAAGGAACAAAAAGCAATAATACACATAGCAGAAGAAAACGGATACAACAAAAGTTTGGTGTTGAAGAAAATTAGAAAATCTAAACTAAAGAAAACCATTAAGGAAACAACCACATTTATTAAAGAAAAAGAAAGCAACAGCATATTCAGTTCATTCACATATCATCCAAAAACATTTAATAAATTTAAAAAGATATTCAAGGAACAAAATATCATCTTGGCACCTACTAATAGATACTCAATTTTAAAATTACTAAATTCAAAAACAAAAGATGAAATTCCTTCAGGTAACAAATCTGGAATATACCAAATAAATTGCAAGAATTGTGAAAAATGCTACATAGGTCAAACAAAAAGAAATTTAAAAACCAGAGTCAAAGAACACTTTAGAAACATCAGATTGAAACAAGAAGACAAGTCAGCAGTAGCATTTCATTTTTGGAATGAAAACCATGACATTGATCCAAATCCAAAATTATTAAAAGGAGTGATAAACCAAAATAGATTGACAACATGGGAGAACATATTCATCTGGAAAAATAAGGATCGCGTAATGAACTTTGAAATCCCGCCAGCAGATAATTTGACAAAAAAGTTCATAGTTCCACCACCAGAGAGAGCAGATAACAGTTGCCAGTTGGGAAGAGATTGAAAATGGAGGCCAGGGCCTTTGAAACTAGTCTCTCATAAATATATGAAAAAGTAAGTGACGAGTGTCAATAAACCAACCACAAATAATTTTATATTGATTTCTAATCGTCTTTTCACCTGGCTTGCTTCCCGAGAACAGCTTGATCATATTCATCAACAGGAAAGCTTCAGATCTTATTTTCTGATTTTAGTAGTTCGGTTTTGGTTCTATGTTGTGGTTATGATCCCAGAAGTGTGCTGCTACTGCGGATTTATGTTTCTGTTTGCTTGATGTGTCTAAAGTGTTCTTTTAATCCAGATCCAATGTTATGTTTCGTCTTTCCAATGTAAATCTTACTGCAATCTGAGCAATTAATGCTATAAATACCAAACTTGTTTTCCAAAGGAAAAGAAAATTTTTACTTAGCCTCATTGAATTGCCACCAGATGCCTTGTCTCCAGAGAAACATGATCGGCTGGAAGACCAAAGCTCTAGCCAGTCAACAATTTCTTGATAATGCCATCAAGTGCAGGCGAAACACAAAGAAAGAAAATTTGTGGTATGTGAAGTACAGAGTGTCTCAGTCCTCTCATTTTATAATTTTAATTATTACATTACTTTACAGTGTTAATTCCAATTTAGCTTTTCAAATTATACAGTATTTTAATAAAAATCATTAGAATCATTTTCAACAAAATAAAAAATAACATAATATTTCATATACAGCAAAGTTTGGGGCAATAAGGTACAAAGAGAAAGACACCAATACCAAACTTTTGAGAACTAGTACCATATTTCCTCTACTCACCATAGATACATGGTAAATTAAAATTATGTGTTACTTTAACACAACTTTCCCGACTTAATAATGTTTACTTTTATACAGTATTCACAAACTATTCTTGCAGAAGTTTGTGTATCTACTTACAGATGGCTCAGATAAATCTACATAATTAGTTTCATCACATATATGGTTATGACTAAGGAGTTACTGATAGTCAAATATTAAAACACAAAGCCTGGCCTTGCAATTCCATGTTTTTCCTATGACATTAGTAGAAACTGAAAGTTGATAGTAAAAAGTCTAAAAAAACTAATTTTCTAATCATCAGTGTAAAATTCATTTAAGGTTTCCAAACATATTTTTTTTCTCCCACTGCTTAGAGTACCAATCATTTCTATATTTAGATCTACAGAGAAAAATGGAGTTTGTTTTACTTTATTCCCTGTCTTCACTTATTGTTATTTCATATTTCACTATAACTGAAATGTTACAACGATAAAAGCTGCAGAGCTATTGACCTGAAGCTTTTTACATGTGCTTGCTTATTAAACATTTCTTTATTGAAATGAGTAGATAGATTTAAAAAGTCACACAAAGCTTTTAGGTGCACATTTATAGAACCTGTTGCATTTTAATTTATTTGCATTTTATAAAAATCTTTAATCAGTGTGATACTCTTTGTAAAAATTAAACTAATTAGGATCAAACACATTCAAGAGAGAAAGTATAAAATTAGTATAATAGTAATAACTATACATTAGAAGAACAAGGTAAATGTTTTAGAAACATTAGGAAAAACTTGTATTAAACAGATATTTCATCATTTCCTTAATCTGGAACAATCTAAGTTAGCTCATTGTTCAACAAAAGAATACTTTTCAAGAAAACAGTGACAGTTTCAGTTTAACTTTATATCACAGATTCATTTCTAAAATCAGTTTTAAACTCTGCATTCTGAATCAAGTATAATACAATATAATACTTATAAATTAAATTATCATGTGGACCAAAGTGTATCTTATTTAAAGGATGAATAAGTGAATGTAAGAGCAAATGATTTAAAAGGTAAACAGGAAGTAGCTGCTGTTATGATTCAATATTGAGGCCAAAGGTAAGTAATACAGTTTGCAGAGAGCAGTCAAGTCTAGTTGTTAGTTAAAATAAGTTTACCATTTCTTTACAGTACACTAACAATGTTACTGTGTCAGTCTATGAAAACCTTGAATGAACTACCTCACTATCTCTGTCAATAAGTGAATTATACCAACAAATGATGCAAATAAGTTTGCCACATTTTGAAATCACATGATAAGAAAATAAATAGATATAGGAGCTCCGAGGCTTGTAGCATAATTTGTTCTTACCTCTTGGGACTTGTCTGCAAGGGATCCTCAAGGATGTTCCCCTCCTTGCGTCTCTTCTTCACATCACTCCGACTCACCACCATTTCTCCTGGTTGGGGTCTCAAATCGAAGGCGGAAGCAGACATTCACCAAAGTCCACAATGAATCTGCAAATTAAGTATTATTTAACACAGACTGCTTCAATCTAAACTTCCAAACAAAAGGTATGCATACAAAATGACAATGAGTCTGCCTGCACTTCTACACTAAATTACTAAGCTTTTAAATGACTCCCAAAGTCATTTCAATGAAGACAGCTTTTAAATGACACATAAAAATGTATTTTGATGCACACAAATGTCTACTAGAGTTTTGCTAATCAAGTTCTTAAGCAAACAAATAATGCCTCTTGACAGAGAACAACATTTTTTGACATAAAAACAAGTAATATTCCTCCTTCAAATTTACACCTATAGACTTTACCATGATTAGTGCCCATTATATTAAAATTTCGTAATGCAAATTAGCACAATGAGGTTTATACTAAGCGAATTTATATATCTTTAAGAACACAAGGGCTCCCTAAACCTAAGGATGACAACCTCCATTCCATAATGCCACTCGAAATGCCACAGCCGTATAATGACCCGGGCCTGTTAGGGTTCAATCACCTGGGACCTTGGTTTCAAAATTCCATCTCTTCATTGCATGCTGGCTGGAAATGACACCAGCTCTTTTCTAAAGCAGGTATCAGTTGAGAACACATTGTGAATACGCATGAGAGGTCCTCAATATACACAAATTTCTGCATATTTTGCATTTAAGTACGTCACATGGACAAGACTCATTTTTGTTATTGTTTTGTGTGTGGGTTCTATTTTCTAACAACAGAGTGCGCGTTACAAGAGAACAAGGTTAAGGATGTCTTCTTCGACTGTCATTTCACTCCCAGAACACATTTATAGAATATACTTAGGTTTGTTATGTTGCTACCCCTGAGATGTTTTGTGACAAACTAAATCGATAACTAGCAGACAGCCGTACAATACCACTAGTAGAGCATATAAGAAAAAATTCTGACAGTCCACCAAAAGCATCACAAATATTTCCATAAGACTATTGATAGTTTATTCTATCAATGTCAACCTTCATGAAGCATAATCACTTGAAATACCCACTTTATTCCATATTCCAATACTCACCCTTCTAAGTTAAACACACAGCTTCTTCAGCTTTCACTATATTACCAACATAACAGGTACTAATGTCTGCTTATTGTCTGCAAATAACCCTACTACATTATTTTCTTGCCAACTGATTGGACGATATATGTCAAATGACATATTGACAACAACGCTGAGTACCACACTGTTTAAGCGTCAAACAACATATTAATGGTAATCCCGAATATAGTACTGAATGGTGCGTTGTAACGTTTACGTTATGAGGATTGTATTAAAAAGTATTTGCAGTGAGAAATATTTTCCACAATTATAACCCCGAATAATGTATCACTTTTGCAATATTGCCTCTAATGTTTATTTACATATACTTGGAATTCATAATCTACGTTTGTACGCGTAAAAGCTTAACTTGTGTGTTTTCATACACTATGCGCGAAATACAATATTAGTACGGTTATCAGAGAGCAGAGGATTTCTACATTTAAGTATAAGTATTCTACATAGTTGTCTATTGTGCTTACAGAGAAAAGTGTGAAGCGAAGGATACCAGCGAGGTCCCCAACATTTTTACATAATTGCATCCTGACGTCGGCGGGATCTTTTACAGGCCAACGTCTCCAGACGCTTCTCTGAGAGCCCAATCCACCCATACGCCAGAGTGGACAAATCCTCGAAATAAATTCCACTGCCGTCCACTCGCCTTATCTGTTGAGCCCGAAACGTGACAAGGAAATGGAAATTATATAATATAATCTAGTTCAGCAGTTGATTCTAGGCAGGGAAAACCACGAAAACTTTTAATGTCAAAGCGGCCGACCTAGCGAGATTCGAGTCTGGGATCTGATTGCAAGACATAAATGTTATCGCGGAGATATCTAATTTGGTAATTTGGAAAGTATCGCCTCACAGTGTTGCAATTTCAAAACACCAGTATTATCACTATATTCACAAACAAAGGGTCCAGACATTATATTACAATATATCGTCACCACAAGAAAACTACTGAAAAATAAAAATATGAACAGATGACAGAAGTATATAATTGCGTATAATACAGTGTCAAAATAACCTAAACTAGATGAGGCAGCCAACATTTTTGGAAAAAACGAAACGCTAGTTGTTAAGTCAATATTTTAATATGAGTTTCCACTGTAAGGAAATAAGAACCAGTTGTCCTTAGCTATTTTTTTAATTTTTCATATCCTAAGAAATTCCTTAGATTGAACTGCATATATGAAAATCAGCAAGATTGGGTCCAGTAACGTATTTGCGAATGTAAGAAAATTGCTTCTTTTCAAATGCTTACGCAGTGTAGTAAACTAGCATATATTAGAAACTGGCTACTCCTGTGAGCGTCCAAAAGAACTGCCTAATTGGGATAAATAATTATTTCAACAAGTCGATGATTCAAAAACAGTTCCTCTCGTTATTTACATCTCATTACACAAAGGCAAAATTATGACAAATTTAATGTACAAGTTTGCTGATACTTGTAACTGTTACTATATATATATAAAATAAAAAGTGTTTGACACAGTAGAAATGTAGATGAACGGAGAAACAGGGAACCGTGGGGACACAGGTCGGTCGGGTTTCTTCATAACAAAGCCAACCTCTAGGACAAATGCCTGCGAACGATGTGGAGCGCCAGCTTGTCGCTCTGGACCTGTGCTCTAGACTCTCATGCCCACTCTGTACGTGCTCAATACAATTACATTACAGCTTAGCTGCATTCCTAAAACTTTCGCACCGTACGTGCTTCGGAATCAAGTGGACTCTATGTGAAAATGTCTACCAAAGTTCGGACATGCGCACATAGAAAATTGGTACGATAGTTCAAACTAGAAACTGAAACCAATCAATTTCAGTTTAGAGCTTACACACGTGATTCCCACAAAATTCAAAATGTAACGATAGAGGTGGAAATCCGGGGAATGGCGGAACCGTGATTTTGATAACGGAGACATTCTCTCCCGGTCGGGGCATAGTGAAGTCACGTCATACATATAAGTGGGGCAAGAATACCTCGAATACACAACACATGGATCCGTGATTTTTGATAACAGACATTCTCTCTCGGACAGGGGCGTGGTGAAGTCACGCCATATATATCAGTGTGGTAAGAATACACCGAATAAACAACATACGTAAAGAACTCTGCCTTTACCGCCAAACACATCACATGAGTCTGCAAGCAGCGACTTTCCAGGTGGCGAGCGCGGTACCTGATTCCAATAGAGAATAAATCGATCATGGAACAGTCGAGGCGTTTCCTTCGCTAATCACACCACATCAAGTCAGGACGTATCCCATTTTTTCCCCTCCGGGTATTGGTGGTGTATTGCGGTAGTCTGGGTAAGAGTATGGACGTGGGCTTTAGGGATTCCGCTGAGCACTCCCATTAGTGCGGACATTACATTTCGCCAACGGCGAAAAGGGCGAGGCTTCTGCGGCCTGCTGCCATGACGAAAAGGCCCTGACAGCAGCCCGGGAGTTTGCGGGGTTTGTACAAAGAATTTAGGTGGATAACTTTATTTTTATTAAATGTTTGAGGGATTGCCTTTGCATATCAGGCGTAAATATTCCTTGCCGGAAAGGCGAGCATTAGGGTTCTCGGCAAAGTACTGGTTAGTTCGGCCTTCCCCCAGGTGGGCTGTGGCAGCTGTAGCGTGGCTGGTGTGTGTGGAGTACGTGGTGCTGTTGGGATGAGTAGCAGTCAGTCCGGTTGGCTTTGTGATGTGCTGTAGACGGGCGTTGGTTGAAAACAGTAGCGCTGGGATGTCCTCAGTGGCAGAGAGGTGTATTTTATCTATTTTGGTTTCGAGCTGTACGTGGCGTTCCTTCATCTGGGCCAGTTTCCTGGTGATGGAGGCGAGGACTTCATTTTGTTGTATTTGCTGAATGAGCTGCTCAAGCTGATTCAGGCGGTTCGTGCCGGATGTATTACTGGTGGTGTGAAGTTCATTGTTTCTCTGGAGCTGGTCTCTTGATCTGCGGTGGTGTTTGGCGACCGATGTGGACATGTCTTAGAGTGCTGAAAGCCGGAGTGCGATGTTCAAGACTTCGGCGTGTGTTCGGAATTGGCGGCAGAGAAAGTCGTCTCCATGGCAGTCAGCTGGCTTCTGGTGACACGGTGAATGTTGGCAACTGACGCGGACGCGCCTTCCAGCGCTACTAGCCTGGGTCCAATATCCCTGACTGCGGCGTGTAAGGTGTGGAGGTCATTTCTGATGTCTGCGTTGCCTGTGAAGAGACTTGCCTCAACGACAGTCAGTCGATTCACGATGTTCTGCGTTTCGCGCTGGAGGGCGCTCAGGGTCTCCCTCAGGTCCTCTCCAGGGGCGACGGTTGCTGTAGCAGGTGCGGCCAGGTGTTTGGTTGCTGCTGGAGGCGTACTACCCGTGTTCAGGTGATGCTCCTGTGGGTAGAATGGACACTGCGTTTGGCCTGTGTAGTGGCCGTTGCAGGTGGCGCAGTACCGGCGGCGGTGGCGGAGGTCGTGCAGTCTGCATTGCCCAGTCAGCGTTGGGGCGCCGCAATAGTGACACCGGGGGATGCTACCGGTGAGGCGGCAAGCGTGGGCTGTGGTGGTTGCTGTGCTACTCCCTGGCTGGCCTTCTTGCCGGCGTTCTTCTTTCCCATGGCTGGGAAGGTGCGCTGGTCCGGTGTTCTGCCAGTGGTCGGTTCTGTGATGTTCCAGATTGCCGCACCCTGCAGTAAAATTTTTGCATATGTATCCCAGACCCTGGAACATTAGAGAGTCCGTTCAGAACGAACCCCAAGGAAAACCCCGACCTGTCCAGTAAACCTCCACCATCCGTAACCCTCACCCGTCACCTTCCCTACATTATGAGGTGTTGCGTGCTGGGATAACTCAAACCAGGTTACTAACGGGAAAGGACCACCTCATACTGGTATAACCATCAAGCTTTGTAATCTACAAATCAACATACTACTTTGAATTTCGTTATAACAGTTCAAGGTAGAACATTATTTCGGAACATTTTTAACAGATTTGAAGATATTCTCTAATGCTGCTTTTAAAGTTATTCAGTAATTAAACACGATAGAAAAAGTCATTTTCCTGATTTTTCGAGCTTATTATTTTATGAATAATATCTTAAATAAATGCTACTTCTGCAAGACCTGCTCAAAGATCAGGAAGATATAAGTGGTCTTACAACAGTCCTATAATCCTACAGTCTTGCTAAACTTTAAAAAGTTAAGTTGAACCATTAGTTTTGCCAGTTTTAAGAGAGGGCACTACGAGCTATGAAGTCCTGAACTCCCGTTTGGTTTTTAATGGTACTATTAATTTTATGCACTTCGCAACTAAAACTCTTACCCAAGCATATCAAATTAGGGCAAGAGAATGTTTGAAATTCATATTTCTTATATAACGACGTGAATTGCTGTGGATAGTACCTACTGTGCGTAAGAAGAGGGAACGGTGTTAGCGAAACTTTCTTCTGAGGTCTGCATTCAACTATCTAGGTGAAATCGGCTACAGAAGTGTTTCTCAAACTCTTCTGCCTCAAGGACCCCCTTATCATCTAATAACTTGTTACCGTCCGTTGGAGGATGTCACATTACAGCAGCATAATAACTTGTTCGCGGACCCCCATTGTTTGGCAACTTAATTTATATGAACGAGTCGACTTTTGGTTGAATTTTAAATTGAAATTTATAATAATTACTGTATGTATAATATAAGGTATTTTCTTGTATATTTAGTTTTAAATTTAATTAATAATCAATTAAAAATTAAAGTTAAACTGTATAAAATAAACCTTTGTATAAAATGTATTTTAAATAAAAAGTATGCATTTTTAAACTGTATTTATTAAAGTTAATTTTTTTCACGTTGAAGTAAATTTTATATAAGTTTGTCTAACTATATTTTTATATACATTTGGCCTTACATCAGTTAAAATTTGAAATATTACACTCTTTGGGTTACCCAAGGATTAATAACATTAGGCATATGTTATACAAATGAAATCATTTTCCACGTAAAGAAGCCATTTTTATACATATAAAAAGTTATTCATAATGTTCTGAATCCAACATTTGACCATTTTAACCAAATTAATATTGGGCTAGTAAAGGAAATCAGTTTATGTGCTTTGTTCATTGGAATATATTAATGTGGGCATAGCAACTGTTTTATTTATATCGAATAAGCTCAGTTAATCTGGGCTTAATGTTGGCGATGTTTACTCTTAAGTCAGTTTCTACCTTGGCAAGCCTGTTTCTCTTCAATGGGTTGATGTTGCACAACATTGAAAATGTTTGCTTGCACAGATAGGTGGTTGGAAAGGGCACAATATACTTAAGTGCTATGGTAGCAAGCTCATGAAATTCACATGTGCCAGAAACCAAAACTTTGCAAGTTCGTTTTCCTGTTATACAATCTTCCATTCTTTGCTGTTAAATAGCACTATTAGTTGGTCTTTTTCTTTTTCCAAAAGACTATCAATGCTGCCTATGTCCTTTTTCTGAAGAGGATACTTATCCACTCATTCTGATAATCTGCCGGTGCTAGAAAGCACTTCCTCAAAGTGTTTGATAGGCTGTTCAGGTGTTCTACTATGGCTTCTTCAATATATTTAAGGGCAGTTTCTTCTGATGAAGTCATAAATTGTCCCAAAATAGGAATGGAGCCTAAGGATTTGTTTCCTACACGACCTTTCCACACTTGATATTTTCCTATCACTGCTTCAGTTTTCTCATGAACCGTGAAAACATCTGGTTTTGGTCCTTGCAATTTCCGGTTTAGTTCATTTAAGTGTGAGATGATACTAACTAGCTAGATATGCCACTTTATACGACCATTCACAGTCACAGGTCGTTTGCTGAGGGGAAACTTTTCGTGGTTGCTGTCTTCATAGAATAGCCTCGCTTCATTACGTATTTCAAAAAGTCGCGAAGGAAATTTCCATAAGAAAGTCAGCGAAAGTCTGTGTGCAAAAGCAGTTAATGTTCGCTTCCCATCTCTTCACATAGTTTCTTGAATATACGTGAGAGAGGACGAGCTTTAATGTAGTTCACAATTTTAACCAACTCTTCTAATGTTTCCTTCAAATCTGGCAGAACTTTCTTTACAGCCAACCCTCTCTATGTATCGAGCAATGAGTCCACTTAATCTAAGGGTTGACAGCTTGAAATCTAGCATTCAGTCAAGTGTTGTGTCCAGACCTCGCTGCGGATCCGTCAGTGCTTACGCCTACACAAACTTCCCACTCGAGACCTTGCTCTGAGATAAATACACCAAGTGTCTAAAAGACATCCTCAGACGTGTTATGCAAGACTTCCCTACAAAACAATAGATCTTCAACAAGCTCTTTCTCGTCTTCATTGTTGTTGACTTTAACCTCATAATTAGCTGGTCTAGGACATTTGAGACATATCAGCAATTCTACGTTTAACTGCATCATTTGTTAGTGGGACTGTTTTCGCACTTTGGCAGCTGAGTGACCAATAATGATGCTACACATCTTTTTAGCTGCTGGTATTATTAATTCTTCTGCAATGTTATAAGGCTTGCCACTTTTAGCAATGAGTGGCGCTACTTCATAGGAATCTAATGTTGCTTTTTCACTACTGGTTCCAATAGAAATTTTTTATATTCTAGATTTACTCATTTTCATATCTACTTTTTATTTTAAAATAATCAAGTGTCTTACCAATGCAATCCGGAAGTTTGGTCTCTAAATGTCTTAGCAGCTTAGCAGGCTTCATTGCGCCATTGGACAATACATCAATATACAAAACACATTGAGCTTTTTGTTCAACTTCAGTTCCAGTTCGAACAAATCCGAAACTTAATATTTTACGCTGTATTTTCGGCGTTTTACTTATCGTAGATCGGTAGAACAGCAACTAGTTAAACTAGTAGGCTCACTATTACAACTTGCCTTTTGATTACCAGTTATTGTGGGCTTACGTTTAATTGATCCAGTCTGTAACCAACGATTCATGTTGAACGAGGCGAATAAATTCTCACGATTCACAATTATAAACTTTCAGAACAATCAAACACTATCACTGGCCTCAGCGCAGCAAGAATAGCTGGTTTGTTGTGCGTGTGCAATGACAGCGCTGACTCAGACCTGCGCGCAGGCTTAGCTGGCTTCACCCGGTGCGGTCACGCTCACGCTCGGTACGGCTGCGTCGCTGCTGTTATGACGCCGAACTACATGCGCTCTACTGTTACGTTGATTGCACCTCCCTTTTACAGTGTTCAAGAAGAAAACTACTGATTCCATTTAATAGGCATTTTGTCGTTCACATAGATTAAAAACTGACTTTATTTATTAACTCTTTTAACTGTTTGGTTTACAGGACCTATCCTATATTGGACTTGAAACGTCGCTTAATTTTGCTGATAGGACTCTTTATCGGCTTGTTCTTTTGCATGTGGTAACGATACAGGACCACCAGCTTTAATTCCATACAAGAATTTCCGTTGTTCTTCAGGTTTAAACCCGCGACTTCACAAACCATTGGCAAGCATGTTGAGAAAAGAGAACATTTCCGATAACCTGAATTCTGTGCAACAACTTTATAAAGCGGAGAACGACAAACCTGCTGAAAGCCATTAAAGAACTCCAAAATGGTAAATCAGCGGTTTCCTCCAAATGTAGCGCAAACCATTCGAAATTCTTCATTCACAATGCGTTGTCGCCTTCCATAATGTAGGGATAACACGCAGGCGTCTGGTTCCCGATGTATTTTTTTTCTTTCGGGCGTAAACTTTCTTTGCATGTCTTCTTTCGGAAGGTAAGTGAAGCCGATAGTCATGTGTCGTAGGTTCACGGCTCGCAAAGGAACTCCAAAGATGACTCATAAAATTAAGGATCTCTCACGGCCAAAACAGAAAGGGGCGCTGAGAACCACAGCAGTGAATAGCGTCCGAAAATAAGAACTTAAACAAATGGCCATACCAGCCGACTAGTTTAACTTTCTCGTGGACATTAGTTCTCTCTGCTTTAAATATGTGATACCATTGTGTTACTCATTAATTACGTTTGGCCCATAACTTCAAAGTTTTCTATGGATTTCAGCAGCTTTTGGGAGAGACGCAAGAAATTCTATTACAGTGTATCGTACAGATATATTTTTATGTCTTGACAGAAATCCTGCGTGGTAGGGATAAGTAACAACTGTGGTGCGGTTAGCACACCTATCGCCACGATGTATGACACGCGTAAGATTACGAAAGGGACAGTACGCTGCACAATCTGATTAAAAACAAAGCTTACCTTTTACAAGTCAAGGCTCATTCTCGAAGATCTGTATAGTCAATATTGCAGCTCTTGTAAATTAACGCAGCAACTCCGCTGATACCAAATGGCGATTCGTCGTCTTCATCCTCTGCCTGGTGGTGTTGGTGTGGCCTAACTTCATCCTGTGCATGCTAATCTTGTTCTGCTTCTTAATTATTTTCTTCCTGTTCGCTGTCACTATTGGACAGCATTTAAGTGAATAACTAACTCCTCTCTTGCAATCAGAAGTTCCTTGGTCCTCATAATATGAGAACATGTTTACATGCTTCTTGCTATTTCTCTATTGCAATTGATTTCATTTTTTCATCTGCAAGTTTTATTACATCATCCAATTTAGAAGTTACATTATTTGGAAACCCATTTTTTTGTTTTAGAGTGGTCAATTCCTGGTGGTATGGAGATAGTCTTAGGAAGTATGGTTGTGCGCCTCAAGTATTTTGTCTATTTTATAGGAAGGTGCTGGTTTTAGGTTAGAATAAGCTGATAAATTTCAGGGTTCTTAGGTTCAAAGCATTTGCTTCTGAACTCTTCTTCAACCATGTGTCTGTGTAGTCAGTATGTCACTCTTTGTGGACAATATCACATACATGCCAATCAATAACTCACTCACGCAAAAGATGATACTACTTGACGATCAATATAGCACTGTATTAATCCATATGTACGCATTGTGTTCAATAAATCCTATTATTTTGTTGGGTCTTAAATCATACATATGCATTTGGAACGAAAACCTGCTCTTCTTCAGCATAGATGATTACCAACCATCGGTCTTTCGACATTGGTGCAGTTCGTGTAGCAAGTTATCACTCGTGGCATATGACGTTTTATCGCGTTCATTGCCAACAACTTTGAATATCTCGCAGATACTTAAGCCTTTTCTGCTGTATGGTATGTTTCATTAAAATGTGTCTGTTGTGCTTGGTTTTCTTCCATCTAAATGCTAGCTTCAAGGGAAATTCTTCCTACTGTTGAGACACTGCCTCAGAAGTCAGTAGAATTTTGAAGCTCCATAAGCACTTTCTTCAGAGATGGTCTTTCATTTTCTGTGATATAAAAATTATTTACAGTTTGTCTGACTACTTCTTCGTTAAAACCATCCAAATTAGAGTTTTAATGTTCTTGAATTTTGTTTATCCTGTGAGGACATTGTTGCGCCAAAATCAGTGTTGTATCCCCCCCCCCCCCTTTTAATAATTCTAACACTGCTTAAGACACACCTCCTGCCTCTGATACTCTTTTCCAAATTTTCATAGCAGACCCATACTTTTGTTCCTTTTTCATACACCTATAGACATTGCTTATTACTCATTATGTTTGTGAAAGTAGCATCTTATTTCCTAATTTGCTGCTGGAGGCACCATTTCTAAATGCTCTCTTGGAAGCAGGAGACATGCACGTTTTGAAACAAGCTGTAGATTACTCAGTAGCTTTGCATTTGTTTACTTGCTTGCAACTGACATGCAACAGACCTGTCCTCTAGTTGCAACCGCTCTGAAATGGACTTGTCTAAATGTCAGTGCACATTACTCTCCATTTGTCACGATACACAAATACAACTGTACATGTGACAGATTCAACTGCAGTACATATTTGAATAAGTGTAGCTCAGCATTTAACTGTGTGAAATTCACACTATTACTAATCAAAGCATACTGAATTAAGCTACACAAATGTATAAATAAGCTCAACTCCACAGCATGTGGGTAACGTTCTGCCTCGCATTTAAGATATCACAATTTCAAATGTCAAGGTGTGTTACATAGATACCAGCCAAACTCAGGATAACTGCCTCTGTAGGCACTGCTGCAGAATACACAAGCAGCTCACCCTTATCATATTTATCTATCCAAGGTAGATAATGTAAACCATAAGTATTTCATCCAACATGAATTAAGAAACCTCGTGCAAGGTGTTGAGCAATCATGTGTGCACAAATACAAATATGAAGTATACAATAACAGCTGCAATTCATTTATATATTAGGTTTCAACTGTATTTTCTCATCTAATACAATTACAAACTAAGTCTTCACAAAACCAGATGTCACACAACTCATATGGCTTTTATGTTAGTCTGATAGTAAAATTGTATAGCAGTTTGTCTATATGTATTATTTTTACAATCATAGAGATTAAAAAAAAAAAAAAAAGGTTAAGTGAAACCTGAAAAATTTGTAGGAATCTTCTTAATGAGTATGGAACTATGATATAATGAAGCATAAAATTCTACTAATTTATTGTAGATTTAAGTAAGGTAAAAAGTTGGCCTCTTAACATTAAGTTTGTTTGCAGTTTGAAAAAAACTGCATTTCTTTTGGACAACTTTATTCTCTTCTTGTGTTTGAAAACTGAAGAACAAATATTTTGTAAACCAAGCCTAATGGTCACCAACATTTGTTCACAAAATCTACATGATGCTGGAAACACAAAAATCTTTCTGTAGGGAAAAATTTCTATCAATGAGCTGTTCATGAATAAAACAGTATTTTATTACAGCAAGTTTATTATTTATTAAACACTTGAAGAACAATCAGCCAGCTATCCTCTCAGTATCTATGGCATTACATTTTCCACATCTCCAGGGGAGCCATAATCTGTAGTGTGTTTATCATGTTGCAACTGTAGCTCTAGCATTCCACTCAAAACTTCCAATAAATTAACTTTGTTTTTTACAAGCTGGAGTTTGTGAAGTTTTGCTATTATAGAATTTTTATGTGACAACTTGTCCTTAATTTCATTTCACTGCAATGTATTTCAACTTTGAAAGCTGTATGTCTAATGCTCAGAATTTAATAATAAAATCATTTTCTTACTTGCTTCCCAGTATTTTGAGATTAGATCTTGAGCCATAAGTTCTTCACATATGTCAGGTAACTAATAGTCATTACATTGTCTTTGTTGCTAAACAAGGGGAGATCACTAATTCAATTTTAAGCAGATTTCAACTTTATGTACATAGCTCTTTTATTGGTAAGAGTTGAATTTTCCTTCTTAAACCTCATTATGGATGGGAACGCACTGTTTGGTGCGATGATCAACCATC
Organism: Mantis religiosa; assembly: GCA_030765055.1. NCBI lineage: Eukaryota > Metazoa > Arthropoda > Insecta > Mantodea > Mantidae > Mantis > Mantis religiosa. The sequence continues at coordinate 96,567,664 of CM060959.1, forward strand.
TAGCTGGGACATTCTTTGATACTGCCAACCTTTCCTTCATTGATCATGTGAACGTTCCTGCTGCTATGAAAATCTACATTAGTTTGAATAATGTGACTGAGTGGAATGGCTCACGTGGCATTCAAGTGGCCTGGGTTCGATTGCCCTGACCTACCTGACCCATGGTTTTTCTTAGGGATTTTCCCAGGTTGCTAGGTGAATGCTGGGTAGGTTAATTACATCCCCTGAATATCCTGTCCCTCCATTATCATTTCAGGTCATCTCTCATCTAGTGGTTTCTTTTAGGGTAGCAAGTGTTGGCAGGAGTCTCAAAGGTGCATGCTCTGAGGAAAACACTTTCTCTTCCAGCAGGATGGACTTTGGTCTCCGAGGCAGCCTAGTGGACCGATTCAGAAATGTGGCAGGGGGAATACCGGTTGTGCAAGCCTGCCTGGAGTATCCTGCTCTAGAGAGGTGACCTCTCATCTCCGAATTGGCCTCGTAACTGTTTCGCAGCCATGGCAGGTAGGATGCCCATTGGCCTAAGCCCATTGCCAGGGAGTTTCTATCTGGTAAAGTATAGGGATATCACCCTCTGTACCTTAGTCACTCTTTGGGGTTGGCCGCCCTCTGTTTCCTCTTACCTCTTCCTCCCTCCTGGGGATGCCTAACTTGGGGCATAAGTATAAGAGATCTAGACGCCACTGCCACCAGAGTACTATGGGATGCCGACTTAGTTCAGTTTGTATAAAGAGGAATTGGGGTCTGTTCCCTGCTGAAGAAAACCTTGTTTTCCCTCACTGTATACTATACCTATTTCTCACCTTTTACCAACTGGCTAGTTAGACTTTCACAATTTGACTAAGGTTTATTTGATATTACGACTCCTTCATGCTTCAAGATATTATTGTGGCTTTAAAATGGGATGTTTGTCCTTGAATGCTGACAGGCCAACAACCGACTGGAGACCTGTGGGGTTGTCTCATTGCATTCCCCTTAAGTGGGGTGTGACAAGGACCAAGTGAATCCATCTCTAATAAATACTATTTGTGCTAAGACAGAACTTCAAAAGTTGACACATATGCATGTACATACATATATTTGTAATTACTTAGAACTGAAATGTAAACGTTTGATATGACGTAATAAAAGAATTACTCTGAATAAGCCAAGGTGTATGTTAAATTTGAGAGAGAACAAACAGTACACTTGTAGTTGGCATGTAAAATGCTGCATCTGCAAAACGTGAGTCATTCACAATATTTTTTAGGTAAATTGATGGAAATAATAATTTTTCTACACTATCCGTATATAGGCTAAGGTTTGAATGAGTAGAGCCAGACTGAAAAATTCAATGCCATAGCCGGGATTTGAACCACGGATCTCCAGCTCTCCAAGCAGTTGCTCTAAACCACTGAGCTACTATTAAAAAACATAGTGGTTTAACTATGAAGCCTGGGACTTAAGTACTTACAGCATAGTAAGTCACCACAAAAGGTTCGTGTCTCATAGCATATGAGAACCCCTAGTGGTCTAACAGGAAACATACGAGTCAACTGGAAAATTTAATGTCATGTCGGCATGTTGGCTATAGTAGCTCAGTGGTTTAGAGCAACGGCATGGAGAGTAGGAGATCTGTGGTTCAAATCCCGGCTATGGCATTGAATTTTTCAGTCTGGCTCCACTCATTCATTCACAATATGTTTGTTTATGAATGGTTCATGACCTATATTTACTCTAGAGTTGAAATCAGTATTATTTAGTTGTTCTTCTATTAAGAAACCAGGGAAGAGTGTATCAGTTGGATAAACCTGCAATTCAAATGAGATGGGGTTTTCCGCCTTACCCCTTGGAAAGAAATAGAACCTGATGAGATTTTGGAGCCTACCATCATAAATTTGCAACTCAGATGATGAAAAGTGTCAATAATGAATTGTATCTGACATAAGTGACATTCCCAGCTATATGGATGAACCACTGGCTGTTCCATTGGATTAGAAAAATAGGTAATTCATAAACAATAATTATAATTATATGATGTAAAACATGTGCATATGTGAATATCCATGTAACAATTGCGATTTTAACAGCATTATTATAAAAGTTTGGAAAATTTAATTTGGGTTTCCTTACATCTAGCGCCAAGGAGATCTGCGTACAAGAGAGGAAAATATGAAAAGAGTGGGATTAATGAGGTGGCGATGCTGAGCGCACTAATGCATCTCATTTGCCACAGTCCAGAATACCTCCCATTTGAAAAACATAATAATTCTTTGGGAAGAAGCACTTTCAAAGCAAAATGACAAAGATGTTACAAGGGATGAGACGGGTAACAATATCAATAAGTTTTAGATTTCTTCACATCAATTGCTCTTATCAACTGCCAATATAACTTTATTTTTAAAATGTTTTAAAAGTTTTACATAGTACAAAGATCATTTCTTGCTAATAAAAGCTTTTCTGCATCTGCAACACATATGTTTAAATAACTCTCTTAATAAAACTTTTACAGCAACTGCATTGTCCATATTAAGAAGAACCTTTTTGTATTTTTATATCTTTGCTTTCACTGATTACTTTTTTATACCTTGCAATCAGTGCTTCCAAAGATTTTCTTGGCTTCCTTTTTGTCTTTGGAGCTTGTTCATAATCTTCCACTTTTGTGCTGGACATAATGGCTGAAGGAGAATTCATGTCACTCTGCATGCTGATTGGCGAATATAAGTCCAGAGCATTTTCTTTCATATCTATTACACAGAAAAGATACAAATTAACTAACAAAAATGTTCAGGTTGTTATACTAGAGGTTCATTTGTTTTGAGATGTTCACAGACAAGGGTTTACAGGGCTTTCAATTAAATTATCACATTTGTAATTATCTTTAAATGATGTGACCATTAGGATGCACACTTTATTCTTAGTAGTACTTAACTAAAAACAGTAGGACAGGAGACAAAATGTTATCAGTGCCTTGGTTCAATTGCTTCTTTTATCTCAGATGTTATTTTCTGATCTAGAAATATTAACATTAAAAGGACTTATAAATAACTAAGGAATTAAATGAATAAAACAATTCATAAAAAAGGAAAAAGAAACAGAGCTACCTCCTCAGTGATAGGTTTATAAATAATTACACACGGCTGAATAAAATGAACACCTTTGAAAGGCAAGAGGAATAGTAAAATATGCACTAATTGTAGAAAGCTATTGTGCTCCTCTCCACCTGTCAAATGCAATGCAGCAATGCTTAACTATTAATATGCAGTGAAGGTAAAGTCTGAAAATAAATGAACTCAGTATTCTGTGCATTACACCTAATATGTCAGTAACCCAATGCAGCGTCAACACGTGAATGATGGAACATAAGAGATGGTGTTGTCTGGGACAGTCAGAAAAATGTGCAGTTGCATAGTATGCTTTATGGGCAGAAGGTGAACATAGAATCCATTATAAGGAGACAACTGTTCTTTTCTCAAGATAATGCTATTACGCCATACTATAATGTGAAGCAATAGAAATCTACAAGCACCCGAACAACTTTAGCAGAAAAGGAGAAGCCCTCAAACTGAACAAATACTTGAGCCCACTACAGAGATATTTGCACAGAAAATACATGCCTGCCAATCAGAAATACTGGAGAGCCCAAACAACGAGTCAGTCGTGTCTGGACCTTCACCAAGAAGACCGAGACCACGTCTCTGATGATGTTCGCTGCAGTTGTGGGCAAAACATCTGGACTTCAAAATGCCAGCAGACCACAGCTTACCAGCCCGGAAGAACCCACCACTGATTATTCTCACTGCAGATTTCTCGATAAAGTTTCATTATAGGTTTACGCACTTTATTGTAAACCTGAGAAGGACACAATAGGCTAAACTGGTAATCCAACTTTTAAAATGCAGATGACTATGCAATGGCTTTCAAACTCCACACTCCTTGTATGAACAAATAAAAAAATAAATAGCAAATTACTTCTTGAAAAATGTGTAAATACTTTAAAAATTCACACCAAAAACAAATTTCTTTGAACTGGTTAATGCTACAAAGTTTGTTTGGCATAACTGTAAACTTTAAATGATTCTCGACATTCTGCATAGCAAATGTTGTCTAACTCCTATGGTTTACGAATTATACAAAAGTCATTCAGAATGAAGAGGTTTTTACAGGCTATTCCCAAAAATCAGATACCTATAAATTTGAGAAGGTAAATTAGTATTAACACTGAAGTAATGTAATAATTAAAATTATACTATGATTCGACTGACATACTCTGTACTTCACATACCACAAATTTTCTTTCAACATGTTTGATCTCCCCTTGAAGGCATTATCAAGAAATTGTTGATTGGCTAGAACTTTGGTATTTCAGCTGATTATGGTTCTCCTGAGATGAGACATCTGGAGATGATCCATGAGGCTAAGTAAAATATTTTCTTCCGATGGAATGTCAAAATTCATTAAAAGCATTTTAAATTTTTTAATATAAATGTTTTCCTATATATTTAATTTTTTATTTGAGTGAACTGATTTTATTAGTTGGGTTTTATGTTCTAAGTTTAGTTATGATCCCAGAAATGTGCTGCTACCGCAGATTTATCTGTTTCTTTTTGCTTGATGTTCCTAAAGTGCTCTTTTAATCTGATTCCAATGTTACATTTCGTAATATAGAACATAAAACCCAACAACTAAAATCAGCTCACTTGAATCAAGAACTAAACAACTGGGAAAACATTTATATAAAGAAATTCAAAACACATTTAATGAATTTTGACATTCTGTTCGAAGCAAATATTTTATGTAGCTTCATTGGATCATTGCCAAATGTCTCGTCTTCAGAAAATCATGATCAGCTGGAACACCAAAGTTCTAGCCAGTCGACAATTTCTTAATAATCCCTTCAAATGGAGGCGAAACAAGTGGAATGAAAATTTGTGATACCTGAAGTACAGAGTGTCTCAGTCGAGTCATGGTATAATTTTAATTATACCTATATATATCGAGATTTAACTGTATTGGAACACCACAGTGAAGCGAAAAATTATTAAATTTTAGATGAGTCGTATTTCTTACACATCTGCTTCACTTTCGTACCTATTTTGAGGACATGTTTCGCAAATCTTCGTTTGCATCTACGGCTCTTGTGCGACTCTTGGATCTAACTTTCGCGTGTTCCTCTTGACTTAACGTCACTTCAATATATCGAGATTTAACTGTATTGGAACACCACAGTGAAGCGAAAAATTATTAAATTTTAGATGAGTCGTATTTCTTACACAGAAGAGCACAAGAGCCGTAGATGCAAACGAAGATTTGCGAAACATGTCCTCAAAATAGGTACGAAAGTGAAGCAGATGTGTAAGAAATACGACTCATCTAAAATTTAATACCTATATATGTTATTTTTCATACAAATATTTTAAATATATGGTATTTTAATCAAAATTATTAAACAACCATTTTTAGAGAAAGTAGTTTGGGATGGAAGAATGTTCTTAAAAATCGTGTCACATCTTTTGGAAGACTGAATTTAAACACCAATAACTAAAAATCCAAAGTAACACCAACATATGAGGTGCATTTAACCGAAAGAAGTACAAATATGCAGCAGCCAAATATTTTTGGTTTATGGGAAATGCAATCAATACTGGACGGTCAGTCTTAACAAACATTGCATTTACAATAACTCTTATCCTATATATATATATATATATATATATGCTGCTACTTTATGAACAGAGATGTTCAGAGAGAGAAAGAAAAAGATAAAGTCCATTTTTCAAGCAGACTTACCTCCATTACTGTCCCAAAAACCATCTTCCGAGTCTGTATACTGTGAAAGTGCTGAAGGAGACTGAAAAAAATTTAGTAAAATTATTTCAGATTTCATAAATTAATATTATTTATATATGCAGACTCAGACCAGCTTTCCTAATAGTTCCTCTAACATTGTAAAGTTGCTTTCCAGAACCACTGTATCTCTATACTACTGAAGGACTAAAAATACTGTAACAAGTCTCCTTTAGAAGAAGCTTTGCTGACTAAAACAATAAAAGTGGAATACTTAATGACGTTTGAATACTGAATGACAAGTTTTTCTACTTTAGCAACTTACATTTTCAGGCAAACTATTATTTTCCTTTCCAAATAATGCTTTACTAATTGTTCCAAAAGCTGATCTGCCATCTTGATCCTGCAACAATATCAAATTGATTCTGAGCAATATAAATCTTCACATCTGCCTTCTTCCTGAAAATGAAACCCAAAACTTTTCCCTGTCAAGTAAAGAGTAGTAAATACGTAAAATATGAAGCTATTAACAGTGAAGCAAACAAATATATACAAATATAATTTGTAACTTAAAGCTTCACTTATAAGAAATGATGAAAGTTTTCTTATAAATTGATCAGGATCATGATTTCATGAAAAAATCTCTCACAACTCTTGTCGGCTGATTATGTGAGAGATTTTTTTCACAAAATCATGATCCTGATCAATTTATAAGAAAACTTTCATTATTTTTTATAAGATAAGTGAAGTTTTAAGTTACAAATTATTATATTTGTATATAAAAGAGTAATAATTTTGCAATGACATGAAATTCAGAAGGTGTAAAATGTTCATAGCAGTAAATGTACAAAAATTACATGTAAGTTAAATGATAGTACTGCTTCTTTCTGTTGCATATGCTACAATTCTTCCTGGTATCACAACAAAGTAAAGTATACCTTTTCTAGCTTGTCCAAATTCTGGTCCATATTTTAAACTGAATAACACTATGCATACAAAAAATTTGTCACAAAAATGGAAACATACCCTACAACAGATTTTGAATAAACTAATTTATGTGTAGAAATACATATAAATATATATATATACACACACACACACTGTTCTTTGCTTAATGCTTGAACCCATTTACTGCTGGTTACTTACAGGTCATTAATGGTGCAACTGCATTTTGTGCAGCACAATGAAGGGGGCCATATCACAGATAAGTTTGACCTATCACAATATATACCAATTAGTGCAGCACACTTGGGCTGTAATCTTATCCACTTCAGTGATGGCCATTTAAACCCTGCGTAGGCCGGTACGAGATACCCAATAAATAGCACTAAACATTTAAATTGTTAAATGCTGTAAAAATGCTTCATAAGTAGACATTTGTATCTTCTGTATTTATTACATTATTTTAAGGAAACAAACACGGGTTTAAAGCTCATTAAAAGCAGTATACAACTATGGTATTATTAAAGTAGACTATATTCACAAGTTGTTGAAATTTCACTATTTTATTTCACTGTAGCAAAAGCTTTTCTTTGAATCAAATGCATCTAATTTGTGAGTAATTTTGTTTTGTGTGCGAGTTCTCCAGTTCAGGGTTTTAGGGTTCGTTTATGCTACCAAGGATAATCATTGTATAAGTTGTGTCACACTCATGCTGTAAAGAAAATAGCCCTATGCAGCTGCAGTTTCCACACAGTAATTTAGTTATTTATACTCCTTTGAGGTTCAGTTATTTCTTTTAGCTATTGGGAGTTAATTGAAGTTAATTGAATAGCACATTTGAAATTTCTAAAGCTCAGGGTTAACCATGGCTTATCCTAATAATGCAGCAAATAAATGCGCTTGCATAGGAAGTGTACAGGCTTCTGATATCACTTCAGAAAATCTGGAGGACTTTTTGCTGTTTGACAGTGATTTAGTAATATATTTTTTTAGATAGGTGTTGAGAATATAGGTAGAAAAGGAGGAAAATGACACACTTCCTTCAGTTGTTCATGAAGAATTAACATTGTGGGGTGGTTAAAATAACTAATACAAATAGACACATTTTAAGAGCATAGCCACTGGTGTACAGCAATCCAACTGACATTCACTCCCCCCCGCTGACTTACTTTCATTGTTAGGGAAATAAATGTATATGTGAGTACGGTGAAGGAAAACTTGACATCTAAGGGTAAGAAATCCAGCACCCCACATGCTTAAAGGAAAACATTTTCCTAAAAGGATACCACCCACAGCAAAAAAAAAAAAAAAGTCACACCCATTTGGAAAAGGTCTTGTGTGCCACAAGAAATGAGTTTGCAGGGGAACCAGTATGATTTGTCATTAATGTGAAGATGGTTCTTGTGTGTTTATCCATGTTTTTTCATGTCCATGGTGAAAATTTATTAACACCTGAGTCTGCCTCCTTTGTCATAAAGTATAATCTGTCAGGTTTATCTTCACAGGTTTTCTTCTATTCTTGTCTCACAGAGTTCCATCTTTGTCTAGCATAGAGAAATGAACTGTGGTTAGGAGCTCACAGCTCTCACTTTTATTGTATGTTAAGTAAAGGTTAGAAGAGGAATATGACTTGTAGAACTATGAATTTGCTGTTTTGTGGTTTCCTATGATAATGCAAGATTGTTTTAGCATGCTTCAATTGTAGGTCATATCGGATGATAAGGGAAATGGGTGAAATGATGTTCAAATGACCCCAGGATCCATAGAGCAGAGAAACCCGACATTCATCTTTCAGGATAACAGAAAACCCCAGAAAAAACTTTATCCACATAACTCACCTGACCAAGATTCAAACCTGGGATCTCTTGAATGTGAGGCAAACATGCTACCTCCACATAACACAGGCAGGATAGATGTTTCAGTGTTACAACATACAGATAAGTTGAATTATTTTGTAGTAGTTTAGGTTGTATTTGTATTGTTTCAAATTGGATCTTGAGGGAAAGTTTTAAAATCAGATAGTAGGGAAATGATTGTGTGATGAATGTGATGCCTTTAAATGTGGAAAGCTGACCATTTCTGTGATGAGTATAGTTGAGAGAAGAGGTATTTCCGCACATTTCGTCCAGTGAGTTTTAAAAGAACACAAATTGCAGAAGCTGTGGCAGTAAATTGCAAACTCCAGGCAAAAAGCAGTCAAACAGGAGATGGCAAACAAAAGAAATAAACTCATTCATGGCTCAAAGTATAAACTTGAAAGAAGCGTAGGGACAGTGAAGCACAAATTAGTACAAAATTGAATCGAGAATATATTGACACATTGCTTCACTCACACTGTTTATTCACAGGACATATTTCAAGAGCTCTTGCTCCTATCCTCAGCTGATACTCGACTAGTGCAAGTTGTAGTGGTTTCTTCTTTCTCCGTATTGTCAATAGATGGCATGATGTACTTGTCAAAGATGTCCGGTGGTGGAGTTTCAAAATTCATGACTATGACGATTTTTGTTAATGAAGATTTTTTCCCATACGGAAAGGTCTATGGGGTGATTAACGTATTTTATTAGAGATGTTTCCAAATTGATGTCATGTCTAGTATTCAAAAAATGAAAAGCCACTGCTGATTTTTCTGTTTCACCATTTTTAATGTTTCTCATATGTTCTTTAGTTCTGATGTTAATATTTCTTTTTGTTTTTCCTATATAAATTTTAGGGCAAGTTTCACATTTGATCTCATAGATTCCTGGTTTTTCTTTGGTAGTGATTGAATTTTTGGGAGGGCCTTTTAACAAATTTCTGATATTAAACCTATTTTGAGGTGCAAGAGTTATGTTGTGTTTTGAGAAGATTTTTTGGAATTTGTTATAGGCTGATGGGTGGAAGGTGAATTTTTAAAAAGTTTTTTCTCTTTTTCTCCTGTAGGTTCTAGGGTGGTGGTTTCTTTTATTTTCTTAGCTTTGTTGAGTCTGTTAACAGTTTTGTCTACTAAATTTGGGTTGAAACCGTTGGATATAGCTACTTTTTTTATGTGTAGGTATTCTTCTTGATAATCTTCTCTGTTTAGTGGAAAGTTGATCATTCGAAAGATTAAACTGTTGAAAATGGCATGTTGGTGTTGTTTTGGGTTGAAACTGTTGTTCTTAATGTAATTATCTGTGTGTGTCGGTTTCCTGTAGATACCAAAAGTGAGTTTGTTGTTCATTCTGTAAGTTGTGAAAGTTCTTCTATTTCTTCAGGTGTTATTTGTATTGATTCCAGCCATTTTTTGAGAAGTGGAATAAGCTCATTGGTCGGTATACTTGGATATAAAGAAATGACGTCAAAGGAAACTAAAGCATCTGTAGAGTTGATCTTTGTGTCCTTCAGGAGATTTAACAATTCAAACGAGTTTTTGATACTTAAATTTTCAAATTTTGTGAAGGATCTGAAGATTTGAACCAGCCATTTTGATAGTTGGTAAGTGGGTGCATCAATGTTATTAATTATTGGTCTGAGGGTAATTTCAGGTTTATGTATTTTGGGTAAACCATATATGTATGGTGTTTTTGGACTGTCTATTTTATTGTTCAATTTATCTCTTTTAGTCATGATTTTACTGTTTTTAATTGCTAATTCCACAGATTTGCATGCTTTCTTTAATGGATTGTTTTCTAGTTTAACAAATTCTTTTCCGTTTAAAAGGTTGTCCATTTTTTTGCAATAGTCTTCTTCGTCCAATATTACTATTTTGTTACCCTTGTCTGCTTTTGTGTAGACTACCGGTTTTTCATTTAAATTTTTGATTAACTTTTTATATGAATATCTTTTTGAATTTGCATTTTGAAATGTCTGTTAACAGACTCAACAAAGCTAAGAAAATAAAAGAAACCACCACCCTAGAACCTACAGGAGAAAAAGAGAAAAAACTTTTTAAAAAATTCACCTTCCACCCATCAGCCTATAACAAATTCCAAAAAATCTTCTCAAAACACAACATAACTCTTGCACCTCAAAATAGGTTTAATATCAGAAATTTGTTAAAAGGCCCTCCCAAAGATTCAATCACTACCAAAGAAAAACCAGGAATCTATGAGATCAAATGTGAAACTTGCCCTAAAATTTATATAGGAAAAACAAAAAGAAATATTAACATCAGAACTAAAGAACATATGAGAAACATTAAAAATGGTGAAACAGAAAAATCAGCAGTGGCTTTTCATTTTTTGAATACTAGACATGACATCAATTTGGAAACATCTCTAATAAAATACGTTAATCACCCCATAGACCTTTCCGTATGGGAAAAAATCTTCATTAACAAAAATCGTCATAGAGTCATGAATTTTGAAACTCCACCACCGGACATCTTTGACAAGTACATCACGCCATCTATTGACAATACGGAGAAAGAAGAAACCACTACAACTTGCACTAGTCGAGTATCAGCTGAGGATAGGAGCAAGAGCTCTTGAAACATGTCCTGTGAATAAACAGTGTGAGTGAAGCAATGTGTCAATATATTCTCGATTCAATTTTGTACTCATTCATGGCTCCTGCTATTAATCCTCTGATGGTCGCTGTGCAGCCAGAAAGTGAAGGTGGTCTGTTTTTCTCGCACCGCTTTTAGATTTTTGACTTTGAAACACCCCCCTCTCAAAACTTCCTTGGCTGACAATGTATTGCTGGTCTTTTGATAAGCCATTATGATTGGGGTTACGCGTACTGCAAACTTCAGCACTTGCATCCACTGGAGGCCACACGACCAAACTCGTCCATTCTTTCTACTATATCTGGAACATGCAACATAGATTGTCTAAGCAATTCAAACGACTTAGAATTAGTACAAAAGTGAATCGAGAAGATATTGACACACTGCTTCACTCACACTGTTTATTCACAGGACATGTTTCAAGAGCTCTTGCTCCTATCATCAGCTGATACTCGACTAGTGTAAGTTGTAGTGGTTTCCTCTTTCTCCGTATTGTCAATAGATGGTGTGATGTACTTGTCAAAGATGTCCGGTGGTGGAGTTTCAAAATTCATGACTCTCTGACAATTTTTGTTGATGTCAGCTTTAATGGACAGATCTATAAACAAAAAACAGGCCTAGCTATGGGCAACCCATTGTCTCCCTTCTTGGCAGATTTATTTATGAGTGCTTTTGAAACACATATCACAAAAACTTTTCCAAATTATTTTAAAGTGTGGTAACGCTATGTTGACGAAATTTTTGCAATAGTACCTAAAAAACTCATACAAGATGGTCTTAGACTTTGAATATACAAAATCCAGCTATAAAATTTACATTGGAAACAGAAGAGGATGGTGTGCTCCCCTTTTTGGACATCAAGATAAAAAAAATGAACAAACAACTCACCTTTGGTATTTACAGGAAACCGACACACACAGATAATTACATTAAGAACAACAGTTTCAACCCAAAACAACACCAACATGCCATTTTCAACAGTTTAATCTTTCGGATGATCAACTTTCCACTAAACAGAGAAGATTATCAAGAAGAATACCTACACATAAAAAAAGTAGCTATATCCAACGGTTTCAACCCAAAGTTAGTAGACAAAACAGTAAACAGACTCAACAAAGTACAAAATTGAATTGAGAATATATTGACACATTGCTGTGTCTTGAAACATGTCCTGTGAATAAACAGTGTGAGTGAAGCAATGTGTCAATATATTCTCGATTCAATTTTGTACTAATTTGTGCTTCACTGTCCCTACGCTTCTTTCAAGTTTATACTTTGAGTGATTAGGCCTACAAGTCTGAGAAGCATCCAAATCTCGATAGTGTTATTTTCATATTGTCAACCAAGATGGAGGACCAACGAACCAACTTGTTTTCATCGTTCAGAGTCGAGTATCAGCTGAGGATAGGAGCAAGAGCTCTTGAAACATGTCCTGTGAATAAACAGTGTGAGTGAAGCAATGTGTCAATATATTCTCGATTCAATTTTGTACTAATTTGTGCTTCACTGTCCCTACGCTTCTTTCAAGTTTATACTTTGAGACTCAACAAAGCTAAGAAAATAAAAGAAACCACCACCCTAGAACCTACAGGAGAAAAAGAGAAAAAACTTTTTGAAAAATTCACCTTCCACCCATCAGCCTATAACAAATTCCAAAAAATCTTCTCAAAACACAACATAACTCTTGCACCTCAAAATAGGTTTAATATCAGAAATTTGTTAAAAGGCCCTCCCAAAAATTCAATCACTACCAAAGAAAAACCAGGAATATATGAGATCAAATGTGAAACTTGCCCTAAAATTTATATAGGAAAAACAAAAAGAAATATTAACATCAGAACTAAAGAAAATCTAAGAAACATTAAAATGGTGAAACAGAAAAATCAGCAGTGGCTTTTCATTTTTTGAATACTAGACATGACATCAACTTGGAAACATCTCTAATAAAATATGTTAATCACCCCATAGACCTTTCCGTATGGGAAAAAATCTTCATCAACAAAAATCGTCATAGTCATGAATTTTGAAACTCCACCACTGGACATCTTTGACAAGTACATCACGCCATTTATTGACAATACGGAGAAAGAGGAAACCACTACAACTTACACTAGTCGAGTATCAGCTGATGATAGGAGCAAGAGCTCTTGAAACATGTCCTGTGAATAAACAGTGTGAGTGAAGCAATGTGTCAATATCTCCTCGATTCACTTTTGTACTAATTTGTGCTTCACTGTCCCTACGCTTCTTCCAAGTTTATACTTTGACTTAGAATTAGCTGTTGGTTCTCTAAAGAGAGATGATATTGATGTAGGACAACTAGATGAACAATGTGAAGAAGACTTAATACAGATACAGATGATTTTCTACCTGAGAGAAGAGAAGAAAATTCTGACAGAAACGTGACACAGAAGGGGAACCTATTATTTGAATTGCTTTATTCTAGTTCGGAAGGGATGGAAATACAAAGTGGGGAAAGTATCGTGAACCCAAAGTTACACGTACAACAAGTTCACATAATCTAGAGAATATACAAAAAGTATTTTTGTTTGGAACATGGTAAAATGCTTTGCGAGTTTGGAATTCGAAACATAGGATAGTGTAAAATAGGAAAACAGAGAAGGAAAAGGAAAAAACAAATGATTAGCATGTACTATAAGAAATAAAAATTGTTTATATGCTTTATTTTGATGTAATAAATAGTTTTATACTTTCATACTCTATTGTAACATCTGTTACCTTTTTTTGTTAACGCCATTTGCGTTAATCTACTGTTAGTATTATTAGGATTAAAAATCAAAATAAAAAATAATAAAATGAAAGTTTCTGAAAATAATGAAATACATTCACAAAAATCAATAAAAGTAGTTAAAAAGTAATTGGCACCTACTAGATACTGAGTGACTAATGTAGGGTAAAGATAACAATCTATTTGTTCTATCGCATGGACTTCCTGCCCAGTTTGCAGGACATATATGAGGCTTTAAAAGTTCACAACTCACTGGGTGATGCTTCATTTCGGTTATAGGAAAAATTCACAAGGAAGATATCTTTTATTGCAACAAATGGATATTGTTTCTAAAACATTTCAATTTTCAAGATAAATGAAATATTTGAGGGTTACTGGTAGGCCTATATGTACCTTGACGAAACATGTATAAATGTAAGCCATACAAGAAATAGGAAAGGAACTGTGAAGTGATGAAAGTGATTTCGCTTTTAGAACATCAATTGGCAAAGAACGATTTATAGTAAAAGTTTGACTCAAAGTTATATTATATTAATGATTTATAGTTTTACAGGCTGAATGCTCAACAGGGTTCATCTAATACCTTACTAACCTTCAGGTAAATAAAGCCTACCATGAAGAAATAAATAAAAACATTTTCAAGAATTGGTTTTCCAAGGAATTGCTACCTAACACTCCTTTTAATAGTGTTATCCTTACGGACAATCCCTCTTATCATTACACAGAGTTTAATAAAGTACCCAGCTCTTCTTCACTCAAATCCCATATGCTCCAGTGGCTGCATAACAGGAATTTTGAGTTTGATCCATGAGCCCCAAAACCAGTGGTATACAAGCTAATTAAATTGAAGGGGGGAAAACAAAGATAGTTTCAAAGGTTATAAAATAGATATACTCGCCGAAATGTATGGACATACCATAGTATGACTGCTACCTCACTTTGAACTTAACATTATAGAACTTGCATGGGCTCAAGTCAAGAATGATAATGCCAAACATATTTAATTTAAAAGTAATGTAAAAGTACTGTTTCATAATGCAATTATAAAGGTGACTCCAGAAAACTGGAAAAATGTGTATGAACTTGTATAAAACATTAAACAGTTTTACTGGGAGAAAGACAGTCTGATAGATGAAATTACAGACATATTAGTTATGAATTAAGAATTTCTATTGGAAGATGAATACAAACATTTGTTTTAAGTTTGTGATGATGAATCATAAAATGATCAACAACTGGATAGAGAGGACGGACACTTTGCCACTGATGCATGTTTGGCTGGCTATCTGCTTGCATCAACAGAGAGCGAGATGGTGAGTATTCCTTTCTGTATCTGACAGGG
The DNA here is from genome assembly GCA_030765055.1 of Mantis religiosa. Lineage (NCBI taxonomy): Eukaryota > Metazoa > Arthropoda > Insecta > Mantodea > Mantidae > Mantis > Mantis religiosa. Next base: position 96,582,931 of record CM060959.1, read on the forward strand.
ACACAACTTGTAACTCAAGAAGTATAGTAAAAGGGCTTTTGCTCCTATACATTGGCAAGTATATGTAATATTAAATATGTCTTAAATCTACTAATATAAAATATGTCTTATTTTAACTCAATATTTTGTACAATAAATGGACTGATAAGGTATGAGACTTTCTATTTCACTTACCCTTTGAATGTGTTTAAATGCTTTCCTGTTACATATGGTTGAAAGTGCCTTTCCTCTTACATTAGCTTTATTGGTGCTCTTTAATAATGAACCAGTAACCAAGGACAGATTAGTTGCTTGAGGTTTGAATAATTTAGTATCTGACTGTGCAACAAATCTGCTTGTTGTCTGTGGCATGCAAAACTCATCACTTGATTGTGTGTGTGAATTCCTATATTTAATGGTAGTATCTGTTGGACTGATTGTTGAAGTATCTGAAGAGTGAAGTGGAGACAGAAGTAATTCTGAATCAAAGTGGGGCTCACAAACTGCCTTTGCCATAACCTTTTTGGTACCTGAAACACAATAATTCAGTTCTCATACGACTAGTGCATATTATGCGCAAAAAGTATAATTTTATATGAAAGCTAAAGTATCGGTTATTCTGCCAATATAAATGCTATAAAGATGGCTTGACATAAACAAATAAATATTACAGGGATACCTTAATGAATTTTAAAATCTGCATAAATTTTGTATCTACTGTAATGAAGATTTTACCACTTATTTTCCACAATAATGTAAAATTCACTTTTAATATTTTTTGTAACAACTTTTTACTAACAATTTTTTGTTCAGTTAATCTATATTTCTGGTGAAATGTCTAAATTGAATTTTTAGGTAGCATATATAAGGGCAGTTCAATAAGCTCCCATGTTTCAAAATATATGGTGTTACTAAGAGAAGTTCGTGTTATCATCATCTGGTCATTTGTTAAACATTGTCAAAGCAAATTTGGTGTTGATTCATGGGTTAGTTTGGATTTTACAAACATTTTAGTAAGTTGTTGAACATTTTTTTGCTAAAATGGAAAAAGTGCACTATCGTTCAGTAATTTGCTTTTTACTTTTAGATGGGAAAACTTGTGAGGAGATAAAAGGCAGAATTGGATGCTGCTTATGGAGACCTATCACCTTCTATGACCATTGTTAGATATTAGTATAAGGAATTTAAATGTGATAGAACATCCATTTTTGACGAGAAATACCCAGGACGCCTTGCAGATGTGGTTACTGAGGAATTCATTGAAAAAGTACACAATATGATTTTTATTGACCATTGAAAGAAAGTTCACAAAATGGCAGAGGCCATTTGGACTGATGTGTTGGACCGATGGGTGCTATATTTGCTCACAGTGGACAACAAGCAGTGCAGCTTTCAATTTTGAAGCTGCTTAAGTGAAATCCAAAGGACTATTCTGCATCAAGTTGTCACTGTCGAGAGACCCAGATTAATCATTATACTCCGGAAACCAAACAATTAAAACAATGGGTTGCTTCCGGAAAAGTTGTTCCAAAGAAGGCAAAGACAATGGCAGGAAAAGTGATGGCGATGATTTTTTGGGATGTGAAGGGTGTCATTCTCATTTACTTCTTGCAAAAAAGAAAAATGACTGGAGCATACTGCAGTGAGTTATTGGTCCAATTCGACAAGAAGTTCAAAGAGACATGGCCCATATGGCGAGGAAGAAAGTTCTGTTTCACCACGACAATGCCACAGCACATTTATCTGGAGTTGCTGCAACCAAACTGCATGAACTGCATTATGAATTGTTGCCGCATCCTATTATCTTGACCTGGCTCCCTGCGATTTCTTTCTGTTCCCAAACATGAAGAAATAGCTCGCAGAAACAAAATTTAGATCAAATGAGGTCATTATAGAGACAGAGGTGTATTTTGCAGAGGTTAACAATTCTTATTTTTTGGAGCAGTTAAAAAAATGGCAGGAGCATTGGCAGAAGTGTGTATACCTAAAAGGGGACTATGTTGAAAAATAATTTGTGTAAAAAAAAAAAAAAAAAAAATCTAGCATCTTCATTCCTAACATGGGCACTTAATGAAAAGCGCTTGTATCCTCACTGTACCTACTTTAGGTAGGTGTTAAATAGTGAAGAAATCACTGCACTCAATTATATCTGTTGATGCTACCTTATATATGATATCCTTTATAAATGAAACAAATGCTTGTACATGATAGTAAACACAACACAGGCAACTCTACCAAGCTGTGTTTACTTCTTTACTGGCTTGGTTTTACAGGTTGTAATGACTTCATATAGGCTACAATTACTTATTTTAAAACAATACCTAATTCTAAGAATCATAATTCAGTGGATTTCTAAGGGCCCAATCTAAAGTAAAGGCTTACTATACTACCCTCACTAAAATTATTTAATACAAAATACATGTACATACAGTAATAATTTTCATTATGTATGACATAACTTTTTTCAGTATTGAATAACTAGGTCCTATGCTATTTTATTTGAGAAATAAATACTTAAATTTAAAGGGAATCTATTAATGACACTAAACAACACTTACTTTTAAATTTCCCGGAACTTGTTTCAGAAGCTATTTCCTCCATTGTCACCCAGATATCGACTGGTTCTCAGTGGTGTAGTTGGCGATATTTTGTCATAGGTCTCTTCTGGTGGTGGTTCGAGGAACCTGGTGAACAAATCCTTCTGGGGGATGTCGAAATTGAATACTTTGTTCCTATTTTTTTAAATGAAGATTTGTTCCCATGTGGAAAGTTCTTGTTTTCCTGTTGTATGTTTAAGTAGCTTTAGTTCTGGATTTATGTCGTGGCTTTTTTCCCAAAAAATGTGTGGCAACTGCTGATTATTCTAATTGTTTGTATTTTATGTTCCTAAAGTTTTCCTTCGCTCTTGTTTCTAAATTTTTTCTGGTTTTTCCAATATAAATTTGATTACAATAACAGCATTCAATATGTTATATACCAGATTTTTTTGTTAGATGGAATGGCATCTTTGATGTTTGAGCAAATTAGGTTTTTTTAAGGAGTAATGGTTGACTGGTGCTAGTTGAATGTTTTGTTTTTAGAAGACTTTTTTGAATTTATCAAAGGCCCATGGATGGTAAGTGAATTTTTTGAAAATCATATTAGTTTCTGTAGCTGTGAGGGTTGTGGTTTCCTTTATTAGCTTCTTCTTTTTTGCTAAGTTCACTTTTTTGTCTACTAATGATTTGGGAGTCATTTTTTGTGCTATTTCAATAACTTTGTTGTATTCTGTTTTGTATTCTTCTGCTGTGAGAGGGATGTTGACCAGTCTGTGTGTTAAACTACTGAAGATTGCCTGTTTGTGGGATCTTGGGCTGTAGCCATTAACTTTTATGTAGTTGTCTGTCTGTGTTGGTTTTCTGTAAATGCCAAAGTTTAGTCTGTTTTTATTTCTCATTATTTTTAGATCCAAAAATGGTAAATATTCGTCTTTTTCTATTTCTACAGTGAACTTGATGTTTTTTTTTCTTGGATATTTAAAAGTTTTAGTGCATCACTGATGTGTTTTTTTTTGGTACTATTGCAAAGATGTCATCTACATATTATTGTCAGAGTTTGAATATCCAAGGGAAACCTTTGGTGATCCTTATTTTTAATGCACTCATGTACAGATTGTCTAGGAAGGGTGATAACGGGTTGCCCATTGCTAAACCTGAAGTTTGGTGGAAATATTTTGTTTGAAACTGGAATATTTTGTTTGAAACTGGAATATTTTGTTTGAAACATCGAACTAACCAAATTATGCATAGAACAAAATTTTGGGGGAAAAAAACCACAACTTAAATCCAGAACCAAAACTACTTAAACATACAACAGGATAAAAAGAACTGTTCACGTGGGAACAAATCTTCATTTCAAAAAATAGGAACAAAGTATTCAATTTTGACATCCCCCAGAAAGATTTGTTTAGCAAGTTCCTCGAACTGCCACCAGAGGAGACCTATGACAAAATATCCCGAGCTACACCACTGAGAACCAGTTGATGTCCAGTTGACAATGGAGGAAATTTAAAAGTAAGCGTTGTATAATGTCATTAATCGACTCCCTTTAAATTTAATTTATTACAACACTATTTTCAACAATTCCATGAAAGGAATTTTAAGTACTTATTTATATTTTTGTAAGCATAACACTGCTTACTTGGTCAAAATGTTAACATATGCAGTTTTAACATTTCTAAGCAGTTACTTCTCTTCCTTGGAACATTACTGAACAAGCAAGCTGACTTGGCCATAAGTATAGCAACTTTATGTTTGATTCGAACACTTCAAAAAAGTTAATAGTAACTGTTAAAACACAACAATACTGTAAATATGTTTGAGTTTTTACTGTATTACTCCAAAATCATGCCAGTAATGGTTTATGAAATAATTCTATCTTCATTATGCTACATAGTCAAATAGTAATTTAGAAACATGCAAGCCATTTACAATTTCTCTACTATGTTCCTAGCAAGTAGAGGAGGTATAGCCTTCCACGTAAGAATTCACTATCAAGATAAATCGTACTCTGGGATACATGAAACAGACAGAACAAATTTAATGTGATTTTGAAAGTGTATGTTATAATAGCTCAGTGTTATGCTCCATTCACATCGAAAATTTATTGCAAACGCAACACAAACTAAAGCTTGTTACCAGTTTAATAAATAAGGTCAAATAAGGTCACTCATAATGATTTTCATTAACATGAACATTATCGCCAAACGCTAACGCCAAACATTGCAAACTCCAAGCTTTCATGTTCGTGTTTGGTGATTAAACAAGAAGCAAAAAACACTATCGCACTGCACAGAAGAGATATGGATGTCGAAAGATTTGTTCAGCAAGTTCCTTGAACCGCTACCAGAGGAGACCTGTGACAAAATATCGTCAACTACACCAACGAGAACCAGACGAGAGCCGGCTGATGATAAGAGGCAAAGCCTCAAACATGTTCCGGAAAAATTTAAAAGTAAGTGTTGTTTAGTGTCTTTAATCGACTCTCTTTAAAGTTAATTTATCATAACACTGTTTTCGACACTTCCAAGAAAGGAATTGAGATATGGAGTCATTTGACGAGAAATGAATACTTCAAAATTATCATTGTCTTTATGAGAAAAAACATAAATCCTACAAAGATAACTCACTGAAGGAAAATATTTGAAAGAAAATTGCAAATGAACTGAAATCTGAAGGTAAATGGATAAGAAATTTAATGCCATGGTTGGGTTTTGAAACACGGATCTACCGGTCTCTGTCCAGTTGCTCTTAATCTTTGAGCTATCATGGTCAAGTTGCCAACACGACAATTCTCCAACTCATATGTTTCCCGGTAAACCACTAGGGATTCTCATGTATGAGATACAACATTTGTGGCGACTTACTATTGTAAGCACTTAAGTCTCAGGCTTCATCGTTAAACCATTATTATTAGGTTAATTGATGGAAATCGTCCTTCCACACTAGCCGTAAATAGGCTAAGGTTTTGGATAGATGCATGGTTCAAATCCTAGCCATGGCATTGAATTTTTCAGTCTGACTCTATCAAAAACCTTCGCCTATACAGGCTAGTGTGGAAGACTGATTAATTTCCATCAATTAATCTAGGTATGAGTGGTTTATATTATTTACTATGGTATCGTCAACTTTGTGAGAAACTTTAGTAGGTAGGCTATAAAATATTTTGCTTTCTTTATATATGGAAAAACTGTAAAATATTTATTATTATTCATATCAATTGTCATTGTACTTAGGAAAGTACTGTTCTATGTAAATATTTTGAAGTGCTAAATTATTCTGAAGGTTTCAAAAAAGAGTATTTTCGCGAAATGTAATAGTGCAGTATAAATTTAATTTTAAAAAGTCCCAGTACTAGTGTTTTAAAAATGTTTAATAAGATTGATAAGGTGGTTATTTTATTTTGATGTTGAAGTTATGTCATTGTAAATGGCAAAGTGAATTTCATGTTCACATCATTAATGTTAATGTTTCTATAATATTGAACATTACATCTGATTAATTTTCCAATGTATAGCCATTGTAATACAATTTTGACATATAAAGGCTTTCCTGAGCTGTCAGAGATCAGTCCATGAAGCAGTAAAGGTTTTCAAAGAAATAAACTAGAAATGAACTGAGGATAACATACATAAAGCTTTAATTATATTATAAACAAAAGCTTTCCCCTGAAGCTACATTCCTAAAGTGACATTTTATGCTTATTGATAAATTTTGATTTAGGATGATAAATTACAAAGAAAGAGCTGTTTAAGTATTCATAAGATATTACAGGTTATAAACAGAGATATGTGTAAACAGTGTTAAACTCATATAAACATAACCTAATTTGGAAATTAATTGTTCTGTCACACTAGCCGTGTGTAGGATGCACTATGACGAACTAATGTCATATCGGCACGTTGGCCATAGTAGCACAATGGTAGTGCGGCTGGACGGAAACCAGAAGATCCGTGGTTCAAATCCCGGCTATGGCATTGAATTTTTCATTCTGGCTCTACCCTTTCATAACCTAATTTTCTTACCATCCTTAGGTGTGCCAAAGAATGGATCCATGTTATTTGCATTGCTCATTCTTCTGTAGAAATTCAATTCAGGTGCAATTGGTGATTCTACGATTTTATCAACTCCTGCTGCACTAAATTCTTCACCTGGAAAAGCAGTTACAAAAATCTTTACTTCATATATATATATATATATATATATATTTTTTTTTTTTTTTTTCCACTGGCTTTTAGCCCAACAATTTTAGCATGAATAAAATATATCTTATTCAAAATAGAGGACTAGAAAATGTACCCATGAATTGCATAACTATTTAAATCACAGATTTCTAAAAATAAACACAGTTTAACATCAAGCGATAATGGATTTTATACAACTGTTGTCAGAAGCAAATAGAGTATTTGAGTGTCGGAATTGTGTTAGATTTTACAGTGGAACAATGTAGCAGTGGAGGACAAAGTTATCTGCAACCTATTACTCCCCTGGGTAGTGATAATAAATAACAAACTTGACATATTCCCATTGCAAAACTATTCTTTAACGGGTTCCCTCACATGTTGGATTTCTGAGAAATGAAAGCAGAGAACCTTGTATAAAATAATGATATTAAAAAACACTATCAATGCCATAGTTAAAAAGCATGATAAAATCCATAGTGGGCCTAAGCCTGCCAACATGACTGCCAGTCTCATGTCTATATATGCAAGGCGGAGAGGGGCAATCATCCGAACAATACGGAGAGATGTGGAGATATATACTAATAAACTTTTGTAGTCTTTTTTTTCCCCACTACATCACTTAATTTAATTTTTGTGACCAGTTTTGGGAGCTGTTACTTCCATTTTCAATCTTGAAGGTTCAAACTCGGAGGTTGAAAATGGAAACAATGGTTCTCGAAAAAATAATAAAAAAAGATTAATTTGAACGTAACTGTACAAAATTTCTCACACACTTGGCTGTTGCGCTATGAAAACTTAATGTCGACAGGAGAGTACGGTACTCTATGCATACCTATTTTTGAGTTTTTGTTAGGATTACGAATATGGATCATAATTACGCTGTCACATTTTGTGAAACATATGTTTAACATTTCCTACATATTGCACGCACACATGCATGCGCACACACAAAATATAGTCAATTGCTGTCCATAGTGCTGAGTGGTAAAATATAACAGACTTATTACATAAACCAAACATTATCAGTTCTTTTGAAAACTTGTGTAATATTGCTTGGCAACATTACATTATGATCACGTTATGATTGCATGGTCATTTTGTTGACAAGAAATTAAGTAAGCTAATATACAGCTGAAAATGCCAGAATAACCTCTGGATTAGAGCATGTTCATTATGTGTATTCAACTCAAAAGATTGTCATGTTCACCCAGGATGCAATGTAACAGAGTTTTTGTTCCATGATTTTTAAAGTGCATTTTGCTTCAGAATTTCCAAAATAATGATGCTATCTTTTGAGGTTTCTCCAAAGTACCTGCAAATATGGATCCATGACACATCAGGTATAGATGTTTTGTGAATATCTAACATTTCATAAAATGTAACAGATGTTTGTTTGCACACACTTCAATTTCTGAGTTCAGGAAACTGCTATATTTTACACAATATACAAAAGACAAACAAGTGCATTAAGTTGGGTTAAAAATGTTCAACAGTAATCAAAAGTAACTTGATATATGTAGTTATATTGATACTCTTGAAGACTTTGAAATGATTATCACTTCTACAGTATAATTACTTTTAGCAAAACTTGAAATTACTAGTACATTCTTGAGACAAAGTGAAATCTGTACATGGAGCCAGTGCATAATCCTCTGACAGAGTAATTTATCAACAATCTGGACCAACTTGTAAAGCATAATGATCACCCTTTTTGATACCTAACAAGGGAACTATTACTGTACTCACTGCTATGCATTTGAAAACTTAATAGTATAATGCCTGCTGTATATAAACCATGTATAACAAAAATAGACTGCAGAGTAGAACAGCAACGCGCAAAACTGAAGCCAGAAAAGTACTGCAGGCAAACAGTTGCAAGTAGCTGTTGGACTTCCTTTGTCAGCGCTGTGCTGGCACCTCTTACGTATGCCATGTATAGACCTCTATCAGGGGTAAACAATCCCTCCCATACAATGCTGTATTATTATGCCTGTATGTTCCTACGTATTCTGGACTCATTTTCGGGTACTTCCAGCTATACTCCGCACCCATTTTTGGCACATAGGGTTCACATAGAGCAGAGATGATGCCATCAAACAATCAGGTGCATACAGGTGTGAGCACAGTAATAGCACAAAAGTGAATCGAGAAGATATTGACCCACTGCTTCACTCACACTGTTTTTTCACAGGACATGTTTCAAGAGCTTTTGCTCTTATCATCAGCTGGAACTCAACTGGTGCAAATTGTAGTGGTTTCCTCTTTCTCCGCATCGTCGATAGATGGCTTGATGTACTTGTCAAAGATGTCCGGTGGTGGAGTTTCAAAATTCATCACTCTATGACGACTTTTGTTAATGAAGATTTTTTCCCATACGGAAAGTTCTATGGGGTGATTAACGTATTTTATTAAAGATGTTTCCAAGTTGATATCATGTCTAGTATTCAAAAAATGAAAAGCCACAGCTGATTTTTCTGTTTCACCATTGGCCGCGCCGTGGCTCAGTGGTTAGACCGCTTGGCTCTCACCAAGGCGGCCCGGGTTTGATCCCAGGTGACCGCAAAGTGAGATTTGTGGTGGACAATACGGCGCTGGGGCGGGTTTTCTCCGGGATCTCCAGATTCCCCCGCCATCTCATTCCACCGGTGCTCCATCTTCATCTCATGTATCATCAGTGTCATCACCTGCGGTGCCGTATGTAGTAAAAGCGGGCGTTAAACACTACACATTTCATGTCATTTCATGTTTCACCATTTTTAATGTTTCTTATATGTTAAAAAGCATTCCCCCCCCCCCAAAAAAAAAACAATTACTACCAAAGAAAAACCAGGAATATATGAGATCAAATGTGAAACTTGTCCTAAAATTTATATAGGAAAAACAAAAAGAAATATTGACATCAGAACTAAAGAACATATAAGAAACACTAAAAATGGTGAAACAGAAAAATCAGTGGCTTTTCATTTTTTTAATACGAGACATGACATCAACTTGGAAACTTCTTTGTGTGTCTGAGTGACTGTATAAGACTAAATGTATTTCTAATACTGCATAAATGTGAGTTGCTTATATTACGTGCTACATCATTTCAGACAAATGGTACACATAGTTAACATAAAAACTCTCAGAAGCGTGTATTTTGCATGTGCTCATCCCATTTTAAAATATGGCATAACATTATGGGGTAACTCGCCACATTGTAAATCATTATTCATAATGCAAAAACGGATTATGAGAATACTTGGAGTTAAATCAACATCTACGTGCAGACCATTATTTAAAAAATTTAAAATCTTACCTCTTCCATGTATTTTAATTTTTGAAATTTTAAAATTTACAAAGATTAATTTAATGAAAGGAAATGGCCACTGTACCTTTAATGACACAGTTCATAATCATAATACTAGACAGAGAATGGATATTCATGTGAATAGAAGTAACACAAGAGCTCATCAAAACAGTGTAATAAACCTAGGAATCTCTTTTTTTAATAAACTGCCTATAGTCAATAAAACCACTTGCAATTTTTCAATTTAAAAAGTCAGTTTTGGCATACTTGCTAGACCACTGTTTTTATTCTGTTAGTGAATTTATGGAACGTTTATAATATTGTTACATTTCTGAATTAATTGTGTATATTATAAAATTCTTGAGATGTCTTTATAAAACACTATTTTGTACAAACACTGACTTGTCCTTATTGAATGTGACTTGTTAATTTACAAGTATAGTTAATTGCACTGTAAATTCACAATTTGACGTGCCTTGTATCATAGTACTCATGTACAATGTATGATTTACAAGATGAATAAATTATCTATCTATCTAATAAAATACGTTAATCATCCCATAGACCTTTCCATACGCGAAAAATTCGCCATTAACAAAAATTGTCATAGAGTGATGAATTTTGAAACTCCACCACCGGACATCTTTGACAAGTACATCATGCCTCTATCAATGATACGGAGAAAGAGGAAACCACTACAATTTGCACCAGTCAAGTTCCAGCTGATGATAAGAGCAAAAGCTCTTGAAACATGTCCTGTGAAAAAACAGTGTGAGTGAAGCAGTGTGTCAATATCTTCTCGATTCACTTTTGTGTTAAGTTCTGCTTCACTGTCTCTACGCTTCTTTCAATTTTATATTTACAGTAATAGTTCCCTTGTAAGAGATTATCTATATTGAATGTGTGTCTGAGTGACTGTATAAGCCCAAATGTATTTCTAATACTGCATAAATTTGAGTTGCTTATATTACGTGCTACATCATTTTATAGTGCCAAATCAGTTCAAAACTATTCTGACCAGGCTCCATTTTCTGTATAATAAATAGGTGAGTGAACTTATTAAGAGAGATCAAGTTGAACTCTTATTTAAAATCTAGTGTACTTTGACGTACATTTGCAGTTTTCTCCAAAAAGCATAATATGTCCAAATTTGAAGAACATAAAATATTTGTAGTTTTCTTGGAAGCACAGCATATCCCAAAACAAATCTGTTTTATACTCTTAAACTTCCATTTGCAGATAATTACTATTTCCACAATGAGAAGCAGTTTCTGTATTATTATTATTATTATTATTATTATTATTATTATTATTATTGTTAATATCAAAACCAAAACTTTTTTCTAAAATACACAAGATTCCATTTTATTTAGTGTCCAAATTTGGCAAATCACTGTATTTTTATTCAGAAGTTAAAATAGAAGTGTTCTACCAAATCAATACTTACCATTTTGTGTAACATCAGAAGTATTCTTAAGCTCAACTAATCGATTTTCTAACTCTGAATATGTTCTAATCACACTTTTATCAAGTTCTTCAAATTCAACCGTTAACTCTCTCAATGAATACAAAACTGTACTTAAATCTGGTACTTTGTTTTTCTGCAACTCATCTCCTTTTTCACTCAGCAGTTTGTTTGCTGCCAGGATGACGTCTGAGATTCTGGGAAGCTCATCATAGAAACTGGCCTGTGTAATTTTAAATAAAAATTAGACACTTCTTTAAAGATTAGTTGTAACTTGACCTGAGACTTTTAGCAGCCAATTTCTAGACAAGTAAAATAGGCTCTAAAATTATAAATATAGACACTAACGATACAATTTTGGGCACAAATATATTTACGTATGTTAGCACTGAACTTATGTATCTAAATTTATTTTGACTTTCTAAAAATTTACCAATGTAAATAGTGAACGTTAAAAATAACAATAAAGCAACTAAATTATTATCCTAGAAACACTTTGTTTTCCTTACATTATGCATTTATAGTTGCTAATACATGTTTATAAACTTGAAAAACTATTTGGAAAGATAGACTCAAGACTGAAAATTCAGTGCCATAGTCAGGATTTGAACCACGGATCTCCAGATCTGTCTGGTTGCTCTACCACTGAGCTACCATAGCCAACATGCCAGCAAAGCATTAAATTCTCCAACTCACTTGCATTTTTCCAGGTAAACTACTGGTAATTCTGGGCTTTATAGTTCCAACCACTGTTAGGTCAATTAATGGAAATTATTCTTTCACACTAGTCGTGTGTAGCCCAAAGTTTGGAGATCCATGATTCAAAAACCTATTATGACATTGAATTTTTCTCACTCTACCTGTGTGTCACCTGCTATATTTTCTATTAGTAGTAGTCCCGTAGCTCCTCTGGAAAGCGTAAGGCCTTGATAAAAACACACCAGCAGATTCTATTACTAACCAAATCCTTAACATTTTCTATTAATAACCTTTACATTACAGTGAATAACAAGCTGATACTTCAGGAAAAATAATCCTACTCAAGAATTGTTACTTACCTCTGATACATTTTCCACTATTTCCTTTCCATGGGTTACATCAATACAATTGCTGGAACCAGCACACTCTATGGAAGATTCAATTATCTGCTTACACTGAGACACCTCATTGCCAATATGATCCAAAAATGACATAGTTTCATTTTGTTTCTCAATCCTCATTTCCACCTCAGCAGCCCATTCTGAAAATATATGGCATTAGCCAACATTTTAAAAAATTAATAAAGATTTTTAACAAAACTTTGTAACAGATGACCAATTAGTATGCCTGTCTGTGATCTTTAACATGTTAATAAACAAATAAATGACAAATTGATTGCAAAAACTATTTAAATTGTTTGACACTCTGTCACATTTTTATATTATTGAGGGACTAGTTTAGGAAGCCTTTGTATCTATTTTCAACCTCTATCCAACTATTAGACTATTGTATTAGATTTTATATTAATTTGTAACATTTTCAATCATATTTGTAATTCACATTTATATCTTTGAAAATTATTGTACATAAACTGTATTTTTGATGATGCCATGAGTCTGGCTGACTCCTATAGCAGATAAATAAAACAAACTATCGTTTCGAGATTTAACTGTATTGGAACACCACAGTGAAGTGAAATAATTATTAATTTATAGAAGAGTCGTATTTATTACACATCTGCTTCACTTACGTACTTATTTTGAGGACATGTTTCGCAAATCATCGTTTGCATCTTCGGCTCTTATGCGAGTCGTATAAGAGCCGAAGATGCAAACGATGATTTGTGAAACATGTCCTCAAAATAGGTACATAAGCGAAGCAGATGTGTAATAAATACGACCCATCTATAAATTAATAAACTATCGTCTGTTGTCATTTGCTCTCTTCTCCCTGGCAGTGGAACTATGAACTTCTTTATCAAATTATCTACTGGTGGGATTTGAAAGTTCACTACTTGGTCCTTATTTTTCCATACGAATATGTTCTCCAATGTTGTCAGCTTTAGTTTATCACTCCTTTTAGTAATTTTGGATTTGGGTCAATGTAATGGTTTTCGTTCCAAAAATGAAATGCTACTGCTCTTGTTTCAATTTTATGTTTCTAAAGAGCTCTATGACTGGTTTTTGGGTTTCTTTTAGTTTGACCTATGTAGCATTTTCCACAATTCTTACAACTTATTGGTGTATTCCTGATCTGTTAATTGATGGGATTTCATCTTTTGTTTTTGAATTTAGCAATTTAAAAAACTGTGTATCTATTAGTAGCTGATATTTTGTTCCTTAAAGATCTTTTTGAATTTATTACATGTCTTTGGGTGGTATGTGAATGCACTGAATAGGCTGTTGCTTCCTTTTTCTATAGTGAATTTGGTTGCTTCCTTAATAGTTTTCTTTAGTCTAGCCTTTTTAATTTTCTTAAACACCAAACTTTTGTTGTATCCAGTTTCTTCTGCTATGTGTAGTATGACTTTTTGTTCCTTGAAGTATTCTGCTTTATCCATACCCTACAAATAGTTTTTTCAATTAATTTGGACGTCACTGTACTGCATTCCTCCAAGGATGCATATATTACAAATTATTTTAAAAACAAATTTTTGTTGTGAACCAATAGGCTTTAGGTCTTTTTTTTTTCTCTCTTTCGTTTTCACGGCAGGGATTGGTACTGCAGCCGATGGTTTATTGTGCGTCAGGCCACGGGAGGTGGTGAGATGAAAGTACCCTACAGTTGGCCAGAATTGATCATAGATAGTACCACAACCATGATGGGTTCCTAACAAGAGTGGACAGAGGCTTTAGGTCTATTAATATGATTGAAGTAATAGCCAAACAAAGCTTTAACTCTTAAGAAAATTTAAAGTTAATGATAGGTAATTTTTACAACTTTACTATAGTGTTCAATATGATCCGATCCTTTTCAAAAATTGAAATTTTTTGGTTCAACCAATAATTATTTAAGCTGCTACCTAACAGGATGATACCAAACGTTACATAGTAATAATCCAATATCTCAGTTCAAAATCCTTAAAAGTGGTGTCCCTCAAAGTACTGTACTTGGCTCTATTTAATGATCTACCAGCAAGCAATGACATTAATTTTATTTATGTTTACCAATGATCTAGGATCAATATTTCTCATTGTATACAAACTTTGATTAGAACTAAATTATAAGAAATTACTTCTGCCAATAAAGTCTTGATGTTAGGCTAACTTAAATTCAAATTACAGTTTTCTTAAACTCTACACAGTCAAAATAACTGATTTACTGTCTTCTGTAACATTTCTTGGTATTCACCTGAAGGCAGGGCTGAGTTGGAGTGTTCATGTTTACTATCTTGTAAATAAAATAAGAGGGAGTTTTATTTTTAATTATCCTATATTTAATATTTTGATGTTCATTATCACTACTATTTATTAGATACTTTATTATTCTTATTATTATGATTTTACTGCATTATATCGTACTGATGCAAACACAAGGTAGTGCAGTGGGATACAAAATATTTTGTTTACATAAAGTCCAGTTTCAAGCTGGATTGATTACAGTGATATGTGCTGACATGCAATTTTTACAAGATGGATATTATTGCTGTTGCTGCTCTTGCCGCTCTTGCCTATCCACACAATTAAAATCCACAAATTTTAAAATGTACGCTATGTTTTCACTTGTTCTCAATTTGAAGATAAAAATAAGATTTCTTCTTGTTGACCTTTCATTTAAGATTAACTTATAAGAAAAAGTGAGATGGAGATCAAATCTGGTAAGTTTGAGGAGTCCTATGCCATGGCATAGTGGGCTGGAGTGTTATGCTTTCGTTCCCTGTCACAGAAAGTGTCTGGAATCAATTCCACCCCTGCGGGGTGCAGATTTTAGGTCATATAGAACTGATGCCTGTTCAGCATCATGAGGAAATTGAGGAGCTACACAGGGTAGCAAACCCTAATCTATGGTCACAGAGAAATTTCTTTGTGATTGACAACTGGGAGATGCAGTACCAGCTTGTAAGGTCTCCTCAGGTCGCAGACCAGTCAGGTAGTAAGAATGCAATGACAACAGAGGTATGATGACACCTGCATTGCAACAGCTACAGTTCTTGCAGAAATGAACCGTTGCTCTCACATGTATGTGTGAATGTAATTCTTTGCTGCAAGCCAAATGTTGGGTAGTGTTATACACAGTGATTCCATAAGGATTTAAAAATATGACAAAATAGATATCAGTGAAGGGAGCAAGAAGATGATCTGGGAGTGCAACCGCTGCAGACAGACAGCGAGTAAATGTGGCAACAAATACCCAAGCAACCACATGGTTGTTGGAACGTCAATCACAAGGTAATTTCTCACCAATAATAGCAAGCCAACTATCCGGCTGGGTGTGCTGAGATTCTGACCACATCTCCTCCCCGTATAGGTTGGATGATCGCCCACCTCTGCTTTACATATGTGGGCATGAGCCCAGCAGTTGGTTGGCAGGCTCAGGCTCACTTTGGACTGTTGCACTATGCGTTTGGGGAGGGCGGAGGTTAAGCTAGGGCCATAATCTTATGAAATGCTTGTGGGTAAGATGATTACATCAGAGCCATAGTTACTCAAGAAGTGTGGCATATTCTACCATCTTGCAATTGGTTCATGCTTAACTAACTAGTTCACAAAATCTCAATGTCCGGTTTAGACCCACAGTAAACTTACATGCCAAGGTAGGCAGTACAAATTGCAAAAATGTATGCCTCTAGAGAACCATATCTTACAATGGCTGCCAATTATTCTGCTTATGCTTAAACATATGTTTAATTAAAATTACCTTAATTTTTCTGTAAGTAAAATCTTTTTATACATGTACATTTGTAGACCCTTAAAAAAAAGTAAAATCTGGATAACTCAGACTAGTTTTGAAAGAAAAAAAATTTATGCTGTTTAGCGTAGTAAATGAAGATTTGTTTTACAGACGATAAATTGCTATTCTCAATATGTACATTACTCATTTTTTTTTTGCCAGCGGGCGAGTTCATTCCACTTACCCCACCTGCTTGGAACCAGCCTGGAAGAGAAACTTTGATAAAGTTGTAGCCTGATGTGCAACTTGCCAGAAAAGATTAAAGAAGAAAAAAATAGGTGTAGAAGATTTTATAGCCAGTTTTAAAAACATTGATGATGTTCCGATAGTGATGAAGACATTGATAATTAGTAGCAAATTGACAATGACAAAGTATATAAACTGATTATAGAGGAAGGCACTACTGCATTATGCAGTGGATCGACCTGATATCAGTTGATCCAGATAAATGAAATTCTATTGTAATGAAGTATAAATTTGTCTAAATTCACCTGGCTCCAAACATCAGTGGATGGATGGATAATTGGGTTTAAAGGCGCTCAACTGCAAGGTCATCAGCACCCTTAAACAAAACCAATTCTGATAGTCAACATGAAAAATTCAATGCCATGGCCAGGATTTGAACCATGGATCTCCTGGAGAATTTAATGTCAGGACGGCACGTTGGCCATGGTAGCTCAAAGGTTAACAGTGACTGGACGGAAACCAGGTCATACCAGGAACGTCAATCACAAGGTAATTTCTCACCAATAATAGCAAGCCAACTATCCGGCTGGGTGTGCTGAGATTCTGACCACATCTCCTCCCCGTATAGATTGGATGATCGCCCACCTCTGCTTTGCATATGAGGGCGTGAGCCCAGCAGTTGGTTGGCAGGCTCAGGCTCACTTTGGGCTGTTGCACTATGGGTTTGGGGAAGGCAGAGCCTAGCCTATGTACGGCTAGTGTGGAGAAATGATTAATTTCCATCAATTAACTAAAAAAACCAATTCTGTTAAAAAAGTGGCTAAAAGAGAGCTAAAAGAGGGCTGAAACACTCATTTAGATAAAAACAAGCTAAAAACAAACTTACAATGGTATGTAACTAAAACCGGTTAAAACCAAACCTAAAAATAATTTTAAAACCATAAAATTGTTAAAAGACCTGAGTCATAACTAAATTCTAAAAGTAGCATGTAAAAAGAATTTTAAAACCTTGGCCACTGCTTTCTCGTCATCCACCAGGATCTCTGCCAAGCTGGCCAGCAGCTGGAGAGACTCCAAATATCAGTGTATGCCCTTTACATCATTAATGATACTATTTATGGATACTCTTTAACTGCTATGGTTCTCAACATCTCATTCTATATTGTACATGAAAGACCACTTAATTTTGCTCAGCGCCCCTTTAACAGACTTCTTTTATGTGGTATAAATCTATGACATGGAACCACCAGCCTTATTTCCCTTTAAAAGAAAGCAATGCTGAGGACTTTTATGGTCAAAGAATTCATTGTCCTCTGCTGGGTTTGAACCACAATCTCAAGAACCAGAGGCTAGCATGTTACTCTTCCATCACGGAGAACATATCTATTCTTTTAAACCTTCTTTATTGGGTTATGTCTCAGCACTTTATGAATTACCAGATAGGAACTGAGAACACTATTCACACAATGGTCAATGACATAACCATATACTTCTAGTTCAGTAGTATTCAACCATACAAATTCTATGATTGGTGATTGCTTCCGTCTTGCATGCAAAGAACCCACAGAATGTATAATGTGAAGAACTGTTTGGTACCACCACATACATCAACCTGTTAAAGTGGGGAGCACATGCAGTCTGAGGTTTAATTACATTACCTACCCTTGTACACCTCTGTTGTGTAGGGGTAGTATGCTGCCTCACATTCAAAAGTTCCCGAGTTTGAATCTCAGTCAGATTGAGTTATATGGATAAGATGTTTTCTTTTCCAGGGTTTTCTCCTATCCTGAAAGATGTGTCAAGTAACTCTAAGCTCTATGGATCCCGGACTCATCTGAACACCATTTCATCCATTTTTCATTTGTCTGATATATGATAGAGGACGTTAAAAAAAAAAAAAAAAACACTTTCCCTTTGGAACAAGGGGCTCACAGATCTAATAATGGCATTCATTGAAATTGACTGCCAGTAAAGGCTGAATAAATCGGAACACTTGTTATAATTTCCAGTTGTGGAGCCAATTGGATTCTACAAATGCATGCTCACAAACGAACCTCTTAAATGAAAAATCAAATAAAAAATGTAAATTAACTGAGTATAAGATGCATAAACAAAGGAGATTTACTGTGTTAGTATGAACAGACTGTATTATTCAAATATATATTTGTTATTCATTAAAAATATGTAGTACTTCGATATATTAAGCATTAACTTTACTTAAAAAATATTTTTAAATATAACAGGGATTCAAACTACAATAATTCCAGATGTGTGGATTTAACACAGCCAAAAGAGCAAAACACCATGGTGTTTATTTTTTTAAAAATGCAAATTCAAACAAACTTAGTGAAAGCTTCCAATGATTTCTGAATCACACTTATTTTCTAGCTCTAGTTCTTCTCTTTTGTCTTAGAGTGCACAAAAACTTTAGATTAACCAACTTACTCTCGACTCCAATAGATGATTTTGTGTCAAGTAGATCCTTTTTTATTTCTTCTGACTGTGGCAGAGTTTGTAGTAACTTAAACAAGCGTTGTTCCTCATCTTTTATATCATCCTTTAAATCTTTGAGTTTCAGATTAATGTCCCTGAAATAAGCAAGATTACATTTGTTCTTGCACAGTGTAGTAATGGCAATAATACTAATATCAAACTATTAGATAACCTTTACAGTATAAAATAGGCTTCTTTGCAATGTATAGCACAATTACTGTCTTAAATTTCCCTATATATTCTGTAATGAACCGTTTTAAACCAATACCAAATAGAACAAAATTGTTATTACCTTTCTGTAGCAGCACTTGCAAGACCCGCAGAATTGTCTATAAAGTTTTGCACAGAGTTCTCTGCCAATGTTCTAAAAACAACCAATTTATCTGCCTCCAGACAATGATTATTAGAGTTCAGAGGTGTGGAAAGTAAATCAGAGAGCCCTACAAAAACAATAAAGTATGTTTAATAGCTTCAAATGAAATTGCACAAAAAAAGAGAAGTACATGCAGAAAAGTAAAAAATGTGCATGCTAAAAAGTAGACACCATACTTGTAGCATTTGTATGAAAAGCAAATTTGTAACCAACAGTGGCAACTTAAACTTTGATGCGACTGATGTGTTGCATACCTTGCAATGATTATTATTCATTGTGTTACTACTTTTACTTTTGACTGTCCCTATAGCACAATGGTAATGTGCCTAACTCTAAAGTGGTGCCGACCTTATGTGGCAATCCAAACAAAACAGGAAAATCTATTACTCTGCCCGTGACTGGGTGGAATAGTCATGCTATTTTATCCACCACGTGGCAAAAATGTGGGCTGTCAGCAAACTTCTATGAAAAGTTTTGCATTGCTATTTTCGATGTTTGAGCAGCTTTATGCAGTATCACTTTTACATTAAGATTAAATGCAAAGGTGTGTGTACTGTGTCATATAATATGTTCACATATGTTACTGTGTGAACAGATTGTGGGGGTGGTTTCAGCAGGACTCAGCTACAGGGCACACTGCTGCAAATTCTATGCATGAACTGAGCAGTGTGTATGGTGACAGAATAATTTGTCAAGGATTGCGATCATCTTGTTCCCCTGACCTATTTCCATATGACTTATTTATGGGGAATGTTAAAGAATAAAGTGTACACATCCAACATGCAAATGTTACAAGAATTGAAGGGCAACATTGCAAGAGAAATACAGGCAATCAGTCAACATGAACTTCTTTGACTGAACCAGAACTGCTTTTGGAGATATAGGGAATGTATTCGCATTAAAGGTCATAAATTTCAACATCTATTGTGATTTCAGGTAAGCCTAATGTAAATAGTACAGTAGTTAAGAGTTTTGTACACGTTACCAGCCGGTCCTTTATGCATAATTCTGGTGGAGAGTGCACCGGCCCTCACTCATTACGGTGCCATAGAGGGGCAGGCCAATTGCTCAGGGAACGCATGGTACTACTGAACACATGAGTCACAGAATGGCATAGTAATATCTTCAAATAGCCAGATACCATATATTCAATTTACAAAGTTTACAATTCTCTTAATTGAGTAAAAACTGAACATTATTCCTTTAAATATGCACTCTTCAGTTTCTGTATACCTTTTAAAGCAAATTATATTATCAGTTTGCAAGTAATTTTTGTCCACACTAATTAGTAATTATTGGATTTATTGTATCTTATTGTCAATGTATTTATTTGCAATGAAATTAGTCTTTAGCCTGGTACGTCGTTTACACCTATGTGGAAAGTAAAACTTAAGACCACTGATATTATTGAACAAAGATGAGTTAATACTAAAATAATAAATTTCCGATCAAACAATTTTTTTGTAGTTCACAGTTTACTGTGTGCTTTATTGTATTAAGTAGCCACTATTTTATTCTAACACAAATATTAGGAAAGGAATGCTGATATTATAAACTTCCTGCATGTTGTCAACAATTACTTGCTGGCTCTGAGCATGAAATATTAATAGTAACACTAAGGTTAACATCACATTAATAAACAATAAAATTGCCAATAATAAAAATAATTACATAGAAAATGAAGCTAGCTACAAAAACTTTGAAAGTCATTACAAAAAGAAGCCATAATTAGCCCTTAAGCTAGAGAAAGGCACACATTATGCAAACTACTTTACATGCAGTAGAGTATATGAGGGTTGTTTGATAAGTCTGGTAAATTTCCATGAAGGGATGGAAATCTTTTGTTGCAACTTTGTGGGCGGTAAGCTTGATTATTCAAAAGTTTGTACAGAAAATTTGAATGTGCTACAATATACAGCTCATTGTTGACAGCCATCTGAACTAGTCAGTGTGATAGCTGCGATTGAAAATGGGGGGGGGGAAAAAAAAAAGAAGAAGAATTTTGTGCTGTTATTAAACATTTTCGTTTGAAGCGCTGGACTGTAGCACAAGTCAAAACTGAATTAGATGAAGTTCATGCCGACCAACATGCACTTCATGTGCACCAACATTGAACACCATTTACTTTTGGATCAATGAATTTAAACGTGGTCGCAGAAGCACCAAAGATGAATCGCACTCTGGTCCCCAAATGAAGTCATCACACAGGACACCATTGAAAAAATCCACAATCTGGTTATGCAAGATCACTGAATCAAAATTCATGAGACTGTTGAGGCTGTAGGCATCTCAACTGAGCAAGTGCACAATATCCTGCATAAAAAATTGCCAATGAATAAGCTGTGTCCAAGATAAGTGCTGCGATTGCTTACAGTCGACCAAAAGCTCATCCGGAAGAACACTTCAGCCGAGTGTCTGGTGATGTTTAATTGCAACCCACAAGAGATTTTGTGCCGATTTGTGATCGTGGATGAAACTTGGATCCATCATTACACACCGGAGTCAAAACAATAGACAAAGGCTGGTGAAAGTGGACCAAAGAAGGCAAGGGCCATTTTGTCAGCTAGTACGGTGATTGCCTTTGTTTTTTGGGATTTTCAAGGAATAATCCTCATAGACTGTTTGGAAAAAGGCAGAACCATAACTGGAGCTTATTATGCTTCATTGTTGGATCATTTGCAACAAAGTTGACTGAAAAGAGACCAAGATTGAAACACTAAAGTGCTCTTTCACCAGGATAATGCACCATTGCACACATCAGCAATCACAATGGCGAAAGTGCATGAGTTGGGTTTTGAATTAGTTCCTCATCCACTTTATTCAACAGACTTAGCCCCAAATGACTTCTTCCTGTCTCCAAACTTGAAAATTTGGCTTGGTGGTAAGAAATTTTCATCAAATGAAGAAGTGATAGTCACTGTCAAATATTTTGCAAATCTTGACGGAACCTATTTTTCCGAAGGCATGAAAAAGCTGGAACATCGCTGGATCAAATGTATCATCAAAGGAGACCATGTCAAGATATAAGGTGAGATGTCCATGACGAAACAAAAATTATTCTTGATTTTTTACAAGACTTATCAAACGATCCTTGTATTTTTCTTCAATAAGCAGAAAAGCATATGTATGTACAAAAAGCCTATGTTCCTAAACAAAGAAGTAAAATAAGCAAATGTTGAACACTTAGTAGCTGTAACTTACCATATTTCTCCACAAGACTCTTATGTAGAGTAAAAATTGTGAATCGAAACAAAAATGCAGCAAAGTCCTTGCCTCCTGCATTTGTAAGAATTGCAGCTCTAGCAACTGGCAGATTATCATGTGAATAAACCTGTTAAAACAAGTGTTTTTCACACTTTTAAAGCATGCTTTAAACATATATCTACATATACAAAAACTGCTGAGTTATATTCACATAACTTTCTCTACACTATCATTTGCTTTTATATAGGTTATACAAACTATTTTTGCAAAATATTATTTTTCATCCATTTCAGTAGTCAAGAGAAACATTTCCATATATAGTTTCATTATAAAGAGTGTCCCACATAAAACCGGTACGCCTCAGTCTCAATGCACCCAGCCCACTTTGTTCATATTTGGCAAATGTTTCTTTATAAATAATGTTGCCTGCACTACGGTACCCATTGTTGGAATTGTATATTTTAGTTTGATAGCCATTGTTGTGAATATCATGGAATATGGATACAGAAATGGTGCAGTTCTCAGTTGAAAACAAATTGATATAGCGGAATTATATAAGAACAAGTTCCATTAAAGAGTCTAAAGAAATGTTTGGGGATAAATACCCTCATGACAAGATACCCACAACCAGAACAATTCAAGATTTGTACAAGAAATGCAGGGCTAAAGGTTCAATCCTGAATATGAAGAACAAGCGCCTAATAGCGAGAACCCTGCCAGACAGAATTCGAACAAACTTAACGAAAAGCCAGCTTTCACTGGATTTTACATGCTATGAAATTTATTAATGGGGAGCACTGAAAAACAAAGTATGTAAACAGTCCTCGGATGACAGGCCAACTTAAAAAGAACATTACTAATGAGATAAACAACTTGCCTCAAGAATTACATACCATCAGAACATTCTTGTTAGAGTGCAGTGATGCCTGGATGTCAGTGGAGGACACTTTCAGCACTTTTTATAACCAGTAAGTCTGGCCTATGCCATATTTATCCCATATTTACCTACATAGAAAGTTGCTTGGTTGAGGAATTATATGAGGTGTGTTCAAAAAGAAACCAAACTTTTGCTTTGTCAACTTTATTCTTATTTTACAACATTTTAAGCCCCTTCCGCTTCAAAATAGTCCCTTCTACTAGCAACAAACTGTTCCCATTGTTTCTTCCCTTTCTGGAATGCCTCCTCTAACACATTTTGTGGGATGGTAGCATTGTCCTGAACTCATCTATAGTTTGGAAACAGTGTCCCATCAACACGTTTTTCAGTTTGGAAAACAGAAAAAGTCTGCTGGGGCTAGGTCCAGAGAATATGGTAGATGGGGCACAATGGGAATGTGATGTTTCCCTAGACAGCTGCAGACACATGAGCTGGCACATTGTCATGATGCAAATGTCCAATTCTGGTATTCCCACAATTCAGACCGCTTCCTGTGCACTAGGATTTCCTGGTAGACCTTGTTTACCATAAGACTAAGTGACACAAATTCATGTGTATAATGCCTTTGTAGTAAAAAAACACAACCAACATCACCTTGATCGTTCACTGACTCATGTGTGCTTTTTTTGGATGAGGTGACCCTTTTTTCCACCCACTGTGATGACTGCATCCAAGTTTGTAGAAAAATTTCACACACACATTGTTCAAGATCCTTCATTGTTACTTTGTCACTAATCAAACAAGCAGGCTGTAAATGTGCCTACTTCAGTGGGTGTAGTTCGCTTCCTAATAACACTGGGCAACAATGAAAATGTTTCAGGCTTAAAAATAGTGAATTTACATGTATTTCCATCTGCTGAATTAAAAAATCACCATAAAAATGGTAGATTAGCTCTTGTTTTGAAGATAAAGTGATATTTCATTTTTTAGAGTGAAGATTTTAAATTTGGGGAAATTTTTGGGGGGAGTTGGCACACCTGTCAAATAACAAAACACAACCAGAGAGAAATTTTGGAAATTAAGTGATGGAAAAGTTAAGGAAGGCATTTTTGTCGGACCACAAATAAGAGAACTTGTAAAGGATCCTGCATTTGACCAAGTTTTGAAGGGGAAAGAAAAGGAAGCTTGGGAAGCCTTCAAGGGTGTTGTTCATGGATTTTTAGGTAACAAAAGAGATGACAACTACGCATTTGGTGACAGTGCTCCTGCAAAAATACTGTAACCTTGGATGCAACATGTCCCTTAAGATCCATTTTCTCCACTCCCACCTAGACTTTTTCCCTCCTAGTAGTGGAGCTGTTAGTGATGAACATGGGGAGAGATTCCATCAGGACATTTCTGTTATGGAACAAAGATATCAGGACAGTTGGAATGAAGTAATGCTTGCGGATTGCTGTTGGTCTATGTATAGGGATTCTGTGGAACTCCATCACAAGAGGCAATTTAAAAGATGACGAAGTCAATAGCCACCACATGATTCTCTTCAAACACTACTATCTGCAAAGTATTTTTCCAGTAATTTAGAACTCTTAGCATGTAATTACCAGTTTAAAAAATCAATTCCCCTTTATTGTTGTTAGCATGTACGTAATTAAAACGTATCCTTTTCTCTCAATCCGTTAATATGTAATACTTCCACCTTGTGTATATCATAGAAACTAGAGCTGATACAAATTTTTCATTGTCATATTTGTTTTCCTCAACCCAAAATTAGTAGGAATTGCCTCATGAAGTGCTCGAAACATTCAAAAATTATTTTTTTGTTGCCCAGTGTAATCTGAGCAAAATGGGGCAAATGGCAGCTTGTCTAAACTAGTAAATGAGCTAGGTGTGCTCATTAACTGCTGCATGCTCTCTCTGCTGGTTGGCACACTATTTCAAAAATTTGTTTCTTTTCGAACACATCACATATAATGTAATGTAATGAAGCAGTGAGGTGTACCGTTTATATGTGGAACACCCTGTACATTTTGATGAAAGTGCTGGAAGAAAAGGTGAAAGCAATTCACAGACAGATGCTGAAAAAAATGACTTGCTATGCTTTCCTTAAAATTCTATACTATTTCCATGATACAAGAAAGAACTGGAAAGTAGCAGCACTCTTAAGAAAATGACAAAGCACTGAAAACTCAAACCAATAACAATGGATATTTCAGAACCCTGAGTTATAATAGAACTTTTAAACAGTTTCTTAAAGAGATCAAGATTTTTTGTAGTACATTTTTGTCTATTTCTTAATCTTTACCAGTTGTAGAAAATACATACAAAATTTCTTCCTATGAATTCATACTTCTGCTTTAAAACTCAAGATATAAAATGTTAAAAAAAAATCCTCTATTTAAGGGCAATCCAGGGTGTCAACATTTCTAGAAAATCTTCATGGCACATCCATGGAAGGTTCTAAACTTAAATACCAAGTGGTGTTTTGAGGTTTTAATGCTGAGTTATCTATACATACTGAATGGGATGGCTCAGGCAGTTTTGTCTGTGGCCTATTCGAGAAGTCCAGTTCGCTTCCGGTGGCCAACCTGCCATGGGATTTTTTGCAGGTTTTGCCAGTTTGCCAAGCGAACGCTGGGTAGGTTAATTACAGCCCCCAAATTTCCTGCCCCTCAATTTCATCTCCATTATCATTTCACATCATCTGTGATCTGGTCTCTCTGAGCTGACCTAATGGGCCATTTCAGGAATGCAGTCAGCGGGTCCCCCCAGGGGCCTACTTCGGTACGTACGGGTTTGGCGAACCCGGGGTCCCGAGCCAACAGTCTCCCTTGTGTGGGCTCCTCTTCGTGGTTGAGGGAGACGGTCAACAGGCCCACCCACGTGTAGGCCGTGCGTGGAGACCCGTGTCGGTGGAAAGGTTTGTCCTGGAAGGTAGAACTTTTTCTACGGTTAATCCGTTTATTATACACAAAGGTCTTGACAAAATAGCTGGTACTGTTAAATCATGTACAAAATCTAGAAATGGCACGCTGCTGGTGGAAGCAACTACAGCATCCCAGGCAGCAAAGATACTGAAAGCCAACATGCTGGGCAGTTATCCAGTCCAAGTGGAGATGCATAGGACCTTGAATTCCTCGCGCGGTGTTGTAAACACTAGCGTGTTGGATGGAATGTCCAACGAGGATATTCAGGAGAACCTCCAGGAACAAGGCGTAACTGCAGTCTATCGTGTCCGAAGGAGAGAACGAGGGGATATGGTTCCTACTCGTACCCTGTTCCTGACCTTTGATCGGGTAGATCTCCCTCAAAGGATCAGGGCAGGATATGAAGTGATTGAGGTTAGACCATACATACCTAACCCTCTGAGATGCTACCAATGTCAGCGGTTCGGTCACACTAGTGCATTCTGTAAAGGCGCACCTACATGTGTCAGCTGTGGAGCCGGCATGCATGAAAATGCATGTACATCACCTCCAGCATGCGTAAATTGTAGCGGTGAACATCCATCAAGTTCACGAGAATGCCCCCGTTATATTGAAGAGCAAGCTATTCAGGAGATCCGGGCAACAATATCCGAGAAAGTTCTAGTGCCTAGATCGCAACCAAGAGCATCAGTAACACCATCTTAAACTCCGAGAACACTTAAGATTACTGAAAATAACAAGTCAGTGAAGTCGCCTGACAAAGCATCCACGTCTAACAGGACGAAATTGCCCATTGTGTACCAAGCACCAGAGATCAAGTTCAAGACGCAGTATGATAGAACTGCCTTCCTGAAAGAAAGCACAAAGTCTGCTCCAGAAAAGTCCAAGAAACGTAGCCCTAGAGCGTCTCTGAGATCATCGTCGGAGTCATCTTCTGGGGAGGACTCCGACTGGCGACCGTCATCTACGTCGGTCGGAATTTCCAATCGCTTCGAGCCCCTCGAATCGAAAGTTGTAGAAGGAAAACTGTCCTCTTCCATAGAGGATATGGAGCAGGAAACATCTGACCATGCTGCTGCATCTGCAGCAAAGAAGAGGCAGGATAAACCTGCCGAAACTAGCCCTACACCAAAGAAAAAGGGCAAATTGATTCGGCCACCCATGAAGTCGTCTTAATGTAGACTACCTTTACATCTTATATCCCATAGTTCCAATGGCTATCCTACAATGGAACATATGAGGTTTAAGAGCGCATCGACCAGAACTGGAACTTTTGCTCAGTAAGCATCTCCCCTTGTTGGTATGCTTACAAGAGACTAAGGTACGACCACAAGACAACTTTAAAATCAGACGCTACACACCACTGAGGTATGATGTTGAAACAGAAGAGGGCATTCCTGCTCACGGGGGTACTATGATGCTCCTCAGGGATGACATATTTGTAGATCCGTTACAGCTACAGTCTGATATACAATCTGTAGCTGTAAGGATTAAGCTGCCATCAATCGAATTTTGCATTTGCAATGTATATGTACCGCCATCAGATGACCTCTCGCTAATTGACCTTGAAGATCTGGTTTCCCAATTCTCAACACCATTTCTAATAGTGGGAGACTTTAATGCCCATCACCCACTTTGGGGCTCAAATCGGGCATGTTCGAGAGGCAACCTCATTGCAAAATTCCTGGAGAGCAATAACTTGGTTCTCCTGAACACCGGAGAGCCCACATTCCTCTCAGACGCGTTTAACACCTATTCGCACATCGATTTGGCAGTGTGTTCATCCCAGTTAGCCGTTTCATTACAGTAGAATGTCATCTTTGATCGTGCCAACTGGAACCTTTACACCCAGTTGGCTGTCTTTGAATACAACGAGCACGATTCTGTGAATGATTTAGTTGATCATCTCACAGAGAAAATTCCTTCTGCTGCAGAACAGTCTATTCCACGTTCGGCTACCCAACCCGGTCGATTTCCTGTTCCATGGTGGACAAACGACTGCCGGAATGCTATTCGTGCTCGTAGACGTGCTCTAAGGGTATTCCAACGACACTCTACGCTAAGTAATCTAATTGAGTACAAGAAAGCGCATGCAAAATCTAGGCAAATAATTAAGCACGGAACAAATTTGTATCATCTTTTAACAGATGTACACCCT
Source organism: Mantis religiosa (assembly GCA_030765055.1). Lineage (NCBI taxonomy): Eukaryota > Metazoa > Arthropoda > Insecta > Mantodea > Mantidae > Mantis > Mantis religiosa. Next base: position 96,611,472 of record CM060959.1, read on the forward strand.
CATCTGTTGTATGGGATAAATTAAGGCGCGTGGCCGGAAAATCAACCCACCTGCCAATCGCTGGTCTGAAAACAACTGCAGGAGTTGTTGCTGATCCGTTTGTTGTGGCTAACACCTTCGGCTGTGCTTTCGCTCAGGTGTCTAGCTCAAGCAATTATGCTCCTGAGTTTATCTCAATTAAGACTCAGGTAGAATCTCAAGGTTTCGTGTTTAGTTCCAGAAACCTTGAAGACTATAACCACCTCTTCATCTTGGCAGAGTTAGAACACGCTCTTTCGTCATCGCGACTGACAGCACCAGGACCGGACGGAATCCACGTTCAAATGTTACAACATCTCTCACCTGAAGGTAAGGCATTCCTGCTCGAGGTCTATAACCGTGTTTGGGTTGATGCCACGTTTCCTGACAAGTGGCGAGAAGCCACCATTATACCTATCTTGAAAGCTGGCAAGGACCGTCACCTCCCTTCTAGCTACCGTCCTATTTCCCTCACCAGTTGCGTATGCAAGGTGATGGAACGCATGATAAATGGGCGGTTGGTATGGTGGCTGGAAATGCACAACCTACTGAATAACATCCAGTGCGGTTTTCGACGATGCCGTTCAACAGTGGATCATCTTGTGTCAATGTCGACACAGATTATGAACGGATTTCTTAAGAACTGTCTAACAGTCGGAATATTTTTTGACCTCGAAAAGGCTTATGATACGTGTTGGCGGGCAGGATTGCTACGTACTCTGCACACCTGGAATATACGTGGACGCCTACCACGCTTCCTTCAGGAATTTTTGAAGGACCGCATATTTCGAGTAAGGGTTGGCTCGGTTTTTTCGAACCTTTTTGTTCAAGAGAACGGTGTACCACAGGGATCGGTACTAAGTGTTACGTTGTTTGCTATTGCGATTAATTCTATCTCGAAATGTGTACCTCCGGGTGTCTCGTCATGCCTATTTGTAGACGACTTTGCCGTCTACTGTACATCTCAGCGCACTCCGTTTTTAGAGCGCCGTCTTCAGACCACCTTGGACAACCTTAAGAGTTGGAGTTTAAAAAACGGCTTCTGATTCTCCGCTGAGAAAACCATCTGTGTTAACTTCTGGCGTCAGCAGAGTCGACTACCTCCAAGGCTCCGGCTAGGCGCTGATCTACTACCTTTTGCAGATGAGACGAGGTTCCTTGGATTGATATTTGATAGAAAACTTAGTTGGTCATTGCATATAGCACAACTGAAAGCACAATGTGACCGATCTTTAAATATCTTGCGGGTACTAAGTGGAAAATCGTGGGGAGCGGATCGTACAGTGTTATTGCGACTTTATCGGGCACTCATCCGTTCCAAATTAGATTATGGTAGTATCGTTTATGGCTCAGCACGACCATCTGTGCTGAAGAGATTAGACACAGTCCATAATTGTGGCATACGTATAGCAGTTGGGGCATTTCCAACGAGCCGATTTATAAGCCTGTATGCTGAGTCTGCAGAACCTCCTCTGCAGTACAGGCGCAACATGTTATTAGCTAATTATGGCTGTGGACTTAATTGCATGCCCACACATCCATCGTTTACGCCGTTCTTTAATATCTTCATGGACGTGCGTTATAGGAACACTACTATTAAACCAAAGCCAACTGGTTTTCGTTTCCGGGAGCTCCTTAGACATCTTGATACTGATATGCCCAAGATGTATCCTAGGGGGGAGAGGACATACCCTCCTTGGTTGAGCAGAGCGTCCCCGGTTGATCTGGGCATGACTAAATATGATAAATCTAACATGTCTATGTCTAGTATCTGCACATGTTTTTTAGAATTTTTATCACGATATGAGGAACATTTTGTAATTTATACTGATGGCTCCAAGAACTCAAATGGTATTGGTTGTGCTTACGTCTGTGGAACCGAACCGTATACATTCGGATTCCACACTAGCACTTCCATTTTTACTGCAGAGCTTTATGCAATATACCGGGCCATTTTACACGTACATCGACGAAAGTTGGGGGACTGCTTAATCCTGAGTGATTCCCTCAGTGCACTTCAAAGCCTACGGCAGCTATACAACTACCACCCTATTGTGCAGCGTATACAGGATGCCCTCCACGTTTTACACGCTTCTGGCGTTAACGTGGTGTGTGCATGGATCCCTGGTCACGTAGGCTTGCGGGGGAATGAAATGGCGGATTCAGCAGCCAAGACGGCTATCATGAAGCCCAGGGTTCGAATACCATCTGTGACATCGGAAGACTTTAGGGCTGTATTGCGGAGAGCTGTGCAAACCTGTTGGCAGGAAGAGTGGTCCGCTCTCCGCAATAATAAAGTTAGATCTGTCAAAGAACTTCCGATTCCCTGGGTTACCTCCTGTTGGTCATCTCGTGGCGAGGAGGTGAGTTTGGCTCGGTTATGAATTGGGCACTGCTTTTTTACTCATAGTTTTCTTTTTAAAAAGGAGCCTTCTCCACTGTGTCCGTTTTGCAATGAAGCGTTGTCTGTACGACACGTGCTGCTAGAGTGTTTTCACCTAGCAGACCTTAGGACGTCTCTGCAGCTGCCGGTCAGCTTTGCAGAAATGCTAGCGGACGATAACGCAGTAGTGAAGAAGGTTTTTAGATTCTTTTCGAGATTAGATTTTAGGATTTAGCAAATAGAATTTATGGCTTTTTAGATGACATTTCTATTGGTTTCTTTTAACGCATATTTATTTTTTGTCATTCTATTGACATATTTATAGTGTTTTAGAATAATTTATATCTGGCTTTTGCCATGACCAGTTTCTTTAAAAAAGGGCGCTGATGACCTCTGCAGTTGCGCGCCCTTATACTCATCATCACTCACTCACTCGCAGTCAGCGGGATGCTGGTTGTGCAAGCCTGGCGAGAGTATTCCCAGCTTTTATAGCACCTTCTGGTCTCCAAGCCAGACTGTGGACTATTTCAGGGCCATGATAATAGGGATGCCAGTGGGGAGTTTCAAGCTTGAAACAGTTAGAATCAGCATGAAAAATTCAATGATGTGGCCGGCATTTGAACCACGGAAACCAGGAGATCCATGGTTCAAATCCTGGCCATGGCATTGAATTTTTCATGTTGACTATCTCTCAAAAACCTTAGCCTATATACAGCTAGTGTACAGAAATGATTAATTTCCATCAATTAATTAAAATTGAAACAGTTATTTTAATTTAATTTAAAATTATTTGTGATTGTAATAGATAGGAAACAAGGCTAAAGATAACAATTGAAAGTGTGAAAGTGATTAGGTAGAGGGGAGAAAGAGAACTGAATATTAATCATGATTTTAATAACAATATTGTAAATTTTAAAGGAATATTATTTTAGTGCTAAATAGTATGAAAAATTGATTTAAAAGAAAACTTAAAAAAATATATATACAGCCACCGTAAAGATCGGACGTGTGTTAGTCCATAAGTCTGCAGAAAGGATGCAGTTGTATAATTAATACAGTTGCTTTAAAATTACATAGCATCGGCATTCACGAAAGTGATTATTTGTTCAGTGTTTCAAAGAGTTGTTTTAAATGGTCTAACTAAATTAAAATATAATTTTGGGGGAAAAAAAAGTACTAAAAATGATTTAATCCTCCTATAAATCCATCATCACTTCTCATCCACAACCACATCCTGAAAAATAGATTTTCATGCTAAAATGGGAGCAGCTGTGGGAAGTTTCGAAATGCATCACAACTGGGAATGTTGGATCCAGAATCCAGCTTTGAGATAATCAACAACTATCGCCTCATCCCCACACCTGAAACAAATTTAGTTTCAAGCTGGTAAATGATAGAGACCCTGCCCTCTGCATTGTCGCGACTCCTTGGGGTCGGCCGCCATCGGTCTCATCTCATCCTTCCTCCCAGGGATACCCCACTTGGAGCATAGGTACAAAAGATCAGTCTGGTCAACGTGTCGAATACCCTCTGTAGAATTATACCCTATCTATCCTATGCTATACATGCACACAGTTCTCTAAAATTGCATTTCTTTTTTTGTTTGATTCATAAACCTCAAAAACAAATTTACAGCGAAAACTTGAAATTGAATTATTAAATTATAGATGAGTCGTATTTATTACACATCAGCTTCACTTACGTACCTATATTGAGGATATGTTTCACGAACCATCGTTCGCATCGTCGGCTCTTATGCGACTAAAGCTTGATCCAGTGGTGTGGGTAGTTCTGGAGTTGCTGCTGCCATCTGTTTATTTTGTGAGGAATTTAAATGTGGGGTTGTCTTCTGGTGGGATTTCAAAGTTCATTAGTTGGTTTTTATGTTTTTCTATGTATATTCTCTCCCATATGACGAGTTCACTATGTTTTTGTACGTATTTTAGTAATTTGGTGCTATCTTCAATTTCATGATTTTCAGACCAGAAATGAGCTGCTATTGCGGACTTATCAATATTTTTGTATCTTAGGTGCCTAAAATGTTCTTTCTTTCTAGTACCTATGTTTCTTTTTGTCCTCCCTATGTAAATATTTTCACAGTCTTTACATTTAATCTTGTAAACGCCTGACTTTTCTTCTGGTTTTATCTTATCAGTATTATTACTGTTAAGTAGGTTTTTAATGTTGTAATTGTTTTTTGGTGCCAATGTTATATTGTATTTCTTGGATATTTTTTGGAACTTTTATGTGGCGCAGAGGGGGTAAGTAAATTTAGCAAATCTAATTTCTTGTTTTATTGGTGATAGAGCTGTGATCTGTTTTAATCTTTTTTGAAGTCTGAATGATTTTAGTTTTTTATCTACAAGGCTTTTTCCATATCCATTTTTAATTGCAGTTTTTAAGATTTGATAGTATTCTTTCTGATATTCTTGCTGGCTGAGGGGTAGATTTACTAATCTGTGTGTGAGACTGTTGATGGTGGCACCAAATTACTAAATATGTACAAAAACATAATGAACTCGTCATATGGAAGAGAATATACATAGAAAAGCATAAAAACCAACTAATGAACTTTGAAATCCCACCAGAAGACAACCCCACATTTAAATTCATCACAAAATCAACAGATGGCAGCAGCAACTCCAGAACTACCCACACCACTGGATCAAGCTTTAGTAGCATTAGAGCCGACGATGCGAACGATGGTTTGCGAAACATGTCCTTAATATAGGTAAATGAAGCCAATGTGTAATAAATACGACTCATCTATAATTTAATAATTTTTCCTTGTTTTAAAAACTTGGTAAGTTTTCAAGCACTGATGCGCTATGCTTTTTCTTCGTGTAGTGTTTGATTGCGAAGGTGAATGCTGTTTGATTCATTTTGCCTGGCTATCCAATCACATTGTTTAAAAGAGTTATCACTTCACTACCATTTAGAATATTTTCTTCATGCTTCCACGTCATTTACACCATCATCTTCACCGTCAACTTGTTCTTCACGCATTCTTGTTGTGGACAGCATTAAGCGAATTGTTGCGTCTGCTTCATATGCTACTCGAATACCGTATCTTCCTCATGCCCTCCTCACTTGCAGGATGTGATTTCATTCAGCAGTGCTATACATATTGTTATTTTTCTGCTAATGCAGCGGTCAGTGTCAACAAACACAGTGGTGGTGAAAATTATACTCATAACCTGTGTTTGCAGAATATTCTTATTGCAACTTTTCAATTAAAGAGAGTAAAAATAATTAACTACAATATTTTTTAATGGGGACATACATTTACCTGCATTACATCCCAATCAACCGTATTTCAGACTGCTATTTCAGGCCTCTACTGTATTTGGAAAAATTAAAAATGTTTCTAGAAGAGATACTACAATAAGAGAGAAGATGCAACAATAGGAACAGTCGTAATAGTGCTATGATAGTGATTTGCAGATGAGCGATGTATTTCCATCGGAATAAAGCGTTACATTGTTGGTATAATTCTTTTATTTGTATGTTGTATTTAAAATACCTTCACATTTATTCAATATAGCTCTTGTATTTTGCTGCTGTATTACTGTATTACTTTGATACAGTGATACACAAAGAACTCAATGAATTTGTTGTAATATTGCACTACACAATTATTGCTCATTTTAAATAAATACTGATGTATTAAATAAAATATGACAGCAAGTGCTTCTGATGCACCAATTGTCACCACCTGGATGGTAATTAACAGTAGCAACAATAATGCCTCTGCTGGTTGAAACATCATCAACTAAACCTGCATGAACAATAATCTCCATATGAAGCTTTGGTACCTTCTTCATTTGTGGTCGGCAATATGAATTTAATAATCTCCAATGTTAAACATACATTTAAAATTCAAATATTACCTTACCTTATTTACTTCAGTCAATGCTTTCTTTACTGCTATACGGAATTGATACTCTGTTTTTCTGTCATAAACAGGCCACACAATCAGGTTTTTCCATTGTTCTGGTACAAGTAGGTTGAGTAAAAAATTCATAACATGCTGGAAAGCTTTAAAATCTGGTACCTTAAACATATCCTGTAAAATAAAATCACATATTAACCACAATATTATAAATCTGATATAATTTCTTTTTACTTTTATTACAATAATTATCTAGATAATTACCTAGGGCCAGATATAGATGGCCCAAGATGTTTGAAAACATGTATAAAATAGCTTAAAAAAAATCTGATGTGATTTGCTCCCATTCATACGTTAAACTATTCTTATAAAAATGTATTCTTCTGTCTAGTTCTTGCTAATTAAGATACTTTTATTACATATTTTGCTGAAGGTATACAAAGAATATTCTATTATATTAAGCACTTAAGCATTTTGAAAATAACTATGCATCTTATAATTTAAACCAGGAGACCTGTTCAAATCCCGGCCATGGCATTGAAGTTTTCATGTTGACTTCACCTATCCAAAACCTTAGCCTATATACGGCTAGTATGAAGAAATTATTAATTTCCATCAATTAACTAAATAATAAGAGTTAAATGATGAAGCCTGGGACTCAAGTACTTACGATAGTAAGTCGCCACAAACAGTGTATCTCGAATGCAAGACCCCCTAGTGGTCTACCGGGGAAATATACGAGTCAAATAGAGAGTTTACTGTCAAGACGGCACAGTGGCCATGGTAGCTCAATGGGTTAGAGCGACTGGACGGAAACCAGGAGATCCGTGGTTCAAATCCTGGCCATGGCATTGAATTTTTCATGTTGACTATCTATGCATCTTATTAATTTGTAATGTACATACTAGCTTTAGGTATTTAACCTATATATGTACTATCCTATTTTCACTTTGATACCGAAATTATTGTTTGCAGGAGCAAAGAATAATGATAGACGTCGAAGGAATGTTGGTCTTTGTGACGACCAAGCCCCAAGGCCAGTTTAGTTGGGGAAACTGTTTATAACAATGCCATGAATGAAAGGAACAGTGACCTTAGAAGGTTTCTAAAGGAATTGTCACTTGACATACATGAATAGGGTATTCTTCGAATCGTTTACAATGGCGACCAAAACAGCCACAAAAGGACTTTGTTTAAAAAGGAATTTGGAGAGTGAAAGTGATATATAAAGACACACACGCAGTTGTGGAGGTAGACTCTTCGGCTTGTCGCCGATGAAGGCGGGTGCGCGGCTAGAAAACCATTATAAACATTTATCCGACGTGTAGCCGATATCAAGAAGAGTCAGACGTGAAGCCTAGGAGAGCGGTCAACTTGTTCGGTGTTTCATAATTGTCGGTTCATATATACGGGAGGAACAAACAAAAGTTATCGAGTTATAAAAAAATTCTACCGTCAGTCTTCGTGAACAGTGATCAATTGTGGTAACCCTTGTTCGCCACCCACAAGTTTGTTTCAACGTGGCGCCGCAACGTAGAGCTCGTTGTTCGACATATAATATACTGCTTCAAACTGGCGCGCCAACGCGGGACCCGATAGGAGAAGGACGTTCGACAACAGGAGGAGGTTCAACCCGAGAAGGAGGTTCAACCCAACAAGGAGTTTCAACCCGACGACGAGGTTCAACAAGAGAAGCAGATTCAACCTAGAAGGAGGTTCAACCTAGAAGGAGTTTCAACCCGACAGCGAGGTTCAACAGGTGAAGGTGGTTCGACAGGAGGACGGTCGACCCATCAAGAAATTCGTCAACAGTTCGACTGTAAAGAAGAAACGAGGCCGGCATCGTCATCAGTGACATCATCAGGAGCCAGTAAAAACAATCAAAGGTACAGAGTGTAAAATTATATACCTGACTATGGTGAATTTATTTGAGAAGTGAAAAACAAGATTTTAAGTAAAATTTGTAGAAAACATGGAAGTTCGAGAGGTTTATGGTAATAACAGTAGGCAGGGAGTAGTTGAAGTAGCAGAGTGTGGTAGAACTGCAACAAATAATGTAGAAATGAGAATAAGTATAATACGGGAAGTCATGAAAATGTTCGAAAGTTTACGAAAAGACAATGAAAATTTAAGAAAAGACCATGAAAGTTTTATGCAAGAGTTGAGGAAGGACCGCGAAAGTTTAAATAACGAGTTAGATGATATGCATCAAGGTTTAAGTAAAGTGATAGATGATGGGAATCAAATTTTAAGTGAAAAGATAGGTAATAATCATCAAAGTTTGAGTGGGGAAATAGACAGTAGCAATCAAACGTTTCAGCAGATAGGAGAAAAGATAGATGATAGTGTTGAGAAGTTAGAGGTAGGAGAAGTAGAACTAGGAAAGAAGACAGAGAATGAACAAGCGTTTGAGAATGTCAGGAAAGATAGTCAAGAAATAGAGAATGTAAGAGAAGAAACTGATCAGGTAACAGACAGTTTAGGGAGAGATGTTAGTGAGGAGACGCAGAACGCTGAAAATGAAGTTTTGAATGTAGTTAATGAAAGGTCAGATAGTGAAAACAGAAAACTTGGGGAGGAAATAGTACAGAAATTAGACGAAGAAATAGGAATGGCTAGAGAAGAGTTAGGAGAGACTAGGAGTAGACTAGAAGTATCAGAGAGGGAAAATAGAATACAGACGAGGAATTTGGAGAAAATCACAAATGAAATGAACGAGTTAGCAATGGAGATCGCAGTGACAAAGGAAACTGAAATTTTGAATCTAGTTAATGAAAGGTCGGATAGTAAAAACAGAAAACTGAGGGAGGAAATCGTACAGAAATTAGATAAAGGAGGAGAAATGGCTAGAAAAGAGTTAGAAGAAACTAGGAGTAGACTAGAAGTATCAGAGTGGGAAAATAGAAAACAGACGAGGTATTTGGAGGAAAACCAAAATCAAATGAATGAGTTAGCAATAGAGATCACGGTGACAAATGAAACATTGAAAAACATGCAAAATCCAAGGATAAACGAAACAGAAATATTAAAATATTTCGGGCAAGGGGCACAGTTCCATCAGAATATGCCTAAGAAAGATAGGGAAAAAGATCGGTGTCCAGTATCTAAGCTAAATGTGGAAAAATCATGGGGATGTATAATAAATAAGTCCTTTATACATGGAAAAGTCCGCAAAATTCTTTTGTATTTTCGAAGTACGGTGTGGAATGATGAAATTTCTTGTAAATGGTAGGAACTTAGGCTAAAGTATTTAAAATTGCCATAACAAATTGTAAAAGGAGAAGAAACAAACTTGTAAAATGTATGCTAAGTATAAACAGTGTAATGTAAAATGTATAGGTTAAGTGTAAACAGTGTTGTGACAGTGCAGTGAAACTTAAAACTAAACAAGTGAAAAAAATATAGTAATGAAAATCAGAACACTTAAAGACTTTTGAAAATAATATTTATATAGAATCATAAAGAAGTATTCGGAAATGTATAAGAAAAAAAAATTTAACCAGTTAAAAAAATATCAGAACAATGGAAGACTTTTGAAAATAATATTTATATAGAATCAAGAAGAAGAACTCAGAAATGTTGTATACAAATATAATCTTATGAATGTACCATTGATTTAAACATAAGAGTGTATATTGAGGAATTGTTTCAAGTGTAACAACAATATGAATTAATTTTAAGTAGATCACATGGAGAAAAATAGAGATGAGGTAGATTGAAATATTTTCTGAGTAATATTTAAAAGTTGAAAATTACAGAACAGAATGTTGGTAAATTTTAAATGAAATGTAGTTAGGTAACCATGTGAATAATTTTTAGGAAATGTCATGTAAAAAAAAAAAAAATTAATGTTGTGTAAAGAAATTGTAAAACGAATTGGAAGTTGCTGACAAAGGTTTAATATTTTGCGTTATATTCGGGCAAGACATATATATTATTTCATTATGGGATAATAAAACAATATCTATGGGGGCATTTGATACCGAAATTATTGTTTGCAGGAGCAAAGAATAATGATAGACGTCGAAGGAATGTTGGTCTTTGTGACGACCAAGCCCCAAGGCCAGTTTAGTTGGGGAAACTGTTTATAACAATGCCATGAATGAAAGGAACAGTGACCTTAGAAGGTTTCTAAAGGAATTGTCACTTGACATACATGAATAGGGTATTCTTCGAATCGTTTACAATGGCGACCAAAACAGCCACAAAAGGACTTTGTTTAAAAAGGAATTTGGAGAGTGAAAGTGATATATAAAGACACACACGCGCGCAAAGGTGGTCAAGACTCTTCGGCTTGCCGCCGATGAAGGCGGGTGCGCGGCTAGAAAGACATCATAAACATTTATCCGGCGTGTAGCCGATATCAGGTAGAGTCAGACGTGAAGCCTTTTAGGGTGGTCAACTTGTTCAGTCTTGAATATTTGTCAGGTCATCAAAATTTATCGAGAAATATAATTAGCATTCAGTCACTATAAACCGTGATTGGTAACCCTCGGTCGGCAGCTTCCATTTCGAGGTTTGAAATAAGAAGCAGTGAATAAATAATTTGGAAACGGGCATTCCAGTGTTGTAAATTTCCTTCTCACACACATCCACGCATACCCTGAGAGAAACCTCATTGCTCGCCGACTTCTGTGTACACCCATAAGCAATACTGCTTCAACTTCCTACTCTTGACAATACCATAAATTATTGTAATTCCCAAGGATGACAATAAATAAAATCAAATAAAAAATACAGTAAGCTAAAGTGATAGATTTGTATAAAGCATACTGCTAAGTGAGGACTCGAAAATTCCATTTTCTTTATAAGAATGCAAGAAAAACCAAAGCCACTTACCACTGAAAAAAGCACAAGCATTTATAAACTCAAACCAACATAAAAAAAGGTTTCAGAAATAATTTATCCCATAAAACTTGTATTTAATTATTATCCTTTTACACTAGCCGTGTGCAGGACAAGGTTTGCACGAGTATGGTTAGACTAAAAAATTCAATACAATAGCTGGGATTTGAAATGAGTCAGTTGGAGAATTTAATCATACTGGTAGGTTGTCATGGTAGATCAATGGTTAAGAGCAACTGGATGGAGACAAGCTCTGCCCACCTGCTGTAGGTAAGAGTGTACTAGCTGTTACAGATTCATTCGAGCTCTCACTAGGTCATATCACCTTTGAAAATGCCAAGCGAGTCCTTGGTGAAATATTGGGATATATCAATTCTATTGGAACACAGCCTACAAACCACCGTTTTGGTTATGCTCCTGATAAAATATATTACACCTTTCTTCTAATGGAATTTAAAAATCTTTACATGCAATGCACGAAAATTCAGTCTATTGTTAATTACTGTATGTATAAGATGTGAGAATTGACCTCTCAAAAAGCAAAAGCAGCATGTTATCGAGTTATGTGCTTAATCTTAGGCATGTATTTCAAAGGCAGACTAATGTTCATACCTGTTTGAGCACTTTCTGAACATCTTGTGAATCTGGATGTATTATACATAACAGTTTCAAATTCTGGAACACTAAGGTGTAAATATCTGGAGTATCCATCTTCCTGAAATAAAACAAACAAATCATGCTGTAACTTTAAGATATTTTCATTCTCCACAGAATACATGTTTACCCTTAATCAATATGAGAAACATATATATATATATATATATTAGGTACTCATTATGGAATTTGTCACTTTTCTATTCATCTGCATCAACCATCGAAGCTGCTGTTATAAACTGTTATGACATTCAAAGTATAAACCTGGAAGAAGCGTAGGGACAGTGAAGCACAAATTAATACAAAAGTGAATCGAGAAGATATTGACACATTGCTTCACTCACACTGTTTATTCACAGGACATGTTTCAAGAGCTCTCGCTCCTATCATCAGCTGATACTCGACTAGTGCAAGTTGTAGTGGTTTCCTCTTTCTCCGTTTTGTCAATAGATGGCGTGATGTACTTGTCAAAGATGTCCGGTGGTGGAGTTTATCTCTAATAAAATATGTTAATCACCCCATAGACCTTTCCGTATGGGAAAAAATCTTCATCAACAAAAATCGTCATAGAGTCATGAATTTTGAAACTCCACCACCGGACATCTTTGACAAGTACATCACGCCATCTATTGACAAAATGGAGAAAGAGGAAACCACTACAACTTGCACTAGTCGAGTATCAGCTGATGATAGGAGCGAGAGCTCTTGAAACATGTCCTGGGAATGAACAGTGTGAGTGAAGCAATGTGTCAATATCTTCTCGATTCACTTTTGTATTGTTATGACATTACTTCAAAGTGGCTCCCAAATGCTTTGTTTACTTTCTGACCGCTGTTTACATAGAACATCTGAACAAAAAACAGTGACCATGTCCACAAAGCATAGCCTAAAGATGAGGATGCTGAGCTGCAAACTACAGTCAAGAGATTAAGGGCCCTAATCCCCAAAGCATAACCAAAGGATGCTTTTTTATAAGAGAAGTGAAGGAGCAACATCCTTTCATGTGGGGGGTCAGTATGAAATCTTCAAATTTTAAATACAGGTTACCAAATACAGAGCAAAGTATATGAAAAACATTTTAAGTGGATGTTATTTTATGGGGGGGGGGGGGGGGGGGGGGAAATACAGTATTCAAGTTACTGGGCTCTATTTTCTAAGCTTATTAACTTAATTCTTATGATTTCACACCAAGTTTTTACAGTAGTTACACTTCTCTACTCGTTAGCTAGAATGATAAGCTTAGAAAACAGACCGTATTGTGAATCTAAATTCAAACAATAACAGTCTAAAAGGAAATATCCCCCAAAACCAATTTAAAAAATATATATTTAGTTTTCAATTTAACAGTCTAAAAGGACAGCAATATTATAAAATAAAATGTCAATTAACACCATAGATTTTGGATAAAATATAAGTAGGCACAGTGGTTCTTTAAGAAACAAAACTTGGAATGCAACATCACAACCTATTATTTCAAAGATACTATCTACAATTGAAGTATTTAAGGATAGCATTACCCTGTCATCCACAACAGTAAGTACTGTACCTGACAGGTATAATATACAACAAATTTTAACAAAATACAAAGCACATAAGTATCAAAAGTGCCACATTCTAATAAAGATTACATAATGTTGCAGTACAAGCATCCTAGAGCCATGTATTCTTACCCAATAATGCCAACATGTTAGGTGGAAATCTTCTAGTGCACCAGGAGGTTTTTGAACACCAAGTTCTTCATTTAAAACCTAACGGGTGCAAGCATTTCGCCTGTGCACGATTGGGTGCGTCACAGCCAGCTTTGCTTCTACATAAGCTCTGTACGTAAAGATGTATAACCTTCTTACATTATAGAAGATGCTGGAAGTGTTGTCCACCCTCAGCTAAACAAGCATTAAATTGGGAGAACACATTCTGATACACAAAATTAAGTTGATGCTCTGAAATATTTCAGATTTCATTTCTAATATTCTTTTTTTTTTTGGGGGGGGGGGGTTCTTCCAATGCACGAGGATATGTCTCAAAGTTTCTCTTTCAGGTTACCCCACAAGTAAAAATCACACTGTTAGATTGGGACAGCGAGAGGATCATACACCAGCACTAATCACTCTATCTTAAAACACTTTTCTTATTGTACTTATGGATTCCTCTGTTGTATGGGCGGTAGCAGAATATTTTTGAAACCATCCATATGATTTCTCTTCTTCAGTTCATAACAAAATGTGGTCAAAATGTCATTTTGGTATCTCTAATTATTTTTAAATAAGGAATGAGTAATGAACTTTGAAATCCCACCAGTAGATAATTTGACAAAGTTCTTAGTTCCACCGCCAGACAGAAGAGAGCAGGCAGCAACAGACTATAGTTGTTAAAAATTTAAGTGACAAAGTATCAAAAAACCCACTATAAATAGTCAATTTTCAATTAATTTTGACGTCACTATTACTAAATTCCTCCAATCACACACAATAAAAAAGGCTTTTGTTATTTAAAAAAATGTAATAATAATGTCAGAAGTAAGGCAATCAACTGACTGTAAACCAGTTCAAGAGTTTTGAAAACATTAGCAGTCCTACTACTTATCTGCGAGTTCATTTTAGCTGTATTTTTATTTGTAGTAAAAACCTAGAGAAGTTCACAAAAAATGTAGACTTTCACAGCAAGAGACTGATACAGACAGGATTTACACAGCTAACTAATAATGTACAGTTACTCCAAAAGGGTGTTTATTACAATGGCATAGCCTTATCTAACTTTTTATTATACATAAAAGAATTACATACAAACAAGAATATGTTTAAGTTAACATTAAAACAAGATCTCATTAGTCACAGCTATGGTAAGGAGAATTTCATTCTTACTAAACCACTTGCAATTATTAATTTACATTGTAAATATAATAGGTATATAAAAGTACGTCTGCATTATTCCTGCAAACATGCTTATGTAAAACTTGATTCCCTTGAAAACTCCATCAGTTAATATTTAAATAATAAAGTATACTAAATCAAACGTACAATGTATATTATTCCTGACATGATCTTCATCTTAGACTTATACCCCTTTGGCAAAATCGTATTAAAGGTTCTAAAGATCGCAACAGTATAGTATATTTCAATTGGTTCAAGTTCCTATCATTAATAACCTAAGTCAGAACGCGTAGTCGAGGGATGTTTATATAAAGAGGAGTGCAGCAGTTTTGTGAAATGACCTGAAAGCATAACCGAAATATCAATATTGTTAAAGCCCAATGATCCCTATTATTCCTCATTAACTCAGGATTAATATGAATTTACCCTGAAATTGTTAACATAAATCTTTCTCAAGCGTCAGTAACCATTGGTCGTACGGAACTGGATAATGCCGAAGGAACATTTCTCGTTAATTTGTTTCCTTCATATTAACAATTGCTCATTATGATCTACTTCCGCCAATAGTAAACTGATCTAAGTATTGTAATTAACAGATACAAAAAGAAAAGGATGCCGATTAGTCGTCATTTCTACCACTTTATACAATATCTGAGGTACACACCCTTCCACCTCTCTAAATATATACGTTTTCCAGTACGATACTTACTTGATGAATAAAGTAACGTTAACTGTATTCTCTGTATAGTGAAGCTACACTGTGATTATTATACACAGTACGACATTATTCCTTTTGTCATCTCACACTCCTCAGTTCCCAAAATTCCGCGCCACTCTTATAAGCAATGTCACCAACAAGAGTAAAACATTCCTTTCAAAAAGCCAGAAATTTCTTTCCATTGATCAACGTAATTTTTAATTAGCTTCTAATTTTGAGCTAAAATATGTAATAAAATATATTAAATTATTGAAAAAATATTAATTCACAGAACATTATGAAAGGGGATAGCTAGTATTCAAATATAAAACGTTCCTTCCAAATGGTATTATTTTGGCCACCATGTCCTCCTTTGATGGTAGTTGACATTTTAGCCGTGGGATGTCGCCGTGATCAAGAGGGCTAGAATTGGTTCTCTTGGCCGTGGTAGAAGGCAGAGAAAGAGAGAGAGAGAGAGAGAGAGAGAGAGAGAGAGAGAGAGAGAGAGAGAGAGAGAGAGAGAGAGAGAGAGAGAGAGAGAGAGAGAGAGAGAGAGAGAGAGAGAGAGAGAGAGAGAGAGAGAGAGAGAGAAGCGTTCAACACTTGATATCAACGCCAAGTGGTACAAAAGCTTACTGGGTTGGCTTAGCAATTTTCTATTAAAATACCTATTTTCTTTGAGTTTACTATGTTAATCTTAACATTAGGATTGCAAACATTCCTCACTAGAACTTCGGTTGAAACGAAATGCTCTTATTTCGCAGCAAATTTACTAGAGGTTTACCCATTTCATTCTGTTTATTCGGTAAAAGGACACGTTTAGAAACCTTGGAAGGAGCGAAAATTCCTAAAAAGGCTAAACCAGCATCATCTGGGCTAGCAGTGATACATATACATGTTAGACATTAAATCAAATGTGTAGTGTTTAACGCCCGCTTTTACTTATAGCATCGCAGGTGGTGACATGATACATGAGATGCAGATGGAGCATCGGTGGAATGAGATTACGGGGGAAACCGGAGAATCCGGGGAAAACCCGTGTTGTCCACCACAAATCTCACTTAGCGGTGGCCTGGGATCGAACCTTGGCCGCCCTGGTGAGAGTATGTTAGCTAGAGAAACTCTGCTTATTAGTTTAGCCCAGAGGTTCTACTCCCATTAGTCCTGAACCCGTAGGAACTGGACCCGGGCCTCCTTCAACCAGGGAGTATCCGAGCTGTCCCAAGGGGCGCTCGGCGTCCTCCGAGGTGCTTTCCATAGGGCAAGACCTAGAGACTAACAAGCCTCCCCATCTGGTCCTATGGACTCAAGACGGGATGGAAGTGGATACGCCACTTAAACGCGTCAACACTCAAGGTGAAGACTACCGAAAAACCTCGGTGGGGCCGCCTGGTGATCTAGCACACCTTCTACTAGCTTTGCAGGCTAGTACCCGGGACACTTAATGGCTTCCCTCAACCCCGTCCGAAGACGTACCCGATTCCCACGGGTTTCGGGAACACACTGCCCCCTCGAGTCCATCCCAATCCGAACAACTCCCGAAGGAGGGGCTCGGCTGTTCGGCCCGAGGTTCCTCTAGTACTAACGTCAGAGGTACCACGAGTGCTAAGGGTCCGCAGCGCCCGCACTTTGGCAGCTGAAAGGGACGGATCCCTTCCCCTACGGGACTCTGCTTATTGAAGACTGAGAAATACATGCCATGCCATGTGGTGCTGACTGGCTGTATATAGTCAGAAGGTTTTCGCTGCGTGCCCACCCGTTAAGGGTTTTACCGCAGGTAAGGTAGATTTCGGGTTGTTGTAGGGTGAAATGTAGGTTTTTAGAATGGTGTTATTTATGAGGTTACAAGATGTACCTAGGGGCTGAAGGACAGGATGCAATACCTTGCACCCTGGTGTTTTTATTTGTTTTACTTTGGGAAATAATTTTGATGCCAAGCAGCTTGGAAGGAATATGCGGAGCTCAGCTTTAGCTGCTGTTCGGATTAGCTCCTAGGTTATCTCGGATGCCCGCAAGCCATGGGGGGTAACCGGTGCTGTCTATAACGACGTCTAGTGGGGTCATAATCTCCCAAGGATCTGACAAGGGCGCTTCTATGATTAGGTAAACTGGCGTATAATTTTGATGCCCGGCACCTAATTTCATCCTCCACGTATTGAAGACTCGAGGCCTCATGAAGCAACCTGGTAGGAAAATAACATCCCACAGAATATATAGACTTAAGTTCTCTATTCTGTGCACGTTGGAGCCATGCTAGCCAGCTGTCTGCTGCCATGCCCCAGATCTCGCAGGCGTAAAGCATAACCGGGATTACCAGCGCTCGGAAGAGGTATAACTTCATGCCAACTGGCATCGAGGTTGACCCCAGCATTGGATACAGGGAAGCAATTGCTCCCTGTACCTTCGCCGCTCGGTCCCTGATGTGTTGGCGAAAAGTTAGACCCCTGTCTAAGTTAACACCTAGGTACTGGACAGAGTTGGTCCACTCTATCCTTCGACCTCGGTAGCTGAAGTTGGGGCAGTCAGCGGGGGTGTGACGCTTTGTAAAAAGTATGGCGTGGCTTTTTTTCGGATTAACGGACATCCGCCAACGCCTACACCACTGCTGTGTGAGACGGAGATGTCTTTGTAAGGGGTTGAAGGCTCTGAGGATGTGTTTGTCTTTGCAGAACAGAAGCACGTCGTCAGCGTATTGTGCCATTTCGACTCGTGGCTCTGTTGGGAAATCTGCCATAAAGACGTTGAATAGGGCGGGGGATAGTACAGAACCTTCGGGGACTCCGCCTCTCACTGGTCTGAGTGTAGATGTTTTCCCCACGACTATGACTTGGAATGTGCGGTGTCGCAAGAAGCTGTGTAGTATGCTGACCATTTGTGTTGGGAGCCCCAGGTGGATCAGTTTGTAAAGGAGCCTGGCGTGCCATGTCGTAGAGAAGGCCTTCTCGACATCCAAAGAAACCGCAGCAGTGAAGGCGCCTTCCTGGAAACCCAGGGCAGCGGTCTCCACCACACGCAGCAGCTGTTGGATTTTCGAGTGCCCAGGACGAAAACCAAACTGATGGGTGGGAATGGATTGAATGTCTCCCAATATTGGGGAAGATGAGAAATACATGTTATCGTTGCTTACACCTTAAAATAAAGAAATGGGGGAAAAGCGCTAGAAAATGAAGCAATATTGCCAGAACGTTTTACAACAGGGACTGTGATTAACCGGAGTTGGGCAATTCAAAACCAAGAACAGAAAAGCGTCATAATAAGACTGTAAGTTCTGGATTCCACCGTAAACAATACACAAAATCATATTACAACGCGGGGGCCCAAATGACCTCGTTGTCGACGGGCCCTTAAACGCCACACACTCACTATTACAACGCACCAAGTGAAGAGTTCGGTTTAAACTATAAGAAAACGTGTGCGAGCGATACTTTTATATACGTAGGTATGTATATGTGAAAAGGGTTAAAACTATAGACACTAGCAGCTCAAAGAAATATGCACATTCGTGTTTCTTCTCTAGATTATTAACATGCTTGGTGTATATATGTTTATCATCACAAGAATGTGTTTGGATATGTTTTATTGGGGGAGTGACCATTAAATGTATTTGCCACATCCAAAGGTTTTTCTTTCGTCGGTTATGTTCAAGCTGATTATAATACCTTCCTACCTTCCTCCCTTCCTCCCTCCTTCCCTTCTTCCCTCCTTCCTTCCTTCCCTCCGTCCTTCTTTCCTTCCCTCCTTCCTTCCTTCCTTCCTTCCTTCCCTCCTTCCTTCCTCCCTCCCTCCATTTATTTATTTATTTATTTATTTATTTATTTATTTATTTATTTATTTATTTATTTATTTATTTATTTATTTATTTATTTATTTATTTATTTATTTATTTATTTATTTATTTATTTATTTATTTATTTATTTATTTATTTATTTACTTACTTACTTACTTACTTACTTACTTACTTACTTACTTACTTACTTACTTACTTACTTACTTACTTACTTACTTACTTACTTACTTACTTACTTACTTACTTACTTACTTACTTACTTACTTACTTACTTACTTACTTACTTACTTACTTACTTACTTACTTACTTACTTACTTACTTACTTACTTACTTACTTACTTACTTACTTACTTACTTACTTACTTACTTACTTACTTACTTACTTACTTACTTACTTACTTACTTACTTACTTACTTACTTACTTACTTACTTACTTACTTACTTACTTACTTACTTACTTACTTACTTACTTACTTACTTACTTACTTACTTACTTACTTACTTACTTACTTACTTACTTACTTACTTACTTACTTACTTACTTACTTACTTACTTACTTACTTACTTACTTACTTACTTACTTACTTACTTACTTACTTACTTATTTATTTATTTATTTATTTATTTATTTATTTATTTATTTATTTACTTATTTATTCATTTATTTATTTATTTATTTATTTATTTATTTATTTATTTATTTATTGTTATCTGACAAGGTTCCCAGAGCCGTAGCTCATGCCAGGGAACAGTACAAAAATATATAAAATGATGGCAAAAGGCCCTTAACAATACTTATATTACATTTTTATACTAGGAATTAATCACCGTACAAAAATAGCATATACATGGTGTTCATTTTTATCTGTAATTTTGCCGCGCGAAATTTGACGTCAATAGCATCGCTGATGGAGCGAGTTTATATAGGATTCCCCTAGCGGCTTGATATCGTATTTGATGTGCTGAAAGCAGCTTTGAGGCCTCCCTCTACCGACAGGTAAATATACTATTTGAGAGGTGGGTCTGCCCGCGTGATATAAAGATGCGTAATTTCGCCTGGTGCGTAGATACGATAACTGTTTTTTTAAATACTGCAATGCACTGCAAAGCTTAATTATGCAGCCATAAAAGTATACCATGAGGAATATACTAAATGATAAGTCAATGAAAATTTATTTCACAATGAAAATCTGTTTTTTCTATTACCTATAGTAGACATATGTGCATATTGTAAACTTGCGACATAAAATAGAAATATTTCAATTTGATCTGAATTCTTTTCTATCACCCACAGTTTCCTCACAATGTAACTTCATTACAAACCAGAAAATAAGCAAATGTTCTACGAATGAAAAATAAATTAGTTTTACAATATGTACAATGCTTTTATCCAAGTCTAAACAAGAAAATATCTCTAGTACACTGTCTTATGTATCCATTTTCTTATATTTCCTTTCTCTCTTCCCCTTAAAAACAGTCTGTGTTGCAAGAAGGTATGCTTGAGGCCTTTCTGTCATAACATTATTTATTGATTCTAGATTGGGACCAGTCACTTTATAGCGTCCAGTGTCTCTCTTTGCGAGTAACTGATCCTGTTTCTGGGAAATGTTTCATGCACCTATTGGTTTTAAAAGACATAAGGATGTCAACATTAATAGACATTTTAATTAAGCGTGAGAATGACAAAAGTTTATATTGTATACTGATAAAACTTAAGACGTTTATGTTGCTAACAAAAGTATGACAATTTGCCAGTACCTGGACACTTTTGACAACATTACGCTCTGAGGGACTTGTCTGAATGCCGGATAGCGTTGCATAAACTCCTCTGCAGAGGTTTAAATTATAATTATATGTCGCACTAATTTTAATGCCGGTACGAAAGTAGCATTCAACCATGAAGACGTGGTGCTGTGTTCATATCCAGGGGAAACTGGTTGTATTAGTTATCAGCGCAAACACACTCAGAGCGTTGTAATTTGCTTACTGTTCCGCAAAAATGAGCGCATCTTCTCCGTAGAGGGCAGTATGATTTTAAGATAAACTCACCAGTCAACTATAACGCCATTCTTGTTCAATCGGAGGGCGGGAAATAGCGAATAAAAATGAACAGCGTGTATAAAACGAAGATATAAATAATAAATGATAATAGCAAATAATAGGAGCAGAGAACATTACAAAAAAGCTACATATTCTATGAGACATTAAGACATATTAATTTTTAATCAGTTCAGCTAATCAAACTAGCTATAAATGAGTGTCAGCGATCAAAATATGCCTTCAGTAAATTTTCAGCAACTTTCCTTTTAAAATCTTTTATGTTCCTGTAGCTTTTCAGTTCCAGTGGCAGTGCATTGTATAAATTGATAACGTGAGAGGTTAAGCTGTTCAGGCCATAAGTTATTTTTTTTATATTTTGTGGAGATATATTATAAGGACAACTCTATGCTTACTTGTAATAGTAAAATGTTACTTGCGTGGTAGAGTGTTTTTGTGTTTGTTCTAAAGGGCAGATTGTAGACAATTTTCAAGGCACGATTTTGAAGTACTTCGAGGTCATGAATTAAATATTTAGCAGAATTACCCCATAAGAAGTTAAGTAGTCCAAATGGGATTGAATTAAAGCATGGTAGATACTTCGTAAATGATTTACATTGAATCCTTTGAATTTCAACCTATGAATTACAGCTAACTCGGAAAGTATCTTACTTTGTACATGCATAAGTGGTTCTTCCATGTAAGGGTACTGGCTAGAATCAATCCAAGATATGTGATTTCTGTTACTACTTCAATCACTGCGTTATCAACATGTATATGCTATATTAATTATTAATGTTTCTTGCTGAATCTATCCCATGCAGCTCTTAATTTGAGTTTCTGCTTATGGAAACATTTGCTGTTTCTATGACTTCCCTCAGTCCTGAGTAGTATTTTTTTTTAAAGAATGTATTCACCAAAGAATTCTGAAATGCAGTGCTATATTTGATGTAAAATACAGCAGCATCTGATCAAGTGGGAACGCTTTAGTATTATCATTGGTTTATTTCTCAGTGACATTGGGAATAGCTTTGTCGATTTTCAAAATAGTATTGTAGTACTACTTTCTCGTTGGCAGGTTTAGTGTGACAGGGAGTTTAGTTTTCTGAAGGACAAAGACATTTGGATCAGAATATCTACAGAAAATCCATGTAACAGTACTGACAGCTTTAAGTAAGATAATTGGTGAACTTTAAATACCCATTCTTATTGTACAAGGCAAAATGTTGCGTGGAGGATTATTAATATATTGCACCGATCCTCATTCGAGGGAAGGTCGCAAACGGAAAACTAGAAGGCAACAAGAATTCGATGTATCAAATGGAGAAAGGTATAAAGCAACACCTATCACAAGGTGAAAATATTGGTGGATCTGATTTAAATATTATTTTATTTCACCCCTTCCTTATATACAGCTTAATATTCCCTGACGACTATCTCTGGCTATCTACTCAGTCGAAGAAATATACATCAGTATACATGGTGTCCCACCTAACTCTGCGACCTCATACATGTCCGAAATGAAACAAAATATGAAAGTTCCAATTGGTCAAGAATGTATATACCTCGGGGCTCACACAATGAGAAGGTATGCACAATCTCTAAAGGTAAACAAATACTTCCAACACCAAGTTGCGTTTTTTTAAATAGAAATGTATGCTTATTCTAGAAAAATGAAAGCTAGAGCTACAATTAGCTATAATACATTTGGTTTCACGTTTCTAAGCCTCATACGTTCTGAAATATGCATCATTTCTGCAATAAACTCTACTCGTCTTCATGGAGGATGTGGGATTGGAAACGCGTCTATCAATGTGATTCCAGCATGATGGATGTTCCACACATTATGCACAAGTTTCCAGAGACGTTGTGGATGCGAAGTTTCTAAATAGGTGGATAGGTCGGGGAGATCCTGTGTGATGGCCAGCTTGGTCTCCAGACTTGACGCTATTAGACTCCTTTCTCTGGGGCTCAGTGGAAGATAAAATGTATCAAGAACCGCCAACGACAGTAAAAGATATGCAACATCGTATTATTGCGGCAATATCTGTAGAAATACAGCAATCCGTGCAACTCTCTTTTGTTATAGTCGCACTGCTGGAAAGGTTACCATAATTTTATCATTGTTAACAGAAACCTCTCAGATAACGCACTGATTATTCTTGAAAGAATGAGAGGGGAACTGACGCGCCTCCTATTCGTGTGATAAGCACCAGTGAACGCATCACTTCAGCCAATGGAATTCGCAGGAGTCACAAATTACAGACAGATGTTTACTCCACGTGGAGTAATCAGTGTGTTATTTGAGAGGTATCTATTACCAAAGATAAATCCATGGTAAACGTTCGAATAGCGTGACTATCCATATTTCAAAAGTGTCGGACATCTGTTGAAGTGACACGATTTCATAGGACAAGACGCTACTGGTGATTTGTGGGTGCATTTTCCATGCCGGATGTAATGCACAAGAACCAAGTTTCTGCGGGTTATAGGCCACTAGTAAATGTGTTTAGAAAAGCGGAAACAAATGTGTTATCACTAATTGTAGCTCCAGTTGTCATTTTGCTAGAATAAACATACATGTTCCATTAAAAAAAAACCGCAACTTGGAGTTGGAAATGTTATTTGTTTACCTTTACGGATTGTACATACCTTCTCATTTTGTGAGCCCGGACATAGGTACATTCCTGGCCAATTGGAATTTTCATATTTTGTTTCATTTCGGAGATATTTGAGGTCGCAGAGTTAGGTGGAGCACCCTGTATATGTCACACATATTTAGTTTTTTTTTATTCCTTCCTTAGAACAAATTTAGCTCCCAACAAGACATTAAACAGTTCTCTTCTCTCACGAGCACAAGGTAACAAGCCAGAAACTAAAGACACGTTTTAGAAAGAAACAAATTGTTACATATTACATATCCGCCACTTACCACTTCACCGGCCGGGTCAGCCAATTACACAGACTGACTCAAGGGAATCCACTTCAGAGCAAAGCGCGGCTCATGCGCACAGTGCCGCCAGGCGCTTAAAAAAACAATGGCTACTCGAGGCTACATCATCCGGCCGATAATGCAGTGAGCGGTTGGCTCAATATTAAAATGAGAGGATTTCTATACTAGTTTTTTTTTTAAATTTATTTCCGCCCCAACGTTAAGTTATATCGGACGGTGAATGAATTGGGTGAAATGATGCTCAAATGAGTCCAGGGTCCATGGAGCTTAGAGTTACCCGACATTCGTCTTGAAGGATAAGGGAAAACCCCGGAAGAAACCTTATCCAGGTAGCTCACCCTGACCGAGATTCGAACTCGGGACCTCTTGAACGTGAGGCAGACATGCTACCATTCTACGCTACCGAGGCGGGCTTTCTATAGTAGTATTTCTTTCATTCTCTCCGTATACCAATATAACGAAATTGACAATAACACAACAATATCAAAAGTCAAATCCCTCTAGAGGAACAAAAGACTGTAGTAATTAAAGACTAGAGATGTCGTGGGCGTCTTCAGGCTCCCACATACTGCAGTAGCAGTTGCATGCGACAGTATTTATATAATTTCGCATCTTACAATTTCATGTTTACTTCCATGAAACAGCAGGCTAGGATTCAACTTTTTTGCTATTTATTTCTGTTGTAAGAAATCTACAGTGAGTTTCACCCTTTCCTAAAATGTAGTTAACATTGCGGGAAGCATTTTATGTATAGTTCTTTTTGTCTTTCTGTCTTTTTGTCTTCTTTAGAACCTTCCTCCCTATTCAGCAACACCTCCGCCTCTTCCAAGATTGGTGCAGGCTTTGGCGGTTGTCCATCAATCCGGAGAAAAGCCAAGCCATCTTATTTACTAAGCGCCGCTTTTCCGCCAACTTCCCTACATTCACCTATTTTGGTCTTCCCGTAGGGGAGGGGATCCGTCCCCTTCAGGTGCCGTGGTGCGGACGCTGCGGACCCCTAGCACTCGTGGTACCTCTTCCCTACATTCACCTATTTTGGTCTTCCCGTAGGGGAGGGGATCCGTCCCCTTCAGGTGCCGTGGTGCGGACGCTGCGGACCCCTAGCACTCGTGGTACCTCTGACGTTACTAGAGGAACCTTGGGCCGAACATTCAAGCCCCTCCTTGATTGGAAGTTGTTCGGATTGGCCTGGACTCGAGGGGGCAGTGGTTCCCGATACCCGTGGGAGATTGGGTACGTCTCCGGACGTGGTTGAGGGAAGCCATATATTCCCGCGTACTAAGCCAGCATAGCTAGTAGAAGGTGTGCTAGATCACCAGGCGGCCCCACTGAGGTTATATTGATAGCCTTCCCCTTTGGGGTTGGTGCGCGTAAGTGGCGTATCCGCTTCCATCCCGTCTTGAGTTCATAGAACCAGATTGGGGGGGGGGCTTGATAGTCTCTAGGTAAGCTCTAGGTTCCTATGGAAAGCCCCACGGAGGCGCCGGGCGTCCTTTTGGGACAGCTCAGTAACTCCTTGGTCATTAGAGGGGAGGTCAGTCTTCACTTTGTATGGATTGCCCTGGTAGATGCTCTCGAGCTTATATACCTATTCTGGTGGAAGAATAAGATGGAAAGGTTCTATTAAATACCTGGGAGTGAATTTGGATAGGGGCTTAACTTTTCGGGAGCACATCCGTGAGCTGTCGCATCGGGCGTGCGGGGCCTCGGCCTCGTTATACCCCTTGCTACGGTCTGTGATGCCGGTTCCCCTTAAGTTGAGTCTCTTCCGGGTTCTAGTCCTCCCTATTATGCTTTATGCGTGCGAGGTCTGGAGCACGCCCGCGGGCTCTAACCTGTTACTACTACAACGTGCACAGAATAGGTGCCTTCAGGTTATCTATTCTGTATTGAGAGGATTTCCCGTTAGGTATCTCCCCGAAGCCTCATCTCTCCACTATGTGGAAGATGAAATTAGGCGCCGGGCCATCAAATTCTTCGAAAAATTACCAACACATCAGAGCAGTCTGGTTAGATCCCTTGGGAACTGTATTTCTAGAGAACGCCGTTTCAAGCGGTACCCGCATGTCTTGTGGAACATACCGGTAATACTAAGGCCACCACACCAGCCTTAACAAAATTTACACACCCAAGTTCTTTGCCTGAACTAACAAAATTAAATCTTCCTTTTCAATACATAAACTATATTCCTCCAGCGGTGCACGAGGGCCACTGCACCCATTCCACAACCGTTGAGGAGCTATTCAGCTACCTCCTTTCTCACCTATCACCTAAATTTCACCTGCCATCCGGCAACACTCACATCCCCGCCACTTCGTGGTTAAGCCCTACTCAGGGCAGGTACACGTATTAGCATCCTCGGGCTGTTCCTCAGCCTGCCAGCTTGCGACGCACGGACGGACGGACGGGCGGACGTATGGTCTTTCTGTAACAATTTTATTTCTGCGCAAATTTAACAGCTTTGGAAGCCTTATCTTTTCCTTTATTGAGGATTTTCTTGTGAATATTCTCTTCTATTTTGAAATAAGTATTAGGTTTTGATAGAACTTGACCACTGAGATTACAGTACTTACATATTACACAAATATCTTCTGAATTGTTTCCAAACGATGGAATTTGGCCATTGCATTCTCTAGACAATCTTAGAGTATTCAGTTATTGCATATTGTGATGAAATCAGCTTTCCGTTAAGGAGTTAATGTATCCGCAATGAGGATTAAAACGGCAATATATCATCTTCGTCAATTCAAGAACCTTTCAGCGTCTGGTTATTACAATAAATAGTTGGTAAAGTTATCTCCAGGTTGATATGCCTATACTAGGGTAAGGTGAAAGTTCTGGTAATTACCTGACATTTAGTTATAATTAAATATTGAATTTTTGGTGCCAAAATGCGTTTAGAGTGAGTAAATTCTATCTCTGAAATACAATGCTGGAAGGTCTGCAAAATATCCGTGTATGGATGTAGGAATCACTTTACTGGGCGCAAAATATTTTATGCAATCAAAACGTGCCAAATCTATTACCACTCGTACTTAAGAGTATTCAGTTTTCTCATTGCCTAAGTACCTTTGGCCCACAAAAAGAGATTTTATTTTGAATTCAGGCTTCTTCTCGCGTATTTTTTAGTTGATCCACACAACTCGTATAGCATTCGTCAATTGTGCTTTTAACTTTTCTTAGACAGTCCTATTTGTATTCGAGAAAACACCTGTCGGTGTTAAGCATTTAAAAATATTACGATTCGAACCATTAAGAACAATTTTTTGATGAGACGAATATATTTTAAAAGAAACCTAAATGTTTTGTACAGCAAGTTTTTATGTATATCGTATGGTTAAGTACCGTGAAACCACTCTAAAACGGAACACGATCGTTCCGGCATTTTATTTTCCGTTTACACTGGTGTCCGTATACAGAGGGTTGTGTTTGAATACATTACAGAAGCTATAGTCGCACAGGTTTACAGTGAAGGAATAATAGAGAACGAAGTGTCCCGAGTTCCAATCTCCGTTAGGGTGAGTTACCTGGATAAGTTATCCTGAAAGGCGAATGTCGGGTAGCTGTAAGCTCCATGGACCCCGGACTCATTTAAGCAGCATTTCCCCCATTTCATTCATCGTCCGATATGACTTAAAATTGGAGGACGTAAATTACAAAAAAAGTGTAAATTATAATAGGTTGATATGTATTATGTACTATCTTTTTAACTTACATACAGTAATTGTAGTTTATCACATAGTTTCTGTCTGTTTTCAATTTTCCCTTTCCAATCTGCAACTATCTGCATAACAATATCATTTGTTACAGCATTTAGAACAATGTTATAGCGATGTTTGAAACTCTCGAGCCATCCAATGGAAGCTCTGAAATTATCTTTGCCTAGACTTTTTGTTTCTGTCCCTAAAACTTGAGTCTGAAGCAATGCCCAGTAATGGGAATTCCTTCAGCATGAACACTTACAAACCACTCGAACACGGCACGATTTAACTCGTCATTTAACTCAACTGCTTGACAACTACTCATATTCTATATTAACTCGTCATAGTCTGTACATTTTGTGATGCGTTTAACATGCCCTGTTGTTCCTTTTAACCACTCTTCTTTGTTATTTTGTTTTTCAAAATCTCATTAATCAGAGTTTTTCTCACTTTAAACAACACAGTTAAATCTTTGGCTGGACGTTTGTTCCTTTGCTGTTCTTCAATAGCCTTAATTATTTTTCCTGTAGTGATAATGTCTGATGTTTAGAACTCATTTTACAGAATTTTTGTACACACAAACTATGTTTTTAAAAAGCACCAAAGTTCACAGTTTTCTCCCATTCGTACTTGATCACTTGTAATAAAGAAACAGAATGAACGCACTACAAAACAGTTGTACCCTTACTATGTGTGTTGGAAGAGAGCTGAGAGAGCTAATGGTTTATTTTTATTTTTCCTCGAAGGATTACAGTTTATGAACTTTATGGTTCATAGAGCTTCGGTTCGAGTGCTGTTGTCCTCAAAATTATTTCACTGTTTAAAATACGTACGTTGTAACTTATTACACATAAAGTAATCTGTTTTAATCAGGTTATTTATCCAAACGGTTCCTGAAAAATATTCACGTTTCCACGTTAGGCAGTTTTCCGATTTTCACATGGGAAACAGCTCCATTCCGAAACTTATTTTCCGTTTTTCCAAATTTCCGACATATAAGGGGTCCGTTTTAGTCAGGTTTTACTGGATTTATACAATGTACGAAATTCATTTAAATAGACGAGTTCGAAGGCTTTATCATAAAAGTAAAGAAATTTTGATTACTATATGTTACGAGTAAATTTAACCAAAATCGTAGGTCATTTTTTGAGAGAGTAAGAGCAGTGAAAGATTTTGTGAAAGTAAAAGTTTCCACAATAGTTCAGGGTAGAAAGATTTTATTGAACAATTTTGTGTCGCATTTTTGGAAGACGAATGAATGAATAAGCCCGGAATGTTCCAAGGGCGTCTATAAGAGGGGAGCTCAGTAAGTGTCCTCACGCGGCGAGCTATGCCGCATAGATGGCTCCAGTCAGATACCTACCCGGTATGAGAGAATGAGATGGCGGGGAAAACCGGAGATCCGGGAGAAAACTCGCCACAGCGCCGTGTTGTCTACGACAAATCTCACTTTGCGCTCATCTGGAATCGAATCCCTGCCTTGGTGAGAGTCAAATGGTCTCACCGTTCGGCTACGGCGCGGGCCTACTCAACTGAAATACCAAATTTGATATCTGAATGTTAAGTTCCGTGTTCACAGAGGCACATACATATACAAGATCATTTTTTCTATTTTTTATTTAGGTGGCAAGAAAGTAAAACTCGTAAATATTAATTCTGTACTTTGGAATTAGAGTAATAATCCAACTTTGACTGTTTGCTTTTGCGAATTACTTTCCATACACTGACTTATGAAATGTGGCACATTACAACGTTTAGATAATTGGTGTTTTAAGCAAATAGTTCGTGAGCTGACGTTTACTGCCAGTTTATTTATACAAATGTAAGTCCGTTTGAAGCACAGAAAACAAAAAACAATCTCTCACCTACCTTTGTTGCATTTGTTGATAAGTACCTACTTCTACCAGAACATCCAGCAAGTTGAACAAGTAAATTCAGCTGTGCCTGCCTCGGTAGCTAGTAGGATGGTAGCGTGTCTGCCTCACGTTCAAGAGGTCCCAAGTTCGAATCTTGGTCAGGGTGAGTTATCTGGATAAGGTTTCTTCCGGGGGTTTCCCTTATCCTGAGAGACGAATGTCGGGTAACTCTAAGCTCTCTGGACCCTGGGCCCATTTGAGCATCGTTTCACCCATTTCGTTCATCGTCCTATATAACATAACCTTGGAGGACGTAAATTAAAAAAATTCAGCTGTAGTTGGCTGAATTTCCTTGCATAAGTATATGGCAGGATAATACTAATTTTTACAGCTTCAGACATCTCGTAGGATAAGGTCGATTCCAATGGAGGGGTTCGGCAGCGCGACTAATCTGGATCCACTGTACCTAAGCCCCCAAGTGGGGCATCCCTGGGAGGAAGGATGAGGTGAGAGAAGACAAAGGGTGGCCGACCCAATGAGTCACGACAGCGCAGAAGGCAAGGTTCATATTATCAACCCGTTGGAAACTGCGCGGCAGGTCGGCCCGAAGACCGGCAACCGTCCTACCGGAGAAGGAACTATTTACCAGGAGCATATCATCCTGCCATGCAACGCCGAGATTTCCGTCGACACTTCTACCTTGAAAGAGGCCACCATATGAGAGATGATGTTGTTTTTTGTTGTTGTAATTTAAGTCCTCCAACGTTGTCATATCGGACGATGAATGGAGTGGATGAAATGATGCTCAAATGAGCCCAGAGTCCAAAGAGCATAGTGTTACCCGACATTCGTCTTTCAGGATAAGGGAAAATCGCGGAAAAACCTTATCCAGGTAACTCACCCTGACGGAGATTCAAACTCGGGACCTCTTGAACTGAGGCGGACACTCTACCATCTACGCTACCGAGGCGGGCATGATGTGAAATGATAATGGAGATGAAATAGAGGTACAGGAAATTTGGGGGATGTACTGGTAATTAACCTACCCAGTATTTGCCTGGCGACCCGGGAAAACCCCGGAAGAAACCTATGGGTCAGGTAAGTCGGCCACAGGAATCGAACCCGGACCTCCCAAATGAGGGCCATAGATAAAACCGTCTCAGCCATGCCACTCGGTAGCTTCAGACATACAAGCCATTAGAAATGTCTTCTTTAAGAATTTACTTCTTTAGAGGTATTCATGTTGAAAAGCATTATTTAAATTTCTTTTGCCCTAAATTGGTAAAATGTTGCAGTTTTGCTTAGATAGACAAACATTGTAAACAAGAATATCGGAGGGTTTCGAAAATTAATAGCTATAACTTGTAGGGGTCCTGCACCTTAAGTGCACGAATTCATATCCCAACTGGCAGAGCGGTGTTGTTTTACTTACAACAGGCTAAAATAACATTTTTAAATTGCTATACCTACCATCAACATGAGGAATTTGCATCGTTTGGAAGTTGTAAGGTGATTTAAGCTTTGCCAGGTCACATAATATAGAGCTAAACACTTTTGAAGACAATTGCTTATACATTTTGTTAAAACATAACCTTGTATGTCTTAATAAACAAACGTGGATCAGCGTACTTAAGACGCTGTGCACCTACATCCTATAAATGGCATTTTAGATGCTTTCCTGTTAAGGATAGTGATTTTATCAGATTTAATATTGGCTGGTATAATGTACCGTTAACTCTCGTTTACGTAAACTTATACGAACAACAACATATATACGAAGGTTGGTTGGTAAGTCCTGGGCCTCACATAGAGATGGCGCCATTAGGCCAGTTTGACGGGTAGCATCATATAGTTTAACTCTAGACTAGCTTGTATCCATAGTTACAGGTCAATAACTTGTTTATTTTTTGAATGACAGTATTTTAAACAAGACGAGTGTAGAGGTTTCACGAAAATGGAGGATTTGGAAAAACGAGCAGTGATTAAATACTTCCATTTGAACGGCTTAACGTCTAAAGAAATCAAGGAGGAAACAGTACATTGAAAGCCTCTGCCTCTTCATATACAATGATTAAATGGTGGGTTGTAGAGTTTAAAATGGGACGTACGAGCATTAGTAATGAACCTCGCTCATAACTCCAGAGATAATTGAAAAAATTCATCGTTTAGCAGTGGAAGACCGCAGATTAAAGTTCTTTGAGATAGCAGAGGCTGTAAACATATCAAAACAATTTGAAGGTAATATTTTAAGTAAAATGTTGGGCTTTCACAAGATCTGCGCAAGATGGTGCCGCGTTTGTTGACATCTGATCAAAAGTTACAAAGAAAAACCCTTTCTGTTAAATTTTGGAGCTCTACCGTAAAACCTGAGTGTTTTTTGAGGCGGCTTATTACCACGATGAAACTTGGATACATCACTACACTCCAGAAAGTAAATCACAGTCAAAACAGTGGACTGCGCCAGGCGAACCAACTCCAAAAAAGGCAAAGTAAATTTTGTCAGCTAACAAGATTATGGCAAGTGTTTTATAGGATGTATAGGGAATTATTTTTATTGGTTAGTTGGAAAAGGGTAAAGGTTATCACTGGTAACAACTACTCAAGCTTACTGCAACGTTTGAGTGATGAGGTGAAAAGAAAAAGACCTCATTTGTCAAAGAAAAAAAAAATCTTAGTTCTTCACGACAATATCCGGCACAACCTTCAGTCATTGCAATGGGAAAAATGTGCAAATTAAGGTTCGAATTGCTTGAACATGCACCCTATTCGCCAGATCTAGTACCCAGTGACTACCACCTATTCCCGAACCTCAAAAAAGTTCTTGGAGGACGAAGATTTCACAGCAACGTGGAGGTCATTGATGCAGTAAACAGCTATTTTGAGGACCATGATAAATCGCACTGCAGTGATGATTTAATTACATTAGAACACCGATATGACAAATGTATTGGCCTTTCTGAAGATTATGTAGAGAATTAAAGAAATTTTTTTTTAATGTTTGTTGTTGTTGTGGGCCCAGGACTTACCAGTCGACCCTCGTAACTATCAAAGTAAACAAATCTTCAGTGTGGGATGTTCATTAATGAAAATCAATAAAATTCACAGCAAATTTTATTCATTATAACAGTACAAGTTAGAATTTACCACTTTAATAGAAAAAGAAAACCATGCCATAAACAAAATGTATACATTAATGCACAGAATTCTTTACTGAGTATTAACCATAGTTTATTTCTTTCAACAGCCTAAGTGATTTCACGCAGTATTTTTACAAGCTAGTTTTAAAATTACATAACAGAGAAGTACACACTGAGAAATCACTCTCTTTGTTTACTCTTCCATTCATTCTCCCATGCATACAAAAACATACACGCACAAAGTGTTCCTTCTAACTAGTCCTATGAAATGATATGACATTTTCATAAGCATCTTTTGTCTGTACATGATTTATTTACTGTTTTATTTGAAATAAACTTCTTACAAATTCAACAAAATTCTATATTAAAAAAAGGAAAGCACATAAAATGAAGCTGTCATAATGAGGAAGCTAGCATTCAAGTGTTTTGGATTCAGAAGTCAATAATGAGTATTTATCAGCAAATGAGCTGAGGTTTATGAACTACGTGCATTAGACTAACTTATCCTGCGTACAGTTTAATACTGCTTCTTGCCAACTCAGAGTTACTGACTATGTTAACTGTTAGCATTAACTCATGACCAAAGAAATGTGAGGAAAAGAATAAAGTTTGAGAACAAATCCCCGCTAGGCACAACATACATAGTATAATACTGTCTGCCTTTTAGACAAAATATGACTAAAGGATCTGTTAAATGAAAGCAGTGAAGACTATATTACGAGGGTGGGTTGAAAAGTTTTCGACCTCAACATGAAGATGGCAGTACTCGTAAATAAAAGCTAGTGAATTTCGTTGTTCACCTGTTGACAGTTACTTACCAAAGTTTCAGCCCATTTGGACGCTTAGTTGTTATGTAACAGTCGTTTGAGTGAGTTGATGTGAGTCTATTTATGAAAATAGACAAAATCGAGTATCGAGCTGTCATTAAATATTTGTTTTTGTAAGGCAATAAGCCTATGCAAATCAAAGATGGGTTGGATTCTCTGTATGAGGAACCTGCACCATCATTTACTATAATGAAATTTTGGACAGCTGTATTTAAACGTGGCCGTACGAGCTTGGAACATGATGAACGTTTGGGACGTCAAAAAACTGCAACTACCGACGCAAATATCGCCAAAGTTCACCAAATGATGCTAGACGACAGCCGAATTAAAGTGAGAGAGATAGCAGAGGTTATGAATATGTTAAAAGAACGTGTTTGTCACATATTAAATCAACATTTAGACACGAGAAAGCTGTCCGCGCGTTGGGTGCCGCGTTTTTCTCACGTTAGACCAAAAACGTGTTCGAAGGAATATTTCAAACGCTCTGTTGGCGCAATTTAGGCGCAATAAATCCGAGTTTTGGCGCCAATTAATTACTATAGATGAAACTTGGATACAACATTATACGCCCGAAACAAAAATACAGTCCAAACAGTGGACTGCAAAGCGGGAACAGACTCAAAAAAAAAAAAAAAGCAAAATCTGTTGTTGTTTTCTTTGGCTGGGAAAGTGAGGCGACTTTTTTTTTTTGGATAGTCATGGAGTTATTTTAATCGATTATCTTCAAAAAGTAAAAACCATTACAGGAGCATACTACACATAATTACTGGACAAGCTGAAGGTAGAACTTGCGGAAAAACGGTCACATTTGCAGAAAAAGAAAATCATGTTTCACCAAGACAACGCACCGTTGCAATGGCGATAATCCACGAATTACGGTTTGAACTGCTTGACCATCCACCTTACTCACCAGATCTAGTCCCAAGCGACTTCTTTTTGTTCCTTCATCTAAACATTTCGCTCAGAGGACACAGATTTTCGTCAAATGAAGAGATAATCACCTTCGTGAACAATTATTTTGCAGAGAAAAAATGCCGAGTACTATTTGGGTGGGTTACAGAGCTGGGAGCATCGCTGGGAGAAGTGTATGGAGTTACAAGAAGAGTATGTTGAAAAATAATAAAGAAAAAAAATCTCAAAAAATGTCTTATACCTTTATTTCAGACACCCTCGTATATGAAACAGCTACGTTCCGAAATTTATTTTACGTTTTTCGAGGGTTTCGAATTATAAGGGGTATGTTTTAGGCAGGTTTTGCTGTATTTGAAATCGAAGACGTGAGTTATGAAGTTACAATTGAAAGGATGAGTGCAACAGTGGTATATCCCACGTTTTAAAGAAGTTGAGATATTGTACTGCAAAGTTGACAGCAGCCATTTACTATAGTTTGAGAGCAAGAAATCAAGTTTCTGCCAATGCGCAAAAAATAAACTTCTTTCAATATATATGGATTGTAATATGTAATTCAAGGTTAATGACAATAGATGGCAGGGTCAACTCAAACTCGACATTGGAGAGGGTTAGGCCATTGTTGCACTCAGCCGTTTAATTACTGAAGAGGTATAGGAAATTGGGTTATATTTTACTCCCATACACTGTATGTTATTACAGTCACTAGATATGGGTTTCCTTGGAAATGAAGTAGTAATTCTGAATTTCCTTCTGTTTAAATAGAATCAAGAATACATAAGGAAACAATTCTGTAAAAATAGATAGCCAAAAAGAGAATTTTGTAACCTCTGGTCAAAGCTTAAATCTTTGATATGACCATGAAATAACAGCTTCCCAGTTTATGAAAGTTCTAGCCCATTACTTAGAGTTAAACAGTTAACATCGAAAAGCTCACTATATGATGCTGTATACAGGATAAGTTAGGAAGGACCTATATGAGCTTTCGTTGCTCTTCATTTCCTTTCAGAATGCGCCTGAAAAGAGCTTAGTAATTCTACGACATGTCCTTGGGAATGTGGCAGATTTCGTTTTGACGTGATGCGTTCAATAAATTATATAGCTGTAGGGGTATGTTTGACTTAAACCACATTTCTCTACAACACAATGTCTTTATAACATGAAACAGCGTTTTAACACTTTCACTCCCAGTCCTCTTCTTCTCATACTTCTCCTCTCATGCAGGTCTGGACGACGGAATCTTGGGACAGTTCATCCAGAGATGACGAATCTTGTACTGTTTCAACAAACAATTACATCTTCAATTATTACATTACAACTTACATTTGACAGAATAGTGTATTTAAGGGTACCCACAGCAGAAATGTTAAAAATGTCAAAACACTCCAAAATTACTAAGTCCAGGTATATCTACTTTGAAGGTTCAGTTCAATTACGTACATATTGATTTATTCATTCAGCCCTTGGGGTTGAGTTGCTATAACAATTACATTTAAAGCTTTAAACATATTTTCCGATGCAATCCGAAGATTAAAACATTTCTATATCCCAGTTTTGGGTACTAGTGTTTAAATAGCATGATAGTATTTTTAATAAGGATGGGTGCTCGATACTTGCGATTTTTGCACGATATTAACTCCAACGATGCTTCAGAAAATTCGCTCGGTACTTCAGTGGTGATTCTGCAATTTTTATTTTTTTATTTTAAAATTATGTCAGTTAACAGTTCCTAAGAAGAAATCATTGCATATCTCAACGACGATTTTCCACTCCTCTTTCTAGTGTACCAAGTTACTGAAAAAAAAATTAAAAATTTCTAAAGCTGAAAAAATAGCCGATAAATATTTGTGTATTCTAGCTGCAACAGTTTTCTCTGAAAGACTATTTAGCACATGTGTGACAGAAAAAAAAGTAGACTTGACCCCGAAAGAGCAAAAATGCTAGTATTTTTGAACGAAAACTTATAAAAGTGGACTGTTTTAAATGTCTAATGTAGAGTTTAAAAATAAGAACATTATGGTTAAGAGTTTTGTCTCATTACATATATACATCTATTTAATTTTCTTGATTTTACATAGTTCTCCCAACATTCTATTTTGTTATACAAATAAAACTACTTAGTAATTATTTTCCACTTATCTTAAGAAGGTCTATCTACGTCTATCTTCTTTATATGATAGATAGCCGCTATTTTTCTTTATCTTCTTTATTTTGTATTGAAACTAGAAGTACAAATGACGGAGACCGCCTCGATAGCGTAGATGATAGCATGTTTGCCTAATGTTCTAGAGGTTCCGAGTTCGAATCTCGATGAGGATGAGTTAACTGGATAAGTTTTTTTCCGGGGTTTTCCCTTATCCTAAAAAATACACATTTCGGTAACTCTATGCTCCATGGACCCTGGGACTATTTGAGCATCATTACACCCATTCCATTTATCGTCCGATATGACTTAAAAAGTTAAAGGACGTAAATTTTTTTTTTTTTTAAAAAAAAAGACGGAATCGAGTATCGAGAAATACTGGTATCGACCCATTCCTGTTTTTTATCCTTTAAAAATTACGATTTCTGCATCGTGTAGAACACTAGGATTACGATTCCTACGGAGGGGACTCGGCACTGCGACCAGTGTTGATCTATTGTATCTATGCCCCCAAGTGGGGCATCCTCGGGAGTACGGATGAGGCGAGAGGAGACAGAGGGCGGCCGTCCCAAGGAGTCACTACAGTGTAGAGAGCGAGGTCCTTACACTTTTACTAGATAGAAACTCCCCGGGGTGGGTTAGGACAATCGTTAACCCACCTGTCGTGGCTCCGAAACCGTCACGAGGCCGGTTCGGATACCGGAGGCCACCTTCCCAGAGCAGAGTACTCCAGGCAGTCTGGCACAACTGGCATCCCACATACCGCGTTTCTGAATCGGCCCACTAAGCCGGCTCGGAGATCGAAGGCATCCCGCCGGAGGGGAAAACGTTTTACTCAGAGCATATCATCCGGCCATGCACCGCCGAGACACCCGCCGACACTTCTACCCTGAAAGAGACCACCAGATGAGAGATAATGTGAAATGATAATGTAAATGAGGGGCAGGAAATTCGGGGATGGAATTAACCTACCCAGCATTCACCTAGCGACCCGGGAAACCCCCGAAAAAACCCACGGAACAGATAGGTCAGCCGCGGGAAACCGCCTGAGCTATCCCGCTTGGTGTCAAAGTGAAACACAAGACTAATTAGGTTAACAACACTTAAAACAATTTTCACCGAAAACTATTAAATATATCTGTATTAAATTTAAAACAGACATACTTGTGGTAGAGTTAACAATAATAATTTCAAAACATTTATATAGAAATGGATTTTTTACACATTTTATCTGTGGATACCCTTAAAATGAAATACTTTAACTGTGTAACAGTGATGGATTAGTACGTTGTTAGCAGTTATGTCCCAATAGGAATTTGCGTAACTGTCCAGGAGGGTATTTTAAGTTTATCAGTCAAAGGGTGTCAGTAACTTCATATTCCAATTGCAAGGCAGTTAATGCAACATTTAGAAAAGATTCAAAAGACTCTGACAGAAGTAAACAAAGTTACCAATACAGATTCAAGAGAGGTATTCCCTCAGTGGGTCCCATCCCTTGCAGGAAGAATATATCCGTATTTATAAACAAAGAAATGTCATATCATAAGACCTGAACCTTTCCTGGCAGCGAGTATGTGAACTTCTCGGGAAACAAGCCAGGTGAAAAGACGATTAAAAATAGACGTTTCGGGAGCCTTTGACCATTTCCTCCGAGAGGAGCACGCTTAATCATGATGCTGGAGTTCAGTTCAGCTCTTCTTGGAAACCGGCCTTAGAAATGGAAATCCGTCGACTTAAAGAGGCACAGATCTATACAGCTTGATCATCAAGTTAAGTAGTTACATTTCTTTGACCCAATTAATTTTCTACTCACACAATCTCCTAATCTGGCATTTAATTTACTGAAAACAGTCTTTTGTTAGTGATGCGAGTATTGATAGTGTTTTGTATTTGTTTATATTTGTGTTATATCCAGTTATGCATCTGTGGTTGTTGCATTTATTAAAATATCATGATGATGGGAGAGGTGTACACTCCCAAAACGCCGATTGCTAATCGTCTTTTCACCTGGCTTGCTTACCGAGAAGTTCTCGAACAAATGTCATATCATTTTGGCCTTTTCTAAATTTTGCATTAGGAAAAGTGGTTTATTGAAAGTTTGCATCTATAACCTCTGGCATATTGCTTGTTCTGAATCTTGCAGTAAGTACTGTCCAGCAACGCAAAGAAGGTCGCTAAAAGGTATGTGCTGCCTTACACAGTGTTTGGCAGAGAACGCATGCTACACAAGGAGCAGAACCGTTAAAAACTTGCGCCCTATTCACTCTGTACACTAAAACCGAGAAGATTCATTCACAACAGTAGAAGCCGTCAGAGTGTTTTTGAATGGTCTGTAACTGTGCTGACTTGGGGTGTCATAAACCTGTCCAAGGAGAGTGTGGGAACCTTCGCCAACCTTCCTCCGTCTCAGGTGTCGGAGACTTTCTCTCCCGTGGAGGACAGTATATTGTTTGATGTTTACCCCCAGACCTGACGAACTCATTGAAGGTCAATTCACCTTGCGTGACTTGAGAAAGAGAGGCAAGTTGACCTCAAACTGGTTGCCCGCGCCTGGACATAAAATGTGTGGAAAGTGTCATTGAACTTACGGATTCTAATTGGTTAATTTTTTACAGTCATAGGTAATGTAAGAGCTGGCCACAGTTTGTTTATAGTAAAATAATGAGAGCTGTATAATTTATGTTGGGAGAATTTGGAGCAGATGCTTTGTTTCGACTATACTTTCACAAATAAAGTTACAAAAATCAAATAATATGTCTAATAAGCTTATACAATACAAACACAAAACAAAATTAAAATTAACAAAATTAAAAGGGATTTACAGCACATTCAGTTGCAGCACTGAGAAAAATATTGTATGTGAGGTGATAAAGTGAAAATAACAACACTGAAATTAAAAAACGGTTAGAAGAGGCAACTGTGATTGGTCCAAATCCACAGGATTTCTGTGTCGAACATATTGGAGTTTCATGGACGCCCTGTATACACTGCAAACTCGTACTTAAAATAATAGTAATACTCGGGCAAACCAGCATAAAGGGAAATGATACGGCACTAAGCAAGTCTTTTTTCTGGCAAAGTCGAGGGTGTAGAGCCGAGTGCATGGAATACAATATGCAGAGGTTCATGTTGGCAAGAAAGAACGTCTGCTCTCCTTCCATGGTTCTAGCATTTCACCTACTGCTTAGTGTTTCGTTACATTATAATAACTATCAAATCACTACAGAACGCAAAGAAATCTTCAACTGGACTATTATGACATTTTTTGTTTTCTATGGTAGGTTAAACGAAACAAAGGATAGCGTTTCAAAGGCAAGTACACTATAGCCATCCCAAGCCGTGTTGTGCATGCTTCTTGAAGTAATTTAAAAATGATGTACCTAGATTAGACACTTTTATGTTAGTTGGGTTGCCTAATATATCCCAGAATTCTTACTGGTAATGACCTCTCATTTCATTTAAAGTACTTAAATCTCACAATATGCTGAGTATTTACCATGAGGAACAAAGATGGTAGTCTTGCCTGGCTGTTGAGACTGGAACGAGTATGTGAGATGAAGATTGATGTGGCGTCCGAATGTTGCAGAATCAGAGTCCCTTGACAGCGGGGCTGATGTGTGGTGCACTGTAACAGACATGCAACTCAATTATATATAGTTTTTGTTTAAAAAATATACATATTCAACGCACAGTATCTGTAAAAGTCGATAAAAGCTGTTAATATTTTAGATTTATTTTATGCATTTCAATTATACCAAATGAGTCAGTTGCCCCTTATTCTGGAGTTTTATGCAATCCGCATTTTATACTCCAACATGAAAACATCGACCCCATTACTTGGTTCTACCCGCGTATTTAACATGGATGTTAAACACTCGGTGAAATTAGTACTAATATAGTAATATTAGTAATATATTCGCCTGTAATATATTCGTAACTAGACAGCTGATGTTTGCACGTCTGTAAATATTCACTAGAACCAGCGAATACTATATGTTAGACAGAATGTTTATCTCAAACGTTACTAGATAGCTCAGTTGGAACGACTGCAAAACTACAATCTTGTCTGCTGTGGCGGTAGTTCGAATACTCTGCATATGGATAGTGATTTTTTTTACCGTGTAATACAATTTGCAATTATTATTTTGAAAACGGTTATTTTTATTGTTTTATTTATATTTTATGGTATTGTTTGATGTCTTTTAATTGGTGAACTACAAGTAGGTAGTTATTTAAACACACCTATAGGTAGCTGTAATTGAAATAAGGATCATTGATACACATTTGAACACAGAAAACATGGAATTACAGTATCAGAATTTTGAATGGAAGTTAAACACTATTTTGCAGACATAGAATTATTGTGTTATTAAAATGTTTCAAATTGGTTTGTTTTGTGGCGCTGGAATGACCCTTTTCCTATTCCTGGAACACGACTCCTCTAACGAAGCAAGTGCTCGAACTGATAACCTTCTTGGGAAATGTACGCCCTCAGGGACTTTATAATTAAATTATTGTGAATTTGGTTTCCAAGTTCTGATAAGAAATAAAAAAAAGGCATTTACACTGCTGATATTCGAACCTGTATCATTGGGTGCTAGAGCACAGGAAACATCATAATGCCATTGAGCCATTTCGAAACGACTGAAAGCACGTTCTGGGTTCAGTAGTACGACTTGTATCCCTGGCGCTATACCTTTGCCACCTCGCGAGTTCTCGTACTTGATTTAATCTTTTAAGACACTTTTAATCATTTGCTAGGCATTTTAATATTATTACATAAATGGCAAAAGCACTTATGCCTCTTAATTGAGATGGACGAGTCGTAGTTTAAGTAAAAATGTAAATAAACCGTTGTTTAATAATATGTCCGTTTTGACTATACGGTTCCATGATGGATGAAGCATGTCTCCAATTTTTTTTCCTAATTTTTGGCAGCCAACCCCTACTCTAAGTACAAGAATCCGCCATTTTCATTTTAGCTGACGTTGTTAGTGTACTCATAATATAGGTTAATTTTCTTCGAGGCGTTTACTGAATTATTTTGCCATATACACACTAATAAAAAGTTTTTAAATCGCCTGGAAACCAGAATTCGCTCTCAGTAAAGCAGTCGTATGTTTTTGAGGTGTACTTTAGCGAACAGTACGTTTTGTCTCTTAAATCGCCATTCCTCTGAATTTTGCGCATTCTTCTTTCTAAGAACGTCAAGCAATACAGTTTAGTAAGCGCAAACCGTCTGGCGTTTGATGGGTGGCCTACCTTCAAAAAAAATAAGGCGCGGCTGACTCACCTGGTATTTATAAACCCTACTTTCATTCTATACAACTGTTTCAAAATGCGCCATTTAAACTCCATTTTTCTCAGTTCCATTTCCAGCACTGTTCACTATTCAAAATGCTCATTGAACCACATCTATAACTTATTAGCTACAAATTTCAGGACGGTTAAGGGATTACAGATACAAAATTTGCTCCTCAAATTAATTATTTTACACCAATTACATAAAAAAGTAGAAAATTAAACTACAGGTATACAAACATTTTTTTTCTATAAAACTGATTAAAATTAATAACGGCCAGCATAAACTGTTCTTTCTGTCTATATACTAAGATAAAGTAGAAGTCATACAATGAACCTTAAGGTCTAAGAAGCATTTCATATTACTATGTCAAAATGTCATTAATTATGAATAAAAACTAATATTTTAAGAATGAGAAGTTTGACATAACTTGTTAAAACTTGTATGCATTGCTGTTTTGTGTTCTGAGTATATGCATAGAGTAGGTATATTCCTGTAAGGTGAGGGTAATACTTCTGACACATTCATTCAAGAGGTCCCGAGTTCGAATCTGTGTTAGGGTAAGTTCTTTTGTAAATACAGTAAACACGAATATCGAAGAACTAAGCTCTATGGTCGCTAGAACCATTTGAACATAATTTCAAGCATTAAAAAAAGACCTAGGCTTGAAATAAATGTGTAGTGTTTAACGGCCGCTTTTACTACATACGGCACCGCAGGCGTCGACACTGATGATACATGAGATGAAGATGGAGCACCGGTGGAATGAGATGGCGGGGGAACCGGAGGTCTCGGTGAAAACCCGCCCCAGCGCCGTGTTGTCCACCACAAATCTAACTTTGCGGTCACCTGGGATCGAAGCCGAGCCGCCTTGGTGAGAGCCAAGCGGTCTAACCACTGAGCCACGGCGCGGCCATCCTAGGCTTGAACATAAGGGAGCCGAGATATTTAGTAGTGATATCAATGCTCCCCTAAAAGATGAGTGAAACTGTACCTTCATACTTGGAAGAATATAAGAGTTATGATTTTTTTTTTCTGTGACGTGGAACTCAGATTAGAAAATAACATACGTAGTACCATTTTTAATAACTAAAGGTCTTTTAACAACAGTGTCCTATCTTTGAAATTAAATAAAACACATTCTACAAATGATAGAGGTTTATTTCATTCTTTATTTTGGAAAATAATGTATTTACGTGTGGAATAAAGCATCAGTTAAG
The DNA here is from genome assembly GCA_030765055.1 of Mantis religiosa. NCBI lineage: Eukaryota > Metazoa > Arthropoda > Insecta > Mantodea > Mantidae > Mantis > Mantis religiosa. The sequence continues at coordinate 96,654,707 of CM060959.1, forward strand.
TGACCGCCGCGACTTAGTTGGGTTACGCGTATACAGTTCACCCAATTTTTAATGACAAGAACGTAAATTAGGCCCAACCTCACGAATAACACGCGTGATGTTATGAATAAGATCATTTACTGTTTCTGGCTTATTGACATAAACTCTAGATTTAACATAACCCCACAAAATGTAATCCAATGGCGTTAAATCATGATCTGGGGGGCCAGTTAATATCACCACCACGGGAGATGATGAAACCTCTGAACTTCTCCTACAAAATATAGATTGTTTCGAGAGCATTATAGCATGTGACACCATTTTGCTGGAACCAGATGTTTCTGAGATCCATACCATCCAATTAAGGCCAAAAAATAGTCCCTTATTAGAGCCAGGAATCACGCAAGATTTGGCGACCAGATGATCAATTTTTATAATAAATGTTCACATTTTCTGCCCGTGCTGAATGATGTAACGTCCCATGGCTATTTGTCAATAACTGTAACTACATGAAAAAACTAACTGCTGTAACTCAGTCACAACGGCAGCTATCACATGTTAAAGATAGGACACTCTTGTTGAAAGAGCCTATATAAAATATATATTGGATTAAAGAGGAAATTCCAATTTGTAAAGACAACACAAGCAAACAGACCAATAAAATACTGTAGGTATAATGAAACATGTTTTATTTCATCTAAGAGCTGCTGTATTTAATCCTATATCAACATCCTGGTGGCAAGCACTACTCTGGCCCGAACCACACCCATTATTATGCCCTGGCCATGACGTCCGTTTAGAAGTAGGCAGAGGATGCAGCGGTCCTGCGGTAATCATTGGCCAATTGCGGTTGTTACGGAATAATTAATTTGTTTTTAATTATGTGCTTAATTTATATTTTTATTTAAGTGATCTGTAGCACAAATGCTGTTTTCAGCAGTTAAAACCTATAGCAACAACAAATATACAACTGAAAAGTTAAAATAAATATGAATATCTCAATGTCAAACCGAGCGGGATGACTCAGGCGGTCTCGTCTGTGGCCCCAATTCGGGAGGCCCGGGTTCGATTGCCGTGCCAAACCTACGTGATCCATGGATTTTCTCGGGGATTTTTCCGGGTCGCCAGGCGAATGCTGGGTAGGTTAATTACAATACATCCCCTGGCTCTCGAATTTCCTGTCCCTCCATTTCATCTCTATTATAATTTAACATCATCTCTCATCTGGTGGTTTCTTTCAGCGTAGAAGTGTCGACAGGTGTCTCGGCGTAGCATGGCAGGATGATATGCTCTTGCTAAAACTTCCTCCTTCGGTAGGATGGTCTCCGGTCTCTGGGCTGGCCTGGTGAGCCGTTTCAGGACCACGGTGGGTGGAATGGCAGCTGTACTGGCCTGCCGGGGAGATTGCAGCTGGTCAATTTAGGGATCCTTCCCTCTGCACTGTCGTGGCTCCTTGAGACAACCATCCCTGTTTCCTCTCGCTTCATTCTTCCTTCCGGGGATGCCCCACTTGGGGAATAAGTACAACAGACCAAGACTGGAACTCTGTGCCGAATCCAATCCAATAGAATCTGTCAGGGTGGGTTATCTGGCTAAGGTTTTTTCCTGGGGTTTTCCCTTATCCTGGAAGATGAAATGAGGGACAGGAAATTCGGGGGATGTGATTAACCTACCCAGCATTCGCCTAGCGACCCGAGGGGAAGAAAAAGAAAAGAAAAACATAGTGTAGGTAGGTCGGCACCGGAAATCAACCCGGACCTTGCCAATATGGGCCACAGACGAAACCTCCTGAGCCATCCCGCTCGGTTGACCGAGATTCTAACTCGGGACCTCTTAAACGTGAGGCAGACACGCTACCACCTACGCTAAAGAGACGGGTAGCTAGGTAGGCACTTGGATACCCTAGATATTTGACAACCAACATATACCCTTATCTTGGCCCTTATGATTTACTTGTTTAAAGATAAAATGTGTGGAATCACCTTCCCGCCATTAGACGCAGTGGTACCTCAGGAAGAGTGGCTGGTTTCATCGGGTACAAAAGTGTACTGATATTAAAGGGACATACTTTGAAAAGCAATGCAATCATTTAATTTTTAAAAATAATCTTTATTTGGAAAGATAGAGCCAGACTGAAAAATTCAATGCCATAGCCGGGATTTGAAGCACGGATCTTCCGGTCTCCGTCCAGCCGCTCTAAACCATTGAGCTACTATGGCCAACGTGCCGACATGACATTAATATGCGATAGTGTACAGGTATTAAAAAAATAATTAGCAACACTTCTGAAACTTACATTTTATATGATAGAGTCAGTATACTATGTGCACATCTAATGTCATATCGGCACGTTGGCCATAGTAGCTCAATGATTTAGAGCGGCTGGACGGAGACCAGATGATCCGTGGTTCAAATCCCGGCTATGGCATTGAATTTTTCAGTCTGGCTCTATTTTTCCATAATTTAGCCTACACACGGGTAGTGTGAAGCATCAATTAATTTCCATTAATCTTTATTTGATTTTCTAAAAAGTGTTCAGTGTCGCCTTCGTAGTAATAAGGAAAAATAATAATTGTAGAAGACTCACTCTGCGTCTTCATCTTTCCCGTGTGAAGGTGTTTCTTCTGTCGAGCTCTGGAGTTCTGGAACCAGACTTGAGTCACCCTCTTGCTGAGTCCCGTGATCTGCGCTATGCGCTCTAGGTCTTGGCCGTCAGGGTTTGAGTCCAGCTGGAAGTTGGCTTGCAGTACTTGGAGCTGCTCCTCTGTAAACGTGGTCCGTACCCTCTTGGCCTTGTTCTTGTGGTAGTTCTCCGAGTCTCCACCTTCTGTGCAACATGCGATATCATAATGTACATTCTAACGCACTAACAGCATTCAAACACTTACACTAACATCACCCATCTCAGAAGATAGTATATAATAATTAGCAACACTTCTGAAATTTATATTTTATATGATAGAGTCAGTAAACTATGTGCACATCTAAGTTTATTGGTGTTTGTGTAGATATGCCACATTAAAACTTCTCTAAAACTTCTGTAAACTTTCAGACATACGTTTCAGAAATGCTATAGGTATCTTTACAGTATTTAATGATGTCGTAGTTATTGTTTGCATTCAGACACAGTTTTATCATTGAGTAGTTTGAGAAGATGCACATATTTTAACTTTTTCAAAAACAACGCTAACAACACATTTTCAGGTGGACCTCGTAGCACACCTGCCTACTGTGCAAGGGATCCTGGGTTCGATTCCCGTCTGGGGGTGGGGACTTTTCTCCAACCAAGATGACTCCCCATCTTCCCCAGTGTCTGGAAGTATGAATGAGAGTGTGAATGTGTGCGTGATCTAATGATTAAAATACAAAGTACAAGCAACCCAACGTATATGAGTTAAAGTCTGTTTTGTTAACTCGTGTGCACGTCGGCCGCTGCCTTTGACGAACCCTTATAATCGTTTTACAACCCCGGCCCCTCCTTCTCCCAGATCGTTCTGCAAGGTTGCCAACTTTCTCAATACGCCATGGGTATCGTTCGAGGTTTCGTGTAAATAAATTATCTTATGCCCATTACTGCAAAACTTCCTTAGTTTTGACAAATATATATATAGCCAAGCTACAATTCTACTGGATTCCATTCCATAATAACCCTTATCTTATTCAAAGTGCGGATCTGAAACCCAGCTCCTTTAGGAGACCGCGCAAAGTGCAGTGCCCATAAGGAAAATCACAAATTTCTTGCAAATGTGCAACCGATTCGTCTAAGCTGGGCGCTCTCCCTTTTGCATGAAATCTATGAATTTCTCGGTGAATTAAATCGCATGTGAAATTATCTACTGTAGAGAAACTTTTCCTTTTGTTTTCACACTTGATCAGCGTCTTTGGTATTCCTTTCGTCACAATTTTTCTTACTGTATTTCTGTGAATACCCAGAATTTATCAGGTTCATTGCACGAACCCTTACCAAGATTATTTTTCAGCACATATTTATGTGTTCAAAACAAGCGCTTGAATTTGTTTAGAACCAGTTCCCGTTCCCGTTATAACTTTGTTTTTGAGCCTTTTCCAGTTACACAACTCGGTCCAGCAACACTTTCCAATTTATTCACACTATTGTCATCACGTTTATTATTTTCACTTGACTGAAAGTTATCTACTACTTCATTTGCATTTACCACTGCATTTCCCTCCCACGGTCTCCACATTGTGACACAACGAATTTCTGCACGTAATGAAACAGATCAATTGAAAGTTGGGACTTTGGCAACTAAGACTCTACGTGGAGTAGACATGGGACTGTCATTTCTAGAAAATGAAGGTTGCTATTGGTCCTCAACGACAGTGTTCCATTTCTGAAGTGTGGAGATAGATTTATGACGGTCATTAGTGGGCGGGAGGGTCAGGTTCCTTTGACTCCGAACTGCACACTCGTTGACTAGACAGACTTTAACACCATCGATTGACCACTACAGTCAAAGGTGGGGTATAATTGGAGGGGGGGGGGGAGCGACACAGTTTCTGTATAATTATGTTGTATGTTCTTTACCAGTCCAGAACTTGTTGTATGCAATGTCGTATTGGTTTCTTGATTTTTTGGGTAACAGTTTTAATTTCACTCTCTGTCTCTGCTGCTTGTAAAATGTCAACAGATTCAGTATAGTCCATATTCACATTCAAATGAATCGCCATTTTATACATTATTTAACTCAGATTCACGGCCTCCTCAACGAGGTGATGGTCATATTCCGCAATAAACCAAAGCTGGCATTACCGGCGTATTAAAACATTTTGAGCATTGAGCGAAAGAATTTTCTACTTTTAACACAGTCATGAACAACTAAAAGGTCCAGTTTTACTATCAGCTGTCTAAAAAGAATATGTTTCATATGTTGTGGGAGTAAAAAGAGATGAAATCTGTGAAGTTTCCGCGGATTGTGCTTATTTTCACTTGATAGCATTTGGACCTTTTATTCGCTACAAAAGTGAAATCCAGTGCTACGTAAATGGAGTTAGAATAATACAAAAGAGGGGGAGACATATTTCAGCTAATAAACGTGTTGTTTTTATTGCACGCCAACTCAAAGCTTTGTAACGAGGCCTTTGCCTGTAGAATTTGAATAACATGCACCTCCAGGCAGTGTGAAATTTCACACGGAGATACCAAATTACCGGAAGTTCTCCTCTATAAAGGATTTGCATTGTAAATGGGAACAAATCAATTTTCTGCCGATTTCACACCTAGTAAACATGACAAGAGGGGCGCCGCGTCGCTTCCCCCGCCGCAAGGGAGATGATGTAGATCGATTGTTGCATATGGAGAACGCTTGACATGGCCATCATTAAACACACAGCCACATGGATTGTTAACTAGTAGCTTCCGCCGTGATTAAAATAAACAAAACATCATCAGCCCACATTTCAGATTTTGCTCTCGTTAGAAAGTAACAAGTGCATGGATTTAGACTGCAGAATTTCACAGTGTTTCATCAAAATATTGCATTCAGCTTCACTAAATCCATAAGCAAACAATAAAATTAATTAATATTTCCATAGGTTTCCTGAACTACACGCTGTGATGCTCTTTTTTGTTTTATCTAACACTTACTTGTAAATTTGTAATTAAGTAATAGAAATTAACCTACTAAAGCAACACTTCTTTTAACTGTCGATAAGCTTTATTGTATCCAAATACATTATGGTACTTATAGTTGTGAGCAAGAGTAATGTTACGTCACTTGAAGCGTGTGTTAGGATGCTGTATAATAGTACTACATCAGTTACATTTAAATATTAAAAAACCACTTTATCCTAAATACAAAACACATGGTATTAAATGAGCAGGTCGTTGTGTCGTTTTCTTTTTAGTCTTCTATTTTGCGGTTGTGGAGGAGGGTATAGGAAAATGTCTAGTAGCAGTGGATTTGGATGGTTGGCAAGAGTTTGGTGTAGTCTGGTGTAGCTTGTCCTGATGACATCCATCACTTCTGGTATGTTCAGGTCCCAGTGAAGTGTGGTGTTGCTAACATATCATGGGACACTTTGCGGTTGTGGAGGAGGGTATAGGAAAATGTCTTGTAGCAGTGGATTTGGATGGTTGGCAAGAGTTTGGTGTAGTCTGGTGTAGCTTGTCCTGATGACATCCATCACTTCTGGTATGTTCAGGTCCCTGTGAAGTGTGCTGTTGCTAACATATCATGGGACACTTTGCGGTTGTGGAGGAGGGTGTAGGAAAATGTCTTGTAGTAGTGGATTTGGATGATTGGCTAGAGTTTGGTGTAGTCGGTGTAGCTTGTCCTGATGATATCCATCACTTCTGGTATGTTCAGGTTCCTGTGAAGTGTGGTGTTGCTAGCATACCACGGGGCACTTTGCGGTTGTGGAGGAGGGTGTAGGAAAATGTCTTGTAGCAGTGGATTTGGATGATTGGCAAGAGTTTGGTGTAGTCTGGTGTAGCTTGTCCTGATGACATCCATCACATCTGGTATGTTCAGGTCCCTGTGAAGTGTGGTGTTGCTAACATACCATGGGACACTTTGTGGTTGTGGAGGAGGATGTAGGAAAATGTCTTGTAGCAGTGGATTTGGATGACTGGCAAGAGTTTGGTGTAGTCTGGTGTAGCTTGTCCTGACGACATCCATCACTTCTGGTATGTACAGGTCCCTGTGAAGTGTGGTGTTGTTAACATACCATGGGACACTTTGCGGTTGTGGAGGAGGATGTAGGAAAATGTCTTGTAGCAGTGGATTTGGATGACTGGCAAGAGTTTGGTGTAGTCTGGTGTAGCTTGTCCTGATGACATCCATCACTTCTGGTATGTACAGGTTCCTGTGAAGTGTGGTGTTGTTAACATACCATGGGACACTTTGCGGTTGTGGAGGAGGATGTAGGAAAATGTCTTGTAGCAGTGGATTTGGATGGTTGGCAAGAGTTTGGTGTAGTCTGGTGTAGCTTGTCCTGACGACATCCATCACTTCTGGTATGTACAGGTTCCTGTGAAGTGTGGTGTTGCTAACATACCATGGGACACTTTGCGGTTGTGGAGGAGGATGTAGGAAAATGTCTTGTAGCAGTGGATTTGGATGACTGGCAAGAGTTTGGTGTAGTCTGGTGTAGCTTGTCCTGACGACATCCATCACTTCTGGTATGTTCATGTCCCTGTAAAGTGTGGTGTTGCTAACATACCATGGGACACTTTGTGGTTGTGGAGGAAGGTGTAGGAAAATGTCTTGTAGCAGTGGATTTGGATGATTAGCAAGAGTTTGGTGTAGTCGGTGTAGCTTGTCCTGACGACATCCATCACTTCTGGTATGTTCATGTCCCTGTGAAGTGTGGTGTTGCTAACATACCATGGAGCACTTTGTGGTTGTGGAGGAAGGTGTAGGAAAATGTCTTGTAGCAGTGGATTTGGATGATTAGCAAGAGTTTGGTGTAGTCGGTGTAGCTTGTCCTGACGACATCCATCACTTCTGGTATGTACAGGTCCCTGTGAAGTGTGGTGTTGCTAACATACCATGGGGCACCTGTGGTCAATCTTACGTATCTGTTCTGGATTACTTGGATTATTTTTATTTGTGAGGCTGCATCAGAGCCCCATATGGAGCAACCATATTGCCAAATAGGTTTGATACGTGAGTAAGAGGCGATTTTGACTGTATTATGAAAGTAACACTTTAATATTAAGGTTGGATAAAATTTACATTCAACACTGTATGATTAAAATACAATCACTAGGCCAACATTTGAAATATAATATTAATTGTAGTTCTAACATTTAGGATTAGGATTTATATTTCACTACGGAGGGGATTCGGTAAGTGGAGCACCCCCGGGAGGAAGGATGAAGCGAGAGAAGACAGAGGTGGCCGACCCAAGGAGCCACGATAGTACAGAGGGCAGGATCCCTGCAGTTTACTTGGATAGAGACTTTCCCCGACAGGCCAGCACAACGGACACGCTCCCATGCAGCGGGACGCCAACGAGCCCAGCAGCCGAACCCAAAAGGTCCCTGGCTGGCTGTCCCGAAATGGTCTCAGCAGAGGAGCGGAAACCGGCAACCGACCTATCGGAGGAGGAAGTAGTTTTCCTCAGAGCATATCATCCTGCCATGCAGCGCCGAGACTTCCGCCGAGACTTCTACCCTGAAAGAGACCACCAGATGAGAGATGATGTGAAATGATAATGGAGATATAATATGGGGACCGGAAATTCGGGGGATGCAATTATCCTACACATCATTCGCCTAGCGACTCAGGAAAACACCCGAAAAACCCATAGGTCAGGTAGGTCGGCCACGGGAATCGAATCCTGACCTCCCGAATGCGGGCCACAGGCGAATCCGCCTTAGCCATCGCGCTCGGTAGTTTTAACATTTAGTAATGAAATGTAAGTCTGTAATTACAGCTACAGCTTCTATTCCTTCAGTAATTAACAAATATTTTCCTATATGTTAACATTCTATTGCTTACATATTGGTCAATGTGGCTTTCATTTATTAATTTGAATCAATTAGTGAATAAATTGCCGTAAATTGTTATACCAACAATTAAAACAAACGACTAGCCAACATCGATTCTCATATTAGGTATTAGCCAACGATACGCGTCCTTAATCTAAATAGCCCTATGGTAAAGGGAGGTATTTTTGTGGCATAGGCAATTTCGTGATACTTTTTCAAAGGGATGTCACAGAGAAACAGTTGTGTTAACTCGCCTGACGATAGCTCCTGAGCTCTAGGAACAAATATGTTAACTGCCAACATTGAAAGACGAGTTAACGCCAAATGGTTTCTCGGTAACATCCCTTCGAAAAAGTATCACGAAATTGCCTATGTCACAAAAATACCTCCCTTTACCCTATATCTCACAAAATAACATTACAAATAACTTTTATAATTATTACAGTTTAATAAAAAATGTAATATGTAGTTTTAATGATTAGGGCAAGTGTTGGATAAAACATTGTATAGTATCGGGTGTCTCAAATATATCTCCGCACTGAGGGGAATGCGCTAACACGTTCGCTCAGTTAGGTTGGCAATATTGACTTTACAAATATGATATATTAACTTCACTTTACAAAAGCATCCTTCTCACTGTCGTATTCTACCTGTTCCGTATTTTCGCTACAAACTAAATCACACCTATGTGTTTCCGAGTACACTGCGGAGACTCATTTGAGATACCCGTTACGAGTGATCAAGACTTACATATACACTCGCAGAAATTAACAAACCTCCCATTCGTTGATAAAATAGGTCTTGATTCACTAGAACCATAAAAACTATTCATTTTTTTTCCTCCAACGTTAAATCATTTTAGACGATAAATAAAATTATGTTTAAATGAGCCCGGGGCCCATAGAGCTTAGGGTTACCAGACGTTCATCTTTTAGGATAAACGAAAACCTCGGAAAAATCCTTATCCTTATAAATTACCCTGATCGAGATTCGAACTCAGGACCTCTTGAACGTGAGGCAGATACGCTATCACCGTGCTTCAGAGGCGGACTATGTGATGTACTCTAACAAGGAGGTAAAAAGGACTGTGTACCTATGTGAGTAAACACACAATTCAAAAATGAAATGTCAGTTCAGTAGGTATTTTGTTTAATTTGGTTTTCTAATAATTATTAAAATACTATCAAGCGAGGTGACACTGTGGTAAGCTATGTGACTCGTATTCGGGAGGTCCCAACTTCAAACCCCGGGGGCCGACTAACATTACCAAAGGGTTTTTTCACAGTTTCCCCAGATGCTAGGCGAATACTGGGGTGAATAATTTGATCTTCGAACTTGCATCCCTACATTTATTTCCTTCTTCAAAAAAATAGCAGACATTGTATTGATCACCTGATTATGTTATGATCCAAAGTTTGCTTATTCTAATTCCTCTATTCAAGGCATTGGCTTGCAAGTCTTGGGGTTTTAAATCCTGTCTAATTAATTACGGGTGTTATACACCACTCAAGTTTACAACTGATCGTCACTACGCTAAAAAAAAAAAAAAAAAAAAAAAAAAAAAAAAAAAAACTAAGGATTGCTAGTGGCAACTGATACACTTCATATTTAACAGTTTAAGATATTCCTAGTACTATTAAATGTATACAAATGTATACTTTTAATTTTCTGCGACAGCCCATTAAGGTCTCTTAATTCTAAATTACTTTTTTGTAGTTTTATATAATTGGTAAACTATAAGGTAAACAGAAGTTAAACAGTATAACGCAAAGGATATTTATTTATTTAATGTGAAGATTACAGGTTTCCCCAATTACAATGTTCAATATGAACAAAGTGTATAAAAAATACAAAATTAATTACAGAACAAATGATAACAAAACAAAAACAAACAAGTGGGTAACATTGGTTTGCGTGAACAGTAACTCAGTCATTCTATTATTGGTAATAAGTAATAAATAATCACAGGGTAAAGCAAAGTTTCTGATTTTTATATTAAATACATCAATGTTTAAGGGATGTAATTTATTGTATAATAACTGCATTCTATGCATAGGTGAATATTTACAGGAATTAGTTTTAACCTTTTGAGGAAGAAAAATATTACGAAATTATTAGGTGAAACATTTGGAACGTAAAAAATGTATTAATTGTCTTAGGTTAGGATCATGAATCATATTACGAAGTAATTTTTAAAGGAAAAGCAATAACTGACAGTTTGGCCTATGTAATAGACTTCTAAAGTCGAATACAGGAAGCAATGAATTATATGATATGAACTTAGGGGGGGAAATGAAAAGATTTGAAATTTGTATTGAATACCTTCTATAAGTTTAATAAATTTGGTGGTATAAGGACTCCATACTAGTGAAGCATATTCGAGTCTGGATCTTACAAATGAATTATATAATGTAACAAAAAGTCTAATATCCTTGAAGTTGGAAGAGTTACAAATAATGAACCCCAGATTTCTATATGCTACACTGAGTACTGTGTTGATGGGTTTATTAAATGATACATCCTTATTAAAAATAACTCTCTAATCAGTTGCTGGTTTTTAAATTTTTTTAAATTAACTCCATCTATTTTATAGTCAAAAACAATTTTCTTTTTAAGCCTCGCGGAGACCATAACTTGGCATTTTGATATATTAAAATGAAAACTATTTATTGTCTTTGCTCCATTTATTTAAGGCGTTCAGGTCTTTTTAAGTTACGCAATCAGAGATAGATTTTACGGAACTAAAGATTTTTAGATCATCCGCAAAAAGTAATATATTTGAACGTGTAACAACAGAAGATATGTCATTCATAAACAAAAGAAATAGTACTGAAATATCTACTGAAGTCTAGAAATATAGACCTCTTTAAAACAGAACAATTCATTTTAAATAATTTTCTGTAGCATCAGCCCTTTCTGAGACCATTAAGAATTGTTTAAATTGTTTTTAAAGTACATTCTTTTAAAGTACAGTTAACATTTCTCACGATTGCATGGGAGAAAGTATGATTTAAAGGGCAATATGCAGCCTTAAGTTCTTAAACAGTTGACTTTGTATCTACAATGTAGCTATTTCTGGAACTGATTATCTCAAATTTCTGGGTCGTCAAGTAGACAGATATTTAGACTGGACAGCTTACATAAAGTTTATCTTACCTAAACTGAACTCTGCCCAGCACTGGTTAATGTAAGTTCTATAGATACTCTTAAATTAGGTACTACGTACATCTTTATCATGGAATATGTAATATTATTTTTGGGGCATCTCAGTAGAAAATAAATGAATATTTCTTCTGCAAAATAAGATTATAAGAATCATTACTAATACCCATAGCAGATGCTTCTGCAAAGATCTTTTTAGAATATTGAAGATATTAACCCTTCCTTGCATGTATATATTTTCGATCCTGAAGTTCTTGAAACGTAATTGGGCCTCATTTATGAGGGTCACCTGATAAGTCCCGTGCCTCACAACAACAAAATACATATTTAATTTTTTTCTTTAATTCTCAACATTATCTTCAGAAAATTTAATACATTTGCATATCGGTGTTCCAAAAAATGTGTGATTTGGTCCTCAAAATAGCTGTTTACCGCATCAATGACCTCGTTAATGTGAAATCTTCTTCCTTCAAGAAATTTTTTGAGGTTCTGGAACAGGTGGTAGTCACTGGGTGTTAGATCTGATGAATAGGGTGGATGTTTAAGCAATTCGAACTTTGAAAGAGTAGAGCCAGACTGAAAAACTCAATGCCATAGCCGGGATTTGAACCACGGATCTTCTGGTTTCCGTCCAGCCCCTCTAACCATTTGAGCTACTATGGTCAGCGTGCCAACATGACATTAAATTCTCCAACTGGCTCGTTTTTCTCCTGGTAAACCACTAGGAGTTCTCATAAACACATGAGACAACTACATTAATGGCGAATTACTATGCTGTAAGTACTTTAAGGCCCGGGCTTTATAGTTTGGACCACTATTTGATACAATTAATGGAAATTAATTGTTCTTTCACACTAGCCGTATGTAGGACGTACTGTGAAAGGGTAGACAGACTGAAAAACTCATGTTGACTTTAATGTCATGTTGGCACGTTGGCCATAGTAGCTCAAATGGTTAGAGCGGCTGGTCGGAAACCAGAAGATCCGTGGTTCAAATCCCGGCTATGTCATTGAGTTTTTCAGTCTGGCTCTACTCTTTCATAGTGCGTCCTACACACGGCTAGTGTGAGAGAACAATTAATTTCCAATTCGAACTTTAATTCACAAATTTTCCTCATTGCAATGACTGAACGACATGCCGGAGCACAGTAGTAAAGAAACACGATTTTTTTCTTTGCCAAATGAGATCTTTTTCTTTTCCCCTCATCACTCAAACGTTGCACTAAGCTTGGGTAGTAGTCAGCAGTGACAGTTTTACTCTTTTCCAAGTAATCATTAAAAATAATTTCCTTTACATTCCAGAAAACACTCGCCATAACCTTGTTAGCTGACAAAATTGACTTTGCCTTTTTTGGAGTTGGCTTAGCTAGCGCAATCCACTGTTTTGACTGCGATTTACTTTCTGAAGTAATATATATATATATATATATATATATATATATATATATATATATATATAAGTTTCATCCATGGTCATAAGCCGTCTCAAAAATTCACTGGAACTTTTACGGTAGATCTCCAAAAACTTAACAGAAACAGTTTTTCTTTGCAACTTTTGATCAGGTGTCAATAAACGCGGCACCCATCTTGCATAGACCTTGTGAAAGCCCAAAATATTACTTAAAATATTACCTGCACGTTATTTTGATATTTTTACAGCCTCTGTTATCTCAAACAACTTTAATCTACGGTCTTCCAGTACTAAACGATGAATGTTTTCAATGATTCTGGAGTTGTGGCTTCCAGAAGGCGTCCAGAGCAAGACTCATTATTAGTACTCGTACGTGCCATTTTAAACTCTACAACACACCTTTTAATAATTGCATATGAAGGAGCAGGATCTTTCAATGTACTGCCTATTTCCTCCTTGATTTCTTTAGGCGTTAAGCCTTTCAATATAAGGATATAATCACTGCTCGTTTTTCCAAATCTTCCATTTTCGTGAAAGCTCTACATTTGTCTTGTTTAAAATGCTGCCATTCAAAAACTAAACAAGTTATTGACTTTTAACTATGGATACAAACTAGTCTAGAGTTATATGATGCTATCCGTCAAACTAGTCCACTTGTGCCATCTATGTGATGACTTATCAGCCGACCTTCGTAAATAAAAGTAAGGTTTTGAAAGAATAGTTATTGGGGAAGTTAACAGAGAAATCTATGGGAATGAAAACCATAAGATTTCTTCCCATTGAAGGGCACTTTTAAAATATCTAGATAAATTCTACCCAAAGTGATTTAAGACAGAACTATTTTCATAACCAGAATTTTAAGGTCAACTCGGTTAATAGTCCAAGGTAGCTACAGTATTTAGCAAAGAATCCTTGAATTGGTTTGAAACTTCCCTCTGAGGCCTTCAAGTTTGTCGAAACTATTGATCTTTTGCATTAATGGAGCCAGTTTACGACCAATATTTGCTGATCCATTACTATGACCAAATTCTGCGGTTATTTTTCGCTCGTGTTGGATTGCGAAAGCGCTTTACAAGCACCAAATCAAAACACATGCTCAACTTTAACATTTTGATTCTATTGTTCCAATATAGGCATTCGTATAGCCAAATAATGAAAGGCATTCACATGTCATTTCTGCAATATCATCGATGAAGTCATTCTTCTAATGCCAGTATTGTGATTCTACATTCTTTTATTCTATTTCTTTTGTGTCAGGGTTACAGTAATTTTACAGCCGAAGAAATAAAAGTTATGTCGTGCACTCACATCTTACCAATTAACATTCCGTATATGTTGTACTACCAATTAAAATCTGAAGTTATATCTGGATTAGTTTTACTACCACTTCGTAAAACAAGCAAAGGAAGCATTGTATTCTACAAAAAATTCCACTAAGATATTTTATCAGAAATACATATGCACAGGACAGATATCATGGCATTTGTTTATTTGCGGCCACGAAGGAACAAAGGGTGCTCTGCCTAACTACGTAGGTAGGTAAACAGGGTGACCGCGATATTACGAGAGCTATTCAATAAAGAATGATCATACTGTCATAATTTTTCGCACTAAAATTCAATCTTATTATATTCTGTTAGCTTAATGTGAAACAAACACGCCGTGGTAGTTTCATTGTTGGTACTCCTGGTTTCCACCTGTGACAACCGGGCTAGTTCAGACATGTTCAGTATCACCTACCGCTGCAATGGAGGTAACACGCGTGAAACAATATGCGGCTTTGAAATTCTGCTTTCGTCTCAACAAATCTTCAGTTGAGGCCTACACAATGTTACAGAAGGCCTATCGAGAGTCTGTTCTTCCCTACAGCATAGCTCGAAGGTGGTTTAAAATGTTTAAAGAGGGGAGACAATCAATTTCAAAGGAAGGTGGACCCGGTGCTACAGTTACTGCTCTTAAGGATGAAAACATCAACACTGCTGCTGCCATTGTGAGAGAGGATCGACGAATTACCTTAAGATCACCTTCCGAAATACTGAACATTTCATTGGGTGCCACCCACACGTTGGTGACAGAAACATTACACATGAGATGTGATTGGGCGCGATGGCTTCCAAGACTGTTGATTCCCGAACAAAAGGACATTTGCATGCAGGTCTGCATGCAGTTAAAGTTGATGTTAGAGGAAGATCCGGAGTCTCTTTCAAACGTAATCACTGTAGTTGAAACTTGGCTACATCATTTGGATCCCGAGAGCAAACAGCAAAGCTCAATGTGGAAATGTCCTTCATCATCAAACCCCCAAAAAAGCAAAAGTGGTTGCTTCTGCTGGGAAAGTTATGGTCATCTCATTCTTTGATATTCATGGAATGGTTTATCACATGTTGTACCTGCACACACTTCAGTAACTGGACAATACTATAGGGATGTCCTGAAAACATTGCAAGTCAATATCAGGCGCAAAAGACCACATTTCCCTGAAGCAGGCTGGATGCTGCACCACGATAGTGCATATTGGCATATTGCCAATGTTGTTGCTGAATATGTTGCAAAAATTAACGTGAAGTACATCCCTCACCCTCCCTATAGTCCAGATTTAATCCCATGTGATTTTTTTCTATTCCCTAAGTTGAAGAAACGCCTTCATGGGAGGCATTATCCATCATCAGAAGCAGTGGTGAAGGCTGCGGAGGCGATTTTGAAGGATCTCTCAAAAATGGTTTCCAGCATGTCTTTGAAGACTGGCAGAAACG
Organism: Mantis religiosa; assembly: GCA_030765055.1. Classification (NCBI taxonomy): domain Eukaryota; kingdom Metazoa; phylum Arthropoda; class Insecta; order Mantodea; family Mantidae; genus Mantis; species Mantis religiosa. The sequence continues at coordinate 96,670,466 of CM060959.1, forward strand.
CGTGGACAAGTGCATCGCATTCAGGGGAGACTATTTTGAGAAAGACCATCAAAATTATGAGGATGAGTAAAGGTACGTTGTCAAGAAAAATTGTGATCATTCTTTATTGAACAGCCCTCGTAATCCATGTATACTGCTAAATGTTCCGATGTATTAATTTCACTATGTGCAAATTCATAAATAGGCTTAGAAATTAATTTATTCTCCTTCATTCGCCTTGTTTCTTCCCAAATCACAATTTTATTTTAAGCTACTTATTAAACGTCCGTATAACCCGGAGCAGTTTTGGAAAAAAAATGTTGTTTATCGTAGTAAATGTAGACTTGTTTTACAGACGATAAATTGGTATTTTCAATAGGTACATTACTCGAATTCTCTTGCTAGTGGGCAAATTTATTGCTCTCACCGCACCTGCTTGGGACCAGGTTGATAAGGAAACTTTGATAAAGGCATGGAAAAAGTCGTGGCCTCGTGTATATAACTTGACAGAAAACAAGATTGAAGTAGAAGAAGAAGAAATAAGTTTGGAAGAAGATTTTATAAACATTTTTGAAAATATCGATTGCTGTTCCGATGTTGATGAAGAAGACATTGACAATGACGGAGGTTATAAACCGATTACAGAGGAAGGCATTGTTGCATCATGTAGTGTTACTGAAAATGAAGAGTATTCAGATTCACACAATGACGCAACTGAAGCGACGACTACCACAGGACCTGCTTTACAGTGATGACACACTTCTGAATGATCCACTGTTCCACATTTGCTTTTCTATTCTTCTGTTCTACTGTGTAAATTCTCACTATTGAAGTATGTATACCATTTATTAGTTCAGTACCACATTGTATTAGTGCAGTAACACATTTGTAGTAGTTCAGAGGAGGCATACTGTCCTACCTTTACAATGTTATTACTGTATGATTATTTTGTATCTGTTCTCCCAGATCTGCAAAGCATGTATTATTGTGGACCGATCTAAAAGAACCAACTGTAGCTATGATCCACGTACAAGCAGTAGCAAACATGGAGAAATTGATGCTTTATTTCGAGAGTCAAGCCGAAACATTGCCAAATGAACTTCTAATGTTAAAGCGAACGCGAGATCGCGCTGCTCGTAAGCGAATACTAAACTGAGACAGCAGATCAGAGACTTTTTTTACTACCGACTAGTTTGTAGCTATATTGTGTACAATGCAAATACATAGACTATTACAATACATACAGTAAAAATATTTGGGTGATGTACATGTTTTTTTTTAACATCTTTCCGCAATTCTCTGGATAACCCGGATTTTCTTTAACTCGGATCGGTCCTGGTTCCAGTTGATCCGGGTAAACGAGGTTCTACTGTATTTAATTTCAAAATTTTTCAAGGATGCCCTGAAGTTTTTCAAGAAGAATTTCGCTCACCAAAATCACAAATTTCGTGCAAATTTTCTAAAAACAGCTGTAAGTATATTGATTATAAAAACACACATTAAATATATTTGTGTGGCAAATAAAATGTAAGCATATGCTCAATGTTCTGTGAATAACATGTGAGCTCCTCTTCATTTGGAATTAACTTTGAATACTTTTCTATAACTGGTAAACACCAAGAAATAGAACAACTTACTGCATATAAACAGTACGTTTTATTAAACCTCAAAATTTATGAATAATACATTTCTGACATTAACCATTTCCGAGATATTAGATATTACACTTCAAGCTCCTGTATCTCCCTTGTATCTGCGACAAAATATATAATGAAACTATTTCGTGGTCTAAATGCAGTAGACAGAAAAATAAGTTTTTGCAACACTTGATTTGTAAATTAATCATTGTTTACACGCATTTGGTTTTGTAAGATTCATTTGTCAATTGCCATGGCAACAACGATAATCATTAATACTTACGGTTCTAGTTTTAAATACTTACAGTACCAATAGGAAATGACGTAATAATACCCAATAGAACAGCAGCAATTTTGATTTATTACTGCTTTTTACGGTTTTTTCAATTATTGCAAAAAGTAATTGGCTAACGACGAACTGTAAGTTACTTATGGGTGTCGTACTCCCTCGACGTGGTACCACTTTAAGTTCTTTTGTATGCAATACACTATTTTGCAAGGATTCATAAACACGTAATACATTTGTCCACTCTCTTACGGTTTCGTGGTTATACAAATAACAATCAGAATGAAAAGAGCCTCACTGATTACTTGTAAAAAAAATTCAATATATGCTTTTATTTGCAATGATAATATCTCAAATATTGCAACCATTCTTGTACATATTTAAGACATTAATTTTAAACACATATACCTCGAAAGAGGAAAGCTTACCATCTGAAGAAGTGCTGCCACCATCAAGTATCTCTAGATAGTGGGCTTTACAGAGCACCCTGTCCTCGTGGAGTGCGAACTCCTCGCCGGTACTCAGCTGTCTCTTGCAGGAGTCGCAGGCGAAACAGGCCAAGTGGTACACGTGGTCACGTGCTTTGCGAACCCAGTCACTTGCCGAGATGCCCCGGCAGCACTTGGAACATTTGGCGCCAAAACTTCTGCTGCGGCAAACAAGACACACTTCTTTAGTTCAAAGTATCATGTACAACCCTTATTTTAAACATTATGCCAGAGTTGTGGTGATACAAGCGGCCGAATGAAAACGGGTGAAAGGCCAAAAAGCGGTTTCAACACTGATAGTCTCATTTTTGTAGAAGCTTTTAGGTTTGACAGTCTTTATCCACTCCTTTATGTCCTTGACTACTTCCGTAAGGAAATGACATGGAGAAAGTTCTAGGCTTGAGAAATGGTACTGCTGTTTACCTGTCAATTAAAAACTGACGGGGAAAAGGCTTACAAGATATGAAAATTTTTGTTGCCGGAAAGTGTGATAACCGCGAATTTTACACTTTCAACAACGGGAAAACAGAAATTCTTTGATTGATTTCATCGAATCAGACAGGATCATTTACGACTCGGAGTCTAGAAGAATGAAGTTACAGGTGTAGTCATCAATAGCGGAGGATAAGAAAAGTATTTATCTGGACATATGCACTGCTGCAGCCGAATAACCTCAAAGTTTCAAATTTTATTCAGAGAAATTTTCGAAAATCATGATATTTTAAATGTGACCTGATCGGTGTAAGGATTTTGTAAAATCATGATAAATCTCAAAGGAAATCGCCCTCCTTTGCCTCTGGATTTTAACCATTAGCCACCAAAAGCAACCCTCATAAACTGGATGAGAGGCAATATAGCCAGTTTTCTGGTTCTTTTATTTCCTACAGATGCATACCTTGTAAACCCAAACCTCACAGAAACGCCATCCTTGACAGAGGAGTGTGACAAGGGTGTCACGTTTTGGAAGAAACTATAGCTTCAGAAGCTGTCATTGGCTTTACTTGGCTTTTAAGAAGCGGTAAGCATGAAGTATTTTCTTGAGACTTCATCATTTGATCCATCTGTATGCTGTGCTATAATTATTTTAAAATTTTCTTGTAACTTTTCTGTTCTTTTTGAGTAGGGCATTAAGTTCAAACATGTCCTTTTCTTCCGAAGTTTGATTTTGACTACGTATACTTTATAAAAATAGAATGGATGCAGAAGTTTCACTATATTAAGCTGGCTAAACTCGTCATTTTAACTGTATTTATACAGAGTTTTAAAATTCTCAAATATGTTATCAAATGTACAGGTGATATCAAAAGAAACAGGGTCAGTGGGCGAGTTCGGGATGGACAGGTAATTGTAAAAGAGGAACCACTAAGCACTCCCTACCGACCCGAAGAAACTACGAACTGATGAAGAATGCGTAACAGCTGAAGGAAGAGCAAAACGACTTTCCAAGAACTGCTATAATGAAATATACCAAAATCATCCGATCACTTGACATTGCTATCAGCAGTTTTTCCTAAAATATTAAGTTTAAAGCAAGTAGTCTTTGGTGTATGGTATATATGAAAAGCAAATGTATGTATGTAAATATGAAAGCTTTCACCTTATATTGAAGACTGGGCATTCTAGATTATATTAAATACTAAGTTTTCCGATGAAAAAAATTCCGTTTTCATTTTTATTCCGAGCAGAAACTAATCCTAATCGCCCGTAATTGGAGGAAGAATAGAATTGGCAGAGCAGACGAGTCGGAAGCGGAACATTCAATTTCAATACATAATGTAATCTTGAGAAGAAAATAACTCATTTGTACATGTGTATATTCATATCTTTATGCATCTCACACACATTTTCCACATATGAATTGCTTCTTTCTCACAGCGCCCACACAGCTTTCGTGGTGCCATTCTCCATTTTTCTGGGCTTATTTCAGCATCATTTTACCCATTTCATTCATCGTCCGATATGACTTAACGATGGAGGACGTAAATAACAAAAAAAAAAAAAAAAAAAAAAAAAAAAAAAAAAAAATTGAATCCCCCGGTTTACCTTAATCCGTTTTGCCCTCTGTTGTAGCAGTATTTATTTTTGTCGTTTGCAGCACTGATTAAGAAGCTATCATAACAACAAGGAGGATTATGAATGTAAGAAGGTCTGCATTTTTATTGTGCAAATTTCTGGAGAAATCTCAATACATATTCATTATAAATCTATCTTAAACTAACTTAAAAAAATAGCAAAATACCAGAAATAGAGTAATTATATACCCGCTTTCCGGAAAAGAAGCTGATTTCTCAATTAGACTGAAGAAACACAGTCGTATTACAGACTTAACTGCTTCAGGTAGTTAACTTATTCGTACCAACACAACAATACACTACCGTCCCATAGGAACAAATTTTGAAAAACTAATCCAAGTCGTCCGCCAATCCGAATTACTCACACTTACATATCCATGACAAATAAAATAAATATCTTGAAATTTCCGGACTCAAATGACCTCACTGTCGAAGGGCCCTTAAACCCCACCATTCACCCACTGATTAACTGAGTGACTCACTCACTCACCGTCTCATGAATTTCCTGTGTATAGCTTCGAGCTTCGAAGTCCTCTATATAAATGCTTTGGATAATTAACAAACAGCAAGATGTGAACAAAGTCTTAGTGTATAAAAAATATAGATCTCAATAAAGTGTGTACTGAATTTCAAATACATAATGCTTTTATAATTAACCATTTCCGAGATATCCGTTGCACATAAAATAACATAGACACAAGTCTATGAACATACTTTTCTCAGATGAGAGGTCCTTATTCTCTCTCTGTTCTACTGTGTAACAGTTGTTTTGATTTAGGCCCCGAGAGTTGTAAAATTGTTTAAATATGTTTAATGGTTTAAGGATCGATAGGGAAAAGTTCAAATAATAAGAAATGAAAGTATGAAATCCAGTGGATCAGGAGATGATGCAATGTTAATGTGATATTGTGTAACTTTTTGGTATAGCTAGTTAACAGAAAAGCATCAAAAATACAAATAGTTGGTGGGCGGAATTGGAAAGAATGATATTAAAGATAGACATGGGGATCTATGGAGAGCAGAGGAGACAAATGATAGCGGTTTTTGGAAGGAGTGAGTGTGTGGGGTTTTAGGGCCCGTCGACAACAAGGTCATAGTGAAAACTAGACTACAAGACATAGGCAAGAAATATGGGAAAGTATAGAAGAAAAGAAATCTTTTAAATTTTATAACCAATTAAAGACAGAATGGGGTAGGGAAAAATATATAGATCAATGTGACAAAACTGGAAGAGAAGGCATAGCATGAATGAGAGTAGAAATAATATATCTAAAAGGGTTGAGAAGCATTGAGGTAGGAATATGCGAATTTTATAGAGATGAAGAAAGCACTGTTCATTACCTAATATAATGTAAGGAGCTAACAAATTACAGGAGAAAAATATGGGATAAGAAATGGGACAGTGTAAGGAGATATTGGCAGTACGCATTTTTTTTTTTTTTTTTTTTTTTTTTTTTTTTTTTTTTTGTAATTTACGTCCTCCAACGTTTAGTCATATCAGACGATGAATGAAATGGGTGAAATGATACTCAAATGAGTCCGGGGTCCATAGAGCTTAGAGTTACCCGACATTCGTCCTTCAGGATAAGGGAAAACCCTGGAAAAAACCTTATCCAGGTAACTCACCCTGAACGAGATTCGAACTCGGGACCTCTTTGAACGTGAGGCAGACATGCTACCGCCACGCTAACGGGGATGGGGGAAAAGAAACATATATGTATAGGAGATTTCTTATATAGGATAAGAGAAAAGTGGATTAGGATAAAAGAAAAAAAGGTCAAGAAGAAATGACACCAAGCTGCTGAGGAAAACCAAAGGCTTATAGCCAGGGGACCTGAGTCAGCGAGTATATCTTAAGGTCAGCAATTTCATGTATTTGTACAGGAGGTATAATACAGCATGTTCTATGTTAAATTTTATTGTACTGAATTTATAATGGATACTGCACAAATAAATATCAAATATCAAATATGGTATTGGTAGTTGTAAAAATGAGATTACCTAATGTGGTGACGTGGACCAGTATAAGATGAGTTATTTGGTTGCGATAGCAACGTGACAAAACGGAACAGGAAATTTAACTGGCAAAGCTTTCTTCGGATAATGAACTTCGTAGAAGAAAGACGTATTATAGTGTCTCCCCGATATTGTGCAGAAACAATTTTGATTGTACATTTAGGATGCACGACTAGCGTGGGTGCAATAAAATAACTAATTGATGCAGCAGCCATAGTTCGTAAAAGGACAACATTAATATTATTTAATTTTTATCTGAGATTGGAAAAGATTTGCAAGAATTAAAGCATAATTTTACAAGAAAAGAAATATTTGGTCATCCTTCAATAGTAATATTATTTTCTTCTACTCCGTGACCACGCCCAGAGGTAAGATCTTGTGCACCAGAGCAGCCGAGGAACATCAGGAACTTGACTACGAGATCGTCCAACTAGGTAATCTTCAAATCATTTCACCATCACTTCCCCACCCACGCAATTACAACTTTTAACAGTTGCAAATGGTTATGCAAAGAGAGTAGAATGTCAGTCATGACAGAGCAATCAGCTCTTTAAAGATCTATCACCTTAAGCTTTTCTCGATGTTCTTACAAGGTATGTGCAATAAAAGCACTTCAAATTATTATTTGCTTTAACATGAAGTACATATTGGAATACGTTTTGTAAGTACAGTTGAAGAATGGATAGTCTTGCTGAGGTAATACATCAGAATTTACTTTAATTTGACGGGAGTCTAAACAAAATTCTGCTAAATCAAAGATGGGTTAAAAATTTAAGGTAGACTCCCTGTTCTCTAACGCAGCGTCACTGGTGGTCATTTATGGGTAATAAATATGCATTTGATGCGTTATTGTTTGATTATACTCCATACAAATTTGGATAGATCCAACAAAATAAAGGTGACTGAAATCTGCAACATGTAACTTTGAAATGTTAGATACGTAGAAGTTAGCAATGTCGACACAACGTCTGCTTTAAACCCGCAGTGGTTCGGGGGGAGTTTACAGACATTCCACTCCGTCCTTTGATGGAGGAAGAACCGACAGAAGTTCAGGGTAGCCGTAATTTTACCACATGAACTACTTCAACGTGGAAGTGGTAAACATTACTTGCAGTTAAAGTTTCCCTCCTAGAACTCAGAGAGTAGAACTCTGGCATGTTGGGTCCAAGATCAATGTGTAAAATTAATACTATATGAGTTGCTTGAGAACTTTATGGAGGAAAATATGGAAAATCTTAGTTTTACGTTTTCAAAGGGAGACGACCAAAATAATGTATAACTGAGAATGTCTCAAAGTAAACGTTCTTACCGAACTGCAATTGTTATTATTTAATTGGACTGGCCTGGACTACGCTATGCAGGGGCACGGAGGTCCAAACTTAATCTATTGTACCTATGTCCCCAATTCACCGAAGGAAGCATGAGACAAAAGGAGACAGAGGGTGGATGTTCCAAGGAGCCACGACAGTGCAGAGGGCAGGGTCTTTACTCTTTACCATTTGAGAACTCCCCCTGCAGGCCTATACAGATGGGTTTCAGGTTAGTCATCTGTCATCTAACCCACTAGTTTTATCAGCAGTCTGCTGGCGAAAGCAGAGATATTACTCCCACCATTGATTTGCATGACGTCACTCGCGCACATCCAAGCAAGGTCACACGCCAAACTCTAAAAAATACCTCTGTACAACTGGTATCCCACCCACTGTGGTCCTGAAAGGACCAACCAGGCCGGACCGAAGACCCTCCTACCGAAGGAGGAAGTATTTCCCAGGAGCATATCATCCTGCCATGCAGTACCGAGACTCCCGCCGACACTTCTACGCTGAAAGAGACCACCAGCTAAGAGATGATGTGAAATGATAATGGAGTTAAGAATTAAGATAGGTAAGTGATAAAGAAAGTAAAACTAAATGGTTGTTTCGAAGCAGGGACTTGTGGTTATTTATGGTAGTAGTGAATCAAAACGTATTTTACCGACGAACGGAAAGTTTTTTAATTTCTTATTAATTATAAAGAAGTATTGAGTACCATTCAGTGTATGGTACTCAAGACGTACCCTAATCATTAAAAAGGTTTACTTTTTATTAAACTATGATAAAATAGGAACACTATTTGTAATTATATTTTCTGAAATATAGGGCTATTTAGAACAAGGATGTATGTCGTTGGCTAATACCTAATATGAGAGAATCGAAGTTGACTAGTCTTTTCTTTTAATTGTTGGTATAACAACTTACGACAATTGATTCATACTAATTAAGAAAAATAAGTTTTAATACAACTTTATTGAAACAAGAGAAGGTGGTGGAAGCCAAGAGTGTTTTATAGTAAATATTATACTTGAAATGTGGGCCTAGTGATTGTATTTTATTGATACAGTAGTTAAAGTAAAATTCTATCCATTCTTAAGTGTTACTTTGGTAGGTTAATTTCTATTATTAAAGTACAGCTTTAAAAATAGATTAAATTAGATTTATTTGCGTTCAGTGTGTTCACTAATAACCACAAAAGCTTTTGAACACTGAACATGTTAAAGAGGTGTGCAGTTTAATGTCATATATACTTGAAAATTAATATAAAAGACCATTATCTACAGGCAATATGAAAAACAAGCCAGGGATAATCATATATGATACAAAATTAACCACTCCCCTGCAGTCAGAAACTGGCAAATGTGTATATACTAGTAGAGGAGGGTATTACGGCATAGTCGGGAAATATGGAATACCAAGGTTTCGGCTCTGCTGCTGCTATCATGTACGAGTGCCATGAAGTAGTCAAGAAAGATTCCCTGCAGTGACAGTTGACAGTTTGTTATTGTCATTTCACTTGCTACAGAATAAAGTATGCTTTGTGATATTCAAAAGTTCTTTTTAGGATAATTTTCAAGCATTTTAACCCACTATTACGCATGTGACTTGAACATTGATGTTAAATGTAACGTACACTAAAAGAATTGTAGCTTGTTATATTGTGGTCGGCTATTAGGTTGCAAGGTTTTGTCAACTACTTTATAGGTTCATTGCTCAAGATGCCTTTTCGGGTATTATGAAATACTAGGCATTTCTTAATACACGACTTAAAAGTATAATATTACAAATAATCGAAAAAAATATACTGAATGGAAGTAAAGTTAAAAATATATTTTGAATATAATATTAGCAGCTAAACAATTATTATTAGTTACCTATATAAATGACAATATATAATTTAAATCCAAAATATATTTAAAAAATTAAATTCATTGAAATGCAAACAAAACCTATTTTTTCTGTTATTGTGAACTTGGTCTATGATCTAGGACTATAAACATTTGTTATAGGTATTTTGTCTATTTCAAATCAGAAATATTTTACGAAATAAAAATTTTCAATGTTTTAAACCACTATTCCGTAATACCCGACTATTTCATATTAACCTCCATTTGTAACATTTTTATAAATACATATTTTTTTAAATTAATTGTTCTTTCACACTAGCCGTGTGTAGGACGCACTATGAAAGGGTAGAGCCAGACTGAAAAATTCAATGCCACACCCGGGATTTGAACCACGGATCTTCTGGTTGCCGTCCAGCCGCAATAAACCATTGAGAGTCAGTTGGAGAATTTAATGTCATGTCGGCACGTTGACCGCCATAGCTCAATGGTTTAGAGCGGCTAGACGGCAACCAGAAGATCCGTGGTTCAAATCCCGGCTATGATATTGAATTTTTCAGTCTGGCTTGCCCTTATACCCATATGTAACCCTTAGATACATATTTTTTGTTTACAAGTGACAGCTCATCACAGTTATAGTATGTACTCATGATGATTTGGCAATTTTTATTTAGAAACCAGGTAATTCATTCTTAGAAATGCAAATGGTATTACATAATACCATCCTCTCACAATTTGGTACTTCATTTATTTTGAATGAGTAGAGCCAGACTGAAAAATTCAATGCCATAGCCGGGATTTGAACCACGGATCTCCCGCTCTCCGTGCGGTTGCTCTAACCAACTGAGCTACTATGACCAACATGCCGATATGGCATTAAATTTAAATTTAATTTTTAAAATTAAGACAGATCCATGGTTCAAATCCCGGCTATGGTATTGAATTTTTCAGTCTAGCTCACTCATTCAAATCTTAGCCTACACGTTGATTATTTTCATTTATTTCATTTTATTACTTTTAACGTTCACTTTGCTTTTTCTAGTATGTTTTAACAGTTAAAACCGCTGTATTTCACTTTATCAGTCAAGAATGAAGACTCGTTGCTGCTTTCCAGGCCGCGATTTCGGTTCCCGAATGGGGTTCACTTGTTTATGTAAGGTTTATGTATGTACAGAATATCGTGTGTATCACTGCATGTACGGATTATGTGTATGATTATTAAATAGTATATTTACTAATTTCAGGACTATCGCTGAAGAGATGCCTGAGCATCAATGGTAATTAGCACACAATTTAATGACACTAACATGTACTTTTAAAACAGACAATATAAGCAAGCAAGGTTAACGTTTAGTAGATGTGATTTTGTGAAAAATGGAAGCGTTCTGCTGCTAGCCCAGGTGCTGTGTTAAAGCCGCGCCCAAAACCCTTGTAAACACTTGAGGAATAAATGGCCCTGTCACGCAATTGAAATGTTCTTTTAACGCAGTTTAGTGTTGCATCTTCATTTAACAGTTTTATAGATTGCCGGTAATTTATCCACGAGACCAGTAGCGGAAGAACTGACATGCATTGAGGGGGGAGATGATGTTACCATAGATAAAAACATGCTTTGGTGCCTAGCCTATCCACCAGGGCATTACAGTTAAAACGGAATCAAATAGCTGCAGTAGGTGAACTTTTACTTTTTTACTTTCACTAAGGGAGGCAGAGGAAATATTACCTGCACTCCACCCAAAACTTTATGATTTCACCGAAAATTTAAGTTTTGTCACCCCTGAACCGAAAAACATATTTTTTGAAGAATATGCATGGAATTACTCAAAACTTCGCATTTAAATAGAACATCTTAAAAGGATTCAACATAAATATAATTAATAAAGAAAATTTTCCAATTTCAAACCACCCTTCGTATGGAAAATTTTGTTTTCTTTATTTTATAAATAGTTTAATAATTTGAATTACATACTATATGCTGTATGCGCCAAAATATACAGTACTCATTTTCGCGCAGTGCGCGTGCATCTTGTTACTTACGTCTGCGAGTTGTTACTTCGCCATGATATATACAGTATACCACAGGAAAGAAAGTCTCCGGGGCCTGAGACGCAGGGGGGTTGCAGAAGGTTCCCACATCCTCCCTGGATAGATTTATGATACCTATGTCAGTTCAGTTACAGACCATTCAAAAACATTCTGACGGCTTCTACTTTTGTGAATGAATCTTCTCGGTTTTAGTGTACTGAGTGAATAGGGCGCATGTTTTTAACGATTCTGCTCCTTGTGTAGCATGCGTTCTCTGTCACACACATTCGCTGTTCTTGTCCCACAGTGTAAGGGGGCGCATTCCTTTCAGAGACTTTCTCTGCGTTGGTGGACGGTAGTTAGTGTAAAGAATGTTGTGCTCTGTGATTGGAAGTGACAATGGATCTCGCGACGGAGGAAGTGGAGTATTATTTTCGCTCGTACGGCGACCTGCCACACCGCTCGACAGTATATGGCTATGCTGCAAGAAACCTTTTCAGGACGAGCAATTTACCGCGGAGTTGAGTTCTCCTACCCATCACATTCTCCCGATCTCACACCACCTGATGCTTAGGTGTGGGGAATGTTAAAGGAGAAAACGTGAGAATGTTAAAAGCAATTTCGTGATTCTTTTTCAAAGGGATGTTACAGAGAAACCAGTTGGTGTTAACTCATCTTTCACTGTCGGTAGTTGACATATTTGTTCCAAGAGCTCAGGAGCTACCGCCAGGCTCGTTAACATCAACTTGTTTCTCTGTGACATCCCTTCGAAACAGTATCACGAAAGTGCCTATGTCACGAAAACACCTCCATTTACCCTAGTCTTTCGATACTTCGGCGGTATTTCTGCAATTTTTATTTTATTTTAAAATTATAAAATATTACTGACGCAAGTAGAACATTGCAAAGGTCTGGCCCGTAGCCCAGTCAGTAGATTCCCCATCTTCCCAAGAGTCTGGAAGTATGAATGTGTGCGTGATCTACTGATTAAAATACAAAGCAACCCAACGTATACGAGTCAACACCATCTATATGTTCCAAAGGAGAACGGCCGCTGATATGACCAAAATGGGGAACTTTGAAAAGCCCGAGAAATTGCCAGGAATGTGGCACCTGTACAATAGCATTATGCAAGAAAATAATCGTGTGTCAGATTCACTGCCAGTTAATAGTCCCCAAGAAGAAATCACTGCACATCTCAACGATATTTTGTCACCTCTTTCTAGTGTATTGCATTACGAGGAAACAAATTCAGAATTTCCAGAACTTAAACAAAATTAATCGCTAAATATTTGTGTATTCCACCTGCAACTGTTTCTCTTAAAGACTATTTAACACCGCAGGACTCATGTGTGAAAAGAAAAGTAGACTTGACCCCGAAAGAGTGAAAATGCTAGTATTTTTTGACAAAAACTTATAAAAATGGACTGTTTTGTTTTTAAATGTCTAATGTAGAGTTTAAAAATAAGAACATTGATAGTTTTAAGTTTTGATTATTAAATATGTGCACCTATTTAATTTTATTGGCATTGACATTGAAATTTTATAAGCAATTAAATAAGAATGGGGTAGGGAAAAATATATAGATCAATGTGGCAGAACTGGAAGAGAAGGCATGGCATGGATGAGGGTAGGAATATTATACTTAAAAGGGTTGAGAAGTAATGAGGCAGGGATATGTGAATTTTGTAGAGATGAAGAGAGCACTGTTCATTAGCTCGTAGAATGTAAGGAGCTAACAAATTACAGGAGAAAAATATGGGATAAGAAATGGGACAGTGTAAGTAAAGAGATATTGGCAGTACGCATGTTAACGGGTATGGGAGTAAAGAAAAATAGATATATAGGAGATTTCTTATATAGGATAAGAGAAAAGTGGATTAGGATAAAAGAAGTAAAGGTCAAGAAGAAATGGCATCAAGCTGCTCAGGAAAACCAAAGGCTTATGGCCAGGGGACCTGAGTCAGCAAGTAAATCTTAGGGTCAGCAATTTCATGTATTTGTACAGAAGGTATAGTACAGCATGTTCTATGTTAAATTTTATTGTACTGAATTTGTAATGGATACTGTACAAACAAATAAATATCAAATATTATTGGCATTACACAGTTCTCCAAACATTCTATTTTGTATTGAAGCTAGAAGTAGAAATGAGGTATCGAGTATCTAAGTATCGTGGAAAATATCGTGTATCGATATGAGAATCAAGAGAAACGGCTATCGACTCATTCCTGGAACTAAAACATCATAATTTTTGGTTGCTTCCTACCAGTATTTAGTTCAGTGATGAAGTATTTACTCAGTATATATAGTTGTTGAAGACGACAACCAGAGGCTGGCGTTGTTGAACGCACCTAAAAAGCAAGGGAGGCAGTAGAACCTGTAGATACCAGTATAAATTCGTGGATAAAAAGGAAGGAAAAAAAGGTTAGAAAGATAAACAGAAGAAAAGTCCAGGTCAATATGTAGCATTAAAGATGCAGGTTGTTGTCGGGGTTTGGCTGGGCGGATGATAATTATCCACCTCACCTTCTTATTTGTCATTCAAAACACGTTCCGAGACCAACAGAGCGTGTTTCCTTACTACCGAAATGTGTTAATGAACGCCTACGTCTCCCCATACACACATACACACACAATCCCGATTTAGTTATAATATTATTATCGTATTAAATGATGATACCCTTACCAGTATGGAGATGAGTTTTATACGCGTAGTGCAAAACAGGAAGGACTTTTCATCAGTTTTCTGGTCACGATGTAGAGGAAACGGTAGAAGGGAGGAGGGAGAAGAACACAGAAGAGGTGAAAGGAAAACAAGCTACCGATGGACCCCAATGTCTTTCTTGATTTAATTTGACAGGTCTCCTGCTACAATCGAAAACGCCCGGCTACTACTGCCACAGGAATACCTTCATTATGTCCCACTGCAGAAAATACGCAATGTTTATATACAAACATACGAATATCTCGTAGTTGTAACCATGCTCTGAATATTCTGTTTAGTGTACTTACTTGGAACTGAAGTTTATTACCTTCCAATCATACATTTTCAAGAACATCCCACACTCCAGACTACCTTTACAAAGAAAAAAGCTGTCTCTATTGCTCCTTTTCACAAAAACTGACCAAACATTTTGATTTTTGTTTAGTTTTATTTATTACCTACTACTAAATAGTTACAGCAGACAGTTATAATAAAGTGCATGTTTTAAAAAATGAACTTACCAAGTGATCATAAAATTATAAATGAACACAAAAGTTATGTAGTTAAAATTACCAGTAACAATTTAAGTATCACTATATATGGTATGTACTAGTAAATCCACATCTGGAAAGTTTGTAATTTCTGTGAGTGTATAAATAAGTCTTGAGTATCATAAAATGTTTCAACCGCTACCCCCCCCCCCCAAAAAAAAAGCACATCATTACATGATACTTTTGTTATCCAAAAGTAGGCCTTTTACTGTTAGTCATGAAGAATCTCTGCAAAGAGTCGAATTATCTCTACCAGAGTCAATATAGAAGGGTAGAGACAGACTGAAAAACTCAATGCCATAGCCGGGATTTGAACCACGGATCTTCTGGTCTCCGTCCAGCCGCTCTAAACCATTGAGCTACTATGGCCAACGTGCCGATCTGACATTAAATTCTCCAACTGACTCGTATTTTTTCCGGTAAACCACTTAGGAATTCTCATAAACACATGAGACAACTGCCTTAATGGCCGCTTAATATGCTGTAAGTACTTTAATGCCCGGGCTTTATAGTTCGAACCACTATTAGGCCAATTAATGGAAATTAATTGTTCTTTTACACTAGCGTGTGTAGGACGCACTATGAAAGGGTAGAGCCAGACTGAAAAATTCAATGCCACAGCCGGGATTTGAACCACGGATCTCCTGGTCTCCGTCCAGCCACTCTAAACCATTGAGCTACTACGGCCAACGTGCCGATATGACATTAAATTCTCCAACTGACTCGTGTTTTTCCCGGTTAACCACTAGCAGTTCTCATAAGCACATGAGACAACTACCTTAATGGCGACTTACTATGCTGTAAGTACTTTAAGGCCCGGGCTTTATAGTTCGGATCACTATTAGGCACAATTAATGGAAATTGTTATTTCACACTAGCCGTGTGTAGGACGCACTATGAAAGGGTAGAGCCAGACTGAAATATTCAATGCCATAGCCGAGATTTTAAACCACGCATCTTCTGGTCTCCGTCCAGCCGCTCTAAGGCATTGAGCTACTATGGCCAACGTGCCATCAATTTCCATCAATATAGAAGGTCAAGCAGAAGAATAAAGATAAAATTTGCGAGACAAAACACATTACTCTTCTAATATAGTGTCAGAGACATTATATTATAATCTCTTTGACTATAGATTACCCCGTAGATAACAGTGTAATGTTCAATTTTTCTTTAGTTGTCTGAAAAACAAGAAACAAACATACGACTTCTACATCTACACAAATATATTTTATGGTCTGGGTTTAATTGCATAATTAATATCAATATAATAATATGCTAAAATCACTTCCTCAAAAATATTCGTAATACTTTTTTAACTCTACCATTTCTTAAAACATAAATATTCTTTATTACATAAATTGTAGATGACTTTTCTAGCAGCAAACTAAGATTAGCAATTCGAGTTTCTTCTCCAATTTCTTCAGGTATAAAACTTTCGTCACCTGAATCACTCATTTTGATATCCAATTTACCATTTGTTATTTTTGCATCACTATAGTTACGATTCTTTGCTACCAAAGCCTCCAATATTATATTACACCTAGTAAAACAGCGATTCTAAATATTTTGTAAAACAATTTTTAATAATTTTATAATTTATAATTCAAGTCCATTTTTTCTTAAGTAACGGGTAAAATTACGTATGGGACTAGCGAGGTTTGATGTTTTCATGCTCTTGAAATTCAAGCCCTGGTACATTTTTTCACTCGCTAACAAACGTACAAAGTTACTTTGCAAGTCACATAAATAACTATTATCCAACACTTACCCTAATCATTAAAGAGGCTTACTATAAACCTGAACCATTTCAATAGGTCATAACCTTTGAACCAATAATAGGACACACGTGCAAGTTTAGGAGAATATAATACACAATTGGGAGAATACATTAAACTATTTACATCTCGGAGAAAATGTTGGAAGTGTCCCCCACCAGCTTCTATACATGTTTGCAGCCGTCTCACCACATTCTCTGAAGTTTTACGGAGAGTTTCCTCGCTAATGTTATTTATTTTGGCTCGAATGGATTCCTTGAGAACATCAAATGTCTATGGCCAATTCTTGTACACGATTTTTTAGATACCTCCAAAGCAAAAAATCCGGCGAGTTTAGGCCAGGGGATCTGGAAGGCCACAGACCTTTTGAAATCATTCGATTATCAAAGAAACTGGTTACAAGTTCAATGGTGTCATTAGATGTATTGCACGTTGCTCCATCTTGCTGGAAATAACCTTCTCTCAATTCGATATCATCCAACTGCTCCACAAATATCTTGAAGACACCCGTATAAACTTCAGTGTCTACAGTCGTATCAAAGAAATTGGGACCAACGATACATGGATGCTGGTGGAGGACACTTCCAACATTTTCTCTGAGATATAAATAGTGTAATGTAATCTCCCAATTGTGTATTATATTCTCCCAAAGTTGCACGTGTGTGCTATCATTGGTTCAGAAGTTATGGCCTATTGAAATGGTTCAGGTTTATATGGATCGGCCTATACTTTTAAAATTAAACTATGATAAAATAGGAACATTATTTGTAATTTTATTTTCTGGAATATAGTTCTATTTAGACGGGCCCAAATGACCTTGTTGTCGACGGGCCCTAAAACACTACACACTCACTAGTTCTATTTAGACCAAGATAGTGTCGTTGGCTTATACCTAATATGAGAGGATCGATGTTGGCTAGTCGATTGTTTTAATTGTTGTTATAAAAACTTACGGCAATTGTTTCATACTAATTAAGAAAAATAATGTTTAATACAACTTTATTCAAACAAGAGGAGGTTTCTATATCAGACAAAGTTTTGGAGGAAGCCAAGAGTGTTTTATAATAAATATTATACTTGAAATATGGGCCTAGTGATTGTATTTTATTCATACAGTGGTTAAAGTGAATTTTTTTCCATCCTTAATATTAAATTGTTTCTTTAATGGGTTAATTTTTATTAATAAAGAATGACTTTACAACTAAGTGTTGGATGAACATAATTATATATAATATGAAATGACAAGAACTACGTATATTCTTTATACTTTGGTGGTAAGGATTAAGACAGTAAATTTATCAATGATCTATATAGCTATTCTGTTGCAAGTCTTGAAAGTAGGGTTATAGATTGTTATCCACAGGAAAGGCTTGGATGGAGCTCTACTGTTGAGATTTAAAGTGGAAGGCTTGTGCATAAGAAAATAGTTCGAGATGCGACGCCCTTCTTTGTAGCAAATCCGGATTATTCCGAAGTAGACACAATAGTAAATCCCCCTTGTACCCCGCCGGTTCGGTCTGTGATACCATCTCTGTGGTTAATACTACACAACTCTATTGTTTCTGAGCTTTAATTCCTCTTTAGCTTCACAAGTACTCTCTCCTAGATAGCCTGCTTGCCTACGTGCCCTCTCGTTTCCATAGTGACACTTCTAAATCTTGCAGATTTTTATCTAAATGTTGTCACGTACATATGTCAGATGTTTTACATTTCTTGCAAACATCTTTAACACAAGTTTCTGAGGGAAGAAAGGGATTTTAATACAGGGGAACCATAAAATATAATATTCTTTGAATATTTATAATTTCTCTCTGGAAAGTAATAGAAACCAAAAAGCACTGGCAATTTTTTACATTCTCTACCATGTATATAGAAGGTAGGGAAGGTAGTGCCTTTCATTAAAATTTTCGATAGTGCAATTTCACTGGAAATACACCTTTTGAGTTCTTCTGAATTTAAAATATGTGTTTTAGAAAACAAGTCCGTGAGTGTGGTGTGTGCTTTTCTTTTCTTTTTAGTTTTTTCTTTTTAAATTTACGTCCTCCTATGTTGTCATATGGAATGGGTGAAGTGATGTTCAATTGAATTCAGGATCCATAGAGCTTAGAGTTGGTGCAGATTGAATTACGGTGCGGAGGGGATGCGGCACTGCGACCAGTCTTGATCTGCTGTATCTATGCCCCAAGTGGGGCATCTCCGGGAGGAAGGATGAGGTGAGAGGAGATAGAGGTCCACCGTCCCAAGGATCCACGAAGTGCAGAGGGCAAGATCCCTACACTTTACCAGTTGGATACTCCCTGCAGATCAGAGCTCACTCGACTGTTATCCCACTAGTTATCCCACTGTTATCCCACTTACTAATATTGTAGTTAGTGATTTTCTAATTTAGCTGGCTACCAGTTAAACGTTTACTGGATACCAGTATTTGTATTATTTGTAAATTGGTAGTTATTTTGTATTTCTTATTATTTTATTTTAAATGTTTTTAAATGTTGTTTTATCTTAAATATTTTGTATTGTATTTGTAGTGTTTTTGTAGTTATTTGGTTTTTAATAAATACAAATTTGAAAATTATGTCCCGGTATTAGAAATTAGGAACCGGAACGTATATTTTCAGATTTTATTTATTTATTTACTTATTTATTTTGTTATCCCACTAGACCGGGCTGGGAGACCGAAGGAGGACGTTTTACTCAGAGAATATCATCCTGCCATGCAACGCCGAGATACCCACCGACACTCTACCCTGAGAGAGACCACCAGATCAGGGATGATGGGAAATGATAATGGAGATAAAATCGAGCGACAAGAAATTTGAGGGATGTAATTAACCTGCCCAGCATTCGTCTGGAAACCCAGGAAAACCTCCGAAAACCCCATGGGTCAGGTAGGTCTGCCACGGGAATCAAGCCCGCACCTCCAGAACTGCCTGATCCATCCCGCTCGGTTAGAGCTTAGAGTTACCTGACATTCGCATTTCAGGATAAGGGAAAACCTTGGGAAGAGCGTTATCTAAATAACTCACCCTGACCGAGATTCGAACTCAGGAAGTGAGATAGACACGATACCACCTACGCTACAGACGCGGGCATACCTACCTTTCTTTACTCGTGTCAGATGTTTTGGGGACTTTGTCAGTGTTCTGCCAACTTTGCAAGTATTTCTGTAGTTGGTCCCTTTTCTACTCAAAGTGAGCGATCAGTAGAACAGCTTGGAAGTGGAAAGTGGCAGAGAGATGAGATTTCCTATTTTAATGCTATGCATGATATGAAGTTCCGGTGGCATGATGTGCTCTCAGTAGGAATGAAACAGAGATTCATTTATTACCCAGGTTGCGGTTTACATCAAATGCCCATTACTAAGCAATATTCCCTTTATCAGATTGTGCACCCACGACACAGGTCTAAGGCCTCGTTCACATGTAGTGCAGCACACTCGGTAACCTACCGCTTCGCCAACTTCTTAACGGGGTTAACATTCTGCAGGAATGTCTGCGTGAATCATTCAAGACAGTGCAATGTCATGACAACGCGGGCTGTAGAAACAGCAACAAATCTGCTATTAACAGTAAATAGAGTAATGCCCGATTTCACCAACAGATGATGTATCAACATTAAGAAACGTAACGTAACAATTGTTATAGCATTAACAAAACTGTTAAAATTCCTTTATATCAGGAACTTGTTTTCTGAAAATATTAACAAACACGTGTTAACGCTGAGAGACTTGTAAATGTTAAAAATATATAAGGCTGTGAATGAATCGTATAATTCTCTGAATGCACTGCGATGTGCTTTTTGTTTTTATTTTCGTTTACACACAGCTGAAAAAATGGTGGGTGAACAAATTAGAAGAGAAGCCATGGGATAAGTTTCTCATCAATCCAGGAAGAATTGTTAGTTGAATTAGTAACAAAATAGAAGGATATTGTGGAAAATAAGAAGACGGATGCGATAAATATGAAAGAGAAAGATGTGACGTGGGAAAATTTTGGAAATGATTTTAATTCTAATGCAAATGTCACAACGAGAAATACGAAGCAACTTCGCCAATATTATGTAAATTTAAAACGAGGTGCGAAGAAGGACAGAAGTGACGAGTGACTTGAACGTTTCAAGACGGGAGGTGGACAGTATCATCCACATAATTCGGTGAATTATGAAGTCGCAAAGTTATTAAAACTTGAAGCAAAGGCGAGATCGGCATATTACTTTCGATGCATGTTCTAACCTCTCTTGTACTTCTGCTGTAACCTCCATAGCAACATGTTTTGACAGTCTATACCTCCGTAGAAAATTTTCTTCTGATAGTTCCTCAAAATAATTTCTCCTCATAGGCCGTACTCTATTAAGAATGCCATTTAGACGTCTAAATATACCAAATCGACATCAACAGCTGTGTTCAAGCCCGACATCTTGACAACTCTACAATTGTTGACGACTTAACAGAAATATGGCTTGCATGGAAATTTTAGGAAAATTTGCAAATTTCAAAAATGACTCTCACGATTTTGATTAAACACCGTGTATTTGAGAAATTCAGAGGCCGCGCCGTGGCAACCGTGTTCGATCCCAGGCGACCACATGTGAGATTTGTAGTGGACAACATGGTGCAGTGGCGGGTTTTCTCCGGGATCTCCGGTTTCCCCGCCATCATTGTCCTCAGAAGTTTCCATTATTTAGGAGACTTTTATATAATTCGAGAACCTTAAGAGATGAGACATCTTACTGTACAGAAAATGTAAATAGCGTTACAAGTATACAATTTGTCTTTTTTTCCGTTTAGTATTGATTTAGTGACCTTTTTTTTTTTTTTGTAATTTACGTCCTCCAACGTTAAGTCACATCAGACGATGAATAGAATGGGTGATGAAATGATGCTCAAATGAGCCCAGGATCCATAGAGCTTAGAGTTACCCGACATTCGTCTTACAGGATAAGAGAAAACCCCGGAAAAAACTAGTGACATCCCTTGTTATATGTTTGAGTTTTCCAATACTTACACTTCTTAAGAGGAAAGTTTTTATTTTATTATTTTTTTAACCTCTTGACCGTGCAAAGATAATTGAATTTCAAAAGACATCACATACCGACAACCTATGATTATCGCTTAAAGTTTAATGTATCGTATTACCACATTTCTTAGCAGAAAGATAATGTTTAACTTTATTAACACGAAGTAGATAGAGGAATAAGCTTTGTAAGAGTAGTTTGTACAAGAGAAAAAGGTATATAAATGGAACCTATCGGATTTTTAATCATCTGTTTGCATAGTCAGGTATCAGTAATAAATGGAAGTAAGCTATAGCATGATTATATATGACGAATATGGGTTGTCTGATAAGTAATGTCAGTTTTTTGATTTTGGTGTTTTGGAACATTTATTGGGTTTCTTTGGTTTGGCAATGTCATGGTTAGTGTTCTGTACATTGCAAACATGTATCGGTCTTCATTTGTTAATAAACAATCACAAAATGGAGATAACAAAGATTGAACTTAGAGTCTTTCTAAAACGCTACTGCAAATAAGACTAAAAAGGGCACTGCCGCAGTTCGAAGAATAGGTATATGAAGTGTAAGGAGAAGGTGTCGTTAGTGAGCGTGTGGCACAGTGATGGTTCCAATGTTTTAACAATGGAGACGAAGACACTAAAGATCTGTCTCGTTCTGGAAGACCTAAAGTATGGAATATTGAAGATACACACCAGAAAATCCGGAAAAATGTATCCATAGGCTTTAAGAAAAACTTGGTTCATCAAAAGATACTATACATCGCCACATTAAGACACTTGGAAAATTATACAGGAACTGTAGATCTGTATCTCATGAACTGAGACCTCAACAGGCTGAACGTAATCCCATGAATGATACATTTGTCAGCAGAATTGTCACTTGTGATGAAAGATGGGTATATTACTGAAACTCTGTTGCCTCGAAACAGTGACTTGATCCCCGCCAACCTGACAAAGTTATCATTAAAAGAAATCAGTTCGGTCCCAAAGTAAAGTTGTGTGTCTAGCGGAATTTTGAAGATGTGATTCACTGGGAGTTTGTTCCAAATGGGCGGGCGATTGATGCGGATCTTTGTTCTCTACAACTGGAACGAGTTCATGAAATTTTGAGACGAAAATACCCAGCATTAGTTAACCGAATTGGAGTTCTATTTCAACAAGACAATGCAACACCCTATACTGCACGAACAAACATGGAAAAAATTCAGGAATTGAGAGGAATCGAACTGCTACCACAACCAACATACAGCCCTGATCTCGCACCATCAGATTACCATCTTTTTCGATCCATGACCCATTTTCTGCTTGGAAGAAATTTGGACAACGTTGAAGCAGTGCAAGTGTCACCGAATTCTTCGCAACAAAAACCAGAGACTAATTAATGCCTTCGTGGGATAATAATCCTCGCTGAACGATGGCTCAAGACCATTGAATCTAATGGTGTATACTTGCCAGAACACATGTTAAATAATTGTTTTTCTTAAAAAATTACATTACTTATGAGACAGCATCCATACTATGACATACGTAAGACAGTTTTTCTAATTTTAGCTTAATGCATAGCAGAATGTTCAGGACAGAATTATTGCAAGCTGTATAGAGAATGAAACCGGTCCTCTTTCCTCTTTCCCTTGTTCCTATAAAATCCTTAGTTCGATTTCAGTATACGACGTTACTACTTACATATTACTCTATAAAGCAGAAATACCAAGCTACAGGATAAAATAGAACTTTTGGAATAGCATGATTTTGTAACGTTATTCAATAGTGCATATATAACAATTTTCAATTACTCTAGACTCTCAACCACCAGGTTGGAAGATTTCTAGATTGGATTATATGTAGATACAAATGCAAAGTTGGCCAAATTTACATTTTATACATACATATTTTGCATTCGTATTAATTAAAATTGCCCCTTTCAAGTACTGATAGGATATAAGAGAACAGATGGTAAAAGAAAAGAAGATATAATAACAAATAATACATGTTTATGTATACTACGAATGAAAATATTAAAGAATATAACTGCTATCAAATAATTAAAAATCTTACCATACGTGTAACAGAACATAGAAAACAACATTTACTATAACTTCCAGTTAAATATCAAATTCAATGCTAATTCTATCCAGGGTCTATATCTGCTATAGATATATTTTATAGAAATTATTTCAAATTAGAGTTGTTTATCTGTGATTCGTGCTGAAATAGGATTTCAATGTTTATTTATAGAAGCTATCTCGTGCAACGACAAGAAAGAAAGAAAGAACAGAAAATCGCAAGCTGTCGAATATATCTCTTAAATTACCCATTCACTTTTGGGGCATGTGTATACTTGCAAATAAAATATTTACTATGAACAAATTAATTTGAAACAACTTCTGTGATTTAATAACGTCTAGTTTATCTTTTATGGGTACCTAGTTATACAAAACTATAGTAATTCAAGCAAATAAAGTGGATAAAGTCAAACTGGAAAATTGAATGCCATGGCCAGGATTTGAACCACGGATTTCCTGGTTTCCGTCCAGTCGCTCTTATTCACTGAGCTACTATTTTTCAGTGTGACTCTATCTATCCAAAACCTTAGCCCACACACGGCTAGTATGAAGAAACGATTAATTTCCATCAATTAACTGAAATGATAATTTAATAATGAAACCTGAAACTCAAGTACTTACAATAGCAAGTCGTCACAGACGGTTTATCTCGAATACGGGAGCCCCTAGTAGTTTACCGGGAACATATATGAGTCAATTGGAGAATTTAATGTCATGGCGGCACGTTGGCCAGGGTAGCTCAATGGGTAAAAGCGACTGCACGGAAACCAGGAGATCTGTGGTTCAAATCCCGGCCATAGCATTGAAATTTTCAGTTTGGCTCTATCCATCCAAAACCTTAGTCTATACACGGCTAGTGTGAAGGAACCATTAATTTTCATCAATTAACTTAAATAAAGTGGAGTTTACAAGTTGTTCATAGAAAATTTTAATTGTATATCTCGTGTAGATATGCCAAACACATTTTAATCAATACCGTAATAGACGTTATTGAGAGTAACAAAATAGCCAAAAGTTTACCATATAAAGGGTTATTTAAAAATATTCGTGTTGCTTCCTTTAAATACTAAATTACGGGTTGTTCGGTGACACAAGGGCGGGCGTTATCTGTGTTCTTTTTTTCTTTCAGGGAACCTCTAAACGAGTATTCCTGGTGAAATCATGACTTAGTAATACTACCTCTACTTATTACAGGAAAATAGAGTTATTGGCCCAGAAAAAGGAATTTTTACCAGGATAAGGATAGTACAACAATGAAATAAAACTGCGCACTTTGCGAACGCTATATGAGCTTCAAGTTGTGGAAGTTTCAGCGACTGGTTACTGCAGCTGGAAATCGGATATTTAGGAAAGTGACGAGTGTCGGTCTTGACCTCTGTGTAAGCGATGCCCGCAAAGCAAAATACCAATACACGTGACCCCTAAGGTCAGCCTCCCAGCTTGTTTTCTTTAAAAAATCTGACAACAGCTACAGGAAAATGGTTGGCCTTGTGTGAATGAGGCGCCAACATGACTTGCATTTACTTATTCATTTGTCATCCCTCACAGTGACATCTGGCTATAATCTCGTTGACATGACAATGTCCTCCTTCTCGACCCCCAAAAGATGCATTGTTCCTACTGACGGAATGTCTTGTATCTCTGCCGACATCATACCTTTCCCACACACATGAAACACTGGCTTGGCTAAAGACAACAATAACAAGACGGCCGCAACTTGAGCCACGGTGTCAAAACAAGTGTTGAAAACAAGCTCAAGGGCCCCGGCTCAAATGCGAAAACCTCTTCTTTAACACAACAATTTGTGTATTTCAACAGATCACTTACATCTGCCATTGTTCTAATGAAAGTGCTTTAGAAAGAAAAATACTATACAGAGAAAACACAAATGATTATACAGTTCTGTAATCTTGGTTGTGACTCTATTTTATTCCTGACATACATCATTACATTCTAAAATGAAGAATGTAGGAAACTAAATTCAATCATGGAGAATGTATTTCATGAAGCTGTAATTGAGCAAAACCTCAATTAACCAAGGATCTGAATTCAAAAAGAGCGGGATGAGTCAGGCGGTTTCATATGTGGCCAGCATTATGGAAGCCCGGGTTTGATTCCTGTGACCGACCTACCTGAACCATGGGGTTGGGACGCCAGGCGAATGCTGGGTAGGTTAATTACATCCCCCGAATTTCCTGTCACCTCATTTCATCTCCATTATCATTTCATATCATCTCTCATCTGGTGGTCTCTTTTAGGGTATAAGTGCCGGCGGGTGTCTCTGCGTTGCATGGCAGGATGATATGCTCTCAGTGAACCACTTCTTCCTACGGTAGGTCGGATGCCAGCCTCTGAACCGGCTGCTGGGACCGCTTCCGAGCCACAGCAGGGGAGAATGTCCGTTGTTCTGGTCTAACGGGGAAGGTTTCCATCTAAGTAAAATATAGGGACCCTACCTCCTGTACAGTCGTGGCTCCTTGGGATGGCCGCTACCTGTCTCCTCTCACCTCATCCTTCCTTCCTGTGTTCTCCATTTCGGGGCATAAGTACAATAAAGCAAGTTTAGAACTCCAGTTTCAGTATAGTATGCCACAGCAAAGAAAGTCTCCAGGGAATGAGACGCAGGTGGGTTGGAGAAGGTTCCTACAACCTTCCTCGACAGGTTTATAACACCCCATGTCAGTTCAGTTACAGACCATTCAAAAACATTCTGACGGCTTCTACTTTAGTGAATAAATCTCGGTTTTAGTGTACAGAGTGAATAGGGCGCATGTTTTTTTAACGGTTCTGCTCCTTGTGTAGCATGCATCCTCTGTCACACACATTCACTATCCTTGCCCCACTGTGTAAGGGGGCGCATTCCTCTCAGGGACTTACTTTGTGTTGGTGGTCAGTACCTAAGCCATGGAAAGAAAGCCTCTCAGAAGAGAAAATGCAGCTTCTTTCAGGTTGCTCTGCAGGCAGGAAACCATTTGGTAGGTAAGTCTTATTTCTTAAACCTTTTGCAGTATATATCTGTACATCTTTTTACAGACTTGTTCGCATTTTGCATCTGCCATGCAGAATTGCTGCAATGTTTCAGCGGTAACATCCTTCATTGGCTGAAATAGAACTCGTTGCTACCGCGCTTCCATCCAGTAGAAATCGATTCATATCTAATTTATCCAATCAGAGACGTCAGAACATCTTCCCCACGTGAGGTAAGGGGCTGGTTCGCTTTAAAGCAGTTGTTATATGAATCATGAATGGAAAAGTGTGGAAGCGTATCGGAAAATATGTGTACCAACGTAGTTATTTACGCAAGCCTGTCGCAGATACAATCGCAACGTGTCATACATCGGCAGGCGCGAAAAGTCGATTGTATGATTGAATATTGCGACAACGATAAAAAAACAGGGAATAAAACTCCCTTTGTGTTAAGTGACTGTAATGGTAATTTACCTTTGCGTACAATAAATGGCTAACCTATCATATCACACACAGTGCTCCCAAGTGGTCAATTTGTGTTCCGTCACTTACTCTACACCAGTTTACTAATATTTCGCTCTTCTAGTAAACAAGTGAATACAGCACTGTCATTGAAGGTCAATACGCCTCGACGCTTTGTCATTTAGTACGCTGTTTTGGTTGTGGGGGATCCCTAAGTTCACGTTTTACATTGTTTATATCATGCAATTATTATTTCATTGTCTGTTACACGATAGATCATACACTCTACTGTTGATGTAAGACTTCGGGGTAGGTAACAATGTAAGTGGTTGCGTAATGTCAGTTATGATCCGATTCTAATTCATCCCAAGGTTGAAATGAGTAAGAAAGAGAAAGTCACACATGTTTGTATGCACAGTTTCTCATACCAACCGTGCCAGCGTTTACACAACGCGCGATACATTCTGATGCATGCCAAGGGGCAAGTCAGTATCTTATGCATTCCCCGCAGCCTAAGAGCTGCATTTTTATTCTCCAAGCAGTTCCTGCAGTTGCCGTTGACGAGGGTAATTCTCATTCCTCAGGTTGTTGTGAAGGTCGTGTATACTGGTACAGACAAAGATGATCTATGCTGCAGAAATATGGGGCATGTCAAAAGTAAGTAATAAAATAGACCAGCATTACAAACAATTTGGTAAGGAGATGTTGGGATTGCTTAGATCAGCTCCAGGAGAAATAGCCTCAGTAGAACTAGGAAAAACCAAAGGAATATGTATAATAATTGAAAGACTCTTGGCATTTAGGATAAATGCTTGATAAATTATGAAATCCTAAAGCTATAAATGAACCAATAAAAGAAAATGGGAAATAGAAAGAGTTGGTCAGAGGTAGAAAAAAAACTGTGGAAGAAATAGGAATGGGGGACTTATGGAGAACAGAAAATAGAATGTAGTAGGTTTTTGGAAAATAGAATCAGAATGGAGGACATAGAAAGACAAGAAATATAGAGAGGGCTAGAAAATAGAAAACAGTCAAGTTTTATAGTATAATAAACAGAAAATGGGGAAGAGAAAGATATGAGATCAATGTAACAACAGGAGAGAGAAGGAATGGCTTGGATTAGGACAGGATCAATGTTCTTAAGGGGATTAAGAAGTAGCAGGGTAGAAGTATGTGAATTATGTGGAGAAACAGAAAATACAGTTCACATTCTAACAGATGCAAAGAGCTAGCAGGATGGAGACAGAAAGTGTGGGAGAAGAAATGGGAAAAGATGCAAAGAGAGTTTATCTCGTAAAACTAATTGCAGGGAAAATGAAAGTAGAAATAGAAATATGGTGAACTTGTTTTGGAAATTTAAAAAGAGGTGGATGAGAAAAGTAAAGATTGGAAAAGAAAAACTGCTACGACAAGGGGAGACAGAGTGCAAACTAGAGCAGATGATGGAAGGGTACTATGGTACTCCGCAATGCTAGAAGGCCTAGGAACCAAGCAAGCTGAGCTGGCTAGTATACGCCAGGCAATTTATACGACTAGGTCAAGAAAAATATCTATGTAATATAGATAAAAGTATTTTAAATAACAAGTTGTATAAATAAATTCTATTCTATATGCAGTGCAAATATTAGCATTTGCCCGTATCTCTTTACTGTCACGTGACTCTTTGGTTGCTGTCGTGGGATAGCTGGTACTGCCATACAAAATAGTTCATTATTTTACATGATCTTAACACATGGGCCATTTTATATTTAGTGGCAACATTTGAATTAACAAGAAGGAAAATTTTTTTGGTACAGTCACATTTTAGTTACTAATTATTGAATGACCAGCATATATTTGAAGATTATGTCAAACTTCCATTATAATATCTATAAGAAATAACTCAAGGAATTAAAACATTTGAAATGTGTGTAAATTGTTATCAACAAACATATATGATCCTTCATTGCACACAGCTTGCTTGATAACATTCGAAGACGTAGGTACATAACTGGCAATCTTGAGAAATGTAATGCGGAAGCATACATGTCAGCTCAGCAAGGTTGTAATAAACAGGATTTAGAAATACACTTGTCTCTCATGAGATGTTATTATAGTTATTTTCTAAGGGCAGAGATCTTCCGTACCCAGGCATTTTCATTATATGATTATCTGAACTATTTTTCATAATATAATCTACATTTGAGGGTAGAAATATTGGTGTACGTTACTTTCTTATCAATAAATTGTCATCTTTAAATTAAGGGGAGACGTAAGTTAAAAGTGGCCAAATTTCACAAAATTCAGAAAAGTATCCAAAGTGAAGTACAGAACAATATACCACAAATGAATAAATAGGTTTAAGGACACTGCTATGCCCATTTAGACTGCAATTTTTTCTAGTCATTGTGAATTTATTTATTAATTTTATATAAGTTTGCACTTTAGTACTTTCTCTTTGTATTAGAAGACTATGAGCAGGAATATAAATGTTGTATCATGCTGTAAGCATAGCTTATTTGCAATACCTGAAAGAAGGTTTAGAAATGTAATTGTTTGCAAGTTATGACGCTGGTTTTCGGAAATATATTTTTTTAATCTTTAGGAAACATATTCTAAAAATACTATTACAGAGAAAGTAATGAACTTCCTCATATTTTTTATAATTTAATAATGAAAGATTCCAGTTCCATATTTTGTTTTAATATGCACATTTATACTATTTATCCTGCAGCCAGGAGTGATAATTTTAGAGTACTAATTTGCATTACTTTCCTAAAAATAATTAATCAAAATTTTAAAAATATATCTGCAGAAATTTGCTATATACCTATAATGTAGAGAAATTGTACAAAATATAAATTCCATGTCCATAATAGTTATCTATGTTCCTTTTCTTGCAGTGTCAGATTGGGTTATAACAATTTATAATTCAGCACCATAAAAAACAAAAATTCTGAAAAATATATTATAGAACTTGCTGACAATTATTCTAAACCATCCTACGACTTAAAAAATAACTAAACAAGTTTATAAATTATGACATACTTAATATTAGCTGTCACTTAAATGTCAGAAGTGTCACTAATATTATTTACTTACTATAGTTAATTAAAATCAAGGACCTATAGAAACCTGTAAAATCAATAAGAGGCATAAAACTTGTAAATATGTAAATGTACAAAACTATGATGTTTTGCATTCTTTATGCTTACTTTCCTAGCTGTTCTACAAACTATTCTTACAAAGTTTACTCCTATTTCTGCATCTTGTTACTTGAGATAAACACATACACATACACACCAAATATATTTCGGAAATGGTTAACGTAAACCTTTATCTCACATACATTGTGTGCTATATAACAAGATGCGCAGTTTCGTGCAGATATCTATCTCATATAGTTTAAAGCTATATAGAAACTATGTAAAATATAGAAAACTTCAGAGGCTAAACCCAGAAAATTTAAAATACACATTTCATTCATGCAAATATTTAAACATGTGATATATTAATCAAAATTATTAAATGCATTTCTAATAGGAATGGATCATTACCAGTTTTTCTAGATATTCCATTCTCGATACCGATATCTGATACTTCGATACTCGATACCATCTTTTCTACTTCTAATTTCAATACAAAATAGAATGTTGGGAGTACTGTGTAATTCCAATAAAATTAAATAGGAACAAATATTTAATGAGACAAAACTTAAAACCATCAGTGTTCGTTTTTTTTAAACTCTACATTAGACATTTAAAAGCAAAACAGTCCACTTTTATAAGTTTTTGTTCAAAAATACTATCATTCTCACCCTTTCGGGGTCAAGTCTATTTCTTTTTCTGTCATATGAGTCCTGCTATGCTTAATAGTCTTGTAAAACTGTTGCAGATGGAATAGACAAATATTCATTTTAGTTGTGGAAATTTTGAATTTGTTTTCTAGTAATCCAGTACACTAGAAAGACGAGGTGACAAATCGTCGTTGAGATATGCAGTGATTTATTCTTTGAAACTGTTAACTGTAACTGAATTTACACACGATTGCTTTCTTGCATGATGTTACTGTAAAGGCAACACATTCCTGACAATTTTTCGGACTTTGCAATGTTATACTTGCGGCAATAATATTTTCTGGTTTTAAAGTAAAATAAAATTGTAGAATCACCATCTAAGTATCGAAAAAATATCAAGTGAATTTTCTGAAGTATGGTTCGATATCGATATTATCTCAGTATCGTAAGTATGGAGGACCAATCCCTAATTTTTGAGAAAATAAAAAATTTCGAAATTTTTTTCATGAAAGAGTAGTTTAGGGCGGGGAATTTTCTTGAAAATCTTGGTATTACTTATTTTAAGTTTAGTTTTCAACCAACTTCTGCTTTTCTTTGGTTCAGGAGACTTCGAAACATATTTCTGGTGAAATCTCAACATCGAATTTTTGGGTAGAGTAGAGTAGTATTTGTGTTAAACAGAGGAGCAAGTAATAAAGTAGAGTAAGTGAAGAAAGTCGTGCAAATATAAGAGATTTTTGAGGGAGAGTCCAGTATTTTCTTTGCCTTTGTGAAGCGGAAGGAGAAGCGCTGTGTGCGATATTTTTGCCTCGTGCCATGCAACAAGGTACCTAAGAAAAGTTTTACAACTGCAGTTTCCAAGCGAGGAGCTCAAAGCACGCGCACGAAAGCCGAGGCACACGAACAATTTGGTCTCTTTCTGTTCTTTGTACTTTTTCCCCAAGACACACTAGAAAGTAACATAGAACTGGCGCTTGGCCTGTAGCCTTTACAAAAGATACAATACACCGTAAAATCCAGCTCGAAAAGACGTTAGGTAATGGTTACCTAGCCTTTGTTATCTTTAAATGTTCCCTCACAGGTGTCTGGAAGAAACGTGGATACAAAGAGATACAGAGCAGGTAACAGACAGTCCAGTGGACACTAGAAAAATCATTACACCTCGGGCATCCACCATAAAAAATATGTTACATTCCTACTGTCATTGTTTTGATATTGCTGCTAAAACTATTTTTATTTTGTCTATCACACACATAGTACATACATTATAAAACTCCCTGAATAGGGGGAAAATACGAGTCAGCTGGAGAATTTAATGTCATATCGGCATGTTCCCATGGTAACTCAATGCTTAAGAGCAACAGGACGAAGACTGGGATATCCGTGATTCAAATCCCGGGTATGGCATTGAATCTTTCAATCTGGTTCCACCTATCCAAACCTTGTCCCAACTCGGCTAGTATGAAAGAACAATATTAATTTCCACCATTCGACCTAGTATAGTTTAACTATGAAGCCTGGACTTATAGCATAATAAGCCGCCAATGTATCCCATTGTATATGAAAACTCTTAGTGATTTACCGGAAAAAAATACGAATCAGTTGGAGAATTTAATGTCATGCTGGCATGTTCCCATGGTAACTCAATGGTTAAGAGCAACCGAACGGAGACCGGGAGATCCGTGGATCAAATCCTGGCCATGGCATTGGTTCTACCTATTCAATCCCCTAATACAAGTTAAGGATTTTCAGATGAAGGTAACATGGGCACTTGTAAAATAAGACCTGAAGCTTTCCTGGCGACGAATATGTTCAATGCCTCCTTATCTCTCCGCTCCCAGTAACTATTGCATTTTGCGAAGATGGTCGTCTAAAAAAGTTGGCTCTATGGTCGTTATCAAAGCAATGCTCTGCCATTTCCTGCGAGAGGAACATGCTTAATCGTGACGCTGAATTTCAGTTCAGCTCCTCCTGGAATCCGGCCTTAAAATGGAAATCCGTCGGTTTAAGAAGCACATATCTATACAGCTTGATCATCAAATTAAGTAGTTACGTTTCTTTGACCTAATTAATTGTCTACATTCACGCCATCTCCTGACCTGTCATTTAATTTACTGAAAACAGTTTTCTGTTCAGTGATGCGAGTATTGAGAGTGTTTTGTCTTTGTTTATATTTATGTTATATCCAGTTATACATTTTGTGGTTATAACATTTATTAAAGTATTCTGATGATGGGAGAGATGTAAGCTCCCGAAACGTCGATTTCTAATCGTCTTTTCATCCGGCTTGTTTCCCAAGAAGATCTTGAACATAGGCGCTTGTGTCTGTGTGAGTTAATAGTAGGTATTAAGTCCAAAATTAAAAGCATCAAAACGAAGATTTAAAAATTCCTTGCAAACCAAATTACTATGAAACATTTTTAAAAATTCTGATTCTCAAAAATTGTTGTAATGAATTTATGTATCTTGAATTTTCTTTGTAGTTATTTTCATTCAGAATGACTTTTGTGCAACTGGTAAACCACAAGAGGTTTTCTACTCCATAAAAAGTATAGATCTCGTAAACGCACTTGACTTATTTCAAATTAAGTTTTGTGTAGAGTGAACCATTTCGAGATATTTCTTCCTTTTTTAGTTAATAAATTTACTTAAGGTCGCTTCAACTTCCTAGGTCATATTGCGACCATCTTAGCAGTATAGTACAATTAGTAACATTTATAAAAATTACATTAAATACACAGGTTTACAATCAAACATATAAAATTACACATTAATTACATTAATTAGGAAACAATTTACATTAAATACAGATTAATAAAAACAAGACAAGAACATACTCATAGATTAACAACAGTATTTTGGAAGATCAATTGTCATTATTTTGACACCATTGTGTTAATTATGAATTACAGCTGAATAGAGTATAGTGTACACTATATTTATATTAATTTCCAAATGCCAATATCCTTTAGGTAAGTAAGTAAAAGGCTTGCAGCGTAGTAGATATTTCTTGCCCTTGGTTTGAATTTTCCAATACTTATACTTCTTCATATGGGAAATCGTTATTCTACTTTTTATGTCCTGGTCATATAAAGAGAAATAAATTTCAAAGCCAGTAGATACTGATCAATTCTTAAGTCTTGAGTTTCGCTTAAAGGTTACGTATTCTTATTTTGGCATTGCACGTACAAGGAAACGCGCAATAAATAAATAATTCCTATAAATATTTATTTGCTTAAACTTAAAACATAAGAATGGGATTTTTTAAGAGAACTTGTAGATAACATTTTTAAAATACACCAATTCTAGCGTTTAAAGCCAAATAAGGACTTTTGCGATAAAGTGAGGTTATGAAAATTCTGGAAAATATTACAGCTTTAAATCGTCTACATTTATTATAAAACAAGGACAATTCATGTTAATTTTATCACTTAATTTAAAAAACCGTTTTGATTTAAACATACCGATGCAGCAGTTGAAAACATCAACATAATCTCTTAAACGTACCTACGCCCATGTTGATGCAGCACATAAAGACAAATTCTTTAGCAAAAATCTTTTTAGCACTTTCGGCCACTTATCGACTTGTCATCTTTGACAATGAGCTCAACCATTACCTGCAAAAATATGTAACTACTAAATCTTGGTGGTAGAGCTCACGTAAAGGAAAACTCCGCAAAATGAATACAAAGGGATGGAGGGAGAGCGACCTGGAAAGGTACCTTACCTGCATCTCTAAAAGCGTCTGGGAACAAAGGCTGCAGAAATGGAGGTACATAAACATCTCTAGTTTTTAAAGGGCTTCAAATACTTTTATCCAACACTTACTTGTAAATTAATTGTTCATTCACACTAGCCGTGTGTACGGCGCACTATGAAAGGGTAGAGCCAGACTGAAAAATCCAATACCATAGCCGGGATCTGAACCACGAATCTTCTGATCAGTGGACTGACACGAGTCAGTTGGAGAATTTAATGCCATGTTGGCACGTTGGCCATAGTAGCTCAACGGTTTAGAGTGGGTGGACGGAGACCAGAAGAATCCGTGGTTCAAATCCCGGCTATGGCATTGCATTTTCCAGTCTGGCTCTACCATTTCACTTACTCTTCACTTAATAATACAAATTAACCTACTAAAGTAACACTTATATATTAAGGACTTTTTTGCTGTTATAATGTTACGTCCTCCAACGTTAAGTCATATCGGACGGTGAATGAAATGGGTGAAATGATGCTCTAATGTGTCCAGGGCCCATGGAGCTTAGAGTTACCCGACATTCGTCTGTAAGGATAAGGGAAAACCCCGGAAAAACCTTATCCAGGTAGCTCACCCTGACCGAGATTGGAACTCGGGACCTCCTGAACGTGAGGCAGACACGCTACCATCAACGCTACCAAGGCGTTAAGGATGGACACAATTTCACTTTCGCTGCTGTATCAATAAAATACAATCACTA
This sequence comes from Mantis religiosa, assembly GCA_030765055.1. Lineage (NCBI taxonomy): Eukaryota > Metazoa > Arthropoda > Insecta > Mantodea > Mantidae > Mantis > Mantis religiosa. Next base: position 96,705,894 of record CM060959.1, read on the forward strand.
TGTCTACATTTCAAGTATAATAATTATTATAAAACACTCCTGACCTTCTCCTAAACTTTTTCTGGTATATATACCTCCTCTTGTTTCAATAAAGTTATATTAAACATTTGTTTTCTTAATTAGTACGAATCAATTGCCGCAGGTTGTTATACCAACAATTAAAACAAACGACTAGCCAACACCCATTCTCTCATATTAGTTATTAGACAACGACGCGCATCCTTGGTCTAAATATTACAGAAAATACAATTACAAATAATTATAATATTTTATTATAGTTTAATTAAAAAAGTAGTAAGCCTTTTTAATGATTAGGGTAAGCGTGGGATAAAACATTGTATGGTACTCAAGACTTATTTATACACTCGCGGAAATTAACAAACCTTCCACTCGTCGATAAAATACCTGTGGATTCACTGGTACAAGAAATAACTATGATTCTGGTGTTTCTTAGGAAATGTCTGGCTAAAATTTAGTAAAAAAAGTATTTTTTGTTTTGTTTTTGCGCTTTTATTATACTTAAAACTCGAAATTCAAACTAAGTAATTGTTTTTGTGTTAATTTAAACAATTTTAAAGCCACAAATGAGTGTTTAATTTTATTTTTGTACCATTTAGTAATGCACCGCGTAGGAACTTTTCTCTCAATATGTCTCTTTCCCGACATTATTCATTTTTCAAAGTTCTCCTCATGTTGCATTCAAAATTTGTTGTGCATTTAAAAGAACTGTTGAAATAATACAGCTGAAATTAATTCTTCTCCAATAAGTTAAATTATTCAATAGCGTAGCATGCAAACAAAAAAGTGTTTGCTTTAAGCTAATTAAATTTCAGAAATGCTTGCAGAGTAATTCTTTATATTTTATAACTGCGCAATGTGAAAAAGCAATAACAAGATCAACTTTACCTTTTGTTATTTACGAAAGCAATGCAACCCATAGGTGAAATGTCCAAATATTGCAGTTATTATTTATTATACTATTTTAAAACTTTGTCATATGATGATTATAAAACCTATTTTAAATTTCATTAATGCAGATATAATTAGCAATCTTTGTGAAATCAATTCATTTTAGTTTTGTTTTGTAACTTTCAGGTGGGTATACAATGCAGCAATTATAATTTTGAAAAATAGAAACAACTTTCAAAACCTTTAAATATAATTTTGGTAATAATTTATCCTCAACAGATAAATCAAAGCTTATAAAATTGAAAGCCTAATCATTCTTGAAATGCATCATTCTTCAAATGTTTTCGAATGGAATCTATATTTCACTAGTAAAAAGGAAATATGGTTTGAATTCTTATGTGTAGTAAGTAATTTTTATTACGTGTAGTGTTAAAACTCACGAAAGCTGTTCTGAAGTTGTATAGATTTAGAAAATAACTACTACTAAAGCGATCTTGCCATCTATAATTCTGAGACTCGTTAACAGTTACTGAGATCAGAGGTAAACATGCTTTCGGACGCCTTAATAATGCAGCGTTTACAAGCAGCTGACTATGAGTTTTGAGTTCGGGGTTTTCTTTCATATTTTAGAGGCATAATTCTCACACAGTCTGGGTGCTTTAAGTTATCGAGGCAATTTTTTGAGTTCCAGCTTGTATGTATACCTTGAGAATCATGTCCTTAGCACGGTGTAATAAGAGAACGAGGTTCGATTCCCAGAACCGAGTGGGGATTTTCTCTCACTGGGACACCTCAGCCTTCTTAGGACTCTGAGGGACCAACTGATGAGTTACTTGATTGAGAAGTAGCGACACGTGGCTGTGAAGATTGGATATATCGACATGAGTACGTCCCATCCTACAGTACTGCGCCCATTCATTACACATTTTGGTGGGCAGAGATGAAGGTTGCAGTGGCCGTACAGAAAGGGCCATGAAGTTAGGTATACTTTGGATCCCTATTGCAGAATAACTTATAGGCCATTGATTACTGCCCAAGAGATTCTGTTGAGGTAGGAAATACTGTCTACCCACGACAAGAAGGCAAGCTAGAGGAATGAGTAGTGTAATCACTTTTGCTGTCACAACGGTGTTTATGCTCGCCTTCTCAGCATGACAAGGATGCTAGATTACCTTAAAATACACAAGTGATGTCACATAACTCACTCATGTATAATACCTATCACTACAGTTACTGCTACAAATATTAGATCTGGCAACATGGGTGACTCATATGCACTCTCATACACTCATTTACTAATAAACAGATCCACTGACAGAGAAGATAAACAGTTCAAACCCCTCTCCCCATCATTCGTCTATTGTCTTCTTGTCGTGGGTAGACAGTAGAAATCCAAGTGTTTAGCTAGTTATCGAGCTTTTTGAATTTGTGATTCGTTGTATTCACATGGCTTTCACCATCCACTATTGTTTATTTGTGTATAGCCTCTACAAACCTTTGTTTTGAAAGCTTATTTTTCTGTTCACTTCAGATTCCTCTGGTGAAATAAGTTGAATTACACAGTTCGTTAATGTTACAATGTGCATAAAGAAAGCATAATGGGCAGTCATATGCCACTAATGGCCTTGAAATTCGTACTCTTTCTCTGACATCGCCATAAAGAGTTGCCTTGCTTAAAGATTACTTCACAATTTACACTACTGTTGCAACAAAATGAAAGCATCGTTTAATAAGGTGTTGAAAGTACTCCCCATATAGTATTAAACTGTTCCCAAAACAATCAAACCTTTGGTATGAGACATGAAAATTTGCATTAAAGTAAATGTAACAACTACCTTTCAGAAAAAAAATAATGTTGCTATTTAAATATTTTGTGTATGTCATATCCTGCATACAATGGTTTAAAAAATTTCATTTCAAAATATTACATTCGATATGTCAGAACACTTTTTATATAAAATTAGGTTAACTTTAATCTGTTTAATTGATTCCTTTGTTTCGAAAGACCTTGTAGGTATAGCTTGAGTGAGATATTTGCTGGTGGTATTGGCTAGAAACAAGTTTGATCGCGTCTCCTCCAGGAATACTCACTTGGCATAATCAGCCTTGCAGTAAACACTGTCGTCCTTGATGAAGCAGGAGGGTTGTCGATCCAGGGCTAGTTGGCACACGCAGCAACGAAGACAGTGCGAGTGCCACGTTCGGCCGTTCACCTGGAGAAGGTACTTGTCTGTGATTGGCTCGGAGCAGGCCGCGCAAACCCGGTGCTCCGTCTGAAACAGAAATCACACTTCATTGATAACAGACCACATTGGAAATTAATTATTCTTTCACACTGGCCGTGTGTAGGCTAAATTGTGGAAACGTAGAGTCAGACTGAAAAATTCAATGCCATAGCCGGGATTTGAACCACGGATCTTCTGGTTTCCGTCCAGCCGCACTACCATTGTGCTACTATGGCCAACGTGCCGATATGACATTAAATTCTCCAACTGACTCGTATTTTCCCGGTAAACCACTTAGGAGTTCTCATAAACACATGAGACAACTACCTTAATGGCGACTTACTACGCTGTAAGTACTTTAAGGCCCGGGCTTCATATAGTAAATCACTATTAGGTTAATTAATGGAAATTAATTATTCTTTCACACTGGCCGTGTGTAGGCTAAATTGTGGAAACGTAGAGTCAGACTGAAAAATTCAATGCCATAGCCGGGATTTGAACCACGGATCTTCTGGTTACCGTCCAGCCGCACTACCATTGTGCTACTATGGCCAACGTGCCGATATGACTTAACGTTGGAGATATTAGCCCGTCTCTGTAACATGGTGGTAGTGTCACGTTCAAGAGGTCCCTAGTTCTAATCTCGGTCAGGGTGATAAGGTTTTCCCTTGTTCTGAAAGACGAATGTCTGGTAACTCTAAGCTCGATGGATCCTGGACTCATTTGAGCATCATTTCGTTCATCGTCCGATATGACTTAATGTTGGAGGACATTAGCCTGTCTCTGTAGCGTGGTGGTAGTGTCACGTTCAAGAGGTCTCTAGTTCTAATCTGGGTCAGGGTGATAAGGTTTTCCCTTATCCTGAAAGATCTGGTAACTCTAAACTCTAAGGACCCTGGACTCATTTCAGCATCAATCGGTTTATCGTCCAATATGGCTTAACTTGGAGGACATTAGCCCGTCTCTGTAACATGGTGGTAGTGTCACGTTCAAGAGGTCCCTAGTTTTAATCTCGGTCAGGGTGATAAGGTTTTCCCTTATCCTAAAAGATGAATGTCTGGTAACTCTAAGCTCTATGGACCCTGGATTCATTTGAGCATCATTTCGTTCATCGTCCGATGTAACTTAACGTTGCAGGACATTAGCCCGTCTCTGTAACATGGTGGTAGTGTCGTTCAAGAGATCCCTAATTTTAATCTTAGTCAGGGTGATAAGGTTTTCCCTTATCCTGAAAGATGAATGTCTGGTAATTCTAAGCTCCATGGAATCTAGACTCATTTGAGCATATTTCATTCATGTCCGTAGATTAAAAAAATTGGTAGAAGATCCATGAGGCGTTGAGAGCGCAACAGGAGTACAGAAGAGGAAGAAGTGTGTTTTGTGATGTGTGTTGTAAGATAGGGAGGGAGTGGAAGGGGAAATTGACTCCCCTGGGTGAATCACAGACCGCCAGCCTTAATTAATTGGGAAGGAATTAGTGATTTAATTACTTGCTCATTGTTGTGATCGCTTCAGCCTGATTAACGTTCTTCCTGCCGTGTGCAAGGCCCCCTCCCCGTGTACAGCTTCTCCACATAAGCAAGCTTCCTATCTCATACGATAATAGTGCTCTGTTATCTTCGTCTTAAATTTGAAGTGCGAACTGAGTCCATGGCACAAAGGCAAAACATGGAACACCTGTGTCTATATAAGGAAGTGCAGTTATGTATATGTTAAGTTCCTGCTAGATTATGCATTTTAAAACGCACATTTAAAACATTTTATATGCTAAATTTATGACTGTTTCTATTTACTCTCGTATTTCTATAAAGCTTTTGTAAATTATTCCGTAAAGCTGACAAGGGAACTATCACTAAGCTCATAACTGTATTCGCTTTAGAATTTGATGACTTCATCTCTACTCTATGTGGGGCCTTTGTACCAAAAATTGGGTGTGGAGTATAGCTGGAAGTACTCGAAAATGAGTCTAGAATATGTAGGAACATATAGACCTAACACAGCATTGTACGGGAGGGACTGTTTACCCCTGATAGGTAGTGGCCTACACTTGGCACATATAAGGAGTACCGTCACCAACATTAAAGAGGGCTCTCTAGGAGATTACGACGCTACGAGACGCCGCTTCAGGCTTTACCGGGTACCCCGTATGGTTTGCGGGCACCCGAGGTAACAAAGGAATCAATCCATACAGCAGCATAAGCTGAATTCAAATCTCCAAATGAGCTGTTTGGCTACAAAATTTACCGCAATTTAATAAAACAAAACACCAGGTGTAAACAAAAAAGCGGTTTGGCATCCTGTACAAAATTAAAGAGGAGCAAAAAGCTACCTCAATAAATTTCCCCAACAAAAAATTCCCACATCATCCTGAAAACATCTAATTAACAACCTGCGGTCAGACGCAAAACCTGGGTGGGTACGCAGTAAAAACCTTCTGGCTGTTAACAGCCTGCCAGTATACGACTTGGACTTGGATTAAAGAGGGCTGTCCAGCAGCTACTTGCAAGTGGTCGCATGCGGCACTTTCCAGGCTTCAATTTCGGGCGTTGCAGTTCTACTCCACAGTTCTACTCCACACAGAGTTACGCGACATTCGTCTTTCACGATAAGGGAAAACTTCGGAAAAAACCTTATCCAGATAACAACCTGGCCGAGATTCGAACTCGGGACCTCTTGAACGTGAGGCAGACACACTACCACCACGCTACCGAGGCGGGCACAAAAATGCTTTGTTTCACCAGGATAATGCACCATCGCACACATCAGCAATTACAATGGCGAATGTGTATGAGTTGGGCTTTGAATTGATTCCTTATCCACCTTATTCACCAGACTTAGCCTCAAGTGACTTCTTCCTGTTCCTAAACTTGAAAATTTGGCTTGGTGGTAAGAAATTTTCATTACATGAAGAAGTGATAGTCACGGTCAACGAGTATTTTGCAGACCTTGACGGAAACTATTTTCCCGACGGGTTGAAAAAGCTGGAACATCGCTGGACCAAGTGTGTAGCCATCAATGGAGACTATGTCGAAAAATAAGGTGAGATGTTCACGAAAAAAACAAAACAAGAAAAGGTCTTGGTTTTTTACCAGTCTTATCAAATGACCCTCATAGAAACTGTAATCTAATAAAATACAACAGATTCGAGGTAATATAACAGAGCTATAGTTGGAATCCTGATTGAGAAAGAAAAGGAATTAGAAAAGTGAAGCTATCTCTCGAGTGATACAGATTTGCGTGAACTAGAAACATAATGTCAAGTTATCGATGTTTTAGAGAGTGTTACAATGGACAGAAAGGATGCCTGGATTATAATTTTCTCGCTATTTATCAGTATGTTCTCGGTTGCTGGCGTGAGGAAACTTGTTAATTACGGAACATTTCTATTCATGACAATTAATTGGAATCGATTATCATAATAAAGAAGTCAAGTGTACATGACTTTCGAATCAGCTGAACACAAGAAGCATCTTTAACGCTCATGTTTACGACCCTAACCGAGCATTTAAGTAATTCAGTCACTTTTGTAAGATAAGAAAGGTTCATGTTCTCATTTTCCAAAATGTTACACACATCAATTGTTAATCCATTTAGCCGTCAAAGGATTCTGTTTTCTTCTCAGAGTGACCTTGCTAATTTAAACCAAAACAGAGAGAGCACTCAAGAAGACAATAGACCTCTAATGTCTAAATTAACTGCTGTGTAATGTAAGGAATGTCGAAAATCAACACATTTTTGCACTCCACATATTCCGCAGCAAGGACATCGTCACAATATATTAAGTCGACTTGGATATAGCAGAAGATAGCAGAAGATTGTACAGGATATTAATGATAATGAAGAAAAAGTTAGTGGCATGTTTCAAAGCCTGCACATAGGTTCTAAGAGAGAGAGAGAGAGAGAGAGAGAGAGAGAGAGAGAGAGAGAGAGAGAGAGAGAGAGAGAGAGAGAGAGAGAGAGAGAGAGAGAGAACAAATTTAAGCTTTAACATCTTGATGAATGAATAAATATGAATTTATTAAACTCTATTATAAATACAAATTCTTATATGTTTACAGTTTAATAATATTTATGTTATATATACCCCTACATATCTCAAGTTATATATCAAAATACAAATATTTATTAAACAAATACAACTATTTGCAACAAAAACTTCACTTATCTTAAGAAAATGATGTAAATTTTTCTTATTTATTACATTCGTCTACATCCTCAGTCATCAAACAACTTCGTTGTCAACGACACTATCAGTTGTTACTATGTTTTTGCCAGTATTACCAAAATCTGAAAACGAAAAAAACAACAACCGAAAAACAGAATCAAATGCTGGTACTTCAAAATTCATTATACGGTATTTATTTTTTAAAATAAGTATATTTTTCCAAACCATTAAATCTATCGGATCATTTAATTGTCTTAATAATTTAACTTTAGGATTTATTTCATTGTTAAATGACCAAAAATGATCTGCCATGGCCGATTTATCAGTTTGTTCATACTTTATGTTAAGAAAATGTTCTTTCGCTCTGGTTTCCAAATTACGTTTCGTCTTTCCAATATAAACCTGATCACAATCTAAACAATTAAATTGATAAATACCAGATTTTTTATTATTAGGAATTTTATCTTTTTCAGAGAAAATTAGTAAATTTTTAATACTAGGTATATTTATTTTGAGGAAATAAAGTTATACTAAACTATTTAATTTTTTTGTTTAAAAATGTTTATTAAGCCAAGGATGGTAAGTAAATTTTGTAAAATTATAATAGTCTTTTATTTTTTAAGGCTATCATAATTAATTACACAACTAATTATCATAATTATCATAGTTGTATTTGTGTAATATTTATTGCTGCACTGTAGCTAGCTTCATTTTTTAAGTAATTACAACTCTTGATTGAGTTGCTGAATTTCTTTGGACCATAGACTCTAACACCATGGTTTTTGAGCTATAGGGCCCTATTTACCACTTTTGGTACTCAATCTACATTATCCTGATTATCCTTATTTCTAATTTTTCTTAAGAATTTATTTCTTACTATACCTAAGTACTTTCCTATTTCCAATACATTATTTATTAATTTAACGGTCAATAAATTTTTAACTAAAATTTCACTGGGTAACATAGTCTAATTCCTCTTGTGCACTTTTCCTCTCCAATTATTTGTTTCCGCTCATTCGATCAATAAATGACAAAAACTATTTATTTTCGTATTACACAGTACACACGTTCCTTGTTCTTCTCTCTCCCCTAATCCTTTTAACCTTATCACTTCTGTTCTGGTCCATGCAAAGCCTTCTCTAGACATTTTGTCACAAATATCAACACGTTTTTCTCTTTCCCAATCCATTTTTATCTCTCTGTAAGTACATAGTCAGGCTTTGGAATTTATACTACCTATTATATCCTGCCGTTCTATTTCTTCTATTCTAATTTTATTTCTTTTCCAAAAACCTTTCTCTGCTCTATTACTATCCCTCCAAATATCCCTATATCCTATTTCACTCAGTATTTCTTGTATATTCTTGTAGCAAGTATCTTCTGTAATACATTTTTGCAGAATTTCTAAAAAAGATTAGTAGTTTGGAATTCTTTTATTCTGAACCAGTTTAACAACTTGATAAACATACCAACTACATTGCTTTGATTTTTGATCTTAGAACAACTGTATGATCAAAATAAATGAAAGGAGAAATAATTCAATTTAGAATCACTTAGATATCTTTGTGCGTTACGTTAAAGCTTTTTATAAGAATTAATACAAGTAAATTATTATGGAAAGCATTAATAGCGTGAGGATTTCCAATCCACCTTATTCATTCAGTTCAGAGTTCAGGAATTTTACAAAGGGACCTGTATTTTCATGGTTATGGAAGTGGAGGATTATATCTCTAGAAACAAAGATAAATCTAGGTTTAAAAAAGGTTAGACCCTTCAAGTTTTTCTTAGAATATATGGACGAAATTCTCTGAGAAAGAATGACATATTGTTATAAACATATGTGTAACTCAAAAGGGAAATAAATTAAGAGTCTATGCGTACGATTGGATGTTTACGGAAGAAAATGAAAAGCTAGAAACATTTGTATATAAATTAATTATAATATAAATATATGTTTGAGATTTCCTAAGTAAGAACCCAAAGTTCACAAATAATATGTGAGCCTTGCATTTGGGTCTCATTCCTTCTTGGGAGTCTCTCTTCATTTCTCGGGACTCCCAGGTACTTACTCCATTTCTTGCTAGCGCACATCGTCGTCCGGGTCTAATCTTTCAAGTCCCACTTCATCCCTTCGTGCCAAGTGTTACACTGGAAGCACAAAGACCTCACTATGGCCTACGTGCCATGTTAACACCTAACTCCTTTACTTTCCTATATCTTCTAAGGAGATAAGGACAATTCAACTTTTAAGAACTAAGATGTAGCCACTCTTCAACTTTATTTAGGAAATTCCTCAATAATAAATTACGTATTATAACACCTGAAGCTTTGTTGGCGACGAATATGCTCAAGTTGTTCTCGGGAAGCAAGCCAGGTGAAAAGACGATTATAAATCGACGTTTCGGGAGTGTGCATCTCTCCCATCATCAGGATATTTATTAAATGTTATAACCACAAATGAATCACCGGATATAACACAAATATAAACAAACACAAAACACTATCAAATTTCACTTTACTGAACAAAAGACTTTTTTCAGTAACTTAATTGCGAGGTCAGGAGATGGCGTGAGTATAGAAAATTAATTAGGTCAAAGAAACGTAACTACTTAGCTTGATTATCAAGCTCTATAGATCTGTGCTTCTTAAGTCGACGGATTTCCACATTTAAGGCTGGTTTCCAAGAGGAGCTGAACTGAAATCCAGCATCACGATTAAGCGTGCTCCTCTCGGAGGAAATGGCCAAAGCCTCCTTAATTCTCCGCTCCCAGTAACTGTTGCATTTTGCCAAGATGGTTGTCTCCCGAAAATTGGCTCTATGGTCATTATCAAAACAATGCTCTGCCAGCCCAGACTTCTAAGGTTGCATGAAACGAATGCTCCGTTCATGTTCGTTTATTCTGGTAGCGACGGTCCTTCCAGTTTGTCCTATATATGGTGTCCCACATTCACATGAAATGCGGTACACTCCCGGAACTTGGAAGTCTAGTTTGTCTTTAACTAGTCTCAACAGATGTTTAACCTTCGGAGGTGGCACCGATCAATACAGCTTGATAATCAAGTTAAGTAGTGACGTTTCTTTTACCCAATTAATTTTCTATACTCACGCCATTTCCTGAACTGGCATTTAATTTACTGAAAACAGTCTTTTGTTCAATAATGCGAATTTTATAGTGTTTTGTCTTCGTTTATATTTCTGTTATATCCAGTGATTCATTTGTGGTTACAACATTTAATAAATATCCTGATGATGGGAGAGATGCACACTCCCTAAACGTCGATTTCTATTCGTCTTTTCCCTTGGCTTGCTTCCCGAGAACAACTTGAGCAGATTACGTATTGGCTTAAAAGAATATATATTTAGGACGAAATTTTTCAATAATTAACTAAATCCATACGGACTACCAGTTAATTATAAGTAAAATAAATAGTAACTATACAAATATTAAATAAATTGCACATAATGCACCAGAAATGTAATTTTAAGATATTTTAAAATTTAAAACATAAAAGAAATTTTATAGCAAAAATACCAATGGGAGCAAAAATACTAATTCATAATGAAATATTAGATCAAACGAAATACATATGGATAGATCTTAGAGATTATTAGAAACACATAGAAAAATTAGACAGAAAGAGAGACAGAGCTGACGTTTTCTAAAATGATGGCCTCTGATGTTACACGCAAGTGAATAGTGTAATATTAAATAAAGATAAATGTACAGAAATACAGGCTGTATAATAAAAATTTTAAGGTCGAATAAAATGTTGTAGCTTGAAAGGCCAACTTAGGAGCAAAGATATAAGAGACTTGAAATAAACTGTAAATAAATTACATATGTACAAAGAAAATTAAGAAATGAAGAGAAATAATGACAAATATCTACCACGAATCCCGCCCGCCTCTGCAGCGTAGCTGGTAGAATGCCTCACGTTCAAGAGGTCCCGAGTTCGAATCTCGGTCAGCGTGAATTATCTAGATATTTTCTGGTATTCCTTATCCTAAAATATAAATTTTGGGCTACTATAAGCTCATTTGAGCATCATTTCACCCATTTATCGTCTGATGTGACTTAACGTCAGAGATTGTTAATTACAAATAAAAAAATTACAAGCTAGTTGATGGAACAGTTCAAGATCAAGATAGTCACAGTGTATGGCCATTGTCAAATTAGCGTTACAGTTCGGGATGGAATATTATTAGTGAAAGTAAATCGAAAATAAAAATATTAGTTTCTCGTCTTTCTCTCCCATAGGTCCATTTTTGACAAGCAAACATTATTTATAAGTTACAGTGATTGTCTAATAGTACCTAATTCATTGCGTATATCCGAGTTAAAAAGTATTAAGCGAGAGAATTATTAAAAATGTGCAATTTTTATCTCTTCACCGTTTACCAGGGCAAATATTGCATTCCACCCAAAAAGTCCAGTTCAGAAATATAGAAACTGGCAACTGCGACCGATTTCCTCTTCGTTATATGCAATCTTAGTTGTACGTTATCTTCAGTGCGATCTTGCGCGCACTGATCATTGAGTAGAAGACAGATCTAAGTCAACCATTACAACTTCAAAATTGATAGATTTGGCTGTCGGACGGCAACCTTACGGGGAGAAAGCTGTGACACGGGTGTCTTCGCTTCCTGTGACAATGGCTCTGTGTGAGTTTTTGCACAAGAAAATACTAGATATGCAAGGAGGGCACTTCGTGGGTGGTGAAGGAGTGACCACCTACAAGCTATCAGTTACCAGTTCGATCAAAACGGTGCAATCGGTCGGTGCATTAACCCTGTAGCGGCTTCACGTCCATCAAACTTGCCAAGGTGCTAAGTGTTAATTGACTAATTTATTCTCCCTGTTGGACGATATGATTGAGTGTGCCGGGAGAAGGTTAATTAATAACTCAACCCTCACTCTTGTTTTGGACCGCCCGGGCGCCTTGAACGTGAAACCCTCCAGGGTAGGCAACTGCTATCTTCCCACAGAGATACACACCTAGTAAGTTTCAGGCAATCGAACTTCTCGAGTCACGGGTGTGATGTTCAAGTGTTTAAACGGTGGTGGCTGTGGGAAACAGGAAGTGCAGCAGGACTTGGGCACTTAAGCCCACAGTCGCCCATTGTGCTTCTGGAAATACAAAGGAGGTAGGGGTGAAGCGAAGTACACAGACATGGAAATGGGGTCCCTAACTTCTTCAGATATTGCATCATGACGCAGGCGGCACAGGGCTACTCTCCTCACGGAGAGATCCCTCTGAGGGCCCACCCCACACTGAACGGCAGGGCAGGTAGTTCTAAAAACAAACCCAGCATTACACGGTTCATCCACAGTCCACTTGTTTGATTTTTAGACTTTAAAATTTAAGGAAATGAAATGAAAGGATTTTTTTTTTTAATCTAGGTCCTCCAAGGTTAAGTTATAAAAATGAAATGGAGGAAATGATGCTTAAACGAGCCCAGGTCCACAGATCTTAGAGTCACTGACATTCGTCCTTCAGGATAAGGGAAAACCTCGGAGAATACCTTATCCAGATAACTCACACTGACCGAGATTCGATCTCCGTACCTCTTGAACGTGAAACAAACACGCTACCATCTACGCTACAGAGACGGACAGGAAATGGTGTACACGAAAACTCTTGGCACTATGTAATTCACTTCAGTATTCCCATTCCAGCCAGGGAAAACTACGAAAGAAAAGATCATAGTAACTATCCACACAGGAATTAGTAAATTTCTGTCTTTTTTTTTTTTTTTTTAATTTACGTCCTCCAACGTTAAGTCATATCGGACGACGGATGAAATGGGTGAAATGATGCTCAAATGAGTACGGAGTCCATGGAGCTTAGAGTTACCCGACATTCGTCTATCAGGATAAGGGAAACCCCCGGAAAAACCTTATCCAGGTAACTCACCCTGACCGAGATTCGAACTCGGGACCTCTTGGACGTGAGGCAGAAATGTTACCACCGCGCTACCGAAGTGGGCGTCTCTCTTTCTCTTACTTTACTTTCATGATATGATTTCAGTCTCCCTTCACTCTCCATCTGCCACATCTGAGCTCAATGTGTTCAAATAAGAACCTGTAAAACTCTGCAGTTCATAGATAGAGTCAACATGAAAAATTTAATGTCACGGCCGGGATTTGAACCACGGATCTCCTGGTTTCTGTCCAGTCGCTCTAGTGTGAAGAAATGATTAATATCCATCAATTAACTAAAATCTGCATTTCATGCTTATATGTGAATTACATATGTACTTTATTCAACTCCTGTCACTATATATAAGCATATTTGCCTGAAAGCTCAGCGAAGCTACACACTTTGAAAACCCTTAATAAAATGCTTAGTTAATTTAAAGAATAGTTTCATTATTTGACATTTTTAAAAAGGAAAAAGAATGCATGTTTCCTTCACAGTGAATTAGATTTGCCTAAAGAAAACCAACCACATTAATTTTCTTTACGCTGTTTTTAAAAAAGCTATTAGAATGCAGAACTGTTTCACGAATGATAATTGAATTAAGGTAGGAAATTGGTTAGATTATGTACTAAAATACGAGGTAAGTCCAGAAAGTAATTTCTGTTTGGTAATAAAATTAAATTGCGCACAGATACAGAAAAAGTATTTATTGCATAAAATTCTACAACTCTTAAATTACTTTTCCACATAACTGCCAAAATTTTGCGGGAATTTTTCATAGCGAGGCACAAGTTTTTATATACCTTCTTCATAGAAGTTTGTCTCCTGTGTCTTCAACCAGTTGGAAACATTTTCTTTCAGCTCTTCGTCATTGTTGAAGTGTTGACCGCCAAGGAAAGATTTGAGATGCAAAAACACATGAAAGTCGCTAGTAGCGAAGTCAGGGCTGTAAGGGGGTTGATCAAACACATCCCAGCCAAATCCCTGTAGGATGTTTTTCGTCGCATTTGCAGTGTGTGGTCGTGCGTTGTCGTGAAGAAACACAACACCTTTTGATTTCTTAAATTTGCCGATAAATTTCAATTGGTTTCACTTTCCTAGCATTCAGAAAACGAATCACAGATCTGATTTCACAAGCGGTGGGATTTTTAATCAACACCGACATTGTAAACAAGCACAACAAAGCGTACGTGGCTGACAGCGATCTCACAATGGCACACGTTTCTTGTCCTTGATACAGAGCGTCTACCGCGCATGTGCGGAACTGCGATCGCAGCGCTGTAGCGGAGATAAATTGAAACAGAACATACTTTCTGGACGCCCCTTGTTTTAATGTCTCATTATGATGTGACCATAACCTACATTACTTTTAGACTACCCTAATGTCATATTCACATGCTAGGGTCAAAAATTTAACTTTGTTACGATTTTAAAGTAAATATCTTACATCGTAAAGGGCGGTTCACCTTTTTCAAACGATTTTTGTAGGTCTATATATGTCATATGGATTCACTGTATTATAATTAGATACATTCTATACGAATGGAAACAAGCAGTTCATAAGGTTGCGCAAATTCCAAAATTATCATTGAGAATAAAGAAGTTAAAGAAGCAGACTCGACAAAATTTTTAGGGTTAGTGGTAGACAAACATTTGAAATGGGACAAACATACAGACAAATTGTGTAATAAAATATATTCAGGATTATTTATAATGAAAAGAAGTTATAATTTAAAAAATATAGAACTTCAAAATACAATTTATTACAGTCAAATCTATCCACACATAACTTATGGAATCATAGTATTGGGTCGCAGTACAAAGAAAAATATAGAACGAATCTTTATACTACAAAAACGAGCAATTAGATTAAGTTTGGGTCTAAAATACAGGGAATCGTGCAAAGAAAGTTTTAAAGCATTAAATATACTCACGCTAAACTCCTTGTACATATACGAAACAATAATATACCTAAAAATAAAAATTCTACCACAGGAACAAATCAACAAATTCATGACCATAACACACGAAGAAAAAATAATTACCATATACAGGAACATGCGTTACAACTATACAATATGAAACCTACAGCAGCGGCAACCGAGCTTTACAATAAATTACCTGAATATATTAAGAATATAAAAGAAATAAACTGATTTAAAAGGGAACTAAAAGAGTTCTCCATAACATCTTATTTCTATTCGCTTGAGGAATATCTAAATAGATAGTAATAATTACTGTTGTAGAATGGTGTGTAAACTAAAATATTACTATGTAACTACCATATGTAAAGTAACTACATAGAAATGTATTATTATTATCGTTATCATCATCGTCATTATTATTATTATTATTATTATTATTATTATTATTATTATTATTATTATTATTATTATTATTATTATTATTATTATTATTATTATTATTATTATTATTATTATTATTATTATTATTATTATTATTATTATTATTATTATTATTATTATTATTATTATTATTATTATTATTATTATTATTATTATTATTATTATTATTATTATTATTATTATTATTATTATTATTATTATTATTATTATTATTATTATTATTATTATTATTATTATTATTATTATTATTATTATTATTATTATTATTATTATTATTATTATTATTATTATTATTATTATTATTATTACTATTACTATTATTATTATTATTATTATTATTATTATTATTATTATTATTATTATTTATTCTACTTCTTCTTCTTCTTCTTCTTCTTATTATTATTATTATTACTATTATTATTATTATTATTATTATTATTATTATTATTATTATTATTATTATTATTATTTATTCTTCTTCTTCTTCTTCTTCTTCTTCTTCTTATTATTATTATTATTATTATTATTATTATTATTATTATTATTATTATTATTATTATTATTATTATTATTATTATTATTATTATTATTATTATTATTATTTATTATTATCATTATCATTATTATTATTATTATTATTATTATTATTATTATTATTATTATTATTATTATTATTATTATTATTATTATTTATTATTATTTATTATTATAATTATCATTATCATCATTATCATTATCATTATTATTATTATTTTTATTATTATTATTATTTATTATTATTATTATTATTATTATTATTATTATTATTATTATTATTATTATTATTATTATTATTATTATTATTATTATTATTATTATTATTATTATTATTATTATTATTATTATTATTATTATTATTATTATTATTATTATTATTATTATTATTATTATTATTATTATTATTATTATTAAGGTATTAGAAATTGGACGAAACAAAACATTGACTGCATAATCTTTTGCAGAAGATAATGTATTCGTTTTTGACAGAGACGACAGGCTAGAAAAAGTAGTTTATCAATTAAATAATATATGTAAGAAATATAACATGATAATTTAAAAATAAAAAGCTAAAGTAATGGCGTTCCATGGAAGATACCCAATACGTAATTGAAGATTAAGTACTGGGACAGATTTCACACTTCCAGTACTTGGGCTGTGGTATAACGTATGAAGAAGGACAAGAAATTAATAAGGAAATGAAGAAATTTCAACATATTGTGACACTGTGGGTTCGTAGAATAGTCCAATTTGCAGAAATTCAAATGTTCCTTATTTCCGTAGAAATACACTTTAGTCAACCCTTACAGTAGTAGAATTACCCAACATACACAAATACAATCCTCAAGTTCTTTGAACACAAACAAAAGAGATCACTCAACTTTTCAATTACCACTCTCTCATTACGGCTCTGTTTACAACTCTCGTTACTACTGTCTGATAAACTAGCCACGGCTCTATTTATACACGACCAAACGGTTGTGGAATATTCTCTCTCAATCAAGATGTCACTAGAACTTTCTAGTTATCTTATCTTTACCTGTTTCGGCAAACCTTCTATCTCAGCACGGCATTATCTGTCCCTTATCTCTATGCTATCTGCCCCTTTGTGAGTGTCAGCCGCGCTTATCGAAACAATATTTGTGGAACTATCAGACGAATACTGAGAAACAAAGTTAAAAACGATACGCAGATAATATTTTATTCGACAATGACATTACCAGAGACAATGTATGTTAGTGAGGCCTGGATCCTAAATGAAAATAGAAAATTCAAGCAGCAGAAATGTATTTCCTACGGTCTATGAAGGTTGTATAAGACAAGAACACTTTAGAAATTAGAATATAAGAGACGTACTAAAAGTACAAACACTTTTTCAACAAACAGAAGAACAAAGGAAGAATTTGATATTTTCAAAGGATTCCAGAGGACAGGGCACCAAAGATGGCAGTGATGTATAAACTTAGAGGAAAAGGTCGGTAGGGAGCTCTGGGCTGAACAGATATGAGATCACAACAGGCATTCATGAAAGAAGATGAAGATTAGGTTTATGAATTATTTATTTTATAAAGGGGAAGATTTTGTCACTTTGTGGAACTAAATGATATTGCTTTTAATCTTAGTTGTGTAAAATAGACGAAATATTTTCTCAAATTTCAAGGAAGTTTGCTATAAGACAGGCTTATGGGTATATGCACGTTTTCTCGTGCGCCCTCAATATAACCTCTAGAGCAGATTTTTTATTATGTAGAACATAAAAGACCATACATCCTGCAGTTACAGTGCAGCAACATATTCTGAAACCGGTCTGCTCTCTTTCTTATGAAATGTCTCGTAATATGATCATATTGTTTGCAGAAACATAATAAATGACAGTTGTTAGTTACACAAATATATTCCCTGAGTAATTTATTTTCTTGGAAAGCCTTTCTGAACGGATGTAGTAGATGCTATATCTGTGGGGATAGAATTCAACATGTATTGAAATCTAGGACGGGTCTATGTGTGCATTTCTGGCTTCTAGGGCGTGGATGGCATGCAGTGACTAGGATTAGAGCTTGTCCTTAAACCGAATAAGCTAGTTTTAGAATGTTCCTGCGATGTATGAGGTAATTATTGTGCATTTCACAATATGAAGCAAAGTGAACGTAGATATGCGACTAAAACTAAAAATAACATTATTTCAATAGCCTTGAGGGCGTTTCGTCAACAGCAGGCAATTCATACACAATAGGGGGGGGGGGGGAGATATTGCATTCCCATCCAAAAATCCGATAACGATAATTCTCTGAAAAAAGAAAACCCCGTTTGGAGACATCCTGTACAAAAGAATAAAAAAATTAATGTTTATCCTCTTACGACTTTCTCTATTCACTTTTATAAAAAATATTTATAAAAACGCTCATTCTATCTACCTCATATTTTTCAAGATGCATTTTTTAGAAATTACTTTTACATATTATGTGAGGGGATGAAGTATTGGAGTGATAATGGACTGGGTTATACGGTTCGATACAAAATGAGCCTACTCAGGCTTCTGAACATACGTCACCTTTAATCTCAACTCACATTACAAAGATACTCCCTAGCCGAAGTCTTCAAAGATACTTCACTCGTCCCGATATATTATTTAAACGTGCAATACGAATAGAAAAATAGGCATAAATGAATAGTCAAATCTCGTTATGCGATAACTTTGTCATTTCAATCTCTTTGCTTGGCCTAAAAGATAAGAAAATTAATAGAAACTTACTATTTGAAAAAAGAATAAACTTGTAAAGTACAAATAAATAACAGGGGATAACTCAAAAATGGTTACATACTCCACATTACTATAGCTTTACAAAATATAGTAATTCTGTTTTTCTATATTTTGTGATTTACCAGTTATGCAAAAGTCATCGAAAATGCAGAGAACTTCTGAACACATTTCCAGAAAATTTAAGATATACTTTTAAACATTTTAAACATTTTTCAATCGAAGTTATTACAAGAATTTTGAGAAAATCAAAATTTTCCAAAAATTTTCCATATCAAAGCTAGTCTGGAGTGGAGAATGTTTTTCAAAATCTTCGTTTCAAATCTTCGAAAGATGCTGAACTTTAACACCTACCAAATTTGGTGTTTAACTGATCTTTCATTTCTGAGTTAGGTGTGCTGTTCGTAAACACACATATACCTACGGATGCAACTTTTAGTATTTCTATAATTAATACCACAATGCAATTCCCACATTCCTTCCCCCTGTCAACAGAATCAACCTCAATATTACCAAATCTAGGAGCTAATACTGTACAAAGAACTCTTGGCTGCCCTATTGCTGAAACAAATACTAAACAAAAATACAGTGCGATCCATATAAACCTGAACCATTTCAATAGGCTACTCATTTTGAACCAATTATAGGGCACGCGTGCAACTTTGGGAGAATATAACACACAATTGGGATATTACATTACACTATTTACATCTCAGAGAAAATGTTGGAAGCATGTATACATGTTTGCACTCGTCTCACCATATTCTCTGAAGTTTTACAGAGATGATATCGAATTGAGAGAAGATTATTTCCAGCAAGATGGAGCAACATGCCATACATCTAATGACACCATGGAACTTATAACCAGTTTCTTTGATAATCGAATAATCTCAAAAGGTCTGTGGCCCACAGATCCCCTGACCTCCTAACCTCACCTTATTTTTTCTTGTGGGAGTATCTAAAAAGTAGAGTGTACAAGAATAGGCCACGGACAATTGATGTTCTCAAGGAATCCATTTGAACCGAATGGCGAGGATGCTCTCCGTAAAACTTCAGAGAATGTGGTGAGACGAGTGCAAACATGTATAGATGCTGGTGGAGGACACTTCCAGTATTTTCTCTGAGATGTAAATAGTGTAATGTAATCTCCCAGTTGTGTATTATATTCTCCTAAAGTTGCACGTGTGTCCTATTATTAGTTCAAAGGTTATGGTCAATTGATCTTTTTTTTTTTAATTTACGTCCTCCAACGTTGAGTCATATCGTACGGTGAATGAATTGGGTGAAATGATGCTCAAATGAGAACAGGGTCATGGAGCTTAGAGTTACTCGACATTCGTCTTGAAGTATAAGGGAAAACCCTGGAAAAACCTTATCAAGGTAACTCACCCTGACCGAAATTCAAACTCGGGACCTCTTGAACCTGAACAATTGAAATAGTTCAGGTTTATATGGATCGCACTGTATTAGAAGAACATGGTCTGCAAATTGAGTGTTAGGAAAGCTTTTTTGCAGAATGTTTTAAAACCCTGGTGTCACCGTCATGTCTAAGTTGTCAAAAAAAAAAAAAAAAAAAAAAAAAAAGGCTTGGTAGTACTTCAATCATCACATTTGATGTCAATATCAGAGCTGAACACTAATCTATATTTAATAACAAATGCTAACCACAGCCATTTTGTTGAAGGGGAACCTGTGGTCGAGGGGATAGATCAGATTTATCTACAACAATATCAAACTGCCATCTGAGCTAATGGACCGTAAAGGAAGCTGTCTGCTACTAGATTAATGTGCTTAGGCATGTTCGCAAACCCAAAACCTTTTGAAACGAACGGTTACCCATGTGTTCCATTATTTGTACTGAACACTGGTTCACCTATAGGTATCAGTTTACTTTGTCACATTTGTCTTTTTCAGACGTCACCAGTGACGTAACCCGACTCACTGGGATTCTAAAATAAGATTCTTCACAGTTTATCACCCTGAGCTGCTGGTAGTCTTTACTTTATCATTTACCGTATCTATAATAGGTAAGAGAAAGTAGGACTGGATTCCAACCTACAGTTCAATGCCAAGATTCCACCAGAATATGTGTTTTGAGTCCACCTGAATCCAACATTTTTTAAAATGTGTGTACGTACGGTTTTTTTTATTATTAATTTCAAGTCCTCCAAGTCACATCGAACGATAAATGAAATGATAGTCAATTACGTCCAGAGTCATAGAGCTTAGAATTACCAGACATTCATCTTTTGGGAAAAAGGAAAACCCCGGAAAAATTTTATCCGGATAACTCATCCTGACCGAGATACAAACTCGGGGCATCTTGAACGTGAGGCAGACATGCTACCACCTACGCTGTGTTTTTGTTTTCTGCGTGCGTGTGAATGAACATCATGATTTGAAACAAAATATTCTATGAATACAAAACTTGGTACCTAGTAGACTTTAGCGTCTTTAAATAATAATAATAATAATAATAATAATAATAATAATAATAATAATAATAATAATAATAATAATAATAATAATAATAATAATAATAATAATAATAATAATAATAATAATAATAATAATAATAATAATAATAATAATAATAATAATAATAATAATAATAATAATAATAATAATAATAATAATAATAATAATAATAATAATAATAATAATAATAATAATAATAATAATAATAATAATAATAATAATAATAATAATAATAATAATAATAATAATAATAATAATAATAATAATAATAATAATAATAATAATTTATTTGAGCCTTTAAGTATTAAGTACAATTTTATATAATACTTAGAAATAAACACACAATAGTTAATAGTCATGTATAGTAACTTCAAATTAAAATAAGTAGAGATAAAACTTAGGGATAATATTAAAACATTCCTGCATATTATATGGATTTTCTTTTAGTTTTGAACTTAGATAAGTCTTAAAATGTTTCAAATTTAAGGTTCCTACTCTCTCTGGAAGCTTATTGTATATCTATATTAATAGCATTAAATACATACGATGTGTGTATAGGAATAATAATCTGGGAACTTTTGGGGATTGTAGGTAAAAACAACTATAAAGTACATCTAAATTAACTTTGAAATGCTAATAATGTGTTTGTCTCTAAAAAGGAAGTTGTTTGTGTCAAGAACTTAAAGCACAGTATAGTAGTTTGCCACTTTTTACTCTATTTGTAGTAAGTAGGGAGAAAAAAAAAAAGGGAAACAAAGTTTGCAGTTGTCGATTTTTCCTTTGTGCCCTTCAGTTGTTTCGGATAATTCCACGGAAGCACTGCAGTTCTCAGCCTAGCACATGGCGTTCAGTTCTAAAACATTTTCATGTCACTATTTCTGCAGCAAAATGTGAAATGTAACTGTTTTTGCAAATATTTATATCAATTAGCATAAAATAAGTTTTCGTAAGAATAACAGATTAGTGTACACTAATATAGTATATAAATGAAACACTAATATATATATATATATATATATATATATATATATATATATATATATATATATATATAATGAATTGGCATTATTACTCTCACAAACACTCGAGTACGGTTGAACCGATTTGCCTAATTCCGGTTTTGAAATATTCGTATAAGTCCAAGGAAGGTTTACAAGGCGAGAAAAAAAAACCTGAAGTAATAATGGATTTGGTTATTAACGAAATATAAAAGTACAAGCAGTAGAAAGTAGAAAGATATTGCACTCCTTGCCAAAGTCTTCAAAACTATTTCACTTACCATGTTTTATTAAATAACGTTTATCATTTGGTATCAAAACTATTTTTTATGTAGCATGATATACCTCTCGAAGATTAGACACAAAATAAATTTCTGTACGTACTATAACACTATAAATATTTGACCACAGACAATTGTTAAATATTGGTGAATTCTTGGAGATCTCTATAATTTGTGTTGGTGAATTCGATAATGTGAGTTGAAATGTAACAAAATTAATTGAATTCCTTTGTGACTAAGTTCGCGGAAACGTTTTTACTATGCTAAGGAGAAGACTACCTAACTTAGAACGTAGAAGTCAGTAAAATGTGCGACGAGCTACGTCACGTGCTGACCTCACTGATGAGCAGCGAGACGCAACTAATAAACACGTTGGTATGTCAGAATTGCGTTCTAGAGCGTCTGTATCTTCCGGGGGAGTTGTTTTCGTATTTACTGTATTGATACAGTACACCAGTATGACGTAGTCAACTATCGCACAGAGTTTTTAAATTCATTAGAATTGCCTGGACCCCCATCTCACAATTTAAATTTAAAATTAAGATCAGTTGTGATCATGTTGTGTAACATTAAATATCTACGACTGTGCAATGGAACGAGACTAACTGTGGAAAAGCTAACGAATAAGGTCATAGAGGCAACAATAATCAGGGGAAAGTACAAAGGAGAGGATATCCTGATCCCGATAATTCCAATGGATTTGCCTTTTGATTTTAAGCGTCTATAGTCTTCCCGTGCGTTTGGCCTTTGCGATGATTATAAATAAACCGCAAGGGCAGTCGTTGGAAGTTTGCGGAATCAACTTGGAGTTTCCCTGTATCTCTCATGGATATGTCGCGTGTTCGCGGGTCGGAAAACCATCATCTTTATATACTGTCGCAAACCCATTATTGCGACTGGCGCGGCCGACGCACACAAAGGGAAAGATAGTGCAGCGCGGAGATAAAAAGCTTGCCGAAACAGATAAAGATAGATAACTGAAAGGTTCCAGTGACGCCTTGATTGTTATAGAACATTCCACACACTTCTGGAACCATGAATGGACTATAAAAGGAAGCCGCGGTTAGTTGAATGGACAGTAGTAATTGGACTCGTGCAGCTCTGATTTGAAAGTGAACTCTTCTATTTATTTACGTGTGCAGAAGTGACGAGAGATTGTGTTGGTTTATGTTACGTCATCTTGCTGCCAAATGTTTACAAACAGCATGTTTCTACAGAAATAAAGGTCATTTTGAATTTTTGCAACTTGAACTTTTAATTCTATGGACCCACAAAGTCACAATAATTACGCACCACAAAAAAGACAAAACATATTGTTTATCAGAAAGCTTTAAATTGATTAACTTAATTGTTACTGTGTTGTAATTATTGTTCACCCCAATTGCAGAATAAATAACTAACTAATCCGAATTAGTTTTATTTATATAGATAAGATGAGACAACTTTTATTGGCGGTACGAAGTTCGCCGGGTCAGCTAGTAAACTATAAACGGTACAAAGTTTATGGGAACACCGATTTTTTAAAGGTTGAAAACTAACAATTTGCTGAGTGCAAAAAGCAAATACAAAGGTATATAAGTTTTGTGTATTTATTATTACAAACAGGTCTTGAAAGCATTAAATGCAAGCAAGGTTGTGGAACAGGGACTTCGGGGAGGGGGAGCTAAAACCATAATGGAGGATGCTTCATGGAGAAAGAATAATAATTTTGGATTTAATGTTGAACGCTTCTTCCGCTCGATATATTTGTGTGAACGCGCCTAAAAAGGCAAAGCCGTTGACACTCACTCCTGCCTGTAACAAGGCCGTAAACACGGTGGGTTGGTACATTACACAAAAGGGAAAGGGATCCCTTTTTGTTGTAAACCCTGCCTGACTTTTGGGTTGGTGATACACTCGAGGAGCGTAGTCCATCTTTTGACCATTATGTTACTGTTTTGCAGAGCGAGGGGTTGTAGTGTTGAAGATTATCACCTGTCCCTTTCTATTCACTTCGCATTGATTTGTTATGCCTCACATGTAAGCGAAGAGGCAGGGCCGTCTATTATAATGGACGGGGCGTGTAGTTCTCCACAAATGTAAGGATGAAGAATGGTCCAGACCACAGATCGTTATAACTTGCTACCATCTGCTGTGTACATATCGCTTCCACTCCCGATACCTATTTTCCCACTGCCCCTTTTTGACTCGCAATTACTTCCCAAATATAAATATGAAATATCCGCGCACCTGTTTCAAACATAGCACAAAAACAAACACCTCGACAAAAGACGGTGCACGGAACTAGTTCATACAAACTCTGATTAATTGTGTTAGTTTTCTTCTAATTTTCTGCCCTAAGGATCCTAAATGCTGCAGAAAAACATGACAAAGTCTCTAAACATTTTTCTCACAGCTTTGGCTACTTCCTTTCCATTGCCCACTTATTTTTATCATTTATTTTCTCTAGGGCTAATTTAAGATAGTGGAAATATTCGGCACTATTACATTCCATGCAAAAATTGTACGTGTATAAACTAGGGATGAGTCCCCAATACTTGCGATACTTTGATACTCACGATACTTGCATGGTGTGGGTATCGAACGTTACTTCAGAAAATACACTCGGTGCTTGTTTATATATATATATATATATGTGTGTGTGTGTGTGTGTGTGTGTGTGTGTGTGTGTGTGTGTGTGTGTGTGTGTGTGTGTTTGTGTTTGTGTATGTATGTGTGTATGCAATCTTGCACTAAACAATTTCTGTAAGGTTAAAATTTTTTTTAGATTAAAATGTATACTTAATTCTTGTGACTTAGGCAGTAGACACGATAATATCAATTTTATATAAATTATTTTACAAAATATTAAACATTTTACAGTAGTTTCGTGGATATACAATATACTCATGGAACTTTTAAGACTCGTTGCAACATAAATTTGAAGGAGATTGAGGCAAGGCTAAGTGAAAATTTGCCGGAAATGTTGAAAATCGTGGAATTTTCTTTTTTGGCACTTTTTGGCACCTTAGGGCGTGTAGTAATAGTTGGCGTGCTATTTTTATCATTTGCATCATTTTAGGCCATCAAGTGACAATTTAAGGAGACCTTTAACAATCTTTGCTTTAAAATTAATTTTCTGAGAAACTTTTTTCTAACACTTTTCAGTATACAAAATGCCTCACGCGGTAAAATTGGTGAAACTTACAGGATAGCTCCATAATATGTAAATAAGAAACTTCACATCCCCTCCTATTTTGTTAATGTTCATGTTTTGAAAATTATATGGTGTTAAGGAATTAAAAAGTTAATATTTTCAAAATTTTGAGAGCTAATAAATGGAAAATATTTAATAACAAACGCTACAAGAATGTTGCAAAAAATAAGAATGTGGGTCTTTTAAAAATTGCTCTGTACTAGCCGAAAACAAAAATTCAACTTAAAGGCTCAAATTTTTTGACGCGCAGAACATTTTATATAGCGAGTAATTTTTACAATATTTTCACAAAAATAATTAATAATTAAATAACTATTTTGTGTAGCAGTATAAAAATTTGCATGCAAGTTTAAAATGATACTCTAATTATATGACTAAATGTTCTTAATGATAGGTTTATTATAGAAGTTGGAATTTTCAGTGTAGCCTTGCCCTAATAGTTTTCCCCAACAATAACACTGGTTATTAGTTTTTATATCTCAGATGTTCTTGTTGAAATATTAATTCTGCGTTACAGATAAGTAACTAAAGCTGTGAATATGCTTATGAAAGTTAACCTTCAAAATGTGAATTAAAATTGTATCACTAATGATCAAGGAACAACTTACATTTTGAAGTATTAATGCTGCAGGTAACATTAAAAGAAGATAAAATACATAAGCCTTTAAATGCGTAGGTACTCACCCACCATTTCAATGTTACTGCTATACATTTAAAAATGGCATAATGTAGTAAGCTATAATGCCATATAAAATTTATTAAGCTGGTTGCATCAATACATAAAAATGTAAGTTTTGACCAAAAGGGTTTCCTAGCGAGTTACTTTGCAGCAGTGTTTATTAAATTATAATCGTATGAATAAATTTGTTCAATAAAATCAATAAAACATTTCTCAGAAATACTCTGCAGTTCTTGCTTTCAGAGCAATGAACTGAGATTCTTTGTATCTGAAATTAGTCAAAATTTGCCTTCTCGAAGTGAAGAAATACAGTGAAAAGACTGGGCCAGGTAAGTTTCTTCTTCTTCTTGAAATGGGACCCGTGTCTGTTCGTTTTCAAAGAAGTGCGGGTTCAGTAAATAAATCACAAGAAACTCGCATTCTATACGGTTACTTCGGTGACAATACTAATACGTCTTTCACAGCTGTTCCAGTTTAGCAGGCAGACAGAAATTGTTTTAGCTGTACTGAAGAGGTACAGACAAACCGCTATTCACTTTTTGGGCTAAGGAAAACCCACACGAGTTGTTGGTATTAAATTATAAATCTGCTGCTTATGGAATCTGATATGGGTATACACTTTGAAGACTGTAGAGGAGATGTTAAGGAACTCAGACCAAACTTCCACATTCATTTGTGTGTGAATATCAGATGATTTTTCATCTGTCACTAGGTGTAGCCAGCTCTGTACGAGATAACGTTTCAAGGTTTAGACTGGAGGATTCGTATTAAAAATACCATGTTTTGAAATGAATACCTCAAATAACACACCAAATCATTAGCTTGTACTGCAGAAATTGACATTGCAATATCTACAGTGGTTTTGAAGTGATTAGTTGTTGAATTACTCGTTCTAATAGCAAACAAAAGTGTTTCTTTCAGGTTTTAAGTCAAAAATAAACTTAGGAGAAATAACATTTTGCGCTACATTCAGTGTGCTAATTAGATGTTCTAATAAAATCTACTTCCCCAATTACAGCTGATATAGAAAATTTGCTCCCAAAATCCTTATAATTGGAATAAATTGCATTTATTTACAAAACTACCTATTTCCAACATGTTATCTACAATGCATACATATTTCTTGTTCTAGTTGTATAAATTTTTGGTGCCTGCTTGCCTCCCATGTCTTTAAGTATTGCTGATAGCATAGTCACCCTTCTATCCTATAGCTACTCTAGATTGCTGTTTCCTCTTGTTGTCCCAACATATTTTCTTTTCCACTCTTTACTGTTCTCATATATTTCTCTTTAGCTTTCCAAAACAGGTTCTCTATATTTCTATTTCTACTTTTTTACCCGTAACCATTTTATGGCTTTTGCTTTGCATATTTTCTTCTCCCATACTTATTACTTTCATGCTGCTAGCTCTTTACACTCTACTTACTGTTTCTCCACATAATTAGCATATTTCTAAACTGTTACTTCTTAGTCCCCTTAAGAACACTGATCTTGTTCTAATCCAAGCCATTGCTTCCCTCTTCTGTCTGTTACATTGGTCAATATATCCTTTTCTTCACCATTCTCTCTTTATTAACCTATACAATTTTAATGATTTTCTGTTTTCTAACCCTCTCCATATTTCTTTTTCTTTCTGTATCCTCCACTTTAGTTCTATTTTCAAAAAATGTTCTACACTTGTCTTAATAATTACAGATATTGTGTTTCTCTAAAAATTGGAAAGAATATTAACTAAAACGCCTCGTATAGCACATTTCCAACGCGTAAAAATGCAGGAAGAACAGAAAGATAGAAATAGAACTTCAAGCGTTAACTGGCATTGTGCACAGGCGCCTTTAAATACTTGTATAAAACTATAATAATCAGCATAGATACCAAATACATTTTATTAAACCGATGTGCATTCTTAATAACAGATATACATGACGTTTCGAAGAATTTCATTCGATTTTCTCTATGAATACACTTCGGAAGTCACTGGGAAGAAGCCAGCTATTAGACAGAAGAAAGCGAGCATTTATTATTATTATTATTATTATTATTATTATTATTATTATTATTATTATTATTATTATTATTATTATTATTATTATTATTATTATTATTATTATTATTATTATTATTATTATTATTATTATTATTATTATTATTATTATTATTATTATTATTATTATTATTATTATTATTATTATTATTATTATTATTATTATTATTATTATTATTATTATTATTATTATTATTATTATTATTATTATTATTATTATTATTATTATTATTATTATTATTATTATTATTATTATTATTATTATTATTATTATTATTATTATTATTATTATTATTATTATTATTATTATTATTATTATTATTATTATTATTATTATTATTATTATTATTATTATTATTATTATTATTATTATTATTATTATTATTATTATTATTATTATTATTATTATTATTATTATTATTATTATTATTATTATTATTATTATTATTATTATTATTATTATTATTATTATTATTATTATTATTATTATTATTATTATTATTATTATTATTATTATTATTATTATTATTATTATTATTATTATTATTATTATTATTATTATTATTATTATTATTATTATTATTATTATTATTATTATTATTATTATTATTATTATTATTATTATTATTATTATTATTATTATTATTATTATTATTATTATTATTATTATTATTATTATTATTATTATTATTATTATTATTATTATTATTATTATTATTATTATTATTATTATTATTATTATTATTATTATGAGAATCAGATGGTCCAATCAATTTCCTTGAAGTCGGAACGGGCCACAAAGCTTATACCGTGATGATGATGATGATGATTATTATTATTATTATTATTATTATTATTATTATTATTATTATTATTATTATTATTATTATTATTATTGTTATTATTATTATTATTATTATTATTATTATTATTATTATTATTATTATTATTATTATTATTATTATTATTATTATTATTATTATTATTATTATTATTATTATTATTATTATTATTATTATTATTATTATTATTATTATTATTATTATTATTATTATTATTATTATTATTATTATTATTATTATTATTATTATTATTATTATTATTATTATTATTATTATTATTACTTTATTATTATTACTATTATTATCACTACTACTATTCTACTAAAGAGAAGTGCGCCCCTGTCGTAAGAGACAGGGATCTATGTCCTGAGAACCTCCACGAGCCCAGACTTTTGTGGGACAGCGGTGGATATTGTTCAGTTTGAGGCTGTTTTTGAGAAACCCGACCCAAAAATAGTCAAGTGGGGAGATATACTGCCCACAATGGAAAGGTGCTATACAAGAATGTTGGGGTCGAGTGGGAACAACACAGTTCTGTTGTCCCATCGCTCGCTCGTGCCTCCTTTTCTACAAAATCCGCTTACGTGTAACTGAGTCCATTGTACAGACACACCACAAACGAGAAACTAATTCCCATAAACGCGTAGTGAACTAAGCATTTCTCCATTATACCATTATGGAAGCTTGGATCCAGATCACTGACGAGGAAACTCAATTTTCGCCAAAACCAAGAAACCAGGTGAAAATCCGCTTCTCTTCACCTGTCCTTGCAGATCATCGGCTTTCGAGAATTGAAACACGGGATTAGTGAAGTCATTCTGAAAAGGTTTATACCTACTAACATTTGAGTTAAACTTTAATGAAAGGTAGAAATATAGCATGTGTCAATATTTTTGTGATCTCTCACAACATTAAAACAGTAAAAAGGTTCACATGAAGTGAGTCAGAAAATCGTTTGTTAGACAGTTATTAAAGGATTTGACTGACACCAATAATTAATTAATTAACTTATCCTATGAATTTTTGATTGTTGTATTTGGTTGTTCATTTGCACTGCAACGAATTAACTACACTATTGTCATTTGCTGATTGTTTTGGTTGTTTTAGAGTACAGAAAGCAAAAGAAAATGTAGCAGATAACAATTTTTTACAATGGGAATGCATCATGCTTTACCCTGTTCAAGAACGTTCTCACGAATTTACCAGCACTTAAGAAACAGTGTCTCTCTTGAGATGTGTGTTTTGGATGTACTTGTATGGAGATCAAAATGGGTATGAAGCACAGACCGTGACAAAGAGCTGCTTGGTGATATAGATGTAGGTAAACTCATCATATACGAGGGCTGTTTCTTTTTTTCAACCTCCGACCGCTCCATGCCGACGCTACGCGGGCAGCAGAAAGCGGGTATGCGCTGTCGGCGACTGCGCAGCTCTCGCACTACACACTCCGCCATTGTTGACATTGAGTCGTCAGTCGGCGTTGTGCTACAGCCACGTAAACATGGCCGCCATTATTGATACTCCCGCCAAATGTGAATTGCGAAGTGTACAATAACTTCAGCTGTTTATTGTGAAACTTTACGACGTTTACGTAGAGCCATTCAGAACAAACGAAGAGGAAGGCTGACTGCTGGAGTTCTTCTGATCCACGATAATACCCGTCCACACACTGCGGCAGCAACTCAACGGCTTCTCGACCAATTTGGATGGAACATTTTCGATCATCCGCCATACAGTCCTGACTTAGCACCCAGTGACTTTCACCTTTTTCCTCAACTGAAGACGTGGCTTGGTGGGAAGCGATTTCAAACCAATGAGGACCTTCAAACGAACGTCAAGGACTACTTGAATTCACTGGCGGCAACTTTCTTTGAAGAGGGAATTGAAAAGCTTGTCCACAGATATGACAAATGTCTCAATCTCTTCGGTGATTATGTCGAAAAGTAACCATAAGTGTACTATTCTTTTGGTAATAAAATTATTGTTTTATATGAACTTGTGTTTTATTTATAGCCTATCGGAGGTTGAAAAAAAACGGCCCTCGTAGTACAAGATGCATTGCAGTAAGGGATTTGACTAAATGGAGAATTTTTCATGAAAATCTTCTGTTATCATGTTACCTTTAGTAAGTGCAAGGTTTAATCGTGGTGGATTTTGAGCCAATATAAACTTTCTGCCATGTGCTATGTTCAAAAATGTCTTATTGTTAGCATGTTCATTGATGAGGCTGAGTTTACTCGTGAATCTATCTTATATTGTCATAATACACATAACTGGGCCTATGAAAACCCTCTTGAAGCACAATAGATAGGATAGAACTCAACAGAGGTTCATCCTTTGGGGTGGAGTAGTTCATCACTTTATTTCTTCCTTCCGCGACCGAATGACAACACGTATTTACAGTTTCTCAGAAATTAGTTGCATCATTTAATTGACGAGGTGCCTCTCGATGTTATTTTACACGATGGTACGACAGTTCATTTCACTGGGAATAGCTGTAATTTCTTTAATGATAAATTTGTCAAAGCGGAATCATTGCAGGGCCTGCTCGATTTTATAAGTTGAATCCACTGGATTTCTTCGTCTAGGGACACCGAATACACAACACTTCAGAGTACGGATAATATGGAACGTAGGCTTGCATTGAAACCACTTCGAGCAATTTTTGCAACCTAAATATACTTAGGTACATCTTGTATACATTGTTGGAAAGAAGAAAACGGCAATGATTAACAAAACACAAAGTACAGCTTAAGACATACTCCGTTGAAGCATACTTGAATAGCACTACCTCTATGTTCTAGTTAACCTCCAAATCCCGTTCTTCCGGGTTCATTCCCGGCTGTAGAGTGAGAAGTTTCCTTTAGCCAGCATTATTCTCTATTCTCTCTAGGGTCTAGAAGTCTCTGTGTGTCTATGTCCATTTAAAGACAATCCAATTATTACATAAAAAAACAAACAAACAGTTGTTTAAAAATTAAAGCCCTCTATATAACTCATGTTGAAGTTCCAATATAAATGGAGCGAAAAAAGTTAAATATGAGTAATTTGCTCTTGTTTAGGGGGTGAAACGTTGAAATAGAGATACTCATATGCCAATTTTATCGCTTACTTATATAGCTTGATTTTATAACCTCAATGTTCAATTGCTTTCCTTTTCCTTATTGCTGCTGTGTCATTACATTGTTTTAATTGCAGCTCTTTCATTGTTACGGAGATTACGCCTAATTTAATGTATAAATTACTTTATTTTTAAATATTTACTTCAAAAATAGGCTAAATAAACACAACTTGAATTCCAGATGCTCACAAGACAGTCACACTCACTTCGCAGAGAATACATTACAAAATATTACTCTGTAATAAAGTAATTGTTTAGGATATAAGAATTAAAGCTTGTTTTTTTAACCTGTTTACACAATATTTTATCTACATTTCATATATTCAAATGTGTTTTCATAATTCAGGGAATAAATATACTATAAAATGCAGTTTACTCAGCTCCCCCAGACTTAATCCTCTGTATTCATATATGACTGAGATACAGTTCGTGACAACAAATCAACAAACACTGTTGCTATGGTCTCAGTTTTAGAACTTGTTTTCACGCTTCAAAGGTGACAGAGCAGCAACTGCAATTACTGAAGTAATCGAGCAATCGACTTTGGTAGAACACTTACCAAGAAGAAATTATTGTATTCGAGTGGACACCACTGAAATAGGTAGTAAGGTAACAGGCCGCATTTTAAAGTGACGATAAATGGAACAATTAAAAGACATGATTTACAGAAATGGCAAAGTCTAAATCATTATGCATTTATATCATTAAAAATAAGTGGAAACGGAACGTGCAGGCAGAAAGAAAGGGACAATTTTACTCAACAGATATACCCATTGCACGTAATATTTTTAGCCCTTTACCAATGTAAATGAATAGTTATAATAAATTATGTGCAAGAATTCACTGGTATTTAATGTTAAGCAGTTGCCAATGAAGCCATTCGCTCTCTTGTACTCCAGCATTTTGAGGTTATGTTGGTTCGTTGTCTAAAGGTTGGACAGCGGAGTGGGTGGTTTCCATCCATATCTTCTTTAAGTGTAGAGAAAGGATATCTCACTATACCCTCACTATACCAATCCTGAATAAATGTTTATTGAGACAGTCATGGCCTGCTAAAGGTCTAAAAGTTGCTACAGAGGATTTTCTTGGTAGTGTATTGTTTCTAGTCATGCTGTTAGATACATAGGTACATAGTTTTTCTTTTGTTTATGATATATCTTCTTTAATTTTTGGATTATATGTTGATATAATTATTCTTCTGATACAGTGATAACTTAGTAAGTTCGACGTAATTTTATTGCACTTTTTTGCAAGAAAGTCAGCTGTTTTATTACCATGTATTCCGCAGTGTGCTGGTATCCATTAAAGTATTAATATTTTATTTAAATTAATTGACTTTTATGATTTTATGGCATTCTGAAACTTTAGGTGCTATATCAGATGTTGTGGTTATTATAGTTGCTCTGGAGTCAGCTAATATTACAACTTTTTCAAATTTATTTATGTGGTATGCAATATTTTGTAAGCTCTGAAGGATTACCGAAATTTCTCCATCAAAATTTGTAGCATTTAAATTCATTCTTTTGTAGAAAGAGAAAAGTGGGCGTATTGTACCAGCGCTAGTACCACAATTATTTGGTAAGCTGGCACCGCCAGTCTTAAAATATTTTAAACTTTTTAAAACATTATTTATATAGTTTTGCTACATTATAATCAGCTCAACAAATCCATTTAAAAATAAGAGTCCTTCGATCATTTATACAACTATTTTATATTGATAAGTTTTATCATATTTTACTTTCTGTGTATTTTCATGTTTGATGTTTACTGCTTTCCTTTTGTGTAACTTTTACTATTATTTATAAGTATCTTAATTACTTATGTCTACATTGTTTATGTTAACCACTTGTGGGTTCAGGAGTTCAATCGCGAATAGGTAATAAATAAATTATATCTACAATTTAAAATATCTTTACTCATTTGTTCATGTTTCAGCAATAAAATTTTAATATAACTTCGACAGACAAGTTACGGAAGTAATTTTAAAATATGAAGTTTTGTTTACCAAATACTATTTATCCCAATCAGTTATTCCTATACTAAAAATACACACTCACATTTTTGCACTCAGAATAAAATGAACAACATGAAGTGTCAAGCAAATTGCACAAACAAAACTGCAGTCTTCTCTGGTAATTAAATAAACAGAGTGTAAACCAATTACTTGTCGTGTTAAGCCATGCAAACAGGCTGCAGGTAAACCGAGGATTCCACTTGAGCAGACATTAAATCAGTGCCAGAGTCCGCGGTTCGACCCCATTCCTCGCGCTGTGTATCCATCTCACCTCCTTGTGTGCTTAGAGGTGTCGAGACGTAATCAATTCCCCCCTCCCTTGTGTACTGTACGTGCACCGCACAGCGAGGGCCTGGCATCGACACTGGGCATGGATGAAATGCACGATAAGGCATTTGCAGTCCGAATGCAATCTGGCGTATATCAGTTTTCAAAGCTTTTTAGTACAGCTTACAATGTTATGTATCTTATTTGATGTGTGTATGAGTGCCAATGGCATAACTCAAAAAGAAAATGTCTATAATTAACATTTACGATCAATAGTAGGTATATTCAAGAAGTGCGACTTGAAGATTTTCAAGAAAATCCCAACCCCAGACCAAACATTCATCTACGTGGTAATTTTTCAATATTTATTTTTGATGTTCTAAAAATTGGTTCCATAGTTTTTCTTGAAACGCCATATATTTACATAATAAATAAAATGTATACTTATGTTATTTCCTGGGAATAATTTGTGAAGTTATGTTCATTTGTAAGGAATTTTGTATAAGTTTCTGCAACTCCTTTTTTTTTAAATTGTCCTCCAACGTTGTCATTTCGGATGATGAATGAAATGATGCTCTATGATTCCGTAGAGCTTAGAGTTGCCATTCATCTTTCAGAATAAGGTAAAACCTGACTAAGATTCAAACTCGGAGGCTCTTGAACTTGAGACAGACACCCTAACACCTACCTACAGAGGCCGGCATTGGCATAACAAAGAAATAGGCTGTCTTGCCGTGTACAAAATGTCTTTAAAACACACAGTTTGTTTCAAATAATCTTTTTGTGACAGCTTTATATGATATATTCCTTATTACTTTACAGATGTCTATACTTTGTAGTTTTTTAAGATTGATGTTACTTTCTTTTTGCATCGTGAGCTGCTTTCAAACATCTGAGTACCACCAATATTAAAATAACTTAAATTAGAGCTGCAAACGTTCAATTAATTACTGTACATGTGCAAAATGCCCATTTAGGATCTGGCTATGTGAAATTTGCCGAACATCTTTCAATGTTTTTCATCTTCACGTAAAAACATTGCTATTTTGTGTTAATTTGTACAAATAAACCGTAGCAATAACGCGGTAAATTTAACTATGCTTTTTTATTTAAAGTCCTTTGCAGGTATTCTGTTTTATGGAAACATTTCTGAAGCCTAGCCGGGAATCGAACCTAGGACTCCTTGCACAGTAGCCAATGTTCTACCATTTGGGCCATAATTAGACTTTGTAGCCATAAAATCCGAATTTTTAAAACATTAAAACTGTTATTTGGAGGAAATTAGTGTTTGGTAAACTCAGATGTTTTATTTACGTTTGTATATGACAATGTTCCCCTTATAGCCAAGTTACCGTTTGTAGCTGGTGTTTACCGCAGATTAAACAAAGCTATAGCTTAAGAGATTGGGTGTTCAAATTGCGTTAAGCTATAGGGGAGCGCACGCCTAGAAAATAATTAATTTGAACTTGAGGGCAATTACCAAGCCGGTCGCCCTTTGTTTGAGGTTTGACTATCTGGTAGGCGCCCTGCTGAGTTTCACTCCCTCATTCTGATGTAACACTTCTTCCGGTTTAAAAGCGAACCAACCTATTTGCTTATATAGCGGATATAAACACTCTTTTCGCTGCTTTATTCTTTCATTTTGTTTATTTTATTGTTGCTCTTCAACTATCCTTTATTTCAGAATACTCCGCAAACATGACTATTCAACCACTTGATATTTTCTATTGTTATACTAGAATCAGTGCATTTAGTAATACTTAGGTTTGCGAATGAACTAAAATATTTTACATCATCAGCTGAGTTGTTAATTAATTTATATCGTATTTAAAGCGTATTTAAAGAACTATCTATCGTAACTCTATTGTATTCTAAAAAAGAACCAATTTGCAGCAGTTAGTGTATACAGGAATATCTTGTAATAAGTCTTTGGACTAAAAATTCAGCAAATTAATGTTACAATTTTATGAATTTAGAATCTAATTATCAGTTTCTCATATTAGAGTTGATATGACAAATATTTCGAAAAATGTAAGGTGGCTTTGCTCTGACACAGCTAATCGAAATGATACTCGTTTACGTTTCTCGTGCCACTTCAGGTTTTCTTTTTAATATCACACCCACATTAAGGGGAAGTACAGAACAGTCCTGGTTACAGAAAAACTGTAGGCTCAAGCTGGGAATTGAACCCAGAATCTCTGAAATTAGGTTTAGAAAATTAACCACTAGATGAAAAGGGGCAACATTTGTAACCTTTTCTTTCCTTCTTCCTTTGCACATACTCCTATGGTCACACGGAGAATTTAACTCTATAAATAATTGATAGAGTCAACATGAAAAGTTCAAGCCATGGCCGGGATTTGAACCATAGATCTCCTGGTTTCCGTTCAGTCGCTCTAACCCTGGAATGGATGGAAACCAGGAGATCCGTGGTTCAAATCCCGCCCATGGCATTGAATTTTTCATGTTGACACTATCTATAAAAAAAACCTTAGCCTATATATGGCTAGTGTGGATAAATGATTAATTTCCATCAATGAACTAATCTATAAATAATTGATGGTATTTTATCTCGTTGGTTTTCTTAATTTCCTTTATGAAACATTTATTCAGTTCTAAACTCTATGAAATGATTCAAATAATGAAAAAATGTCCTCATTATAGCCTGAAAACGAACCTAAAAATATTCTGGATCGAGAAGCTAAAGCTCTGTTTATCATTCAGCGAGGAAACTTTACTTTTTCGTGCTGCAGTTCCTTTGAAATTTCTGCAACATTCGACCAATGACTGAGTTATCTTTTTGTGGAGTATTACAGCTCTTATAATTAATATTAAAATCATATAATATTTTCTTTTAGGTAAATCATAAGATGATAGTGTTATTTTCTCTTCCTTTTATTCGTATTCGTCAAGTTAAACTATTTTTAAACTCGTGTAGCTTATAGAAGAATTTCGCACTCTATTTTCTGTTTCCGCTAAAATAATCGATAATTGGGAGGTAGATTAGTGTTGACGTATTCACCATTTACCATAGAAATGGTCCTTTAAAACTTCTTACCATCTTTGATTTACGTCAACGTAAATATTAAAAGGCATAGAACAAAGCGGGTATAGTTCAATTTATAATAATATGTTTTTATTCTACTTAGTGTGTGTATGAACATTCATTTCCGCATTGTGAAGTATGCTCTACTTTATATCACTAAAAATTTCTAGGAATACCTTGTTTCCAACTCATCCTAAATTCTCGAGGAGAAAAGATTTGGAAACAAATTATTTAACAACTGACTGCAGTGATTTGCCCTAAAACATGATTATTAAAATAGCCATAGCTATAATATTTGTATGTATCTGCTACGTGGGGGGAGGCATTATTTGAAAAGAAATCAGAATCATGTGTTCGTACTTCGTTTGTTTGATCAATGCAACTTGATCACGTAATACTATTTATTGTCATCTGTCGTGGGAAACTACAAGTAGGCATGCAATGTCATAAGGATATAATAAGCAATATTATACTTTATTTTCTTTAAGACTGTAAACATTATTTAAAAACACAATTATTGAATACACATTTATCAAATATTCAGGATACAGAACACATTTGTTCAAGTTTGTTACATTTAAAGGTCTGATGAACCAACACACATACGAGTATAGTTAATCCTACTTGGGTGCAATGTCAGAATGGTATCCTTTATTTAGTCGAGAGCAAGATAATTTTCCGATGTATTCAAAATATTAAAACATAAGCTACTTTTGTTACCTAAGGAGGAGGTAGTAACGGAATTTCGATAAAGTTTGAGTAAAACAGGGCCGTGGTTGGTTCAACATTCTTTCAAATATGATTGTTCGTTATTACAGAGCGGATCTACGTACACAAGAATCATGAATGCATTTGTGCAGTAAAGAAAAGCCGAAAACATGTTCTAATAATCTTTTAATAGCATAATTAACTACACAATATTCTTACACAGCTTTATTGGTTTTATAAAGTAATGCGTATGAAATTTTATTTTTTAATTGTTTATTAAAATGATCCCATGTTAGTTATAATACATCAACACAAAACGAGGATTGACAGAAAACTGTTAGAATTTAAACGTTGGAAAGAGAGAACAGCACTTATCAAATATAATGGTGAATCCCGAATTCTACTCTACCAAAATTATTTGTTCGTTATTGGTAAGCATGTCCCGAGTGGTATAGTTCTATTTTGAATGCAATTCTGATTTAAAATGTACAACTTTGTATCCGACCCGCGCGGTATTGACATTAGAAGGAAAAAAGAAACGTCTGATACAAATAATAATGCCAATAGGGCTATATGAAAACACGATAATTTAGCAGAAACTAGCCGTTTTATGCTAATAAGCTTAATGTTATTTCAATATCAAGTAGAGAAACAAGTGACCTATTTGTGTAGCCACGTTCAACTATTAGTGAAATATGAACTAACGCCTTGAGTAATATGTATTTATACACGTTATATAAAACCACTTCTGGTATTTTGACAGACATTTTTTTAATTTATAAGCACACGTTTAATTTTCGATAAAACACCAAAATATTTAAGAAAATATTCCCATTTGGGACCATGAATGTGGCAGCATCTGCAAACTCATTCTCCAGGCATCTGAAGAAATATATCTATGGACACATTTTTACACAAAAGAGTTGAAGATCCTTGTCTCAAATCCATTGATTACCTTCAAATTTGTTAATTTTAAAAAGAGAATATGTTTTAATTTGGTTTTAATTAGTACCAGAAAGAACTTATCAAGG
This sequence comes from Mantis religiosa, assembly GCA_030765055.1. Lineage (NCBI taxonomy): Eukaryota > Metazoa > Arthropoda > Insecta > Mantodea > Mantidae > Mantis > Mantis religiosa. The sequence goes on from CM060959.1 coordinate 96,745,480, forward strand.
TTGTCATACAAAAGAAGTAATATCAGGTTTACGATGACAAACAATTTCTTATGAAGTTAGTTTGGCTTTAATTTTATTATCTTCTATTTTTTTAGTTATAAGATATTCATTACTTGATTTTTATTATTATCAAATGGGTGTTTGGTTTTTGTTTTATGTTTACCTTTGTCTAATGTTTGATTTGTTTCGTTTATTGTATTCAATTTTTCAGTGTAATTCTACCTTTCCAACCTTAGCCTATACGTAGCATGTGTGCAAGAACAATTAATTATTGTTAGGGATGGGTCCATAACAATTTTTCTAGATAATCGATACCTATACACGATATTTTCCACGGTACCTGATACTCGATACCGTCATTTCTAGTTTCACTACAAAATAGAAAGTTGGGAGAACTGTGTAACGTCAATAAAATTAATTAGGTGCACATATTTAATGAGACAAAACTTAATATGACCAATGTTCTTATTTTTTAACTCTACAATATTTATTTAAAAACAAAACAGCCTTCTCAATCTTTAGGGGTCAAGCCTACTTCTTTATCTGTCACATGTGAGCCCTGCTGTGCTAAATAGGCTTTCTGAGAAAACTGTTACAGGTGGAATACACAAATATTTAGCGGCTATTTTTGTGGAAATTTTGTATTTATTTTCCAGAGATCCAGTGTACTAGAAAGAGGTGACAAATCGTCGTTGAGATATGCAGTGATTTCTTCTAGGGAACTGTTAACTGACAGTGAATCTGACACGATTATTTTCTTGCATAATGTTACTGTGCAGATGCCACATTCCTGACAATTTCTGGAACTTTACAATCTGCTACTTTTGGCAATAATATTTTATGATTTTAAAATAACATTTAAATTGCAGAATCATTACCAAAGTATCGAAAAAGTACCCAGCGAATTTTCTGAAGTATCGTTCGATGTCGATACCATGTATCGTGAGTATTGAGGACCCATCCCTAATTATAGATACATAAGTTCCAAATATATTATTTACTATGGGCACAGTTAACGTAGGCAATTCGTCTGTTAAAACCACTCATAAACAACGAAGTTTTTATAGTTGAATAATAATGATTATACTTGAATCTATAGTAAGTACTTAGTTGCAATTAACGTCGTTATTTCTATACGAAATGTTGGTGTTGGACCCCACGCAGGAACAGTAGTAGAGCCATATAGGTGTAGTGCCTATGATGAAATGTTACAACATCCCATAATGTTAGCGTGACTTGACCATTAGAAACACTGGCTATCTCAGGAGCCGCAGATGAACATAGGCGACGCGGGGAGGCTCATGAAAAATCGCTTCACATTAAGCCCAAGACCTTCCCCTCTCCACGGTTAAAACTTATAAAATGCCAACAGACTTCTGTCCCCATCCAGACATACGGTCAGAATGAGGGAGTCTATTATCACTTGTCTAAATTCTGTATTATATCGTTCTCTCTTCCATTATATACATACATAAACGTGTGTGTGTCCATCTCTGTCAAGGAGTCTTGTGTGGCACAAGAGTGGAACATCTCTCTTCCCTGACTCATGTTTTATAGCACGGCATCATGCGATGCTTATTCTGACATTTTTCACGCCGATAATGCAGCAGTCTAAACGGTTTAGAGGGAACCACGTAAAACATGGCCCACCACATGTAAACATGGCTAATTTTTCTCTGACTCCTTATATTTACGTTAAATAAAAACAATAAAAACACTAAACCAACACGTAAGATGTTATGTGTAAATATGACAAAATCTCACTTAAATTTATAGATTAACGTACCTAACCAAAAAGATCGAAAACTGCCCCTTCTCAACCATTGCTTTAATTTTAAAACGACTTGCTTATTCAATGGCATTGTTATGAACACACACAACTTTACCCATGCCTTTAACGTCGAACATCATACAGGCGGCTCTGGATTTGTAAACAATTGCTTATCAGCAATATGTTCACTACATTACATTTGGTTTGCATCGTCCATTTAATTACTTTAGGTTTTCAACTTTAAAGCACACATACATATTCCCATCCGTTATTCCCAAAATTTAGGAAGAATTAGGAATAGCCTTAGTAAAGAAACATTCCTGCTCAATCCAGAAAATAAAATCTGAGTATATCCTGCAAGTATTAGGTTAGAATAATTAAACTTTGTACCAACATTTACAATAACACTGTAAACAGAAGCAATTCGTGTTTCAGGATATATTTCTTTCTTAAACAAAAGACATATTTTGTAAAACTGTTAATCGAAAAATCAACAGAATAATAATGCGTACAATAGGTTAAAGTTTCCTCTATTTGTTTAAAGATATAAAATACTTTTATAATAACTTTAAAATCTGTCATTATTTGATATTCTATATACTGAAATAATTATTTTATTCAAAGTGACTTCCACGCTCCAGACATGAACACAAAGCTACAGAAGAACGACAGAACAAGTAAACAGTGAAGTGAGAGTAGAAAAAGACCAAAAAAGTATGAAAGTGCAGACTGAAAGGTCTATAAATATGTCCATAAAATTTCTGGATCAGTTTAAAACATGAAGCAAATAATTAAATCTCTAAGCCTATAGGTAAGTGAGGAATGATCTTATATTAAAATAAATAGCTAATATATCCTTTGCCTTATCCAGAGAAACTGCACAAAAAATACATCGAATAAATCATCCAGGTCTACTTAACCAAAAGTGCTGTTATTTGTACCTTGAACAGATATGATCACAACATTTTACACAATTTCGAAACAGAGAAGTGAACTAAGTTGCTTATTTCTGTAATGTGGGAGTTAAACTTCGTCCCTTGCAAATTTTGTCGTAAAGTTGTCACCGTACCTTCACCTTGACCCGTGATAAAGTAGAAACCTACATAGATAATAGCTACCAGAATGTGATAAGCGGCCAGTTCTGTCCCACATGACAGAGTATGTATACGTATTAGTGTTAAAACAATGCACTAAAGGGTTTAATTTTGCTACATTTCAGTGTATTCGTACCTCAGTGACGTGACTTGAGTCTGTTATGTTTGATTAAGCGAAAATACACGTTAATTTAAAGGAAATATGTCAGTTTAATATTGTTTGATGCCCTCTTTTGCTCTAATAATATTTTATTTAATATTCCATTTTATGTTTCTACATTGTATTCCTGCAACAATTCACTGCTTAACTGTGTAATCTTGCCAAGTATTTGATAGCCAACATGAGTTCGTGCAAACCTCAAATAAGAATGAAATTATTCGAGGGTTAAAAAAGGAACCAGGAATGGCTAAGCTTCACGCTATTAAAATGAATCATGATCTTAATAAAACTGATACATTACAAACAAGAGTTTGTTTCCAGATAGACCTTTCATCTTGCCCGACAACGTGGCCAGTTATTCCCTTTTATCTCTGAACACAAGTACAGGATACAATACATACAGATGCTTTGCTTTATAACGTCTGTAACAAATGGCATCAGATTCCTCGTCAAAAGAACTCCGGCTGATTTTAATTAATGAGCTTGCGGTGGCCAAGGTGTAGATGAACAAATGAGCATCACGCTACGTCGAGCATAGTGATGAGGGGTGGGAGGAAGGGTGAAGTGGCTAAGCTTTCTTCTTTTTTCGCCTCTTGAAGTTTGTAAAAGGGTTGCGAGAAGCTGGGCCGGTAAGGGTACAAGAAGAGGTGCGTGCACTGCAAGGTGTGTGTGTCGTTCTTTCTTTGGAAAGATAGAGAGAGAGCGCGAGAGAGAAGGTCTGACGACACCATTTATCACAGCGGGTCCAATACAAAAGAGCAGCGTGGGAGGAATTCTTCATAATTTTTTCCTTCCTCCTGCTTAGGATCGACTTGCAGGCTAGGATATCAGCACGATATACTATGAGAATCACACGCACAGAATGTCAACCTGTTCCACTTGTAAACGGGATCAAAATAATATGTAAATTAAAAGTTCGTGTGCTATACATGCGTTGAAATCTCTGAAGCATTTCGTATTAACAGATCCCACAAGTTACTTAGCTGTTGCTCTGTGTTACTTCCTTTGTCTCCACCTCAGATCTGTTAAGATTCTTTTTATTACTACCAACGAATCTCTTTGTTCCAAGGCACCAAAAAATTAAAATGAACTGTAAACTTCATTTCTACATTTTGATATTTATGAACTGTTTCCTATACTTTGTATTATTAAACACTCCTTCGCTAGTTACTTAAAGGGTAATAGAATCTAATAAGCTCGAAAAAGTATATACATAAAACACAATGGTTACGTTTTGGGTTAAGTTTATATATTTTCCAATTTAATCAAAATATTTTAGTAATTATTGCAAAAGGAATTTTTATGAGAAAATATTGTTCTAACAGGATACATCTGTTTCAAGACAAAATAAAATAAAAGAAAGAAATTAAGTCGTTATAATTTCATACCCCATTCCTAACCTAACATTAAAATGGCAAAACATTCTGCTAATCCGGCCTTCACAATAAATAGCTCCAAACACACCAATCTTGCGGTTGTATTAAGAAGCCTTTGTAGCCTACGCAGTAAAAGTACGGTAAACGAACTCAAAAATATTCATTATACTTACTTAAAACTTGCTTTATACTTGCTAGCAAGGAAGAATTTGAATAAATTAATTCTGTTTGAAATGCTCAAGATGTTTAAGATGATCCTTATTTTCCTTTTATCCAAATGGTACAACATTTACGATACGTATTTTAATCTTTGAAATAATGAAGTATCTATTATATTTTGAAGCTCTGTAGAAAAATATCGGCAGGAACGAAAATATTTTGAGATCTTATCAACTGCGGAGAAGTGTTGAGTTTTGTGAATAATAAATGTGCAATAGCTACGATCTTTTAAACTGAAAATTGATATTCAATTGAGAAGACACTTTCATTGAAACATTTGTAACTGTATACATTATGCAGCATTTCAGATGATATTGTTCTGTACCAGGGATAAGCAGATAGCAGAGGTACAGTTGTTAATATTATAGACTGATATTGTGTAAAGCGATCTTAAGAAACTTACAGTTTTAGGGGATTTTCCTCAAAAGCTAAAATTAACTAAAATAAATCCATTTTTAAAGCAACAAGCTTTTCTGAAGTTTTAGGTAGAATATATGTAAATTTCTACACTATATTTATAGGCCTGGATAACTTAGAGCAAGAAAGTTTACAGAAGCAGTGTAAGTAATGTAAAATGCTGATAGTAAGTTGATCGTCAGCCAGTTAGTTATGTATATCAGACTGGTAAGTTCTATAAAATTTTATCCCCATTTCTCGTATAGGAATAGCCGGGAGAGCTAGTGTTTGGATGTGTAGTCAAACTGTATACAAGATGCAGCGATTCGTGGTTCTGTCATCCATAAAAGTAGATACATACTGGTAGTTCAGTAATATACAAAGTGCTTACCTATTTTGATTTCAGAACGATTTTATTGTAGCAAGAAATGTCTTGAACTTAGTTTTAAAAGGAAAGATAAATGCATATAATGAAAAGCTATTGTAACCACTTAAATGTGTGTCAGTTGAGCAGGCCCTTAAGTAAAAGATATGACCAATAAAACACAAAAGGAGGAAAGAATGAAAAAGACAAACCACTTGTGAAGGCGTTGCCATCATCATCAGGTAAGGTTAGATTAAGTTAGGTGAGTTGACACAATAGTTAGTGATTATTATCAATCTTTCGTGCAGAAGTTTACCTTATCAGTGACATTTATATCCTTTATCAAATGGATGTTTAAATGTTGGTCGGAAATTCCAATTCTTGTTATATTAGTTTCAAAAATAAGGAGCACAGATTATGCTAGACGTAACCACTTCAGAAAATCTACACCATTTTCGCGAAATAATAGTTTCAGTCTCATTTCTTCTGTTTCTCTGTACTATATTCAGCATCACTACAATCATATTCATCATTCTCCATAGCCAAATCCATTTTTCCCTCCACATCAGTTTTCTTTTTTGCTTCATCAACTTCGATTCCGATCTGTGGACGGTGAAAAATGTCGGCAGTGCTTTAGCGGTGTTTGCAAGCCTCGGTAACCGTTGCACCGGTTGGTAAAACAGCTGTTTTAGCAAAACACTGTTTTTTATAGATTTTATCCGGGTTAAATAAGAAATAAAACACGTGAACAAACATCATGAAGAGATCTAAACCCTGTTCTAAATATGTAACTGCCCTGTGTATTTAACTGTCACGAGCACTAATCACATGTCATTGGCTGCTGTAAAAAATTAGCTTATTGTGCGATACAGGGTAGCTGTTTATTTAACACTCGCATTCACTTTAATATATTCAAAGAAAATTATGAAACATATTTTCATAATCGTATGAACCAAATATGTAAAAGTGAATGGATTTGAAATATATGTAATTTCTTATCAACAAAGAGACGAGAAGATCTTTTGGTTTAAACCTGCCTCTCAGTAATAGAGTTTTTTATATATGCTCTTTAACTTCAGTTAACTTCAGTGGTTTTCAACGTTCCACTCGATGTAGGGCGTAAAAGTCTCAATTTTGCTTAAATTGTCTCCTTGACTAAAGGTTCTTTAGCCTGCTGTAAATGCACGACACGTGGCACCAGTTTTACTTCCCTTGCGAAAGAAGGCTTACTAGGAATTTGCACGTAGGTAAAATAACGCATCGTCTTCCGCAGGTTTAAATCCTCGACCTGGGGAAGCAAGAGATAGCCTCTTGTCCCTAGACCACAGAGGACACCCGTCTCTCAGTATGCAGAAAGCATGTGCTTGATAGTATTTGTATCGCATTTAATTCGTTATACCAGCAAATCAGCGCATTGAAGGTTAAGGATTGTGCTTTCTTAATACATAAACCTGAAATTCCATCACGTAGCCTATGATATCAGATACATCCAACTCCAAAGTGTTGCATTTGTGTTGCATTACTTACTGTTTGTCAAGTTATTAATATATCACTGCTGTAGTAAACATAACAAGGGAATGCGACGCTGTAAGAACCGAGTTTCTTTTTTATGGATACTCTTTTGCATCAATATGCAAAATTCTCAACTTCCCAATCTATATTGGCTTTTTTTCTCAGAGGTCTCTTTATCAGGTTTTACATGCCATACAGCTATGACATAGGACCTCCAGCTTTATTTTCCTTCTGAAAGATATCCCTAGGTAGGTTCCTTTTGGGGTCTAAGGACATAAAAAGGGTAGATATCGAAGACGTAGTAAGCTTTATTTGAACTTGAGTGATAGCCCAGTACAGGAGGCACAAATAATACTAGCGAGGTCACAGAATTCATAATTATTTCTTCCGAAAGAAGCCAAGTTAAAAATTTTTTCGCCGGAAAAATTCTGTTACCCTCCGTCTTGTTTAAACCCGCGAACTCGGAAATTAGTGGTTAGCATGCTATCCTTAGAGCACGGATGACGACATGTATGCAGCATTCTGACGATCAACACGCCTGGCCTCTGCCGTGTAGTAACTTAAAGCCAGCTGCTTAAAAATTCCTATACCTGTCTGGTGAAGGTTTTAAGTGAGAATATTTTAGTTTGTGTTACTAATATTGAGTTAAATACCCAACCATCAAATTGTCAACCATTCGTCTAAGAGAGTGGTTAACAGAGTTAATTGTCATGTTTAGGTTATATTCGTGAGAAGTAGCCAAGTTCATTGCTACCTTCTTGAGCACTTGCTATACAATAAAAAGCACACATTCCCAAATATATTTGCTAACTGGTATGATTAGAGTATAAAGAAATGTAACGAGTCGGGCTACCAGAAGGCCGCCTACTGGGAGCGTGCCCTGCCAAGATCGCAACTTTGTCGGCAACTAATCGCCGTTAAACGAGCGCGTTGTTTCTCCCTGTGGTGACGGCAAACAGCGATAATTCAGGAGCAAAGACAAGGGGCAAAAAGCTACAGACATGGGCGGTTCCGTTCTTGTTTAGCATTTAAATTATGAAACATAGCTGGCGGACCCTATCATCTTCTCCGAAAAGGGTAAAACAATGTTTATTTTCTCTCCCAGGTAAACTACCTGTGGGACATTTAAATCACTCCACTTCCTAGGTCCGTCGTTAAAAACCAACTAATAGGATAGCATAATTAACAAGCTTTCTTTAACCCTCGTTCTACCTTCTAGACAAATGCAATTGATTTTGGCTTGTAATAATGCACTATGAAAATTAAAACTTGGCATTATTTAGTAACAACTGTATATTAAATATATCTTAAAGTTGGACAAAAGCATTTGTGTAGTACTATTCTACTTCCTTTAAGTCTGTTAATTATATATTAATGTAGGCATCTCTAATTCTTCTATTATTACATACAAATAGATGAAGTACTGATTCCGATCGCAAATTAGACATCAGATTTCATTTACATGTTTTCGGCATTTGAATCTTCCGAAAAAAAACTTTATTTACTCTGGAAATAATCATTTCTTCCGCACTAGCCATGTGTAGGCTAAGGTTTGAATGAACAGAGCCAGACTGAAAACTTCTATGCCATAGCTGGGATTTGAACCACAGATCTCCCGCTCTCCATGCGGTTGCCCTAAACCACTGAGCTACTATGGCCAAAATGTCGAGATGACATTAAACTCTCCAACTGACTCGTATATTTCTCGGTAGACCACTAGGGGTTCTCATATACTACGAGACACGTGCCTTTTGTGGCGACTTACTATGCTGTAAGTATTTAAGTCCCAGGCTTCATAGTTAAACCACTATGTTTTTTTTTTTTTTTTTTTTTTTTTTTTTTTTAAGTAAATTGATGGAAATAATCATTTCTTCCGCACTAGCCGTGTGTAGGCTAAAGTTTGAATGAACAGAGCTAGACTGAAAAATTCAATGGCATAGTCGGGATTTGAACCACAGATCTCTCGCTCTCCGTGCGGTTGCCCTTTCTCCAACTGACTCGTATGTTTCCCGGTAGACCATTAGGGGTTCTCATAATGTTCTTACTACATAAAATATGATCATTTGTCACAAACTTCACTTATCTTTTCAGAAAATTGATGAAATTTCCACAGAATTCAAGAGACTAGTTTCGCAAAAATCTTTTACATCGCCAGTCAATGTTTCCTTCGCTGTCAGCGTTATTGCCACTATTAGATGTATTATTTTTCAATTTACTGCCAAACTCTGAAAATGAAACAAATTTATTGAAAGAATCGTTTGGCAGTATTTCAAAATTCATTATGCGATTTCTATTTTTAAAAATAAATATTAAATCCCAAACCATTAAATCTATCGCACCACTTAATTGGTTCAATAATTGTACTTCTGGATTGTTAATTAATTGTTAATAATTGTGGGGAGTGTTAGTAACTAACTAACTAACTATAATTGTACTTCTGGATTTACTTCATGGTTAAATGATCAAAATTAAACTGCTACGGCCGATTTATCAGTCTTTTGTACCTAATATTTCTAAAATGTTTTTTTCGTTCTGGTTTATAAATTACGTTTGGTCCTTCCAATGTAAGCTTGGTCACAAGCTAAACAAATAAATTTACAAATCCCAGATAGTTTTTATGATTTCTTGCTGTCCATAGGTTTATAAACCTTTTCAAGAAAATTTTAAATAATTTGGTATAACTTTGGTTCCTAAAAATAAATGTAATAGGTATAAAAATTTACTACATTTCTCTAAAAAAAGATAAAATATCCGATACCTAATAAAAAATCTGATAAATGAAAATTAAACTATTTTTATATGGAAAATTATTTAAAATAGGTTAGACGTTTTGAAACACAGCTCTAATAATTTTTATGACAGTTTTATGATAAACGAAACGTATATCTAGAATTACAAATTAAATTTAAATGCTGAATTTTCTGGCAGCAGAGCCTGAAGTCCCACTCTTTCTGCACGACTTTTGCAAAACTGATAAGTGTAAGAGATAGACAAAAGCTTACTACACAAATAGTTTAGATCATTTTAAATATATTTATGCCAAATACATTTTTATACGCCCGACCATTTAAAAGCTGTTCTTTGCTATTGCTTTGAATTTTTCAATACTACTATACTTTTCTCAAATAGGAATACCTAACTGTTTTTATTTTCCTGTTCTCAGGTAAAGAAAATGAAATTATGAAGCCTTACTCTATAGATGATCTGTACTAAGTCATTGTGTAAATCTTGCAGTTTACCAGTTATGTAAACATAATTAGACGACGTCAGAGCTTATTCCCAGAAAACTTAACTTAAAAATTGTATTTGTAATGAAAGTATCTTAAACATTGGGTATTTTATTTGAAACTTTAAACCCTTTCGTTAATAGATATCACAAATTTTGAAAAACGTTCTATGTAAGGAGTAGTAGAGTGGCGGAATTTTGTTTCTTAAATCTTCGTTGTTGGAAGATGAACTTAAGTAGCAAGATTGGTGGGTTTCACTATTTTTTCGTTTTTGACTTTGTTCATACACATATGGACCTTGTCCTAAAAAGTGCTTTCGTTTTATATTCAGGAAATTTAAAAGCACTTCTTTTTAAATTTACGTCCTCCAACGTCAAGTCATCGGACGATAAATGAAAATATGTTCAAATGAGTCCAGAGTACATAAAACTTAGTTACTAGACATTCATCTTTCAGGATAAGGTAAAACCTTATCACCCTGGCCGAGATTAGAACTAGGTACCTCTTGAACGTGACACTACCATCACGATTCAGAGACGGGCCCAAGTCCTCCAACGTTAAGTCATATCGGACGATGAATGAAATGATGTTCAAATGAGTACAGGTTACATAGAGCTTAGGTTTACCAGACATTTATCTTTCAGGATAAGGAAAAACGTTATCAAGCTGGCCGAGATTAGAACTAGGTACTTCTTGAACGTGACACTACCACCACGATACAGATTCGGGTCAATGTCCTCCAACGTTAAGTCATTAATCAGACGATGAATGAAATGATGCTTAAATGAGTCCAATGTCCATAGAGCTTAGAGTTACCAGATATACATCTTTCAGGATAAGGGAAAACCCGTAAGAAAACCTTATCCAGATAACTCACACTAACCGAGATTCAAACTCGGGATCTCTTGAACGTGAGGCAGACACGCTACCACCTACGCTACAGAGGCGGGCTTAAAACACACATTTTCTGAACAATCGATATAAAATTTGTGCATTGAATGCAATATTTTCTGCAAGTAATTACTAGAGAAGGCAATTATTAATTATTCAGGTTTACGTATTTCGTTATAATTGCATTGGGTGGAATGCAATAGTTGCTCTACATGCTGGGTATGTGACAGAGAAAGTAAACACGGCTGTTTAGAAAGTTACATTACTGCCATGGACTGACTGACCTCACAAATTCCGTTTGGTGTACTGGAGAAAAACTTATCACGAACTGGCAAGCCTGATGTGAGTCGAGTCGAGATGCTCCCACAAAGCAACAGTTCCGAAATTGCCATTAATTATTGACCAACTATTGTATGAAAAACTTTCCTCGGAAAGTTTTGCTGTTGAGTCTCACAATACACCGAAGTCATCTCTCGGTGATTTGTCGAGCCTCCTTTAAGTCAGACGGCGAGATAGAAAGAAAAAAAAAAAAGGGAGGCACAGAGGAAAGAAAGAGAGAAAAAAAAGACAAGAAAGCTATAGGTTAGGTATACAGGACTAATGTTCTCTCCCCAAACTTCTTTCCGCCTCATATGTCAAAATTATGACAGCTTGCCCCTTCCATCCAACTTGTTGCTATCGTGAGGGTGTGTGTGTAAACTGCTTCAGAGACGCAGCTTAGCTTCGTGGTGGGAACCGAACCAGCGCTTCCGGACACATGCTTCCTTTTAGCCTTTTAAGTATAAAGTTTCAAGTTCATTGAGCTATTATACTTAAAGAAAAATTACGATTGAACCATCCAACACTTGTACATTATATGCCTTTTAACATGAATAAATCTGCTTCAGTACAAGTATTCATATGTCGAATTGCAAGGTTACTAACTTTTAAAATGTATTATAAACTCTGACAATGTTATGGTTAAATTCAAGCTTATTATTGTGAATTTAAAAGGCAACTAAGCAAAGTTTTGTTTAACTTTATTGAGTGTTCGGAGATAAGTTTGCAAGCCTGTCTTGTGTATTTGTATGTACTAGGGATGGACCAGTTTTTCTCAATTCTCGATACCTATACCGGTATTTTCCACAATATCTTATATTTCGATACTCAATCATTTCCACTTCTAGTTCCAATACAAAATAGAATATTGGGAGAATTGTCTAATGCCAATAAAATTAATTAGGTGCACATATTTAATGAGCCAAAACTTAAAAACATCAGTGCACTTATTTTTAAACTGTATATTAGACATATAAAAGCAAAATAGTCCAATTTCATAAGTTTTTGTTCAAAAATGCTACCATTTTCACTCTTTTGGGGTCAAGTCTACTTCTGTTTCTGTCACATATGAGTCCTGTTGGGCTAAATAGTCTTTCAGAGAAAACTGTTGCAGGTGGACTACACAAATATTTAGCGGCTAATGTGTTTAGTTTTGAAAATTTTGAATTTGTTTTCCAATGATTCAGTGTACTAGAAAAAGGAGGCGACAAATCGTCATTGAGATATGCAGTGATTTATCATTGGAAACTGGTACTGAATTTGACACACGATTATTTTCTTGCATAATATTACTGTACAGATACCACACTCCTGACAATTTTTCGGTCTTTACTGTAAGTGACATTTAAAATAAAATACAGACAAGTTTGTGAACTGATAGAGTTTTAAGAGTAAGTATATGAGAGGGGAGAACAGAAAGTTCAAGTTCATCCATTGTTTGTACCTGTTGTAATTGCCAGCAACAGACTGAATGCTTTCAAGGAGAGAGTAGCATACTTTGTCAGGTTCTAATTGGTTAACATTTTGCTCTGAATAGGTATATGTACTTTAAAATGTACTACTTGCGGCAATAATATCTTATAATTTTAAAATAAACATTGCAGAATCACCACTGAAGTATCGAAAAAGTACCGAGCAAATTTTCTGAAGTATCGTACGACGTTGATACCATGCAGTATCATGAGTATCGAGGTATCGCGAATATCGAAGACCCATCCTTAAAATTTACATACTTCATTGTACCTATGTGCGATAAGATGAATGTAGTAGGGTAAGCATGCAGTCAGATTTTTATTTTGTCTACCGTATGTACATAGCAGATAGAGAAGGTATTCTTTTCTACCCAAATATTCGATACTTTTCGTTTTTGAGTTATGCTGGTTACAAAGAGTCATAGAAACACACACATAGAGGCATACGAAACTCACTAGGACCTTTTCCTATGCTTTTTACTTTAGGGGCCTCAAAACGCGTATTTGCTGTGAAATTTTAATATCGAAAGTTTGGGTGGAAAATAATAGGCCTTCTACCTACTGTAAGCGGATAGTGCAGTGAGTAAACAGAAGAAAGACTTTTGTCCAGCTATCGTTTGCATACGTATTCAGCGTGCCTCGATAGCGCAGATGGTAGCGTGTCTGCCTTACGTTCAAGAGGCCCCGAGTTCAAATCTCGGTCAGGGCGAGTTATCTGGATAAGGTTTTTCCCGGGTATTCCCTTATCCTTAAACACGAATCTTGGGTAACTCTAAGCTCTATGGACCCCGGACTCATTTGAGCATCATTTCACCCATTTCATTCATCGTCCGATATGACTTGAAGTTGGAGGACGTAAAATTAAAAAATAAAAAATAAAAAAATAAAAAATATGTATTCAGGTATGACGCAAAACTCTTCTAGTCACTGGTTTTCATCATATTTTCTTAAATTTATTAACACCCCAAGAAAAGCAGTTTTACTATTGGTTATCAAAACAACAACACATTAAGTTTTACAGAGAAGGAAAGAGGAGTGATGCTGAGTTTTGGAGAGACAGAGAGAGAGAGAGAGAGAGAGAGAGAGAGAGAGAGAGAGAGAGAGAGAGAGAGAGAGGAAAGTGGAGGAGAAGTTGAAAGACGGAGAGGCAGAGAAGAGAAAAGGAAACAAAAGACAGAGGAATTGAGGGAAAGAAAGAATGACCTAATGAATACTTAACAAAATAAGGTGAGCAGAACTGCAAGTTCTGCTAGTATATAATAAAACAAAAACAAAACAAAAAACAAAAATGTACTGCCCATTTCATATTTAGATGTAATTGACACCATTATCTTTGTAATAGTCGTTTCAAAAGCGAATAAGCAATAAATAAGTTTATTTGTGACGCTAAAATATTTCAAAGTTTTGTTTCTCTAAACACGGTTTTCCATTATAACGTCCTGTAATGCAGAGCTCCTCAAATGAAAAAGAAAAGACTAAAAAAACACTTTATGGACACAGTAACTGAAGGACAGCTCTGTTGGGAATTTAAGGTTGATCGTGTTTCGTAACATTTAATCACTATAGTAATTAATAAGCATATATGATGAGATAAGATTTTCAAGTTATAGTTGTTACATGCTGACTTTTCTAAGTTACGTGATGTTCACTACAAATTAGATACACAAATAGGAATTTAAATTGTGGACAAAAAATAAGAAGAAGCATACACATTAGTAGAACTTCAAGTTTGATGTGCAAGTGTTGTAGTTGTTCAAAATTACTACCTTCTATTATTTTATATTATATATTGCATTATTGTTCGTTTAGATTTAGCCATACATTTCTTATGATCAGTCGTGGCTGACCGCGGACAACGATGAGCCCACTCCGCAGTTGTATACACTGACTGATAATCAGATTATCACTGAGTAGCGCGCCACATTCTGAGGTATTTTAAAGGTAAACGTGAGGAAATGACAGAAATATTTAAATTAATTAAATCCTGACACTAGCTTCGGTTCAACAGAGTGCTTCACAGTTTTGTATAATTAATTTACAATGCCCCTGCATATTTTTCAGTTAGTAGCTAGCACTAGGTAGCTTAAGGAGTTACAAAACTATCAACATTATACTTTAGAATAATGAAATCAAATATAAATATGTGAACGTAAGTGGATGATTCACCATTTAGAATGGATACAAGTCTATTGTAGCAGAAGTGATACGTCCTCTAAAACACAGGGAATTTATAGTTTCATTTCAGCTTCAAAGCAAATAAAACCATCGACCTCGTATTAACCAAATGTTCCCAAAGTCAGGTTAGTTTCCTTGTGCATAACAAATTTATGCAACAGATGGATAATCATGATGATTATGCTACAAAGAAGAGTGAGCACACAATTTCCTGATTGTCATATTAGGATTATCTGAGAGTTGTTCAACACTTTATGTAGGTAATCATAGCACTAAAAGGAAATAAATAATGAGATAATTCGCCATCCATACAATAAGGATGTTATATGTTCATATGTTATGAGATGTTAGTTTCTCTACTTGCATTTAATTTGTTATTGTCTAACGTATTGAATCGAAAAGCAACTTCAATGCATCCCCTTACTTGGACAGAAATCAGTAAGTGTTACGGACTTGACATTGCCTATTATTGAGACCATATGTAAAACAATTATAAGTTCAGATTGTTTATTTATTTTAAAGTTTCCTTTATTAAAAAACTGCCTCTTGGACAACACATGAAAAATTTGAAATTATCTACAGGAGCATATTTATATAGTTGTATAGAACAGAACAAACTAATACAATGAAACTATATTAAAAAGAAAAAAAATATTGTAATGATTATACAAAACAACAAACTTAAATTGAGTGGTGTTTTTAAATTTTTATCAAATGTCTATTGGGAATAGGTTGAAATATCACTGTGGAATCTAAGAATTATGTGACTTGGGGAAAGTATTGAGGGTAACAAGGGCTGTAAAGGTAATTTCTTAACAGAGCTATGGTTCCCTTCAAAACAGGTGATCTAAAGTATGGTCCCGCCTCTGCAGTGTAGATGGTAGCGTGTCTGCCTCATGTTTAAGAGGTCCCGAGTTTGAATCTCGATCAAGGTGAAATGAACATGAATGTCTGGTAATTCTACGCTCTATGGACGCTGGACTCATTTGAGCATCATTTCACCCATTTCATTCTCCGTCCGATTTGACTTACCTAACGTTGGAGGACCTAAATTTAAAAAATTAGAAAAGCTATGGTTTGTAACCCCAACATCTTGAGGGTATCAGCACAGAACTTGGGTGTTATATTAAGAGCCAATTACCACAATGTGGTCCAGAGAATATTTTTCACTATAACTTACATGGCTAGTATATATCCCTTTTGTCTTCATCGATGTGCATAACTTGCATAGGACACGTTTGAAATCGTATTCTGTATGCAAAATTGTACAGATATTTATATAACTTTATTGTTCAGAGAAAAGAATATCATAAAATGGTTTCAATTTGTCTCTGTAAACTATGACAATTTGGAATACTGGTATTACATTGCTGTTATAGAAAATACGTTAATGTTATTGCAAGCGTGCTGCAAGGAGCCAATTATGCACAATATATACAAACTGTAATAATAGGGTTGCATAAGATATAGTGCGATCCATATAAATCTGAACCATTTCAATAGACCATAACTTTTGAAGCAATAATAGAACATACGTGCAACATTAGGAGAATATAATACACAATTGGGAAATTACATTACACTATTTACATCTCAGAGAAAATGTTGGAAGTGTCCTCCACCAGCATCTATACATGTTTGCACTCGTCTCACCATACTCTCTGAAGTTTTACGGAGAGTATCCTCGCCAATGTTACTCATTTCGGTTCGAATGTATTCCTTGAGAACATCAATTGTCCGTGGCCTATTCTTGTACACTCTATTTATTAGATACCCCCACAAGGAAAAATCCGGTGAGGTTAGGCAAGGGGATCTGAGGGCAACAGACCATTTGAGATTATTCGATATCAAAGAAACTGGGTCATTAGATGTATGGCACGTTGCTCCATCTTGCTGGAAATAACCTTCTCTCAATTTGATATCATCCAGCTGCCCCACAAATGTATCGAAGATACCCATATAAACTTCAGTATCTACAGTCGTATCAAAGAAAATGGGACCAACGACCCTGGAAGCTGACACCACGCACTATACTCTAACCTTTTCATCATTATCCCAGACCCACTGAGATCATTAAAACAAATTTCTACATTCTACGAGCTTTCAAATGGAAATTATGGCCTATTGAAATGGTTCAGGTTTATATGGATCACACTGTATTTTGCTTAGTGCAAAATGTTAAGAGAGGGTTTGAAGAATTTGCTTTGTTCGTTTTAATTTTTTCATCAATTCTGTGTAACTCACTTTACAACATTATGTCGTATATTGGTTTCGATAAAAAATTCGTAATCAATGAAAGGATAATGCCACATGAATAGAAATTCTCAAAAAGTAAAATGGTTAGACATTTTGAAGAAGTAATCTAACATAAATAAAACTTCACATGTAAAGGTGTTCCTCTTTATGCGTGCCCCTTGTAACACTTAATGCAACTCAAAAGTTTTCCTCATTAATTTGCATTATTAAATAGATTGTTAGTAAAATATTTTGAACTAATGTTTTAAAAATTTGCATAAAAGGGGTCGCTTTTATTTATATTTTATTTTACTGCAAGAGAAACACTACATAAAATATAAAAAATATGCCTAATCTATAGCAGCATCCCTGAATGTTTTCACGGGGTGGTTATTCAGAAATAGACATATATGGCATACCATGTACCTATATTAACAATACTGAACTAATTTAGTATAAGGCATCCAATGTTCTCTTGCAAATTCAAGTAAATTGCTTAAGAGCTTTAAAATCCAAATGCACTTTTATTATTGCAGAAAGAATGATAAATTATATCAAGTAATATCATAGCTGAAATAATCTGTAGGTATAATATAATACTCAAAAAGTCAAAGTTTTGATTTCCTCGCTGAAGTTCGTTTATCTCAAAGAAAATCTCATAAATATGTGGGAAGTTTAAAAAGGCAAGCGTTTGTAAGCTTTGTATCTT
The DNA here is from genome assembly GCA_030765055.1 of Mantis religiosa. Classification (NCBI taxonomy): domain Eukaryota; kingdom Metazoa; phylum Arthropoda; class Insecta; order Mantodea; family Mantidae; genus Mantis; species Mantis religiosa. The sequence continues at coordinate 96,763,399 of CM060959.1, forward strand.
CCAAGGTGGAGGTGCGAGGAATGTGAATGTGTGCCTGCGGGAGGTGCAAGAGGGTTTTGCTTCATCTGACAGCTCCCCAGGTGTTCACACTTCTCGGTACCACGACTTCATCTAGCACAACTCATCGGCAATCGAGCCGGCAGGACCCCAGGATTCTACCCGACCCCGCGCGGACATCAATAAACTACAGGCTTCCGTCGAAATAAACGAGCTGGCGAAAATCATGTCAAAATATTACTGGAACGTTTGAAAATATGTCATCAAAGCTTGTATATGTGGAATATGTAAAAACTTCCGGTGCCTAAAAAAAATCATACGATTTTCTGTAATCGTTATTCTTGGTTTAATGTCATATATTTTTAATTAGTTTTCTAAAATGAATCACAAAAACATACTTTTTGTGTATTTTATGTTAATGGGCAGGCCATGAAAAAGTAAAAATATGAACCGAAAATAAAATTTTGATTTATCGTCCCTTTTAATAACTTTATGGGTGTTGATTTAATTTTAAAATTTTCATTTTAATACGACACTAAACTAAGATTGATAACCATTTTATTTAGTTTAGTATTTACGTACTTCATGCCTTTAAAAATAATTTGTTTAATGTTCCAGTAGCTAGTATAGTACTCTGATATTATTGGATATGATTACTTCAATATATAATGCATTATTGTCATAATGTAATGTAATTTTAGATATGTGCATAAACTTAGAAAGCATTGTATGGATTTCTTTCACAAAAATTGAGTTTTAAAGATTTTGGAACCATTAGAAGGAAATCAATGTTCCCTTTGGAGTATCATTCCATTCATCGTCTGTTATGACTTAACATTGCAACACGTAAATAAAAAATAAATAAAACATACACCATTTTTAAATCGTTGGATCGTCTCTCCACTTTCTGCAGCAACCAGATAAAGTAAATGTAATACGGGGCAAAATCCATAAAGAAGACAAACAGGATTTTGGAAATTGCACTTGAAGAATATTGATATCCAGACATGATTTATGTAGACTTTAGAAGATGTTTGATGAGCTAGCAGCAATTGATGAATTTAGATTTGCAATTATTCACCTTTAGCGACACCATAGGTTAGCATGTATACCGAAAACAGAACGGACGAGCTCAATCCTTTATAATGGTTTAATAACACTGGGCAACAAAAAAGTAATTTTTGAATGTTTGGAGCACTTCATGAGGCAATTCTTACTAATTTTGGATCGAGAAAAACAAATATGACAATGACAATTTTTATTAGCTCCAGTTTCTATGATATACACAAGGTGGAAGTATTACATATTAACGGATTGAGAGAAAAGGATACATTTTAATTGCATACATGCTATCAACAATGCAAGTGTATTTTATTTTTTAACTGTTAATTACATGCTAAGAGTTCTAAATTGCTGAAAAAATACTTCGCAGATAGTCGTGTCTGAAGAGAATCATGTGGTGGCCTATTGATTTCGTCGTCTTTTAGCTTGCCTCTTGTGATGGAGTTCCGCAGAATCCCTACACAAAGACCAACAGTAATCCGCAAGCATTACTTCATTCCAACGGCCCTGATATCTTTGTTCCATAACAGAAATGTCCAGATGGAATCTCTCCCCATGTTCATCACTAACAGGTCTATTGCCCGCCTCGGTAGCGTGGTGGTAGCGTGTCTACCTCACGTTCAAGAGGTCCCGAGTTCGAATCTCGGTCAGGGTGAGTTACCTGGATAAGGTTTTCCCAGGGTTTTCCCTTATCCTGAAAGACGAATGTCAGGTAACTGTAAGCTCTATGGACCCTGGGCTCATTTGAGCAACATTTCACCCATTCCATTCATCGTCCGATATGACTTAACGTTGAAGGACATAAATTTAAAATAATAAAAAAAGCAACTAGGAGGGAAAAAGTCTAGGTGGGAGTTGAGAAAATGGATCTTATGGGACATGTTGCACCAAGGTGACGGTATTTTTGCAGGAGCACTGTCACCAAATGCTTGTAGTTGTCATCTACGGTATTTCGAAGGGTGTGCCAAGTCCCCTCCCCCCCCCAAAAAATAAAAATAAAATCCTCACTCTAAATAACGAAACGTCAACTTTATCTTCAAAACAAGAGCTAATCTATCATTTTTATGGTGATTTTTGGATTCAGCTGATGGAAATACATGCAAATTCACTATTTTAAGCCCGAAACATTTTCATGAATTAATTTATTAACTAAGTTATTAATAAGTATTGAACTAATTTATTAATAAATGTTGAGAAACAACTGTGGCGATCAATCCGTTTTTATTTATTGTAAACAATCTAAACCGAATAACTTAAGGTAGATATAGCATCACTGAAATGCAACGTTTTGAGGGGAAAATCCGCGCCCGCCTCTCTCCTACATTGTGCAGTGGGGCTAAATTGCTTTTCCCATGAGGTCGATGTCATTAAAACGTAAACAAAGCACATAAACAGCAGAATTTAATTCATGCATGAAGTGAAATATAATTTGATACGTTCGAGTACACTCACAGAGAAGTTTAACAATGATATCTAGTGGTGTTTGCCTTGACAACGCCAGATCCACGTATCTATTGCAACTATTGATTTAAGGGAAGACCTGGCGATCCATGTTTGTCAATTTAGTGCACTCCCTTTTTGCAATTGTGTTATATAACACAAGCATGCATAAGTTATATGTTGAGATTTCATTCAAAATGTACGTTTTGAAGTCCCTAAATAAAAAGCTCCATGTATGTGTGTCTGGATGCCTGTGGACAGCATAAACAAAAAATTAGGGATGGATCCACGATACTTGCGATACCTTAACAATCATGATACTTGAATCGTATCAACATTGAACGATACTTCAGAAAATTCGTTCGATACTTTTTCGATACCTCGGTGGCGATTTTGCAATTTTTATTTTATTTTAAAGTCACAAAATATTACTGCCATAAATATAACATTGCACAGCCCCAGAAATTACGACGGGAGGGCTATATGTACAGTAACATTATACAAGAAAATAATCGTGTGTCAGATTCACTGACAGTTAGCAGTTCCCAAGAAGAAATCATTCCATATCTCAACGACGATTTGTTACCTCCTCTTTCTAGTGCACTGGATTACTCGAAAGCAAATTTAAAATTTCCAAAACTAAAAACAATTAGCTAAATATTTGTGTATTCCACCTGCAATAGTTTTCTTTGAAAGACTATTTAGCACAGCAGGACTTATATGTGACAGAAAAAGAAGTAGACTTGACCCCGAAAGTGTGAAAATGGAAATAATTTTGAACAAAAACTTATAAAAGAGGTCTGCTTTGCTTTTAAATGTCTAATGTAGAGTTTAAAAATAAGAACATTGATGGTTTTAAGATTTGTCTCATTAAATATGTGTACGTATTTAATTTTATTGGCATTACACTGTTCTGCCAACATTCTATTTTGTATTGAAACTAGAAGTAGTCGAGTATCGAAGTATCGGGTATTGGTACCGAGAATTGAGTATCGAGAAAAACTGGTATAGACCTATCCTTAACATAAAGTATTCTCACAGAGGTATATTCTACAATTTTACGTTAGTAGAGGTAAATGTTCGCAGAAAAGCTTTTGCCTACTCATTTCGTTCTAGGGTGATGTAAGAAACTGATGTAGTAGTAAAATCTTTAAGAATCCGGTTGATACATAATAGTTTGAAGCTTCGGTCTCTGTAGTACTTCTAGGTAAATACGAATGACGTAGCACTTGAAGTTATGAACTATTATAAAATGTTCAAACCAATGATAAATACATTCGGAAATTATTGTGCAAAACGTCTCATTTTAAATATGTAAATTGTACTTTATAACTCTTTGTTTCATGTACAGCAAGCTGTTGTCTCTCTCTTTTGCAGAATTATACAAAGTTAATTCCTAATTTAGAAGTGATTCACAGGCTATTCGCATAAAATTTAAGATATACCTTTGTCATACAAACTTCTTAAACACAATATCTATCAAAATAATTTAAAACTAATTTTGAAACAAATTTTTCTTCTTTTTAAATATAAAAGTTAATTTTTCAGGGAAATCTGATATAAAACATTCACACGACCTTCTTCAGCCGTTACAAATGCATGTCTCACTATTCATAACGAACTGATTGTTCTGTCCAAGTTACGTTTGTCTATAAAAGTTTTGAAGCTATGCAATTTGAAATTAGTTAAATCAGATGCAGATAATCTGAAGAAAAGTGTTGTCATTAAAGATTTAACTAAATAAATTATCACACAGTTTAAAACTTGTAGTAGTGCATAAAACTTCAACTTGAAAAAACAAAAATTACTTCGGAAACGGTTGATGCTACAAAAGTTATTTTATAATAATTGCCTATTTTATTAAGTGCTACATTTTGACTATAACAGTTTGGCTACATTTTACAACTTACGCAAAATTCAGGGGAAAAAAGACTTCAAAGGAAGGAAGGAAGGAAAGAAGAAAGAAAGGAAGGAAGGAAGATCTATTTTGGCTTGGAAAATTGCATAAAACTGTTTGCTTAGCATCCTTGGGAGTTGCTGAATTAATTATAAAGTCCGCTATTTATCCTAAACTTAATTATGGATGTATGCCACTCATAGAGAGACCAATTTTTAAAAATTCTAACTTTAGTTTAAAGAAGCTCAAAACAAGATGTGTTGGAATCTCGATATAGGTATGTTGGGACTAAAACTTCCATTGCTTTTCATAAATACCTAGCATAGAAAATAAAATTTAGATTATATGGAAACTAAGCAAAAAAAAAAAAAAAAAAAAAAAAAAAAAAAAAAAAAAAAAAAAAAAGAGGAAGCAAGAAAGCACATTCGTAATTTCAATTTAAATGATAAGAAACTTTTTAAACAATTCTAAGAAAAAGCAAATGCTTAAGATGGAAAGACAAGTACTGTATCATAAAATTAACATAGTTAAATTATAACTGTTGGTTACGATTTGGTTTAAATTTGTAAACGTTCATCATTGCTTGTAGTCATTACGTCAGACGGAACCTATTGCTTGTGTCTGGGGTAATCATTTCTTAGTTGTGTTGTCACCTAGAATCTATCAGAGCTGACGATTAGATAACATGGGAAACTTATCTTTGATAAATTGACCTCGTGTGTGGAGTGATAACCGATTCAAGTTTGATGCTGAATAATCTGCTTTGTGAAACAAGCCAGATGCAGGTTTGGAACACTGAATCTATGTAAACACTGCCAGGTATATTGGACGATAAATGGATGAAATAATGCTGAGATACATATAGCATAGAGTTAACTGACATTCAGCTATTCAGAATAATATTGAGGAAAAAGCCAAAACACCTTCCCGTGGTATTTCACCCCAACTAACATTCAAACCCAGACAAATATCAAGTTGCTCTACTCTAAAATAAAAGATTACTGCCAGCTTTGCTTAACTAAACTATTAGGCGTTGTATATGAATAACGCTTTCAAAAGCACGCTGTAAAAATTGAAATAGCAAGCACTGCAAAATTATTGTATAAATACCCATATAGTATTTTAAAATTCATACACACAGAATGCACAGTTCATTAAATCATATATACTGTTTATGTCAAATAACATTTTATTCTGACACAACCTTTACAGAACTATCCCTTGCTGCTGATTAGATTTTTCCAAAACCTATGGTTTTCTTCAAATGCGAAGACGTTTTTATTCATTTTTTTACTGATTTTTTTCCTTCTGGCCCTACAAAGCCATGACATACTGACAGCTCTAAAAACATTTACCTATCACTTAAGCCTAATGCATGTAAATTAAATTATGTGCAAATAAGTCCAGGGTACATAGAACTTAGAATTACCAGACACTCATCTTTCTAGATCAGGAAAGGCCTTATCTCCCTGAGCGAGAGTTGAATTAGGGACCTCTTGAACGTGACACTACCACCACGTTACAAAGACGAGCTAATGTCCTCCAACGTTAAGTCACAATGGACAATTAATGAAATTATGTTCAAATGAGTCTAGGGTACATAGAGCTTAGAGTTACCAGACATTCATCCATCTTTCAGGATAAGGAAAGACCTTATCACCCTGACCGAGATTAGAATTAGGGACCTCTTGAACGTGACACTACCACCACGTTACAAAGACGAACTAATGTCCTCCAAGTTGTCACATTTTACAATTAATGAAATGATGTTTAAATGAGTCTAGGGTACATAGAGCTTAGAGTTACCAGACATTCATCCATCTTTCAGGATAAGGAAAGACTTTATCACTCTGACCGTGATTAGAATTAGGGACCTCTTGAACGTGACACTACCACCACGTTACAAAGACGAACTAATGTCCTCCAACGTTAAGTCACAATGGACAATTAATGAAATGGTGTTCAAATGAGTCTAGGGTACATAGAGCTTAGAGTTACCAGACATTCATCCATCTTACAGAATAAGGAAAGACCTTATCACCCTGACCGAGATTAGAATTAGGGACCTCTTGAACGTGACACTACCACCACGTTACAAAGACGAACTAATGTCCTCCAACGTTAAGTCACAATGGACAATTAATGAAATGGTGTTCAAATGAGTCTAGGGTACATAGAGCTTAGAGTTACCAGAATAAGGGATAAGGTAAAACTTTATCATAATCACCGACATTAGAACTATGGATCTCTTGAATGTGATGCTACCATCACGATACAAAGGCGTGAGTTTCTTAGAAACCATGTCAAAGATGGAACTTGAATGTCAAATTCGTTATTTATCGAACATTTTGTTTTCGTTAAACTGTTCTCAGATACATTTTATAAAAAAAATTCCTTTTTTTTTAACTCATGGGATCTTACAGGCGCATTTCGATGAAAGATCAGCATCTAATTTTTGTATAGAGTTTGTTATTTGGTATCTGAAGCTAGGTGACAGACTATGAGAATGTCATATTATGTGTAAAGCTTATATTTGTATGTCCAACGCTGCCGTTGCTTGGCAGGAAAGTGTTTTGTAAAGCTAGTTACCTAAATGCCACTTCTATTCACCCAGATCGAGGTTTATAAATAGAGAAGCAAGCTTCCTTTACTGTGGTTTGTTGTGATATTCTCAAAGTATCTCCTGGATGTGAATCTGCCACGTGCTACACTAAATCATCCTTTATGAATTCAGGCTTCAGAAAACTTGCACTCCCAAAACCACATTGTGAATATCTTGGCTCATTACCTACAGTGGCTTAGTTGTCAAGATTAAAATTAAGTAGCAGAAGAATATGTGATTCCAAGGCACACAGAGGAAACGTGTGCTAGTACAACGCCTTGTAAACGTTTTATACGTCATTTCAGTAATATCTTTTGCCGTAAGTTCAAGCTTGTATAGCCCATTACGTCATCTGAAACGAAAATATTCAAGTCAGTGTCTATTCCAAAGACCTCTTTATTTGATACGAAGATATATCACCACAAAAAAATCTTTCTCAGCAAAATTCTGTCCAGAAGCAATACCCATGTTCTCTATTTGGTGCACCAGATTTAAAGACAATCTTTCTGGGTGTAAAAATCGTTAACATGGCTTGCTTTGGATTGCAGCCCATACACCATGCGACGCTGAGAATCATAAAAGTTAAAGAGTGTCCATGATTAAAACCACAATATAATTTTAATTTTAGAAAATTAAACATTACCTCTTCTGTGGGAGTGACATTTTGTGAAGCCACTGGTGATTCTGTAAAGGTATTTCCTAATTCTTTAAATAATTGGGTTCACAGAGGTCCTGGCGCGCCGTGGCCGAGAGGTTAGACCGCTTGACTTTCACCAAGGCGACCCGGGTTCGATTCCATGCGACGACAAAGTGAGACAGCACGGCGCTGGGGCGGGTTATATCCGGGATCTCCGGTTTTCGCTATCATCATTCCATCATCCTTCCTTTCATTCACTTCCTCCTCATTCTGTTCATCTACTTCCTCCCCTTCAGCTGTCATGGTGCGGGCGCTACGAACCTCTAGCACTGGTGGTACCTCTGACGTTCGAGGTACTCGTGGTACCTCTGGCCGAACATTCGAACTCCTCCCGAACGGGAGTTGTTCAGATTGGGTTGGACACGAGGGGGCAGTGTGTTCCCGATACCTATGGGAGACTGGGTACGTCCGGCCAGACTTCGGCCGCTGGGAGGTGGCAGAGTGTTGCCTAAAAGTCCCGGGCACGGGCACTGAGAGACAGTAGGTGTACTATATCACAAGGTGGCCTCACCGAGGTTATGCGGTAGTCGTCCTTGCGGGGTTGACGCACGTAAGTGGCGTATCCACTTCCACCCGTCTTGATTTGATGTGGGGGGAGCGCTTCTTAGAGGCCAGGTATTGCCCCAAGGAAAGCACCCCGGAGCCTTCCATCGCTTCTGGGTTGATAAAGGTCGAAATCTTCGGACTTTCGGGTAGACCTCGTGGTACTATGTTCATCTATTTCCCTCACTCTCATTTCGGGGACCGCGCTGATCACCCATCCCTGGATTTCTCTCTCTGGTCCATAGTTGTCGCTCCCTCACCCGATGCCTAAAATGGCATAAGCGGTAGAGGCCATACATGAATAGGACTGTGTCCTATACTAAGAAAAGACGAAAGGTCCTACTGAACTACTTCAGTGGCCTGGTGGTTAGCGTACTAATCCCGGATTTGATTCCATATTCGAGAAATTTAAATGAGTATACACGTGCGTGAATTAATAAGCAAAATTTATAGAAAGTCGAATTAACATTGGAACTGAGTGAATAAGTTAAGCCAACGAAATGAGCTTACACATTACAGGCGGCATATGGAATATTTAGAAAATGAAACAAAAAGGATTTTTACTTTCTCTACTATGGTTTTACACTAACTAAGGGAATTATTGTATTCTATCTAAAATTCGATAATAGAAATACAGGAGAAACTTTCTCTTGTGTGGCGCGAGAATAGTCCTGAGGTGCAGGTATACGCATGCACAATCGGCAGGTTCTCGCGTTGCGACCAACACGAGAAAGATGTGAAACACTTGTAAAACTGCAAAAATGCCCCAGACATCTGTCCAACACCGGTGCAGGGAGACATGTGGATGCAATTAGCAATAGGTCAGTTTTGGAAAATATTGACCATATGTCCTCTCAGGTTTTATTGCTTTACAAAAGTAGGAGAAATCGGGCGTCACGCATTAGAACGAAGAGCCGAAACACATGTTTTGAGGCTCTCAGAATAAAAAACGTACTTTTAGAAAAAGGTCTGTGTGTATGTTGACATCATAGCTCAAAAACGAAAGATCGTTTAAATATCAAACTTGGTATTTAATTCAAATTTGCTCTAAGGACCCTGGGCTCATTTGAGCATCATTTCACCCATTCCATTCATCATCCGATATGACTTAGCGTTGGACGTAAAATTACAACAAAATAATCAAATTTCCAAGGATGCTGCACGAACACGGCCAAGAATATCCTCTCATCCCAGAGTACCCTATATATGGAACATTTTTCGAAAATGTGGATTTTCTCAAAAATGTGTTTAACGGATTTGATTAAAATGTCGTCTTAAAGATTGCTCTAGACTTGACTGGACTACGCTACGGAAGGAATTCGGCACGGAGGTTCAAACTTGATCAATTGTACCTATCTCCACAAGTGAGGCATCCCCTGGGAAGCAGGATGAGGGAAGAGGTGATAGAAGGTGGCCGTCCCAAGGAGCCACAACGGTGCAAAGGGCAGGCTTCCTTTACTTTACCAGTTGGAAACTCCCCGGCAGGCTAGTACAACCTGCATCTCACCCGACTGCGGTCCGGAAACCACCCCACCAGACCGGGGTGACCGGGAGACCATCCTACCGAAGGAGAAAGTTTTAAAAAGAGCATATCATCCTTCCATGCAACGCCGAGACACCCGCTGACACTTCTACCCTGAAAGAGACCACCAGATGAGAGATGATGTGAAATAATAATGGAGATGAAATGGAGGGACAGGAAATTCGGGGGATGTAACTAACCTGGCGACCCGGGAAAACACCCGAAAAGAATCCATGGGTCCGGTTGGATACCAACACTCCCCACATGGCAACCGAGGCCTTCGGGGTAACCTCAACCCACCACGTGATGACCGGACCCATTTCTCAGGTGGATGTACCCAGAGGGCGGTGTCCATTACCTCCAATGATAGGATGATAGTGAAGATGACGGTGAGGCGAGAGGACCTACAGCTTATATCGCGGACTTGGAACCACGTTGGGCACAGGGAACAGTTCACATGTGCTAGACAGAGGTGAAGGCGTGGATAGGGTCGACTTAAAATCGCCACCCCAGAGCCGGGACTCGAACTCGGGACCCTTAGCACGAAAGAAACCACTGCGCTACCCCAGAGCTCCCCATGGGTGAACTAGGGAATCGAACCCGGACCTCCCGAATACGGGCCACAGACGAAACCGCCTGAGACATCGCGCTTGGTTACGTCAAAAATACTTTCATGCCAAATTAAATTTTTGAATAGCTTTTGCAGGATTGGTAAACCTTAAGAAACATGCAGAATCTTACTACCTATACAAAAAATGCAGATCTCATCAAAACAGGCCAGATACGTCAAATAAAACTTTTATTTTTCCGAAATTGACCATTTCTAAGAAAGTCTGTAATTTGATTGAAATTTCCAATACTTAATTTTTTTTCAAATAGCAATACATTACTTATTATTTTTTTACCCCTTGGTCATGCAAAGAGAAGGAAATTTCAAAGCAATCGCATAACAACTACGTGTTAAAATTTTGACTATCGCTTAAGTCTACTGTTATCCCACATTTCCCTTGTACCTACAAGAAAATTAGCAATAAGATAATGTCTATCTTGACTAGCATGAAGTACAGAAATAAGAGTTTGTACGAATAGTTCGTACAATAGAAGAGAAAGTATGTGAGGGCAGTATGTCGGATTGCTACTCCTGTTCTCAAGAACATGAATGCCAAATTTGGTTTAAATCGTGCAAGAGCGCAAGAGTCTATAAACAAAATATATACACATAGGGAGAAGTTGACCTACTGGTCGTTTGGTATCAGTATCTGGATTATTTGTGTACATTTCCGAGTCACCTAGAGTACATTATTGTAAGATCAGCTCAGGTTTCTTGTCCTTTTGAAAACAAGTCCATTGTGAAGCAGGAATGGCGCAGGAGTAAAGAAACAATGGAATGTCGAGCGGTGCTCTTCCAGTAAGCTATGTTACATAACCTAAGCCTCAAAGTGCTCCTAAATAGAGCGGTTTACTGAAAGCTGTGTCAAAACATACAGCGGCTGGTCTGGAATTTACAAAGACTACAGTTATAAACTTGATTCTTAGGGTTTAATAGTTTGGAAGATCGTGAGGACAGATGTATTCAAATCGAGTGTTATGGATTTCAGAATTGCTAAGTAATTTACATATATCGTAACACTGAAGTGTCCTTTGTAATCTCAAGCTTGTGAAGGATAACTCCTTTAATAAGATTAGGGCTTAAAATAAATCTAGTACACTACAATCACACGGCAATCTCAACCAATTTAATAACTTCTACTTCCTATTATACCTACGTGAAATGTGCACACTTCACTGTAACCGAAGGATGTCCTCTTGTTACGTATGAGATTCTCAAAAATGTATGTAAAGATACTGGAAAACTCAAATCTTGAAGATGTTAAATGTCACAAGCTTTTATTTTAAACAAAAAATGTGTATTTTTACGAAACTAGTATTACAACTAGGGATGAGTCATCACCATATTTTCTCGATGCTCGATACCGATACACGATACCCGATACTTCGATAATCGATACCGTCATTTCTATTTCTAATTTAAAGACAAAATAGAATTTAAGTTAATTTATGGAAATTATTCATTTCTTCACACTAGCCCTAGGTTAAGGTACCAGATTGATAAGAGTCAACATGAAAAATTCAATGCCATGGCCGGGATTTGAACCACGGATCTACTGGTTTCCGTCCAGGCACTTTTACCCATTAAGACACCATGGCCAATTTGCTTTGATGACATTAAATTCTTCAATTGACTGATATATTTCCCCGGTAAACCACTAGGGGCTCTCGCATCCGAGATACACCGTTTGTGGCGACTTACTATCGTAAGTAGTTGAGTCCCAGGCTTCATCATTTAACTCTTACTATATCAGTTAATTGATGGAAATTAATTATTTCTTCACACTAGCCGTATTGGATTGATAGAGTCGACATGAGAAATTCAATGCCACGGCCGGGCAATACCTTAGCCTATATATGGCTAGTGTGAAGAAATGAATAATTTCCATCAATTAACTAAAATAATAAGAGTTAAATGATGAAGCCTGGGACTCAAGTACTTACAATAGTAAGTTGCCACAAACGGTGTATCTCGGATGCAAGAGCCCCTAGTGGTTTACCGGGGAAATATGTGAGTCAATTGGAGAATCTAATGTCAGGACGGCAGATTGGCCATGGTAGCTCAATTTGTAAGAGCGACTGGACGGAAACCAGTAGATCTGTGGTTCAAATCTCGTCCGTGGCATTGAATTTTTCATGTCGACTCTATCAATCCAACAAAATTGAATGTTGGGAGAACAGTGTGATGCCAGTAAAATTAAATATATACACATATTTTATGAGACAAAACTAAAAACCATCAGTATTCTTACTTTTTAGCTCTACATTAAACATTTAAAACAGTCCACTTTTATAAATTTTTGTTAAAAAAACTCTAGCAGTTTCACTACTTCGGAATCAAATCTACTTCTTTTCCTGTTAGGTACATATGAGTCCTGCTGTGCTAAATATGTTTTACGGAAAACTGTTGCAGGTGGAATACACAAATATTTAATGGATAATTTCTTTTAGTTTTGAAAATGTTGTATGTTTGCCAGTGATCCAGTGTACTAGAAAGAGGAGATAACCAGTGGTTGAGATGTACTGTGATTTCTTCTTGGGAACTGTTAACTGACAGTGAATTTGACGCTCGATTATTTTCTTACATAATGTTACTGTACAGGTACCATATTCCTGGAAATTTGCAGTAGGTGTCATGTAAAATAAGTTTGTGAACTATTAGATTTTTTAGGTTATGTATGTGGGATGGGAGAACAGGAAGTTCAACCAGTTCTTGTGCCTGCTGTAACTGCCAGCAACAGACTGAATACTTTCGAGTAGAGAGTGCCATACATTTGTCGCCTTCCAATTCGTTAACATTTAGTTATGATTAGTTAAATGTGCTTTAAAATTTTATACTTGCGGCAATAATATCCTGTGATTCTAAAATAAAATAAAAACTGCAGTGTCGAAGAAGTTCCGAGCGAATTTTCTAAAGTATCGTGCGATGTCGATACCATGCAAGTGTCGTCAGTATTGAGGTATCGCGAGTACCGAGGACCCATCAATAATTATAACTGTATTAAAGTTTACATACTTGTATTCAATTTATTTAGAATGAAGAAGGGTTTACAAAACACTCACAGAAAAATCAAAATATACATTTTATTTTCATATTACATTATCTGAAAAACACTACCTTTTCAGTCTCCGTATTATCTTTGTACGAAATGTGTAGCAAAGCTATTTCTGTAAGCGTTTCTCTCGAGAAATATTACACATATAGAACAATTAACTTATACAACATTTGTTTGTAGAAGATACATAAAAGTAAACGACAATACCTAAAGATAGTTGTGTTAACGTAACACAGAATTACTTTAAAGCACGCCGATTGCTCAAGTGTCACATAAAAGTAGCTCCTTATGTTTTGCAACAATAATTCATAAACCTAGATATAGTAAACAACACAAACGTATACACCAAAACGTGTTTAATTAATGGCACTTGACAAATGCCATAACGGTAGTATAATTCATGCACTCACATTATTGACCGCTGCTCCGATTATTCATTTTATGACAGAAAGGCACGGAGCTGTTGGGAAACACTTTTTGCTATACCTAAACGTGCTAATAATTAATCATTACAACATTTTGAAATATGAGCGCACCATCGGAGGTTAAATAAATTCAGTGGGTTAGTAAAATAACATACGACACGAAATCCTTGTATGGATCCAAGGTATGTTAGTCGGGTTTAAAACTGTTTTGGTAGAATTCCTTATAAGAAAACTCGGTTGTACTGAATACAGCTTCCAACCCACATGTCTCTACCACCTACCTGCAGAACGTAAAGGGTAAATTGGGGGAAAAGAAGTGAAAGTTTTGATTTTGCTGCTAATCTAAAAATGCATTGAACTCGACGCATACAATTACTTTAAGTACAGCATCGTTTACCTGGATCTACTGGGACCAGGGCCGATTCGAGTTAACGAAAATCCGGGTAAATGAGGTAATTTTTGTCTGTAAATGAGGTAAAATCTAGTTACTGCAGTTTCCCTTATTGAATATGAAAGGACTTTAAACGAAGAGCAAAAGTATTGAACAATACGAATCAATATTAACAAATATCTCGAAAATGGTCCAGGTACACCACAGAAAGTTAATTTGGAATAAATTGTAAGCTTTTTTTTAAATACATATTTAGACTGTTCCGGGTACCCGAGATAACCTAGGAGCTAATCCTTACAGGAACTACAGCTGAGCTCCACATAATTCTTCTAAGCTGTTTGGCATCCAAATTTTTCAACCAAATTCAACTTTAAAAATAGATCAATAGAACTCCAGGGTGCATAAGCTTTTGCATCCTTTCCTACACCCCAAAGAACATATGTTACCTCGCAACAAATTCTACCTAAAAACCCACAAACCATCCGACAATATCCTCAAGGGGGGGGGGGGGGAAACCTGCGGTAAAACCCTTAACGGGTGGGCACGCAGCAAAAACCTCCTGGCTTTATACAGCCAGTCAGCACTTTGGTCGGTCGGTGTGTAGTACATTTTGGTCTATCACTTAACGTACACAAGCTACACAAGACTATTCGACTTTCCTTATGAAAAAACAGGCTTTGATATGTTATTCTCAGAAAATTCAAGTTAAGCACCTTATTTATTATGTAAATATCTTTGGTACTGATATTTTAATCAAAATGTTTCTATCATTTTTTAAGAAAATAAAACATTTTGAAAATATTCCGTGTAAAGGGTAGGATGAGATTGGGGAGCGAGTGGTTTTGAAAATCTACACGTTGTATTTTTGGAAGATGTATTTTATGCTTAGAATACAATCATTATACAATATATTAATTACATCCTTTAAATATTCATATATTAAAATGAATATTAGAAGATTAGTTTTATACTGTGTAATAGTATTTTTGTTTAGTAATGTTCGAAGGAATAATAAATATATAAAAATGTATGTAGTTGTGTGATTGGCCGAAGTAGTAGTGGTGTGACGTGGTATCACGTGGTGTGATGACGTGTCAGTGAATCGGCCAATCACAAAATAAAGTGGGAATCACTATGGGGACAAGAAAATCAATAATCTAGAAAAGTGTTAGAATCTTGTGTCTTGCTGGAGAACGAGGAAGTTGACTTAAGATGTTACGATGATTATAAAATCTCCAAGAAAATTATATATCATTTTGTCTTAATCTGTGAATCTATCATTTGGCGCTAGCCAGTATTACTTTTGATAGAAAAAAAAATTGATTAAATTAACTATATTCGAGTAACTGCGCCGTTAGTGCTGTCTTATGGGAGAAACATGGCGACTAGCATAGAAAGAGCGATGGAAAATCATGATTCTGGAGTGAAAGAAAGTATTATACCGACCGCCATAATGGAGAACGAAAATAATCCCGTTACAAATGGCGCAGCAACGTGTGGGGCTCGAATAGGATAAAGAAGAGGAGATTAAAGCATCGTACAGCTCCGTGGGAATTTAAAAGGAAAGAAGAAAGAAGAGAGAAGAAAGAAGAAAACGAGAACTGGTTTAAGTGAGTGAAAAAAAAAAAAAAATAGTAGTAGTAGTAGATTTATGTTGTTAAGAAATCAGAAAATAGTTAAAAAGATGGCGAGTAGAAAAGAAATAATAGTGGAAGGAGAAGTTACTGATAGTGTAGGAATGAATAGGGAGGATGCAAGATTAAGCATAGATAATGAGTCAATGTTGGAAAGAATAACAAGAATGTTAAGTAATTTAGATTCTAAAATAGAACAAAATGCAAATGATTTAAAATCAGAAATGAGTAATTTAGATTCTAAAATAGAACAAAATGCAAATGATTTAAAATCAGAAATGAGTAATTTAGATTCTAAAATAGAACAAAATGCAAATGATTTAAAATCAGAAATAGGAGATGTTAAATCTGAAATGAGTAATTTAGATTCTAGAATGAAAGATGTAAAATCAGAAATGAGTAATTTAGATTCTAAAATAGAACAAAATGTAAATGATTTAACTAAGAAAATGAATGATTTAGATGTAGGAGTAAGACAGGAACTAGCACAAAATGTGAGTAACTTAGAAATTAATTTATTACAGAAGTTAAAACAGGAATTAAAATCTGAAATTTCACAGGAGATTAGAGAAGGGAGAAAAGAGTGTAGGGATAGTATGGAAAGGCTCATGCAGATCATAGAGATTAATAAGGATGAGAATAGAAAGGAAGTCAATGAGTTGAGAGAGATAATTCAGGAAACTAGGTTAGGTCAGGACATTGTGAAACAAGAAATAAGAATGGAATTAAACAAAGAGTTAGAAACATTTAGGATACAACAGGCAGAAATAACACAAAAACAAAGAGAAGAATTAGGAGATAAAGTAGAACAAAGAATCAATGTAATTTGTTCTGAAATGCAATTACAACATGATGAAAGTAAGATACACCAAGAGGAAATAAAGTTACAAATTGATGAGATAAGTAAAGCAAAAGAAGAAGTAATTTTGCAAATTAAAGAGGTAAAAGAACATTTTGAAAAAGAAAAGGATAACTTAGGAAAACTGACACAAGTTGTAATTGCATTACAGGCTAGAAAAGTAAATAACGGGAAAGAAATGTCTAGAATTACAAATATAAACGATTGTGACTTACCAGGTGAATTAAGCAATCATCAGAAGTCTAGTGATGTAGTAAGTGAATGTAGTGATTTTGTGAGTCCAGATAATGATATTAATTATCACAGAAACACACAAAACATGTCCTCACACACACAACTCCACAGTCTAGGTCAAAATGAATGTGTACATTATTCACTAAATGATATTAGTCCACCAAGTTTTGATGAGGAATCAGGTGATAATCCAAAAGTATTTCTTAGGGAATTGGAAGAATATTTCCGTATTAAGAGAATTCCCAATGAATTTCGGATGGTAATTGTAAAACGTTGTTTGAAGAAAAATGCTCTTGAGTGGTTAAGGTTAACTTTGGCTTCACATGAAACATACAGTACTTTCAGAAATCTGTTTATAAATAGATTTTGGGGACCTGAGAGACAAAGAAGAATAAAAGTTGAGTTAGCAACGGGTAGGTTTGAGTTTAAAAAAGGGATTTCTATGACTGAATATTTCTTAAAATTAGCAAACAAAAGTAAGTTGATCAATCCCGAAATTTCTGAGACAGAAATTGTCAACATGCTAATACGTCATTATCCACCACATATCAGAAATCATTTAATTGTGGCTAAGCCTATCGATTTCTCTGATATGATTGAATTATTATCCGAATTTGAAGCACATAACCTCATTAATGATACTACATCCTGTGATGGTAACTATAATAACGTCCATATTGAGCGAGGAAGAAATCGACAGGAATCACAACCTACAAATAATAGGAATAATAGGACGAGTTTAAATTGGGGCGGGGCACCCGTGAGAAATCAAAGATTTGAAGGAAGAGGTTATGATCCTAGACGAACTTATGAATCTGTAATTCCCGGAACAGGAAGTGGAGTTCAAAATAATGTGCAAAGGAATTATCATAACAATCAGTCGACGAGAATTGGAAGAAATGATCAAATAAACCATGTAAGATTTTATCGAGGAAATAACCAGCGAATAAGTAATTTTAACAGGGGTAGAGGTACTAGTTTATTTAGTGCAAATCAAAGAGATTTTAGGGGTGTGAGATTTGAAAGAAGTAATCAAAATGAAATAGTCGAAAATACACAAAGCACAGAGAATGATGCGAATATAAACGATAGCACCAACCTAACCAACAATGAAAGTATTAATTAAGGGCCGAATAGGTGAATGGAATTTCAATTTCATTGCGTTGGTAATTCCACATTTGGCAAGAGATGTAATTGTGGGTAATGATTTATTATATGAATGGCAAAGTGTATTGAATTTCGAAATGCATGAAATGAAGGTTAAGACAGAAAATGATTTATTAGTAATAAAATTATTGGAAGAAGATGGAAGAAAAGAAGAGAACAGGGATAATATAAATAATGAAAGGTTTTTTGTGGAAGATATACTTTTGCAAGAAAATGGTAATATTGAATACGATGAAAATGAAAATTGTGGGAAGAATTTAATTATTGATGGATTGTAAAATAATGTAACTGACCTTGAAAAGCATTGTTGCCAATTATATACAATACAAGATAAGAACGGCGGAAGCCAAGTGGAAGAAGAAATAGAATTCCAGAGAATATTACAAGTAAAGTTAGAAAACACATACAATTTAGACCAAGCGAGAAAAGAACAGTTGAAATCGTGTATATTAAAGAATAGAAAAGCCTTTAGTTCAAAACCTGGACTGTGTAACAAATACACACACACATTTAAAGTGAATGATACTGATCCCTATACACATAAAAGCCTTGACAGTAATTGAAACAATATTGAATATATACTATGTGTGTGTTAAATAATAAAAGAAAAAAAAACATTGTTAAACATCAATATATTGTTGTATTTTAATTAATGTTAATTTATTGTTGTGTTTTATGTTTGTGTAATAATAATGTGAAATTGTTGTCAAATGTTCATTTATTATATTTTATCCAATGTAGGTATATTATTATATTTTATGTATGTTGTATTGATGTTGTGTAATATTGGTGTAAACAAAATTGTTAATTGGGGCTGTTCTTCGAAATATATGGAAACAGATTGTTAATTGTTAATTCCTTTATTTGGTTATTTTCCATATATTTCGAAGAGGGGCATTTGTAATAGTATTTTTGTTTAGTAATGTTCGAAGGAATAATAAATATATAAAAATGTATGTAGTTGTGTGATTGGCCGAAGTAGTAGTGGTGTGACGTGGTATCACGTGGTGTGATGACGTGTCAGTGAATCGGCCAATCACAAAATAAAGTGGGAATCACTATGGGGACAAGAAAATCAATAATCTAGAAAAGTGTTAGAATCTTGTGTCTTGCTGGAGAACGAGGAAGTTGACTTAAGATGTTACGATGATTGTAATTGTAAAGGAAAATTAATAAGATTCAAAAAGTGTTATTCAATATTTATAATAGATAAGAGTGAATCATAGTTTATATTATATAATTAAATAATATATTACAAAATTGGACTCATCTAAATTTTATTTTCACCAAAAATCCGCATCCACACCTGAGAAAAGATCTCACGACTCTCAGTAGATTAAAACTCGACTTGGATCTTACAAAAAGTTGGCTTGCTTCTTATTAGTTGAAGATGAACGAAAATAAAATCCCGTTACAACTGTGATTCTTTACTATCAACAATAGATTAACTGTTCTATTGTACATGTTAACCAATATTGCCACTTCTTCTTTTCTTTCTTTTTTGTGTGATGCTTTTGTTATTTCATGTTGTTCCTTTTTTTTTTGTCCACTTAGTTTTGCAGTCACTTTTGCATTGTAACTTTCAAATGAGGATGCCCGCCTCGGTAGCATAGATGGTAACATGTCTGCCTCGCGTTCAAGAGGTCCCGAGTTGGAATCTAGGTAAGGGTGAGTTACCTGGATGAGGCTTTTTCCAGGGTTTTCCCTTATCCTGAAGGATGAATGTCGGGCAACTCTAAGATCCATGGACACCGGACTCATTTGAGCATCATTTCACCTAATTCATCCATCGTCCGATATGACTTAACGTTGAACGACGTAAATGATAAAAAAGAGCATTGTAACTGGGGATACCTGTAGTGTTCACATAATAAATTAATGAATGAAGGAACAAAGATGCTAAACTTTGGCACTCAACCAACATACAGAGTTTTATTGTAACCTTCTTTTCATGTAAGGTTAACTGAAAACGTGATTTCCAGTAAAATCTAAATATAGAACATTTATGAAATATAATTGGTAACCTAACCTCTACAACTAGGACGTAACTATGTGATGAAGAAGTAATAAGCCTGCGCAATAATAGTTTATGGAAGCTGTATAAATATGAGTTATAGAGGGTAGAAAAAAGTCTTACGAATGTAAGTAATACAGCACATCCTTTTATTTGGAAACCATAACCCCTTAAAAATAAAATTTAAGAAGTGATGTAGGTATCTCATATCTTACCCACTTACTTCTAAAAAGAGAAACTGAAATGTTGAACTTTTGGCATAATTTAGTCTTCTCGTTAGTAGAATGAAGTTAATAATGCTATTAAATAAAACTGTTACATTAATGATGGAAGTCAGTATTTCCGATTTGTTGAAGTTGAGGAGACATGCAATTTAATAATGAGTTTACTTATCCGTAATGTTATAATAACGGTAAGCGTCCCTCAGTTGGAGGTAACCTCCCGTGGAGTTGGCTGGAGATCGATATTCTCGGCAGAGACGTCACGTAAGTTGTCGAGCTTTGCTTTCCACTGCGATAACATCAACCCTTTTAACCCGTTATCTCGTAAGTGGCTACTCACTAGTGATCTGCGAAAATCTTAACTTTCAGATGTTTCCAACGGCGTGCCTCGTATCTTAAAACCTTGAATTTCAGCCTGTTTCAGTATATAGATACTGTCTGATAAGTAATGCCCGCTTTTAAGAAAAACAGTTATTTGAAATATGTTCTGATAAGCAATTAACTAATTTTCAAAGTATAGACCATAAGTTAATATGGTGTTGAGCCATCGTTCAGCTAGGTTTATTATCCTACGATGGTACCAGTCTCTGGTTTTTGATGTGAAGAATTCGGCGACACCCACTTGCACTGCTTCAGTGTTGTCAAAATTTCTTCCGCATAGAAAATGGGCCATGGATCGAAAAATATGATTATCTGATAGTGCGAGATAAGGGCTGTATGCTGAGTGTGGTAGTAGTTCGATTCCTCCCAATTCATGAAATGTTTCCATGGTTGTTCGTGCAGTATGGGGTGTTGCATCTTCCTCTTGCAATAGAACTCTATTTCGGTTAAGTAATGCTGGGTATCTCCGTTTCAAAATTTCATGAACTCGTTCCAGTTGTTGAGAGTAAAGATCCTCATCAATTGCCCGCCCGTTTGAAACAAACTCTCAGTGAATCATATCTTCAAAATTCCACCAGACACACATTACTTTGGGACCGAACTGATTGTTCTAACAATGACTTTGACAGGTTGGCGGGGATCACGCCACTGTTTCGAGACATCAGGTTTCGGTAATATATCCATTTTCCATCACAAGTGACAGTTCTCCTGACAAATCAAACAACCATGGGATTACGGATAAGCTGAGATAGGTATTCACCTTACATTCAGCCTATTGAGGTGTCAGTTCATGAGGTACAGATCTTTAGCTTCTGTATGATTTTCCAAGTGTCTTAATGTGACGATGCATGGTATCTTTTAATGCACCAAGTTCTTCTGAAAGCCTACGAGTACTCTTTTTGGATTTTCTTGCAAAAATTGGCGTGTTGCTCAATATTCCATACTTTAGATCTTCAAGCTCGTGGTAAATCTTTAGTGTTTTCGTCTCCATTGTTGAAACGTTGGAACCATTGCTTTGCCACACGCTTACTAACGACATCTCCTTCCACCTCACATATTTTTCGAGTTACTGCAGCGGCTTTATAATCTTGTTTCTAGTAGTGTTTTAGAAGTATTCTGAGTTCAAATTTGTTATCTACATGTTGTGATTGTTTATTAACAACTGAAGACTGATGCATGCTCACAATGTACGCAACACTAGCCATGGCATCCTGTAAATAACATAGCCGAACCAAAGGAACCCAATAAATTTTCCAAAGCACCAACATTAAAAAACCGACTTTACTTATGCATGAACACACTAAAATTAATGGAATACTTCAAGTTGAATATGAAATATAAATGTATAGATCATCTGTGCTATTATTCCTATTTTTACTTTCTCGAGAAAAAGATTTACATAATATAGCCGTACCCCAAATAATTTTAAAATGGTCTATATGTACATGTAGGCATATTACAAATTAAGAAATTTATATCATAAAGTAAAGAAATAATTAGATAGGGCTGCACAAATATGAGGGTAAGTATATGAAGGATATAATCTGGAGAAATAAACATATAATTTATTAAGTAAAATAATGATTTATAAAACAGTTGTAAGACGTATTTTAGCATACGCATCAGAAACACGAGTAGATACCCGAAGACCAAAACAAAAAGTGAATTCATGTGAATTAAGGATATTAAGGACAATCCAAGGAAGCATATTATTTGACAGAATATACAATATAGTAATTAGAGAAAGCTGCAACATCATAGATATTACAAAATTTATTAAAGAACGAAGTAAAATTGGAAGGAGCACATAGAATGGAAAAAGATCGATTGGCAAAGAGAGCGAAAGAAGATATTCCGGTGAACGACAAAAGAGAGAGGAAGATCTCCAAAAACATAGAGAGCGGATATGCATCCACTGAGGAAGAAGCACTAAGCTTGGGAACAAATAGCAATTTGTCCTACTCTAGAAAAAAACAGTGGTCTAGGTATATGTATGTGTGTGAACGGCTTAAGTAACAAAGGTCGTTAAGAAAATCCCCCAGCCCTAACATCCCTTTACATAGTCAAATTTCCCAAAACTATTATTTTCTCTCAGAGACTCTAACCTTATTTTTTGTGTGATTTACGTCCTCCAACGTTAAGTCATATCGGACGATGAATGGAATGGGTGAAATGATGCTCAAATGAGCCCGGGGTCCATAGAGCTTAGAGTTACCCGACATTCGTCTTTCAGAATAAGGGAAAACCCCGGAAAAACCTTATCCAGGTAACTAACCCTGACCGAGATTCGAACTCAGGACCTCTTGAACGTGAGGCAGACATGCCGCCTGCCTCGGTAGCGTGGTGGTAGCATGTTTTCCCTTATTCTGAAAGACGAATGTCGGGTAACTCTAAGCTTTATGGACCCCGGGCTCATTTGAGCATCATTTCACCCATTTCATTCATCGTCCGTTGGAGGACGTAACTTACAACAACAACAACAAAAAAAAACGGACAATTATGAATTAAAGTGCCATGTTTTAAGATATTTTCATGATAAATACAATGATATCTCAATTCCATGAGAACAGCTTCTGAAATCTTCATTCTGAATGACTTGCATAGATCGTAAATGTAACAGATGGACAAAATCTTATGCATAAAAATGTAGAACTCGTTAAAGCACAAAATTCTTATGAAATATTTTTATTGGAATTAAACATTCTTGAGCTATTCCTTGTTATTGCTCTGACGTTTAAAATACTTATACTTTTCTTAAATATAAGTCGACATTAATTTTTTTATCTCACGACCATGAAGAACAATTTCAACTGTTGAAACATGACTGTCGCTTAATGCTGTATTCCCTTATTATTAAGGTAAGCGCAGGTGAATGATATCAATATTTCGTAAATCTTTCACAAAAATCCCATTTGTCATGCAAATATGAAAGCTTTCACCTTATATTGAAGTCTGGACATTCCAGATTATGTTAAATGCTAAGTTTTTCGATGAAGAATTTTCTGCATACGAGTGGAAACTAATCCTAATCGCCCGCAATTGGAGAATGAATAGGACTGGTATAGCAGTCGAATCGTAATGGAAGGAAAAAAACATACAATTTCAAAACAAAATGTAATAATGAGAACAAAATAACACATTTCTACACTTGTATCTCACACACATTTTCTACATATGAATTGCTTCCTTCCCACAACGCCCACACAGATTTCGTGGTACCATTCTCCATTTTCTGGGCTTATTGGAGAATCATTTCACCCATTTCCTTCATCGTCCGATATGACTTCGTTGGAGGTAAATAAAAATAATTAAAACCCCCTCCGTACCTTAATCCGTTTCCGCCACTGTAGTAGTATATTTATTTTTGCCCGTTTGCAGCACTGATTAAGTGACTATTATAACAACAAGGAAAATTATGGATTTAAGATAGTCTATATTTTCTTATTATGCAAGTTTCTGGAACAATTTCAATACGCATTTGTTATAAATCTATCTTAAACGAACTTAAAACATTACAAAATGCCAGAAATCGATCAATTACGTACGTCATTTGGAAAAAAAAGCTCAATTTCTCACTTAGACTGATTACACACCTAACTGTCTCAGGTAGTTAAATTCTTCGTCAACGAAGGTCGTTCCAACACAATAATATACTATCGTTCCCTAGGGAGCAGATATTGAAAAACTATTTCGAGTCGCCTGCCAATCCGAATCACCCGCACTTACCTTATATTTTTTACATCCTCCAACGTTAAGTCATATCGGACGATAAATGAAATTATGTTCAAATTAGTCCAAGATGCATAGAGCTTAGAGTTACCAGATATTCATCTTTCAGAATAAGGAAAAACCTTGGGCAAAGCATTAGAGATTCGAACTTCGGACCTCTTGAATGTGACGCAGAACGCTAACCCCACCCATAGAGATGTACATAATCCCTAGTGCCATGTGCAATTACTTCTGAAAATGTTTATCTCTTTTTTTTTTTCCGTCCCTTTCTCATCAATGCTGACGTTAGGAGTCGCTTGGGTTCTCTCAGAACGAGGGAGCCGAAGCATATGACCTGAGATGAAATCAGGGTTGAGGGGTCGGCCCAACACCTGAGATGAATGATTGATGGAGCAATTGGCGGAATGATGGTGGGGGAAACCGAAGAACCCGGAGGAAACCCACCCAGCGCCATGTTGTCCACCACACAAATCCCACTTTGCTGTCACCTGGGATCGAACCTGGGCATCATAAGTGAGAGCCAAGGGGTCTAACCACTCAGCCATGGCGCGGCCATAAAATGTTTATCTCGATTAACATTAATTAGAGTAATAAGCAGGAAATAAACGTGGCATAGCTCACCCACCTAAGGAACCTTAACGAGCTCCCGTTTAATAGGAGGCCGTTGCCCTTAAAGGGACTCTCAGGCCTTTTTATTCAATAAGCCTTTCTAACAATAGTCTGTACAAGATTCAATAGAGAAGGTTATGTGAATGCAAAATATCAGACTATAAATGTAAGAATGAGTTACTAATCAGTGACATATCTTCAAGCTGTATATAAAATATAAAAAATAAAAAGTGTTTTTGGTGCCTAAAGTGTCTATTTAGGGCTATTGAGGCCTATTTTATTGACGTCTGAGGACATTTCCAGAAAATGCAAGGTACCTAGGTATACTTTACTTTACTTGACTGGACTAAGTTACGGAGAGGATACGACATGGAGGTTCAAACTTCGTCTATTGTACCTAATACCACCAAGTGGAATACCTCCGAGAGGACGGATGAGGGGGGAGGAGGCAGAAAGCGGCCGAGCCAAGGAGTCACGACAGTGCATAGAACAGGGTCTCCACTATTCCACTTGAAAACTCCTCTGCAGGACAGAGTAACCGATATCCCATCCTACTGTGGTCCGGAAACGATCCCACAGACCGGGTTCGGAGGCCGGAGACCGTCCTACCGGAGGAGGAAGTTCTATTGAGTATATCATCATGACATGCAACGCCGAGACACCCGCTGACAGTTCTACCCTGAAAGAGACCACCAGATGACAGATGATGTGAAATGATAATATAGATGAGATGGAGGGACAGGAAATTCGGGGGATGTAATTAACCCACCCAGCATTCACCTGGTGGCCAGGGGAACCCCCCGAATAAACCTATGGGTCAGGTAGGCCGGCCACAGGAGTCAAACCCGGACCTCCTGAATGCGGACCATGGACGAAACCACCTGAGTCATCCTATTTGGTAAAATATCTTAAATGCATAGCAATGTATACAAAATAATGGAGTCATTTTTGAGAAAATAAAACTTTATGAAACGATTTCCATATAAATGGTAGTGTGGAGTGAGGAAGATGCTTTACTTTGCTCGTTTTTCTCATTTTACATTCTTGGAAGACACATAACTAAATTAGCAAATTTGGTATTTAACCAAATTTTCGTTTTTGAATTATTTTATCCAAGCACACACTTATACACCCTCTTTTTGAGAGTGCCTAAAATGCATATTTTGATAACATATCGATATTCACTTTTTAAAAGTACCCTGTGGAACCCTGTATGTACTTACATGGCAATAAAAGTTAAAGACTTACAGATGTACTAGTGATATAAATAACTATGCTTTATATTAAATATAAATATATCCCTGGAAGATAAACTGCAAATTTGTTTTGTACAAAGAAATTATTACAATTCTTTCTAATAATCAGGCTGTTGGTATTAACATCAGGATCTGAGAATAAAACAAAGTAACATCGCCTGGTTCCTTTAAACGCTTCTTTAAGTTTCCACTTTTTGCTCGTATTAACCCATGAATTTACCTTTCGCCTTGGCTTTTTCAACAGCTAGAGCTACAATTTATTACGAAGTACCTAGTATATTACTTGGGACATAATCTATAATGATGATCCCCTTGCGGAGCTGGTTATTCCTGTGAGAGGAAGTGATAAATAATAACTGCAGCGGTACTACGCACTGATCTGAACGTTTCCCACACATTATCTTCCCCACGAGATCGTCGATATTATCCCGGACAGAGTATTTCCGTTCGGTCTTTTTCCTAAACCTTTCATAGTTGAAAACTTAAACGACTTACTTTCACGATTTGGGGATAGCCTCTTAAGGAGTAATAGCTAATGCATTTGGAAACTGAAAAATCTGGTATGTGATACTTATATGTTTATTTTTTATTTTTTTTTTTATTCCTGCCTTATAAACTATTCTTACAAAAGCAAATTCTATAAGTATATGTACTGTCCATCCAGATAAACCTTCAACTTACATCTATATACGACGTCTGTTCAAAAAGTACCACGAATTTTGAATTTATGATGGCGTTATGATGGTACTCATGTTACTCACTTATGTTGACAAGCTCGGCCTTGTTGAATATTCAGTTAATTGTTGACAGCTATTTTGCTTGCACGTGTTTTGGCTCGTCTTCGATTTTTCACTATTCCAAAAAACGGAACAAAGAATCTATAGGTATCAAATTTAGTGGAAAAACAAAATTAATTGCGTGGATGCATTCCGAATGTTGACTGTGGCATATGGTGAAGCTACCTTGGAACAAAGCAACGTTTATCGTTAATACAAAAGGTTATCAGAGAGTAGAGAAGATGTGAACGACGAAGAGTTTCCCGGACACCCGAGCCCGTCAACAACAGACGAAAAAATTGAAAAAGTGAAGAAAACAGTATTGGCCAGTCGTCGAATCGCCGTTAGAGGTTGCTGAGGACCTAAACATATGGACTGGCTCGTGCCACTCGATTTTGACCAATCATTTGGGCATGAGGCGAGTCGCCGCAGAATTCGTACCAGAGTTGGTCATTTTCGACCAAAAACACCATCGCATTAACGTTGCTAAGAAGCTGTTGAACTCTGTCCGCGACGACCAAATTTGCTCCAGAGGGTTATAACTGATGACGAATTATGGTTTTATGGTTATGACGTGGATACTAAAGCTCAGTCATCCCAATGGATGTTGCCACACGTGCCAAGACCGAAAAAAGCGAGCCAAGTTTGGTCGAATATGAAGGCTTTGCTTACAGATTTCTTCGATTGTAGGGGCGTAGTACAAACGAATTCTTGTCACAAAGTAGAACGGTCAATAAGGAATACTACCTGCAAGTTCGGCGCAATTTGCATGGGCAATCCGTCAGAAACGCCCGGATTTGTGGATGAACAAAAATTGGCTTTTGCACCCTGAGAGCGTTTCTGCTCACACATCGTTGTCTGTGTGCAAATTTTTGGCAAAAAACAACAAACTTATGATGCCACAGCCCCTGTACTCCCCAGATCTGGGCACCTGTGACCTTTTTGTTCCCAAAACTGAACAGGCTCATGAAAGGACGATGCTACGCCACGGTAGAGGAGATAAAGACGGCCTCGAAGAAGCTGAACAAGATAAAAAAAAACGATCTTTTAAAGTGTTTCGTGGATTGGAAAAAGCGTTGGCATAAGTGTATATCTGGTGGGAATTTCTTTGATGGGGAACGAAATAGAAATTCATGAATAAATAAATACTTTTGAAAGAACGAACTTCGCGATACTTTTTGAACAGATTTGGTTGTAGGATACATATAAGTCAGATTTTTAAAGAGCATCACGTTATGTGGTTATGAAATGTCATGAATTTTGCATCACCACGAAACAAAAAAGGGTATCACAGTACATACTCAGCGAGGTCTACTTCCCATAAGCCCCAGCCCCGTAGGACCGGGAACCCGGGCCTCATCTGTTATTTCCATTAGGACAGCACCTATTTTATAAGCTGCCCCCCGCGCCTGCACACGGCAGACGGGACGGATGTGGATACGCCACATACGCGCCTGTCCTTAATGAACCAGCTACCAATAAACCTTGGTAGGGCCGCCAGTGTCTAGCTCACCAGCTACTAGCTGTGCAGGCTAGTCCCCGGGACTTATGAGACAACCCTCTACCCCCTCCGGGCGGCCCTTGGCGGCCTGGCCAGAGGTACCCAATTGCCCGTGGGTGACGGGAACCAACTGCCCCCTCGAGACCAACCCAATTCGAACAGCTCCCATTCGGGAGGGGCTCGTTATGTTCGGCCCGAGGTTCCTCTAGTAACGTCAGAGGTACCACGAGTGCTAGGGGTCCGTAGCGCCCGCACTTTGGCAGCTAAAAGGGACGGATCCCTTCCCCTACGGGGGGTATCACGGTACAGTGATGTATAAACATTTTGAAAATTCAAACGTCGCGTAAGAGTCAACATCACCCTACATGTTTAAGTAGTAAGATTTAGCATAAGGCCGTGGCCGAGTGATTATACCACTCGCCTCTGAACAAGGTGGGCCGAGTTAGACCCCAGGGGAACGTTTGTAGGATTTGTAGTAGACAAAGGGGTGTCTGGGCGAGTTTTCTATGGTTTACGCCACTTTTATTTCACCATCGCCTTCATGCTGTATCATCTACTTACTCGGTCTCATACCAGACTTGGGTTGATCATCCATCCTGAATACTCTCTTTGATCCCGAACTTTGGTCCTTTGGAATTTTTGGAAACTTTGTGCAAGTATCAAAATTGAGAAGCCAGAACACCGAAGGAAGAAATGAAGTTTTTCACAATTACAAGCACATGCATCAAATACGCTAATGATCATTAAACAAATCATTGCGTGTTTTCAATAGATAAGGAACAATGTTAAAGTTTTACAAAATGAAAACACTTGTAGCGTTTTCGCTCTGTACAGGCAGTGGTTCTCCTGCAAAGCTATATCTACTTGTACGGTTGATTCAGCTATTGCACGGATTTCAAAGAAATTTTAAATGAGTCAATACATTTTACTACAAGTAAAGTGTTCTGCCTAAGGTAGAATGGTTTGAAGATGCTGTACTTACTAAAATAAATGTAGTTAGGTATAAGCTACAAATTATCAATAATCAATTTGAGACAATTGAAATAAAAGTTGTGGAACCTGGATGTTTTTATTTGAAAGCTGTTTCTACAGATATGCCACACTGAATGGAAAAGGAAGCCCATAGAAATTTACAATACTCAATTCTAAATCTCAGTAGTCAGAATTAGTCCTTTTCCTTATCAAGTTATGGCGACACATTATGAAAACGTCTATGAAGTAATAAAGAACATTACTACAACAATTAATTGTGAAAAGGAAGATAGTGTAGCTGAAGATAAATTGGGTTAAAATGCAGAAGAGCAAATGTACATTACTTAATATAAATATGACCTCTCACGTTCAAGAGGTCCCGAGTTCGAATCTCGGTCAGTGTGAGTTACCTGGATAAGGTTTTTTCCTGGGTTTTCCCTTTTCCTGAAAGACGAATGTCCGGTAACTCTAAACTCCATGGACCCTGGAGTCATTTGAGCATCATTTCACCAATTTCATTCATCGTCCGATATGACTCAACGTTGGAGGACGTAAATTAAAAAAGAAAAAAAAAGACCTCTCACAACATTTATGGCATAAGTATAAGAAAGTAAAGTAAAAAATGGGATTGGGCGAACATTTCTTCAAAATTCATGCAGCAAAAAGCTGTCTGTAAGCAGACATTTCATTGAAGGAATTCCAATGCCAAATTTTATAGAGGTTTCAGAAGAGGAGAATGAAGAACTATTTCTAATTGTTCTAACTTCTAAAGCTAATGTGTGTGAGAACAAAATTGTTATGCAGTAGTTTTAATTAGTTTCATATTTTCCCCTATTTTTATAAAGAACAGATGTGAGAGGCAGAGCTCGAATTTTTACATATTTGCATGTTTTATTCCTTGATAGCTAAACATATGCATGTAAGTAGTATATTTATTAAACATTGTAAGGAGTTTATTACGGAAGTTTTATAGTGCGTATAAATGCACATTTGAGGGGTTAGTGCGTATTTAATTAATCTGTGCATATTTATGCATATATTTTACTTTTTCAACAATGATTCCTGCAAATATTTCACTCCGATACTTTAAGAAGAGAAGGATACGAGAATATTTCTTTTTTACTGCTCTGTTTGTGTAGAACTTAGGCACCATATTTCTAAATCCCCAAAAGGTCTCCGAAAAACGAGAAGGAAGCTATCAACAATGAGCACTTCCTGATATAAAAATATGCCGCTCAACAACTTAAACAGCGTTCAACAATATTGCGGTAAATCTTTAAATTTTGGCGCGGAGGCTGCATCATAAAGCTTGATATGATTTGTATTAATATTGCAAACGAAGCCGTCTGCCGCAACGATAGCATCTCCAAGAAATAAAAAGCGTCATTTGCACTCAACTTTTAAACTTGAACTAATGCGCTGGTAATCGTAATTTCAGAAGTGTGAGCAGTAGGAAAGGAAATATGCAACATCGAAGGAGAAGAGCAGTAAAGCTTATTTAGTTTGATGGAAATCCTACTCTTAGCAACAGATGGAACTATAGTATTGTGCAAGTGTGTTAAAAATTACTTTATTTTTGTATTTTTAGAATATTTTAAGAATCACCACGATTTTCGAGTTAGTAACTAAAATAAACCTCTACCTATTATTTTTACCCCACTGTTATAGGTGCTCCGCAACAAATAATTATAGATTATGCAGCATCTACAAACAGCTGCTCATAGAGATATAGAAACATTTTAAGTGACAGAAGAAAATCATTTCTTCCAGAAGACGATGAAAAATATTTATTTGTTTATTGCAATAAATACTACAAATACTAAAACAAGCTGAAAGACAGACTAACAAATATTAACTAATTGCTGCCTGTATTATTATTTGATACTTACTACATAGATACATGCATATATTCATATTTTATAGTGCATCTAAATCCGAGCTCTAGTGATAAGTTATAAATGTATACTTTAAACATACGTGTGCTAAGTCATTGACTTTTAAACCACCTTATCTAAAAATGTCGACAAATTTTGACAATACTACAGAATATAGGACCAAGACCTTGTAGATGATTACTTCCGGAAGCTCGTAGATAATATCGCAATAACCTTAAGATACTTATAAGTATCGTTTGCTGATAACAAATGCTAACACTGATTAGGAAATGGAGAGAAATACAAATACTGAGCAGATTTCGAACAAACGATTATGAAACTAGCTGTGATAAAGTGCATGGCTAAAGGGAAGAACCCAAGCAGTAATATCAGAAACAATCTAGCTTAATCCTTTCTTGAATGGAATGTACACAGAGTTTTAGTTATAGCTGTAGTGAAACTTAATGAGACATTGCAAAGCCCGAGAATTGCCAGGAATTTGGTACCTGTACAGTAATATTGCGCAAGAAAATAATTGTGTGTCAAATTCAGTGACAGTTAACAGTTCCCAAGTGGATTACTGGGAAAGAGATTCAGAAATTTCCAGAAAAAAAAAAATAGCTGCGAGGTATTTGTGTATTCTATCTGCAGCAGTTTTCTCTGAAAGACTATTTAGCACAGCAGGACTAATATATGGCAGAAAAAGAAACAGATTTGACCCCGAAAGAGTAAAAGTGCTAGTATTTTTAAAGAAAAACATATAAAAGTGGACTGTTTTGCTTTTAAATGTGTAATGTAGAGTTTAAAAATAAGAACACTGATGGTTTTAAGATTAATCTCATTAAATATGTGCATCTAATTAATTTTTTTGTCATTACACAGTTCTCCCAATATTCTATTTTGTATTTAAACTATAAGTAGAAATGACAATATCGAGTAATGAAGTATCGGGTATCGTGGAAAATATCGTGTATCGTATCAAGAATCGAGTATCGAGAAAAACTGGTATCGACCCATTTCTCTTAAAGCAAGGGCACACAAAAAATTTCAATTTCTATAATAATGAATCTATCATTATGAAAATTTAGTCCCATAATTAGAGTATCATATTAAACTTGCATGCAAATGTTCATGTACCAAATAGTTAATTAATTATTAATTATATTTGTGAAAACATTGTAGAAATTACTCATTACATAAAAAGTTCTACGCGTGAAAAAATTTAAGCTTTTAAGTTGAATGTTGGTTTTCGGCTAGTACAGAGCAATTTTAAAAGACCCACATTCTTATTTTTTGGAACATTCTTGAAGCGTTTGTTCTAAAACATTCTCCAGGTGTTAGCTCTCAAAATTTTGAAAATATTAACATTTTATTCATTAACACTATATAATTCGCAAAACATGAGCAGTAACGAGAAAAGCGGTATGTGAAGTTTCTTATTTACATATTATGGACATATGGTGTAAGTTTCACCAAGTTAAATGAAAAACTTCGACGCGTGAGGCATTTTGTATACTGAAAAGTGTTAGAAAAAAGTTTCTCAGAAAATTAATTTTAAAGTAATGATTGTTACTTTTAACGATTGTTAAAGCTCTTTTTAAATTGTCACGTGATGGTCTAAATGGTGAAAATTATAAAAATAGCACGTCATCTATTACAACACACCCTAAGCTGCCAAAAATGCCAAGAAACAAAATTACATGATTTTCAACATTTTCGGCGAATTTTTAGCTTAGCCTTGCCTTAAATACCATTTTAAGGTATTTTCATAATAAATGAAATGTAATCTAGAATTAGCTGGAAATAATTTCAGAAGTCCTCTTTATTCTGGGTGATTTTTGTATACCTACCTAGGTGGCAAACTGTAAGAGGTATATAAAACCTTACTACACAATATACATCTCGATAAAATAAACAATTTATATCGAATTTTTTGGTGGAAATAATCATTTTCGACATATTGCTTGCTGTTGGTAGTTATTTTCAAATATTTTACTCAAATAGCAAGACGATTTCGCATTTTTATGTCCAGATCATGCAAAGAGATCGAAATTTCAAAACCAATAGATACATAGAGACAACATTTTTAAAATATTTGAATGATATAATAAAGAATTGTTTAACCAATGGTAAATAGTTAAAGTTACGTCAGTGCTCACAAGAAAACTTTTCCCATATTTTCTATGCTATAAATAACTATGAAGCATCTGTTTCTGGTAACTTTCGGTTTTGAATTGGATAAATTGGTAATTACTAAACTAGTGATGGACTACTTCGAGCCTAAAAGGTGTTTAATCTTTCTACCATGTAACTCATGGATACTGCATTTCACCCAAACGTTCAATATCCGAATTCCATCAGAAAAACGTGTTTTGGGGCTCCCTGTAAGAAGAAAAGCAGTATTCAGTAGTGTTTAACACACATCCTTACTGCATATCTCATCACAGGTAGTGGATATTGATTAAACATGAAATTAAATAGCTAGGAAAGGAAGTTGATAGAGGTTTCATCACCTTTATGGCATTTGCCTGATATGCAGACTGAGGAAAATTGGAAAAGAAACCCTTTCAGGGAGAATAGCGTTGACAGTGTGAGCCTTGCATGTTACCTCTGAGAAATCTCTTTAACTTAAACTATTAAATATTTTTACCATATAGTTTTTAAACTCCAAGTCACATTTCTGTTACGTATTCAAGCACAGATTAGGTATGGAAATTCAAGAGCAGTACAGTGTCTCGCTTTAAAACAGCTGAATATCGATTCAGTTTCCCTTTGAACCTACAACGAAACATATGAATGAATCTATTTGTTAAAATGATATCTTAATTAACATTAAGAAGTTAGAAAAATACATTTTATAAGAATCGTTTACAGAAGAGATGCAAAAAATAAACCAGAATAAGCAGAAAAATTGGATAAACAAATATTTTCAGCTTATCCAACAAGGACAAATTCACGGTTAGCCAAAGTTCACAAAATATATAGTTTTTGCATAGATTTCTACCAGAAACTATTCTTTCGCAGTGAATCTTTAGTCAATGATTTTATTTTTATTTTACTGAACCCTGGTGCAAATTATCCTATCATAAATGAAATGATTTTAATAAAGGTCACAAGCAATCTTTTGGTAAAGTGTTTTAATACATTTTAAGTAATTGATAGCATAGATTTGCAAACATAGTTTATAAATTAAAAATACATAAATAGTCTTATTTGTAACAAATTTAAGCTATAAATTTCTAGAATAAACTCTTTACTTTCGATTAAAACAACACAAAAAATAAAAACAAAGGACTAAAAAGATAAAGCATATATCAGTACAATGAAGGTGTTTAACTGGCATATGAAGGCAAATTAATAATATTACAACTGCAATAAGGAGATCTGAACGCTCGGGTAAGAAATGATCCAAAAGCATATTAGTGTGTTCTGAAAGAAATTGGAATGGTCCTTAGAAATCTGCTACGCCTAATATACCAAAAGATACACATACGCACACTTTGTAGGCTCGAGAATGTAAACATATAATTGATTTTTATATTAAAGAATTCAAAAACCTCAAAAGCCTAAAACTCAAGCACATAGAAAGGTTTCATATAAACTCGATCAATATTTACTTGTCAAAAATACAAATCCAGAGAAGTGCTCTAAAATGATACCTATAAAGAATGAGATAAGTTAACTAGGCAGAAGGAAGATTATTTCTATTCAACAGTAGTAAACAAATTTTTAAAATGTTAACAGAGAAATACGTAAAAGATTTTCGAGTGACATAAAACATAATCTTCATAAGAGGCGATAAATAAGTATAAAATGACAAATAAACTTAAATGGCAACTTACAAGTAAAATTTCGATAACGAGAGTTCAGAGCAAACATACGTTTGGATATCCCTAGAGCTCTCCTCCCATACATTATTAAGAAATGTCCTATCACATTAAATCACACTCTTATGACAAAAATAAAGTGTAATAGCATTAACCATTTCCGAGATAAATGTTACTAGTGATTTAATTTCCGATTACCTTACTACAATTTCTTAATGCTAAACTCCTTCTCCCGATATTATGCAAAGCGTAAAATACGTTTTGTAGAACAAATGAAAAAGTCTCTAATATGCTGAACCCACATGACTACTACGCTGAGAGTATCATATTATCTTCTAATAGTAGGGTATTCTTAATTGTTTTCAAGATTTCTATTGGATTATACCTAGGACATATATATTAAAATACACTCCTGGAAATGGAAATAAGAACACATTGACGCCGGTGTGTCAGACCCACCATACTTGCTCCGGACACTGCGAGAGGGCTGTACAAGCAATGTTCACACGCACGGCACAGCGGACACACCAGGAGCCGCGGTGTTGGCCGTCGAATGGCGCTAGCTGCGCAGCGTTTGGGCACCACCACCGTCAGTGTCAGCCAGTTTTCCGTGGCATACGGAGCTCCATCGCAGTCTTTAACACTGATAGCTTGCTGCGACAGCGTGGACGTGAACCGTATGTGCAGTTGACGGACTTTGAGCGAGGGCGTATAGTGGGCATGCGGGAGGCCGGGTAGACGTACCGCCGAATTGCTCAACACGTGGGGCGTGTGGTCTCCACAGTACGTGAATGTTGTCGCCAGTGGTCGGCGGAAGGTGCACGTGCCCGTCGACCTGGGACCGGACCGCAGCGACCCACGGATGCACGCCAAGACCGTCGGATCCTACGCAGCGCCGTAGGGGACCGCACCGCCACTTCCCAGCAAATTAGGGACACTGTTGCTCCTGGGGTATCGGCGAGCACCATTCGCAACCGTCTCCATGAAGCTGGGCTACGGTCCCGCGTACCGTTAGGCCGTCTTCCGCTCACGCCCCAACATCGTGCAGCCCGCCTCCAGTGGTGTCGCGACAGGCGTGAATGGAGGGACGAATAGAGACGTGTCGTCTTCAGCGATGAGATTCTCTTCTGCCTTGGTGCCAATGATGGTCGTATGCGTGTTTGGCGCCGTGCAGGTGAGCGCCACAATCAGGACTGCATACGACCGAGGCACACAGGACCAATACCCGGCATCGTGGTGTGGGGAGCGATCCTCTACACTGGCCGTACACCTCTGGTGATCGTCGAGGGGACACTGAATAGTGCACGGTGCATCCAAACCGTCATCGAACCCATCGTTCTACCATTCCTAGACCGGCAAGGGAACTTCCTGTTCCAACAGGACAATGCACGTCCGCATGCATCCCGTGCCACCCAACGTGCTCTAGAAGGTGTAAGTCAACTACCCTGGCCAGCAAGATCTCCGGATCTGTCCCCCATTGAGTATGTTTGGGACTGGATGAAACGTCCTCTCACGCGGTCTGCATGTCCAGCACGAACGCTGGTCCAACCGAGGTGCCAGCTGGAAATGGCATGGCAAGCCGTTCCACAGGACTACATCCAGCATCTCTACGATCGTCTCCATGAGAGAATAGCAGCCTGCATTGCTGTGAAAGGTGGATATACACGGTACTAGTGCCGACATTGTGTATGCTCTGTTGCCTGTGTCTATGTGCCTATGGTTCTGTCAGTGTGATCATGTGATGTATCTGACCCCAGGAATGTGTCAATAAAGTTTCCTCTTCCTGGGACAATGAATTCACGGTGTTCTTATTTCAATTTCCAGGAGTGTATATGGATGGGTCCTCGATACTTGCATGGTATCGACATCGAAGGATACTTCAGAAAATTCGCTAGGTACTTTTCGATACTTCGATGGTGATTCAGCAATTTTTATTTTATTTTAAAGTCACAAAATATTATTGGCATAAGTAGAACATTGCAAAGCCCGAGAAATTGCCAGAACTGCACAGTAACATTATGCAAGAAAACAATCGTGTATCAGATTCACTGTCAGTTAACAGTTCCCAAGAAGAAATCACTGCATATCTCAACGACGGTTTGTTACCCCCTCTTTCTAGTACACTGCATTTCTGGAAAACAAATTCAAAATTTCCAAAAATAAAACAGAGTATCTGCTAAATATTTGTGTATTCCACCTGCAACAGTTTTCTCTGAAAGACTATTTGGTACAGCAGGACTCATGTGACAGAAAAAGAAACAGACTTGGCCCCGAAAGAAGAGTGAAAATGCTAGTATTTTTAACAAAAATTTATAAATGTAGGCTGTTTTGCTTTTAAATGTCTTTAAAAATAAGAACACTGATGGTTTTAAGTTATTAAATATATGCACTTATTTAATTTTACTGACATTACACAGTTCTCCCAACATTCTGTTTTGTATTAAAACTAGAAACAGGCGGTATCGAATATCGAGTATCGTGGAGAATATCGATATAAAGATCGATATCAAGAATCGAGTATAAAGAAAAACTAGTATCGACCTATCCCTAGTATAAATTTAAATAAATCAAGTTTACAGCTCGCATTCATTAAAAGTATAGTGACATTTAGTAGGCATATAACAGTGATATTCAGGATTTGGTTCATCTACACCTACTGTTCTGTCGTCTCAAAAATGTTTTAGGTGACTGTGTCTACTGTGAGAAAATTACAGAATGGATAAGACGTTTCAGGAATTTCTGATTTAAAAATGTTATTTTCTGACCTGAAGCATTGCAGTGTTGGAATCATACATCAAGATGTAGACGTTTTCTTGTCAACAAGCAGTACATTGTTTTCAAAAAGGATTGATCTTTAATCTGGTGATAAAATTCAGCGGATAAATACCAAGAGCAAGTGAAACAAGGTTAAACAGTCAAGGTCTCCTTAACAAACTTCCTTGCGTACCTTCAGATAACAGAAAAAATTGTTAAAGGTAAACATGTGACTTATTTCAACACTGTTTTCTAGCCCTGACTTCTCATGGTTACAAACCACTGTCAATGGCCAAACCACGGTCCGTGAGCTGCTTTTGTTCGACCAACTATAAAGAAAGAGCAGCACCGATTATGTTAGATTAATATATTTACGAATTTTGAACGATTAATAGCTATTTATGTTACTAGTGAATTAAGACGTATATTATCCACGAGTGGAACGTTTGTTCATTTCCGCGAGTGTATTATAAATAAGTCTTGAGTGCCATACGATTTTTTATCCAACAATTACCCTAGTCATTAAAAAGGCTTACTATTTCTCTAATTAAACTATACCTAATAAAATATTAAAATTATTTGCAATTGTATTTTCTGGAATATATGGCTATTTAGACCAAGGATGTGTGTCGTTGGCTAATACCTAATATGAGAGAATCGATGTTGGCTAGTCGTTTGTTTTAATTGTTGGTATAGCAATTTTTAAATGTAGGCCTAGTGATTGTATTTTATTGTTATAGTGGTTAAGGTGAAATTATAGTCATTCCTAGGGTTACCATATTATAATGTCAAAATACTGGGGGAATTCAGTTAACGACATTAAGTAATTCACATACTTTTTATTTACTTTGACTATTTTCAGGAAATCTTTTTTTACAGATAATCCTGTCATAATATTGAGCACAAGTTATACATTATGATCAACATTAACTTTGCATTTTCGGCAGTGAGCTTATTTCGCTCATCTGTCCACTGAACATTCAGCAGAGAAAATATTCTCTCTACAGCTGCATTATGTGAAGTTATGGCAGAATAGTACTGTACTACTTTCAATAGTTCTATACACTCAACATTATTACTCATGTATTCGTACCATTTCTTGGCAAAATTTTTCCCTACCAATGTTGCAGAGTTCATTTTGTGCTAAGTTCTTAAAGCACTTATTTCACCAAAGAGTATAGAGTCATCAATAGCTATGTTAACACTTCTTGAAAATAACAGTTTTTTCCACCGCTTGCCGCTCTGGTCCTTTATCCAGAGTTAACCATTGAAATACAGACGTGCCACTGTATTGGCTCATCCATTTATTAATATAATTATAACAGTATACATATATACATATACATGTATACATATATACATATCAGTTTCAAAAACTTAAGCTAAATTTCCATCATCACATTTAAAAAAAAATGTCCTTTACTTTTAAAGTAAAAATAAGAAACGGGTGGTTTCGCGAAATATTCGAAAACTGAACGGGAGGTCGGAGAAGGGTCTCAAAGACGGGTGGCCCTCGGTGAAAACGGGTGATATGGTAACCCTAGCCAATCCTACTTTAATAGGTTAATTTAAATTATTAAAGAATAAGATTCAAGTAAGTGTTGCATAAATAAAATGAAGGGCTCAGAGTTAAAGACGAATGTCGGGTAACTTTAAGCTCCATGGAACCCGGACGCATTGAGCATCACTTAACCCATTTCATTCATCGTCCGATATGACTAAATGTTGGAGAACGTAAATTACAAAACAAAACAAAAATCAGAGTTAAACTGTGTACTGAGCTACTGAAGGACGAATACAAGGAAATTAATTTGATTGATTTTACAACTGTCTACAGAGTGACACATTTCCCCGCTTGAAGGACTTTACATAATAATTAATATCAGTGTTCGGATCAATGTACATGTATAAAGGTACTTCATAGCTGAAATACCTACGTCAAGTCAAAATATGTGTACGCTGTTTTGATTGATGAACATTTACAGTCCAACTTGATGACATGGCAGCATAATTATAGCACAGAAAAATCAGCCTCATGCTTCTTAAGTAACTCCAACTGTCATTCAAATATAAGTTTAGATTTTAATTCCACAAAACAAAATAAGAAGTGACATTTGTGCCCCTTGTTCCCTGTGAGTTAACTGTTCCTATCCTAACTGATGTAGCTTCGCCAGACAGTTAATGTGGCCACAATTATGAAGAATTTGGCATCCCCTGCTCTAAAGGAATTGATTTGAGGTGCATCAAACTTCTTCAAGGATGTGAAGAATTCCGAAATTAAGATTTGGATAGTTAAACAATGATAGGACGCGTGTTCAGGGCTATGTGAGTGGGTTGAAATAAAAAACTTTTGCATATTAATTATTTATAGTATGAGTACTTTACACGGATGCTGAACTGGAATAAACTCCATGCGAATCTTCTTTGAACTCTTAAGGAAATAAATCTGAAATGTTTGGGAAAAAAAAAACTAAATTTTAGGACCTTTTTAATTAGAGTAGGTACCATTTCTGTCATGCCACTCTGTTGTTTTGTTATTATCGACCAATGACTTCGTGCCATTTATGTGAAGTACAGTTTTTAGATCTTCAGTAAGTTTTGCTTTTCAAAATGCCTATCGTATTCAAATTTTAATGAAGATGCTTGAAATTTTGAGATGAACTTAAGGCATTAAGGATTAATTAAATATATTAAATAACTGTTTAAAATTAAATATTTTTCGTAACTCAATAAGCTTGAAGAACTCAGTAAAATGTAAGATATAAAACAGTTTCTTTATATTGATTTCTTGAGTTTTAAATAAAAATATTTAGGATAATGCAATAAGAACTTTTTATCAACACATTATTACAAAATAAAATAGCGCGGCTCTCAGACGTTTGCTTGTTTTATATCCTACATAAAAAAGTTAAACTTCAATCTTTCAAAGACAATTTTTTGCTTCAGATAGTGTCAGATACTAGTTGTAGCAGAAACAAAAGCGTTTATTTCTTCCCGGTTTTGTTATTTTGTATCGCGGCATCTGCGTATGATAATGCGAACTGAAACGTGTCTAAACATTTTTCTAGAAGTTATCGATGATAGGAAATATCAAGGAATTAAGCCTTTCAAAAAATCCATAATGCAGTTTAAAGTTATAAAAAATGCAATGTTCAAAAACTTAATAACCCTGTATAGTGAAACAATAGGATGTGTTGTATTCACATACTTTTCGCAGCTCTTTTAGGTTTTGTTAATCATGATAAAACTTCCATTACACTGTTACACATTCATTATAAGTAACTAAAAATATATAAAAGTGATAGTATTATTTTTGTGTTGTGAGAAGGCTTTGAACTTACATACTCTGCATCACCACGATAAAAGACAAATGCTAGTTACCACTTGTAAAGAAGTATGAATATTTAATAACTCTCGCCCATAAGAAAGAATATCTCAGAAATTATAAACGGCACGAAAATGTTATTTGATTGTGCTTTGATAAGCTCTGCATGTTCTCTACAGTAACATGTTTTCCATATCTTGAAATGCACTTTTCAGAAAATTCAGACTATTCATTTGTGGTGCAAGTATCATAAACATATGTACCTGTGATATTTAATATAAATCTTAAGAACAGTTTTTGACTAAATAGAAAATGAATACATTTCCTGTGTAAAGAGCAGTTTGGTTGGAGAGAATTTGTTCAAAATCTTAGTGTTGCATCTTTGCATGATGCTGAAACTAAACAGCAAATTTGGTGTTCACTGAGATAGGGAAACTCAAACACAGACCTAATAGTAGAGTTAATACCAGTTTTTTTATATTCGATTCTCGATACATATACACTATATTTTCCACGATATGCGTTACTTCGATACTCGATACCGCCAGTTTCCAGTTTTAATACGAGATAGAATATTGGGAGAACTATGCAATGTTAATGAAATTAAATATTTGCACATATTTAATGAGACAAAACCTAAAACCATCAGGGTTCTTATTTTTAAACTCTAAATTAGACATTTAAAAGAAAGACAGTCCACTTTTATAAGTTTTTGTTAAAAAATACTAGCATTTTCATTCTTTCGGGGTTAAGTCTACTTCTTTTTCTGTCACACATGAATTCTGCCGTGCTAAATAGTCTTTCAGAGAAAACTGTTGCAAGTGGAGTACACAAATATTTAGCAGCTTTTTTTTTTCTTTTAGTTCTGGAAATTTTGAATTTATTTTCCAGTAATCCAGTGTACTAGAAAGAGGAGTTGACAAATCGTCGTCGAGATATACCTACAGTGATTTCTTCTTGGGAACGGTTAAGTGGCAGTGAATTTGACACACAATTATTTTCTTGCATAATGTTGCTGTACAGGTACCATATTCCTGGCAATTTCTCTGGTTTTGTAATTTTCTACTTGCGGAAATAATATTTTGTGATTTTAATAACATAAAAATAGCAAAATTACCACCGAAGTATCGAAAAAGTACCGAGCGAATTTTCCTAAGCATCGTTCGATGTCGATACCATGCAAATATCGTATCAGGTATCGGAAGTATCGACGACCCATCCCTAGCTGAAATGTAACACTTTCTCTGGCTACAATACACAAGTATAGAGAAACTAAAAATTAGGCATGAAATATAAAAATTTTGATTGCTATAATTTAGACAAAATATGAGTAAGAGCCAAGTCATGACTATAAAATGTACTGATCTCATATTTTTTCTGTCAGAAGGGTCATATTGAGGGATAGAAAAGTATAATGAGATTTGTATGAGGAAGCCATCTCACCCCTGGGCTTGATCACACACACCCCCTCAGCAGAACTGCTGATTCAATTGCGGGATACGCTTTACAACTGCAGCCACATGGAATTACAGATGGGGAAATAAGTGTTACGTGCAACAACAACATATAATGTGAATCTATACTTGTGTATTCATAAGTACCTACTATTGTTTAAACTGCTTAAACTCTTATATTTCATATATTAGTAAAATATTCTTTAATTTTATGAAAGGAACTGACAGTCAGCCAGCGCCTTAAAATGAAAACAGTTTTTGTTTAAAATGTAAATCTGATAATTATGTTTTAAGGTGAATCTTCGATCTGAAGTGGTTTATACTTATTTACTTCGTTTCACCAAAGTTAAAAACTTAAATGTATAAATCGCATTGATGAACATGGATTTACAAACCACATCATGTGACGAAGGCTTTGAGAGACTGCCAAAGAGGACATTTCCGGACGCTCTTGTTTCAAAAATCAGCAACGGTACACTGGGGCACGCTGTATATCGCAAGCCTACACACACCGATCTCTATCTGAACGCTCATAGTTTCCATCATAAGTCTCAAAGACTGGGAGTTCTCAATACACTGGCCCACAGACCTTTGTCTATCTCTGATCCCAGCCACTTAAAACAAGAATTACAGCACCTGAGACTCACTTTCCGTCAAAACGACTACTCCGAATATGACGTTGAAGCCTCGATCACCAGAGCTAAGAAAGGAAAACCTGTAATACAGCAAGCGTCAGATAAGCCTACCGCTACGGCCTGCATCCCATTTACCGGCAATCTATCCGGCTGAATCAGCAGAATTCTCGCCAAATACATCAGGACCATCCACAAGCCACCTCCGAAGAGGTGTTGAGACCAGTGAAAGACAAACTGGACTTCAAAGTTCCGGGAGTGTACCGCATTCCCTGTGAATGTGGAACACCGTATATAAAACAAACCGGAAGGACCATCGCTACCAGAATAATCGAACATGAACGGAGCATTCGTTTAATGCAACCTGAGAAGTCTGGGCTGGCAGAGCATTGTTTTGATAACGACCATAGAGCCAATTTTCGGGAGACGACCATCTTGGCAAAATGCAACAGTTACTGGCAGCGGAGAATTAAGGAGGCTTTGACAATTTCCTCTGAAAGGAGCACGCTTAATTGTGATGCTAGATTACAGTTCAGCTCCTCCTGGAAACCGGCCTTAAAATGGAAATCCGTCAAATTAACAAGCAAAGATCAATACAGCTTGATAATCAAATTAAGTAGTTACTTTTCTTTGACACAATTTTCTATACTCACGCCATCTCCTGACTTGGCATTTATTTACTGAAAACAGTCTTTTGTTCAGTAATGCGAATTTTGATAGTGTTTTGTCTTTGTTTATAGTTGTGTTATATCCAGTATTTCATTTGTAACTATAACATTTTATAAATATCCAGATGATGGGAGAGATGCACACTCGCGAAACGTTGATATCTAATCGTCTTTTCACCTGGCTTGCTGCCCGAGAAGAAATTCAACATATTCGTCGCCAGGAAAGCTTCAAGTCTTATTTTGCCAAAGAGGATTGTTGGTACACGGAAAATCCAAGGAAAATAACACAAAAGCAGCGGATATTTCATTCCAAGCAAATATAGCTAGCCGAGACTGTAGTGATAAAACAAAAGACAATCAAATATGTTTATAACGATTCGATACATACACGATATCTTTGCAAAACTGTTTTAATAACACTTGTCTAAGAACGCTTTGCTGTATTTCCTCCTGGTATACATTTTTGTAATTGGATTTGTTACCAGAATCGGAAATTAGTTAACATATATTTTGTAATGAACAACTCAAAATACCTTTTCTGATTGGTTACATTCTATATAACATTTACAAAATTTAAATTGGAGCGTCAAGGAATGGGAAATCTTCATATTAAACGGTAGCATCCTGTATTTCTTTGAAAAAGTCAG
This sequence comes from Mantis religiosa, assembly GCA_030765055.1. Lineage (NCBI taxonomy): Eukaryota > Metazoa > Arthropoda > Insecta > Mantodea > Mantidae > Mantis > Mantis religiosa. Next base: position 96,808,174 of record CM060959.1, read on the forward strand.
TAATTATTTACTGTATGATGAATGTGAAAACTGTGTTGAGTTGAACGAATATTCAAAGGACCAAAAATAAGGTACTTAAGGTACTTAAATTTCATTTATTGTTATTATCTAAAGGATTATTGGAACATTTTGATAACGTTTCACCGCCAAAAGGCAGAACTTGAGAAAATCAGAAATAAGTACAACATTCGCCAATGTTTCACAACCACTTCATGTGTACCTAAGTGGACTTGAAGTCTACTTTTAGAAACTTATGATATATAAGTACCTTCGAGATTATACTTAGGTACCTATTTGAGGAAAAGAGGATATTTAATCAGAAATATCTTCTAAATATTGCACAATAAGTTTCTAAAGAACACTAGCTGGTGCAAATGAAATTAAATCATAATTCAAGGTTTAAACAAACAGCCGTAGAAATGCAGAATAAATTATCAGTGGAATCTAAAGCTTTCTGGATTGAAAAGCATTTCCCTCGACATATTTTATAAACCATGCGTTTTTTAAGTATCATATTTAATTTTAAATACACACTTAGAGCACTTAAAGCACAGTGACGAGTAGAAACGGAAAAATAATAGAAACTCTCGGCCTAAAAGCTAGATATCTACTTAACACTGTAGATTAACATTCAATGTACGTCAAAAGACAAAAATCTATTTAGATAACGAGCCTGTAACATAAATAATGACCAGTAATTATAACCGTAGTCTCTGAAGTAATTATTGTTAGGTATATAGGTACCTATGTCTAGCAATATTGCAGTTAAAAGAAACAAACACGCCGTTGTATTTCTTAATTCATATGTTATTCTTTATTTTTAACTTTTCGTTTGTGTACTACAACTATAATGCAATTAAAACAAAACTTATTTAATATATAAAACTAATTTTGAAAAAGCAGGCCAATATCTAGTAAGACTCATCTTCATATTCTATAGACTTCAACCCAAAGAGCTTTCAACTGTTAGCTTAAGGTCATACGCAATATCCACAATTTGATTTGCTTCTTCTTCATTCAAGTTTTGAAAAATTTATATCTTTAAGTTTGAAGATAATTTTTACAATCTTGTATATAGTTAAAAGTTTTCATTTTAAATTATTTTACAAAATAAAAACGAACAAATAAAGAAAATATATTCATTCAACGTAGAATTTACTGAAAATACGGACCTGACTTCACCGAAGTTAATCATTGTTCTAACACAATTAAAGAATAGACATCTACATTTTGGATCTTTAGAAACCAGCACTGGAAAACTGTTTCAGAGATGAAACAATCTTTTAAAAACATGAGAAAATCAATTTAATTACAAAGATTTGTACAAGGAGTATGGCATCTTGATATTAAGTGAGTTGTTAAGCAAATAAACTGTGACGTATTAATCTGTGACTGTAACCTTCTGTACACGAAACAAATGAAAGGCTATACACTTCCTATATTACAAGGACACGTAGAACATTTGATTATAAACGCCTTTTTTTTTAATTGAAACCCGTTGAACCTTAAACACTTTCAAAACAGAATTGCTTAGTCTATTTTCCTACTTGACCATTCTGATGAAATGTTTATGTGTACAGAATTTTAGATTAAATTCTAGCACAGGAATACTGCTTTCTAAAAGCATTTATTTGGTAAATCGGTTTAAAGCTGTGTGGTATATAAAAATATCAATCATATTTTGTGGATCTCAAACACTGTAAAAATTAAGTCAATTTGTTTCACTATACTCTGTTGTATACGGTTATACACTAACATGTCACTGCACAAGAGTATTTTAGTTTCTAGGAAAGCTATCAAATTTCAGCATCCAGTATTATTTTTCCTTTTGAGTCATAAGGCAGTTAATGTGAAACAAAAAACTCAAGTGAAAGTGGTAGTTACGTGCTTTATTATAGAAAGATTAAGGATTTAATTATTTTCATATACACTTAATAAATTAAAAAAGAACACCCCACAAGCATAATTGTGAATTATTTATATTCAGATTCTATAAGCTCAAGAAAAATAGACCGAAATGAATATAACCTCAACATCAATGTCGAAAGAAGTATGGGAGAAGACAAAAGACAAGCATGCCAAACAAAATCGCAGCGTATACCTAAGACAAGCTTACCTTCATGGCGAGGAGGCAGCGGCAGGAGCTGATATCCAGCACGAAACACAAAACACGCGCACAGCTGATCGATGTGGCAGCGAGTGTGCGGTCCCCGCCCGACACTTCCCCGCAGTGCGTGGAAAAACAACTCCGTACCCCGATCTCCCCTTCCCGTTGCGTCTCCTGGGGCGGATCCTACCCACCTAGACGAGGTTCTCTCATTGGTCGTCACTTGCAGCAATGGGTGGAGCCTCATGTACACACCCTTGGAGTACTTGATGGCCGTGGTTTCGGATTCCGTAACTTTCAAGTGACCACCTCCTGATACGAGTTTTACGACCACTTTGTTGATCTTACCTCCTTGTGGTGCCTTGGCAAGTTTTATGTCTGGTTTATTGTTACGACCGTAATAAACACCCTGACAGGATGCGTGAGTTTCCTTCATAATGTCCCTCAATCACTCTCCGGGTACCGAACCATTGAATTGTTCGCTTTTAGTTTCCTTGATCTATTAGGTGACCAAACTGTAACCTTCTAAATCAATAATTGTTTTCTGCCAAAGTTCAAGTGCCTCACTACAGACATCATCAATGCCTTCTCCCCTTCAGATTTACTCTTTGTCTCCGCCTATAAATTATTTACTGTCTATTATCTGGTACCCCCTTCACCAAACCGTTTTCTTATTCAGCAGTTTTTAAATTACATCTCTTAAGAAGCAATGTCTGTGTTAATTTCCTCATCCTGATCAATTCCAACTTTGTACTTCCTTGGCACATCTTTTTTTTAAAGCAACTAATTGTTTTACCTAACCTTACAAGTACTTTCAATCCTTTTTCTCACTTTGTCGAAATGCAAAAGTTTCCGCATTATACAGTGATAATTTCCACTTGTATAATCTCTTTTTTAGTCCTTATTTTGAGTACCCACAAGAGATGATAGTTTTCCTACAACTAATATCCATATATTGATAATAGTTCGAAGTACCTACCTACTAAGAGCTATCCTCTTGACATATTTTCGTGTTCGCAAGCGTATCTATGCTGCATTTCTTCCAATATACTGTATTATGTTTTTGTTTGCTTGCTTGCTTTTCAAAATGTATTTTCATTGTATACCTACACCTTTCTGCTTTCATTTAGCTACATTAACATGCATCTAAAGATACCTCCTTCTCTGTTACGAGTGGATACCTAATGCACTTTGTTCTTCTTTCATTAATCTGGAGAATTTCTTCAATAAGCTTTCCAAGTATGTAAATGCTGATCGTGATTGGTGCTAACAGGCATCCCTGTGGTACGGTTCCCTTAGGGTTAAATCCCGCTGAGTATCTGCCACCATCCGACTCAGATTACAGCTTAATACGATTATAATCCATTCAATGTGTTTTCTCTTTCCATCCTAAGACATTTTTTCACCTTCAGAATCTGTGCTGGTATTTCCAAAATTACTAAACATGTCAAATGCCTTATGGACATCTCCACTTATCTACACTATGTGTACCTATCTCTGAGTGAGATTGCCGTTTAGTCTGTCTTAAACTTGAACGAACCTACTGTAAATATATGGAAAGCAAGAACGAAGGACAGAAAGAAAGAAACAGCTGAGGACAGCGAAAACAAGCGCTTTTAGGTCACAGATTGTTGGAGATAGTTTCATGGGTGTTTTCGTTTGTTGTCGTACAATGACTGCCTCTTACAAGTACCTGTAGTGCTGTAAGAAGCTGTCTAAGGAATGCTCAGCGGAAATTAGTTTTGGTTAGAAAAAACATTAGAAAAGACCAAAGTCATTTTTCTGTATCCTAAACATACCTACACCACATACATTTATTAATTCCCCAACGTAAGTCTTATGACAGGATGAACGAAATGGGTGAAATGATGTTCAAATGAGCCCAGGGTCTATAGAGCTTAGAGTTACTTGATATTTTAGCGTAAGAAAAAACTTCGGAACAAACCTTATCCAGATAACTCACCCTGACCGAGATTAGAACTCGGGACTTCTTAAATGTAAGACAGAGCACGACTTCACTTAAATCAAGATAAACATTTACATATCTCTATGTAGGTACAATGGAAATAGTGGAATACAGCAGGCTTAGGGATATTCACAGTTATCGGCTTGACTTTTTAATGCTTTATAATTTTTAAAGGGATGTTCTTTGGAACGTCTAGGGAATTTCTAGGCCATTATAAACGAATCTATCGATTCGATTATCTCGCTCCCCTTTGTATCTACAACAAAATGTGTAAGAAATCTATTTCTCTCCAAACGCTTATCTAGAAGATATAATTGCCTATAAAATGAAACGATAGTAGGCAGAGAAAGTCATGTAAATGTAAATCAACACTATTTTTTTTCTTGTGGACGTGCAAAGAGAACTAATGTTAAAAGTATCACTGAACGATAGAAACACTTTTAAAACGCTTGACTATCGCTACAGCTTCTATAGAAGAATGAGTGAAGGAGGACTTATTATTGTAAACACACAATACATTTTGGGGGAATAATAAACTATTTTCTACTTCATGGCATTCTCTACGAAACGTCAAAACTATCACATTCATTAAAGTTATTTCACGAGTCCAACGGATTTAAGTATCTACTAATATCCAGGCGTCTTAAGACGCTTTTAGTTATGTAGAAATTTGTCTTTGGAAGCTGTCTCATAGCCAATGTCAGTCAAAGAGCTGTGCCTTTCAATAGTGAAACAATTATTGTAAATATCTTTTGAGTTTTGGAGATAACCAAAGGTACACACAATTCCTTTCGCTTTCCCTCTGTACAAAACATCATTTGGACTAGGAAGCTGAGGAAGTACAAATTGTCTAAAAAGGACCTATAAAAAGGTCTGAAAATATCCCAAAAAGAATCTAAGGACTGGAGAAACAATTCGAAAAAATGTGATATCTACAAATTAATAAATTAATTTTCAATTAGATATTTAATTAATAAGTTTCAAAATACATCATTCAAGTGATATGCAACACACAGAGGGAGAAAAAACCACATGTAAGAAATTCTTCTTCTAATTCAGCAACCAGCAATGGGCATTCTGGGAAAAGGAATTTAAATAGGTATAATTAAATCACACTTGGTTTAACAATCCTCGGGTTATATATAGAAAGCTTACCTCAGTTGGCATTGAAGTCTATCAAAACAGTAATCTCTAAATTCTTAGGTGTTCCTAAAGGGTCGTCTGTTTTCTAAAGCACGTTGCGAAAATATTGACAAACTTCTCTCCACATCAACAGATGTCATTGCTGCATGCCTGAAACAAGTGGAGAAATATACTTAACGAGATGTTGAGAGAGGGTTAGGCCGCGCCATGGCTGAGTGATTAGACCGCTTGGCTCTCACCAAGGCGTCCCGTGTTCGATCCCAGTTGACCGAAAAGTGGGATTTGTGGTGGACAACATGGCGCTGGGGTGGATTTCCTTCAGGTCCTCCGGTTTCCCCCACCATCATTCCACCAAATGCTCAATGATTCATCTCTTCATCATCCTGGGCGTTGGGCTGACCCCTCAACCCTGGTATCTCAGATCAAATGCTTCGGCTCCCTCGCTCTGAGGGAACCCGGGCGACTCCTAACACCAGCACTGATGAGGAAGGGAGACAAAAATAGAGAGCATTTACTGTGTTCTCTGCTGGTGCTAATGACTTATTACAACAAAAAGGGTCCTCTCACTGTAATAGCTTCTGTAGCCAGTCTTAAGAGCGCATATTAGTTGAAAGAAATCATAATTTACCCTAAACTCTGTTGAACAGGAAAAAGATGGTCAAAAGAAGTTAAAGTTGAAAAAAGATTTAAAAGAAACAAAAATGCTATAAAAACCTTTCAACCAAAAATAGCTAAAGTGCAACAAAATCTCCCTCCATTTTCTAACTTATAGTGACCCATAATTTACATATAGTGTCCCAAATTGATGTATACACTGTTTGAACCGTCATTTCTCTGCAACGAAATGAGACAGAAATACAGTTTTTGCTATGTATGATACACAAAGCACTAGAAAAGCTTAGCAACACGCTCATAGATCTTCACGTCTTTATAAACAACAATGGCGGTGAGATTATCATTTGAGGACCATAAGTGGATAGTGAAGTGCTATTGGAAAGTGGGGAATGTTGCTGAAGTGCAACGACGCTGGATGATTGAATTAGGGACACCACCACCAACAAGGGTAACAATAACAAGAATTCGAGACAAATTTGAAGACGATGGAACGGTGCAAGATGTGTAGAAAGGTCGGAGCGAAAGAAAGAGAAGTTCCACTGATAACGATAGTACTGTTGTAGTCATGCAGGTTTTTGCACGATCCCCAAAGAAGTCAGTGAGGCAATGTACTCGTGAGGCCGGCATCAAAAAAAGCCGTCTTCTTCGAATTTTGAGGGGCCAAAAACGGAAGCCTGACATTCCGAGATTTCTCTATAGATTAAATGAGGACGATACAGATGGGCGACTGCAATGCTGTGAGTGGTTCCTGCAGAAGTGTGACGAAAGGGAGGATTTTCCAGACTCAATTGTTTGGTCAGATGAAGCCACATTCAAACTTAATTGCACAATTAATCGTCATAACTGTGTGTACTGGGCTAACCGAAACCCACACATCAGTCAAGAAACGACCGTCAATCTTCCAGGAGTAATGGTATGATGTGGTTTGTCTTCCCAAAGATTAATTGGGCCACACTTCTTCCAAGGGACTCTCACGAATCAAACTTACCTGGAAATGTTGGGAATCATGATTCCACGTATTGAAGATCTCCTTGAGAATGAAAATGAGGTTTAGTTTCAACAAGACGGGGCTCCACCTCACTTTCATGTCAATGTGAGAAAGTTTCTCGATCATACATTAAATCAGGTGCTACGGAGTTCCCGCCACGATTTCCTGATTTAACCTCTCTAGACTTGTTTCTTTGGGGAACTGTAAAGGATGTGGTGTACGCCACAAAACCACAAACACTGGAGGAACTGAAAGATCAAATTGAATATACCATCAATTACATCCAAAACGTGTGTCGCTCTCTCCGACGTAGTTTTTGGGAGTGTACTGTGGAAGGAGGTGGGCATTTTGAACATATATGGGCTTAAGAAATAAAACACAACAAAAACTGTATTTCTGTCTTACTTCGTTGCGGAGAAATAACAGTCTAAAGAGTGTACACATCAATTTGGGACACTCTGTATATTATTTTGGGCCTGATCTTCAGACACTATGGTAAAAAGGGACTTTTCCTCAACTTCCTAGCCCTAGTTATGGCAGTCCAGCACTCTTGAAGTAAGATGCACCATACCACTGTCCAGCCCTTTGCATAATAGGTAAGAAAGGAGTGGGTCATTGTTCCAACTGCTGTGCCATAAGTAAAATAAGTTATGTACATGTGACTGGCTCCGAGTTCTGATAATACTTTTGTATTCTATTGGACCTTTAAGTTTGTACGGATGTTAACATTACGTTAAGCACAACTTTTAAGCGAGCAAAGCAGTGAAGTATGAGTAGAAATAGTTGGTTAATACATTACATATAGTGATAGGTATATCACTTATTTCATACATTCAAATACCGAAATTCAACTTCCAAAACATTTGCACATGAGCTTAAACATTTTACTTCCATTTATTGTCACGTGGTACTTGGTATTCCCCGATTGCGTTGTTTTCTGCAGTGAAGCGATGCTCTTCCACACGTGTTCGAACGTAGGTGCTCAGTTCCTCTGAGCAGTCTACAGAAATATAAGAGTAGCCTCTAAAAAGTGGTGAAAAGACTATTGGATTAAACGTGTTTAACATTTTCTTTCAGCATTATGACACCCTGGCTGTGAAGGACTTAACTGAACTGACGTCTGAAGCAACTGGTGTATCTGTGAGCACCGTTTCATATGTGAGAACTGAAATTAAACAAATAACAACTGTAAAAACCGCTAAAAAGAAAAAGGAAAGATCATCTAGTGTTTTAGGGCAGATGTGTGATTTTGTTTAAAGTGTTATTCGGTTTTAAATGCATTAAAGAAACAACAGCGTGCCTCCTACTACTACAGATAAGGCACCTACTTGCTTTAGTAAATGTTAATTCACAAAACTTCTTGACCCAGCGAACTTCATACCGCCAATAAAAGGTGTCTGAACTTATCTAATAAATAAAACAAATTAGAATTAGTTATTTATTCTGCAATTGGGGTGATGTTTAAAGTATAACACATTTACAATTAACTTAATAAATTTAAAGCTTTCTGATAAACAATATTTTTTTTTAGAAATTAATTGTTCTTTCTCACTGGCCGTGTGAAGGCTAAATTGTGGAAACGTAGAGTCAGACTGGAAAATTCAATGCCATAGCCGGGATTTGAACCACGGATCTTCTGGTTTCCGTCCAGCCGCTCTACCATTGAGCTACTATGACCAACGTGCCGATATGACATTAAATTCTCCAACTGACTCGTATTTTCCCGGTAAACCACTTAGGAGTTCTCATAAACACATGAGACAACTACCTTAATGGCGACTTACAGCACATAAGTACTTCAAGGCCCGGGCTTTATAGTTAACCACTATTAGGTCAATTAATAGCAATTAATTGTTCTTTCACACTGGCCGTCATATCGGAAATTAAAAGTAATTAAATTATTTTTTATTAATTTTTAAATTAATAATTTAAATTATTAATTTAAAAATTAAACTTAATAGTTAATAATATTATTAATATTTTTATTAATAATAAATAATAATTTATTTATTTAATAATTAAATACGAGTCAGTTGGAGAATTTAATGTCATATCGGCACGTTGGCCATAGTACCTCAAAGGTAGAGCGGCTGGACGTAAACCAGAAGATCCGTGGTTCAGATCCCGGCTATGGCATTGAACTTTTCAGTCTGACTCTACGTTTCCACAATATTTTTTTTTTTCTTTTTCATGGTGTGTAAATATATAAACATGATTTTCGGACGTGTGAACACGCGACGTATAAATTATCCATGAGAGAAACAGGGGAACTTCAAGCTGATTCCAAAAACTTCTAAAGACTGCCCTTGAGATTTATTTATTGCCCTCGTAAGGCCAAATGCAGGAAATTGTAGACGCTTAAAATCAAAAGGTAAATTCGTTGGAATCATCGGACTACGTAGGATTAAAATATTCTCTACTTTGTACTTTCCTTTGATGAATTTTGCCACGGGTACGTTATTCATTAGCTTTTTCACAGTTAGTCTCGTTCCATTGCACAGTCGTGGTTGGTTAATGTTATACAGCATGATCACAACTGTTATGTTGGAGTTAGATGGGAGTCCAGGCAATTCTAATGAATTTAAAAACTTAGTGGGATAGATGACTACGTCATCCTGTTTTATAACCCTGTCAACTGATTTGTCGAAAACAACTTTCCCGGAAGAAACTTCTGTATGGCCGCTTTGAGATCATCGACATCTATATATATTTTTTTTTTTTTTTTTTTTTTTTTTTTTTGCCGCCAATATTGCTCGTTTACTCAACTAATTATGTATGGTTAGTGTATTCTTGCGTTACGTCCGGAAAATCACGCTAAATAAGCACCTCGTTCGAGCCTATGAAGTGGCAGAAATCTGTGGGTAATTTATCTGGTCTTGACACCAAACGATAAACTATATTTAATAAAATATGATAAGTGAAATAGCTTTGAAGAATTTGGCAAGGAGTGGAATATATTTATACTGTGTAATGCTTTTGTTTGTCGAAAATAAAAGGTGTATCTGTTCCGTAAAGGTCAGTGTGTGTACTTTTATATTTAGTTAATAACCCGGTCCATTATCACTTCAGCTTTTTTTCTCACCTTTAAAACCTTCCTTGGGCTTATACAAACATTTCAAAGCCAAAATTAGGCAAATCGGTTCAGCCTTTCTCGAGTTTTTGTGAGACTAACAAACGTCAATTCCTTTATATTACTTACTTTATTTAGCAGCTTGTTTAATTGGTTTATTTAGTAAATATGAGCCGAGTGGTTAACTAACGCCCGCCTCGGTAGCGTAGCTGGTAGCGTGTCTGCCTCACGTTCAAGAGGTCTCTAGTTCGAGTATCGGTCAGGGTGAGTTACCTCGATAAGGTATTTTCTGGGGTTTTCCCTTATCCTTAAATACGAATGTCGGGTAGCTCTAAGCTCCATGGACCCTGGACACATTTGAGCATCATTTCACCCATTTCATTCACCATCCTATATGAGCTAACCAAATCGATCCATTAGAAAAAATACAGAAGAGGGCAATAAAATTCATAAAAAGAGGCAAGTATTTTGGGCCTATAAAAGGAGATGAGACTAAATGGGAGGAATTAAGAATTAGGCGTAAAAAACATAGGTTAATAGCATTATTCAAAGCTGATGCTGGTGTAAAGGCATGGGTGGACGTTAGTGTAAGGTTAGATAATCCGGATTATTATGGACGAAACGATCATAGGTATAAAATTAAGGGTAGAAGATACAGAACCGACGTAGGAAAATTTTCTTTTGTTAATAGAACCATTGAAGAATGGAATGAATTGACTGTAGCAGTCTTTCAGGGCTGTCCCCTGTCGCTGAAGACATTTAGAAAAAATCTAGATGGTTTATAGTTTAACTTTTAAATTATAATGGTATATAATATGTAGATAGAGGAGTAATTAGATATGTTTTAAGTGACTAAAGTAAAATAATATTATGTTTGTATTGTTTATTGTGTTATTGTTGTAAATCTAGTATTTGTAATTTGATCTGTATTCTTAACTCTGCCAGCGGGTAGTACCCAATTTCAGTGAATAAATACATACATAAATGTAAACAGCTGACGGGAGAGACGTCAACACGTGTTTGCCGACGGAGTGATACAAGCCACAATATTTATGTTCGTCCTCATTTTAAGTCCAGTGTGACTTTAGGACCTTGTTCCCCCAGCACACGCACTACTTCTCATTTCTCTACCCTTGTACATATACCTGAGCTTCACGACGTTTTACACAAGCCGTTTAGGTAATCTATCTTAAAATACAAGGATTCTATTGTAAACATATGAAATGCGACAAAGGGAGAGACAGACATATTTTACTGTTTACTGGTGGAGTAAAATAACAAGCGATTTTACATTTGGTAACAGAGTTCAAATACGTCAGTTCTAGATGTACGATACAGTTCATAGTAATGAATCACTCATTCTTTCTACTTGTTACTGGTTGAGACAAGAAAGCCTTCACTTGTCAAGTAGTAGTGTTATCTTTACGCTATTACATCCGTGTAATGTTTGTTATGACTTCAAGTCGTTTTCAAAACAATTAGCGAATATCTCTCGAGATATGACCCTTCACAGTCTGACGAGCATTTGGAAGTGGCAGACTTTTATCAGGCGAATTATGATCGTAAAACGCAAAGACATGCGTTGCTTATATTGGCCGTATCAGCAGGTAACATCTCTGTTCATCATATGTACAAACAACAGTCACAATAATTACTTTCCTACCGGAAACTATGAATTTATGCGTTCCTTGTGTTTTCAAGGAAGTCATCCTTGCGTGACTTTCTCTACTCACTTAAGTATTGTTTATTATTGTATCCACCACTATACAGAGAAGAGACCACATTCAACCCAAAAATTCGATATCGGGATATCACTGGATATGTAGGTACTTTTGAGGTCACCTGAGGTCCGAAGAAAGCATTTTGAGAAACAGATACACGTGAAACCAATGTTTTTGTTTGGCCCCGAACATAATTTTTGTAAGTTTTGTGATATAGTTTATATTATTCTATAGTGTCATCAAAGATTTGGAAAGTTAAAAAGAGTTAAAATGGTTGTATTGTGAAAGTGGAAGTGTATAATCAACGAATGAGATATAAACAACATACAAGGATTGGCTGATAAGTCCTGGGCCTCACAATAAAAAAATATTTTTTTTTCTTTATTTCTCAACATAATCTCCAGAAAGGCTAATATATGTCATTTCGGTGGTATAATTTAATTAAACCATGTCTATAGAGCGATTTACAATGATCCTCAAAATAGCCGTTTATCGTATCAATGACAAACTCGTTGTTGTGAAATCTTCGTCCTCCAAAAAAGTTTTTGAGGTTCGGCAACAAGTGGTAGTCACTGGGTGCTAGATCTGGCGAATAGGGTGGATGTTGAAGCAATTCGAACTTTAAGTCACACATTTTTCCCATTGCAATGACTGAATGATGGGCCGGAGCATTGTCGTGAAGAAACAAGGTTTTTTCCCTTGCCAAATGAGGTCCTTTCCTTTTCACCTCATCACCTAAACGTTACAGTTAGCTTGCGTAGTAGTAACCAGTGATACTGTTACCCTTTTCCAAGTAATGAATCAAAATAACTCCTTGTACATTCCAGAAAACACTCGCCATAACCTTGATAGGTGACAAAATTGACTTTGCCTTTTTTGAAGCTGGTTGACCTAGTGCAATCCACTGTTCTGACTGTGATTTACTGTCTGGAGCGTAGTGATGTATCCAAGTTTCATCCATGGTAATAAGCCGTCTCAAAAATGCACTGGGATTTTTACGGTAGAGCTCCAAATTCTTGAGAGAAACAGTTTTTCTTTGCAACTTCTGATCAGGTGTCGTTAAAAGCGGCACGCATCTTGCACAGACCTTGTGAAAGCCCAAAGCAATACTTAAAATATTGCCCACACATTCTTTTGATATTGATAGAGTCGACATGAAAAATTCAATGCCACGGCCGGGATTTGAACCACGTATCTACTGGTTTCCGTCCAGTCGCTCTTACCCATTGAGCTATCAGGCCAATTTGCCGTTATGGCATTAAATTCTCCAATTGACTCATATATTTCCCCGGTAAACCACTAGGGGCTCGCATTTGAGATACACCTTTGTGGGAACTTACTATTTTAAGTACTTAAGTCCCAGGTTTCCTCATTTAACTCTTATTATTTAAGTTAATTGATAGAAAGTATTCATTTCTTTATACTAGCCTTATACAGGCTAAGGTATTGAGTTGATAGAGTCAACATGAAAAATTCAATGCCATGGCCGGGATTTGAACCACGGATCTACTGGTTTCCGCCCACTCGCTCTTACCCACTGAGCTACCAATTTGCCGTCATGACATTTAATTCTCTAAACGTTTCTTTTGATATGTTTACAACCTCTGCTATCTCAAAAGCTTTAATGTGTAGTGTTTAACGCCCGCTTTTACTACATACGGCACCGCAGGCGGTGACACTGATGATACATGACATGAAGATGGAGCACCGGTGGAATGAGATGGCGGGGGAAACCGGAGGTCCCGGAGAAAACCCGCCCCAACGCCGTGTTGTCCACCACAAATCTCACTTTGCGGTCGCCTGGGATCGAACCCGGACCGCCTTGGTGAGAGCCAAGCTCAAAAGCTTTAATGTGCGGTCTGCTAGTACTAAACGATGAATTTTTTCAATGATCTCTGGAGTTGTGACTTCCACAGGGCATCCAGAGCAAGGCTCACTTCTAGTACTCGTGCCATTTTAAATTGAGTAATCCACATTTTAATCATTGTACTTATATGAAAGTGCAGAGTCTTTCAATATACTATCCATTTCCTCCTTGATTTCTTTAAGCGTTAAGCCTTTCAAATGGAAGTACCTAGTCACTGCTCGTTTTTCCAAACCCTCCATTTGCGTGAAACCTCTACACTTGTCTTGTTTAAAATGCTGTCATTCAAAACCTAAACAAGCTATTGACTCTAACTATGCACACAAGCTGGTGTAGAGTTAAACTATATGCTGCTAGCCGTCAAAATGCCCCAGTGGCGTCATGTCTATGTGCGGCCCAGGACTTAAGAGCCGCCCTACGTAGTGGACCCTAATGCGGGCTACAGACGAAATCGCCTCAGACATCCCGCTTAATCCATACGACAGTATGGGAGAGAGTGTTACGAGAAGACTTTAGCCACAGTCGAAACTTTTAAGAGCTGGTCCTGTGCGATGGCTTTGCTATTATCTTTTCTTTGCATGACACATGACCAGAAGCTAACATATAAAATAAAATACAAAACAGAGATGAAAAACTAAAGTTTAAGGGCTTTACATTTCAGAAGTCTATAAGCATGGAAAATTCAAACCAACAAGGAATATCTCGGAAAAATTTTATTCCAGAAAAAATGTTTTAATACAAATTACCTATTTGCTTTAAAGAGATAACATTTTTTATATTATAACATTTTGTCTATCTCTCATAGTTTAGCAGTTATGTAGAAGTCTTCACGAATGAGGAGGTCTTCAGAGGCTATCGGAAACCGTGTAAGCATATACATTTCATTATTCATGAAAACACGTTTAAAATAGCATTATTTAATCAAACTAGTCAGAACCGTTTTTAAGAAAATCAGAATTTTTGAGTAGGTACTTTCCAAGTGAAGGGAATTCGGGATGGGGGGGGGGGGACTGTATTGAAAACCCTCGTGTCGCATTAAATACTAAATTTGGAATTTAATTGACCTTTCTTTTTGACTAATGCTGTTAAAAGACAGATAAACAGAGAGAGAGAGAGAGACAGTCTTTCTTTTTCTTATACGTATATTCAAGGAGGTACGAACCGAAAACATTTCACACTCGAACTACCCTTCAAATGGAGCCTTTCTCGTTTTTTTGATTTATTTTTCAAAAAGACTCTGTTATTTTGATTAAAGTACAATATATTTACGACATTTTCGACAAATGAATTCTTTATGTTGAATTTGCTTGCATTTCCGTCTGAAATCCTCTAAATTTTGCAGGTATTTTACAAAATTTTCTTCTTTTTCTTCTTCTTCTTCTTCTTCTTCTTCTTCTTCTTCTTCTTCTTTAACTTCCCAAGTTGTATCACTATCTTGGTGTTAGGAGATTTATGTTCCCCTATCCACCCTGAGAAACCGAAGCTTTGGATCCGATAGAGAACCAGGATAGGCGATCAGCCCGATGCCTGGTATGAACGTGAACGAAGTGGATGATATACATATAGGAGGGCGAGATTAATGATACGAAAGATGATGGAGCAATTAGTGAAACGCTGACGGGGGAAACCGGAGAACCCTGAGAAAAATCCGTCCTAGCGTCATGTTGTCCACCGTAAATCGCATTGTAAAACCTTACTACGCAAAAGTTGTCTCGTTAAAGCAAAAAAAAATTATGTCAAATACATTGATTGCAAAGTCGACCATTTCTGAAATATTCCTTCTAACCTATATTCCTTTGCTTTTTAAGAAAAGCGTATCTTACCTTTCTGATTGTATCTACAAGTATAAAGAATATTATACCTGGTGAATAAAAAGTTTGGGAGAATTCCTTTAACCCCGCTGTTGCAACTCTATGAAGTGATATTTTTTTTTTAGAAAAGCTATAAGATATCAACATGTCCTTACATTACTATGATTACAAATAAATGCTGTGAGTTTTTTTAATGGCAACATTTTTCTCTGCACTCTTTCAGTCCTCAAGTCTCAGAAAGTGCAATCAAATACGCTTTCAAACCCCAATTTAAATTTATTAGGACCTTACTGCATGTGTACTGAAAAAAGGAAAACGCATCATTACTTCAAATTGAGTAGGTTTTGAATTAAACAATACAGTAGGCTACTTCAATCTGTGGCTTTGGACTGAACAAATACAGACCATAGCTAAGCAAATAAAGACAAAAATGCTTATTTCATTGCAAAATCTTCCTGAAAGAAATTAATCATGGCACAACTTAGAGAAAGACAACGAATCAAAATACTAATAATGATTGGATATGGTGATAAGAGGAGGACCCAAGAAGAGGTTTGTGTCTTCTTTAATGAAATGCTTCCACAACAAAGGATTATTCATTCTACGTTAAGAAAAGATTTGAAAAAAAAATCCATGAAACTGGAAGTGTTAAGAATAAGGCAAATTCTGGAAGGCCAAAACAGTTAAAGCTCTTAATGTTTTATTATCAGTGGAAGAAAACCCACTTGCATTTACTCGCCAGCACATTATGGAAGGAAGGAGGTGAATTGTCTAAATCATGACTGTTCAGGAAGATGGACTGGCAGGAGAGGGAGTTTTGAATGGCCGCCAAGATATCCTGATCTGAACCCCTTAGACTTTTTCTTGTGGGGATATTTGAAGTGTAGGGGTTACAAGGACCAACCAAGAGATCTTTAAGAGTTAAAGTGAAGAATTGAGCAAAAAAATGCAACTGATCAGGCGAACAGTGCTGCTGAAAATATTAACTAGTTTCAAAGACAAACGTTGGCTGTTTTTGGCAGTAAATGGAGGCCATTTGGGCACATTTTGAAGTGAATTAATTATGTGTTACAACACTGTACCACTAATTTTGTTATGAATATATTTTCTTGGTTTAAATTTCATGTGTTGTAATACGTCCTAATAAATTTAAATTACAGTTAAAAAAATCTATGTGTAAGTTCCGAGACCTGAGGACCAAAAAATGAAAGAAAAAAGTTCTTGCCATTAAAAAGTCACGCCCTATTCACAATCATAGTAATATGAACACATGTTGATATCTTACAGTTTTTCTGAAAAAATATCACTTCAGAAAACTATAACAAAGTTAGAAGCATTGTTACATACATTGCACTCATTCCGTATAGAAAGCGTTTCTAGAAATGTTATTCTCAATTACATGGCGTAGGTATGATCAGGTAAAGAAGTACGGAATTTTAATGAAAGTTTTTTGAAACATTGGCAGTGAAACCATGCGAATGTAAAAAAGACATTTTTGTTTCTACAAAGAGAATGGATAATAAAACCATTTCTGCGAATGCTTATTTCTTTTTCGTGTTAGCAGAATAAATCAGATTATTGTTTTATTTAATGAGTAAAACATACATTTGTGTTGAAATCCCGTTATCAAATGTTGTGATGTAATCATTATCTTAATATCTATAGGTAAGATGTGGAAGGATGAATTGCTGCACTAGAAACGGCCCGAATGCGTCGTTAGTGAATCAACTGC
The DNA here is from genome assembly GCA_030765055.1 of Mantis religiosa. Classification (NCBI taxonomy): domain Eukaryota; kingdom Metazoa; phylum Arthropoda; class Insecta; order Mantodea; family Mantidae; genus Mantis; species Mantis religiosa. The sequence continues at coordinate 96,825,191 of CM060959.1, forward strand.
AATTGGAGTTGGCCCACGTTGACCAGAATTGCACTAACACGTACGCACTCTTCTCGAAATAATTTGCATTAACGGAAGAACGACTTCCGTGGGAAGAGAAATCAAAATGTTAGTAGAGAGAGGGCCCCCCATTGTCTTGATACACGCGCCGCGCACGCCTGTATTTTAGCTTTTCACTCGCCCCCCATTATTTCCAGCAGCGCATCATCATTATAGGATCATCTCTACTGTGACGTCACTCCAGAGACTTGCTCAGTCACAAGGAAGTGATACGAAAATTGGCGATTGCTCCGCCGGCAATCTATCTGTAATACCAAGAAAATTAGTGACGTTGTCTGTATAGATACTGGTTAGGAATTAACTTGCACTAACAAAATGTTCCTGTGATAGAGAATGGATAGAGAAATGAATAAAAAGAGAAGAAAAATCGTTTTTCTTGCAACTCATTTTAGACAAAAAGACATATCTGAACCAGGATAACGTTTAAAAGAATTCCCAAACTTTATAGAATTAGGATTCAGCTAAGGTTTTACTCGTACATTTCTAGCCGTATAAATCCTATTTATTCAACTTAGCATATTTGTCCACTTTATTCTAATTTTAGAATAGCAGCCTCTCTATTTACAGGAGTAAAGTATACTTATTAATTTCACAGAGGCTATAATTATATATTTTAATAGTGTGTGATGTTTCTTAGTTTAAACACCTCTTATGAAGTTTTTTATAATGAGAATTTTAATCAAGGCTCATTCAATTGACGTTTGTTAGTCTTATAAAATCTCGAGAAAGGCTGAAACGATTCGCCTAATTCTGGTTTTGAAATATTTGTATAAGTCCAAGGAAGGTATAAAAGGTGAGAAAAAACCTGAAGTGATAATGGATCGGATTATTAACGAAATATGAAAGTACAAAAGCAAACTTTTACGCATCACATACACCTTCTTTTATTTTCGACAAACAAAAGCATTACAAAGTACGAAGGCTGTTCAATAAAGAATGATCACATTTTTTTTTTTTTGACAACGTACATTTACTCATCCTCATAATTTTGATGTTCCTTCTCAAAATAGTCTCCCCTGAATGCGATGTACTTGTCCCAGTGTTTCTGCCAGTCTTCAAAGACATGCTGGAAACCATTTTTTGAGAGATCCTTCAAAATCGCCTCCGCAGCCTTCATCACTGCTTCTGATGATGGATAATGCCTCCCACGAAGGCGTTTCTTCAAGTTAGGGAATAGAAAAAGTCACATGGGGCTAAATCCGGACTATAGGGAGGGTGAGGGATGCACTTCACATTGATTTTTGCAAGATATTCAGCAACAACATTGGCAATATGCAGCCACGCATTATCTTGGTGCAGCATCCAGCGTGCTTCACGGAAATGTGGTCTTTTGCACCTGATATGGACTTGCAATGTTTTCAGGACATCCCTGTAGTATTGTCCAGTTACCGATGTGTATGCAGGTACAACATGCTGATGAACCATTCCATGCATATCAAAGAATGACATGACCATCATTTTCCCAGCAGAAGCAACCACTTTTGCTTTTTGGGGGGTTGGTGATGAAGGAGATTTCCAAACTGAGCTTTGTTGTTTGCTCTCAGGATCAAAATGACGTAGCCAAGTTTCATCAGCAGTGATTACGTTTGAAAGAAACTCCGGATCTTCCTCTAACATCAACTCTAACTGCATGTTATCTTCATTGCAGCGGTAGACGATACTGAACATGTCTGAACTTGCCTGGTTCTCACAGGCGGGAACCAGGAGTACCAACAATGAAACTTTTACGGCGTGTTTGTTTCACATTAAGCTAACAGAATATAATAAGATTGAAGTTTAATGCTAAAAATTACGACCGTAAAGAAATTATGATCATTCTTTATTGAACAGCCCTCGTAGAAAGATATTCCACTCCTTACCAAAATCTTCAAACCTATTTCACTTACCAGATTTTATAAAGTAATGTTTATCGTTTGTTATCAAGACTGCATTTTTTTATGTAGCATGATTATATAGACAACTTTGGAAGATTAGACACAACATCAATTTCTGAAAGCACTATAGCAGTATAAATATTTGGCCACAGACAATTGTCAAATATTGGTAAATCCTTGGAACTTCTTCGTAATTTGTGTTTGTGAATTCATGAATATGAATTGAATTGATGCAAAATTAATTGAATTTCTTTGTAACTTTGTGGAGTTCCGGGAAATTTTTTACTATGCCAAGGAGAAGACCTGACTTAGGTCGTAGAGGTCAGTCAAATGTGTGATAAGCTACGTCACGTACTGACCGCACCGATGAGTAGCGAGACGCAGCTAATGCTAATAGTCGTGTGGTATGTCAGAATTGCGTTCTAGAGCATCTGTTTCTTCCGGGGAGCTGTTCTCGTACAAATCAGTTGAGACAGTTATAAACTAGGATGACGTAGTTAACTATCCCAAAGAGCTTTTAGATTCATTAGAATTGCCTGGACTCCCACCTCACAATTTAAAAATAAAAGTAGGACCAGTAGTGATCATGCTGCGTAACATTAACAAACCACGACTGTGCAATGTAACGAGACTAACTGTGAAAAAGCTAATGAATAACGTCATCGAGGCAACAATTATCAATGGGAAGTACAAAGGAGAGGATATATTGATCTCGCGTATACCGATGGATTTACCTTTTGACTTTTTGGCGTCTACAATCTGCTGTGCGTTTGGCCTTTGACCATAAGTAAATTGCAAGGGCACTCGTTGGAATTTTGCGGAATCAACTTGGAGTTTACCTGTTTCACTCATGGACAATTATGCATCGCCTGTTCGCGCGTCTTTGTATATTTATGCACAAAAACTATTTACCAGAAAGCTTTAAAATGATTAACTTAATTGTAAATATGGTATTTAAGCTTCATCCCCAATTGTAGACTAAATAAATAATTAATCCGAATTTGTTTTATTTATACAGATAAGTTCAGAGAACTTTTATTGAAGGTATGAAGCTCGCAGGTTCAGCTAGTTTATTATTATTATTTATTAATGTAATGTTAACATTCGTATGACAATATTTCGTGCTATGAGCCAGTGAGCCACTATTTACAGCATGCCTAAGGATAGATAGAGTCAACATGAAAAATTCAATGCCATGGCCGGGATTTGAACCACGGATCTCCTGGTTTCCGTCCAGTCGCTCGAGCCCATTGAGCTACCATGGCCAACGTGCCGTCCTGACATTAAATTCTGCATTTGACTCATATGGGTTAGAGCGACTGGACGGAAACCAGGAGATCTGTGGATCAAATCCCGGCCATGGAATTGAATTTTTCATGTTAGCTCTATCTATCAAAGACCTTAGCCTATATACGGCTAGTGTGAAGAAATGATTAATTTCCATCAATTAACTAAAATATTAAGAGTTAAATGATGAAGCCTGGGACTTAAGTATTTACGATAGTAAGTCGCCACAAACTGTGTATCTCGGATGCGAGAGCCCCTAGTGGTCTACCGGGAAAATATATGAGTCAGGTGGAGAATTTAATCTCAGGACGGCACGTTGGCCATGGTAGCTCAATGGGTTAGAGCGACTGGACGGAAACCAGGAGATCCGTGGTTCAAATCCCGTCATGGCATTGAATTTTTCATGTTGACTCTATTTATTAAAGATCTTAGCCTATATACGGCTAGTATGAAGAAATGATTAATTTCCATCAATTAAATAAAGTGCCTGAGGATGTTCGTAATACTGCTACTCATATCTTAACGTCAATAGTTGCACTGTTTCGATGATAATAATAAAATAAGGGTTACTTTAACACAATAAAGCGTATAGTAAATGGCCAATTAAAAAGTATTAAGTTTTCTTCTTTCTGTGTTTACTCTCATTTGGATCATGCAGCACTTGGTGGAATGAATGGCGAGGGAACCGAGAATTCGTACAAAACCCGCCTAGACGCAGTTGTGTCTCACACGAATCTCTAATGGCAACTTTCTATCTCTATATCTAAAAGATACTATTCAGTCATATTAAATTGTATTTTTAAGACATAAATTTCAATTTTAGTTAATTGATGGAAATTAATCATTTCTCCACACTAGCCGGATATAGGCTAAGATATTTGATGGATAGAGTCAACATGAAAAATTCAATGCCATGGCCGGGATTTGAACCACGGATCTACTGGTTTCCGTCCAGTCGCTCTTAACCTTTGAGCTACCATGGCCAACGTGCCTTCCTGACATTAAATTCTCCAGTTGACTCGTATATTTCCCCGGTTGACCACTAGGGGCTCTCGCATCCGAGATACACCGTTCGTGGCGACTTACTATTGTAAGTACTTAAGTCCCAGGCTTCATCATTCAACTCTTATTATTTTAGTTAATTGATGGAAATTAATCATTTCTCCACACTAGCCGGATATAGGCTAAGATATTTGATGGATAGAGTCAACATGAAAAATTCAATGCCATGGCCGGGATTTGAACCACGGATCTACTGGTTTCCGTCCAGTCGCTCTTAACCTTTGAGCTACCATGGCCAACGTGCCTTCCTGACATTAAATTCTCCAGTTGACTCGTATATTTCCCCGGTTGACCACTAGGGGCTCTCGCATCCGAGATACACCGTTCGTGGCGACTTACTATCGTAAGTACTTAAGTCCCAGGCTTCATCATTCAACTCTTATTATTTTATCTTTTTAAATATGGCATACATTGGTTCCTAATGTACTATTTTATATTGTTAGCACTTATCGCCCTGAGCTGTAATTATAACATTTTCCGGCTATACTCTTCTACTGCACTCTCGTTACTTTTTGTTCCCTGTTTGACTAATGTATAGATATATTTGAATAATGTTTTAGGATAAACAAGCCATGTGCAATGCAAGCTCATGCAATAAAAGTAATAAAAGATTTGTTATCAGTAGAGCTAGGAACTTGAAGCTCTAATAATCCCTTCTATAAGCATGTTTTTGTGCAATAATAGCTTACCTACACATGCACATAAATAATGTTGATATAAAATATCTTAACAAATCAAGTTGACATAAAGTAGATAAATATCTAACACAATTTTGTGAAATGTCTCCATGAATAAACAATATTGTGAAAATCATGTAAATCATTTAACTAATTCAAAATATAAATTTACATTCATAATTTCTATACCTATAGTTCTACATCTAAAAATCAATGCATTATGTAAGAAACACTACTTACAATCCTGCCAATAAGCAAGAAGTCATTATCCAGGTAAGTTATCAGTTGAGGCAAAACAATTAGAAGTCAGAGTAGGCAGCTAAGGCAATTAGGTGTTCTGGTGAACTCAGTACACAGATGTCCCAATAGTTCAAGGATCAAATAATAATTAGAAACATGTACACTCAGAAAGCAGAGAGTCGCATGGCAACGCACGTATGTCAGTTCTGAAAATCAGAAAGAGAAAGAATTCTTAGAAGTTACAAAGTCAGAGTGAAAGTTCTGTTTCAAGTGCGAATAACAAGCTAAAGATTTGGCAACTATAACGTAATACCTTATGTGGATTAATCCTGGGCAGGACTTTGTTGATAAGAAATATCTAAAATCCGTGTCCTTTAATATTTTTTTTGTTAAATTTATTTATTTAGAGTCACTTTAACAACAATGTCATATCGCGACTATTTTGTATAATATAGTGTATACAGTAAATTGATTACAATTACCTAAACAGAATCATGAAAACAATAAATAACAAATCAATATGACAAAGATGTTCAATGTCTATAAATCATAAGGATAAAGTTCCGAATAAAATTCAGTAGAACAGAAGTATTTAGACAATTTGTTGTAAAGTAACTTTTGTATATACTAAATTGGTATCTTTGGAGTTAGATTTTCGTATACAAGTTTATACTTTTGAGGAATAGCAGTACGTGTTTGAAGTTTCTTACAATCTTCTACATTATACAGAAGTGTTTTATTGCGATCGGTTATCGGCAGTTCGTAACGCCTAAAGACCACGCTCCATTAGGTGCAAGGGAATTCGCCGTTTAGCATTTCAGTGATTCACTGCAACTTAGGCTTGTTATTCTTAGCACGGAAAGTTATTTTAAATCGTAAATTTATTCATACTTTAGATATAATACTTGCATAGTTACAGTTTTTAGTGATGATATTAGAAAACATCCATTGTTTATTCTAAAACAGTCGACAACTCGTTTCATACGGGGTCGGCTGATAAGTCCCGGGCCTCACATTAAAGAAAACATTTAAATTTGTTTTCTCTACATAACCTTCAGAAAGGCTAATGCATTTGACATATCGTGTTCTAATTTAATTAAACCAACTCTGTAGTGCGATTTACCATGGTCCTCAAAATAGATGTTTACCGCATCAATGACCTCGTCGTTGCTGTGAAATCTTCGTCCTCCTAGAAATATTTTGCGATTCGGCAACAGGTGGCAGTCACTGGGTGCTAGATCTGGCGAATAGGGTGAATGTTCAAGCAATTCGAAGTTTAATTCGCACATATTTCCCATTGCAATGATTGAACGATGGGCCGGAGCATTGTCGTGAAGAAACCAAGATTGTTTTCTTTGCCAAATGAGGTAATTTTCTTTTCATCTCATCACTCAAACGTTGTAGTAAGCTTGCGTAGTAGTCACCAGTGATACCTTTACCCTTTTCCAAGTAATCAATAAAATAATCCTCGGTGCATCCCAGAAAACACTCACCATAACCTTGTTAGTTGACAAAATTCACTTTGCCTTTTTGGAGTTGGTTTACCTGGCGTAATCCACTGTTTTGATTGTGATTTACTTTCTGGAGTATAGTGATATATTCAAATTTCATTCATGGTAATAAGCAGTCTCAAAAATTCACTGGGATTTTTACGGTAGAGCTCCAAATTCTTAACAGAAACAGTTTTTCTTTGCAACTTTTGATCAGGTGTAAACAAATGCGGCAGCCATCTTGCACAGATCTTGTGAAAGCCCAAAACATTATTTAAAATATTGCCTGCACATTCTTTTGATATGTTTACAACCTGTGCTATCCTTTCTTCTCCTTCAACTTCCCTAGTTGTACCACTATCCTCGTCTTAGGGGATTCTTGTTCCTGTATCCCTTTTAAGGTCTGGCCTGAGAAACCGAAGCTTTGGATCTGATACAGAACCAGGATAGGAGATCAGCTGAATGCCTGGTGTGAAAGTGAAAGAAGTGAATGATATATGAGGGTGAAATGAATGATTGGATAGATGATGATGGAGCAATTGGTGGAATGCTGACGGGGGAAACCGGGTGACCTGGAGAAAACCCGTCCCAGCGCCATGTTGTCCACCAGAAATATCACTTTGCGGTCGCCTGGGATCGAACCCGGGCCGCCTTGGTTAGAGCCAAGCGGTCTAACCACTCAGCCATGGAGCGGCCTCCCTCCGCTATCTCAAATAGCTTTAATTTACGGTCTTCCAATACTAAATGATGAACTTTTTTTTCCAATGATCTCTGAAGTTGTGACTTTCACAGGGCGTCCAGAGCAAGGCTCATCACTAGTACTCATACGTCCCATTTTAAACTCTCCAACCCACCTTTTAATCATTGTATTAGAAGGAGGCCCGCCTCGGTAGCGTGGTGGTAGCATATCTGCCTCACGCTCAAGAGGTCCTTAGTTCGAATCTCGGTCAGGGTGAGTTACCTGGATAAGGTTTTTCCGGGGTTTTCTCTTATCCTGAAGGACGAATGTCGGGTAACTATCGTATTTAATCACTGCTCGTTTTTTCAAGTCCTCCATTTTCGTGAAACCTCTACACTTGTCTTGTTTAAAATGCTGTCACTCAAAAACTAAACAAGCTATTTGCCTGTAACTATGGATACAAGCTGGTATAGAGTTAAGCTATATGATGCTATCCGTCAAACTGGCCCAGTGGCGTCATCTCTATGTGAGGCCCGGAACTTAACAGCCGACTCTCGTACAGCTTATGTATTAGCTTCCATTAAAGGCAACAATTAAGTGGTTTTGTATATTATTATAGCCACACATACGCTCAGAGAAAGATCCACTAACTCATCACTGTAGCAGCCGACAGTAGATTCATCAGCTACGGTGATATTGGAGACGGCATAAAACATGTTGCACTACATTCGCAATGACTAATGCTTGAATAGGCACCTGAAATATTTGTCTCTGTAATTGGTGTAATGTAATGCACAGATTTGGATTTTATATTAGATGCGTAATTATTTAAATTAAAATGAAACACAGGTATTTAGATTTTAACTAGTTCCCTGTATAATGTCGACAAATATATCTTGTCAATGCAACACTGCTAGCAAAGTTAATATTGCTCCTGTGACATCGGAGACAAAAGGCGAGTTCTATCTACTTTGCTACACTTTAGCAAGCGTGTTTTTTGCAACCACGTGAAAGAAAAACGCGCATTTGCCAAACAGCTCTGCATTTCAAGGCGTTTTTCTACATTTATGGTGTCCATAAACTTTATCAATGTACTCTGAGAGAACAAAAAATAAACTTCCTGTAAATGATTTGCGGAATAAGTATGCAAATAAGAGATGATAGGTAGGGAGAATCACGCCAGATTTTTCATTCACAAAACCATGCGTCATTGAGAGAAATACTCTTAGTCTTTAGATGCGGCCAGACTTAAAGAAGCCGCCGTTGTAGAACTCGTGTATTTATGTCGTTGGGGGAACCTGTTCTTGTGGAAAGTAGAGGCTCTCGATGTACCTCAAGACCTGCAGTTTAATAAGTCATGTTGGTGTGCCTTACATTACGCATGCTCGCTCTGTTGTTTGCAATGTAGGTTTAGGAATGTACCTGAGGAACATCTCTCCTTTCTTTGTGTCGATGAGTGGGTTGACCATTTGTTACAGTAGAGTGTAACCAACAATGGGTAAGGTCCATCCATCACGACAAGCGCCCCAGGGGGCCTGAACCAAGTGATTCCTGTCAAGGTCATGGCGATGAGCCACGTTAGGAAACGAACCCAGCACACAGGTTCCATTTCCAATAAAGAAATTTGCTTCTCAAACAAAAAATTAACATAAAAACAGTAACTAGGTACATCTTAAAATGCTGAGAAGGCAGCTGAAGAAAAGTAGACTTAAACAAAAAGTAAAGGATATATCGGAAATGTTTAATGCCACGAAAGCATTGGACAAACATTCCTAGTTTTAACGAAATGTGCATTTTTTGTGCAGCAAGCTTTTCTGTAAACCTTACTGTTTCCAAGTTATACTAAGTTCATTTAGAATGCAAAGGTCTACTCGCAGAAAAACCAAAACATTGGCTTCTTCACGCAAACATCTTATTCTAATGCTATTTTAATTAAAATTGCCATAGCCACCTTTAATAAATTAAAAATAATTAAACATTTGTCCTTGTAAACAGGAGCAGATTTGCTCGAAAATATTCATCTTGCATCCTTGAAAGATGCTGAACATAAATGTCAGGTTAGGTATTTAACAAATTTTTACTTCCTGAGTTACGCTTTCACAGACTTGTGGATACATACACGGTCTTTTTCTAAGAATGCTTGTTTTTTCGGCTTCAGGGGACTTCAAAAGCGTGGATTTGCAGTAACTAAAATATTGGTATCCAATTTTTAGGTGGAATGCAATATTTACCGTTTGAGCAAACGTACATATAAGTATTGGAATCGTCACGTTAATAGCAGGGGATACATCAGAAATGGCTAATTCCGCACAAAAATGATTTGTCATAAATGGTTCTTTATTGAGGTCTATATTTTTGTTTTTCTTTTGAGTAAGACTTTTTCTATCTCTTGTGGTTTTCCATTTGTTCTAGATTCATTCAGAATGACGATTTCAAAAATAACTTTCACAAAATTAAAAATATTTACACATTTCATTTGTCACGAAACACTTAACTTAATCCTTGATTCCAATTTTGGAAAATCCAATTTTTCAAAATGTCCTATGTAAAGTTTAGTGTGAAATGGGAATTTTATGTGTGTGGACATTTTCGTATACTATGTCTATCCTATTTCTTACCCATTGCGTAACAGCCCGACGTGGGCCTGAGCTATCCCGACTGCCGACCTCACGCTCACATACGCAAGTTAGAGGTGGGCGATCATCCAACCGATACGGGAAGGATATGTGGTCACCATCTCGGCACCCCCAATCGCAAAACTGGCTTTCTAGACCAGGATTCACTATCTAACATGGACCTCAATTACCTCAGGATGCTGAATGAGCACCGATCCTACGACCGGGACTTAAAATCTGCAACCCACCAGGGGCGAGATCGATCCCGGGTACATTCCGGGCGCAGGGAACCAAAGCACAACGCTCTAGTATACGAATCAGGATTAAGTAATCTAAGGAATACCTAATTGCGTTGTAAGGGGTAAATTTGTGACAGAAGTAGGCCTGAGATATAGCTATTACAAATAACGATATGTATTTATGTTGTATCTATATTTTATAGAGAATATAAAGAAGAATCTCATAGTATATCATTTTATGTTAGCAACTTTAAGTAGTGCATGTAAATCCTCGTGTTCTGTAAAGTTCCATTCGTACCCAGTTGTTGTGAAATAAAAATCCAAACAAAACAACTAAATTCGCACATTACAGTGGACAATAGTGATGTAAGTAGAAATACAGATATATTATACAATAAACAGAGTTGGACTTAATAATAGAAAAATACCAAAAGTGTGTATTAAAAAGAAACTGTAATAACATCTGACTAACAAAGATAGAATTGAATCCATTAATTTTATAACTTTTCTACATAAGTACTTCAACTGAATTAAAAATGGCATATAAATCACTATTGAGGTTCAAGTCACTTCTGGCTTTCAGCAAGGATGGGCACTCAAGAATGAGGTGGGATGTTGATACACATGCTTATGTTCGGATTTTCAGTTGTTTTAAACTTTAGTTGTTGACAATCAAAAGCTCATATATGTTGTCGAATGCTGGACGACTTTTTATTTAGGTAATTTGCATTAAATTATGTTTAAAGATGAACTAAAGTGCAGCAAGGTACTTTAAATGTTGATTGTGACTTTTGGCAAATCTACTATGAGTAAGATAAGAATTTAGGGGTGTCACAGCCGTTTCAATGTGGGAGGAGATATTGAAGACGACGACGACCGCTCTAGACCCCTTCACACATCAATTACTGACAACAATGTGAACGAAGTAAAGAAAACAATCCTGGAAAATCACCGAATCACCATGAGACAAGTTGACCAGAGCTGTGGCAAAACGACTCGTGGAAATTGCATCACGCTAATGCTTCAGCTTACATCTCGAAGCTTGTTCTTGATTCTTTGTGTGTGTGTGTGTGTGTGTGTGTGTGTGTGTGTGTGTGTGTGTGTGTGTGTGTGTGTGTGTGTGTGTGTGTGTGTGTGTGTGTGTGTGTGTGTGTGTGTGTGTGTGTGTGTGAAAAAACAAACCTGTTATGCTGCCATAGCTATCGTATTCAATGTACATGGTCCCTTTATATTCCCGAAGCTGAAGAGAACCATGAATGGAAGTCGATTTGCACCCACTAAGCTAAAAGAAGAATCGCCGAAGGAGCTGAAAACGAAAAGTTTCAGAAGTCCCTCCAAGATTGGGAAAAGCAATGACTTAAGTGTACTATATCTGAGAGAGATTAATTTGAAGGGAGCAAGTTGATGAATGAATAGTGATTCTTTAAGGAAAAAGAACATTATTTAATATTTCAGAAGTGAACAAACATACTTCTGTAGTTATAGCTTCTCTTTCCCAGACTCAGAAACAGTTCAATTCTGCATCCTCAAACAGAAGGTAAGTAGAACACATGTGGTCTACGCTATCAAGAAATATTTCATTTAAATTCAACAGTTTACGAATCTTCGTAACAATGCAAGCATCGCCAAAGTGACAACTGTAACTAACCCCAGTTACATATGTCTATTTCTTAACAAGGGGAACATTTTAGAAACAAGTTTATGGCAGGCGCGGCTTAGGGATAATTGATTAGGTAACTCGGAAAATTGGCTAACCTAAATTTGCAAAATCAGCTTCAGAAAAAACTGATTTTATACTTGAATAGTGGTTTTGAATTTCAATGGGGCTTCCCTCTGTATATGAATCCAAAAGTTCCTTAAAATTACTTTTATTTAAAGAGTCCTCGCTTTCATTATGTCCACGAAATGTCATTTCTTGTCTACTTGCCTAATGGGATATTGCATGAAAAGCCTGTAAAGCTTAACGTTCTCATTATATTTTATAATATATAGACGTGAACTTTACAGAAAAGCGTCTGCAATTTTGTTATGTTTTTTCCCAGCCCCTTCAATCCAACACAATTATGTTCCTCATACCAACGAGTCTTAAATCTACTGGCGTATTTTAATTATGCTCTGCCGGAAATTTTTTTTAAACATAGCACTGGTGTTCGCCTACTGACATGTACGACGTCGCGTTTGTCATCATTTTTCCACAAAGAAAAGGGTGTTTGGAGAATGGAACACACCAAGTCGTGTGTTGGATTCATGTAAATCCCTTAAATATGAAAAAATTAAACACTTCACATATCATACAGTAATCACTGATCATATTAAAAAGATTACGTTTTTACACAGGATGCAAACTGATAATAAACAGTAGCACAAGACACGCGGGGCTCGCTTCAAGCGGGTTACCACAACAAATTTCTTTTCAAATAAACGAAAAAGTAGGAAGAAAGATCTGTATTGTATTGGCAACACGAGTAGGTGCGGAATATACGGCTTCTATGAAACGAATCCGTAGCCATGGTAACCAGCAGTGCATTTTGCCCCTCCAACCTCTCCTAACTCGCCGCAAGTGTAACGGTCACCTTGGCCTTTCATTAACGAATCACTAGTGGGAAAGTAAGCTAGCTGTATTATCGACACGCGAACGCCTAGAGAGCGGATTCATTACAGAATATAACTTCAAGAACTTTTATAAAGTAAATTTAAATGCTAGAACATAAAACACAACCACGTAAGTTATTAAAAAACAAGTAGGTGACTCGGCGATTCAAACGCAGCAAGGGAGAACCACCCCTGGTTTCTTGTATTGCAAGATTTGAAGCTTTCAGGACGATGATTATAAATTAGTGTTTCTCGGGTTAACAGCTGTGCGATGTTTATAAAATAATTTCCTCGAGATTTCGGTCCTGTTTCTCTATGGCCTTCTTCATGAAGTGAAGATTATCACCTAACCGGGTGGTATATATTCGGCTGGTAACCCGAGAAGCACTAATTAAGTTTCTGGTATTGATGTAAAGTGAAATGATGGGATGTCACCAAATATATCGATAGATCCATTACAGCGTAAACATATTCCAGTTGGGTTTTGGTGCACTTCAATAAGTTACGTTCTCTATGGATAGAGAAACAACTGCACGTACTGTTTGCTGTAGACTCGTTCAAGTGCAGGTTAAGGAACTTAGAACTTAATGATGTGGATCTAGAACGGAACGCGGTTTGCTATAAAATCCTGATGTTGCGAAACGCGTTCTTGCTTCACATATTATGTCGAAAGAAGGGATTCAATAAATCTTTGAGGGCAAATTAACTACCTCGGTGAACCTCCGGTCAAAGACCCACGCTCTACCATGTGCACAATGCAGAAGTACTATATTTTATACCACTAAAGATGCATATTTTGAAGTGCCAACATCAAGAGCAGTCTCAAGTGTGTGTTTAAGATCCTTTAACCGAATAAGAAATGAAATGACTGAAGTTATGTTCAAATGAGTCCAGAGTACATAGAGCTTAGAATTACCAGACATTCATCTTTCAGGATAAGGAAAAACCTCCAACGTTAAGTCATATCGGACTACCAATGAAATTTTGCTCAAATGAGTCCAGGATGCATAAAGCTTAGATTTACCCACCACTTATCTTTCAGGATAAGGGAAAACCTCTAACGTTAAGTCATATTGAACAAGAATGAAATTATGTTCAAATGAGTCCAGGGTACATAGAGCTTAGACTTACCAGACATTTATCTTTCAGGATGAGGGAAAACCTCCAACGTTAAGTCATATTGGACTACCAATAAAATTATGTTCAAATGAGTCCAGGATACGTAGAGCCTAGATTTACCCAACACTTATCTTTCAGGATAACGGAAACCTCCAACGTTAAGTCATATTGAAGGAGAATGAAATTATGTTCAAATAAGTGCAGGGTACATAATGCTTAGAGTTACCAGACATTCGTATTTCAGGATAAGGGAAAAATATTATCTAGGTAACTCTCCCTAACCGAGATTCAAACTCGGGATCTCTTGCATGAGAAAAAAATATTTTGTTTATTTAACGACGCTGTCAATTATAGGATCTTATCAGTGCCGCCAGTGTTCGGGAATGTCGTCCCGCAGAAATTCTTTTACAGGCCAGTAAATGTACTGATATAGGGCTTTTAAACACTTAAAATCCATCAGCCTGGACCAGGTCGGAGCCCGTGACCTATAGATCAGTAGGTTAGGCATCTAACCAACTGAGCTACTCAAGCTAACACCGCAGAGGTTATCATGTGTGTGAATGAGTAACTTAACTAAAGAACTAGAAGTCAATAAATATTTTATTTCATATTTCAATCAAACCCTCTTTAATTATCCCTAAAGGTTGACATTTTCTATATATGGAGATGTTTAAACTCCCACCTTCTCGTTGTGGCGCTGTCTCCTGTGCTTTAGGGGTAACATAGTAGTTTCTTAATTACCCCCTCCATACTAATCTTTACATGAAATAGCTATTTCTAATTTCCTCAACAGTTATAATTAATTTGATTTTAAGTAATACATAGCAGATGTTTTGGTATGAATGCAAGGATATTTCAAAACCGAAAGTATGATAAAAGTCGTATCTTCAATAAAAAGTAAAAAAAAAAAAAAAAAAAAAAAAAAAAAAAATTGAAAGTGAAGCAATACAAATATTACGATAAAATATAATAATTTGTTACAAATTTCACTTATCCTTTTAAAAATATTATAAAATATTCACAGGACTGATTTGGCAATTTATTCAATTGCATCATCGGCTTTTGCTTTTATGTTTATTTTCACGTGGTTACTTCCACTAGGTATGGACTGCTCGCTATTGTACTGCCATCTACTGGAATCAAAACAAATTCATGTATAGAATCTTGGTGGTATTTGAAAATTCATCACGCGATTTTTATTTTTTAAGACACACATTTTCTCCCAAAACATTAAATTCATTTAATTGATTTAATAATATAACTCCTTTTCATTATTATTTTTTATTTTATGACCTCAAACGTTTTCATATCGAACGATATATGAAATGGTTGATGTGATGCTCAAATGAGCCCAGGGTCCATAGAGCTCAAAAGTAATGTGAGGGTAACGCATCAGAAGTTTTATGTGTTTTTCCTTGACAAATCTGTTTGATTATTTTAATTTTCATTATCTAGCCATTGTGGTACAATATTCACCCCAGATTTTATGTGCTTTACCTTCTTAATTGTATTCATAATCAAAATGTATTAATAATCTTAACGTATTCTTAAGATTTAAAAATTTAAATATAAAAAGATGTAAATTAAATTTCCACCTTTAACAAATAAAATATGATTATAATTAAAAAAAAATACTTACTCAACCCAGGTTCATCAAAATTATGAACATTTTTAAAGAGTTTGGTATTATTTTTGTAACATAAAAAATTTACTACACTTTTCTAAGAAAGATAAAATTTTAGATAGTAAAAAACGTGGCATTTATCAGTTTAACTGTTTATACTGAGAACGGGTTTACATTGAAATGACCAAGCCTAATTTGAAAACCAGAAAGAAGGAACATTTTAGAAATATTAGGTACAATCAACTGTGGCAAATCATTTTTGGTCATTTAATCATGAAATAAGTACAGAAGTTAAATTTCCAGTTTCTGTAGCGTAGATGGTAGCATGTCTGCCTCACGTTCAAGAATCCCTAGTTCTAATCTGGATCAGAGTGATACGATTTTCTCTTATCCTGAAAGATGAATATCTGGTAACTCTAAGCTCTATGGACCCCGGAGTAGCTTGAACATATTTCACCCATTTTATTCATTGTTCGATATGACTTAATGTTGGAAGACGTAAATTACAAATAGTAATAATAATAATAATAATAATAATAATAATAATAATAATAATAATAATAATAATAATAATAATAATAATAATAATAATAATAATAATAATAATAATAATAATAATAATAATAATAATAATAATAATAATAATAATAATAATAATAATAATAATAATAATAATAATAATAATAATAATAATAATAATAATAATAATAATAATAATAATAATAATAATAATAATAATAATAATAATAATAATAATAATAATAATAATAATAATAATAATAATAATAATAATAATAATAATAATAATAATAATAATAATAATAATAATAATAATAATAATAATAATAATAATAATAATAATAATAATAATAATAATAATAATAAAAGTTGCACGCTCATAAAAAGTAGTAAGGATAGTAGCAGTAGTAGTAGTAGCAGTAGTAGTAGTAGTAGTAGTAGTAGTAGTAGTAGTAGTAGTAGTAGTAGTAGCAGCAGTAGTAGTAGTAGTAGTAGTACAAGTAGTACTTCAGGTGCCATTCACAGAAAATTCAAGATATAGATTTCATTTGTGGTGAAAGTATCTTTAAAATACTCTAACTTAAATCGGTATAGACAATTCTGAGAAGATACTTTCTATGTAAGGATTAGTTTGAGATGTAGGATGCTTTGTTTAATGTTGCTGCGCATCCTTGGATTTAAATTATGAAGTACGTTTCGGTTTTCAGTTATGCTGATCGCAGGGATATACACATACGGACGGTTTGTGTAAAAATGTTCCTTTTGTTTTCAGGTAATCTCTGTATCGAATGTTTGGATGCCATGCATTACTCGCCCTGGAAGTAAAAAGACCTGGATATGGTGATATTCTCTTTAGATATCGAGCTAGTAACAAGTGTGTAATTTTCCCTGCGGGGGAACCTGTCGTTACGCTCTCCACGGAGCCACTTGTATCTCAAGAACGCCTGTCTCCATGCGGCAGCTTCCAAAGGCTGGATCAACTGGTTGTGTGCTCTTATATTGCGCATTAGTTCCTTTTCATGCCAAATTCACATCTCTCTTATACTGGAAGTCTCTTCGTAGAACTAGCAGATGGACTTCAATAGAACCTAGTTCGATTTACATCAATTTCTCTATTGACGGTTCTATTTCTTACTCCAAAATTTAGTTCTTCTGTTTGTTTATCGAGGCAACTTTCATATAAGGCAAGCGCGGGTAAATCGCCAATATTTTGATACTCCTTCAAAGTTTTTACCTTATATTGAAGTCTAGACACATTTATGTTAAACCATTTATGTTAAATGCCAAGTTTTTTGATGAAGAATTTTATGTATAGTTCCATTTTCATTTTTATTCCGAGCGGAAACTAGTCCTAATCGCCCACAATTGGAGACTGAATAGGATTGGCATAGAGGACGAATCGTAATGGTAAGACAAACGGTGGAACCTTCAATTTCAGTATATAATGTAATTATAAGAATAAAATAATACATTTCTACACTTGTATATCCATATATTTATGTATCTCACACACACTTTACATATATGAATTGCTTCTTTCCCACAGCGCGCACACACAGATTTCGTGGTACCATTCTCCATTTTTCTGGGTTCATTTGAGTATCATTTCATCCATTTCATTCATCATCTGATACGACTTAACGTTGGAGGACGTACATAAAAAAATAAATAAAATAAAAAATAATCTCCCGCCTTACCTTAATCCACTTCCCCCGCTATTGTAACGGTATTTATTTTTGCCCGTTTGCAGCATTGATTAAGTAACTATCATAACAACAAGGAAGATTATGGAAGTAAGAAAGTCCGTATTTTCTTACTGTACAAGTTTCTGGAGTAATTTCAATGCACATTCATTATAAATCTATTTTGAACTTAAAAATTACAAAATGCCAGAAATGGAATAATTACATACCTCCTTTCCGGAAAAGAAGCTCGATTTCTCATTTAAACTGAAGAAATACAATGGTATTGTACACTCAACTGTCTCAGGTAATTAACTTCGTCCACAAAGGTCGTTCCAGCACAGCAATACACTACCTAGGGAGAAGATTTTGAAAAACTAATCCGAGTGATCCGCCAATAATAATCACCAGCGCTTACCTTACATTTACACATTCGTTATAGATGTAAGAATAATACAGAACGTTAAGGTGATAGTGAGATTCTTAAAAAGTGAATTACCCTGTATCGTTTTGCAATTTTATACGCCTAGCATGACCACGAAAAAACAGAATAGCGGCTTACAATCAGAAAGACGGAAGTATAAGTATTTCATAATTCAAACCAAAAACAAAGTATAACTCAGAAATAGTTAATGCCGCAAAATAAATGTATTTGATATGAACTGTCTAAAATTTTTGCCGAAACATGACAAATTTCAATGGGAACCGCTCTCTTTTGCCGCTGGATTATAACCATTAGCCAACAAAAAGTGACCCTTATAAACAGGGCAAGAGGCAACGTAGCCAGTCTTCTGGTTCCCTTATTTCCTGCAGATACCTACATAACTTGTAATCCCAAACGTTAAAATACCGCCAACCTTGACAATGGAGAGTGTTAGATAATTCATATTTTGGAAAAAACTTTACTTAAAAGAGATATTTGTTAGGCAAGAGTTTTTTTTTTTTTTTTTTCCTTACGGTTGACCAGTTATACAAAAGTCAACCAGAATAAAGAAGACATCAGAGGCTATTCCTAGAAAATTGAGGATATTAATTTTATTTTTCTTGAAATGTTTTAAACATGTGGCGTTTTAATCAAAGCTATTGCAGCCATATCTGAGAGAATAAAAAACAGAGAGAGAAAGAATTCTTTTTCCATATGGAATAGTTTAAGTGTGGGATTTTCTTACAAATTTTCATATATAAGGGGTGTTTCAAATGAGTCTCCGCAGTGCACTCGGAAGCATATAGCTGTGGTTAAGTTGGTAGCGAAAGTACGGAGAAAGAGTATTGACCTTTGGACAAGTAGAGGCCAACTTTCCTTCTTACTGCTGCTTCAATACCACAGTGAGAAGGGCGCCTTTGTAAAGTGAAGTTAATATTGTGTTGTGCTTGTGAAGTCAAGTCAATATGATGACCACTACCAACGAACGGAGAATCAGTGCGGAAAATCATTTGACACACCCGATACTTCTGGAAAACGTTGAACTTAACTACGAATTTGGGTATCTCATCGATATTTCATTTTTAGTTGTGCTTTTCTCAGAAATACACACTTTTCTTTTTAACAAGTCCCAATATATATTTTCAGTGAAATCTTGGAATTTGAATTTGTGAATTTTGCTTACTTTGGGAAATGTACTTCACAAGATACTAACCCAGATTTCCATAGGATGAATAAACAATATGGAAATTACCTATTGCTTAAAAACGTATGCTGCTATGGTGAATGGTGCTTTTAATTTCTGGATTTCAATACCTAATGTTTTGCATACAGTTAGAACGACACAGTTGTAACGAAAATGTTTGATAGTGTGACAAATTAAAGTTGCTGCTAAGCAGAATTTATATATCACTTAATCACTTAGGGGAACGCAAACACTACTGCATGCACTCAGAACAAAACACAATTGAATTGCACATGCCACTGTCCACTGAACTCAACTGCCTATTACTCCGTGATCAGTAGTCGGTTTCTTTTATGTATCCCCAGTGCAAAGCAAACGTTCTGCAAAAGCAACCTGCTATAAACGGCCGAAACGAATCCTTTGGAGCGGGAAAGCGGCACACAATGGCTATTGTTCTGAGAGAAACCAGCCATTAGCTGCGCCTAGGCCCAGATAGCCAGGCAGGTATGAGGTAACTACAGCGGCTGGATAGTTAACTACAAGTGACAATAGAATGGTGACTGTGCGCAGATAGAAATTAAGATTCAATCAGAAGTTTGTCATCCAATGATGCCTCTATTAGACTACTATTCTCTTTAACTCCAGTAGCTAATAAGGTTTATCTTCAAACTAATCAATTTAACCACTCGGATATTTTGCAATTCACCTCGCTACCACATAAACATTTAACTTCCACATGACGAAGCTTCCATTCGGGAGGTACCAAGTTTGACTAGTACTGGACTTATCGGTGGTTAACTCGGAATGGGACTGCTGGGGTAGCTTCAGCAACATTAAGCATTTTCTTGTCTAGCCATTTTCTGTAAATTTATTTCCTTCTCATAATTCATAATCGAAGTAATCAGGAGTGGATGACATGAGATGCGTATGGTAGTGGAATTTCTCTAACTAACCATCTGTCTTGGAGTATTACATATAACGAACCACCAGCAGAACTCTCCTCAGGGAGAAAGATTTGTATGGGAGGTCCCGTCAGGACGACGTCGTGATCTCATACTTGGACATGTTAGGGACCCCGAGCCTACCGCCCCGGATGTGATCGCTTTCTTCGTTTCAGCCCTCTTCGCCCTCAGAGATTTACTAGGTATACATACACTTCCGTGTCGAAATTCTCTTTCGCATCTATCTTCTCTTCTCTACTCTATGAGTCTGGGTGGCTCAGTTGGTTAGATGATGGCCTACTACCAAAGGTCACGGGTTCAAACTCCGCCCAACTGATGGTTCTTAAGTGTGCTTATAAACGACAACCCCATGGCAGTACATCTACTGACATATAAAAAGGATTCCTTCCGAAGTTCCGGCACACCGGCAATATCAATATGATCTTGGCAAATGTCAATAATCTCTTACGGTTTATGAGTTATAAAAATCATAAAAAGTAATTTCCGAGAAAAGAGGCTATTCCCAGGATATTTAGAGAGATTACTTAGAGCTTTTTCTCAGAAAATTCAAGAAATACTTACATAATAGTGAGAAATGATGGCATGTTTTTCTTCTCCCTTTCAATGCTGACGTTAGGAGGCGCTTGGGTTCCCTCAGAGCGAAGGAGCCGAAGCATCTGACCTGAGAGATGAAATCAGGATTGAAGGGTCGGCCCAACGCCTGAGATGAATGATTGATGGAATGATGGTGGGGGATACCGGAGGACCCGGGGAAACCCATCCCAGCGCCATGTTGTCCACCACAAATCCCACTTTGCGGTCGCCTGGAAATCGAACCCGGGCCGCCTAGGTGAGAGCCAAGCGGTCTAACCACTCAGCCATGGCGCGGCCTGATAGCATCGTTAACATATTTCTGGTGAAATATCAATATGAAATTTTGTTATAATGAAGCATTTCCACTACCAACGTGGTAAAGGGTAGAGAAACTGTTACCACCAGATAACTTTGCGTATTATTTCTGGTGTCAATACGTTTAAAGTGTAATAAGAGAATAAAGAGCATAATATTTAATAGGTATGGGTCGATACTAATTTTTCTCGATACTCGATATTAATATACGGTATTTTCCACGATACCAATACTTCGATACTCGATGCCGTCATTTGTACTTATAGTTTCAATACAAAATAGAATATTGGGAGAACTGTGTCATGTCAATGAAATTAATTAGATACACTATTTAATGAGACAGAACAAACCATCAGTTTTCTTATTTTAAACTCTCATTAGATACTTAAAAGCAAAAGAGTCCACTTTTATAAGTTTTTGTTCAAAAATACTAGCACTTTCACTCTTTCGCGGTCAAGTCTACTTCTTTTTCTGTCACATATGAGTCCTATTGTGCTAAATAGTCTTTCAGAGAAAACTGTTGCAAGTGGAATACAGAAATATTTTGCAGCTATTTTTATAGTTCTAGAAATGTTAAATTTGTTTTACAGTAATCCATGCACTAGAAAGAGGAGCTGACAAATCATCGTTGAGATATGCAGTGAACTTGCAGTGAGTCTTGTGAAATGTTAACTGACAGTAAATCTGACATACAATTATTCCTTGCATAATGTAACTGTAAAGGAACCAAATTCCTGGCAATTTCTCGGGCTTTGCGGCAATGTTCTACTTGCGGCAATAATATTTTGTGATTTTAAAATACAATAAAAATTTCAGAATCAACCGAAGTATCGAGCGAATTTTACGAAGTATCGTTCAATCAAGGTATTGCAAATATGGAAGACCTATCCGTAATATTTTGGCTTGTTTTATGAACAACTGAGTGTTGTTTTAGTCAGTAGTAGAGATAATATGTATTAATAAGTAGAGCGTATAGTAGCATGTCATTGTTCCCTGGTAATTGGTTAGGTCCAAAAGAGCTTCTGAAACGCCTCCGCACTACACCGCCTACTGACTTCCTGTGTGGCTCGTTACTCCAGGCTATCCACGTTTCTAAAATGTTGTGACGCCGATCATTAGTTTTCCGTGTAACAGCCGAACCTATAGTTGAGCGTTCGATTAATTAGATTCCTTGAATAAAACATGAAGTACGCATGCATTACTTTTCTCTTTGTGTAGTTAAGATGGGGAATATCTATGTCACCCGCTGCAGTAAGGAGTTTATGAATCTTCATCTTGCCCATAGAATAAATCAGACTCCGTAGACAGATGACCGTTGCTTCGTATATAGCATGAGACTGCAATATTCACTGCCATAACAGGGATTTGAACCACAAAGTGTTGGCTTTCTGGCGTTACTCTATCTGAACTGCCATGGCAACATACCGGTACGATCAAATAGAATTAAAAAGAAAATATATATTAAGAGTGACACTACAGTTGTGTCTCAAACATTACGTTTGTTCATATCTTGTAAGCTGTTTAAAATTTTCGAGAGCTACAGATATAATATGAAAACAATGAAATTATGGAAGCCAAGAGTGTGAAATTTCTGGGTCTGGTTATTGACTTCAACGTGAAATGGAAATCACACACTAAATATATATCCTTATGCTTCGTCCATAAAAATATAAATCTCTTCAAAACAAATGACATATATCACACACACAACACCAGATCATTAAATCACTTACATACCACATTCTGTCGCACCAATAAGAGTCACAGTAGCATTACTCACCATGGGACTAGCCTATACAATACATTACCTGGACATTTCAAAGATCAGGTCTACAGCAAATTTAAATGTTCATTAACAAAAGCACTCTTAAAACATGTACCTTTTAGCATCCAGGAATTTAACGACATAAATTTGTAATAACTTTGTAAATATTACTTCTTGTACAAGCTACTTCATATTGCACATACTGTTGTATATAGTATTATGTTATATAATTATGTAGTATTACTGACGAAGTCATGATTTATGTATAAATCAAAAGGTGAATAAAGTATCTTATCTCCCAAACTGAGCTCAGTATGTTTTGCAACCACATCTTTAAATAGGGTAATTGATAGGAGCATTATAAAGACAGCTTATTACTCTTATTTTGATAATGATGATGATAGTAATAATAATAATAATAATAATAATAATAATAATAATAATAATAATAATAATAATAATAATAATAATAATAATAATAATAATAATAATAATAATAATAATAATAATAATAATAATAATAATAATAATAATAATAATAATAATAATAATAATAATAATAATAATAATAATAATAATAATAATAATAATAATAATAATAATAATAATAATAATAATAATAATAATAATAATAATAATAATAATAATAATAATAATAATAATAATAATAATAATAATAATAATAATAATAATAATAATAATAATAATAATAATAATAATAATAATAATAATAATAATAATAATAATAATAATAATAATAATAATAATAATAATAATAATAATAATAATAATAATAATAATAATAATAATAATAATAATAATAATAATAATAATAATAATAATAATAATAATAATAATAATAATAATAATAATAATAATAATAATAATAATAATAATAATAATAATAATAATAATAATAATAATAATAAATATCAGGGGCAAGATATCGGCTCTTTGCAAACCGCTTTATAAAACGTTTGGTATTTTAGCATTAGCTTGCGAGTATACCAGGCGAGTCAGCTGTCCCTTATTCTTGAGTTTTATGCAACCCACATTTTAAACACCAACATGAAAATATCGACCCCATTACTAGGTTCCACCAGCGTATTCAACATGAATGTTAAATACTCGATGAAATTAGTAATAATATAGATGTTATCGCATCGCCTGTAGTATATTCGCAATTAGACAGCTGACGTTTGCACGTTGCAAATGTACACTGGAACCAATAAATACGATATGTTAAACGGAATGTTTGCCTCACACGTTACTGACTAGCTCAGTTAGAATAAGTGCAAAACTGCGAGGTCATCTGTTTGTTGTGAAGGTGTTTCGAATCCCCTGCATAGGTAGGTATATTAACCTTTTACCCCGTAATACAACTTACAAGCACTACTCTGAAAATTGTTATTATTTTTATTTTTAATTGTTTTATTTATATTTTGTGCTATTTTTTATGTTTCTTTATTGGTGAACTACAGGTAGGTAGCTGTTTAAACACACCTATAGGTAGGTGCAATTGAAATAAGGATGATTTATACACATTTGAACACAGAAAACATGGAAATTACAGTATCAGAGTTTAACGTGGAAGCTAAACACAATTTTGCAGACATAGAATTATTGTGATATTAAAATTTTTTCAAATTGTTGTGTTTTGTGGCGCTGAAATGACCCTTTTTCTATTCCTGGAACACGACTCCTCTAACAAAGCAAGTGTTCGAAATTATGATCTTCTTGGGTAATGCGTGCCTTCAGAGACTTTATAATTATATATTATAATTAAAATATTAAACTATTGGGGGTTAGGGCACAGGAGAGGTCATAATCCTATTCAACTATTTCGGGACTTGCCTGAAAGCACGTTCTGCGTTCAGTAGTACGACTTGTATGCCTGGCGCTATGCCATGGCCACCTCGCGAGTTCTCGTGCTTGATTTACCCTTTTATGACAGTTTTAATCATTTGCTGGGCGTTTTAATACTATTACTTAAATGGCAAAAGCTCCTGTGCACGTTAATTGAGATACACGAGACGTAGTTTACGCAAAAATGCAGATAAACCATTATTTAATAATATGTCCGCTTTGACGGTGCAGGTCCATGATGAATGAGGCGTGTCTAATTTTTTCCTAATTTTTGGCAGCGAACCCCTGCTCTAAGTACAAGAATCCGCCATTTTCTTTTTAGCGGACGTTGTTAGTGTACTCATATGATAGGTCCATTTTTCGGAGGCGTTTACTGACTTACGTTACCATGTATAATTTAATAAAAAGTTCGTAAAATCTGCTGTAAACCGGAATTCGCTCTCAGTAAAGGAGTCGTATGTTTTTTAGGTGTACTTTAGCGAGCAGGACGTTTTGTCCCTTAAGCCGGTATTCCTCTGAATTTTGCGCATTCCTCTCTCTACGAACGTCAAGCAATACAGTTTTGTAAGCGCAAAACTGGAGTAAGGCGCACATGCCATTTGATGGGTGGCCTACCTTCCAAAAAATAAGGCGCGGCTGACTCACCTCGTATACTAGCTGTATTGTCATTTGCAATAGATAACCAGATAAATTCACTAAAAGTGCTCATATTCACAGTAAACCAACTAGATGCAGAAAAGAATTACATTGACCAACTAATAATTCCAAAAGCGGGTGCACTGCAATGGTATAGAATTGTTTAATTCACTTCAACTTCAATAAAAGATTTGCATATGAGCAAACCCAGTTTAGGGAAGTTCTATAAAGTTGTAGCTAGGGTTGTGGTATTTTAGAGAAGACATATGTAGCCGAGATGTTTTCCTGGGTCCTGGCTGGGATGATCCTACGTCGCCAAAGTCTGACGGTGAACATAGTGGGATGATGGTCACCTCTTAATTCTGAATGTTTTATTCAGATTTCTTGCTCGATCCCCTGCGCTGCTTCAATCGGTGCATAAGAACTCTGTAAACTCAGGTGTGGTCTTGAGCGAGGGAATTGACTTTTTAAATGAATTGCGAAATAAATCAATGTTGTTTAATTTTATAACTCCAAACTTTTAATTCAGTTTAAACGCTTTAAACAATTCTTCACACAAAACTTTACAAAGGAATTCTATTACTTTGTTACAATTTTCAGGAAATCAATTTTAAATCTTTTTATAATATTACGTCCCGACACTGAATCGTGCGTTCGTATCCTTCAGCGTTCCCAAGTCAGAAGACTTTATCTTTGCTAGCCACTTATCCAAGATTATTGATTTTGTCGCTATAACTAGAAAACAACTTACTTCTCACTGGTCCACGTCAATTATAACAACCAATACCAACACATTGCATCATATTACTTACACAATCATTCCTTTTATGATCCACTGAATTTCACACTTTCATTTCTTACGCATATTAACTTTTTCATACCGATATTTAAACTATTATTAAACACATTTAAATATTTTCAATTCTCGATACCTAAACCAAAACAGCTGTTACAAAGTTACCTTATTACTCACACATTCTATAGAAAGGAGGATTTTATTCAGGCAAAGAATTCTGTAATAGCTAAGCTACTGTTGTAAATATGACAAACACAAATACCGTGTAGTAAATACATGGAAGTAGACACATGGTGCATTGTTAGTTTGACATCTGAAATTACATCAGAGTCCATCATTTTGTAAATCTGTATGTAAATATATGACAAAGAATATAACTTTGACATGATCAATATATGTGTCTTAGACTACTTTGGTCTAATACCGATATAGGATGATGATGATGATGATGATCATCATCATCATCATTGCCCGCCTCGGTAGCGTAGATGGTAGCGTGTCTGCCTCACGTTCAAGAGGTCCCGAGCTCGAATTTCAGTCAAGGTGAGTTATCTGGATAAGGTTTTCTCAGGGGTTTTCCCTTATCCTCAAAGACGAATGTCGGGTAACTCTAGGCTCTATGGACCCCGGGTTCATTTGAGCATCATTTCACCCATTCCATTCATCGTCCGATATGACATAAGGTTGGAGGACGTAAATTACCAAAAAAAAAAAAAAAAAAAAAAGATCATCATCTTCATCTTCTACCCATCTTAAGAACACTGCTACTGTAAGTAAACAACTTACAGAATGTGGGCCTATGTAATGAATGAGTAGAGAAAGTCACGTGAGTGCAACACAATTTTTAATGCCTGATCTATCCTTATTTATGCTTATCTGGCCTATTACACTTCTAAGATTTTCTCAGCACCTACCTTCCTCTTGATCATTCTTGTCCATTTCTCTTTTTACGTTGCCCAAATTGTTTCCTTTTATTTTTGTATTGTTCTATACTTAAACAGTTGAAATACTTCTAATTAATATTTTCCTATCTAATGATTTCATTTATTTGTTTATTCACTTAAATTAGTCTTTGGACGTTAAGGGGCATTTATCCTATTGTAATTCACACACACACACACACACACACACACACACACACACACACACACACACACACACACACACACACACACACACACACACACACACACACACACACATTTACTCTTTCATTAATACTTCGGAACTCTAAGGAGGATTCAGTTTAATTCTCATTAAACAAAAATTCCCATCCCACAACCAGGAACGGAACCCGACACCTCTGGATTTGGGATTCCATTTAAGATGCCATTCCTGTTCTCGCAGTACAGTAACAATGGAAATATGTATTTGTTTTACTCTTACTCAATGTTTCACTAAATCCAGTTCTGACCCATTCAAATCCTTCTCGTCAGTAATCTTTCTGTGGCCAATGCTCTTTTCATGTACTTATGCAGTGCCCTTATTTTTCACTGGTGGCCGGCCGGTGAAAGACAAACTTCCAAGTTTCGGGAGTGTACAGCATTCCCTGTGAATGTGGGACGCCATATATAGGACAAACTGGAAGGACTATCGCAACGAAAATAAACAAACATTGCACTCATTTAATGCAACCTTAGAAGTCTGGACTGGCAGAGTTGCTTTGATAAGGACCATGGAACCAACTTTCGGGAGACGACCATCGTAGCGAAATGTGGCAGTTACTGGGAGCGGAGAGTTAAGGAGGCTTTGGCCATTTCCTCTGAGAGGAACACCTTAATCGTGATGCTGGTTTTCAGTTCAATTTCTCTTGGAAACTGGTCTTAAAATGGAAATCAATCGGCTCAAGAAGCACAAATTTATACTTGAATTCAAACGTCAAATTCAGTACTCACGTTTTCTATGACATAACGTACGTCTTCTACAGCCACGTCATCTCCTGACCTGGTATTTAATTACTACAAAACAGTCTTTTGTTCTATTAGAGGGATTCGAGTATTGGTAGTGTTTTGTCTTTGTTAATTTGGTTTTCTCATTTTAGGGTTTAATAATATTTAGAGCGTTATTCGTTCATCATCCTGATGATAAGAGACATGCACGCTTCCGAAACGTCGGTGTCTTATTGTCTTTACATCGGCGTTGGCGCCCGAGAAAATCTTCAATATAACTGTCGGCTATCTTTAAGTTATCTGTGGCGTGGTGGTTACCAAGCTATCCTCTTGGATTCAAGGGACCTCAAAGCGTTTATTTATAGCTAAATCTAGGTAAAAAAAATTGGGGGTGGATTACGTGGTACCTTTGCTAAGAAAGAGGAAAGAAAAAGCACACGCATACTTCATATCTAATCGTATCTGGAAGCTGACGTCTTAAAAAGGACCTTATAGGAGTATTTCAAGCCGCTACTCTTAAATACGTAACAACAAGCATATCTACAGTGTGTCCTGAAACTTTTGTTACACACGTTACGTCATTAATGGAGTGAGTGAAACGAGCTTCCGAAATGCGTTGAGGGCCTTCAACATTTTATGTATACCCGTAAGTAAATAATGAATACACCAATACGCCACTTAAAAACGTTGATTTATCGACCTGCTCCGGTGGAAGATGGGACGACGGGTATAACCGCCACATTTTGGGGCCGTAAAATCGATGAAAAACACTACTGTTAAAAAACCACAAGCCCCCTCAAAGCATATATTACATAAACGGCGCACAAATTATATTTCGCTTCCGATAATGCAAGGTAAAAGCTTAATGCTAGCTACTGCGCTCCAGTGAGACTCCCCGCAAAGAATTCTGGGAGGATAACAATTGTTGTTTATGGTTATACGCTCTGTGTTATTTGTGATGTCAATTATTTTGTAATGTGACAGGGAGAGGGAGCAGTTCTTTATGTGTTCTCTCGACGACTCTTCGTTCTGGACCAAAGCTGCTTTCAGCGGTCTTAGCTGAAGACCGACATATGTTCGCTGGAGAGCCGAATTAGATTGCCTTACATTTCACGCGATCTTGAGATTACACTTTTCTTGTAATAAACTGAAGCGATAGTAAAGTCCTTAAAAGCCGAATCAGGTTTTCATGACTACGATAAATAAATAAATGGCGACTTAGCACTTAAGGGAGTGACACTACATGGCCAAAAATGTCAAAAAATTAACTTTTCAGTTTCTTTCAAATACTGCGTTGCTACTGTAAGATTCCAGCTTGCATTCCAGCCTTGCATTTGAAATTAGTGATTGATTTCTCTCTCTCTCTCTCTCTCTCTCTCTCTCTCTCTCTCTCTCTCTCTCTCTCTCTCTCTCTCTCTCTCTCTCTCTCTCTCTCTCTCTTTCTCTCTTCAGTGTTTGTATACCATTTCACTGGAAACAAATTTAAAAGTAGAAAAACCAAAATATAAAATTTTTATAAACAATATATGCATGTACGAGAGTGCTCTATAAAGTTTCCGTCCTCAACATTAAGATGACAGCACTCGTAAATAAAAGCTAGTGAATTTTGCTGTCCATCTGTTGACAGATACTCACCAAAGTTACAGCCATTTTGGACGCTCAGTTTTTATGTAACAGTCGTTTAAGTGAGTTGATGTGAGTGTTTTTGTGAAAATGGACAAAATCGAGTATGAAGCTGTCATTAAATATTTGTTTTTTGAAGGGCAATACGCCTACGCAAATCAAAGTTGAGTTGGATTCTGTGTAAGGGGACTCTGCACCATCATTTACCACAGTGAAATTTTGGGCAGCTGAATTTAAACGTGGCCGTAAGAGCTTGGGAGACGATGAACGTTCGGGACGTCCAAAAACTGCAACTACCGACGAAAACATCGCCAAAGTTCACCAAATGGTGCTAGACGACAGCCGAATTAAAGTGGGAGAGATAGCAGAGGCTATGAACATGTCAAAAGAACGTGTTTGTCACATATTAAATCAACATTTAGACATGAGAAAGCTGCCCGAGCGTTGGGAGCCGCGTTTGCTCACGTTAGACCAAAAGCGTGTTCGAATGAACATTGCCAACGCTCTGTTGGCGCAATTTAGGCGCAATAAACCAGAGTTTTGGCGCCAATTAATTACTGTATGTGAAAATTGGATACACCATAATATGCCCGAAACAAAAATACAGTCCAAACAGTGGACTGCAAAGGGGGAACTGGCTCAAAAAAAAAAAAAAAAAAAAAAAAAAGAAGCAAATTCTGTCTTTTGGGCTGGGAAAGTGGTGGCGATGTTTTTTTTTGGGGGGGGATAGTAATGGAGTTATTTTAATCGAGTATCTTCAAAAAGGAAAAACCATTACAGGAACATACTACGCATCATTACTTGACAAGCTGAAGGCAGAACTTGCGGAAAAACGGCCACATTTGCAGAAAAAGAAAATCCTGTTTCACCATCCGCCTTACTCACCAGATTTAGCTCCAAGTGACTTCTTTTTATTTCCTCATCTGAAAATTGCACTCGGAGGACAGAGTTTATCGTCAAATGAAAAGGCAATCACCTTCGTGAACGATTATTTTGCAGAGAAAAACGCCGAGTACTATTTGGAGGGGTTACCGTGATGGGAGCATCGCTGGGAGAAGTGTGTGGAGTTACAAGGAAACTATGTTGAAAAATAAAAATTTCTGATAAAATGACTTGTAACTTTATTAGGTCGGAAACTTTTCAGAATACCCTCCTGTATGTGTATCAATGTAAAGCAAACTTAAAACTCAGAATTCAGCTTTGAGGCTCCATACTGAAAATAATCTATGCTTCAGAAAATTTAAATTATTTTGATTTCATTAAAACAGGACTAATAATTTTGACCAATACATAATTTCTTTGAGACATTAATATGAGAGAAAACGCATCTTGAATTTTCTGTTAAATACGTACCTGAGACTTTTCAAGAGGTGAACAGAAATGTTTTCAATGTTACACATGTCACAATTATTCATTTTTGTTTTCTAATTGAACTTTTTAATACAAGGTGGCCCAATTACGGATGGGGTGTTTGTTTGTTTTTGCTTTATTTTGTGTATTTCTCGTCGCTTTAACTTCTGCGACATATCGTGGCAATCTTACAGCGTAGCTGCACTTCTGAATTACAATTTCCTTTATAAAGTTAAGCAATATTACACAAATATAAAAATGTTTTACAATATAGAGCATTCAAAGTGCTTCTGTTACTTCACGGGTAAGGTTTACCTCCACTCGCTGTTTTTGGCATTTCTTACTCTCCTGCGATGTGTCTGAAATGGGTAAGATTAGTGTATCTGATTGGAAGACGAGTGATGCGAATTTGTTCATGACAAATAGGACATGGTCCACAAAATTTTGATTCAACTTCTCTGACTTACTGGAGCCTTTAAAATCTTGTGCGGTCATACCTAAATACGAGGACGGGTTTTTAAGACCTGGGCCTCACATAGAGATAGCGCCACTGGGCCATCATATAGTTTAACCCTAGACTATTTGTATCCATAGTTACAGGCCACTAACTTGTTTAGTTTTTGAATGACAACATTTTAAACTAGACAAGTGTAGAGGTTTCACGAAAATGGAGGATTTGGAAAAACGAGCAGTAATTAAATACTTCCACTTGAAAGGTTTAACGCTTAAACAAATCAAGGAGGAAATGGACAGTACATTGAAAGACTCTGCCTCTTCATATACAATGATTAAAAGGTGGGTTGCAAAGTTTAAAATGGGACGTACAAGCACTAGTGATGAGCCCCGCTCTGGAGGTCATGTGGAAGTCACAACTCCAGAAATCATTGAAAAAATTCATCGTTTAGTACTGGAAAACCGCAGATTAAAGTCGTTGAGATAGCAGAGGCTGTAAACATAACAAAAGAAGGTGTAGGTAATACCTACTTTAAACAACTTTTGGGCTTTCACAAGGTCTGTGCAAGAAGGGTGCCGCATTTGTTGACAACTGATCAAAAGTTGCAAAGAAAAATTATTTCTGTTAAGAATTTGGAGCTCTACTGTAAAAATCCCAGTGAACTTTTGAGACGGCTTATTACCATGGATGAAACTTGGATATATCACTACACTCAAGAAAGTAAACCACAGTCGAAACAGTGGATTGCGCCAGGTGGACCAACTCCAAAAAGGCAAATCAAATTTGTCAGCTGAGAAGGTCATGGCGAGTGTTTTCTCTGAAGCACAGGGAATTATTTTTATTGATTGCTTGGAAAGATTAAACCTATTAATGGTGACTACTACGCGAGCTTACTGAAACGTTTGAGTGATGAGGTGAAAAGATAAAGACCTCATTTGGCAAAGAAAAAATCTTGTTTCTTCAAGAACGGAACGGAAAAAATGTGTGAATTAAAGTTTGAATTGCTTGAACATCGACCCTATTCGCCAGATCTAGCTCCCAGTGACTACCATCTGTTCCCGAACCTCAAAAATTTCTTGGAGGACGAAGATTTCACATCAACGAGGTTACTGATGCGATAAGCAACTATTTTGAAGACCATGATAAATCGCACTACAGAGATAGTTTAAT
Organism: Mantis religiosa; assembly: GCA_030765055.1. NCBI lineage: Eukaryota > Metazoa > Arthropoda > Insecta > Mantodea > Mantidae > Mantis > Mantis religiosa. The sequence continues at coordinate 96,857,956 of CM060959.1, forward strand.
TAAATTTGAACACGGATATGACAAATGTATTAGTTTTCTGAAGATTATGTTGAAAAATAAAGAAAAAGAATTAAATTAAATGTAAAGCCCGGACGACCCTCATATATATCTTGAAATCTACTAATTAATTTGATATAAAATACAGCATAATATAAATTTATTCATTGTAGACATAATCCATTATAATAGGTAGAATACACACAGCGATTCCATTTCCAGATTTAATTTGGAAACGCTTGTTCTGAGACTCCAAAATCCACAGAAGCACATTTTTAGAAAATCTCCGTATAAGTTGAGTGTGGTAGCCAAACGAAATGTTTATAAATGCCAAACTTCGTATTTAAATTCAGGACTTTCCAAGGATGCAGCACAAACAGTTTTAAACAAATCCCCTATTCCAAATTGCCCTTCATATGAAACCTTTTTCTAAGTTTTTCAAAAAGAACTAACGACTTTGATTAAATTACCTTATGTTTAAGATATTTTAAATTTAGATAACATGTAAGTATATGTTGAATGGTCTCTGAGGAACTCTTCACTCCGAATTACTTTTGCATAACGAGTAAACCGTAAACAATGAGAGAAAACCTTACTGCACAAAAATGAGGCCTCGTTAAGGCATACAATTTATGCCTGACAAATATGTTTGTGATAGTGACATTTGGAAATTAATATAAATATATGTAAGCTATGCTCCATTTAATTGTAATCCGTAATCAACACAATGGTGTAAAAGTAATGACAATTCTTCTTCCAAACTACTGTTGTTAATCTATGAGTATATTCTTGTATTGCTTTTAGTAATCTGTATTTAATATAAATTGTTTTTTCTAATTAATGTAATTAATATATAATTTCATATGTCTGATTGTAAACCTGTGTATTTAATGTAATTTTTTATAAATGTTACTAATTGTACTATATTGTTAAAATGGTCGCGATAGGACCTAAGAAGTGGAAGCAACCTTGAAAAAATTTAATAAAAAAATTGTTTGTGAAGTTTACTATATCGGGGATATTCTTTGTTACTGGTTTGAATTTTCAAATACTTAAACTTTTTCTCTCTCTCTCTCTCTCTCTCTCTCTCTCTCTCTCTCTCTCTCTCTCTCTCTCTCTCTCTCTCTCTCTCTCTCTCTCTCTTTCCCTTCCATCATCCCTCCCCCCCCCCTTTCTTTCATTCCTTCTTTCGTCGCTATTCTATTTAATTTTGACATTTACTATCGTTTTAGACGTAAGGGGTCCCTGTATTGTATATCAAATCCCATATTTACCTTGACATCTGAGGGAAACAAAAACAAAAACGCAATCTGAATTCGTCATCTCAAAGAATTTTAACTGGGAGACTTTCCGAATTTAGGGAACAGACGTCACCGCCTTATTCACCTAGCTCAATATTTAATGTTCGGTAACTTTAGATGTTCACAATATGATATTTTCTCTTGCTATACACATAGTACTGTTTTAAACCACAAACTTTTGAAATGCCATATCCATTCTTTGTTACTCGTGAGAGCATACAAACAGTAATAAAATATGAAGTCCAACTTAGAGTCAAGCATCTTTTTAAACATTGGTTTGTCGTACTAGTGCCCTGTATATCAGTCACAATAAAATACAGGGTGCCCACATATAAGCGGTATACCTCATAGTCACACTGCGGCTAGCCTACTTTATTTCCTGAAAACAGGCTTGTCAACAAAAGTTTTTGGCCTCCGCAATCGCCTGATTTAACATGTGGAAATGTTTACTTATTGGGAGCTCTAAAAAACAAAATTTATTCAAAAAACCCTCGGCCGATAGATCAACTTAAATAAAACATTACTAATGAGATAAACAATATCCTGCCTCAAGAATTACATGTCAACTAGAACATTCTCGTAAGAGCGCAGCGATGCCTGGATGCTGGTGGAGGGCAATATCAGCATTTGTTATACCCAGTAGGTCTGGCATATGCCACATTTATATAGGAAGTTTCTTGGTTGAGGAATTAATGTAGTGTAATGAATGCAGTGAGGCATACAGATTTTATGTAGGACACTCTGTATGTATTGAGACCATTTCAGAAATAAAAATCATGATTAACATGAAGTAAATTGACGAGCATTTATATAATATTTATTTATTTAGTATCCAATTTTGTGATTCCTATTTTACCGAAAGGTATATTAGGAAATATTACACATTATAAAATTACAAAACATAACTAAATACAATTTATAGAACTTATAGAATAGCTGTGAAATTAAATAATATTGGGTAGATTCTTCCCTTAATCACACAGAAACCTGGTAGGTGAGTACTTTGGCAATCTGAAAGACTGAATTGCATTTCCTAACCGATTCCTTTTAAGTTTTTCTGTCAATACTTCCCAGATAAAGGTCTTAAAGCCACTCTTGTGTTTCTGGGAAGGTGTTGGGATGACGTCGGCAACCAACTCACTGCCGAAAGAAACATAACCAATAAATAAACTGCGGCATGAAAGATTGTAAATTATTTTTGAGAAGCGTCATCCGAAGAGAAGAGGGTGGGGATACCATTTACTAGGCTGACGTTTTTCCAGGTCGATTATATAAAGAAGGTAAAACTTGTAGGCACTCCTTTATTTCTTTATTTAGAATGCTTTTAAATACTGTCCCAAGATCCTCTGAGACTAAAATCTAACGTCCACTATTACTGTTAAATGCTACACGATTTACGATATACCATTTAATTATGTATTTTGATGTTTTGTTGAATAGAAGCGTTGCTGTTACTTTTTCTACCGCCTATCTATAGCACGTAGAGGATGTATGGCAATCCAACAGAAAAGCACTTTCTTTTATGTTTGCTCAAATAAAAAAGAAAAGATATGGAACATGAGAGAGTGAGGAGAGAGAGAGGAGAGAGAGAGGAGAGAGAGAGAATAGAGAGAAAGTATAACCGAAAACCAAAATTTATTTTTAAATTAAGCATCCCAAAGATTGGCATGAAAGTGCTCCCTATTCTTTAAAACATTTATCATTATTTCTCTATTTCCTCAAAAGTGGCTCAGGATTTTGTTTATTAAAATACAAAATATTTAAGAGATTTCACTGACAAATAAAATGTATATCCTGAATTTTCTGGAAATAGCCCATAAAATCCTCCTAATTAGAAAGAAATGTGCAATTTAGTAGTATAATGGAACCGAGTGGGGTGGCTAGGGCGGTTTCGTCTGTGATCCACATTCGGGAGGTCCGGGTTCCATTCCCAAGGCTGACCTACCTGACCCATGGGTTCTTTACGGGGCTTTCCCGGGTCACCAGGCTTAGTTAAATCCACCAAATTTCCTGTCCCACCATTTCATCCCCATAATCATTTCACATCATCTCTCATCTGGTGGCCTCTTCTGGTGGTAAAACTTCCTCCTCTGGTAGAACGGTCTACGGTCTCCGAACATGGTCTGTTGGGCCGTTTCCGGACCACGGTACGATGGGACACCAGTTGTTCTGGCCTGCCGGGGAGTTTTCAATTGGTAAAGTATAGGGACTCTTCCCTTTGTACTGTCGTGACCCCTTGGTTCGGCCGCCCTTGTCTCCTTTCGCTTCATTTTTCCTCCCGGGTGAGGTCCACTTGGGGGGCATAGATAAATAGACCAAGTTTGGAACTTTAGTGCAGTCCAGTAAAACGGTGAATCGTAGGAAATAGACAAAGCCTATTACACATAATTTATTTCAGTAAAACTTTTTCTATGGCATTGGACATTTGTGAGATATTTTTTATTATTGGTTTGAATGTTTCAATATCCTGTAATCTTTTAAAATAAACGAATAAACAGGATAAAAAATGAGGTATATGAAGAAATGCCAGGCAGATTTCTGATACACAGTGATACTTTAATGCAATGTTATACCTTTAATATTGTTAACCCATCAAATGTTACACCGTGACGATAATAGCAAATACATAACATGAGATAATACCTTCTAAAGAGGTTCATTTTGGCGAAAAGACAAGTGCTAATACACGTTTTTGACATTTTCAAGTCCTGCCAGTTCTTATACAACCTTGTCAAATATATTTTCAACATTTCGAATTTTCTTGTAAACTATTGAGGAACAATAATTTTTTATCATATACAAGGGGCTCATCAGACGGCCTCTGCTAGTTGCAAGTGCATTTTAATTTAAGTTGCATCACGTTTTCTACTCAACAATGGCAGCAATTGGTTTTGTTGGAGAATATTTTAAGAGAAGCTGTAAATATATGCAAAGCATAGTATTCTATATTACAGCTTATCGTTTCATTTTGTGAAATTAGTTCTCATCTTGATGCTGTAAAAAGTGGTAAACCTGTATTAGTTCTTTCGGAATGCTGCAAATACAACTGTCTATACAGTCTGTAAATAATGATGAACTGAAATTGGCAGTAATAAATTATATTTACTCAGAGACAAAGGACCGCTGGGATGGCACAGGCGGTTTCGTTTACTAAAAATATTTGGGAGATCCGGATTCGATTCCCGTGGCCGGCCTTCCTGACCCACGTGTTTTCCCGGGTCGCCAGGCGAATGCTGTGTAGGTTAATTACATCCCACGAATGTCCTGTCCCTCAATCTCATCTCCATTATCTTTTCACATTGTATCTCATCTGGTAGTCTCATTCAGGGTAGAAGTGTCGATGGATGTCTCGGCGCTGCATGACAGGATGATTATGCTCCTCGTAAACATCTCCTCTTCCGGTAGAGTGGTCTCCGGTTTTCGAGCCGACCTGGTGGGTCGTTTCAAGACCAGGGTAGGTGGCCTGCCGGGAAGATTCCAACTGGTCAAATGTAAGGATCCTACCCTCTGCACTGTTGTGGATCCTTGGTATGGTCGCCCTCTGTCTCCTCTCACTTCATCCTTCCTCCCGAGGTGTCCCACTTGGGGCCTACACCAAGTTTGGAACTCCGTGCCGAATTCCCTCAGTAGCGTAATCCAGTCCACTCCAGTGATAAAGGAAACTTTAATTAAATCATGTAACAGTAAAATTAAAGGGGTGAGTCGGTGTCTTCAAAATAACCGGGAGGAATTTTCAACATCTTCTGATTTTTTAGTTTTTCTGTTTGATCTATGGAACTTTAATTTCTGTGGTTCCTAGCGTCCCATTCTGCATATATTAGTCGTGAAAGACCACTTAAGTTTGCTCAGATATCCCTTTACCGGGTTTGAGGTTTTTATACCATAAATCTGCGGGACCATCAGCTTTATTTCCCTTCCGAAGGAAGGCTACAGAACTTTACGCCCGAAAAAATCCATCACCTTCCACTGGGTTTGAATCCGCAAATTTGAAAAGCAAAGGCTAGTATGTTACCGCTAGGTCACGAAGGACAACACACTTACTCCATGCAGTACCTGGTTGAGGCACATGATGTGCAGCAATTTGGGGAACAGAACCCTGAGCATCTCGCCAGCTCTCTTCGTTTGCTGCAGCATCGGATGTAAACAGAAGAATGTCCTTGTAATTGATTCCCTCAGGCCATAATATATTCATTTAAGAGTTGAATGCTTGTGCCACGATTGAACTGTTCATTTTTTTCTAACTGGTCACATTCCAGTAGATATATATTAGATAATTGATCAAAGTTCATAGTGCCAATCATTTTGGCCATAGGGATAAGTTCTTCCATCAACCGAAACCCTTTCACTTCTTTAATTCTGCTAATTGCATTATTGTAACAAACATTGATTTATGCAAAGTTGTGTCACTTGGAATTTCCTGTTTGCGTACTTCTTTAAGAATCCCTTAAAAATTGTATTCTCTAGTTCAAGTAAGGGACACCAGCAGCAATAAATTCATTACAAAGATCCTCTGAAACCTGTGACTGGCGTTTGAAGATGGAGTAGGAAGAGGTCAGAGTTATTTTTTACTTATTTTTGTTTGAATTCTTACAGACAACAGATTCGTGTTTTGCAGTTTGTATTGCGAAACATGGCAGTTCACTAATGTTTCACACACATTGTAAAACAAGACTGAGCCATAAGTTGAGAATGTTTTCCTTCACAAAATGATTGAGTTTTAGTTTTAACTTGGGTGTTCTGTCATAATAGAGTAACTACTTTGTAAAACCCAACAACACACTTGCAAGAAACACCTATCTTAACTTAAAGAGGAAAGCAATCTCAACAGCGCGGTACGGAAATGATTAATTTTTGCCTAACGGAAGCGTATGAAGTACAAAACTTTGGTTCCTGTTCAGATTGTTTGTGAGCTCCTTCATGTTTTATTCTGGCAGAGATTACCTGAAATCTCACTCTCCATCAAATACGGAATACCTGCCCTCAGCCTCCCGCCTCCATCTCTAACAATGCAGGTAAATTCTAGCCCCGTTGTGCATCAGTGGGCAATACTGTAACGTAACATAACCCTGGCTAGAGCCTGCCAGGCCGACTGCCGGCCTCACGCCCACATATGCAAAGCAGAGGTGGGAGAGCTCCAATCGATACCGGTAGTAGATGTGGTCAGCATTACAGCACCCCCAGCCAGAAGTTTGGCTTTTTAGACCAGCGTTCGCTACCTAGCGTAGCTCCTTGTTCTGATGCTGAGTGGGCACCGGTCCTATACCCGGGACTTAAAAATCTGCACCTCCCAGAGGTGGGATCAATCCCGGGCGCTTTTCGTGACAGAGAACTAAAGCCCACTACACCACGGTGAAGGACGGCAATACTGTAGACCGTTATAAAATTTCCAGGCATGTAAGGCTTTTTATAGAAAAATCGGCACTCACTGTCTTGGAATGCAAAGCATATGATCAACAAACCTTTAAATAGAAAGAGTGACAACAAAGATAAACATCTTTAGACAAATGCGGTAAAGACACTTCTACTTAAACGTTATCATTAAAGGCATATGACAGTGATTATTATGAACAAGCCAATTTAGGTAATGTAGTCTCAAAAACTTATGTAATAATGTAATAAGATGCAGAATGCGTGCATATCAACCATTTTTGTCTAATTTTTCAATAAAATGATTTTTTTTTGGGTTCAAAAAATTCAAAGATACTGCCTCATAAAGTCGTTTCTGAGAAAAACAATTATGTGAAATGTATTCTGACAAGCAATTAACTAATTTTCAAAGTAATATCCTTTAGATTGTATGGTCTTGAGTCCTCGTTCAGCGAGGTTTATTATCCTACGATGATACTAGTCTCTGGTTTTTGATGCGAAGAATTCGGTGACACCGACTTGCACGGCTTCGATGCTGTCAAAATTTCTTCCACGTAGTAAATGGGTCATGGATCGAAAATGATTATAATCTCATGGTACGAGATCAGGGCTGTATGCTGGGTGTGGTAGCAGTTCGATTCCTCCCAATTCCTGAAATTTTTTCTATGGTTGTTCGTGCAGTATGGGGTGTTTCATTGTCCTGTTGCAATAGAACTCTATTTCGGTTAACAAATGTTGGGTATCTCCGTCTCAAAATTTCATGAACTCGTTCCAGTTATTGAGAATAAATATCCGCATAATCGCCCGTTCGTTTGGAACAAACTTCCAGTGAATCATATCTTCAAAATTCCACCAGACACACAACATTACTTTGGGACCGGAATGATTTTTTTTTTTTTTTTTTTTTTTAATAATGACTTTGACAGGTTGGCGGGAATCAAGTCACTGTTTCGAGGCAGCAGGGTTTCGGTAATCTACCAATTTTTCATCACAACTGACAACAATCCTGACAAATCTATCATCCATGGGATTACGGATAATCTGACGAAAGATATCCACTCTACGTTCAGCCTGTTGAGGTATCGGTTCATTAGGTACAGTTCTACAGCTTCTGTATGATTTTCCAAGTGTCTTAATGTGGCAATGTATGGTATCTTTTGATGTACCAAGTTCTTCTTAAATCCTACCGGTACGTTCTAAGGATTTTCTCCCAAAACTTGGCGTGTATCCTTAATATTCCATACTTTAGGTTTCCCAGAACTTGGTAAACCTGTAATGTTTTCGTCTCCATTGTTGAAACGTTGGAAGCATCGTTGTGCCACACGCTCACTAACGACATCTTCTTCCACTTCACATATTCTTCATGAGGTCGCAGCGGCTTTATGATTTTGTTTCCAGTATTTTTTTAGAAGGATTCTAAGTTCAAACTTTGTTATCTCCTTGTTGTGATTGTTTATTAACAACTGAAGACTGATATATGCTCGCTGTATACGCAACACTAGTCATGGCATCATTTAAATAGCATTGCCAAACCAAATAAAGTTTCCAAAACACAAAATAAAAGAACTGAGTTTTTTAAGAGACCACCTAATATAAGCAAAATACGCAAAAAGGGAGATTTAAATAAAACGCTCTATAGATAATGAATGAATTGAAATAAAATTAACTTATTTTTGGATATTTAAAGTTTTCAAGAAAATGCAGTTTGCCTAACATTCAGTCTCTAGTGATATGACCAGTTCCTGTAGACCTTTATCTGGATTAACACGAAGTAGATGGTACAACGTGCTATTGTAATGGTCAGAGAAACTTATTTTAATGCAATAGGTCAGAATTTAGGGTTTCAGAGGACATCAAAACGTGATTTTCTGGTGAAACCTAGATATCAATTTTTGGATGGAATACAATACTTCCCCTTATTATACGTAAGTAAGTAGAAAATGCTTGCATTCTACTGTGAAGAAGCCTGCTAAAATCACAGCTTTACCAACTACAACTTTCTGTTCAAAGAACATAAATGGATCTTTATATTTGTGACTGTGGCGATTTTATGATAACAAAAGAGAGCAGAAGCGCACGTACCATTTTTTGAAGCACTCCCTTTCATAGAGTTGGTAATGAAAGTTAGTATCGGTGCCTTGGCCATGTGTGTCGCATATGTACATAAGTCGAGAAAATACGGTCCCCAAATATGGCTGCTGTTATGATATATGTTGTATGGGCCACTGCACTACAAAAGGACGCACATAATGGACCTACATTTTAACTTGTGTGAGGGAGAAGCGCTGGGCAGGCGTGAAATTGGGATGAATTTCCTCATGGTCACTATTTTACGTAAAGTTGGGTCCCAAAGCAAGTTGCACCACTTAGTATGCAGGACGACACTCTGCATGGGGGCTAATTTCAATTCATAGAGTTCTTCATTCACGTCCTCCCACGGACGCTCTGTAATTACCAACTCATGGATATAAAAATAGTAACTTTCATTGATCTTGTTCCATTCTGTAGCAGTGTTTGTACTCGCGCCGCTCTTCGCGTGGGCGTTATAACTACTACTTGATCACAGCCAACATTAATACGCGTCAGGCGCACTGCATATATCACGCTCCTCTGGCTTCACCTTTTAAAATGTCCAGCATTATGGCGTCGCTGCGGTCAAAAGATGAACTCATGTTAATTAATTTCCCTTCTGTGTTGTCTCTTTTCTCTCTATGATTTAGCTGAAGCTTTTTTTTTTATTCTTTCTGTCGTCTTTGCTTTTCTCGGATTTCTTCCTTAATTGTTTCAAGTACCGGTTTATTATATTTTAATACTTGTTATAATCATTTTCGGCCTCTCTCGTTGGCCCCTTCTAACTACTGATTACCACTTTCAAAGTGATACGATTGACACTGATATTGCTTGGTCAGTCATTTAAAACCTCTTCTAAATAAATTTGGAAAACAGTTCAGAACGTGTAAGCTGAAACAATAAATGTCATCTCTTGGGCGAAAGATAGGTATTGATGAATAGTCCTAAAAGGTTTGTGCACAATTTTTTACTAATTTCCCTAGAGATTTGGATGGGGGTAGAAACAGTGTTTTAAATTGCAGAGATGTTTTCTTACTCCCAATGCAGAAAGTGGTGACAAAATCACATTAGGCGGGTAGGCTAAGACACGCTGCGATTTTCTTATTCCATTACCAAAATGACATTATTTTTGCTACTGGTATTTATTTCCATAGAATTTATTTTGTGCAAAGTGTTTAATGTTCAATAAATGTACCCAACATGAAAAAAGTAATACTCTTAACACAAAAGTTTACTTAAAATTAGGAATGGGTCCCCGATAGTTGTGATACCTCGATAATCACGATACTTGAATGGTATCGACATCGTACGATACTTAGCAAATTTGCTCGATACTTTTTTCGATACTTCGGTGGTGATTCTGCATTTTTATTTTAAGATCACAAAATATTATTACTGCAAGTAAGAACATCTCTATTGCGTAAAACTTAAAAAAAGACTTGAATGCCTTAAATAAATAGAACAAAGACAATAATCTTCCTTTTAAAATATCAAAATTCAAAGTTATGGTCCTCTCTAGACTTAAAAAGAATACTGTTTTTTACTATAAAATATATGGAGATAGTTTTAAAATTTTAGAAACAACAACTGATTTAGGAGTTATTTTTAATAAGGATCTATCATTTAATAAACACATCAACACAGTACTCAGTGTAGCATATAGAAATCTGGGATTCATTATTCGTAACTCATCCAACTTCAAGGATATTAGACTTTTTGTTACATTATATAATTCATTTGTAAGACCCAGACTCGAATATGCTTCACTAGTATGGAATCCTTATACCGCCAAGTTTATTAAACTTATAGAAGTTATTCAATACAAATTTCTAAGATATGAGCTTTTTAAAAACTTTTCATTATTTTCTAAGTTCACACCACATGATTCATTGCTTCATTTATTCGACTATAGAAGTCTACCACATAGGAGAAATTGTCAGTTATTGCTTTTCCTTTAAAAATTACTTCATAATATGTTTGATGACCTTAACCTAAGACAATACCCTTTTACTTTTCAAATGTTGCACCTAATAAATTTCGTAAGATTTTTCTTCTTCAGAAGGTTAATACTGATTCATATAAATATACACCTAAGCATAGAATACAGCTATTATACAATAAAGCACATCCCTTAAACATTGATATATTTAGTATGAAAATCAGAAACTTTGTTTATCCTGTCATTATTTATTATCAAAAGTAGAATGACTGACTTACTGTACATGTAAACCAATTTTGCCAACTTGTTTGTGTTTGTTTTTGTTTTCTTATCATCTGCTCTGTAATTAATTCTGTGTTGTTTTTATAAATTTTGTTCATATTGTAGTTTTATAGTGAACATTGTAATTTGGGAAACCTGTAATGTTCACATTAAATAATAAATAAATAAATAAATAAATAAATATATAGATAGATGGATGGATGGATGGATAGATAGATAGATAGATAGATAGATAGATAGATAGATAGATAGATAGATAGATAGATAGATAGATAGATAGATAGATAGATAGATAGATAGATAGATAGATAGATAGATAGATAGATAGATAGATAGATAGATAGATAGATAGATAGATAGATAGATAGATAGATAGATAGATAGATAGATAGATAGATAGATAGATAGATAGATAGATAGATAGATAGATAGATAGATAGATAGATAGATAGATAGATAGATAGATAGATAGATAGATAGATAGATAGATAGATAGATAGATAGATAGATAGATAGATAGATAGATAGATAGATAGATAGATAGATAGATAGATAGATAGATAGATAGATAGATAGATAGATAGATAGATAGATAGATAGATAGATAGATAGATAGATAGATAGATAGATAGATAGATAGATAGATAGATAGATAGATAGATAGATAGATAGATAGATAGATAGATAGATAGATAGATAGATAGATAGATAGATAGATAGATAGATAGATAGATAGATAGATAGATAGATAGATAGATAGATAGATAGATAGATAGATAGATAGATAGATAGATAGATAGATAGATAGATAGATAGATAGATAGATAGATAGATAGATAGATAGATAGATAGATAGATAGATAGATAGATAGATAGATAGATAGATAGATAGATAGATAGATAGATAGATAGATAGATAGATAGATAGATAGATAGATAGATAGATAGATAGATAGATAGATAGATAGATAGATAGATAGATAGATAGATAGATAGATAGATAGATAGATAGATAGATAGATAGATAGATAGATAGATAGATAGATAGATAGATAGATAGATAGATAGATAGATAGATAGATAGATAGATAGATAGATAGATAGATAGATAGATAGATAGATAGATAGATAGATAGATAGATAGATAGATAGATAGATAGATAGATAGATAGATAGATAGATAGATAGATAGATAGATAGATAGATAGATAGATAGATAGATAGATAGATAGATAGATAGATAGATAGATAGATAGATAGATAGATAGATAGATAGATAGATAGATAGATAGATAGATAGATAGATAGATAGATAGATAGATAGATAGATAGATAGATAGATAGATAGATAGATAGATAGATAGATAGATAGATAGATAGATAGATAGATAGATAGATAGATAGATAGATAGATAGATAGATAGATAGATAGATAGATAGATAGATAGATAGATAGATAGATAGATAGATAGATAGATAGATAGATAGATAGATAGATAGATAGATAGATAGATAGATAGATAGATAGATAGATAGATAGATAGATAGATAGATAGATAGATAGATAGATAGATAGATAGATAGATAGATAGATAGATAGATAGATAGATAGATAGATAGATAGATAGATAGATAGATAGATAGATAGATAGATAGATAGATAGATAGATAGATAGATAGATAGATAGATAGATAGATAGATAGATAGATAGATAGATAGATAGATAGATAGATAGATAGATAGATAGATAGATAGATAGATAGATAGATAGATAGATAGATAGATAGATAGATAGATAGATAGATAGATAGATAGATAGATAGATAGATAGATAGATAGATAGATAGATAGATAGATAGATAGATAGATAGATAGATAGATAGATAGATAGATAGATAGATAGATAGATAGATAGATAGATAGATAGATAGATAGATAGATAGATAGATAGATAGATAGATAGATAGATAGATAGATAGATAGATAGATAGATAGATAGATAGATAGATAGATAGATAGATAGATAGATAGATAGATAGATAGATAGATAGATAGATAGATAGATAGATAGATAGATAGATAGATAGATAGATAGATAGATAGATAGATAGATAGATAGATAGATAGATAGATAGATAGATAGATAGATAGATAGATAGATAGATAGATAGATAGATAGATAGATAGATAGATAGATAGATAGATAGATAGATAGATAGATAGATAGATAGATAGATAGATAGATAGATAGATAGATAGATAGATAGATAGATAGATAGATAGATAGATAGATAGATAGATAGATAGATAGATAGATAGATAGATAGATAGATAGATAGATAGATAGATAGATAGATAGATAGATAGATAGATAGATAGATAGATAGATAGATAGATAGATAGATAGATAGATAGATAGATAGATAGATAGATAGATAGATAGATAGATAGATAGATAGATAGATAGATAGATAGATAGATAGATAGATAGATAGATAGATAGATAGATAGATAGATAGATAGATAGATAGATAGATAGATAGATAGATAGATAGATAGATAGATAGATAGATAGATAGATAGATAGATAGATAGATAGATAGATAGATAGATAGATAGATAGATAGATAGATAGATAGATAGATAGATAGATAGATAGATAGATAGATAGATAGATAGATAGATAGATAGATAGATAGATAGATAGATAGATAGATAGATAGATAGATAGATAGATAGATAGATAGATAGATAGATAGATAGATAGATAGATAGATAGATAGATAGATAGATAGATAGATAGATAGATAGATAGATAGATAGATAGATAGATAGATAGATAGATAGATAGATAGATAGATAGATAGATAGATAGATAGATAGATAGATAGATAGATAGATAGATAGATAGATAGATAGATAGATAGATAGATAGATAGATAGATAGATAGATAGATAGATAGATAGATAGATAGATAGATAGATAGATAGATAGATAGATAGATAGATAGATAGATAGATAGATAGATAGATAGATAGATAGATAGATAGATAGATAGATAGATAGATAGATAGATAGATAGATAGATAGATAGATAGATAGATAGATAGATAGATAGATAGATAGATAGATAGATAGATAGATAGATAGATAGATAGATAGATAGATAGATAGATAGATAGATAGATAGATAGATAGATAGATAGATAGATAGATAGATAGATAGATAGATAGATAGATAGATAGATAGATAGATAGATAGATAGATAGATAGATAGATAGATAGATAGATAGATAGATAGATAGATAGATAGATAGATAGATAGATAGATAGATAGATAGATAGATAGATAGATAGATAGATAGATAGATAGATAGATAGATAGATAGATAGATAGATAGATAGATAGATAGATAGATAGATAGATAGATAGATAGATAGATAGATAGATAGATAGATAGATAGATAGATAGATAGATAGATAGATAGATAGATAGATAGATAGATAGATAGATAGATAGATAGATAGATAGATAGATAGATAGATAGATAGATAGATAGATAGATAGATAGATAGATAGATAGATAGATAGATAGATAGATAGATAGATAGATAGATAGATAGATAGATAGATAGATAGATAGATAGATAGATAGATAGATAGATAGATAGATAGATAGATAGATAGATAGATAGATAGATAGATAGATAGATAGATAGATAGATAGATAGATAGATAGATAGATAGATAGATAGATAGATAGATAGATAGATAGATAGATAGATAGATAGATAGATAGATAGATAGATAGATAGATAGATAGATAGATAGATAGATAGATAGATAGATAGATAGATAGATAGATAGATAGATAGATAGATAGATAGATAGATAGATAGATAGATAGATAGATAGATAGATAGATAGATAGATAGATAGATAGATAGATAGATAGATAGATAGATAGATAGATAGATAGATAGATAGATAGATAGATAGATAGATAGATAGATAGATAGATAGATAGATAGATAGATAGATAGATAGATAGATAGATAGATAGATAGATAGATAGATAGATAGATAGATAGATAGATAGATAGATAGATAGATAGATAGATAGATAGATAGATAAATAAATAAATAAATAAATATCCAGGAATGTGGTGCCAATGCAGTAATGTTATGCAAGAAAATAATCTTGTGTCAAATTCAGTACCAGTTAACAGTTCCCAAGAAGAAATCACTGCATATCTCAATGACGATGTGTCACCTCCTCATTCTAGTGCACTGCATCACTAGAAAATAAATTCAAAATTTCCAGAACTATAATAAAAAAAATATAGCGCTAAATATTTGTGTGTTCCATCTGCAGCAGTTATCTCTGAAAGACTATTTAGCACAGCAGGACTCATATTTGACAGTAAAAGAACTAGAATTGACCCCGAAAGAATAAGAATGCTAGTATTTTAAACAAAAACTTATAAAAGTCGACTGTTTTGCTTTTAAATATCTAATGTAGAGTTTAAAAATAAGAACACTGTTGGTTTTAAGTTTTGTCTCATTAAATATGTGCCCCTATTTCATTTGTTGGCGTTACACAGTTCTCCCAACATTCTATTCTGTATTGAAGTGAGAAAATGACGGTATCTAGTATCAAAATATCAGGTATCGTAGAAAATATCGTATATCTGTATCGAGAATAGAGTATCGAGAAAAACTGGTATCGACCCAACCCTACTTATAATACAAGTGAGTAAAAGTCAAATCATGTCACCGATAGCATTGTTGTGCGGCTGCGACAAGCGGGAGCCGAGCGCGTGGGCAGGAGAGCTGGACGCTTGCCAAGAGAAAGAGACAGAGAGGCTCCGAAATGTTCTATCTTTCTCTTGCCGCCACGAATGTTCTAGGAAGGTCTACGGCATTCTAGAAATAAATACTGGAGGTATAAATAACGGCGAAGTGTTAGAAGCGCCAGTTATATGTTGGCTATTGCGACAGTGGACGTTTGAAGTGTACCGCAGTGATTTCATTTATTTTTTACGTGCGGTGGGGCACCGAGTCGACCGTGAAGACAGCTGATTGTCAATTTCACGTCTTGTTACTGCAATAAAGAGTGTTCTAAATTTATACAGACCAGACTTTTGATTCTACGTAACCCTAGGAGTCACAGTAAAGTATTTTACATCCATCGGGAAAAAGAACAATCAAAATAGCTATTCGTCCAATCATTTTTATTTAGCAACTTAAGAGAATTCAGTAAAAGAAAATTAAGTATAGTGCGATCCATATAAACCTGAACCACTTCAAAGGGCCATAACTTTTGAACCAATTATAGGACATATGTGCAACTTCGGGAGAATATAATGCACAATTGGGAGATTAAACTACACTATTTACATCTCAGAGAAAGTGTTGGAAGTGTCCTCCACCAGCATCTATACATGTTTGTACTTGAGAACATCAATTGTCCGTGGCCTATTCTTGTACACTCTATTTTTTAGAAACCCCCACAAGAGAAAAAAACAGTTAGGTTAGGTCAGGAGATCTGGGGGACCACATAACTTTTGAAATTATTCGATTATCAAAGAAACTGGTTACAAGTTCCATGGTGTCATTAGATGTATGGCACGTCGCTCCATCTTGCTGGAAATAACCTTCTCTCAATTCTATATCATCCCGCTGCTCCATAAATGTATTGAAGATACCCATATAAACTTAAGTGTCTACAGTCGTATCAAAGGAAATGGGACATTTAAGACTGTCAACTGTCAACAATTGTCAGTGTTGTCAATTCTCCCAGAGCCACTGAGATCATTAAAAACAATTTCTACATTGTACGAGCTTTCAAAGGGAAATTATGGCCTATTGAAATGGTTCAGGTTTATATGGATCACAGTGTATATTATTTGAGCATTTAGTATACAAGACTGACAACTAAACCTGTTTTTTTTTTTTTTTCGTTGAAACGTTCAACAAAAGAAAGTAAGACAGGCATACTATGATGGTAATTATCTTTATATCAAAGATATAAACACAATCTCAGCGGGCGGATATTACATAAACATAGCTATACCTACAGGAAAAGTACGGCCGTTGCTGCGAAGTAACCTTAGCACGATTTGTCTAATACCGGTACCAAATTAAGAACAATTATTTAGAATTGCAGTTATTTCGAATTTTAAGTGCAAGCAAGCAACTGAAATCCTACGACAAATTACAAAATTGGTTGAAAGCGGCAGAAATATTAAAGTACAGGTACTTAGGATAGTTAATGAGATTTCCTACAAGTTTAAAGCTATAGTTCTAAACTGCATATGCTGTATAACTTTTCTAGTAAGATTTTGTAGGAATTTCATCAAAATCAATTCAGTAATACTTAAACATAGATATTAAACATTTATATTGTATTTCATCCAGATTTTAGAATATTTCGCAGTCATTAGAATATTTTCGGCTTTTTA
Source organism: Mantis religiosa (assembly GCA_030765055.1). NCBI lineage: Eukaryota > Metazoa > Arthropoda > Insecta > Mantodea > Mantidae > Mantis > Mantis religiosa. Next base: position 96,875,381 of record CM060959.1, read on the forward strand.
AAAGAAAGTTATGGTTAGTTGTTAACAAACTCTGCTGAATATATTTTTAAATAAAATAAAAATTATCCTAAAATATTTGCACTAGTATTTAGAATATTTGTAGTAATTTTCTTGTAGATTATATAAAAATATGATTATGGGATACATTTCATTCTGAAAAGCGTCGTTTTAATAAATGTTAAGTTTGAGGGAAAGTAAGGCTTTCAAACGGCGACTAAGACATTTTTATTACGTTTGATACGTTTTTTCACTTTGTGAAAAAATAATTTCGGATACTTTTAATGTGAAGAATATTTGAAACATCTGCACAATTGAATACATTTCGCAATACTTCCATATTATTAACTCACTTAAGGGGAGCAGGAACAGCCTATCTCACCAATGTTAAAATGAGAGTTTTCTGGTGCGCTTAGCTCAAGAACCACTGAACGGATTAATTTACAACTTTTACTTGTTATTTTACAACACTTTCACAATTCATTGAAGATAATAGAACTTATTCTGGAGTTTTAATAAAGAATATGTGATTTTTTTTAAATAAATGTCTTGAATTTACTTCTAAAAACATTCAAGATCTATTTTTTTTAAATACAATTTTTTACATATCTTTCTACACGTACATTTAAAAACAGTTTAAGTATTTCTTGTAGCTTGTAGACTTGTAGCTGCAATAGTTTTATAGATGAGCGCGGCCAAAGCTTAAGAGAGAGAGAGAGAGAGAGAGAGAGAGAGAGAGAGAGAGAGAGAGAGAGAGAGAGAGAGAGAGAGAGAGAGAGACAACATTAAAGTTTCGCTATGTTGGAACTACACATCAGAATTTCCGCAGATCCATATTCTGCATCTATTTCATCATCAGCATCCTTCCTCTTTCATTTTTCACTCCTTCTCACCTTCCTAGACTCCATGGTCACTTGCTCTATGGCATTATTAATTATTTGGTTAAATTTGGAATGGGGGGGGGGGTCTGGTAAACTGAAAACAGCAGCCAAAGTCTTAATTACCTCAATTCCCTTGCCATTGCTTCTCAAGCCATAAGAAAACCTTAAATTTACTTCTGTACCACTTTCAATAGATCTGGATGTTTCACATGTATATTCTTTATTACACTTTTGGCAACTGAGTGATAATGTAGCTAATGATCCATTTCTTTACTTGGTGTCCTATGATATGAAAATAGTTTTCATTTTCATAAAATTTACACCGTACAAAGCTTCTATATCTACTAACTGAAAACTTGTTGATCCTAATCATTATTTACTTTACTTAAATTATCACTGCCATTACATAATGAAGAAGCAAATTATTTCCTTGAAGAACCAATTTTCACATTCATCGCCAATGTTTGAGGTTGGGTTTGACGAAGTCAATATATTGTCGTGTGTTACTATACTTTTTCCATTTTAGGGATTTTAAATCTTTTATTATGTGATCAAGATTACTTAAACTGTTTATACTGCTTCCCATGTCGATATCTTTCACCAAAATGATTGCTTCTTCGCATCTTGAAAACAACAGTAGTGATTCAAAATGTATGTAAACAAAGCATGGAAGAATTAACATCAGATGCACAGATTAATATTAATAGAAAAAACAAGGACTTCCTTTCATAATAAGGGTGTGCTCTGGAATATAGCTTCAACAAGGTTACAACAAAGGAGAGAACACAGTTACAAATGGCTAATACGTAGCGTGGCACACTGTGCAGCCTTTTCAAAATGAGTCTATTTAGGACTTTTAAAACTATGGGACAGGAAAACAAATATCGTTATTCCTTTCTATAAACATCAGGGAAGATTATTTTGGCAATAACTCATTTTGTGAAATTTCACTCCAGCATGCCGTTCTGGCTCCCCTTAAAATACTTCAGATTTAACGCTATGCGCATATGTTAAGTGTTCCTTAACAGAGCTTCCGGCAATCTGTTACTGAATAATTAACAATTCTGGATAGTTGAACTTTTAGCCTGTATTTACCAGCATAAAAAACTACAAGCAGGTGGCTGAATTCCGGTTCTTATTTGGATTTGCATATCTTTTCCTACATCAATTTTATATCCAATATAAAAATTGCCTCAATTAGTATACTTCAATTTTTGTTTCTGTTTTCAAGTAAGACCTACAAGCAGATGTCCCTCATTTCCTGGAACATTGATTTTTCTACACATGTCTACTACGTTACATTATTGTTGTATTTTTTTACACAAGAGAAAACATAACATCGACGGTTTTGAGTAGTTTTTATGATTTCTGCTTTATATAAACTTTAGGCTCTCCTACTGTAGCCGATGTTTTGGTTTAGACTCCGAGAACTGTAAAATTGTTTAAATATGTGGTTTGAGAATCGATATGGACATGTTAAAATGAATAAGAAGGGAAATTGTTAATATTCAGTAGGTCATGAGATGACGCAACATGTGATATGATGTGAATGTTTTATCATTGGTAGTTTCAAAAATGAGATTATGTAATGTGTGACGTAGATCAGTAAACATTAATTTTGTTTGGTAGTGATGGCAACGAGAGAGTGAAAAATCAATAATTTTGGGAAAACAACTGGAAAAGAAAGCGTCTTTTGATGGAAGAACGTTCAGTGCCGCGACGAAACCTTGTAAAACAGTTAATATCAGTTTTCTATTAATTGTAATAAAGGTATACAATACTACTGTCAAGTGTTATACGGAAAATTGTATAAATAATACAAATTAAATTGAAAATCTTGATATTTTTAAAGTAAAAATAATTTATTGGTATCGAAGTTTATTCAGAAAATTTATCTTTACACTACCGACCACGTCTGAAAATTAAGAGCTCTCATACCTAAGACTGAAGCACATCCGGAGACTTTTTATACATCGATACATCTGAATGCCAGATCTGAACCAAAGATTCAGATCGGGAAGAAGTAGCAGCTCGTGGCTTCATCGTCACCATCCAGGGGGACTGAATACAACCCACAACCCTAGCAACAACGCGGGATGAGATCAGATGAGAATAATCCCGTTCCACATGATGGCCGCAGACTCCGAGAACCATCATCCCATCATCACCTATAATTCCCGTTACACATAGCTTCCCAACCTGGGGCTTCGAAGTAGTCAATGTGCCGCATATCAAATCCATAATCCCGCTACACTACAACGATGCCATCTACTTCATGTGACTTGAACACAAATGTGAATAATCAAAAGTATCCTTTTCCAATGATTTAAAAAATAGTTATTTGCCTGAACTTAATCTACATTTTTTTTAAAAAACTAACGTCCCCCAACATTAAGTCATATCGGACGATGACTGAAATGATGTTCAATTGAGTCCAGGGTCCATAGAGCTTAGTTACCAAACATTCATTTTTCAGAAAATGGGAAAACCTTATCATCCTGACCGAGATTAGAACCAGGGACCTCTTGAACGTGACACTACCACACGTTACAGAGACGGCTAATGTCCTCCAACGTTAAGTCATATCGGAAGATGAATGAAATTATGTTGAAATGACTCCAGGATACATAGAGCTTAGAGCTACCAGACATTTATTTTTCAGAATCAGGGAAAACCTTATCACCCTGACCGAGATTAGAACTAGGGACCTCTTGAACTTGACGCTACCACTACTTTACAGAGACGGGCCAATATCCTCCAAAGTTAAGATATCGGACGATGAATATAATGATGTTCAAATGAGTCCAGGGTCCAAAGAGCTTAGAGTTACCATTCATTTTTCAGAATAAGAAAAAACTTTTATCACACTGACCGAGATTAGAACTAGGGACCTCTTGAACATGAGACAGACATGCTAACACCATGCTACAGAGGAGGGCAATTTCATCTACGGGTGAACTTTAGTTTTGTCCTTCCTTGATGATCAATGCATTGGTGCAACGTCTTTCTAGACACTTCTATAATTAATTTATATAAGTTCCAAAGCATATTTCGTGTTGTTTATTGCAGCTTATGCACTGCATATGGACAAAACTAATGATGTCCTTTTCTAACTAAATTGTTTTACTTGATTGTTGCCGTGTTATAATCAACTTTGCCCAACTCTGTGGTGCGGGGATAGCGTATCTAGCTCACATTTCAAAATGTCTAGTTTGAATTAAGCTGAGTTGTTTTCTCTGGTGTTACCTTTTCTCCTGAGAAGACGAACGCCGGTTACTCTAAGCTCTAGGGAGCCCAAAACCATTTGAGTATCATTTCAACCTTATCGTTATTTCACCGTTCAGTATGGACTATCCACTTAAAAGATCGTTACTCTAAGCTCTAGGGAGCCCAAAACCATTTGAGTATCATTTCAACCTTATCGTTATTTCACCGTTCAGTATGGACTATCCACTTAAAAGATCATATTTAACTCTCAAACAAAGCAGAAAGTGACATCCTAATGCCTAATTGACCCTTGAGACCAGCATAGCTAAAAAAATTAAGGGACCGACACCTAGAACTCAGAAATCACAGAGAATTACAAAGTGCACTTGAGCAATTTTGTGACTTAGAAAGGTAAAAGAATTCTCAGAAGTTAGCTAGGCAAGATTAAACATTTTGACTAAAAATAATTAATGATACTGAGTTAAGAATTGATAATGAGCAGAGCTAGGAAATTTGTACTGATTTCCTTGAGGAGTGTAAGAGCGGCCAGGCATGGCTAGTAACGCAGTGCTACTAGCAAGGACAAGGTTCATCGTAGAATGCAACTCATTACTGCAAAACAGGTGTAACTGCATGACACAGAGCACGTTGGTAGGAAGGAAGACATTCGAATAACATCATTGTTGTGCTTCAAAGATGAGCAACTAAATTTTCTGTACAACCATTGTATGTTTTCTAGAAGTGTGCTTATTCATATCCTTATTTACTTCATTATTTACATTTACATTTCAGTGGGATACTTTAGTAAACATGGAAAAAAGAGAAGCCAGATCGAGAAACAGAAGAGAACAGAATTTGCAACAGATTACCAATCAATTAAATCTTGTTTTACGGGACATAAAATGAGTTTTTCATTTGGAAGGCTTCAGCGGTCCATTATTGTTTTTAGTAATACGGCCGCAGATAAGTAAATATGTAGTAAAATTCCTGCTTTTGGCATTTTGTATAGTGAGAGTTTTCAGATATTTAAGAAATTATTTTATTTGGATATTATTTTACATTAGATCAGGAAATGTTACAATCCACGTTACAATTGCTTGGGTGTTGCCACAATATGCCTATTTAAATACTGAAATCAGCCAGAGATAAGCCCTATGTACTATATAAAAATTTGTATGTGTTACATAATGATCTAAATAGATGTGCATTTACGAATGCCTCATAAGTCATTTTTTCCCTGGGCAACCGGTTTCGATGCCTCTCCGCTGTGCGTTTCTTATCTATGACTTGTTTGGATGCCAGGAGAGGATCGGTCGCAACCTGCATAGGGAACGGCGAGCGGTACGAACTTCCTAGCCCTGATAATGAGCAACATATAGCTAAGTAGGGGCTTGGGGACTTAGGTTGATAAAAAGACCCTTTTTTTTAAAAAAATTCGTGAACTTTCTTTCGTACTTTAGTCTTACAGGAGTATTTTAGTATTATAGATTTACAAGTGTCTAAACACCACGCTCGGGTTATACTTGTTTAGCGTTCGCGGCCAGAGGATATTCCGGTTAACTTACGCTTCTGAATGTTATTACGATCGTTTATTTTAAACCATAAATTAATAATATGCCAAAAGTAACCTTAGTTTCTCATGCTAAGATGTAGAGGTACAAATGGTTAACTTATTACCGTCATTAAATGTATCAGCTAGCATAATACTCACCTATACTATGAAAAAAATGCTTCCTAGTTCACAACTGGATCAGCAACAGCACATTCATCAAACACTGAGGCATTGGAGCGGTATCGTACACTGGGAAACGTTATCAATATAGAAAGAGGTGATAATAATATACTCCGAAGTTTATAAAGTAACCCATTTGAGCTCTGCTGTTCTGTTGCTAGTTCTGTATAAACACAGAGATGCAAGAAGTATGCACCAAGACAAAGAGAAGTGACCTTTTTGCTTATCACCAAGTCTAACTGGTTTTGCTCTTGTTGGAGCTGAAACAAATGGTGAAATGAGTCAGAATTTCCAAAAGCGCTTGTATACAATTTAAAAGGCAAAAGAAGATGCGGTTGACAGTTGTGGAGTACGACATGGGGGTCCATAGAAGGGTCTGTAACAACAACAGCAACAGCAATTTAAGGTTTGATTGTGTCGCAGAAGAACAGAGCTTAATTCTGGAGTTTCCTCAATCACTGCTCACCCCCTCGCTTGTTGCCACGCCCTTGTCACCATAGCAACAACGCAATTTCCTCTCGACACTCACTCCAAGTTGTTTAATGCGGGTTCGAGCCTCAATCGGACACAAGTGATTTCACGCCAATCGATAATGCCTTCCAACGCATCAGAATGTCTTCTCTGCTCCATGTAACACACCTATCTCTTTATATAAATATATTTGCAACAGCACTGACATGTATTTACTAGCGATGGGTCGATACCAGTTTTTCTCGATTCACGATATTGATACACGATATTTTCCACGGTATCCGATACTTAGATAATCGATACTGTCATTTCAACTTCTAGTTTAAATACAAAATAGAATGTTGGGAGACCTGTGTAATGCCAATAAAATCAATGGATGCACATATTTAATGAGACAACAGTTAAAACAATGTGTACTTATTTTTAAACTCTGCATTAGACTTTTGAAAACAAAATACGTTTATGAAACAGTCCAATTTTATAAGCTTTTGTTAAAAAAGATACTAGCATTTTCACTCTTTCGTTGTCTACTTCTTTTTCTGTCACATATAAGTCCTGCTGTACTAAATAGTCTTTCAACAAAACTGTTGCATGTGGAATACACAAATATTTAGTGGCTAACTTATTTTTTAACTTTTAGAAATTTTGTGTTTGTTTTCCAATAATCCAGTGCATAGAAAGATGAGGTGACAAATCGTCGTTGAGATATGCAGTGATTTCTTCTTGGGAACTGCTAACTGCCACTGAATCTGACACACAATTATTTTCTTGCATAGTTACTGTATAGATACCACATTCCTGGCAATTTCTCGAACTTTGCAATGTTCTACTTGCTGCAGTATTTTGTTCTTTTAAAATAAGATAAAAATTTCAGAATCACCACCAAAGTATCGAAAAAGTATCAAGCGAATTTTCTGAATTATTGTTCGATGTCGGTACCATATAAGTATCGTGAGTATCGGAGTATCGCAAATATCGAGGACCAATCCGTAATACTTTCATCCAAATAGTATATAGGCTGAACGAAGCCTAGGAATTATTGGCCATAGCTTCTAAATAAATACATAAAGTCGCCGGCTGCCTTCTTTGGTTCTCAGGGAAGACGTAAGGTACAGCAGTGGTGGAGTTTCGAAGTTCATAATTCTGTGACGGTTTTTATTAATGAAGATTTTTTTCAGCACCTCTGTGGGGATCAAATGAGGCGACGCATAGTGAAGTTCAGAGTGCCCGCCTCGGTAGCGTAGGTATTAGCGTGTCTGCCTCATGTTCAAGAGGTCCGAATTCGAATCTCGGCTAGGGCGAGTTACCTGGATAAGGTTCTTTTCCGGGGGTTTCCCTTATCATGAAAGATGAATTTCGGGTAACTCTAAGCTCCAAGGATCCCGGACTCATTTGCGCATCATTTCACCCATTTCACTCATTGTCCAATATGACATAACGTTGGAGGACGTAAATTAAAAAAAAAAAAAATATAAGAGTTTGAAATATATTCATGGTATAAATGTAGAACTAGTCCTTAATATAAGTAATCTAAGAAACATTTGTTTTAAAAATTTTTATAGAATGAAAATTTTAGAATTTATAGCGTACTAAAATTTTCATTAAATGAGCTAGCTATTGCAATAATGCGGAAGAACAGCATTGATGCAAACTGACCTTTTTATAACCTCATGCGATATTAATTAATGCAATAGAGGAGACCATGAATACTGTTGTCAGAGCCAAACCAAACTATTTCGCTGGACACCAGTGATATAGTTTTTATTTTAATTATATATTATTCTGTTGTCTTGAGTTAGTAATTAAGTAAGTAGGTAAAGATGTTTTGTAGAATTTTGGTATTTAATATGTGTTAGATTTTGTTAGGATATGGTTAAATATTTTCCTCTTGTTTTTTGGTTTTAAAGTAGAAATGTTTAGAAATAGTTATTTTTGTTTATTTTAGCTAAGAAATTGAGCTGTTTTTCCAGTTTTAGATTTTTTGCTGGATACCAGTATAGAATTTAATGTTATTTTAGTTTTTCTGAGTAGATAGATTTTCTTAGATATTAGATATTTTTTTGTTTTGTTACTATTTTTTTCTTTCAGTTTTGTTTTTGCAATTAATTTGAAACAATTTTGAATATTATATATTCATGTGTATTATGTGTATTTTGGAAATAAATAGAAAATTTGAATATATGCCCCGGTATAGTTTACAAGGTGCCGGGGTGGTCTATTCAGATTTGATTTGATTTATTTTGTCAGAGCCAAACCTAAAGTTTATCCAACTATGGACAATCTCGGTGAAAAAGAAATAATGAGCAATTTGAAATAAGACTAGATACTGCTAATAGAATGTGAACTGAAGAAAATATGTGTATTGTTTTTAATCGATTGAATCCAGACAAAAGCATAACTGAGTCTACGGTGTCAAAAATTGTAAAGACGTTCAATGAAAGAGAAATTTGTAAAACAAGAGAAAATGTGAAAGACGAGTTCTGTTCTAAATATGAAATTGCTCTGTTACTGCCTTTCTAAGAAAATCTACGCACAGCACAGATAGCTGGAGATTGCAGAATCATTCAAACACCTGATACTGATACAGCAGTATTTTATAAATAAACAGGTAGCTTTGTAACCAATAGTTGTACTTGTACATTATTCTGAATGTTTCTTTATATGGTTCACTTAAGTTAAATAACACTCCTATATCCCATAAATTTTCACGTTTTATTTAAAAAAAATTAAACCTTTTTGTTTATATATCTAAAATTTGTCATAAAATCTAAATTTTATACAATGTTCCCATGTTAAGTTGCACCTTACGCTTGTGAAACAAATGTGGAAAGAATATCTTTAAAGAGTAAGGAATAGTTTAAAAATGCAGAAAATGTCCAGTAATTTCTCCTTCCGATAGTATTACATACTCTTGGTGTTGATGTATAGAATAATAAAAATAGTACTTATGTATGTGGAAATAAAATTAATAATATAATAACAGCTGTTGCACATGGTGGTTCTAATAACAAGGTCGCCAACATTAACATTGGTGACGAACTGGAGATTTTTTATCCACGTCTGGTTACTGATCTCAAAAAATCAATTATTTGCACCTGATGGTGCAAGAATTAAATCCTAAGCAAATCTTAAGAAATAAGATCTCATGTACTGCCTCACATTAATTTCTCTGCACACTTAAATCCTTAAACGTTTATCAACTAGGAAGTCGTTATACCTCCCACCGCTTTGTTTTTAAGAGAACAACATTACATTTCAATGCATTCGCATAACCACAGCTTCTTAAAATGAAAGTGTAATGCCAGAGAATTTTTAAACTACAGTCGGTTTTCATTGTCCCTCGTGATGCCATAGAAGGACTAATTAATTTACAGGCCAGCATATGAACGAATCAATTTTAAACATTTGCCTATCGATTAGCTTTCTTCTGTCTCCCTTGTACATTAAACCAAACGTGTAATGCACGTTTTTTGTTATGGTTTATCTTGACTAACTTAAGTAGAAAATGAAGGATTCATAAAAATAGTTTGTAGAGGCTTCATGAAAATAAAAAACACTAGGTAGAGAAAGTTACATGAATGCTACATAAGAATGTCTTTAATTGGCACCGAGAGCGAATTAGCCTTTTAGGAGTGAAAGAGTCAACGAAATCCATAAAGAAGTTTCAGACAAGTATTGTCCAAATGTCTCGTATATCCTATAATGTGTTATCTAAAATGTGAACTATCTACACCGTACGATAATATCTGTGCATGTTTTCAGCGTGTATAACTGAGTTCGAAAATAAGTTTATAATTAGAAGACATTTTGAAAGTACAACTTGGTAAGTTACCTAAATATACCACAAACTGGATTCCTCTGACTGACAATTGAAGTAGAATATAATTTAATAGCATTTCTAGCTGTAATGTTTATTGTAAAGTAAAATGGTCTATCACTGAAATCCATATTTAGTAAACAATAAATTGCAAATGTGCATGCTTAGGCTTTCACGGCCTAATGTAGCCAGCCAGTCTTCTCTGAAGATGCCCGACAGAGCTACGGCCGAAACGTCAGATGCCTTTTCATTGTCTGGCCCACAACCTTCAAGCCCGGAAACAACGTTCTACTGAATAAATTGCAATATACATATAATGAAAAATAATCTAAAAATTCACGGTAAGTACTTGTGTCCCTCCCCACAGGCTACAAGTTTCTGCTTCTGAATGTGCAGCACATATCCTACCAGTACTACACCAAAATTCTTCAGCTGGTAATAGATGGCTTCATACAATAGTTCTTACTGGAGACGGAATGGCAAAGCACGTGATCCCTGTGATCCCGAGCAAGAACAGGACGATTTCCTCAGCAACAGAAATACATTCTCTTTGGCATTCCCCGGGGAACGGCAAGCTCCTAGTACTACATCATCTCTAAACTACCATAATTTTTTTACTGAAATTCTATTTGCTAGTTCAACCTTTAAAGTATATCCTCGATAGACGAAATGCTTTTCACTCGTGAAGGAAACAGAAACGAACTAAACATCATCATGTAACGTTACAGAATATTATATAAAGCTATTTAAAGTACAGTGGCGGAAATAGTGTGTATGTCAAGAACTTCATGCTTTGGCTGTTAGCCGTTTTATTTTTCTATTAACAGGAAATAGACATTCTAAAATAGAGGTGAATAATATAATCTCAAATAGCAACGAAAGCAAAGAAGACAAGTTGACGACCTTACAAAAATGTTAAAACATTTGCTTTAAGGACTGTTTTAATACAAAGTACAAATTCATTAATATATCAAACACATACTTTTAAAAACAGCAAAGTAATTTAGCTCGCCGATATCTAGTTCTTTTATTATGTACACATTTATATTCTAATTTAAAAAAACCTAACACTGTTACAGGGAACACTGTGTCATTTATGCTGCTAGACCTTAGGACCTTTTCTATTCCTGCTAGGTGTGTAAACTATTGTTAAAAGCTGCAGAACCTTTGACGTAGCAAACATTTATTCATTAAATAACGGTTCTACTATTTATACCAATGCATTTATTTGTACATTTATAAATATTAATCAAACATAGTGGTGCAGTACATAGAACAAGTGTTTCTAAATAAAATTCAGACATCTGTTTTATAACAAATATCTTTACTACATTTTCAAAACATGTATTATAAACATTTCTTGTTTTAGAGAGATAGAATGAATATACTTTTGTTACAGGTATAACATTTTCAATTATGGCAATAAATGTCCAACACAAGTTATAATGATCACGATCGACTACGAAATAGGAGCTGAATAAGAATAACATTGAAGAACTAATCAGAAAGGAAAACTAGATGTGATTTATATTGTATCGTACGTAGTCATTTATGTAACATTACACCACAGAAATATTGTATTGCAATTACCTATAAGGACATGAATACTGATACGGATACGCCCAGGATTACATTGTGGTAGTATTTCACTTCTAATGACAATAAAGTTAAATAAAACAGTTGAGTCATCCCCGGCAGGCATTCGAGTTGCACTTACGTATGAACGATCGCACTGATCTTTGCTTTCACTAGAACCTTTCAAACCTTTCAGAGGTCACTTCGAAAACACTCGGCTCTGGATAAACAACGGAGTTTAAATTCGATTATGATTACTTACTTAAATGCCAATAATTTAGTCTTTTGCACACTTTGGGCAACCCAAAACGCAAACTCTTTCAAAATAAATATAAATTCAGTCATCTCCGCATTGTGTGTGTGTGTGTGTGTGTGTGTGTGTGTGTGTGTGTGTGTGTGTGTGTGTGTGTGTGTGGCGTGAGGCCGGCAGTCTGGTCGGCAAGCTTTGGCCAGCTGTTAAACCCTTGATTTTTACTTTTTTTAATTTTATACTTTTCAAATGCGTACCTGGAATAGGTAAGAGGAACTTTAGTATTGCATCCAAGAATTTAATGTTGATATTTAATCGGAAATAATGTATGAAACCATTGCATTGCTCTTCCCTCTAAGTACGTATATGTCATACGAGGGTCGGCTGATATGTTCCGGGCCTCACAAAAGCACATTTAATTTTTTCCCTATATTTCAAACAGGGCAACTTTGACGGATAGCATCATATAGTTTAACTCTAGATTATCTTGGATTCATAGTTACAGGTCAATAGCTTATTTAGTATAAGAATGGCAGCATTTTAAACAAGACAAATTTAGAGATTTAACAAAAATGAAGGATTTGGTAAAACGAGCAGTGATTAAATACTTCCATTTGAAAGGCTCAACGCTTAAATAAATCAAGGAGGAAACAGTACATTGAAAGACTCTGCCCCGTCATACACAATGATTAAAAGGTGGGTTGCAGAGTTTAAAATGGGACGTACGAGCACTAATGATGAGCCTCGCTCTTGATGCCCTGTGGAAGTCTTAACTCCAGAGATCATTGAAAAAAATTCATGGTTTAGTACTGGAAGATCGCAGATTTAAGTTGCTTGAGATAATAGAGGCTATAAACATATCAAAAGAACATGCAGGTAATATTTTAAGTAATGTTTTGGGCTTTCACACGGTCTGTGCAAGATGGGTGCCGCGTTTCTTGACAGCTAGCTGATCAAACATTGCAAAGGAAAACAGTTTCTATTAAGAATTTAGAGCTCTACTGTAAAAATCCCAGTAAATTGTTGAGACGGCTTATTACCATGGATGAAACTTGGATACATCACTATACTCCAGAAAGTAAATCACAGTCAAAACAGTGGATTGCGCCAGGTGAACCAACTCCAAAAAGCCAAAGTAAATTTTGTCAGCTAACAAGTTTATGGCGAGTGTTTTCTGAGATGCACAGGGAATTATTTTTTATTTATTACTTGGAAAAGGGTAAAAGTATTACCAATGACTACTACGCAAGCTTGCTGCAACGTTTAAGTGATGAAGTGAAAATAAAAAGACCTCATTTGGCAAAGAAAAAAAAATCTTGTTCCTTCACGACAATCCTCTGGCTCATCGTTCAGTCACTGCAATGGGAAAAATGTGCGAGTTAAAGTTCGAATTGCTTGAACATCGACCCTATTCGCCAGATCTAGCACCAAGTGACTACCACCTGTTCCCGAACCTCAAAAAATTTCTTGGAGGACGAAGATTTCACAGCAACGAGGAGGTCATTGATGCCGTAAATAACTATTTTGAGGACTATTATAAATCGCACTATAGGGATGGTTTAATTAAATTAGAACACCGATACCACAAATGTATTAGCCTTCCTGGAGATTATGTTGAGAAATAGAGAAAAAATATTTTTAATTTTGTTTTATGGCGAGGCCCGCGACTTATCAGTCGACCCTCTTACTTTTTGTTTGTCACAACAATATATTAAACATATGGCAGATATCTTCAGTCAAAATGGCTGGAATCATATTTGAGTGAATCAAAAACAAAGTAGCTTTTTGTATGTAAAGGGTAGTTTGTGTATGCTGAATTTCAATACCAAGTTCTGTATATGTCTGAATTTTGCTTTTGATTTCTAGTTTTCATATATTCAGAGAAAGAGAGGGAGAGAGAGATATGAAGGAAGAGAGTCGCCTAGAACTGTGTAAACAAAAATACTATTAGATTTGCAGCTGCAACTAATAAGATGTATACTCATGGATTTAGTGGTCAATATTGCGTGCTTCTAACCCACCCCCTGGTTATCTGCAGGGGTTAAAGGGCTTATCTTAATATTCATCCCTTCACTGCTAAACGAGATGCATGACCAAGCAACAGTACCTATCAGAAAATCAGCCTCTCATTGGTATACTCTGACACAGCAAGTGAATGTCGATAAGAGATTCTTTGGCAGATTATAGAGCCACGTGCAAAACATTCCCCGAACACGTGTGTATGTGGATTCTTCAGGCTGAAAAACAGCACTTTGGAAGCTGTGGGTGGCTGTTCATTCCTTATTACCCCGTTAATGTTCGGCCAATAATATCTTGGGATACTGAAACCAGCTGGGCCCTAAACTTGCTGATTAGCGCAAAAGGCTTTAGGAGGAATACATATACATATATCATATACATATACTACATACTGTAACTTTGTGGGTTCGTAGAACTAAAAGTCCAGTTTGCAGAAATTCAAAATGTTCTTTATTTCCGTAGAACTAAACTTTGGTCAACCCTTACAGTAGCAGAATTACGTAACATCACAAATAAAATCTGCAAGGTCGTCGATCACAAACAAAAGAGTTCACTTTCAAAACACAGCTGCAGGCACACGATATCAGTTTGGATTACTACTCGCCCTGGGCGAGTCACGGCTTCCTTATATACCTCTACTCATATTTCTAGGCATTTCTGGAATGTTCTGCAACAAACAAGAAATAGAACTTTCCAGTCAGCTATCTGTCTCTTTATCTGTTTCAGCAAGCTTTTATCACCGCACTGCACTATCTGTCTCTTATCTCCGCGCTGCACTATCTGTCCCTTTGCGAGTGCAAGCCGCGCTAGCGCAATAATGGGTTCGCGACACTACACATATATCTACATATATCTATATACATACATATATACATGCATATATACATACATATACATATATAATTCTTTAAATCAAATATAGATCTCAACGAGGACTTCAGAAGTTCATCATCATCATCATCATCATCAACAACAACAACTTTTCACGGTTTAAGCCACTAAGGCTCGTTCCGGTCTCATAAATTTTAAATTAAAAGTGTTGCATCCATCTTTTTCTTGGTCTGCCAATACTTCTTAAAAAAAGTTTAATGTGATAAATAAAATAACTTTTCTCACCTATTGTCATTGCATCCTTTGTACTCTTTTGTACGCTAACCACTCATCTTCATAGTTTCATTACATATTTCGTTGCGGGTCCAATGAAATACAGTAGAGCTCCACAATATTTTCATTAAAAAAGGAAACATTTTGAAGAATTCATTTTTTAATTTACGTTCTCCAACGTTATGTCATATCGAATGGTGAATTAATTGGGTGAAATGATGCTCAAATGAGTCCAGGGTCCTTGGAGCTTAGAGTTACCTGATATTCGTCTTGAAGGATAAGGGAAAACCCCGGAAAAACCTTATCCAGATAACTCATCCTGACCGAAATCCCAACTCGGGAGCTCTTGAACGTGAGGCAGACACGCTACCATCTACGCTACCGAAGCGGGCAAAAAAAAAAAAAAAAAAAATCTAATTAAAAACTGCCACATATGAAAAAATGGGACAGATTGAAGTTAGGTAAATTTTCCGCTTTCCATAGTAAATATGGATGGCATTTACGAAACTGTGATTTTAAATCTTATTATTTAAATACATGATAAATGTGCATTCCTTATTTTAATTGCAGATAAGCAAATTTCGTAGAAAAGTTATTTACAAGAATGACTGGTGTAAGCGTAGAGAAACAAATGAAAGGAACTTATTTCAATTTGTGATTATCTTAACATCTTAGGAAGAAATTAACTTTGCTATGTCAATGACTAAAAAGATAATAATAAACAAAATCGACTAAATAAGGGTGCAACAAGTGAAACCTAACCAACTAAAACATCATAAATTTAATACAGGAAATTATATATTTTTAAACTCACATTTTCTTGCCATTCTTTACAACAATTACTTTTGTTGTTATTTTTCTAAATATACTAGAAAATAACCAATAATTAGTGTGTTTAACGATTTTTTCACTTTTTCTACCACGTGCATAGTGGGTAGACACTTATTGCTTCCGACCAAAGCTTCGGTACCAACATTTTACCAGAAATAGGAATCCCCTGAGTCCCAAAAATTAATTTTAGGAAATGCGTCCGTGTGTTCTAGTGTCAATGATCAGCAGAACTCAAAAAACGAAAAGTCAGTTAATACCAGACTTGTAGTATGGAAGTTCATCGTTTTTCAAGGATGCAATACGAGGTTTTTCAAGAAAATCTCCCCTCCCCAAACTGCCCTTTAAATGGAATATTTTTCGAAAATTCTTGTTTTCTCATAAATGGTTCTATCGATTTTGGTTAAAGTACCACATGTTTAGGATATTTTTATGATAAATTTAATATAACTCTTGAATTTTCTAAAAGTATCTTTAAAAGTCGTCGTTATTTTGGATGACTTTTACGTAACTGGTAAACCGCAAGCGATAGACAAAATCTTAAACTAAAGGGTCTTTCACAAGAGTGTCCTATCTTTGAACTTAAATAAAACATGTTATATAAATGATAGAGGTTTATTTCTTTTATTTTGAAACATAATTAAAGTCATTGCGTGTGGAAGAGAACATCAGTTAAGTGACTGCCACGACTTCGTTGGGTTGCACATATACGGTTGACCCAATTTTCAATGACAAGCAACAATTCCTGGCGCGACAGGCCTAAGAGGGCCAAGGCCTACCAACCCGACTGCCGGCCTCACGCCCACTTACGCACGGCAGAGGTGGGCGATCATCCAACCGATACGGGGAGGAGGTGTGGTCAGCATTTCCGCATTCCCCAGCGGGAATGTTGGTTTTCATGACCAGGGCCGCTTATCTAGCTTTTTCTCGCGATGCTGAGTGGGCACTGGTCCTATACGCGGGTTTAAAATCCACAACCCCATGGGTGGAATCGAACCAATCGTGGCAAGGGACCAAGGTATGCTGCTTTAGCCCGCTACGCCACGGCGCAGGACAATTTTCAATAACAGTAGAAAGTAAATTAGGTCCAACTTCGAGAATAACTGCGTGATGTTATTCATTAGATCATTTACTGTTTCTGGCTTGTGGGCATGAACTCGAGATTTAACATAACCCCACAAGAAGTAGTCCAATGGCGTTAAATTACATATCTAGAGGGTCAGATAATATCACCACTACAGGACATTATGAAACCTCTGAACTTCTCATTCAAAAGATCGATTGTTTCGAGAGCAGTTTGACATGTGGCACCATCTTGCTGGAACCAAATGTTTCTGGGATTAATACCATCAATTTGAGACCAAACATATTACCTTATAAGAGACCGGTATCACGCAATACAAGGAAGGTTTGGCAAACAGATCATCCACTTTGATAATATATTTTCAAATTTCTACGCGTTGCTGAATACTGTAACGTACCATGGCTATTTGTCAATAAAACTGTAACCACTTGAAGAAAATTACTGCTGTAACTCAATAACTACGGCTGCTATCATATGTTAAAGATTGTACACTCTGTTTGAAAGACCCTATAGAAAAGACGTAGAGCTCGTTGAATTTTATTTTTTTTTATTTTTTTTATTTTTTGCAGAGCAGACTACTTCCTAGATATTCCTTTTTTATTTTTAATACTTATGATTTTCTCAAATGGGAAAACGTTCTGCATACCTATTTTTTAATCTCTTACTGTGCAAAGATAAGCAACCAGCTGTTAAAATATTTGGCTATCACTTGAAGACCGAGCGGAATGGCTCACGCGGTTTCGTCTTTGGTCTGCATTCGGGAGGCCGCGTTTGATTCCCGTGGCCGACTCACCTGACCCATGATTTTTTTCGGGAGTTTTCCCGGGTCGCTAGGTGAATGCTGGGTAGGCTCATTACATCCCCCAAATCTCCTGTCCCTCCATGTCATCTCTATTATCATTACGCATCATCTCTCATCTGGTGATCTCTTTCAGGGTAGAAGTGTCGGCGGGTGTTTCGGCGGTGCATGACAGGATGATATGCTCGGAGGAAAACTACTTCTTCCTCCGGAAGGTCGGTTGCAGGTCTCCGTGCCTGTAGTGGGACCATTTCGGGACCGCATTTGGGGCTCTGTTGCTGGGCTCGTTTGCGTCCCGCAGTAGGGGAGCGTGTCCGTTTTCCTGGTCGGTCGGATAAAGTCTCTATCTAAGTGAAATGCAGGTATCCTGCCCTCCGCACTGTCGTGGCTCCTTGGGTCGGCCGCACTCTATCTTCTCTCACCTCATCCTTTCTCCCGGGAGTGCCCAACTGGGGGCATAGAAACTATCGGCCCAGCCTGGTGGCCTACACACCGAATCCCCTCCGTAGTGAAATCCTAATCCTAACACTAAAAGCATAGGTACTGCATTTCCATATTCCCTTGCACTTACAAGAAAATTAGCAATTAGATAATGTTTATCTCGATAAAAAGAGTATAAAGAGGAATAAGCGTTTGTAAGTATAATTTGCACAAGAGTAAACAAAATAATGTGAGTGCAACACATCAGATTTTTCTTTTATTAGTAATCAAACTTATTATTTATATTAAGTAAGATGAATTATCCACCAGATAACCACCAAGCTCACCACGTCCATTATAATAATTAATTGGAGCTCTACTATAAGTGAATCTGTGATGGGGGAAAATGTATCAGATTTTTGATAAGAAATTTTGAGTGCATAAGAATGGTGACACAAGATGATACTTGCTCCCCCTGAAGTGGGTGCAGGACATCCGAGTGCACGTGCAAGAGAGAAGGGTAGGGAGCGTGACAAAAGGATGAGATAAATGGTACGTATATGAATAGTCACCAGAAAGATAGGACCGAGGAGCGTAAATGAAGGTAACAAAGGAGAGGCCGTAAACATGTTACATTGTGACGCGACGAAACCTCCCCACTATATTGTTTAAAAGGTGTTATTGTTGCTGTAAGAACTCCAATAACAGGTACATATATGGCTTAAACCTTAAGCTTTAACATACATGAAAGTGCTATGGATAATTTTTAGTGGTTTCTAAATAAATAGAAAAAGCAGCAAAAACTATACCTACTCTTAACCCTTAAACACACCATGGTGCTTACAGAAAATAACACAGTCCTATGCTCTATGGAGCACTTGAATAAAAGAATGTAATGTATCAGCATACATTTTAAATGATGTAAACTTCGTTATTCACTGAACACAATTGCAAGAGCAAAACGTTCCGTTTTAATCTATAAAGCTTTCTTTGGATTCTGGGTTAAAGAAATTTCTTATCTAAAATCTTCCTTGTACACACAGCTAACCAATATGAATATACTTTATTATTTCACATTCCTTCTTCAAAATCACGGTCGTTCTATTAAGTCTGTGCCATATATTAACAAATCTGCAAATGATTTCATATCACTCCTTCGATCACTGTTCCATGTTTCAGGCACATTTTCTTGCAAATCACCCTGGTAGTACGAGGGTTGGCTGATGAGTCCCGGGCCTCACAATAATAAAAGAAAAGTAGTTTTAAAATGTTTTTTCTATATTTCTCAACAGAAACTCCAGAAAAGCTAATAAATTTGTCATATCGATGTTCTAATTTAATTAAACCATCTCTGTAGTGCGATTTATCATGGTCCTCAAAACAGCTGTTTATCGCATCAATGATCACCTCGTTGCTGTGAGATCTTCGTCCCCCAAGAAATTTTTTGGGGTTCGGGAACAGGTGGTAGTCACTGGGTGCTAGATCTGACGAACAGGGTGGATGTTCAAGCAATTCGAACTTCATTTTTTTCCTATTGCAATCACTGAACGATGGGCTAGAGTATTGTCGTGAAGAAACAAAACGTTTTTCTTTGTCATATGAGGTTTTCTTTTCTGTTCATATCATCACTCAAACGTTGCAGTAAGCTTGCGCAATAGCCACTAGTGATACTTAATCCTTTTAAAGTAATCTATAAAAATAATTCCCTGTGCATTCCAGAAAACACTGGCCATAACTTTGTTAGCCAACAAAATTGACTTGTCTTTTTTGGAGTTGGTTCACCTGGCGCAATCCACTGTTTTGACTTTGATTTACTTTCTGGAATGTAATGATGTATCCAAGTTTCATCCATGACAATAAGCCTTCTCAAAAATTCACTGGAATTTTTACGGTAGAGCTCCAAATTCTTAACAGAAACAGTGTTTCTTTGCAACTTTTGATCAGGTGTCAATAAATGTGGCACCCTTCTTGCACATACCTCGTGAAAGCCCAAAAAATTGATTAAAATATTACCTGCTCGTCCTCTTGAAATGTGTTTAGCCTCTGCTATCTCAATCAGCTTTAATCTGCGATCTTCCAGTATTAAACAATGAATTTTTTCAATGATCTCTAGAGTTGTGATTTCCCCAGGGCGTCCAGAGCGAGGCTCATCACTAGTGCTCGTAGTGCCATTTTAAACTGTGCAACCCACCTTTTAATCATTATAAATGAAGGCGCAGAGCCTTTCAATGTACTGTCCATTTCCTCCTTGATTTCTTTAGGCGTTAAGCCTTTCAAATGGAAGTATTTAATCACTACTCGTTTTTCCAAATCTTCCATGTTCGTGAAACCTCTACACTTTTCTTGTGTAAAATGCTGTCATTCAAAAACTAAAGAAGGCATTAACCCGTAACTATGGACACAAGCTAGTCTGGAATTAAACTATATGATGCTATCCGTCAAACTAGCCCAGTGGCGACATCTCTAATTGAGGCCCTCGACTTATCAGCTAACCCTCGTACTTATAGGCTCCACTAAGCACCACTTAATCCATCTTTGAAAACTATACAAATCCTTGTCAGTTAAAGTAGCAGGTGCACTGCTTCGGGTATCTCCATCACCGTGAACTGGCATACGTAAATGGGTATCATGTTCACATCCCTGTAATGGAAACGTCAATGGCTAAGACGTATGTCATTTGAAATCTTGACGAGCATATTTTCAAGTTTGTGTTCGAAGTTTGGATCATTTAAACATGTACAGATACAGACATAATCGTGAAGTCAAAACTAAGGTGAGGCAAAAGGCAAAGCAGAGCACTGTTGACTTGTACTTCGAAACTGTAGCTGATGGTTATCTAACGTATACACGAAATGAGTCAGAAATGCGATTTCTGTTTATGATTCAGAAGACAGCGGAAAGCATAAAAACATTTTCATCTGTTTATTTAACGTTATGGCGGCGCATTTGCTGTTCGATGAAGGTAAAATTACTACCACCATCAATAATGCGCGGCAAGTGTGAAGTCGGTGCAAGAGTGTTTAAAGGGCGGTTTGGAGGAAAGAGAAGCTCCACTGACAAGAGTGTTGATGCAGTCATGCAGGCTTTTGCACAAATTTCAAAGAAGACATTGTAGTGTGAGAATGACAACGACGAACTTAAAAAAAAAAAAAAAAAAAAAAAAAAAAAAAGTTTTGCATCTTAAGTACAGGTCTAGTCTCCTTCAAATATTTTTTACCAAATTAAAAACATGCTACTGAAATAATCTGTTTTTTAAGTTTTTTTTTTCCTTTAAGTTTTTGAGTCATACATTTTTGAAAAAGTTGCACATAGGTGGTTTTTGCAATAGATGAGTGTATCCAAGTGATTTTTTTAAAAAAAATTATTATTGAAATTGAGTCAAACCATTATGTTTTACCTGTTTTGGTATAAAGGGTAAGTAACAGAAAAACTTAAGTATAAAAAAGAGTGTTTTATTAGGCCTAAATCGAAAAATACAAGTATACTACACGCTATACAAAGAACTGGCCTTATTCACTTATTCCGCTTCTGGCAAGTCTTCTGGCAACTCCCTGTCAGTTGTTGGCCAGTGGATGATAGCGTCATGGAAGGCCTCATATCCAACAGTGTATTCCATCAAAGTTTTTTTGACCTAAAACCAAAACTCTCACTGTGCAAAACCCGATAAATTTTAAAATGTGCTATAGCCTACAAAAATGTTTAGCTAAAGGTAAAATATAAACGTTTAAAATAACCTAGGTAAAATTAAAAATAAACATACCTTCCCCTAAGGATAAGCTTTCTCTGTTGGTAGTTCCGGAGGGCTGGCAGGTTTTAGCAACGTGAAGCTAGATGTTATTCCTCCAATGAATTCGCTTGCGACCACTTTCCCCGGAGTATCTTTGTTGTACAGAAACTGCTTGTACTTGGACACTTTGAATGGCTGCTTATTTTCTTTGGGCACTTTCCTGCCTGATGTTTCGTCCGAATTTTGGCATTTTCTTATATGATTTGGGCCACCACTTTTAGAAACTGAGAACATCGTCTGATGTAAGGTGAAATACAGTAAATCGACCAGACTTACTAACTTTTAGCATGAGCTCTGCATATCCATCAGCAGTATAATTCCTGTCCATCTTTCTCAAGAGACGCTTTATACTTCCAAAATCTGTCACATGGGGAAAATGAGTGGCCACATACAGGGTAGTTGTGAGTTATTGTCACAGCGAGTCACAAAACACGTGATGTCAAGGCCGCCAACAGTCACGAGTGAAATTTACCTCAGAAAGAACCTAAGCGACGGCACTTAGGATCTTCCTGAAATAAACGGATTATTTTCAAGGCTGAAAAAAGCATTGATGATATGAAAGACAGGCTATTTCTGCACTAAAAGATGTATTTACCTTTAAGTTGTACAGTACCACCAAAAACACATTTTTTGATATTTCGTCTCTTAGGTGGTTTCTGAAATAAACGATTCAAATACGGTACATATTTATAGTATTTTGCGAGCTCAAAAAGGGTGCCTTATATTTCGAGAATTGTCCAGGCATTAAGATGACCCGATAGGTGAGTGAGAGTTTGTGAGGAATCATGAGCAGTGATGAAAAAGAAGCCTTTTAGTTTCGTCAGCTTAAGCCGTTTTTAAACTTAATGGCACAATGAACCGATACTGAATTAAAGAAATGTAAACTTGTTTGAATGCTATGGCCACCAATCTTTCAAGAAGAAAGAAATTAGATAAGAAAGAGGAAAAGAAATTAGATATTAGCCATGTGTTTTAACAAGATCAAACTTTTTGTGCACTAATATTTTGAATATCAACCATTATTAAAAATGGGAGTACTTCGGAAGTACTCCCGAAACTTCAAGTTACATTTCTCGTATCATGGAAATATCTTAAACATAGGTACGTCAGAGCAATTTACGAAAAAAGAATTCCAAACAACATGTAAAGGGCAGTTTGGGGTGAAGGCTTTTCTTGAAAATCTTTGTGTTGTACCCTCAAAACATGTTGAACATTATCACTTTTCACTTTTTAAATATATTGTCCACAAACATACATGTGTACATGAATCTTTTTCTAAAAATACTTCAGGGGCTGAGTTTTGTTTACTGCCTGAGTAAACAAAATGAAAACAAAATGAGCAGCTACCATAAACAACGTTGATTCGGAAAACATCGGAACCATCCGTCTATAACCACTCGGCTATCAGTACACGTTAAGCAATTGACATTCAATTACGAGAGCAATCAGTAGGACGAAGCTTAAGAGACCTAGAAAAATATGTGCTTCCAGAATGTGTTCCATTTTGGGGGGCGTCCAAGGGTGTATATTCAGAATGAAATCTCAATATTGAATTTTTGACTGCAATGCAATGCCTTCTCTACCTACTAAATATGTGATAGAGCAGATGATAAACTACGGTGGATTGAGAAAATATTTAAATGTAGCTCATAATTATTTTTATACTCTTTTGGGACTGTGCTCATTTAGAATGACCTCTTGATCATTCAACGCCCATATGTATATAATCTTAAAATTCGGAAAGGAGATATAAAGAATGGAGTTTACCACCCAAGTTCTATTGGCGCAGCAAATTTCTTTTTTATGTGCACGCATCCACTCCCAAATGACAAGGTTATGATGAAGCTCATATGTTACGATCACGCACATCTAATTGCACTTTATTGTGGGTCGGGGAACCACCGCAATATCCCCAGGCTTCCTGACAAGATGACAAGTGCAGGGGAGTGTGTGTAACCACGTGCTGATTGCCCGTCCCCTGATGATTGCCACCAAATTATCCTGCAATTTTCTCTGCATGGGCTCATTTTCAAAGGACATAGGATTATAAAACTTTATCGTCACTCACAACTAGAGCCTCTTACGCTTGCCGTTTCCTTTGTGGCATGCTATTTTCTATCCCGTAGGTCTCTTTTCTGTAATTATATTCATCAAACTATTGAAGGAGATTCTAGAGGATATTTCACAATAACACGTGACACGTGTACGGTGTTTTCTTCTAATGACAAGCTCTCATATAACTTGCACATGTCACAATTTTCATTAACGTGTTGCATTCACGTGATTATTTACCACCCACTCTTGTACGTATAAACCGTTTCCAAGAAACCGTACTCTTATGGATAAAAACTGCATATAAATGATTGGAGTGCACATAGAACTGTTATAAATACAATCTCATAAAACGTTGCATTTTTTTTTAAGAAAAACAACTATTTGAAATATGTTCTGACGAGCCATTAACTAATTTTCAAAGCACAGACCATTAGATTCTATGGTCCTGAGCTATCGTTCAGTGTGGTTTATTATCCCACGATGGTACCAGTCTCTGGTTTGTGATGCTAAGAATACGGTGACACCCACTTTGACGCAGCCCCTGTCACCTAAGAACACTGAGACGACATATAACCTGATATCAGAAAGACATTGACACAGACGAATAAATATAAATAAATGACGTATATCAGAATAGACATATGCCATAATGCTAGCATATACTCCGGAGACCGCCACAGTGACAAGGCCACTCTACGAAGGTGAGTAAACTCCCTTTGCAATCCATGTAAACAAACAACCCAACTCTATTGTCTGTTTTGCTCTCAAGGAAAATTGGCGCCTTCCAGTCGGAAACCAAACCATTGTTAGAATCCCATGTGTGATTCTGACAACGGGCTGTAAGATTTTGACCGACTCGCAGAGCACATGCCTTAGCATAAATTTTTGAACGCGGACCGTTAGAGAAAGCGTATCTGATAGGTCCGAAACTGGAAATTCTCAACACTGATCTCAAGTGGGGATAATTAAGAGCCAATAGAAAATTGATATTTGTTTATGTGATTTTGCAAACTCCTAGAAATACCTAGAGTGGGGGTAATTCAAAGTGATGGCGGAAACTAGGTTTTGCTAGTAAGAACACTTCGGTCCTGAGTTCTACGTGAGACGGACGCGTATTCGGCGCCGCCTAAGAAGTATACTTCCGCGCCATGCACAGAGGCAAAGTGCAATATTTAACAATCTCTCCAGTGAGAGTTAGCACAACGAGTAATGTATAGGGAGGACGATAAATATATCCAATTCGACTACGCAGTGCTACTGCCTCCATGTTTCACATCACAATATTGACAATGACGCTAAACACAGCAACCGCACCGACGACGACTTTACGGTGGCGAGCAAAGGAGTCTAAGGATAACAATAAACTTCTGTCTACCAGATCTGAAGTGTCATCATTAACCTACAACCAGTCAGGACGCACCCACTCCTGAAGTACAGATGAGAGTTCTCATGCGGGAGCTACATGTCACCTCAAACCGATTACAACCTCCCTTTCCTTAACCTCCTCACGCCACCAATCCTTAATTATGAGGCTTTGAGCACAAGGGAGAGCTCGACGTGGTTCGCTACGGGCCGGACCGCCTCAATTTGCACTGCTTCAGTGTTGTCAAAATTTCTTTCACTTAGAAAAAAGGTCATGGATCAAAAGAGATGACAATCTGATGGCTAAGATCAGGGCTCTATGCTGGGTGTGATAGCAATTAGATTCCTCCCAATTCCTGAATTTTGTCCATGGTTGTTCCTGCAGTATGGAGTGTTGCATTGTCCTGTTGCAACAGAACTATACTTCGGTTAACTTATGCTGGCCATCTCCGTCTCAAAATTTCATGTACTCGTTCCAGTTGTTGAGAATAAAGATCCGCATCAATCCCCACCCGTTTGGAACAAACTCCCAATGAATCACAGCTTCAAAATTCCACCAGACACACAACATTACTTTGTGTCCAAACTGATTATTTTAAACGATGACTTTGGCAGGTTGGCAGGGATCAAGCCACTGTTTCGAGGCATCAGGGTTTCGCTAATATACTTATTTTTCATCACAGGTGGCAATTCCTCTGTCAAATCGATCATCCATCGGATTACGAATAAGCTGATGACAGATATCCCAGTTCATGAGGTACAGATCTATAGCTTCTGTATGATTTTCCAAGTGTCTTAATGTGGCGATGTATGGTATCTTTTAATGCACCAAGTTCTTCTGAAATCCTACGGGTACTTTCTTGCGGATTTTCTCGAAAAACTTGTCTTAAATCGTTAATATTCCATACTTTAGGCCTTCCAGAACGTGGTAAATGTTTAGTGTTTTTGTTTCCATTGCTGAAACGTTGGAACCATCGTTCTGTCACATGCTCACTAACAATACCTTCTTCTTCCACTTCTTCGAGCTGAGGCAGCGACCTTATAATTTCCTTTTTAGTAGTGTTTTAGAAGGACTGCAAGACCAAACTTCGTTATCTCCATTTAGTGATTGTTTATTAACAACTGAAGATTCTGATACACGCACTCAATGTACGCAGCACTAACCATGGCATCCTGTAAATAGCATTGCCAAACAAAGAAATCCAATAAATTTTCCAAAAAACCAAAATCAAAAAACCGACTTTACTTATGAGACAACCTAATAAATAACATTCAGCATGCCTTTAGAGTGGAATGACCATTCATATATTTTGGCTTCCCGGTCATTATTTTGAAATATGTTTCAACATATTCCCTTGCTCCACATTTATCCCAAACCTAGGTACTTTACGTTCATTAGCAAAGGATAGCAGCTCCGCGGCATGTCCATTGTAAGTACAACATTTGCATATCATGCACATCTTGTACTTTTCTTCACTTCGTTCCTGCAATTCTTTCCTTTGTCTTCATTATCTTATTTCCTTTGCCGTGAATTATGCGTGTATTCCTGAATCTGCGAAAGGTCAAAGGAATTAGCGAATACTTTATTTACTGCAACCTGCATTGTATATAGGAAGTCGTTTTTTCTTTCTGCACTATGCACCTAGAGTAAACGGGAAGTATTATATTCCAGCCAAAAATGCCATGTCGACGTTTCACCAGAAATATATGGTTTGTACCCCAAAACAACATTTTTAGAAAAAGGCTCGGGTGAACCTGTGAAAGCAACTTTGTTGAAACCTAACTTTTTATTTAAATTCAGCTCATTTCAAGGATGCGCACCAAAATTTTCAAGAAAATATATTAAATTGCTCTGAGAGAAAGTAAAGGTGGTTGAAATTGTCGCGTTCTCTCAAAGTCCATTCGTTCCTCCGGTCATCGAAGCGACCTTTCGTCGTACTCGTGGATGTTGTGACTGAGGAGGCGCTATGATCTCGAGGTCGATCTCAACGAGCATCTGTATTGTCTAGTAACGGGTATGGAGTTGGTGCTGGGGTAGAAGGAACTGGGCTTTTTCTCAGGGTTCTTCATAAAATAAACTTGTATAACGCTTTTGTGTCAAAATTCCTAGCTAAAATTAAGAACCAATTAAGAATCACTCGCGGAACGTAAATACTGTCGCGAATCCATTATTACGACTGGCGGCGTACGCGCTAAAAGCGTTCGCAGGAGCGATAACAGACGGATAGTGTGTCACGGAGATAAACAGCCTGCATAAGCAGATAAACATAGCGCGGGGATGAAAGGCAGATCAGGCGAGGTAAATGAAATATTCTAGTGAAATCTTGATTGTCTTACAGAACATTCGATTTCTTGTTTGTTACAGAATATTCCGGAAATATCTGGTGTTATCAGTAGTGGTATATATAAGAGGCGACACGCCAGAAAAGACAGTGGTATATAAACAGAGACGTAATGGGAACTGAATTGTGTGAACTCTTTGTTGTGGTCAACGACCTTGGTAGATTGTAATTGTGTATATGACGTAATGCTGCTACGGTGAGTGTATTTCTACGCAAATAAAGAACGTTTTGAATTTCTGCAACTCGGACTTTTAATTCTACGAACCCACAAAGTGGGTCCAAAATTTAAAATATTGAAGTTAATAGATGAATCTCGAAATATGGTCGGATACACCTCGTACGTCACTGGATGCAATTTGTATATACATCGCAGGTAAGTGTGACTACGGGATACTTGTTCACCTCCCTAAACCTGGCCAGACCCTAATTACCCTAACACTGACATTTCTACTATTATGGGAAACCGCCAAATTTTCCTAACCCAAGCCAGCATTTCTCTCATCCCATTTATTATTTCATTTTTATCTTCGCTTTAATTCGTTCCTTCTTTGAACTTGAACATTCTAACGGCATCCAAATAATTTTTGTGGGGAATGCTTCTGCCCCGGAGAAACGGTAATCTCTTTCTCTCGTTGCACAAAGGCAAGGCCAATAACCATTATTGCCCACACTAAGTATAGCAAGATTTGAGGAAATTGTCCCGTAATTTGTAACAAAAACCAGCAGACTTTCCTGAGTATTCGCCTGTATTTATTAGAGATAAATATCAAGGTTTATACAATATTATACATATCCTGTGATACATTTTTACAAATACTACTATAAAACTATAAATATTTGCTTTTCAATAACATTTATATTTCACTCCTGGCTTAATAATATCTAATAGTTCATTTTTACACAAGAATGGACGGACGGAAATAACGCTACAAAGTGTGGTGTAGGTAGTAATATCAGTGGCAATAGCAGTAGCAGTAGCAATAGTAACATTTGTTATTCAACACTTTCAGTCTACACTCTAATAATCAGATGTCCTTCATGGACGTACCTTCGTTTACAGTGTGAGATCTTACAATAAATTAAATTTGGTAAGTACTCATTACATACAGGAGAAAGAATACGGGAAAAAATACTAAGAAAGAATTAAAACGAAATAAAGTTACAAAGTACCTACACAGTGCTCTGATCCTTTTGAGCAACGGAACCTTCTTCCTTCTTCGTGTCAATTAACCTCCTTTGCCGAATGTTTGAATACAAATGATCCCAATTTGTGATACCCAGTCCAAGCAAGTCTTCATTCCTCTATTGAAATCCAGAAAATGCTGTTGTGGCACAGGTTTCTTGTTACACATGATTCACAGATGTTGAAGTGTTTAAATAATAATAATAATAATAATAATAATAATAATAATAATAATAATAATAATAATAATAATAATAATAATAATAATAATAATAATAATAATAATAATAATAATAATAATAATAATAATAATAATAATAATAATAATAATAATAATAATAATAATAATAATAATAATAATAATAATAATAATAATAATAATAATAATAATAATAATAATAATAATAATAATAATAATAATAATAATAATAACAGTAACAATAACAACAATAATAACGATAACAATAGCAATAATAATGATAACAATAATAATAATAATGATAACAATAATAATAATGATAATAATAATAATAATAATAATAATAATAATAATAATAATAATAATAATAATAATAATAATAATAATAATAATAATAATAATAATAATAATAATAATAATAATAATAATAATAATAATAATAATAATAATAATAATAATAATAATAATAATAATAATAATAATAATAATAATAATAATAATAATAATAATAATAATAATAATAATAATAATAATAATAATAATAATAATAATAATAATAATAATAATAATAATAATAATAATAATAATAATAATAATAATAATAATAATAATAATAATAATAATAATAATAATAATAATAATAATAATAATAATAATAATAATAATAATAATAATAATAATAATAATAATAATAATAATAATAATAATAATAATAATAATAATAATAATAATAATAATAATAATAATAATAATAATAATAATAATAATAATAATAATAATAATAATAATAATAATAATAATAATAATAATAATACATTTCAAGTATATGCTTAAAAATTCAACAGAGCTTCTTAATAAGTGCCATAATGTTTGCTTTTCTTTGGTTTTACTAAGGATGGGTCCTAGATATTTGAGGTACCTCGATACTCACGATACCTGCATGTTACCGATATCAAACAATACTTGAAAAAGTTCCCTCGGTACTTTTTCAATTCTTCGATGGTGATTATGCAATTTTTATTTTATTTTAAAATCACAAAATATGTTTACTGCAAACATTGCAAAGCCCGAGAAATTTCCAGGAATGTGGTACCTTGTAACATTATGTAAGAAAATAATCGTGTGTCAGATTCGTGCCAGTTTACAGTTGCCAAGAAGGAATCACTGCATAACTCAACCACGATTTGTCACCTCCTCTTCCTAGTGCACTAGATGACTGGAAAACAGATTCAAAATTTCCAAATTAAAGGAAATAGCCGCTAAATATTAAATGTGTATTCCACCTGTAACTGTTTTCTCTGAAAGACTACTTAGCACTGCAGGACTCATATGTGACAAAAAAGTAGACTTGACCCCGAAAGAGTGAAAACGCTTGTAACGTAACGTAACCCAGGGTGCGACAGTCATACAGGGCCAGGACCTGCCAACCCGACTGCAGGCCTCACGTCCACATACACAAGGTAGAGGTGGGCGATCATCCAATCGATATGGGGAGGTTTGCGGTCAGCATCTCGGCGTCCCCCAGCCGGAATGTTGGCTTTCATGACCAGGGCCACATACCTATCATAACCTAGTCAATTTCCTCACGAGTGGGCACTGGTCCTACACCCGGGACTTAAAATTCGTACCCCAGGGGTGGAATCGATCCCGGACCGGTTTCCGTGGCAGGAAGCCAAGGCATGGTGCCTTAGCCCACTACACCATGCACAGGACGAAAATGCTACTGCTTTTGAACAAGAACTTATAAGTGGACTGTTTTGCTTTTAAATATCTAATGTATAGTTAAAAAATATGAACATTGATGGATTTAAGTTATATCTCCTTAAATATGTGCAACCTATTTAATTTTATTGGCATCACAGTTCTCTCAACATTCTACTTTGTATTGAAACTAAAAGTAGAAATGATGGTATCGAGGTATCGGATATCGTAGAAAATATCGTTTACCGATATCGAGAATCGATTATCGAGAAAATCTGGTATCGGTCCATTCCTAGCTTTTTTTCTAGTGTATTTAAATGTTCAGAATCACAACCCGTGACGAAAAGTGGAGACTGCTAAACACGTAGAAACACTATTTTATCCTTCTCTTTTTTTAAATTTACGTCCTCCAATGTTAGGTAATATCGGACGATGAATAAAATGCACAAAATGATGCTCGAATGACCCCAGGCTTAGAATTACTTGAAATTCGATAAGGAAAAGCCCTGGAAAAGAATTATCCAGATAGCTCTGGCCTGACCGAGATCCCAAACTCGAGACCTCTTGAACGTAAGGCAAACACGCTACCACTATGTTACAGAGACGGGCGCTTCGTTCCCGTTTTCTAGTTCCAAAATGTGTCGTGATGTCGAGATTACCTTTACTTGACACTTGATGTACGAATGTATGAAATAAAGGTTTATAAACAAAGTCCTAGAATATGAATCGTAACTGCATATAAAACTACAAATTCCTATTAAGCAGTGGTGAAGCGTTGGCAACACTCTGCATGAATCCTGTACGTTGTAACACAAGACATGTACAGGATTAGCAGAAGTACGTACACAGTGGTATAGGATAATCAAATATAAGTATGCAAAGAAACCTCTTTAATACAACTGCTAGGCTAATGTTACAAACGTGTTTTTCTGTAACGACCTTGGCCATTCAAAACACAAATCCGTAAAATTGCAAAATCAACCTTTTAAACTACAAAAATCGAACCTCATCCTATCATTTTTCTGTTATTATTTGCTTATTTCTTGCATTCTATTAAATTTTCCCACGCTTCTAAGCTCTGAATGGTTTCACAACCAGCTCTTTATTTCTATTTAACAATTTCCTAAAAATCACTTGTTTCCTCCATTGGTTTGTACTTGAACGTAAGTGGATTTCATTTTTCCTACCAACTACTGGACATCCTAACTACAACACTTTCTTGCTTTCATTCTTCAATTTTCATATTCCCAAATGAAACATTCAATCCCTTCCCTCTCATTGCGGCAAATCCCTTAGGATATAATTATTTCCCTCCTTAACAAAGCATGATATACATTTGAAAAGTAACACATAACTGTAGAATGTTGTCTAGCGGACTGGACTGTGCTACGGATGTCATTCGGCACTGCGACCAGTCTTGATCTATTGTACCTATACCACAAAGTGAGGCATACCCGGGAGGAAAGATGAGGTGAGAGGAGAGAGAGGGCGGCCGTCCTAAGGAGTCACGGCAATGCAGAGGGCATGGTCCCTATACTTTATCAGTTGGAAACTCCCCGGTAGGCAAGAACGACCGCCATCCCTCCCTACTGTGGTCCGGAAACGGTCCTACCAGACCAATTTCGGAGACCGTCCTACCATAGGAGGAATAATTTACTAGGCGCATATCATCCTGCCATGCAACGCCGAGACACCGCCGACACTTCTACCCTGAAAGAGACCACCAGATGAGAGATAATGTAAAATGATAATGAAGATGACATGGAGGGACGGGAAATTCTGGGGATGCAATTAACCTATCCAGCATTCACCTGGCGACCCGGGAAACTCCCGAAAAAGCATGGTTTAAGTAGGCCGGCCACAGGAATCGAGCCCGGACTTGCCGAATGCAGGTCACCAACTAAACCATCAGAGCCATCCCGCTTGGTTTATTTTGTAGACTTTCAAACATCTGTCCATCATTTACACATGGCTATGGTCTTGGATTTATCATTCAACACATTTCACTAGACAGTTATGCATTTTATTATTTTTTTGACATTCGTCCGTAATGAAGTATACCATGTCATGTGACCTTTTTTGCATTTTCTTTTCTTTTTTCTTTCTCTTTTTTTTTTTTTTTTTTTTTTTTTTTTGTAATTTACGTCCTCCAACTTTAATTCATATCGGACGATGAATGGAATGGGTGAAATGCTGCTCAAATGAGCCCAGGGTCCATAGAGCTTAGAGTTACCCGACATTCGCCTTTGAGGACAAGGGAAAACCCCGGAAAAAACCTTATCCAGGTAATTATCCCTGACCGAGATCCGAACTAGGGACCTCTTTCGGAAAAAAACCTTATCCAGGTAACTCACCCTGACCGAGATTCAAACTCGGGACCTCTTGAACGTGAGGCAGAGATGCTACCACCACACTACCAAGACGGGCTGCAGAATTCTTCTATTTTAGAATATCTGTAAGAAAGGAAAACCAATAGGATTAGACCTGGAGATACTGGAGGCTGTACACAAGATTCAGTAGGACAAATTATTGTGACTTTGTGGGTTCGTGAAATTAAAAGTCCAGGTTTCAAATACTAAAAATTGTTGTTCATTTCCGTAGAAACACTTTAGTCAACCTGACAGTCCAGAATGACGTCACATACACAATACAACTTGCAAGGTCAACGACCACAAAAGAGTTCACTTTTACAGCTGTTCACGCACGCGCGTCCAATTAC
Source organism: Mantis religiosa (assembly GCA_030765055.1). Taxonomy (NCBI): domain Eukaryota; kingdom Metazoa; phylum Arthropoda; class Insecta; order Mantodea; family Mantidae; genus Mantis; species Mantis religiosa. The sequence goes on from CM060959.1 coordinate 96,908,913, forward strand.
CGACTGACACAGTAGCGGGCGGCGGCTCCTTTTTTATAGCTTTCTCACTATCCAGAATGTTCTCACACAATAAAGACGGCGCCAGAAGAAAGACGAACTCTCCAGAAATCCGTCTCCTTTCGTTTTGGCGAGCTTTTATCTCCGCAGTGCACTGCCCGTCTCTTTGAACTTGTCCATCGCGCCGTCTTGCCTCAACAATGCGTTCGCGACATTATTATGAATAAGACGTAGGGAATCGTATTAGTCTAGAGAATATTTCCGGGCATCCTTATGGCTAGACCAGAGTTCGCTGCAACTCTAATTCCCTCAAGAAGGAATAGAATTCGTATCTAACTTTAGCCAGTCAGAGACATCGCAGTAGGAGCTTGTGTTGCTTTGCTGCTGTAAACATCTTAGTCGCTATGTCAAACTAATTATAAAGTAAACTCTACCTGCAGCTGCGGTCCTCTTTACGTCACTCAGTTTGTAGAAAGCCTCTATTTTTTGCTTTATATGACCGACCAAATTTCTAGAATGTAATTCCACTAATGGACGAGCATAACCTTTGGTATTTTATGTGTTAGAGCAACAAGAGGCGAGAAAGCAATAGCACCCGAAGTAATACTTGTTACATAAATATCGTAAAAGGATGCTAATGAGGATATGAACTAGTTATTTTATAGAAGGCGGCAGCTGGTTGGTGACATCAGCTGTTAAACGTCCGCTTTTGTTCTCGTACAATAATAAACGTTATTATGGTGTTAGCATTTTGCGTAGTGCCACTTCCCAGCTGACTGTGCCGCGGCTGCTCTGCTTCAATAATCTGTTTAATAACTGTCTCATGTCACACTGACACAGCATACCCGTGTTCAAACCTTCGATATAGACATTACTGTGTAAATTCCAAATGCATCACTTTCATTCCATGCGTTTTCAACATTCTTTAAGTAGCATTCACTTAATTTAACATTAGAGTGTCAGAAATTAAAAAAAAAGGCTGTTGCAAAATACGAAAGTCATACTCTATTTTGATAATTTATTAAAATGTTAAGATATTAAAATTAATGCGCTGCTCACCTGCATTTGGCCCAGGCTACTAGTGCAGTGGGCCGTCCATTCTAAATTACAAATATATTATTACTATTAGTACTTTTATTACAACAAATTCTTATATCTAAATTCACAACTTTTTCTCCCTTCGTCTTTTAACACTCCATTTCCATTTATTTTTTACTTTCTCTGCAAATTGCCCCACGTTCTTGCACTTTTTATTTATAATTTGTTTTATATAATTTCTCCTCTTTAATATCTGTCCAAATATACTCTTTTCTCCAAATTTCTGTTTCCTTGCATTAAAAAAGCATAGGCTTCATATCTTCATTTCCTCCACATAATTGGCACTCAACTTATAAAAGCCCCTTTCCCTGCCCTTTCAGCCTCCACACTCCTGCTCCCAGCCATGCTATACCTTCCTTTCTTCACTACTAGTATAATCTATATATTTCTCTCTCTCCCAGCTGGCTTTTATTGGGACAAGGAGTGCAAGTGACCTTTTCTCTGATTATTGGCCAAACAAATTTTGAATCTCTATGTCTTCAAATCTTTTTCCAGCCCCTTTCCAAAAACCTTTAAAATTTGTCTTTTTCCTTAAATGTCACCTAGGCAATTACTTTCAAAGGTGTTACGTATCCTAAACCTAGCAAGCTTGTTTCCTGATACATTAGGCATTGTTTCAATAAGTTCTAAATTCATAATCCTATCACAGTTATTTTATATTTTTAAAATATTTAAGAATTTGTTCTAAATTATTCTGGAAAAAGTGATTTATATGAAATGGGAAATGTAAACCTGGGTAGGCCACAGAATGATACAATTTACATAATAGTGTTCCTGTTGGTTATTACAATAATGTAATTACGTAATGTTATGACGTTGACCCGTAGGATAGAAGTAATTTTGATGTTCTAGAAACATCATGCGCAGTGAATTTAGAATATTCAAATAGTTTGGTGTCATTCTGCACAAGATCACCGTCGTAGTAAGACCTGTTTTTTGATGTTCTGCAAGTCTGCAGAAAAGTATAGCTCAACGATCCAACAATAATCATCTTATGAAAGGACAGAATCTTCGAAATTTAAAATTGTAATAGAACATATTAATGGTTTTCTGGAATAAATTCCAAAATATTTAGAGGACAAGTTTTTTTTTTTTTTTTTTTTTTTTTTTTTTTTTTTTTTTTGTAATTTACGTCCTCCAACGTTAAGTCATATCGGACGATGAATGGAATGGGTGAAATGATGCTGAAATGATCCCAGGTTCCATAGAGCTTAGAGTTGCCCGACATTCGCCTTTTAGGATAAAGTGAAACCCCGGAAGAAACCTTATCCAGGTAACTCACCCTGACCAAAATTCGAACTCGGGACCTCTTGAACGTGAGGCAGACACACTACTACCATCACGCTACCGAGGCGGGCAAAATAGTTTTCACTTCGATACTACGACCAGAGGTAAGACTCATTGCTTCTGAGCGCCGAGGCATCTACAAGAATTCTTCCACGTCGTCACCAAAGGTGTAATTAATTAACCATCTCTCCCTCGCGCAATTTGCACAAATTATACCGTTGCAATCCTATACCAATAATTCAATGCTCTTTCCATCACTAGCTCTTTTCTTGTTACTCTTCCCAATTTCAATTTGAAATAATTCGTTTGCTGTAGCTGGCATCCTCTCATAGCCGCCATTGCTGTTTATCCTTTTACCAGTGCTGCTTTCTTTTGTTTTCCCCATTTACATCCTGCATCCATTATTACTCTATCTACCAAGGTGGGTATGCCAATGCAGCAACCGAGGGCTTATTGTACGGGAGACCTCAGGAGAAAGGAGCGATGAATCTACCCTATAGGCGGCACTACATCCGCGCTGGGTGCCTAACAAGTGTAGGCAGTTTCATTACTCCAGGACATTCTAAAATGCGGACCTGACACTGGCATCCGAAATGGCAGCCGAAATAGGCGGGAAATGCTTATAAACAACTCTTGTCTACAAACTAGGATTTTGACGCAGTAAAATACAAATATAGTGTAATAATAGACTATTATGTGTATAAAGGGTGTGTTCTACACACAAACACTTGTCTCAAAAGTAAAATAAATACAGTTTAATATTAAATACTGACAAACGAACAAATAACTATATAATATTAAACATTATTGCAGTCTACAGTTTAGCATAACATGATGTAAGAGTATTTATAAATTACAGCTACATATTTAAATTACGAGTAGCTTACTACATACATGATGCAGGACAGCTACAGAACATACTTATGAGTGATACTATATACTTAGATAAAACATAATGAATGGTCGACACACACATTCTGCTATTTAGAGCGATTGGGAAAATGAATTTAGAAGCTACATGATAGAATTTACTTTTGCTTTGACTGAAAACTTTCTTCACTAATTTTTGAAAGGAAATACATACTGATGAACACGGAAAAGATGGCCAAAATAAGTTAAAATTGAAAAACAAAAGTTAAAAAGAACAAAAATACTAAAAAAGAAGCCTTTAAACAAAAATAGCTAAAATGGAATGAGAAATAGAAATTCTAAAAAGGACATTCAAATAAAAAATTAATTAAAAAGGCGCAAAAGAACAAATAAGATACTCCATTTTCTGGTCTTTAATGATCCATAATTAACATAAAGTATATTATGTTAGACCTCATATTTAGACACTAGGAAAAGAAAGGATTTATGCTCAACTTCCTAGCCCTAATTATTAAGTAAGTGAGATGTTTTACTTTCCTCAAACATGAAATTGCATATTTCTGGTATCACAGAACCTTACGATCCTTTGAATCAGGAATCTTGAGATCTGAATTGTGAATTCTTAAGTAGTTTTAAGACAAAGAAGAAGGTATTAAGACTTCCTAATTGAAAACGTTTCCTGCGATATTAGAGCCTTTTATGGCTTTTTCGTTTTCTAGTATTATCCCAAAGGCAGGGATTCAGAAAAGTAATTAAAGAACAGTTTATTTTCTGGTCTTTAGCGCTGACATTTAGCTGCAACGTAATTTATAGCGGTACACTGTTGTTTCTCCTCTCGCTTAGCATAGAACATAATGGAGACCTGTGGCTTCTGTCTTTATCTTTCTGCCATTGTTTCTTAGCCTCATCAAATAATAGCTATTCCTGTAACAGCCAAAATGCTTTAATTCTATTCTATCCTGTATCTGTTTTCATTCTGGAATCTAGCATATACACTTACCTACGACTAATACCCATACCGAGGCTGTCCATAGTTTATATGGTATGTGTACGATATCATTGGATGCTTAGTCTTGTATAAAAAATATAGTTCGCATATCATTTTCAAAGACTTTACATCTAATGCAAAATATATAAGCAGTTTCACACTATTACGAATGCAACAGTCAAACAGTAATTAATTAGTATTTTATTTGGTATATATAAGCTTAAGGCACGGCTACACTGAAAATTCGGCGAAAATGTTATTAATCATGGAATTTTCTTTTTTTTGGCATTTTTTTTTTTTTGTAGCTTAGACTATGTAGTAATAGATGACATACTATTTTTATCATTTGCACCACTTTAGTCCATCACTTAACAATTTAAAGAGACCTTTAACAATCGTTAAAAGTAACAATCATGACTTTAAAATTGATTTTCTGAGAAGCATTTTTTCTAACACTTTTCAGTATAGAAAATGCCCCACGCGTCAAAGTTTTCCATTTAACTTGGTGAAACTTACAGGATAGCTCCATAAAATGTAAACAAGAAACTTCACATTCCTCTTTTTCTGTTAATGCTCATGTTTTGAAAATCATATGGTGTTAAATAAGTAATAAAATAAATGGTAATAAAATAAGTTAATATTTTCAAAATTTTGAGAGCTAACACGTGGAAAATGTTTTAGAACAAATGCTACAAGAGTATTCCAAAAAATAAGAACGTGGGTCTTTTAAAATTGCTCTGTAATAGTCAAAAACAAAGATTAAACTTAAAATCTGAAATTTTTTGACGCGTAGAACATTTTTAATTTTTACAATATTTTCACAAAAAATAATTAATAATTAATGAACTATTTGGTGTAGCAACATACAAATTTGCATGCAAGTTTAAAATGATGCTCTAATTATGTGGCTAAATTTTCATAATGTTAGGTTTAATATTATAGAATTTGGAATTTTCAGTGTAGCCTTGCCTTAATTTGTATGTATTAATAATAGTGCAAGCTGCGCTTGCGCAGTTTAAAAGCAGAAGGAACTGGGAGAATCAGTTTATATGGCTGCTTCCGTGTAATATGTAAACATCATAAAGGGAAACCTTTAAAAAGTGGTGAAAAACAAATTATATTGAAAGTGTTTTGTAAGGTGTGTGAAAAATACCCTACAGTAGCAACGGATGATTTTGTCAGCAGAATATAGCGATGTCTTAGCGCCAAATACCTATTAATACCGCTGGAAGCGAATACCCCAGGAAAACATCGAATAAGAAGCCAGTTGTGGAAGGTGAATGTGATGAATTTGTTAAAAGTGCTATTCGCCGCAAGATTCATAGCTTCCTTGAAAGAAACGAGCAGTCAGTAATTACAATAGTGCTTAAAGCAGTAAACAATAATCTCGAATTGCCTAGCTTTACAAAAACTGAGCTTCTACACCATTCTTCATGACATAGGCCTTGAATTTGTGAGCAGAAACAGAAAAAATATAATTGTTGAGTGTGGAGATATATTGTTGTGGCACAGGAATTGTCAAAGAAAAATTAGAAGTGGAAGTCGTTTAGGGAATTCGACCGTTGTCAGATTCCAGTTAGGTACCTATTTTTTCAGTTGCTTGCCAGTAGAACTTCCAAGTTACTGCCAAACTGGCTAACTGCAGTTATTTAGCACTGTTACTGGACAGAAAGACCCACACCTTGTAACAGTTGTTTCGGTTTATATTTAGAAAGGGGTTGAAAAATTTATAAAAGAGAAATAAACAAAATTGTGTAAAAATGTATGTAATTTTGTGACTGGCCGTAGTAATAATTGTATTACGTAATGTAGTGACCTATTAGTAAATCGGCCAATTATATAAAAGTAAATTATGGGTAGCGGTAGTAACGAAGGATTAGATAATCTTGGTGTAGAAACCAAAAGAAAATTCGTCTTTCTTTCTGGGACGCCGAAGATATCGGACGCTTTTTAAATTGCTCGAAAATATTTAAGTGTTAGTTCAATTTGAGTATTAGATTGATTCCGATCACAGTATAAAGTTTTGTGATAAGAATTGTAATGGATTTGGTGTTAAATGATATAAACAAAAGATTGATTTCTTATAGAAATTCAAATTAAAAATCTTAATGATTTCTTCACTCATTACCATCCTTGTAACTTAGAGTTTTCATTGCTCGTAAGTAAGAATATAACGGAAGAATATTAAAAGCTAGCCGAGGCGTAGTTAAGGATTTTCCTGATAACTTCGGGGAACATCTTCATTAAGTCATAATATTTTGAACGAAGGTAAGATCGACGAACTAAGACCAACAATGGGAAACGAGATACCAGCACGAATCTTGCAAGTTTGGGACATCGAAACCCACAACAACGCAGGAATCCTGCTACATATGTCGCCACAACGTGGGGATCATAGCATCTTCAATCATCGCATGAGTAGCAGAATAGGAATCCTGCTACAACCTTAATCTTTAATTTATAAATGAGACGAGGTTATGTGAAGAAATCAAACATTTAAGTAATTATAGTAAGAATTCAGTCACTTTTTCTGCAAAAAAGTAAAAATTATATTACACAGTACGCACACCTTTGCATTTAATGTTAACGTAAAAGTGCTACCGTATTAGCTACTCAGAACATCGTAAACGGCAAAGGAAAACTTTGCATAGAAGTTCGCTGACAGCGCACATGTTTGCTACGTGGGAATAAAATAGCGCGAACATTCCCTCCAATAACAGTCACCGGTGGAGTAATACATGTCTTGCTGATATCCCACATAAAAGAACGGCGCCTTTATAGAAGGATAAGCGGTAAACAAAGGAGGGGGAATATTCCATTGCGGCTAACACCTCCTCAGGAGGAAGGAATGAAGTGAAGCAACAACAGGAGACTACAGGGTCACAGGCAGATGGACCACAGAGGCGCGCGGAAGTCCCAAACAGATACTGAGAGTTCATATCCACGCCAAGACTCGCTGCACAGTCACCAACACTGCATTGTCTCCAAACATTCCACCTACATGAGGTCAGTGCCACCTGTCCGGCACCGGCGTAAACCACAAGCCTGAAAGACGATAACAGAACTGGAATGAACGGGAATCCGGTAAACGAAATCATAGTGTGAAAGTAACCACCCCACCGTTTGGCTAAGTGGTAAGGGAAAGCTACGAGTGAGTGAGTGAGTGAGCGAGTGGCCTCAGCTGCGTAATTGCATTCTCGTATATATTCATTTTAAGTATAATTTTGGAATTATGTAATTTGTAGTAGATACAATTAGGCACCTAAGACATTGCAAGTCGCCAGTGAAGTGTCATTTCCAGATGAATTTGATATCTAATTGTGTTTTATCAAAAAATTCGAGTCCCTTGTGGAATTTAAAGTTGGCATATTAGCTCAATTAGTTAGAACAACCAATGGGAACTGGTATATCCGTTGTTCAAATCCAGGCCTTGGTATTGAATTTTTCAGTCTGATTCTAAATTTTAATTCCTAATGCATTTTAGAGCTCAAGGTTAACAGGAGGGCCAGTTTTCCTTGACCTGCTATGGTAACGTACAAGAAAAACTCAACATCTCAAAGCCTCCACAACTATGAACAGGGATAGAAGACGGCTTCCTACAATGGTTGCTCCGCAGTTTGTGATGTTCTTATATATCAGAACAAAAGATCATAATATATTAAATAAACTAATCTGAACTATGTACATAGGGCGTTTGATAAATCTGATGAGAAACGATGATGATGATGACGACGACGATGATGATGATGATGTGTATAAGGACGCTCGACTGCAGCGGTCATCAGCGCCCTTACAAAAACTAATTCATTACAATTGCCAAATATAAATTATTCTAAAATTAAAAAACAGATCAAAACAAAATGACAAAATAAATAAGTGCAAATGGGTAAAAACAATTAAAAACTATAAGTGCCAATAAAATCCCAAAAGGCATAAAAAAATTACTACTTTCAATATCAACTTGCCATGACAAAAGCTACCTGCCCAGTGGTGGTCGAACCAATTTGTTCCTTTTCTTTTGGGCTGGACTAGCACCCTCAGCAGGTTTTTCCTGGCTTTTCCTCACTGTCATTTGGGCAGTGAGGACAGGATCTACCCGCTCCACAACCTCAATGGAGGAGGACGGCTTCCGTACTGGTAACTGCGAATCGAGTATCTCAAGACGATCGGAAGCTGCGACCGGCGAAGATGAAAGTCGCTGATCGGCGTCCGCTCCAGATGATTCCTCAGATGTTGACGGAGGAGATGTTCGCGGACTTTTGTGCTGGCTAGCTTTCCTTTCACTGGTCTTACTATTTTCCTTAAAGAAGTCCATTCTGTCATAAGAGGTCTTTAATTTCCTTGGCGATACATTATATATTACCGGTTCACATGTTCCTGAAGTAGATGCTTTCGGCGGGACTTGGCTAAATCCTTCTTCTCAGGACTGGACTAGGTCGGCGTGCTCACTGTGGTTCATGCTGGTGTTTGTTGCTTTGGCTGTGATCTTGGTGTATTTGATCTTCCGGATACTTTCCAGTTTATTTCGCTGGTTTATGTTGCGATTTCACGTCTAGGTCCCGGCTTAGCTGCAAACTGCACTATAAGTAACGGTCCTAGGTACAGAAGGCTGACGAATACGTAAGAGTTTCCGGGCTTCCAAGAAGCACACCCTCTCTCTTACCCGGATCTCTTGGATCGCCTTCTCCTCCATAAAACGAGGACATTCTCTGGAGTTTGATGAATGGTTACCACTGCAGTTAACACACGTTACGGGTGAAGTCATGCTTGACTTCCCCGCAGTCAACGCAAGTAGCAACTCTAATACATGAATCACACGTGTGGCCAAAGCGCTGGCATTTATAATACTTCAATGGTTTGGGTATATACTGCCTCACTTCAATAGCTTCATACCCTGCCTTAATCCTTTTCGGAAGATCTACCCGATCAAAGGTAAGAAACAGGGCACGAGTGGGCACTAGTTCACCTCGTACTTTGCGGTGAACTCGATACACACTTGCAACACCTTGTTCCGCCAAGTTTTCTTGAATCTCCTCATTTGACATACCTTCAAATGCGCTGGTATTTACAACACCACGCGAGTTCAGGGTCCTGTGAAATTCAACGCACCGGATAGCTCGCAAGCATACTGGCTTTCAAGAATTTTGCAGCCTGCGTCGGAGAAACTGCTTCGACCAGGAGCGTGCCATTGCGAGCTCGAGTACTTAACTTTACAGGACCGGCAATATTATTTAAACCCTTCAGAATAATGAACGGGTTCACGGTAGTAAACTTTCGACCTTCCTCAGTTGTACAGATAACTAAATAGCGAGGACCACAAGACTAAGCTATTTCCTTTCCACGTATAATTTTAGGGTTTGCCATGACAAATTGAATGTGGTTCATCCCCCAGTGTTCCCCTCCCACCACGGAGCCCAACAAGGGATCACCCACTGGGATGACAGGACTACAGAGGGGATGAAGCGGGCTCGCCGTCCCACTCATCCTGGAGTTCGGTACAGTACCTAGTCCTGGCCGATTGATTAGGGGCGGGTTAGTCCCTAATCTCCTGTTTAGGCGAGGCAGAAACCAAAGTAGTGTATTGGAAATGCGCACCGTCCCCGAATTCAGATGAAGATTGGAACGAGCTCAGATGCGCATCCCTCAACCACCAGGACAAACCTTTCCACCGACAGGGGTCTCCACGCACGGCCTACACGTGGGTGGGTGTTTTGTCTGACCCCTCACCACTAAAAGGAACCCACATCGAGGGTGTCAGGTTGGCTCGGGACCCCGGGATCGCCAATTCCCGTACCTACCCCTGGAGGACTGATGAGAAACAAAAAATATACTCGTGTGTGTGTGTGTGTGTGTGTGTGTGTGTGTGTGTGTGTGTGTGTGTGTGTGTGTGTGTGTGTGTGTGTGTGTGTGTGTGTGTGTGTGTGTGTGTGTGAACATCTCACCTTATTTCTCGACATAGTCTCCATTGATGGCTATACACTTGAGCCAGCGATGTTCCAGTTTCTTCATCCCGCAAGAAAAATTGCAAAATACTCGTTGATGGTGACTAGCACTTCTTCATTTCATGAAAGTTTCTTACCACCAAAACCAAAATTTTAAGTTTGAGAACAGGAAGAAGTCGCATGGGGCTAATTCTGGTGAATAAGATGGATGAAGAACCAATTCAAAGCCCAACTCATGCACTTTCGCCATTGTGATTGCTGATGTGTGCGATGGTGCATTATCCTGGTGCAAGAGCGCCTTTTTTGCTTTTCAATATCGGTCTCTTTTCAGTCAACTCATGTTGCAAATGATCCAACAATGAAGCATAATAGGCTCCAGTTATGGTTCTGCCTTTTTTCAAGTAGTCTATGAGGATTATTTCCTTAGGGCGCCCCCCCCCCCGCCCAAAAAAAAAGAACAGTGGCCATCACCTTACCAGCTGACAAAATGGTCCTTGCTTTCTTTGGTGCACTTTCACCAGCCTTCGTCTATTGTTTTAACTGTTGTTTTAACTCTGGTGTGTAGTGATGGATCCTAGTTTCGTCCACGATCAATAATCGGCGTAAAAATGTAGAAGTGTTCTTCCGGATGAGCATTTCGTTGACTGTGAGCAATTGCGGCTCCCAACTTGCACACTGCTTTTTCATGTAAAATATTGTACACTCGCTCAGTTCAGGTGCCTATAGCCTCAGCAATCTCACGAATTTTGATTCGGCGACCTTGCATAACCAGATCGTGGAGTTTTTTTTTTAAGATGTCCTGGTGGTGACCTCAATTGGGCGACCAGAGCGCGATTTATCTTCGGTGCATCTACGATCGCGTTTAAGTTCATTGATCCAAAAGTAAATTGTCTTTGATACTTTTCCAGAGTCCGCGTGAACTTCATCCAATTCAGTTTTGACTTGTGTGGCAGTCCAGCCCTTCAAATGAAAATTTTTAATAACAGTACAAAACTATTTTTTCCATTTTCAATCGCAGCTATCACACTGACCAGTTCAGATGGCTGTCAATAATGAACGGTACCTTCTAGCACGTTCAAATTTCCTATACATTCTTTTTAATAATGAACCTTACCACCCATAAAGCTGCAATAAAGAATTACCATCCTTTCATGGAAATTTTCCAGACTTATCAAACAACCCTCGTATATCAAGGAGTACAATAGAGGTTACTGTGAATTTGTATCGCATAAAAAATGCAATACGAAATATCCAAACGAAATTGATGTGTGCACGCCTTGGTAGCGTAGATGGTAGCATGTCTGCCTCACGTTCAAGAGGTCCTGAGTTTGAATCTCTGTCAGGGTGAGTTATCTGGATGAGGTTTTTCCTAGGGGTTGCCCTTATCCTTCAAGACGAATGTCGGGTAACTCTAGGCTCCATTGACCCTGGAATCATTTGAGCATCATTTCATCCAATTCATTCACCGTCCGATATGACTTAACGTTGGAGGAAGTAAATTTTAAAAACAAAATTGATGTGGTCGATCATTTACTGTCTTAAATTAAGTGTTAAGATGAGAAAAAATATAAATTATTTCAGGCATTAGTGAAAATGAGCGAACTTTTTCAACAAGTGGGATAATTAAAGTAGTGGGTGGCACTAGGGAGGTCCAGGTTTCAAATACCGTGTGCTCGCCAATCTGACTGTGATATATTCCTAATTTTCCTGTTGCATTTTTCCAACGTAATTGGATTTTTCAGTTTGAATCTATTTTTTAACCTTAACATATATATGGCTAGAGTAAAACAGCAATTAATTACTAGCAATGAGTCCTCGATTCTTACGATACCTCGATACTCACGATACTTGCACAGTATTGTCATCCAACAATACTTAGAAAATTCACTCAGGACTTTTTCAATACTTTGGTGATTGTGCAATTTTTATTTTATTTCGCAAAATATTATTGCTGCAAGTAGAGCATTGCAAAGCCTGAGAAATTGCCAGGAATGTGGTATTTGTACAGTAGCATTATGCAAGAAAATAATCGTGTGTCAAATTCAGTGTCAGTTAACAGTTTCCAAGAAGAAATCACTGCATATCTCAACGACGATTTGTCACCTCCACTTTCTAGTACACTGCATTACTGGAAAACAAATTCAAATTTTCCAGAACTAAAAAGAATTATTAGCTAAATATTTGTGTATTCCATCTGCAATAGTTTTCTCTGAAAGACCCATATGTGACAGAATAAGAAGTAGACTTGACCCCGAAAGAGTGAGGATGCTAGTATTTTTGAACAAAAACTGATAAAAGTGGACTGTTTTGATAGGTATATGCGAAGTTTAAAAATAAGAACACTTATGGTTATAAGTTTTGTCTCATTAAGTATGCGTATCTCTTTAATTTTATTGTCACTACACAGTTCTCACAACATTTTATTTTGTATTAAAACTAAAAGTAGAAATGATGGTATCGAGTATCAGAGTACTGGGTATCGTGAAAAATATCGTGTATCAGTATCGAGTATCGAGAAAAACTGGTATGGACCCATCTCCATTAATTCCATTAGAAATTGTCCACTTTCACATATGCGTAAAGTCTATTAGTAAACAGCTTTTAACCATACTTTACTAGAAACCAAGGGGATGACTTAAAAGCTTTATCTTTGAAACTATAAATGATTACGGACTCATTGTACTTTATTGTAAAAGTGCTCGTATCGAGATTTGTAACACACTAGCGCTGCATCACGGCGGTCATGGAATTCCAAAGCAAAAGGGAAAGGGTTGGACATCCCTGCAGGCTTTGTTACGTTTACATCTATAGAGACCTTAATGAAGAGCGAGGTGAAATCGGCTGCCGAAAACAAACGAGCGTGCCCCTTCCACCCAACATAAATACAAACAGGGGGGAAAAAATGCAAATCTCCACGTTGTAAAGAAAAGGAAATAGAAGGGGCGCCAGTTGTAGCTCGATGCCTACTTTCATCTCTCCGAAACAACAAAGAGCACAGAATATAGATACATTTCCAGCGTGAACAATTTAGAACCAGTTCTACGCTTGGCGTATTCTTTAGAACCGGAGCTTCATTTCACTGAAATATTTGGAAACATATACACATATCTAATATGACCGCCTCTGTAGCGTGGTGGCAGCGTGTCTACCTCACGTTTAAAAGGTGCCGAGTTCGAAACTCTATCAGGTAGAGTTATCTAGACGAGGTTTATTCCCGGGTTTTCTTTTATGCTGAACGATGAATGCTGAGTTACTCAAGCTCTATAGACTCTAGACTCATTTGAACATCATTTCTCTCATTTCATTCATAATCCGATATGACTTAACGTTGGACATAAACCTAATATAAATAGCAGAAATCATGCCTCCCCTCTCTACCTCACCTCTCCACTAACGTATCTGTTTATTGTTGTTTCCAAAATCGAAATAAAAGTCTCTTTTCTGAGACTGCGAGTAAACATTAAAGATTGAATACTTTGTTAAGTAACGCTTCAAATTTGTAAATGAAAACAAGAAATTTTAATGACTAGAGCCAGACTGAAAAATGCAATGTCATAGCCGGGATTTGAACCACGGATCTCCCGCTCTCCGTGCGGTTTCTCTAAACCACTGAGCTACTATGGCCAACATGCCATTAAATTCTCCAACTGTCTCGTATATTTCCCGGTAGACCACTAGGGGTTCTCATATGCTATGAGACACCTACCTTAATGTCATGTCGGCATGTTGGCCATAGTAGCTCAGTGGTTTAGAGCAACCGCACGGAGAGCGGGAGATCCGTGGTTCAAACCCGGCTATGACATTGAATTTTTTCAGTCTGGCTCTACTCATTCAAACCTTAGACTACACACACGGCTAGTGTGGTAGAAATGATTATTTCCATGAAAGCAAGAAATAATCGCAATGTTGCACTGAAACCGGAATTATTGAAGGGTGAATTGAATAATTTTATACCAACTGACAGAACCATAAATAACTACAATAGTTAATTTTCTTATGTTAAAATCAATGCATACTGTAAGAAAAGTAATTTAAGAGATGAGGAAAGGCAATTAATAAGCCTGTATGTCTAGGGTAATTAACATTTTAGTGAAATCAGCAAACGATAACATCAGCTTAAAAGCCAGGTTCCTAGAAATCAGTAATGTTCAAGAGGTGCCGTTACTAAGCCATGTAGTTTTTGCTTCAGTTAATAAAAAGCGTTGAGTCTTTTCCTTCTTTTAGTCTTACAGAAGTGTTGTGATCGATTATAATCGATTATTGGCAGTCCGCAACGCTTAAAGTCCACGCTTGGGCTATATTGATTTATCAGTCACTTCAGCGCAATACATGCTTCACCATATCATTTCAGAAACATTATTTCAAACCATAAAGCCTGGATAGTCAGAAGTTAAGAGATATTATTCAATGGCTACAATTTGAGGCGATAAAATAAAAAATACGGTTCAATTCTTCTACCTCAAACAGCGAGTAACTCACTTCAAAAGTTCATTACTAGCCTCCATTAAATTTATGAGCCATCTACTCTCACACAACCCAGAGAAAACAATCTGTAGCTCACCAATGGAACAGCTGGCAGCAGGTTCTTCGTACAGTATTGGAGACACGCATTTTTACGTGATGAGCTTTCATCAGTATTGCGTATAAATCGAACGAAACATGTAATAAATTTAGGTATCAGATATAAACTAAATATACAACATACAGCCAGATCTAGCACCCAGTGACTACCATCTGTTCCCGAACCTCAAAAAGATTCTTGGAGGACGAAGATTTCACAACAACGAAGGGGCAATTGATGCAATAAACAGCTATTTTGAGGACCATGATAAATCGCACTACACAGTTGATTTAATTAAATTAGAACACCGATATGACAAATATATTAGCCTTTCTGGAGATAATGTTGAGAAATAAATGGATAACATTTTAAATTTCTTTTATTGTGAGGCCTGGGACTTATCAGACGTCCCTCGCACTTGACGTAAATTGTGTATTTTGACGAGATATGAATCTCTGTGTAGTATTATTTTGTCTTTTTTCAGTTTACTAATTATAAAAAAGTGGTTCAGAAGGAACAGCAGTTTTGGGAACATTTCCAGAAAATTTAGGAGATACAATTCATTTTTATGGAGATAGCTTAATTCTAAAAGATAGAGCCATTTATTGGTTGTTGAGATTATGAAATGGAATGGAGTGTTTTCTTGAAATCGTTTTTGTTACATTTTTGGGAGATGCTGAAATGGAATACCAAGTTAAGTGTTTAAACCCCTTTGCATCATGAGTTATGTTGTTCATGAGCACACATACACATACACGCATACACACAAACTCACACACGGATATTTTTCTAAAATGATTTTTTCTGGAATCAGTAGAATTCAAAACGTGCATTTCCAGTGAAATCTCGAAACCGAATTTTTGGATGGAAATGCAACATTTTCTCTACTTACTATGTAATGGATACGTGAAAAATTAAACTTGAATACCATTAAAATATTCCAGGGTTTCTTCCAGAAAAATTGTTTCAAGTATTAAAACAGAAATAAATACTTGCTCAAAATGTAAGCATGAATAGCAATAGGAAGAACTTTACATACGCCGCGTATTGATATTGACAGACGTCATATATCAATATATCTAGACCAATCACAATCATTTATGTTATAACTGCAAAGATGTGATTTTATTGTCAGCTAGTCTTTTGTTACCCTCAGCCAAAACCATTTCTCACTTTCTTTCGCCTGAAAACTCTGAAATTACTGATTTTTTAAATAAAAGCGCATTCCGTCTCAATTTCCAAATAAATATGTTCTTAGTAAGGCTGTGTCTTTATTTTAATTCAATTCTGAATGATCTTAATATTGAAATTAACGATTTTCCCACACGCACTGTTATTAGTATGGGCCAACATTCCGTAACACATTCCATTGTTCATTCATTTGGTATGACGTTATCATAGATGATACAGTGATGACTTCATTTCTACTACAAAAATAAGAGTGTAATTATTAAAGTTCACATTATCGTTTACGTTTTATATATGCAATAGGCTTAATAAATAACATTCGAGATTACGAGTTTCCACAGGTAGATCTGTAAGCTCTCGTGGGATTATATAAAATAACATTTGACTATCCCAAAATATCCTGATGTTTGAGCAAACCTTTGGGTATTAAGTCTTTATAATTTAAATATCCAAGTTCTATCAACGAGGAGCGGAACAAAGAAACGAAGTACATACACCCTTGTACACATTTGATAAAGCTGGCCGATGCAACGTAATTT
The DNA here is from genome assembly GCA_030765055.1 of Mantis religiosa. Classification (NCBI taxonomy): domain Eukaryota; kingdom Metazoa; phylum Arthropoda; class Insecta; order Mantodea; family Mantidae; genus Mantis; species Mantis religiosa. The sequence goes on from CM060959.1 coordinate 96,925,383, forward strand.
CTTGTGATTAGTAACGCGTGCACAGGCTTCAATTGTTTGACTAAAGGATAAGTTCTACCACGAATTATCTCTACTACCTCTATCAGGTAATTACGGCAAATACAGAAAATACTGTTTCATTCCAACCAAGTCGAATTTCACCGAAATAGTGTTTTAAGACTCCCTGAAACAAAAAGAGAAACACTTTTAGTAAAGCCTATGTGTTTGTTTGTTGATGCGTACAACTATAAAACGGAAAGCTTTTAAGTACCAAACTTGGTAATTTATTTCAGCACATTCCAAAAAAGTAAAAAAAAAAAAAAAAAAAAAAAAATCCCCTTATACGGCAAAGTCTTTTAATTTTTGTGATATTCTCAAGAAAAATTCGCCCGCCTTGGTAGCGTGGTGGTAGCATGTCTGCCTCACGTTCAAGAGGTCCCGAGTTCGAATCTCGGTCAGGGCGAGTTGCCTGGATAAGGTTTTTCCGGGGTTTTCCCTTATCCTGTAAGACGAATGTCGGGTGACTCTAAGCTCCACGGACCCCGGACTCATTTGAGCATCATTTCATCAATTCCATTCATCGTCCGATATGACTTAACGTTGGAGGACGTAAATTTCAAAAAAAAAAAAAAAAAATCAAGAAAAATTCTACTGATTTCGTTTGAAATACAACATGCTTATGAATTTTTATGGTACATAAAAATAATTTTTTAGAAATAGTCTTTGAAGCCGTTTCATTATGAATTACTTTTGCATAAATGGTTAAGGGGATGAGATAGACCAAATTTTACCGTACAAAAACTGTGGATCTGGCCGAAGAAGACAGTTTATCTCAAATATACATGACAATTTACAGGTATTATTATTTATTGCTTTGAACTTTTCAGTAACACTGTTCTCAATTAGAAAGTGTTAGTTTTCTTTACTCCTGTTTATGCAAAGAGAATGGATGTTCAAGTAATTATATAGCAACCAGCCCTTAAGACATTTCACTATCGCTTAAGCTTACTGTATTTCCTTATTTCCTCCTCCTATTCCCTGCAAGAAATGGGTAGTAAAACATTTCCACGAGGTTTATTTCATTAAATGAGGTAGAATAAGAACGTTTGTAAGAATACCTTTCAGAATATTGAGTACAGAAAGTCATGAGAGTTCCATGCGTCCTATTTTTATTATTTATACGCCAAGCATTATCAGCTCCACCTGTATTGCCATGAACTGGATCGGTGTCTTCAGCTGACTACTAAAACGTGTGCAAAGCAAACAACCACGAAATGGGCTTGTGTTTCATTTAATAATTAAATTGTTTATTATTGAAAATTAAAACTATATCAAACAGAGTAGGGATTGGTCGATACCAGTTTTCTTATACTCGATACCGATACACGATATTTTCCACGACACCCGGTACTTCGATACTCGATTCGTCATTTTTAATTCTAGTCTCAATACAAAATAGAATGTTGGGAGAACTGTGAAATGCCAATAAAATTAAATAAGTGTATGTATTTAATGAGACAAAACTTAAAACCATCAGTGTTCTTGTTTTTAAATTCTACATTAGACGCTTAAAAACAAAACAGTCCACTTTTATAAGTCTTTATTCAAAAATATTAGCATTTTCACTCTTTCGGGGTCAAGCCTACTTCTTTTTTTGTCACATATGAGTCCTGCTATGCTAAATAGTCTTTCAGAGAAAACTGCTACACATAGAATACACAAATATTTAGGGCTAATTCTTTTTACACCTGGAAATTTTGAATTTGTTCTCCAGTAATCCAGGCACTAGAAAGAGGTGACAAATCGTCGTTGAGATATGCAGTGATTTCTTTTTGGGAATTGTTAACTGGCAACTGAATTTGACATACGATTATTTTCTTGCATAATGTTACTGTACAGGTACCACATTCCTGGTAATTTCTGGGGCTTTACAATGTTATCTTTGCGGAAATAATATTTTGTGACTTAAATTAAATAAAAATTGCAGAACCACCACCGAAGTATCGAAAAAGTATGGAACAAACTTTCTGAAGTATCGTTTGATGTCGACACCATACAAGTATCGACAGTATCGAGGTCCCGAAAGTATCAAGTACGCATCCATAATAAAAAGTTGTGTGTATGTGTGTGTGAGAGAGAGAGAGAGAGAGAGAGAGAGAGAGAGAGAGTGTGTGTGTGTGTGTGTGTGTGTGTGTGTGTGTGTGTGTGTGTGTGTGTGTGTGTGTGTGTGTGTGTGTGTGTGTGTGTCCAATGAATATTAAACTCGTATTCACTTCCAACGTATTTTAGCTACGCAACACGAAAATTCTCACGAAATTCACCATAACCCAAATAACCTTTTATGAGGAAAATATTTAACTATTTTACATTTCTTCAAAAACTGCTCCAAAGATTCTTAAAACATCACATTTAGCGATAATTGTATAAAATACAATTATGTACCCATGACGTCCTGTTCATTCTGAATTAATTTTATGTAAATGTAGAAACTGTGTGAAATTGATTTAAAACGAGCCTTCATGAATTTATTTTCAAGTATATTCGTTTTAGAACCATATTTTATGCAGCATGTTTACATTCTACTTTACATTCTCCTAATAAGGAAATTAATTGACAGATTGACAGAACCTTTTGGAAAATTTGTGAGTTTGCTTTCCTTAGAATGAGCTCGTACTATGATTCTTTATACAAATGTCTGAGTGTTATTTTAGCATAAGTATTTGGCTAAACCCATATCACTTAATTTAGTCAAATATTTATTATAAATAATGTGAATACACGAAAATCTGTTTCGTTTTATTAAAATGAAGCACATTTGAATTTGTAATATCAAGGGAGAGTACTGTAAGTGTAGGATGTTATATATTTAATTGGTTTATTTGTAGCTTTCATTTCGTAACAGGACAAAATATGGAACCTATCTAGCTCTATTTCAGCTAAAAGTTAGGTTTTTCCTATTTACTAATATTGATTGTGTTTCCATCCCCCTTTGAGTTCGTAAAAGCGCCTTTTCTCTTCTTTTTGATATGGTGAAATGGTAAGTGGCTAATGCCTTATACCTATAAGTAGCCTGAATGAAATATATCGACTGTTCATTGTTTTTGCAGCCTTAAACATTAGGCAAAATATGTTGATTCAGTTATTTAGAAAGAAAGGGAGAGACCAAAGTCAGAGAGGAGGTGCAGAATGAAAATAAATAACATAAAAAGATAAATTCTTATAGTTCCGTGGGATTAAATGGAACCTAAAACGTGATGAAAATTCCAAAGCTCTGTTTAAAGTTCTTCAAGAGAATAAGCACCCTAAACTTCATTCGCAAGTGCCCCTGTAAATATAACATAGTATAGTGTCCATTTAAACAATGTACTTGCTTTCAATAGCTCACGAGCAAAAGGGTAAACAAATTGTATGTTTTAGCACTAGAGATGTGAAAAATCATCCTAAATCCAACGAAATAAAAATCAGAATCCTGTTAAATGTTTTTAACTTCCACTACTACGTTGAATAAGCAGAGAAAGCATTACATTCCAACCACGCTTTCGATACCAAAATATTTTAAGGCTTTCTATATTAAAATAAAGAATTTTTCGAAAGAGATTCTAGGGTTTATGTACCTGTGTCTGTACGTGAAGAGCGTAACTCAAATATAAAAAAGAAAGTTACATAGCAAACAAGGCATTTAAGTTCAACTTCTAGTAATATGTGAGAGGAATATTTTGAAGAAAATCTTACCACTCCATATATTTTACATTATTTATTTTCTCAAAAAACGGCTAACAAGTTTGGTCAAAATACCATGTTTAACATATTTGCGTGAGAAATGAAAACATATCTTGCACTTTCTGTGAATAGTCTTTGAACTCCATTTAGTTTTGTTTGATATTGTATAACTTGTAAAACGTAACAGGTAAGTAGACAAAATCTTATGACACAAAATAATGTAGATATCGTTAAAACACAATTTAGGTCAAATAGACTTCTTTGTAGCGTTAACTATTTCCGATATATTCTTTAATATTGGTTTCAATGGTAAATAATTATACTGTTTGTATTTACCTTGCACGATAGGATGGAATTTACGAAGGGGATTCGGGACTTCGATTAGATTGATCTATTGTACCTATGCCCCCAAGTGGGGCATCCATGGGAGGAATGATGAGGCGAGAGGAGACAGAGGACGGTCCACACCAGGGAGGCACGACAGAGCACAGGGCAGGATCCTCGCCATTGACGGTTAAAAACTCCTGGGCAGTCCAGTACAACTGACATCCCACCTGCCATGGTCCCGCAACAACACATTAGGCCGACCTGGAGACCGGAGATCGTCCTACCGGAAGAGCATTTCATCCTGTCATGCAGCGCCGAGACTTCCGCCGACACTTTCTACCCTAAAAGAGAGCACTAGCTGAGAGATGAGGTGAAATGAGAATGGAGATGAAATGGAGGGACAGGAAATTTGGGGGATGTAATTATCCTGCCCAGCATTCGTCTGGTTACCCGGAAAAACACCCGAAAAAACCACGAATCAGGTAGGCTGCCACGGGAATCGAAACTAGACCTCCCGAATGAGGGCCACAGACGAAACTGCCTAAGCCATACTGCTCAGGAATTCGGTAAAAGTATATCGGTAAGCATGAAACAAAAGAATAACCTCAGTCGGTAGAGCACCTGCCTGCAGTGCTAGGGGTCCCGGGTTCGATTCCCGGCGGTGGGACTGGGGATTTTTCTCCGTCCAAGATAATTCCCCATCTTCCCCAGAATCTGGAAGTATGAATGAGAGTGTGAATGTTTGGGTGATCTAATGATTAAAAAAAAAAAAAAATAACGAGTTAACACCTTCAGTATTTTCCAAAGGAGAACGGCCGCCGATATGACCATAGCAGTTAAAGGCGGGGTATAAATGGAACAAGGGGGAAAAAAAGAAAAAAGAATAACCTGGAAAGATGGAGTCAGATTGAAAAATCAATGCCATAGCCGAGATTTGAACCACGGATCTTCTGGTTGCCGTCCAGCCGCTCTAACCCTTGAGCTTCTATGGCCAACGTGCCGATATGACATTAAATTCTCCAAATGACTCGTCTTTCTCCCGGTAAACCACTTAGGAGTTCTCATAAACACATGAGACAACTACCTCAATGGCGACTTACTATGGTGTACTTCAATCTGACTCTATCTTTCCATACTTTAGCGTACACACGGCCAGTGTGAAAGAACAATTACTTTCCAAAAGAATAACCTTTTGTAAGAATAGTTTACAGACGAATGGAGAGAAAATTGTGTGAATTTAACACTTATGGCTTTTTAATATCGTATTTCTATAGAGGAACTATACATACCTAAAAAAACACTTTATAGCCTTTGATCCAATTATTCAAAGGCAAGATCTGTTGGTGCAGGTGCAGAAAATAAACAAAAGAGAAACGCAAGGATAACAGATGTCAAAAATTAGAAGCCACTAGTGTAAGGACAATTATTCACTTCTTTTAATATTTCAGAAACAATATTAATTGCTGTACCATTAATCGACATCAGAACAATTTCTTAAAACCGACCTACATCCCCAGAGACAGGTGTTGTCCTGTTGATTATAGCAACTATTACTTTTTCCTTTGTTTACGTAAAAACAAAGACACAACGAGGAGGAGGAGGAACGGTGAAGGAGGCTATAAAGCAGAAAGGCCTAGGCGCCTACTATAAAATCTACAGCGACAACCATTAACGTAGCTACCACCAGCCATGATGCTTTTACGTGTTTGTAATTATAGAGCTCGACGGAAACGATAAATAATATCCATAAAGCTCTGCCCCGCCGTAAAATACTAATATACTACAATATTCTGACCCAAGCCTCATTTCTTTATGATCCAAATATTATGTTTACTTGCCTATATCATCGTTCGTTTATTTCTCCAGATTCATGCTCAGAGTTACTGGCTGGGAGCTCTATGAATCAAAACAGTTATAAAAGACTCTTAAGCTCTAACATTCATATAATAATTACGAAAAAAAACGTAGCAGAATCTGAGATTTATTTAGTTTACTAAAAACAGCGTACAGAAATATATACATTAAATCATATGTGTATATACGTGCTATACTTGTAGAATAAAACAGGTATAAAATATATGATTTGTAGTACACACATGACTTTTCCTACTCTCTCTATTTAAACTATACTATAAGGTTATTCACCTTCTTTAGTTAATCAAGATAAACGTGTGCAGGAATCTCTTTATTACGTGTATCTACTTTTTAGGTAGAATGGCAATAAAGAACTACAGTAGGCTCGAAGAGATAGCAATTATTTTAACAGTTGGCCACTGTGGGACAGCTTGAAATTCCATTTTCTTTGTACAACCAGAAATAGGTATAGTTCTTTATTTCCGTAGAAATACACTGATCACTTCTCACGTAACAACATTACATCACATATACAAACACAATCTTCCAAGGTCGATGACAATAACAAACAGCTCTCGTTACAACAACACTCTCAGCTGTTCTCTGCTTACCTCTCGCTGTTTTACAACTCACAACTGGCGTATCACAATCTCTTATATATCTCAATCATAAATTCGAGAGGTTTCTCGTACAAATCAGAAAACAACTTTTCTCTGTCAATCAGGATATCACTAGAACCTTCCAAACGTGAAATCCTATCTGTGCCGGCAAGTCCTTTACCTCAACTATCTTTATTTGCCGGCTCTTTGTGAACACTAGCCGCGCTATCGTTAACTGCTTATGCAAGCTCTTTATTACCGTGAAACATTATCCACCGTCTGTTATCTATTTGCGCCGAAACTTTTATGCCCGTTGCCGCGACAATATATACCCCGCCTCTAGTTAGTAGTAGCGTCTCTGTCTCACCTTCAAGAGGTCCCCTGGTTCTGATCTCGGTTAGAGTGATAAGGTTTTCTCTTATCCTGAAAGATGAATGTCAGATAATCTAAGCTCTATGGAGCGTGAACTCATTTGAACATCATTTCGTTCATCGTCCGATATGAACTTAACGTTGCAGGACATTGGCCGGTCTCTGTATCGTGGTGATGGTGTCATGTTCAAGAAGTCCCTAGTTCTAACCTCGGCCAGAGTGATAAGGTTTTCCCTTACCCTGAAAGATGAATGTCAGGTAACTCTAAACTCTATGGATCCTGAACTCATTTAAACATCATTTCATTCATTGTCTAATATGACTTAACGTTGGAGGAAATTAACCTTTCTGCGTAATTATAACACAATTTTTTTTGTGTACTCGAGATATTGTCTATCTTTTATATTCTACCAGTTATGCAAAAGTTATCCAGAATGAAGATAACTTTGGAGTCTATTCCCAGAAAATTATATATATTTGTCACAAAAATACTTAAACATGTGACATATTAATCAAATCGTTAGAATCACTTTTGAGAAAATTGCAAATTTCAAGTTTTTTTCCGTTTTTGGGTGATACCCTTGAAAGAGCTGACTTTACTAAGAGTGGATTTTACTGTTCAGAGACACAGCACATACCACGCGCGCGCTGTACTTCCGTAGTGATTCTGCAATTTTATTGTATTTTAAAATTATTATTGCCGCAAGTCAGGGTTATAGTGGAGGGGGAACGCGGATGTACGCCGTCTCCCCACTATTTTTCGGAGGGGGACGCAATCCCCTTACTAATAATATTATTTATACTTTTTTAATTCATTACCTCTCTTAAATTAACATTCAAAACACTGCAAAAATACTATGTATACACACTCAAAATGCATTTAAATAATGTTTATGACTATTAACAGACCTCAAGTACATATGTGAAACCCAGAGGATTACATAAAAGAATGGATAAAAGTCGTACGCATGCTGAGGACAACCAAAGTAGGAAGGCGAATCTACAAGTGCAGAATTCTGATCGGTTCTCCAGCATCTGGAAAAAAATTTAGGTGTGCGTCCCCCCACATTTTTTGTTAGGAATACAGCCCTGCCGCAAGTAGATCATTACAAAGCCCGAGAAATCCCAGGAACATGGTACCTGCACAGTAATATAATGCAAGGAAATAATCGTGTGTCAGATTCATTGTCAGTTATCAGTTCCCAAGAAGAAATCACTGTATATCTCAACGTCGATTTGTCACCTCTTTCTAGTGCACTGGATTACTGGAAAACAAATTCAACATTTCCAGAAAAAAAAGAAAACGCTAAATATTTGTGCATTCCTCTTGCAGCAGTTTTCTCTGAAATACTATTTAGCATATCAGAACTCATATGTGACAAAAAAGAATAGACTTGACCCCAAAGGGTCAAGGGTATTTTTGAACCAAAACTTATATAGTTGGACTGGTATGCTTTTAAATGTGTTACGTTTAAAAATAAGAGCACTGATGTTTCTTTTCGCCGGCCTCGGTAGCGTAGATGGTAGCGTGTCTGCCTCACGTTCAAGAAGTCCCGAGTTCGAATCTCGGTTAGGGTGAGTTACCTGGATAAGGTTTTTAAGGGGTTTTCCCTTATCCTGGTAGACGAATGTCAGTTTTTTTCCCATTAAATGGTACCACGCAGTTCTCCCAAAATTCTATTTTGTATTGAAAGCTGAAGTAGATATGACTGTATCGAGTTCCGAAATATTAGGTATCATGGAAAATACCGTATATGCGTATCGAGTATCGAGAAATACTGTTATCGACCCGTTCCTACTAAGAACCCTTTTGGATACAGGGCACTTACAAACGTGTAAGTAAAATATCAGTAGCTATGGAATTATTTGGTAGAATGCAATACCTTCTGTACCCACATGTACTACATAGAAAATGCAATTAGTTTTAAGCAACTAAGTCAATGTTAAAAGTTAGGCTCCAGATGAAGGTTGTGTTTTCGTGTTGCTAGCAAGATGCAGTCACGTGTAAACAGCGTTCAAGACTTAGATGAAGTTTCTAACCGACTTTCAAAGATCTTTGACAACGACGCATGAAATCAGTTGATGAGATTAGAAATAACTAGGGCGCTCTTGGATCTTAGACTACTAGTAAGGATGGGCAATGGTAAAACTTCCATCCCGTAACGTATCGATCAGTAAGGTCCTCTACATAGTACAGTTTAGTTGCTCTCCAGGGCGTTTTTACTTTATTGCTTACCTGTAGCAAGTATTTATGACATTCAACCCAAATATGTGATATCGATATTTCATTGTAATTTACGCACTACTTGAATCCAAAAAGGGTAATTTCTAACCAAAAAGGTCCATGAGCGTGTTTCTCTATGGACAGATAACTCGAAAGAGAAACCTTGAATAAGCAGAACATTTTGCATTTAATTTCATATCTTACAGAAATGTGACACGAATTTGTTCAAGACAATGTCCCAACTTTTAGTAATTTTTTATTTTCTCAAAAATGTTTGTAGTGATTTTTTTTACTAAAATACCACTTATTAAAATATTTACATGACGAATGAAAGGCATATATTGTTTTTCCGTGCATGAATTGCTTGTGAAGTCCACTTCATACGTAAGTAAAGCCCCATTCACATAGAAACGTTAATGCGACATGACATGACATGAACATTAAATTAGCTTTGTCAGTCACAGTGACATAACGTCAACATCAAAAGAAAATAATAACCACTTTATCAGGCTTATTAAACATTTTTAAAATACTAGTAGTGGGATGTTTCTCATCAAATTTGTCCTATACTATTAACACTTCACAAAACTATTTTTTTTTCAAAACCTTCAGAATAATTTAACACTCAAAAATATTCACACAGAACAGGACTTTCCCAAATACGACAGTTGATGCAAATTATAATAATAATAAGAATACTAACTAATAAGAAATACGTTAATAATTATCATATTATTGTTTTCGTATATTTAAGAAAGCAAAATATTTTATTACCTACCTAAAGTTTCTGACAAAGTCGACATATATCATAGTAAATAATATAAACAACTTATGCCTGCCTTCATATTTCAGTTCACTCGCAATTTGCTTCCAAATATTTTCCTTCAGAAATTATCTTTATAGGATATATGCTTTTTGTCACAAAGACAACGATGATATTGAAATAAAATATTAATATCTCTTATGTTCTGTTCCTGTGCAATGCGATAATTATTTTTTTCATTCTGTTTTGTTTAATCGCCAAACGTGAACATGAACGCTTGGAGCTTGCAAGGTTTGGGGTTAGCGTCTGGCGATGATGTCCATGTTCATGAAAATCTTTGTGAATGGCCTTATTTATTAACCTCCCAACAAGCTTTAGATTTGCGTTACGTTTGTGATAGCTTTTATAAACTTCAAAAGGTACTAAAACAAAAATTGTACATATGTTTATAATAAACAAATTCTTTCAGATAACTTCTTTGTAACATCAGCGACCTTTGAAATATATGTTTTTTTTTAATTGTTCCCTTTAACTGCCTTAAACAGCAATGGTCATATCGGCGGCCGTTCTACTTTAGAACATATCGAAGGTGTTAACTCGTATTCGTTGGGTTGTATCATTAGATCACGCATACATTCGCACTCTCAGTCATACTTCCAGACTCTGGGGAAGATGGTCATTCATCTTGGTTGGAGAAAATTCCCCACCTCCACCGCCGGAATCGAACCCCGGACCCCTAGCACGGCAGGTTGAGCTGCGGGTTCAGCCGAAATATCCGTTGTTGCTGCTGGTATTATTGTTATTGCTATGAGGGCCATTCAAGAATTTTAAATCTTACATTACGGTAAAGTTATAGCGACTATGTAAGCTGAAGTCACTGTTCACAATAATTCTATTAAGTCTGTGGCCGAAACTTTACAATAAATTTCTGAAGTATTAAACGCCAAAATGATGCATGGCTGTGCATGTTGGACCTACTGAAGCAAAGTAATTCAAAACTGCAGCCATAAGTAATGTTGGATATATTTTATTTAAACCACATGGATGTTAAGGTTATCCATCTATGAATATTGATCGAAAAGTGCAAAAAAGTTGCAAAAACATTTTTTATTAATTAAATAAACTAATCCTTATATTTCAAATTCATATTACTTGTAATGATGCCCTGCGGCCCTTTAAATTGTGTCACGTGACTATTTAAATAGCTGACTGTAAGTGAGCGTGGTGCTTTAGATCACTTATTTTGATGATTTTATCGTGTTTTTAATTTTCAGCACCTTTCAAAATATGAATTGCCTCATATGATGCAGTTTTCAAAATAGACGTTTCAAAATATTTGTGCTTGGATAAAAAGAGTGCCAAAAGAAATTGGTGTGATTATTTTTTTTATAATTTCACCAGTGTTTGTGCAATTAAATAACAAACCTAATATTTCACAAGCAAATATAAGAAATAAATGAAAGAGAATTATATAATTTTTTATCCTAAACCAAGGGACAGATTAAAATTTCATCTCATAAATTTACGGTTAATGTATTAATGATTATTACTGCAGAGTATTACTTTCCTCAAACTAAAATTGCATCGTGTGGGACAGTTTAATTAAATGCCAATAAAAGACTATAAATATATTAAACACACAAGAACTATTTTGCAGAAAGTTCTGAAGATTGGTGTGTGAACCATTGTTAATACTACAATAATTGTGTTAAAGTTTCAAGTCAATCCAAGCAAAATAGTAGATTTAAGTTTTTTCACAGATGGGTTTTCTTAGGATGAGAACATTTTCTAATAATTCCGAAATGGTAATAATTTAGCAGACTACCACTAATGAACATAAGAAGTCTGTACATCTCTTTGCTTATTTCACAAGTTTATGTTCACTTATTATGATCATTGACCTATAAGTCCTCGCTCTAATATCACAAAACAAACATACCTGTTTATGCAAGAATACTGTAACAAAATGTCGTAAAGATAAATATATGCAGCCTGACTTTTGTTTGCTACAACGTAATTATCATTTAGCTTTAATAATTCAAAACAGATTTAAAGGAATCGCATGCCTAAGCTTCGTACATTATATGTTGCACTAGAGTCAGAATAACGAGGGAAACCAATTGATGGAAAAAGTTTTCTGGTGTTCTCTAAGATAGCAAAGTTATCTTAGTGAGGTTTTCTAGAACAGTCCATAAGTATATTGGTCAAATTCTCCAAGTCGTATTCCTTGATTAAGATTATAATGTAAACATAAAATTTCGTATTTTATATATTTACTACAGAGACTTTCTAGTTATGGGACATGATACACAAATTGTGTAAACTGTAATTTAAGCATGGTTGAATCACCACCTCCGATGGATGCACGTGTGACCCCAGAATAGAACGTCGAATGACAAGGAGACCAAAGATGAGATGGGCACATAGCTTCGAAAATATAGCTGGGACACAGTGGTCAACATAAGCTAAGTACTGAACTACATGGAGGACAATGGAAGAAGTAGCTACTCAAAGTAAAAGTGTGTATCATAGCTAAATATGTACAACAATGGTGTAGGTGTTAAGTGTGTGAAGTAAACTGTGACAGTGCTAAGGACACGAAAATACGCCGTTAATGGAGCGCAGCAACTAAACAAGGCCCTTGGGAGTTGCAACCCTAAAGAGCTTCCCAATTGCTACCATATTCTTTATATTACATATGTTTAAGGTCTTTCATGATAAATGTATATTTAATTTTCTGGGAATGTCTTCAGAAGTCCGCTTCATTCTGAATTAACTTTGCATAACTAGCAAGCCATAAGATATACATAAAATCTTAAATATATAGATTTCGTTAAAACACCCAATTTAATTTAAATACACTTTTTTGTTGAGATAAGCCTTTACGAAATATTCCTTGTTTCGATTTGAATTTTCAAGCATGCATACTTTGGTTTCATAGTGAACAGCTCTTATTTTCTATGTAACAGAACTAAAAAGAGCAAATCGTAACAAATAAGCTGGTAATTAGGCCGACTAATATGCAGGGAGAAAACCGCCTAAGCATTAAAGATTCTACAATGCATAATTACATTTAGATGATAAAAAAACAAACAATCCTCCAAATATTTGTCTACATACCTGTATAAGGCTTCTCATTAAAGGATATTGTTGGACCGATTATTGATGAGTATGCCTACCGCTTTACAGTGATATATCTTCACGCGTGATTGGTGGCTTCGTGGTGAAGGGGAAGCTTTGACAGCAATTAATATTTCGGAAAACGTCAGAAGCGGATTGGCCTCCACTTCACACAGTTGTCAGCCCTACACAGGGTGTACAAATAACCGGTCTTGCGTAACCTGAATTTCTCTATTGCAAAAATTTATTATAAATTTCTGTTCTTATTGTTACAGCCAAATTTTCTTTTCACATTTACATATGTTGTGTAGGTAAAATAAGGACACAGCAGACTAAAGCCTTGGTCACAATTTAAAAAGACTAAGTGATGCCAGTAGAGTTCTGTGCTACTCACATGATCACGACAAAAATCGAGTAGGACTTACAACTTCGAAAACTATAAACACCTGGGAATTCAAAGTAATATCGCTCATTCGTCTTAAATTCATTTAACGAGATCATTTTTGTGCAGTACGATTTTATCTATTCTTACAGTTTATATATAAAAATCATCTAGAATAAAGAGGCCTTCGGAGGTTATTCCCAGAAAATTGTACATGTACGTTTTATTTATCATGAAACTATTTTAAGCATATAGTGTTTTAATCAAAATAGTAAGTCATTTTTGGAAAAATAAAAAATACAACAGAAATGTTACCCTTTTGACGTTGTTTTATCTACATAGTTAGGAGCTACCTCGTACTACAGTGTGTGGTGAAGAGTTAGTTCTGATCTTTTCCCTGTGCAACATCATTTTGTGTCATCACATGTTCAGATAGTCCTTAGTGCTAGGCAATTGTACCTGTTTCTGTGACAAGCACATTATCGCTACGACACGTGTTTATGCAGATCTTATGATATATACCTCTGCTTCTACAGGCGTCAAGCAGAAGACATAAGGGTGATGTCCAATTCTACCTGCTTTCATTATTGTGGATAGGTGGTAGTACATCTCCTAGCACTAATTATTTTCATTTTTATTATTCTTTTAGACTTAAGGTTTACCTTTGGGAAAAAAGTAATTATTCAGTTTGGCATCTACTTGTCGACAAAGAACAACTATAAAGAAGGAAGGAAAGAAAGAAAGAAAGAAAGAAGGAAAGAAAGAAAGAAAGAAGGAAGGAAGGAAGGAAGAAAGAAAAAGAAGGAAGAAAGAAAGAGAGAAAGTAAGAAAGAAAGAAAGAAGGAAAGAAAGAAAGAAAGAAGGAAGGAAGGAAGGAAGAAAGAAAAAGAAGGAAGAAAGAAAGAGAGAAAGTAAGAAAGAAAGAAAGAAAGAAAGAAAGAAAGAAAGAAGGAAAGAAAGAAGGAAAGAAAGAAAGAAGGAAAGAAAGAAGGAAAGAAGGAAAGAAAGAAGGAAAGAAAGAAGGAAAGAAAGAAGGAAAGAAAGAAGGAAAGAAAGAAGGAAAGAAAGAAGGAAAGAAAGAAGGAAAGAAAGAAGGAAAGAAAGAAGGAAAGAAAGAAGGAAAGAAAGAAGGAAAGAAAGGAAGAAGGAAAGAAAGAAAGAAGGAAAGAAAGAAAGAAGGAAAGAAAGAAAGAAGGAAAGAAAGAAAGAAAGAAAGAAAGAAAGAAAGAAAGAAAGAAAGAAAGAAAGAAAGAAAGAAAGAAAGAAAGAAAGAAAGAAAGAAAGAAAGAAAGAAAGAAAGAAAGAAAGAAAGAAAGAAAGAAAGAAAGAAAGAAAGAAAGAAAGAAAGAAAGAAAGAAAGAAAGAAAGAAAGAAAGAAAGAAAGAAAGAAAGAAAGAAAGAAAGAAAGAAAGAAAGAAAGAAAGAAAGAAAGAAAGAAAGAAAGAAAGAAAGAAAGAAAGAAAGAAAGAAAGAAAGAAAGAAAGAAAGAAAGAAAGAAAGAAAGAAAGAAAGAAAGAAAGAAAGAAAGAAAGAAAGAAAGAAAGAAAGAAAGAAAGAAAGAAAGAAAGAAAGAAAGAAAGAAAGAAAGAATGAATGAAAGCAGTTTGATCAGCCCAGGGATTCGAACGCGTGACCTCAGGAATGCGCGCCACAAAATTCACCTTCGGAGTCAATCAGAATAATAATAATAATAATAATAATAATAATAACAATAATAATAATAATAATAATAATAATAATAATAATAATAATAATAATAATAATAATAATAATAATAATAATAATAATAATAATAATAATAATAATAATAATAATAATAATAATAATAATAATAATAATAATAATAATAATAATAATAATAATAATAATAATAATAATAATAATAATAATAATAATAATAATAATAATAATAATAATAATAATAATAATAATAATAATAATAATAATAATAATAATAATCATAATCATAATCATAATCATAATCATAATCATAATAATAATAATAATAATAATAATAATAATAATAATAATAATAATAGTAATAGTAATAGTAATAGTAATAATAATAATAATAATAATAATAATAATAATAATAATAATAATAATAATAATAATAATAATAATAATAATAATAATAATAATAATAATAATAATAATAATAATAATAATAATAATAATAATAATAATAATAATAATAATAATAATAATAATAATAATAATAATAATAATAATAATAATAATAATAATAATAATAATAATAATAATAATAATAATAATAATAATAATAATAATAATAATAATAATAATAATAATAATAATAATAATAATAATAATAATAATAATAATAATAATAATAATAATAATAATAATAATAATAATAATAATAATAATAATAATAATAATAATAATAATAATAATAATTCCGATTTAGCTCTTTCTCATGAAGCTGAATTTATACGAGTGTGTTTACTTAGAATTTTAAGATATAAGTTTAACGCCCACCTCCAGGATGGTGTATGTGTGTTTGCCTCACATTCAAGAGGTTCGGATTTCGAATCTGGGTAAGAGTGTGTTACCTCGATAACGTTTTTTCCTCAGGCTGTTCCTTTATCCTGAGAAGAGGGATGTGGTCTAACTTTAACCTCTGAGAACTCTGGAGCATACCTTAATTTCATATATTTTATTTACTCCTTCAATACTACCAGGTTAAAGGAATTCGTTACATTTCAAGCCCTCTAAAAAGAAGTCAATGTGTTGTGCTCCAGTACATTAACAAGTATATTACTATTTGGTAATATTTGATGTATGATCTGCGTAATACATATAAGCATGGAAGGTTTGATCTTGTAGCGTTTATATTTGCTGAAAAAAAGTCATCATAATTTTTATCTTCATTGGTTTCATTTGTAAGTTTAGGCCTGTTGTTCTATTTCTGTATAAATTCGCTGAACATACTCTACTTTTATCCTAAGTTGATCTATATTTTAGTAGCTGCTTTGGGATCCGGTCGACTTCCATTCCATGTAGTAGCTGGAAGTAGTTTTAACTGATGTTCTGTTGTATATGTTTAATTATTTTGTGATGCTCTGTTGTTTCTTTTATCTATTCTCAGTAGCTTCTGTCAATTTAAGTTTCTTTCTTGCTAGCACTTAACAGACACATCCACACTCATATACATTTAGGAAACTTTATCTTAAGAAAACTGAATTTAAATTCGAAATTTTATATTTATAGAAGAATTTAAAACCTTTTGTTGAGAAATTGCGAATTTGTTTGAAATAGAACATAATTTTATGCGCCTATTACAATTTACAATTTTTAAACCATTCATGTATTCACAAACATACTAAAATGTTACCAATACTGTTCACTATTTCTGCTACAAAACGCATGTACCTACCGGAAGATTAACATATTTCTTACCTTTACAATTTGTCTTTGTTTCGTCTTTAAGAAAGGACTCGCAGATTCGACATTACACAAAGCAATATAATGAGTGTTACAGTCCGTCCCTGAAATATCCACGTCATATTGATGGTTTTATCACCTAGTATATTGATCCCAGAGTAGGTATTGTTACTTCAGCATCGGTTCTCGGGCCAGCCTTAGAATCGCCAGAACAAATACATCTGTGAGGAACAGGGAGATGCGTCTGTCATTCTTTATTTTATAGTCATTATTAATGATACTCAGTCTGACCCAATAAATAGTTGTAAAGTCATAGAGAGTTAATATTGATCATAATGTGGCTCACTGTCCCTTAAGGACTTTGGCTATTCACTTTGTATTTGTAACGAAATGATGCTATGCATTTTCAAAACATGATCATATAAAATCATATTGAATGTAAATTTGTGGTGCTATCCAGTTGCATATTTTGTATGTGTAATTTACGACCTCCAACTTTAAGTCATATCGGATGATGAATGAAATGGGTGAAATGATGCTCAAGTGACTCCGGGGTCCATGGAGCTTAGAGTTACCTGACATTCATCTATCAGGATAAGGGAAAACTCCAGAAAAGCCCTTATCCAGGTAAGTCACCCTAACCGAGATTCGAACTCGGGGCCTCTTGAACGTGAGGCAGACGCGCTACCATCTACGCTACCGAGGCGGGCTGCTATCCAGTGGCAGTCTCAAACGTTGTTTGCACTTATTTAATTACTTCAGAGGGACTTTTTTCTGGCAACGTCTCTTATGTCTTCGATGCTTTGAAGCAGATGAAATGTACCTATATATGACATAATAGTGGATTATGACGTAGGATATAGGATGCGAGTAATTTCTCCTAGCTGGCGCGGAGAGCTGGAAGAACCTCCGGAGGCCCTAGATCGGTGTGCAGGAGGTTTCGAATTCTCTGAATTCAAACGATGTGTAAGATAAAACAGATAGAATAACTGTACTAGCATATGTGTGGGATGAGACTTGTGTAAATAAGATACTTTTAGTTCAGAGGTAAGAGAACTGTGCAAGTACAGGTAAGCTGGTAATATACAGGTTCTAAATGAGCTTAATGTCTAAGATAGGGCCAAATACTAATATATTTGAGATTCTATTGAGGCTATATGTATCATGCACAAAAACATGACTGGATGACTCGTTCGACAACGAATTTGATATTTACAAATTTTTGGAGACGTGTCAGACACGCCCATTTTTACAGCATTGTCACAGAAAATCTCCATTTGATTAATCGTAGAGAAAAAAAATCTTCCCCTCAGAACAACGATATCATAATGAAATCAGGCAATAGTGAGAGAAACTCAGAAGGAAAATTAAATGTATATAAGAGACGAAGAAATGGTACCAGAACGCTGCTTTGAGGAACACCAGAATAAATTCGTTTGGAAGAAACGTTTTCTAAAAAAGTCTCAAATATGGAAGTGGGTTACTACAGGAGTAATTTATTCCGGATGAGAGTTCAACTATGATTTCTCTTCCACCGGCTACTACGAAATTAGATTTTATTAGTTGCAGTTTTGGGAGTGCGGTTTATTTGAACCGATCTTGGATAGGGTTACGTAAAGAATTGGAAAAATAAAGAAAACGTCAATGAAAGAGATAAATATTTGTTGTAGAAATCATGAAGATGCCTCTAAATATGGAGAAACTATTACGTAAACATGCTGGATAAGAAGAAAAATGCTTGAAAAGTCGTGACAGGAACTTCGAAGAGCTGTTTAAGATTCTTTGGAAAGAACTTTAAAGCAAAGAACATATTCGGATGATATTTATAAAACAATAATTAAAATAATACCCCGAATGATCAACGGAATGGATTAAGTCTATGGCGATAATGTCTTCAAAAGTAACGGTAATTACTGAAATACTGAAATATCTAATAATAATGCTCCTGGTGATTTGGAAGAGTAAATTGGGCTCAAGTATAGACATTTCGATAACTGTTACCTTGAGCATTATTGCTGGAAATTCAATCATGCAAGCGAATGATTATCTTTTATTGAGAAAAGGAATAATTAAATTAGAAACAATGAAAGAACACTTACGTTACTCCAAAACATATTACATTTTGGATAAAACTGACAGAAAGCGTTCAAATACCAACTGAAGAGTGCATTGTCATCCTTTTTAAAAGTAACGAAACCTATTATGCTACAGAAATATTATTACAAGAACTAGATACTTGTGTATCTCTAGGCTTCAAAAAATCCGGGAAATGCTTTGATAATATTCCACAGCACTGTGTTGAGGGCTTGGTTACTTCGTTCAGGTAGCGTGAGTAGATCCTAACCATATTTTGCTTTTTTAGTTCGTAGCAACATACTGCATTACCGAGCGGGATGTCTCAGGCGGTTTCGTCTGTGGCCCGCATTTGGGAGGCCCGGGTTCGATTCCCGTGGCTGATCTACCTGACCCATGGGATTTTTTGAGGGTTTTTCCGGGTCGCTAGGTGAAAGCTGGGTAGGTTAATTACATCCCCCGAATCTCCTGTCCCTCCATTTCAGCTCCATTATCATTTCATATAATCTCTCATCTGATGGTCTCTTTCAGGATGGAAGTGTCGGCGGGTGTCTCGGCGGTGCATGGCAAGATGATATGCTTGAGGAAAACTACTTCCTCCTCAGGTAGTTCGGTTGCCAGTCTCTGCTCCTCTGCTGGGACAATTTCGGGACCGTCAGCCAGGGACCTTTGGGGTTTGGCTGCAGGGCTCGTTGCCGTTCCGCAGTAGAGGAGCGTGTCCGTTGTCCTTGCCTGTCGGGGGAAGTCTCTATCCAAGTAAACTGTAGGAACCCTGCCCTCTGTAGTGTCGTGGCTCCTTGGGTCGGCCGCTCTCTGTCTCCTTCGCCTCATCCTTCCTCCCGGAGGTGCCTCCACTTGGGGGTATAGGGGCAATGGGCCCAGCATAGTGGCCTACGTACCGTATCCCCTCCGAAATGAGGTTCTAATCCCAACATACATGAGTATCTGAAAGAGTAATATAATTTGGAAATAGGTAACTTATCTACTATGAATTTAACAGTTCGTTACGAAAGTAGGGCTTACTTTAGATTAAAGTGAACCGCCCTCAAGAATTTAGGTTAATTGTCACATCACATTAGATAGATATCAGAAGATATTCCTACAAAAGCACATGTTTATTCGGGAAGGTTTGAAATGACACAAAAGTAAATGCAATACAAGCCCGCAGTGGTATGCCTAGTCATATTCTCTGCGTTAATGCAGTCTTGGCAAAAACGAATCATACGAATATTCAGTATGTACAACGTCACCACGTAACACTTTAATAATAATAATAATAATAATAATAATAATAATAATAATAATAATAATAATAATAATAATAATAATAATAATAATAATAATAATAATAATAATAATAATAATAATAATAATAATAATAATAATAATAATAATAATAATAATAATAATAATAATAATAATAATAATAATAATAATAATAATAATAATAATAATAATAATAATAATAATAATAATAATAATAATAATAATAATAATAATAATAATAATAATAATAATAATAATAATAATAATAATAATAATAATAATAATAATAATAATAATAATAATAATAATAATAATAATAATAATAATAATAATAATAATAATAATAATAATAATAATAATAATAATAATAATAATAATAATAATAACAATAATAATAATAATAATAATAATAATAATAATAATAATAATAATAATGATAATAATAATAATAGTAGTAGTAGTAGTAGTAGTAGTAGTAGTAGTAGTAGTAGTAGTAGTAGTAGTAGTAGTAGTAGTAGTAGTAGTAGTAGTAGTAGTAGTAGTAGTAGTAGTAGTAATAGTAGTAAAAATGATCTAGCAATCTTAACCGTTAACACCATACAGATAAAAAACAAACTGAATTATTAAAAGAAACTGCAGAAAAGGTTGGTCTACAGAAATCTTCCAAAAAATATAATATATTTCGTGCAATAATCAAGCACTAAAATACTTGGAAACTATAATATGAAAAAATTAAACGAGTATCACAATTTAAATATCTTGATGAAATAAATCAGGACAGTGAAATCGAAACTAAAGCAAACAAAAGCAGGTGCCAAAAAATATAAACATATCGGCTTACTCAAAACATATATAATAAAAATGCGTGACTAAATATACAAAATTAAGACACTATAACACTGTAATTAAACCAGAGTGTCTCTATGGAGCAGAAACATCAATTTTGAACAGAAAAGCAGATATCGAAATATAGAAAAAGAATAACGTAAAATTATTAGATAAATTTAGGTCCACAACTCGTAGGTTAGGAATACAGACTTAGAAGTAAAAAAGGAAATTTAAAAAAATACAGACGCTAGAGACATCTATAGTGATATTAGCAAGCGAAGGTTAAAATTTTATGGAAATATTAAACGATTAACTTCAAATAGGCACACGAAACAAATTATAGAAGTTTACGAAAGTAGAAGGAAAGTACAAGAAGAATCTATGAAATGGATTGGTGAGTAAAAAATGATTTAAAATTGGCAGGAATCACTCAAGACGATATCCTAGACAAGGACATCTTTAGAATGAAGGTGTATAAGTGGCAAGTTGACCAAGAGGACAAACCCAAGAAAAAGACTAGAACAACGTGAATAGACGAGAGAAAGAAAGTCCACAGCAAAAAAAATTGGATTCAACGTCTCTAAGTACTTTGCGTAGTCCTACATGGGTTCCTTTGCCTCAAAAATAAAAAATATAAAATATAATATAATAACCACCATTATCTAATTACAATTATAATATTAATGTAATTACCAGTATCTAATTATTACCTAATGAAGACTTCCTCTCCCGACTATTGTTTATTTCTATATAGCTTCTACAAACGATTATTACGAATTCTTATTACTTATTTTATCATGTGCATAATAGATAGGGCCCGCCTCGGCAGCGTAGATGGTAGCATGTCTGCCTCACGTTCAAGAGGTCCCGAGTTCGAATCTTGGTCAGAGTGAGTTACCTGAATAAGGTTTTTCCGGGGGTTTCCCTTATCCTGAAAGATGAATGTCGGGTAACTCTAAGCTCTATGGACCCTGGGCTCATTTGAGCATCATTTAACCCATTTCATTCATCGTCCGATATGACTTAATGTTGGAGGATGTAAATTACAAAAAAAAAAAAAAATAATAATAATAGATAGAAAAGGTATTACATTATGCCCAAAAATTGGATATCGAGATTTCATCAGAAATGCACATTTTGATGTTCCCAATTCCTCCCTCTCCGCAAACAGGAAGCAAAGTAAAAGGTTCAGGACACAGTACAACTCAAACACAAATTGAAAAATGAACACACAAAATGATGTTTTCTAAAAACCATAAGTGTAGCACTCATATGGCATTCTCTACTGTTGTACAAAAGTACTCTTACAACCGCTTATTACTCCATTCACTTCATGTTAAATGAGATAAACATTTACATAGAGTATCTCATTATGTTTCTTATCAGGAATATAACAATACAGTAGGTTTAAGCGATCGTCAAATCTTTTAAAAGTTGATTCCATGTGATGGCTTTGAAATACCTTTCTTTGACTGACCAAGAGAGGAATAAAGAATATCGACTTCCCATTTGAGAGAAATAGAAGTATTGAATAATTATACCAATAACAAGGAATATATCGGAAACGGTTAACTCCACAAAAATGTACTTGACACAGCTTGTTTGTTTTAACAAGATGTACATTATTGTGAAATTAGATCTTATCGCTCTTATAATTTCTTAGTGATGCAAAGATCATCCGGAATCAAGAGGACCTTGTGGATATTCCCAAAAAAATGAAGATATAAATTTCATTTGTCACATGAAAATACGTATGTTAAATGTATGGCATTTTATTCAAAATCGTTTGGTAGAGCTAGTTTGGAAAAAATTAAAGTCTTCGAAAAACGTCCCATGTAAAGAGTAGTTTGGTATGGAGGGAGGTTTTTTAAAACCATTTTACATGCTTGGTAGACGCCGAACTTAAATACCCGTGCGGTATTTATCGTCTTTTCGAGTTACAAGCACAAATTTTCTTCTAAAAATTAGCGAAAGTAAGAACACTTTTTTCTTTCTGGGAGAGGATCCACGAAATTTCAAAATGTGTGTTTGTAGAGAAATTTTAGTGTACAATTTTGGGGTAAACAATTGTCCTGTGCTTACTATAGATAACAAGGTGCAACCTTAATTAATTAGAGTCAAACTGAAACATTCAGTGCTACGGCCGGGATTTGAACCAAGGATCTCCTGATTTCCGTCCATTCGCTCTAACCATTTGAGCTACCATGGCCAACGTGACGACGTGGCACTAAACTCTCCAATTGACTCATTATATTTTCCTGGTAAACCACTTAGAGCTCTCATATTCGAGATAGACATTTTGGCGACTTACTATTGTAAGTACTTAAATACCAGGCTATTTATTAACCTGTAAAACCTGTCTGTAGAATGAATGCAGTCGGCCAAGAGTGGAAACTTGTGTAAACACAAACATATGAGCGATATTACATCACCATTTCCTGTACCGTTCGACAATACAGCAGTTGAGTCTCTTACTGTCCAACCTACACAAGAAGGCAAGGCAGAGGAATGTGTAATTTAATTACATTTGCTGTCAGCATGATGTTTATGCTCGCCGTCTGGATATAATAAGGATGCTAGGTCCATGAATTAACGTGCTGTTTAAAAGGTTACCCTGACTTTATTTTTGTTAATACAAGCATCTCAGATAACGCACTGATTATTCTCGGAAAAGTGAGAAGGATACTGGCGCGCCTCTCGGACGTGTGCTAAGCACTAATGAACGCATCACTTCGGCCAATGGAATGCGCAGGAATTACAAATAAAGACAGATGTTATGTCCACGTGGAGTAATCAGTGCGTTATCTGAGAGGTATCTATTAACAAAGATAAAGTCAGGGTAACCATCCGAGCAGCACAATAATACTGGTGTACATTTCGGATGTCTGCTAAGCACCAATCAACGCATCACTTCAGCCAATAGAATGCGCAGGAATCACAAATGAAGATAGATGTCATGTCCAAGTGAAATAATCAGTATGTTATCTCAGAGATGTCTATTAACAAACATAAAGCCAGGGTAAACTTTTGAGTAGCAGGATGATAAAATACATGTGTCACATAACTCACACAAGCATAATACCTATCACTACAGTTACTGAAACGTGCATTATATCTGGCAGGATGGGTGACTCATATGTACTCTCATACACTCGTTTCGTAGTAAGCAGATACACTAACAGAACAGATAAACAGTTCAAGCCTCTCTCCCTCTTCATGCCCCGCTTGCCTTCTTCTGGTGGGCAGACAGTACAGTGGACGGGTTCGAATCAGGTGAAAATGCAAACACAGCCATGCTAAATCATACGTTCACAAAGTAGAAAATTAAGACCCAACCTGTTACGATTTTGTAAGGAAGACAAACGAAAATATATAATTATTTTGTTAAATAATACCACAGCAACGGCGGTGAACCAACTCTACATAATATAGTGAAAGAGGTTCAAAATTCAAAGGGTTCGGTAGAAGTACTTTCAAACATCGCCCACACTCAAAAGTGCTCGAACTCGATGGATTTGAAAACTGTGCTGTGCACAGAACATAGAAGAGAAATTCCTAGATTACGTAAATTCATGAATGGAGTTAAAGAAAGGATCTCTTTTGAAGTTAGAAGGACTTATTCTGTAAAATACTTAAAGACGTGGGATATGGAGTTAGCAAGTGAAAAATTGTACGTCATATCACGTACGTTGTGTTGATGTTTTGATGGTCACACTGTACCAACAAAACCAAGTGTATGATGACTGTACCATATTCCCGCCTTCTCTGACCTCTCTAACCCGTGCCATGCTAGACCAGCGGCCTCCCAAAACATCTGCATTCATTCGTCAGACAGGATAATATAAATGGAAATAGATTTTAAAGTGTAAAGAAAATTTCATATGTTTGGAGGAAGTGATGTTTCGTGATTTT
This sequence comes from Mantis religiosa, assembly GCA_030765055.1. Taxonomy (NCBI): domain Eukaryota; kingdom Metazoa; phylum Arthropoda; class Insecta; order Mantodea; family Mantidae; genus Mantis; species Mantis religiosa. The sequence continues at coordinate 96,950,209 of CM060959.1, forward strand.
TTTTATTATTCTTTATATATTTTTTTTATTTTGGTATCGGTCGTTGCATAAAAGTGAGGAAGTTCTGCAATGTGAACATTTTGGCTTTAGTTGTTCTGAAAAAGGTTTCTCACAGGTCACTTGGTCACTTCAATTATGTGCCATTACGTCAGTTGATGACAGAGAGGAGATTTTCAGAGTGCAGGAATGTTCTTCAAGACAACTGGCGATCCTTCAAAACCGAGAACCTACGAATGGCAATGGTTATTTATTGCAATGCCTAAATATAAAAATTTTTAGTACATAAATATGTATGGGATATATCACATAAAAGTTCTAATTACAATGATTAATAAAATTATATATATGTAATTTTGAGCCTAAAAATCACAAAAATAATTAAGGCCTATTCTTTTACATTTTAATGTCTTTTCCCTAAAATATAAGGACATTTTATGTCATTTTTCTCTGATTTTTGGGTCATCAACTTCCAAGCCCTACTTATCAATATCTACATTATATTTCAACTTGGTTTCTATTTAGGTTCAGCAGTTATATAAAAGTCGAACAACAAATTATAATTATCTGTCCACGTCTCACAAGAATATGATTTTAGAGTGTCTCTAGATGCAATGTTTCCTTTAGGTCTTAAGAGTTAAGAAAAAGTAAACCGAGCGAGGTGGCCCCCCGCGGTTAAGGCGAGGCTCGTACTCCGGATGTCCCGGGTTCTCCCGATGGTCGCTCACTCTGGATCATGAACTTTTATGTGTGTTGTCCCTGTACGGCTAGGAGTGATATGTTTTCTCTCTCCCATTTCCTCCCCCTCTTTCATGTTACAGGCTACGTCTGAACCAACCTTTTTTTTTTCTTTTTCTTATCTTTTTTTATATTTAAATTAATTTTGGGTGCAGGACCGAAGCCTCCTGTACCCCCAAGCCTCCCGCGAGCTTAGCAGGTAACAACCCCCAAGGCTCCCACAAGCTTTTTTTTTTTTTTTTTTTTTTTTTTCGTGTTGATCATTTCGAAGTCCCAGGTTGGGAAGCCATATGCAACAGGATTACGTATATGGGTAGATGTTGCAGATGATAGAACTGTTGCTCTCGTAGATTTACTTGAAGTTGGATGCTGGAACTTACCTCGGGTACTCTTGTATTAGTATGAGATTCTATTTCAGGATGCGATCGCAGACGAGAGATGATGGTGGAATAAAAAAAAATTTCAATACTTTTCTTTTTAAATTGTAAATTTAATGTTGATAAACTTTTTTAAATTATATTTTAAACACAGAATAAATAATCACATTTGTCAACGTCGAAATTACATAATTTAAAAACAAAACTATAATGTTGCTTTCGCAATATTTTATGTGCGTCCTTTTTGCAGACTTAAGGAAACTAACACACACGTCCATCCTCTATGACGGCTAAACGCAGAAGAAAGAAGCCTTATCCAATCTTGATTTACTCGTTCTTCCATTGCTATGGAAGATACATTTTACCATTGGTCCACGTCACAAGCCACAACCAATTATAATTATGTTCATTATTAGATCCAATAATATTTTTATAGCTTTTCTTTTTAAAATACTTTTCGATAATATTTAACATCAAAATAATATTTCTTCTTAATTTAAATTAATTTTGTTGTTAACAAAATCGTAATTAATATTTAATTTTCCTTTCCTCAAACGATCAAATTACTTTTGCACTTTCACTTGTTATCTTAAACTTCGTCTTTTATACAATATAATGAAAATCAATCTTAAATAAAACTGAACATAAAATAATTGTTTCAAAAGCAAGGTTTTATTATTATATGAAAGTGAACGTAAGAGATTTCCGAGCAGAGTCGCCCAGTATGATTTGTTTCCAAATCGAGGTTTTGGATGTGAACATACTGGCAGGAGGGTGGGTTGAGAAATATCATGAGCAGACCAGTCGTTTGTTCGTTCGCTGCCAGATGCATGTAAAGGGATTTTGGCCGGGTATTCTCTCAATAGGATTACGTCCGCCGCTTCGTCACTGTGCATACAAAGAGACAAGTTCATTACATCGGCAATTATGTGAGCGTGGTACACGCTGGATTTGATTAGCCTCATCGACAGGGTGAACCTTTCTACTGGCAAAACAAAAACGTGCGAATTGCTCTTCCCTTTCTTCGTCAGTGTGCAATTAACAAAGTGCACAACAATAACAACACGATATTTATTTGCTTTCAGTCGTCATTTTCATGCGATACGGACTTTGTTGATTCTTGCTTTGGTCTGTAACATTGGTTGGGGAGCTATAAACTAAAGTAACTCCAGCGTTACGAAATTAAATTACACTTTCATTTGTTTCTGTACTTCAACACCAAAATAATATGTTATGGTAAGTACATCAACATTGAAGAACGAAGAAAAACTTGAAAATAAGTTATGAAATCTCAATTCTGATATTCTCCAATGAACATGTTTTTAATTACAACTAAAATGATACACCTGAATTTTCAATCTATAAATTAACGCCCATCTACACTAACTTTCCTTACAGATATTCATCTTTCAGGATAAAGAAAAACATTTTCACCCTGAGCCAGACTCGGTAGCGTACATTGTAGCGTGTCTGCCTCACATTCAAGAGGTCCCATGTTCGAATCTCGCTTAGGGTAAGTTACCTGGATAAGTCTTTTCCGGGTTTTTCCCTTATCCTGATAGACGAATGTCAGATAACTCTAAGCTCCATGGATCCCGGACTCATATAGCATTATTCCACCAATTTCATTAATCGTCCGATATGACTTAAAGTTTGAGGATGTAAACTAGAAAGAAAAAAACTTATCACCCTGACCAAGATCAGAACTAAGGACCTATTGAACATGACACTACCCCCACGATGCAAAGACGGGCCAATGTCCTCCAACGTTAAGTCATATCGCACGATGAATGAAATGATGTTCAAATGAGTACAGGGTACATAGATCTTAGAGTTGTCAGACATTCACCTTTCAGGATAAGGGAAAACCTTATCACCCTGAACGAGATTAGAACTAAGGACCTATTGAACATGACACTGGCACCACGATACAGATACGGGCCAATGTCCTTCCAACGTTAAGTCATATCGGACGATGAATGAAATTATGTTCAAATGAGTACAGGGTATATAGAGCTTAGGGTTACCCTATATTTATCATCTTTCAGGGTAAGGAAAAACTTTGGAATAAAACTTATCCTGATAACTCACCCTGACTGAGATACGAACCTAGGATCTCTTAAGCGTGAGACATGCGCTACCACCTACGTTACAGAGGCGGTCTTTTATGGACGTTGTGGGGAGGAGGTAATTTCAGAAACCACTCAACTGATTTTGGTAACTCTTTCATAACTAAAAAAATCTTTTTCTCTAAGCAACATGCGGCTTATTTCAATTCACAAATTACTAAAGGATTAAAAAGTATTTACTAAACTTTTGTTAAGGATGCACGGAGTAGAAAATACTTCATGTGCTCCGGAGAGTATAAAAACAAAAGCCTGTTACATTGTTTATTTCAAGGAATATAAATAAGTAGCCATGATTTAACACTCCAAGAAAAATCATCTACGTCATTTATACTTTCAAAAAGAACGAGGGGCTAAATAAAACTAATCAATTTATTAGTCGTGTTTGAAAAGCTAACAAATAGATAAGAAAAAAAATGAAGACTTAAATTGTATAACTTAGCAATGAAATATGATTCATGTCTATAACAATAAAGAGGGTATTGTGGAATATCATGTACATTTCCAAAAATAACTTAAATGGTTTTTAAATAAAAATTGCTAAATTATCATGAATACCCTACTATAACGAATTGTGATGAACTGTCACTTGAAAAAAAAACTGCTATTCATTATGTTCTTATAAAAGCAAGTTATATAAAAAAGTTAAAAATAGAGGCTAATATGAACTATTCGGGTATTATGGAATATGTGGTTTAAAACATTGAAGAATAAATTTGATTTCTTAAAACACGAAACAAGATTGGTTTAAAATAGACAAAACATTTATCAACAAATGTTTATAGGCCTAGACCATAGACCAAGTGTAGAATAACATAAAAATACATTTTGTTTGCATTTCAATGAATTTAATTTTTAAAAACATAATATACTTTGGATTTAAATAGGCTATATTTCTATTTATGTAATTAATAATAATTGTTAAGTCATTAATATTATACTGAAAACTCAACTTAAATTGTATTTCTATTGAATATATTTTGTACGGTTATATGGAATATTATACTGTTACGTCGTGTATCAAGAAATTACTGGTATTCCACAATACCCGACACGCCACATTGGACAAAGAATCTTTAAAGAAATGGACAAAACATTGGCATTAAAACAACGACCAAAATATAACGAACTATAATTCTTTTAGTGTATCTTACGCTTAACATCCGTGTTCAAGTCATATGTGTAGTAGTGGGTTATCATGCTTGAAAATTTCATCATCATTATCATCATCATCATAATCATCATGCCCGCTTCGGTAGCGTGGTGGTAGAATGTCTGCCTCACGTTCAAGAGGTCCCGAGTTCAAATCTCGGTTAGGGTGAGTTACCTGGATAAGATTTTTCCGGGGTTATCGCTTAACCTGAAAGACTAATGTTAGGAGCTCTAAGCTCTATGGACCCTGGGCCCATTTGAGCATCATTTCATCCATTCCATTCATCGTCCGATATGACAACGTTGGAGGACGTAAATTTTTAAAAAAAAAGTCATCAACATCATCGTCATCATCATCATCATCATCATCATCATCATCTTCCTTCGACTTTAGGTATTACTGCCTGTTGCAGTCTACATAATTTATTTTATAGGTTCCACCGTTTTCTTGGTCTTCTATGCTGATCTTTCCTACTGGTCTATAGTTCATAAAATAGAGTGGTATCTTTTTTTTCTCCATTTTTTTTTTTTTTTTTTTTTTTTTTTTTTTTTTTTTTTTTTTACATGGGTTACCCATTTACTTCTCTGTTCTTGTACTCTGTCATTCAGGTCGAATATCTCTAGCTCTTCACGTATATTTTCATTTCGATTGTGGTCGATTTTTCTATATCCTGCAATGCTTCTTAGAAATTTCATTTCATTTTCCTGAAGTTTTCCTTTATCTTTTTCAGTTATGACCTATACTTCGCTGCTATATAAGGTACTGACATTACTTTGTAAAATTTTAGAATGGTATCTTTACTTGCTTTATTTTTTAGACTTCTTGTTATTGTCCCATTTATATAGTTGAATATTTCTGACTCTTTAATTATGTCTGTTTATTTCTTATATAACATGCATAACCCAAATATTTGAAATCGGATACCTGTTCTATATTATTATTTTCTATTATAATTTTGGATCTAATATACTCTTTACCTTTAAAAGCCATCACTTTACTTTCATTTGAAGTTGTAGTCATATTAAACTCCTTTAAGATTGTGTTTAGCTCGTGTATTGCCTTCTGGAGATAGTTTTCTGAGTTACAGATAATAACGTGGTCATCTGCGAATGTGAGGGATATTACAGAGTTCTTTACGTTAAGATTTGTGGTATATATTCCTATCCTACTAATCTATTGTCTCATAATACCGCTTGAAAATTTGCCTACAAAAACTGTTGAATATCAACACACTTTATTCTGTAGCTGGTGAAATGACAACAAGCTGTCAACCCTCACTGCAGTTTATCATGGGAGTGTTTCTTGACTACTTTATGGCACTTCCACATGATAGCAGCAGCAAACAGAACCGATATCTTGTTATTCCATATTCCTCGACTATTACGTAATATCCTCATCTCATCTATACCGAAAGTTAGATGATGCATGTGCCTGCAGTAAAATAGCAAAACACTCAAATAGGATAATTTACCGGAACTGAATGTAGGAAATTCAACTTTCCACTATGATAACATGAAGGGAATGTGAATTTAGAAAAAAAAAATGTAACGCTATTGTGGTAAAAATTTTAATATGCAGCCTCAGTTTTTCACATTCTAAAATTACAACAGTATTTGAAAGCTACAAAAATGGAAAAAAAAAAAAAAAAAATCGCACCAAAACGAGTTGTTTGAAAACAAATTTTTAACATTAATATTAATTTTATTTGGTAGCAATTTCAATCAGGTATACAGAGCTGAAATGTTACTGTGTATTAAGTTATACAATACTTGATGTAATGTATGTTCTCATGCTAAGTTGAGAAATGTGACATTCAGTGAGTTTGTGATTTGTTACCCGTTTGTTTACGTAAGATAAAGAGATAGTTTATATTTCTAATGTGAAAGTATTTATGCCTCTTTCCCTCTTTTCCACTCCTTTCCTAGCCGCGCGCCTTAAAATAAAACTCATAAGTTCATTCCACGTTGCATTCCTATGTTTCTTGTGAGAATAAATGGCAACGTTGGCAAGCTTCAACCTTTTTATTTTCAGGCATAGTTTTTGCAGAATTATAACGAATGGCTGCTGTATAATCCTTTAAAGAGACCAGCCTATGAACATCCCCGAAATTCTATAAAAAATTATTAAAATGTCGGACATTTTATTGATTGTAAGGCCAAGTATTTGCGAGGGAAGAAAAGGTCCATAGTTATCTCCTAATCGCTTTGAAAGCATGCTGTAAACAAAATTTTAACCACTATGTTAAACAGCTAAGATTTTAATTATTTTATTCATAGCCAATCATTGATATTGTAATATACGTGCTTTTTGGACTCTCTGCTTTAGCACACCTATCCGGAATGTTTAATTTGAACTTTGTATACAAATATAAAGGAATATATCATAGATAATTCTTAATTTTAAGAATTTAAATTTTTATTAGCATATTATTACATTTTTCGACGTTTTCAGTTTCAGTTATCGAAAACAATTATTTTCAGTTGAACTATTGCATACTTCAGGACTCATAAATTATAAACTAACAGTAAAAAAAGAAGGGAAACGTTATTGTAAGTGGTGTAAGACCATTATAATAGGCATTTGTGGCTAAAAATTATTTATATTGAAAAGTTAACTGTATAGCATAAAATTACAAATTATAATTACAACAAAATACAAACAAAAATATGAAAATAAAATATATAACAATTTCTCAGTTTTTACTTAATTTTGTTTAAAAGGGATGAATGTTCAAATAGTGATGTAGACATTAAATAACTCCACTTTAAAGCCATTTACGTTTTATTATTATTATTATTATTATTATTATTATTATTATTATTATTATTATTATTATTATTATTATTATTATTATTATTATTATTATTATTATTATTATTATTATTATTATTATTATTATTATTATTATTATTATTATTATTATTATTATTATTATTATTATTATTATTATTATTATTATTATTATTATTATTATTATTATTATTATTATTATTATTATTATTATTATTATTATTATTATTATTATTATTATTATTATTATTATTATTATTATTATTATTATTATTATTATTATTATTATTATTATTATTATTATTATTATTATTATTATTATTATTATTATTATTATTATTATTATTATTATTATTATTATTATTATTATTATTATTATTATTATTATTATTATTATTATTATTATTATTATTATTATTATTATTATTATTATTATTATTATTATTATTATTATTATTATTATTATTATTATTATTATTATTATTATTATTATTATTATTATTATTATTATTATTATTATTATTATTATTATTATTATTATTATTATTATTATTATTATTATTATTATTGTTGTTGTTATTATTATTATTAATGTCAGTCATTACTTTTGTCCAGTGTTCGTCAATTCTCAGATTTGCTAAACTTTTGCTTCACCAATGAATCTTGATATGATAAGACATAAACGTTATTGCTGAAAATGTTGAGGAAGGTGCAGTTTGCAACGTACCCACACTTAGAAGTGATTTTTATTAATTAAAATGCATACAAAACAAGAAGTATATAATTTTAAATGTTTTCTAAACTAATTAATGTTTTATTTGTAAGTCGTATGATAAGATTGTAAGATATATATGTATATGTTTAGTTTGAAAGTTAATCAAAATTATTAGAGCCATGTTTGAAACATGAAAATTTTTAAAAAAAGTTTCTACTCAAGAATGATTTAGGTTGAGTGGATATTCTCGTCCTATCCTTGAAAGGCCAAGTTTGACATTTAATGACCTATTCGTTTCTTTGTTACAACACAGAATAGATACACCTTTTCCTAAAATTATTTTTCTTGGAGGGGGTATTCAGTGGCCCCAAAAAATATATTTCTGGTGAAACCTCAACACCAAAGGTTTTGCTCTACTTAATAGGTAAAGTAACAAGGATTGGTTTTAAAATTGCCTGGTTAGTTTTAAAGAGGATGTTAAGTACTTATGTCACTTTCAATGAACCAAACTTTATTCTTTTTTTAAGTAATTGGAAAGTTCAGCTGGTGGGTTAATAAAACTATACTGACTCAATGTTCACCATATAGCTATTTGTTGCATCCTCTTCTAATGCTTACCATATTTTGCATGTACACTTCATGCTTAACATACGCTTATGTATGTACTTTTACATAGATACATTTCCGTGTATATTTAACCGAAGCAAGCTAGAAATAAAAATTCAAAAAGCAAATGAAACCCCAGTAGACTACCTTATCACGGATATCATAAATACGTCAAGGGAAAAAAAGCTGAAAATAAAAGAGGAAATAAAAAAGAAGCTTTAGTACTGGAAAGTCTTTCATTTTCCCTGATGGGCCTCCGGAATTTTTCCTGTAATCCATCTTTTCTTTATCTGCGCTCAGAGCTTGGCGGATTCTCTTTGTAACTGGTGCCTGTTTTTAGTCCTTATTTCTCGGCAACATCATTCGTCAGCAAGAAAAAAATGGGATTTCCTACTTTTTATTTCCTTTTCATCATGTGGTAATTTCACCCTTCAAACGAGCCGATTCGAAATGGAAATATACAGCAAAGAAAAAGAAGTGAGAATGATAATGAAGAAGACAGACAGTGAGTTGCAATTTGCATGATGTTACAACACGGAGGGCTCTGGGCTAATTCTCACTTCCCCTTGTGGCAAGTATTTACTCGCTCGCTCTGAGGGTTACTCCCCACTAGCGACAAAGGTCGCAACAAGATTACCCATGATCTCACATGGGGTGAGTTGGTCCCGGCAAGCAAACAGCAGACAGACCCACCCGTGCCGCGCGTTTCAATGCAGAGAGCGAGCGAGTCTTGAGAAATACACATTGCCTGTAAGTATGTATGTAGCAAGCTCTGCTTGAGTTGTCCACTGTCGTGACATTCTACAGTATGGAAGCAATAATAGCTAGTTTATTATGCAGGCATACCTATAACCTATAACACATAGGACTCTTCTTTCTAAACTCAGAAATGGTAATATCATAAGATCTAGGTCTTCCACTCAAGTCTTTAATTAATTACTTTTTATACTTACTTCACTATTCTATACACTTTTTTCTGTGAAAAGAGTTACAGTCAATAAAATAGCTGTTTTGCAATATTTGATTTGCAAGTTATCATTATTAACACGTATTTGATTGTGTAAGATAAATTTACAATTCATTTGTCAATTGCCATAGCAATAAGGATATAACAGGACATCAATACTTACGGTACCAATAGGAAATGCAATATCAACAGTATAGTACAATAAAAATAGGTTATTAATGAACACTTAGCAAAATATAGAAACGTGTGAATTGTTGATTGCAATATTAAATATACAATTGGACATGTTGTTAACAAAAAATGATTCACTTCTTTTTATTTCTTCTTTTATTTCACTTATTTTTATTGAGGTAGAACCCAGATTTCCACATGAATTATACAAATTATTACGCCTATCTGAGAAAACACTAGTAGATGCTTCATGAGCTGAACCATTTCCTCCAACTTTGGTGGTAAAAGTGATGCAAATGCTAGATCCGCAATGTCTCTCATTTTTATAAAATTGTATCGCTTTATAATAACCATCAAAAATCGAAAGATGCAATTCGTCTACATAAATAAATAACCTAACAACCAAGACATGTATTACTTCAATTAACTTATCAACAAAACAGTGGCTAAGAAGGCTTTGCCCGTTTAATTTAAATGTAGCTTTTCATTTGTTCACATTTTAATCCATTATTTTTCTTAATGGTCAATAAAATATGGAAAATTATTTTTATTTATTATTGCCTTTTATATTATTTTCAAGTATTGCAGAAAGTAATTGGCTAACCACGAACTGTAAGTTACTTATCAGTTCTTGACCCTACTGGCCTCGTATTCCCAATATGCATTCTCGACTTGATATGTATCATTTATAGTTCTTAGGGCGTAATATACTTTTTTATAGGTTTTAACGTCTTCTAATGCAGATCATATCTAACGATGAATAAAATGAGTGGAATGATGTTCAAATGAGCATGAGGTGCTTAGAACTGACACTCATATTTTACAATAAGGTAAACTCTAGACTCACCCTAACCGAGATTCGAATTTGGATCTCTTGAAGGTGAGGCATACACCCTACTCCAACACCAGACAGGTAGGCAACAAAACAACTTGTCTCTACTTTTACAACCTGTCACAAACGTATTTATCAAAATGTAACACACCCGATACGAGTTTTATTTTCAAATTCTCTGATATTGTAGTTTTCCTTTCTTCAAGTTTCTTTGTTCCATGCATAGGAAATTAAGATAAACTTTGATTCAAAATTTCACACACTATTCAGCACTCTTTCCTCACTCACTCACGTGTTTCATCATACCCCACTGTACAAATGCTCTCACTAGAAAACACAAGCAGTTTGCAGTTTCAAAATTGCTATTCCCTATTATCGAAAGACATACAGTTCCCTATTCAGAAACGAAATGTTTCGAACATTCTATTAGAAACATCTGCTAGCCTGTAATGCTAGCCTGTTATTATTTATAAACGAAACAAATTCTATTTCATTTTATTTCTTAACCTCTAAAACCAGTAACCTGAATTGAGGTAATAAACAAGAAATATCTTGCTTCCGTAAAACGAGATTACCTATATCGGCAGTGTATCTAAATATCCCAAAGTTCGATAAAGAATTCCACCGAAAGTATTGGTAATAGGTCTGATTTGTTGCTTTTACATGACTTCTTAAAAATATTCTTACAAAAGTCATCTACTTCTTATTAATCGATATAAATTGTCATTACGTATTTAAATATTTCGTTCCAGGATAAAGTTGGAAAAACGATAGTCAAATGTTTAAATAGCTTTTCACTACACGAGGTATTGAAATCCCCTTGCATGACCACAGGAAAAGAAATAGAAATTCAGATACCATTTGAAGAAATTAAAGGCACTTGAAATTTTAAACTTATAACATGATTTATAATTCGTCTACCATCTACCCTAACATTAGATACCTAGTTTTTATCAGAAGGTCGGTGTGTGTGGACACGTGCGCAATGCAAGTAAAAATAAGGAAAAGTTGGTTAAAAACCAAACTCAGTATTTGAGTTCAACATCTTCCAAGAATGACACAATATTTTACAGGAAATCCTCCTACGTCAAACTACCTTATACATGGAAATTAATTATTCTTTCACACTGGCCGTGTGTAGGCTAAATTGTGGAAACGTAGAGTCAGACTGAAAAATTCAATGCCATAGCCGGGATTTGAACCACGGATCTTCTGGTTTCCGTCCAGCCACACTACCATTGTGCTACTATGCCCAAAGTGCCGATATGACATTAAATTCTCCAACTGACTCATATTTTCCCGGTAAACCACTTAGGAGTTCTCATAAACACATGAGACAACTACGTTAATCCGTGGTTCCAATCCCGGCTATGGCATTGAATTTTTCAGTCTGACTCTACGTTTCCATAATTTAGCCTACACACTGCCAGTGTGAAAGAATAATTAATTTCCATTAATTAACCTAATAGCTGTTAACTATAAAGCCCGGGCCTTAAAGTACTTACATGTAGTAAGTCGCCATTAAGGTAGTTGTCTCATGTGTGTATGAGAACTCCTAAGTGGTTTACCGGGAAAATATGAGTCAGTTGGAGAATTTAATGTCATATCGACACGTTGGCCATAGTAGCACAATGGTAGTGCGGCTGGACGGAAACCAGAAGATCCGTGGTTCAAATCCCGGCTATGGCATTGAATTTTTCAGTCTGACTCTACGTTTCCATACCTTATACATATATGAAAATGTTTTCGAAATTTTGTAATTTCTCAAAATAATATATATCATCCATTTCATTGATCGTCCCATACTTATGTTGGAGGACGTTAAATAAAAAAAAATGTCAATTAAATGAACATCCATTCAAGAGTCATACTGTCTTCTGTAAATACGTAAGATGTGACATTAGTTACAGTGAAGCAACAAATACTATACAAATTTAATAATTTGTAACATAAAACTTCACTTATCTTAAACGAAAATGGTCTTTTAACCATGAAATAAATTCAAAAGTTAAATTATTCAAACAATTAAATGGCCCGATAGATTTAATGGTTTGGGAAAAAAAATATTTATTTTTAAAATAAACATCACGTAATGAATTTTGAAATACGGACAGTCGATTCTGTTTTTAAGTTTATTTCATTTTCAGATTTTGGTAGTACTGGCAAAAATATAGTGACATCTAGAGATCGTATAGTTGACAACGAGGTTGATTGAGCTGATGATGTGAATGAGTATTCACGAAATCGCGATCCTCATCAATTAATAAAAAATTTTCATCATTTTCTTTTAAGATAAGCGAATTTTTATGTTACAAATTATTGTATTTGTGTAGTACTGTGTTATGTTTTGTTGTTTTTAGTTATTATTCATTACCATTCTCAAGGCAGTTCTTACCCGTGTTTCAAATGGTGTTTCTAAGACAAGTCTCGTATTACCATCGTGTACTGTCATTTGTTACTCGTTACCAAAATAAATTTGGTGCTGATTTATAGTTTAGTTTGGATTTGATACGCATTTCGATTAATCGTTCAACTTGTATATGCTTAAATAGAAAAAGTTCAGCTCTGTTCAGTGATTTTTTTTTCTGGGAAGGAAAACCCTACGAAGAAATAAAAGGTAAATTGGAGTTGTTTATTGGGATCTTTCTTTGCCTGTGACGACAGATACTGGTTCAGATGTGGTTACCAAGCAACTCATTGAAAAACTTCACGATATGTTCCTCACTGATAGTCGAACGAAAGTTTGTGAAGTAGAGAGGCCATAGGTGTGTCGACGGGAACGGCAATTCCTATTTTGTTTAAGCTGGAGGTGAAGTAGGCGGTCCTTTGGATGCCGCATACTCTCATAATGAACAATAGGTGGCTGTGATTTTGAACCAAAATGCCTTATTTAATATACATTACTGCTTTGGCCACACACACACACACACACACACACACACACACACACACACACACACACACACACACACATATATATATATATATATATATATATATATATATATATATATATACATTTACTGTAGCAATTTTTTGCTTATCTCATGCAGTTTACCAATAGTACAAATTTTCTAATGACTGAACAGGACTTCACAAGCTATTTCCATAACGTTCAAGTTACACATTTTATTTTTCATGCAAGTATCTTAAACCAGTGGTACTTTAATCAAAATCATTATAGCCACTTTAAGAAAAGAAAATAAGCTTAACGAAAATTTTTCCACGTAAGAATAGTCCGGAATAGAGGACCTTTTTTTAAATATTCTTATGGCATCTTTGGAAAACACTGAACTTAAATAGCAAAGTCACACATACATACAGATACCGACCTTTCTGTCAAAATGTCTCTTTGTGATTCAGGGGCCTCAAAACATAATTTTCCGAAGAAATTTTTACCTAGAAATTTTGTATTGAATAGAATACTTCCTCAATTTACTATAATTATGCAGTAGATATAGTAAAATATTGCGCGACACATTTTAGTGGTGTTTTATAGTTCGAAAATAGATTTTTTTTTGCACAACGTAACTAACTCCTACTTTGTTGTTGACATGGCAACCTGGTCGCTATACAAACAAAAGAAATCTCAGTGTTAAGACAAATCACTAGAACCATCACAATATGAACATTTATTTGTATTTATTTAACACCTCGTTTTTTACATGTCCAAAATGCTGGCATAAGGCACTTACCGCATAACATGCTACTATTTCTCTCATCTTCCAGATGATGTATTTGATTTTTAGAACTTACTGCATAACTTGACAATGTAGCACACCGTTTCTACACTGTTTTGTTTTGAAATAAATCTTCTTTGAGTGAACGAAGCTTTTTCGGTAAATTGAAGATGAAAACAAAAGAGCGGCGTTGTTCATCAGATTTGTGATATAATATCAGTGATGAAAATCGCTGTGTTAGCGATATCAAACCCTTTGAGGGAACACAGAGAGGGGTGCAGACAGTCGGTCGGATGCGTTACTATGACAACAGCCCCACCCATTGATGCTGCAGGCGCCGTAACGACCCTATTGGCGCCTACCCCAGCTTTACTCGTTTTGGTTTGCGACTGTCTTCCAAAATGTTCGCTACCGAAACAATGTACCTACTGTGTTACAACTTGGCGACAAATTCTGCATGTAGAATGTGAAACACAAACCAATATTAAATAATAAACAAAAGTTCATAAATTGTTGCTCTTGACAGTAGGTACTTTGTTTCACCTCAACGAGGACAAACTTAGCATCAAAACTGCACACGTTTCGAAATACTACCAGAATTACAGAACAAAGAACACATGTGTTTTATCTCTTCGAATATTTTCAACGAAGCAAAGTTTAAAAAATCTGACGCTTTACTCACATGGCCTCTTTACTCTCTCTTGTAAAACTATTCTTACAAACGTTTATTCTTCTATTTGCTTTATGTTAATTGAGATAAATGTTTGTAGAAATTGTTTCATTACATAATGGAACAGGCTTTATGCGACAGTCAAATTTTTAAAGCTGGTCGCTGTGTAATGACTGATATTCAATTTTCTTTACTTGCCCAAAAAATTTAAAAACGAATAACGATTTCCCGTTTCAGAAAACTATAGGTCTTTATCTGAAAATAGTTCACACTACAAAATCCTTTATTTGATGCAAATTGTGTGGTTTAACCATATGTATGCATTTTTGTGCCGCAAGGTTTTATCACCTCTTCGGTTTACCCCTTATGTAAACCTCATTTAAAGCTTCTGAAGCTATATCTAGAAAATTAAGACATGCATTTGTCAAGAAAAATTTCTTACATAAAATTTATTTTAATATAGGGCCGGCTTTTTCAGAAAATCAAAATATTTTTCCATGTAAGGGATAGGTTGGATTGGAAGATTTTCATGTTATAACCTTGGAAAATGTTGAATTTATTTATTAAGTTCGGCGCTGTCTTCGTAGTCTAGGGGTAACATGGCAGCTTCTTATTTACTAGGTCGTGGTTTCAAACCCGGCGAAGAGCGACGGATATTTTTGGGGTAAACATTCTTAGCATGCCTTCTTTCAGAAGAGAAGTAAAGCCGATAGTCCTGTGTAGTTCATTTAAGGCACAAAGAACCTAAAGTTTGATAAAGAGGCTTCTGAACTAAAACAAAACAAAAAGTACGGAAAAATTACCCATAGGACATGTAACAATACCATATATGATTCACGTTTCCTTGAAAAATCTTCATAAACGAACGAGTTACGTGACAAGCAATGCTTACCTCGCCAAAAATATTAATGTGTATTTATTGCCATGTCAAAGAATAACCTAAACAAAAACACTAAAATCTGTGGTCGCGCCGTGGATGAGTGGTTAGAACGCTCGACTCTCACCAACGTGGCTCACTTTGCGAAAGCAAAGTGAGATTTGTCCAAAAACACTATTTTAAACATACAAGAAACCTAAATCGAAGGTTCATTCCACCTAAAGATCCCTACTCAACATTCACTCACCTTTCCGTTTGTAATAAGATCCTCCAACATTAAGTCATATCAAACGTTGAATGAATTGATGCTCAAATGACTCCAGGGTACATAGAGCTTAGAGTTACCACACTCTTACCTTATCTTTCAGGACGAAGGAAAACCTTTTGATACTAGGGACTTCTTGAACGTGACACTACCGCCACGATACAGAGACGGGCTAATGTCAAACTTTAAGTCATATCCAAAGATGAATGAAATGATGTTCAAATAGGTACAGGGTCCATAAAGCTTAGAGTTACCACACATTCATCTTTCAGGATAAGGAAAAACCTTATCACCCTGACCGAGATTAGAACTCGAGACCTCTCGAACATTACACTATCACCACGCTACAGAGACAGCCCTATGTCCTCCAACGTTAAGTCATATTGGTCGATGAATGAAATGATGTTCAAATGAGTCCAGGGTCCAAAAGCTTAGAGTTACCACACATTCATCTTTCAAGATTAGAACTCGAGACCTCTGGAACATGACACTATCACCACACTACATAGACAGCCCTATGTCCCCCAACGTCATATTGGTTGATGAATGAAATGATGTTCAAATGAGTCCAGGGTCCATAGAGCTAAGAGTTACGAGACATTCATCTTTCAGGTTAACAGACAACTTTAAGATGCTGACACAGATTAGAACTCGAGACCACTATCACCAGGCTACAGAGACGGGCTAAGGTTCTCCAACGTAAGTCATATCCGACGATGAATGAAATGATGTTCAAATGAGTCCAGGGTCCATAGAGCTTAGAGTTACTAGACAATAATCTTTCAGGATAGGTAAGGGTAAACCTTAGCACCCTGATCGATATTACAACTAGGGACATCTTGAAGGTGACGCTACCGCTACGCTACAGAGACGGGCCAACGTCCTCCGACGTAATTCATATTGGACAATGAATGAAATGATGTTCAAACTAGTCTCAGGTTACCGGACATTAATCCTTCAGGATACGGGAAAACCCCGGAGAAAACGTGCCCAGATAACTCACCCTCGCCAAGATTCGAACTTGAGACCTCTTGAATGCGATACCACCTGCACTTAGTCGAGCATTATTGACGAAACATGAAAAACTGTGAATGATTGATTCTTCCAGAGAATTACAGTGAATTTGTCATCAGTTTCAACATTGGGTTAACAAATATGAATACTTGGTGAAAAAAAGGCTTTGTTGTGAAGCAGTTTTAGTTTTCCGGGAATTCCCCACATAGAAGCCGAGGCCTGTTCCATAATTAATCCGCGGCACACATAAAAAACAGTAGTAGTGCGCCATCGGAAATCGAGTTTGAACGATTGCAGCGACTGCCGTGCAGTCGAGAGGAGGTAATCCAATTTGCCCGCTCGGCTCACGTCCCTCTGCTAAACGAATCGCGAATAATACGAACAATTGCGAGGCGGGAGCAAGCAAGCAAAGCAAAGATTCCACCCCACGCTACTGCTACTGCAAGGGAAGGAAGGAATCCAAGTAACAAAGCAGGGGAAAATGTAGCAAAGAGAGAGAAAAAGTGTTAGCGCCAGCCAGGCTTCTTTGTACCTTTGATGTTTGTCACCAATCACTTCTTCCTCCTCACAACTATTATTATTATTATTATTATTATTATTATTATTATTATTATTATTATTATTATTATTATTATTATTATTATTATTATTATTATTATTATTATTATTATTATTATTATTATTATTATTATTATTATTATTATTATTATTATTATTATTATTATTATTATTATTATTATTATTATTATTATTATTATTATTATTATTATTATTATTATTATTATTATTATTATTATTATTATTATTATTATTATTATTATTATTATTATTATTATTATTATTATTATTATTATTATTATTATTATTATTATTATTATTATTATTATTATTATTATTATTATTATTATTATTATTATTATTATTATTATTATTATTATTATTATTATTATTACTACTACTACTACAAGTAATACCCGACCTATTCCCCTTTCTTAATTTACGTCCTCCAATGTTAAGACATATCGGACGATAAATGAAATGATGTTCAAATGAGTCCAGGATCCATAGAACTCAGATTTGCAGACATTCATCTTTCAGGATAAGGGAAAACCTTATCACCCCGACTGAGCTTAGAACTCGAGACCTCTCGAACATTACACTATCATCACGCTACAGAGACAGCCCTATGTACTCCAACGTTAAGTCATATCGGACGATGAATGCAATGATATTCAAATAGAGCTTAGAGTTAAAAGATATTCATTTTTCAGGATATGGGAAAACCTTATCACCTGAACGAGATAAGAACTATGGATCTCTTGAACCTGATACGAGCACCACATTACAGAGACGGGCCAATATCCTCCAACGTTAAGTCATAGCGGACGATAAATTAAATGATGTTCAAATGAGTCCAGGGTCTATAAAGGTTAGTTATCAGACATTCATCTTTCAGGATAAGGGAAAACCTTATCACCCTGACCGAGATTGGAGCCAAGGACCACTTGAACCAGACATTACCACCACGATACAGAGACGGGCTAATGTCCTCCAACGTTAAGTCACATCGGACGATAAATGAAATGATGTCGAGGGTACATAGAGCTTAGAGTCACCAGACATTCATCTTTCAGGGAAAGGGAAAACCTTATCACCCTGACCGAGATTGGAGCCAAGGACCACTTGAACCAGACATTACCACCACGATACAGAGACGGGCTAATGTCTTCCAACGTTAAGTCACATTGGACGATAAATGAAATGATGTTCAAATGAGTCCAGGGTACACAGAGCTTAGAGTTACCAGGCATTCATCCTTCAGGATAAAGGGAATCCTTATCACCTTGATCGAAATTTAAACTAGAAGCCTTTTGAACGTGACACTACCACCACGCTACAGAGACGGGCCAATGTCCTCAAAGATTATGTCATATCGGACGATGAATGAAATGATATTCTAATGAGTCCAGGGTCCATAGAGCTTAGAATTAGCAGACATCCATTTTTCAGGATAAGGGAAAACCTTTGAAAACAAAAATGCTTAGCCAGATAACTCATCCTAAGTAGGGACACCTTGAACGTGAGGCAGACACGGTGGTACACCTACGCTTCAGAAGTGGGATCTCTACAGCATAGAGCCTTAGGTTGCGCTCAATAGCCTTTCATTTATTTTGAGGCGTTTTAAACACATCACACAAGACATTTATTCCCAGGGCAGTATAAATGCATATAATAAAATAATATACAAAAAAGCGGAGTTCAGCAGCTTCCAAAATTACATATGTAGATTTTCAAGAAAATACCTCCAATCCAAATTACATTTCAGTACATGAAAAAATGATATTTTTTTATATTTTTCAAAATATGATTATATATTATTGTTTGTTTTCAACTAACAGGCTCTTTGTTATATGACTGATAAAATTGCAGTTATTTCAATTTTCTAGAACATCTTGGAAAGCCTTTATTTTGAATAACTTCTGTAAAGTGGCAAACCGTTAAAAACAAAACAAACTTCCTGTACATCTCGTTATAGTAGACAATTTATGTCATATAAAATGTTTACCTACTTTGATTGTGTAACCTGGAACATTACAAAATGAAAACAAGTGCAGATTTTAAGTGTAAAATAGTTTTTATCAAAGTGGATAAAACGTTATATGATATACGTATCATAACATCAACTTACGGTACTCGACTGGTTTTCAGACTCGACCTACGGCAATATTCCAATCTCGTATTTTACTTTGACACGTTACGATACTGATATCGTAAATAACTATTGTTATGTTGGTATTTTCGAAATATTCCTACTTATTGGTTTAAATTTTCACATTATTTATACTGTTTTAAATGGTAAGTTGCTATTAGGTTTTTCTTGTGATCATGCAATTCCATGCAAGGAAATTGAAAGCCCTTATACCTCGATTAATAAGATATATACACAAAGAACAAGTTTTTGCAAGAATAGTTTTTAGAACAGTAGAAAAAGTAATATAAATGGAGTATATCATAAATACAGAGTGATTTATACATAATTGGCACATTTCTTTCCTTAAATATCCTGTTGGAAATTCATTCAGTGACACAATTTTAGCGCCAAGTTAAGCAGAATGTTCCGGAATTTCGATTCCTTGTCATAGATGCGCAGATGTTTATGTTTTATTCCTAATTGCTATTGTTGGCAGCTGTTTTCGACATTTTGTTCTAATCAACGTGAAAATGCAGTACACATTAAATCAACGACTCTTCCTTGTGAAGTAATACTGGATTACGAATTCAATTACAGCTACTCAAAGGGCATACCAGAGAGAATTTGGTGTTCGCAATCCTCCCTAAAGTAACACAATACTAGGACTGATAAACAAGCTGAAAACAACTGGATCTCTGGTGAGTGAAAAAGGCAAGCATCGTTCATCTAGACTTCCCAGGGTTGTTGTTGACGTAAGAGCACGACTGGAGCAATCACCCAAAAAATCATTAAAACGTTTGTCGCAGGAGACAGGTTACACCTACTCAATGTGTCAGAGAGCTGCGAAAAGTGCAGGTCTAAAGCCATATAGAGTTACGGTTCCTCATCAGTTACAGGAATCAGATAAGGATAAAAGATTGAATTATTGTCGTCGGTTTCATACGTTCATTGTGTAAAATCCTGATATATTATCCATTACATGGTTCACAGATGATTCATGGTTCCATTTATCCGGTTTTGTGAACTCACAGAAATCACGCCATTGGGCCTTCGAAAATCCACATGTCATCTATGAAGTACCTTAGCATCCGGTTAAATGGGAGTTTGGTGCGCAATATCCGCACACAGAATAATGGGGCCTTTTTTTTTTTTTTTTTTTTTTTTTTTTTTACCAGACTGTGGACACTGCAGAGTACCGACTGATTTTCATGAAGTTTGTTGAGCAACTGTACAATGTAGAGGTGAGTAAAGGATATTTTCAGCAAGATAACGCTACATGCCGTACATCAAATGAATCCATGGAACTAATTGCAAATTTCTTTGACGACCAGATAATTTCTACGGATTTGACAACGCCGGACTTATTTCTATGGGGTTACTTAAAAGACAGGGTTTACACCACACGTCCCCAGACATTGGACGATCTGAAGCACAACATCATACAGGCTATTCAAGCTATTGACAACAAAGGCCTCAAATGAGTGGGGTCGCGCCGTGGCTCAGTGGTTAGACCGCTTGGCTCTCACTAAGACGGCTCGGGTTCGATCCCAGGCGACCGCAAAGTGAGATTGTGATGGACAACACGGCGCTGGGGCAGGTTTCCTCCGGGACCTCCGGTTTCCCCCACCATCTCATTCCACCGGTGCTCCATCTTCATCTCATGTATCATCAGTGTCACCGCCTGCGGTGCCGTATGTAGTAAAAGCGGGCGTTAAACACTACACATTTCACATTTCCAACGAGTGGCCAGTAACATGGAACGACGTGTTGAGTGGTACCTTATGCAGGATGGAGGACATTTTCAAAATTTGCTATAGAGGTAAATAATCTCCAAAAATTCCTCTACACTTTATGTATAATAAGTTGTAGCTATCACAATTCATTTTGGAACAATTAATGAAAGAAATTTGTCAATTCTATATAAATCACTCGGTAGTTTTATTCGTGCGCCCTCAATGCTGTTTTCTTTATTTCTCTTTAGACAAAAATTGTCCAAATACTTTTTAAAATATTTTTACTTGGCTGTCCCTTCTATGTAACAACGGCAGTGAACTATGTAGCAGGTATTCCCAACACGAGGTTATGTTGTAACTACCACACTTCGTTCTTTGTGGTTTTCATTCATCATCGATATGCAGAATATATCGATCGCTTCCGTTCGGTCGGAGCGTGAACAGAACTCGATGCTGTTCACTTGGGCGATTTCATGAAAAACAAGAGGATCGACTCAAGAGAGTGGAAGTAACCAACGAACAGGTTGCTCTTTTGTGGTAGCTGTCAATGGCAAACCACACAGTGGTAGAAAATAAAAATAGTCCTTCTTCTGTCACTGAATAGAGTCTATATTCCAGGCTAGAAATTATATTTCGCTTCTTACTTTTCAAACATTCATCTTTTAAAAATGTTTGTATACGTGTATTAGTTATTCGTGATATAAGTGAAGTTTTATTTTCCGGAAATAAAGTCGAGTGTCACAACGTTACTAGTAGGTAAAATAAAGTTACCAGCCAAAAGTTATAATATTTCAGATAGAACAGAAAGAAAAGAAATCACATACTGGGCACACGATGAGGTTTTATAAAACATTGGAAAGTTATCCTCTGTTCACTTGCTCAACGTACACTTTCTTTCTGCGACCTCTTGTAGATTATGTCTTGTAATATTAGCAATTTATTGCGAGATAACATCTTTCAATTTCTCTTGGGTA
Source organism: Mantis religiosa (assembly GCA_030765055.1). Lineage (NCBI taxonomy): Eukaryota > Metazoa > Arthropoda > Insecta > Mantodea > Mantidae > Mantis > Mantis religiosa. The sequence goes on from CM060959.1 coordinate 96,972,586, forward strand.
GTTGGATGTGTCAGGAAAAGTCATTCCTTAAGGTAACCCCACAACCAAAAGTCTGTCGGATTAAGATCTGGGGATCGCGGTGGCCACATAGATGGAAAGTGTCTACTGATCACTCCATCGCCAAAGATCTGGGTAATACTTTTGCAGGGATAGAAAATAAGGATGACTCCTCGATACTTGCGATACCCGATATTGACGATACTTGCATGTTATCGACATCGAACGATAGGTACTACAGAAAATTCGCTCGGTAGGTACTGTTTCAATACCTTGACAGTGTTTCTGCAATTTTTACTGTATTTTAAAATCATGAAATATAATTGCCACAAATAAAACATTGCAAAGCCCGAGAAATTGCCAGAAATATGGTACCTGTGACGTAACATTATGCAAGAAAATAATCGTGTGTCAGATTCAGTGCCAGTTAACAGTTCCCAAGAAGAAATCACTGCATATCTAAACGACGATGTCACCTTCTTTTTCTAGTGTACTGGATTACTAGAAAATAAATTCAGAATTTCCAGGACTAAAAGAAATTAGCTGTTAAATATTTATGTATTCCACCTGAAACAGTTTTCTCTGAATAACTATTTAGCACAGCAGGACTCATACGTGAGAGAAAAAGAAATAGACTTGACCCCGAAAGTGTGAGCATACTAGATTCTTGAACAAGAACTTATAAAAGTGGACTGTTTCAAAAACACATTTTTGCTTTCAAATGTCTAATGTACAGTTTAAAAATAAGTATACTGATGGGATTGGGATTTCATGACGGAGGGGATTCGGTACGTAGGCCACCATGCTGGGCCCAAATGTTCCTATGCCCCCAAGTGAGGGCACCCCCGGGAGGAAAGATGAGGCGAAGGAGACAGAGGGCGGCCGATCCAAGGAGCCACGGCAGTACAGAGGGCAGGATCCATACAGTTTACTTGGATAGAGACTTCTTCCGACAGGCCAGGACAACGAACTCGCTCCCCTACTGCGGGACGGCAACGAGCCCAGCAGCCGAGTCCTAATGGTCCCAAGGCAGGCGATCTGAGCCCCAAAGGTCCCTGGCTGGCGGTCCGGAAATGGTCCCAGCAGAAGAGCGGAGCCCGCAACCGACCTACCGGAGGAGGAAGTAGTTTACCTCAGAGCATGTCATCCCGCCATGCACCGCCGAGACTCCCACCGACACTTCTACCCTGAAAGAGACCATCAGATGAGAGATGATATGAAATGATAATGGAGATGAAATGGGAGGACATAAAATTCGGTGGATCTAATTAACCTACCCAGCATTCGCCTAGCGACCCGGGAAACCCCCGAAAAATCCATGGATCAGGTACGTCGGTCACGGGAATCAAACCCAGGCTTCCTGAATGCGGCCCACAGACGAAACCGTCTGAGCCATCCCGCTCGATAGTACACTGATGGTTTTAAAGTTTGTCTCATTAAACATGTGCATCTATTTAATTTTATTGGCATTACACAGTTCTCCCAACATTCTATTTTGTATTAAATAAAGCTAGTAGAAATGATGGTATCGAGAAAAACTTGTGTAGACCCATGTCTAGGAGAGAAAACAGAACTCCTTTGTTTAATAAAACAATACAGCTTTTGATACTTTTTTGTGAGATAAGAATTTGAGTATGCCTTTGTATTATTTCGCCGACGATTCTCGATTCTCTCCGGCATTAGAGAGAGCCCACGAATGCATCCCCAAATATTTTAACAACGCTACATATGGAAGCTCGGATAGATATAAATCAATGAATAAGTATAAAATAATTGAGTTAATGAACATGATTATTATATGTAATTGTGCTCTTAATTTTGCAATTGTGTCATTTTGTAATTTTAATTCCTTAAGTTTTAGTATGTTGTTTGACTTCTTTGCTAACAGAGATGTTAGAGATGACAGCAGAAATTGATAGTTTTGAAATTCCATTCATAAAACTGCATGGCTACAAAAAATTAAATTAATAAAAAAGTAATAAAACGCAATTACTCCATTTTCTTCTGAAAATGTTTCTGAGATGACTTCTCCATTCATTCGCTGCATATCTGATGCTGACCAATAATGATTAGTAGTGTCTCAGATAATGACTAATCACGGTCACGTATCTTGTAATATGTATAAAAGAACACTGGATAAAATGTCAGCTCCTTATCAAATTAGTATGTAGTTAGTGATTTATAGATTACGACATCCAATTCGTCAGTCAACAAGTTCTATAGAAACTACAAATGCTACTTTCTAAACATTTCCTTAAGCCCTATTTTCTTCAGTTTTCAATAGCAAAAATCTGCGGATTTGTTCAACCCTCAACATTGAAAATGGTCTATTTACAAATAAATTACGTTATTTAAAAGCAACACCAGTCAACAAAACATGGATAGTTTCAAAGAACAGAGTGTGATGAGGTAATTCTGTTGACCAAAAGACGGCAGTAGTCAGTCAAATGTCTGCTTGGCATTCAGCAACAGAACCTCGAGACAGAGAGCATGTGCAGTGCTTGACATTTCACAGTCCGATTAATTCTAGAAACAAAAGAAGTGGACTCAAGTGGCCGTAAATAATGCAGCAAGAACAGAATCACGCTAATGCTATTGTTGCTTTCACATCAAATACCCGTCATGTGGTTGTCTCGAAAGTAGAATCTAAAGATCTTTTGCCCGGGATGCTGGCTACAGGAAGCGGAAAAACATTGTACAGAGCAGGTAAAGTACCTACAGTACCAAACTTGGCATTTTGAGGGTTGTAGATACAAAAGTGCTTCATAAACTTAACTGAAATCTCACTTTATGAAACATGAAAATAATACACAATGAACAATTAACCGCGAACAAAAAAAGGATTGCTGTACTATCCACTAGACACACCTTGTGACAGTGACTAGTACAGCTACAAACTGATTTTATTGTCAGAGATTCTGACGTAATGATGCTAATGGTATGACTACGGGAAGCAGAGAAAAATTTTGGCACCTGTGGAGGAAAGGTCGAAGCTAAAGATACAAAGGGCGACCAGATCCGGGTGGTAGCTCGGACAAAGGCAGAGCACTTAACAATGAACCAGCAGGACCCACCAGAGGTCTATCCCAATCCTTCCCACCCCACCCCCAAAATCAAAATCTACAATTCTATGACCTAGTTTATACGGCGATTATCATCCAAAAAGTTGATCTTTGTTTTATACTAACAGTAAATTGACATATATTAACATTTTATTACAACACTTTTAGCAGATACCTTCTTAATCCAATACAAATAAATTTAGTTCATCTGAATGTACACTAAAATCTAAGATTAAATCTAATGTTAAACTGAAACTTCCACTCACTTTTATCTAGCTACTGGAAAACAGTAACTAACACTTAACCACCTGAAAAGTCATCAGTATCTCTATTCTATCTAATATTATCGTCGTATTTCAACTAGATAAAACATACCTATTTATCTCGACAGGGAACGGTACCAACACAGACGTCAGGGTGGACATTTCCATAATCAAAATTCACCGGCGTGTGCTTCGCCCTTAGTCTACTGGCCTGATCCTTCGAACCTGGAACAGTGATAAGAAACGAATTCACAGAAAAGTTAATGACATTATTCATTATGTTTGCACAATCCAGTCCTTAAAACACACACACGCACGCACGCACACACACATACACACACTCACAAACCATGTCAAGTCAAAGGGGAATTAAACCAGAGATGCCCCGAAAGCAACTCTCATACGCAACTGCGGTGCTATCTCGGTAATTTAACTTTAGATGAGATAAATTATTACAGTAAAACCTCGTTAACCCGGACATCTCTAACCCGGACCAGTGTTTAGAAAAAAAAAAAAAAAATAGTTGTTTAGTGTAGTAAATGAAGACTTGTTTTACTGACGATACTTGCTATTCTCAGTAGGTTACATTACTGGAATTCTCTTGCCAGCGGGCAAATTCACTGCACTCATCCCGCCAGCTTGGGACCTGGTTAGAAGAGAAACTTTGATAAAGTCATGGTAAAGGTTGTGTGACTTGCTATAAAACAATATTGAAGTAGAAAAAATAAGTGTGGAAAAAGATAGACTTTTTTATGTTATAATGTTTTACCGATAATGTTGATGAAGAAGACAAGACGTTGACAATGACGGAGGTTGTAAACCAATTACATAGGAAGGCATTACTGCATCATGCAGAGTTAATGAAAATTAAAATGAAGATTATTCAGATTCAGACAGTGTTGATGAACCAGCCGTGGTTATGATTCACGTACAAGCAGTAGCAAACATAGAGAAATTGATGCTTTATTTTGAGAGCCAAGCAGAAACATTGCCAGATGAACTTCGAATGTTCAAGCGGATGCGAGATCGTGCTGCTCGAAAGCGATAAGTACACTAAACTGAGACAGCAGAAGCTCACTGCTCTTTTACGACGACTAGTTTGCAGTGGTACAAATACATAGGCTATTACAGTACATGCAGTGTATATGCTTTTAGGTGAAAGTGTGGCGATAGTAATTTCTAAACTACATTAAAAATATTTCCATGATGATATACATGTTTTTATATCGTTTTGCGTCATTCTCTGGATAACCCGGATTTTCGTTAACTCGGATTGGTCTTGGTCCCAGTTGATCCGGGCAAACGAGATTCTACTGTAATGTTTTCATTTGCGACCAACTCATTTTATTTCTTTTTACTCAAACGATAACATTTGATGCAGCCGCAGATTTATAAAAATAACATTGATAATGTGCTGCAGCTACGGCGTTATAGAATACTTTAAAATATGCACAAAGTGATTGTATATACCAAAGGAAATAATGTAGCACAAGTGTATGAAAGGAAATATACCCAACTTATATGCTCCGAGCAGTTATTGATATCTTCCTTAAAAAGCAGAATAAATGTTGCTAATCTTTCCTGTTTCGACAAAATATTAGTATTTATTTGTTTTCCCATGTTCCTAGTAGACAGAGCAAACACTGCATTCCGCTCAAAATTTGTACTTTGAGATTACACCAAAAATAAGGTTGAAAAAGAAAAGTTTAGTACAAGTTGTGTGTGTCAGACAGAGGCGGGAGAACAACATAACTGAGAACCAAAATTTCAGATGAATAATAAACTTTATATTTAAGTTCAGTTACGATTTAACAACGCAACAAATCAAAAGAGTTTATAGCCTCGTAACACATTTTTTTAAAAGTCTCAAAATATTTTATTAACTCTCAAGTAAGACAATTTTACTTTATTTCATTTACACTTGCAGTATAAACAACTTTGTTAAAAGGCCATGCTATTATAGTAGTAGTACTGTCCACCAATGCAAAGTAAGTCTCTGAAAGGAATGCGCCTCCTTACACAGTGAGACAAAGACAGCGAATGAGTGTGACAGAGAACCATGCTACACAAGGAGCAGAACCATTAAGAAAACATGCAACCTATTCACTCTGTACACTAAAACCGAGAAGACTCATTCACAAAGGTAGAAGCTGTCAGAATGTTTTTGAATGGTCTGTAACTGAACTGACATGGGGTGTCATAAACTACCGAGGGAGGGTGTAGGAACCTTGTCCAACCCTCTTGCATCTCATTTCCCGGAGACTTTCTTTCCTGTGGTATACTATAGTAGCAGCAGTAGTAGTAATAGTAGCACTTCGACCTTTAGATTTTTTGTGCAATCCCTGTTTCCTAATCTTATAGGAAATTGTGCAGATAAACCGTACAATCTTCCTCGAACTAAGTAAGACTAATTAAACTTTCAGGGGCCGTACCTTTGCATCAGCACATCTACTCAAAGCTTGCCTTTGTAGCGTAGGCGGTAGCCTGTCTGACTCCAATTCAAGAGGTCCAGAGTTCGAATCTCGGTCTCTGAGTTACTTGGATAAGACCTTTCCACGCTTTTCCTTATTATGAAAGATAAGTATCAAGTAACTAAGCTCTATGTACCCTGTACTCATTTGTACATCATTTCATTCATCGTCCGATGTGACTTAACGATGGTGGACATTCGCCCATCTCTGTAGCGTGCTGGTAGTATCACGTTCAAGAGGTCCCTAGTACTAATCTAGGTCTGGCTGATAAGATTTTCCCTCATCCTGAAAGATGAACGTCTGCTAACTCTAAGCTCTGTGTACTCTGTACTCAATTGGACATCATTTCATTCATCATCCGATATGACTTAACGTTGGAGGAATTAGCCCGTCTCTTTATCGAGGGGGTAGCGTCACGTTCAAGAGGTTCCTAGTTCTAATCTCAGTCAAGATGATAAGGTTTTACCTTATCCTGAGAGATGAATGTAGGATAACCATAAGCTCTATGTACCCTGGACTCATTTGAAGATCATTTCATTCATCGATATGGCTTAAGGTTGTAGGACATCAGCCCTTCTCTGTAGCGTGGTGGTAGTGTCACGTTCAAGAGGTTCCTAGTTCTAAACTCAGTCAGGGCGATAAGGTTTTTCTTTGTCCTGAAAGATGAATGACGCTAAGTTTTATGGACTCTGGACTCATTTGAACATCATTCATTTATCGTCCGATATGACCTAATGCTGGAAGACATTGGCCCTTCTCTGTAGCGTGGTGGTAGTGTCACGTTAAAGAGGTCCCTAGTTCTAATCTCGGTCAGGGTGATTAGGTTTTCTCTTATCCTGAAAGATAAATATCTGGTAACTCTAAGCTTTTTGTAACCTGTACTCATTTGAACATCATTTCATTCATCGTCCGATATGACAACGTTGGAAGACATTAGCCCGTCTTTGTATCGTGGTGGTAGTGTCACGTCCAAGAGGTCGCTAGTTCTAATCTCAGTCAGCCTGATAATTATTTCCGTTATCCAGAAAGATGAATCTGGTGACTCTAAGCTCTATGTAACCTTAACTCATTTGAACATCGTCCGATATATCTCAACGTTGAAATATGTAAATTAAAAATAGGCTGCTCAATTCGGGTTAAAGTCTTGAGTGTCCCCGGACCGGACCTCCCAGTGGGGAAAAATCCCCAATACCGTACAATAAATCGAACCCGGATCCCCTGCAACAGTCAGGCGCGCTACCACGGCGCTAGGGGTGGTCTGGCAATCACAGAAAGAGAGAAAGAAAGAAAGAAATAAAGAAATAAAGAAAGAAATAAAGAAAGAAAGAGAGAAAGAAAGAAGAGAGAGAAAGAAAGAAAGAAAGAAAGAAAGAAAGAGCGAAAGAAAGAAAGAAAGAAAGAAAGAGAAGGAAAGAGAGAAAGAAAGAAAGAAAGAAAGAAAGAGAGACAGAAAGAAAGAGAGAAAGAGAGAAAGAAAGAAAGAGAGAAAGAAACAGAGAAAGAAAGAAAGAGACAGAAAGAAAGAAAGAAAGAAAGAAAGAAAGAAAGAAAGAAAGAAAGAAAGAAAGAAAGAAAGAAAGAAAGAAAGAAAGAAAGAAAGAAAGAAAGAAAGAAAGAAAGAAAGAAAGACAGACAGAAAGAAAGAAAGAAAGAAAGAAAGAAAGAAAGAAAGAAAGAAAGAAAGAAAGAAAGAAAGAAAGAAAGAAAGAAAGAAAGAAAGAAAGAAAGAAAGAGAGAGAAAGAGAGAAAGAAAAAGAGAAAGAGAGAAAGAAAGAAGGAAAGAGAGAAAGAGAGAAAGAAAGAGAGAAAGAGAGAAAGAAAGAAGGAAAGAAAGAAAGAAGGAAGGAAGGAAAGAAAGAAGGAAAGAAAGAAGGATAGAAAGAAGGAAAGAAAGAAAGAAAGAAAGAAAGAAAGAAAGAAAGAAAGAAAGAAAGAAAGAAAGAAAGAAAGAAAGAAAGAAAGAAAGAAAGAAAGAAAGAAAGAAAGAAAGAAAGAAAGAAAGAAAGAAAGAAAGAAAGAAAGAAAGAAAGAAAGAAAGAAAGAAAGAAAGAAAGAAAGAAAGAAAGAAAGAAAGAAAGAAAGAAAGAAAGAAAGAAAGAAAGAAAGAAAGAAAGAAAGAAAGAAAGAAAGAAAGAAAGAAAGAAAGAAAGAAAGAAAGAAAGAAAGAAAGAAAGAAAGAAGGAAAGAAAGAAGGAAAGAAAGAAGGAAAGAAGGAAAGAAAGAAGGAAAGAAAGAAAGAAAGAAGGATAGAAAGAAAGAAAGAAATAGAGAGAGAGAGAGAGAGAGAGAGAGAGAGAGAGAGAGAGAGAGAGAGAGAGAGAGAGAGAGAGAGAGAGAGAGAGAGAGAGAGAGAGAGAGAGAGAGAGAGAGAGAGAGAGAGAGAGAGAGAAAGAAAGAAGGAAAGAGAGAAAGAAGGAAAGAAAGAAAGACATGTTCTGTTTCCGTATGCTCCAATATAAAGGAATAGAATATATGATCTGCACACACCATTAGACTGTGGGCTGGTTTATTATACGCGATGTCATTGTCCAATAACAGAGTTTCCTTAATGTTTGTGCATGCTTATTGCACAACATTCTAGTGCAATTGGAATAGAAACTAGATCCTTTGAAGGCAGGACATGATTAAGTTGCAAAGTATGTTCTTACAGCAAACACAAAGAATTTAAATTATTGACAAGCAAGGAGAAGAAAACGTTTAAAACATTGTTTCCCAATGCATAGCAACTGGAATCTTTCTTCGTCTACGTTTATAAAACGGAGTTTAGAGTTTCCAAGTTGAGGAGTCGCTCAGCAACAGAACAATTCCTTTTTTTTTTTTTTTTTTTTTGGCCTGTAGAAAATAAAAATAAAAATGTTCGTTACAGCAGAGAGATAAAGAAGACGGAGAGGAAAAACGCAATGAAATTCTGGAGACGCCCTTCGGTATACAAACAACTGGGAGAAGGGAGCTGCAGAAAATTGAATCTAGTTGGAAAAGTTGCTCGGTCTCCATGGAGTGGTACACAGAGAGAGAGGAAATTCTAACAAGGATTCTCCATCTCTGCGACTAAAATTTGTCTGTTGGAATGTTAAGGTACGTTCAGACACGAACTTTACTCGCTGAACGTGTAAGAAGCATAATCATAGCTGTCGTTTTATCACGGTTTTAAACAAGTTCAAAAATGTGTTCTCATTAGGGATGGGTCGATACTAGTTTTTCTCGATACCAATGCACGACTTCTTCCACGATACTCGATACCGTCATTTCTACTTCTAGTTTCAATACAAAATAGAACGTTGGGAGAACTGTGTAACGTCAATAAAATTAAATTATTGCACACATTTAATAAGACAAAACTTAAAACCATCAGTGTTCTTAGTTTTAAACTGTACATTAGACACTTAACAGTAAAACAGTCCACTGTTACAAGTTTTTGTTCAAAAAATACTAGCATTTCCACTCTTTCGGGGTCAAGTCTACAACTTTTTCTTCCACATATAAGTCTTGTTGGCTTAAATAGTCTTTCAGAGAAAACTGTTCCAGGTGGAATACACAAATATCACTGGGCAACAATGAAAATGTTTTGGGATTAAAAATAGTGAAGTTACATGTATTTCCATCTGCTGAATTCAAAAAGCACCATAAAAATTATAGATTAGCTATTTTTTTAAAGATAAAGTGACATTTCATTTTTTAGAGTGAAGATTTCAAATTTGGGGTTTATTTTTTTTGGGGGGGGGTGAGTTGGCACACCTGTAAAATAATATCAGAGAGAAATTTTGGAAATTAAGTGATGCAAAAGTTAAGGAAGGCATTTTTGTCGGCTACAAATAAGAGAACTTGTAAAGGATCCTGCATTTGGCCAAATTTTGGACGGGAAAGTAAAGGAAGCTTGGGAAGCCTTCAAGGGTTTAGCCAACAAAAGACATGACAACTACGAGCATTTGGTGACAGTGCTCCTGCAAAAATACCATAACCTTGGATGCAACATGTCCCTTAAGATCCATTTTCTCCACTCCCACCTAGACTTTTTCCCTCCTAGTTGTGGAGCTGTTAGTGATGAACATGGGGAGAGATTCCATCAGGACATTTCTGTTATGGAACAAAGATATCAGGGCGGTTGGAATGAAGTAATGCCTGTGGATTACTGTTGGTCTTTGTATAGGGATTCTGCGGAACTCCATCACAAGAGGCAAGCTAAAAGTCGACGAAGTCAGTAGGCCACCACATGATTCTCTTCAGACACGACTATCTGCGAAGTATTTTTCAGCAATTTAGAACTCTTAGCATGTAATTACCAGTTAAAAAAATCAAATGCACTTTCATTGTTGTTTGCATATATGTAATTAAAATATATCCTTTTCTCTCAATCCGTTAATATGTAATACTTCCACCTTGCGTATATCATAGAAACTAGAGCTAACAAAAGTTTTTCATTGTCATATTTGTTTTTCTCAACAAAAAATTAGTAGGAGTTGCCTCGAAACATTCAAAAATTATTTTTTTGTTGCCCTGCGTATTTAGCGGCATTTTCTTTTAGTTCTAGAGGTTTGTTTACCAGTAATCCAGTGCATTAGGTGACAAGAGGCGGTGACAAACCGTCGTTGAGATATGCAGTGATTTCTTTTTGGAAACTGTTAACTGACAGTGAAACTGACCCATGATTATTTTATTATAGGTTACTGTGCAGGTACCACATTCCTGGAAATTTCTCGGGTTTTGCAATGTTCTACTTGCGGCAATAATATTTTGTGATTTTAAAATAAAATAAAAACTGCAGAATCACTACCGAAGTATCGATAAAGTATTGTGACTTTGTGGGTTCGTGAAATAAAAAGTCCAATTACACCACTCAACAATGTGCTTTATTTCCACCGACTTACAGTTAAACACTTGCCAATTACACAGAATTACTTGCTGCACACAGTTACAATTCACCAGTCCGTCCGTTACAATTTCCTTGTACTCGCGATTACATCAACTCCGATACTCATACACGGTTACGTACAGTCTTCCGTTGCACAATCCTTTCGTTCATTAACACGTCACTGACTAACTCTTACACCAAGAACTGCGACTGTCTCCTCACTCACTGACAAAACCAACTCACTGACTGACTAAACCAAAACCAACTCAACTCACTAACTCCGTCTGTCTGTCTGTAGCTCTCTTTATATAGGAATATCGCCGGTTTCTCGTGTTTACAGGATTGTTCTAGTAACAGAAAGATCGAGAAACAGGTGTAGAGAAAACCGGCGACACAGTCATGTTTTTTCCCTGACCACAGTCTGTCACCACCACAAGACAAACGAGGAGGAGGTGTGGCTAACCGAACCTCCCCTACCTTCCGCTGCCAGCTGCTTTACAGGGTGCTCCAGCGCACGCGTTACACTGCTCCCTCCTCAAAGCTGTTCGCCCCGAACAGCCCCATCGTAGCGTGCGAGGCGGTCCAGGTGTACCACCAGCATCTGCTCGGAGTCTCAGCCAGAAGTAGCGCTGCCGTAGTTTGTGAATCATTCGGTTCGCTCCCAGGTGTCCTCCTGAAGTACCGGCGTGCACTTCCTCCAAGACTTCCGGGACCTTGCTCCGGGGAAGTGCCAACTGTTCTCTCTGCGCCTTCCCATCGGGTGACTCCCATACCCGGAACAGCACGCCCACTCTGGTCTTCAACGAGTCCCATTTTGCCCAGTGCGACTTGTAGGTGGCGCTCCTCGGTGCGATGTCCCAGGTTGGTCTCGTCCCTGCGTCCACTTTCCTCGAGAGTGGCCCCAAGTCTGCGTCCGCCAGCTGCTCCCTCCTCAGGCCTGCGCTATCCCAGCCTTCAGCAGGCGCTGCCACAACTATTCGGACTGCTGCGGCACGCTCCTTCTCTTCCACTCTTGTGCGCTCATGGCCGTCCTGGATCTGCAATAGGACACCTCCAATGTAATGGTCGCTAGCGTCGGTGTCCACAATGAAGGCGCCACCCGGTTGTGGGAAACCCAAAATTGGAGCACTGCACAGGGTCCCCTTCGGGTGCTGGAAAGCGTCTCCGGCGTCCTCCGTCCACACATAAGGCCGGTTTTCCTCCGTCAGGCGGGTGAGGGGTTTTGCGATGTTGTCGGCCTTTTCCTCTAAATCATTAAGGCGGTCGTCTACTTGGCCCATCCGCTTGCCCAGCTCCGTCACGTCATCCCTCACGCCGGCCAACCGTTCCTCAAACTTGGCGGCGAGGACCTCGTTCGCCTCCCTCATCTCCGTTGTCAGTTCGGCCATCTTTGCGGTCATTGTCGTGGCCAAGTTGTTGCTTGCCGTTTCCATCTTCGCTGTTAATTCGGCCTTCATTTGTTCCATCTTCTCGGCGATGTTGTCCCTAGCCGTCCTGATTAGTTTCAGTTCCGCGGCCAGGTTATTTCTAGTCTCCAGCGTCTCTGTTAATTCGGCCTGCATTTCCATCATCTTCTCCAAAAAATTTTCCAATGCCGCGTCCATGGCTGTAATGTTCGGTGATGTTGTTTTCCCGCTTCCTGACACCAGTGCGACTTTGTGGGTTCGTGAAATAAAAAGTCCAATTACACCACTCAACAATGTGCTTTATTTCCACCGACTTACAGTTAAACACTTGCCAATTACACAGAATTACTTGCTGCACACAGTTACAATTCACCAGTCCGTCCGTTACAACTTCACTTGTACTCGCGATTACATCAACTCCGATACTCATACACGGTTACGTACAGTCTTCCGTTGCACAATCCTTTCGTTCATTAACACGTCACTGACTAACTCTTACACCAAGAACTGCGACTGTCTCCTCACTCACTGACAAAACCAACTCACTGACTGACTAAACCAAAACTAACTCAACTCACTAACTCCGTCTGTCTGTCTGTAGCTCTCTTTATATAGGAATATCGCCGGTTTCTCGTGTTTACAGGATTGTTCTAGTAACAGAAAGATCGAGAAACAGGTGTAGAGAAAACCGGCGACACAGTCATGTTTTTTCCCTGACCACAGTCTGTCACCACCACAAGACAAACGAGGAGGAGGTGTGGCTAACCGAACCTCCCCTACCTTCCGCTGCCAGCTGCTTTACAGGGTGCTCCAGCGCCCGCGTTACAGTATCAAGCGAATTTTCTGAAGTATCGTTCGATGTCGATACCATGCAAGTATCATGAGTATCGAGATATCGCAAGTATCGAGTACCTACCGCTAGGTTTTATTTACAAACTGTTTCAGTTATATAACCTTTTCTACTCAATTTTGTAAAAGTTATTCTTTTTTATATATTAACTTGTTTATAGTCGCTTTAACTCTGAAAGTCATATTGCGACTTTACAACATTTTAAACATTTTAAAGAAAACCTGTGACTTTGTAGGTTCATAGAATTAAAAGTCCAATTTGCAGAAATTCTAAATGTTCTTTATTTGCGTAGAAATACGCTCACAGTAGCAGGTTACAGCAGAATTACGTCACATACTCACAATCTCCCAAGGTCGATGACCACGCAAATAGCGTTCTAGTTACAGAAGCTCTCGTTACAACAACACTCTACAGCTGTTTACTCCTTACTGTATTTACTACTGTTCACGACTGAGCCTTGGCGAGTTGTCGTCCCCTTAAATACCTCATTGATAATTCGAGACTGTTCTGTTACATTCACTAGATATTTCTGGAATAAAGAATTTATCGAAAGTTCTATAAAACAATCAAGACGTCACAAGAATGTTCCAATTACCTCTCTTATCTGTGTCGGTAAGTCTTTTATCTCACGCTATCTTTATCTGTTTTTGCAGGCTCTTTATTTCCACACTGTCGGCCTATCAGTTCCTTTGTGTAAACAAACCGCGCGAACCATTTTAGCACGTATGCCGCTAGTCGTAAAAAGGGATTCGTGACAGTATACATAGTTATTGAACACAACAATATAAAAAACAATGCAAGATGAAACATAATCATTTTAACATTACAAATGACTGAACATTATATATGATTATACATAGGTACTTATCTTTTTAAGGAAATTAACTAGCTTCATATACATTGGAAATGAACTGAGTGCTTCTTGGAGATCATTGGGTATCTGGTAGTGCGGTCTCCATTGGCTGTGCAGCGGACATTCCACGGTGATATGTTTTACCGTGAGTTGTGTGTCACACTGCTGACAGATGGGTGGGTGATCCTTTTCTAGCAGATAGCTGTGCCTTATTTATTGGAGTGGTCCTATGTTATAAGGTGCTTGATTTCAGTTTACTAATTCAAGTTATTCTTGTTCTATCTACATTATGTTAATAAAGATAAACACTTATAGAATTTGTTTTATTGCATATTTCTTTCCCCGCGTTTGATCCCAGGCGACCGCACGTGATTTGTAATGTAACGTCGTGCTGTTCGAACGGTTACCATAGATTTATCTTTGGTAATAGATACCTCTCAGATAACGCACTGATTACTCCACGTGGAGTAAACATATATCTGTCATTTGTGATTTCTGCGAATTCCATTGGCTGAAGTGATGCGTTCATTGGTGCTTAGCACAGGAACGGGAAGCGGGGACACTTCCCCTCTCACTCTTACAGGAATAATCAGCGCGAGGTTTCTGTTAACAAAGATAAATCCATGGTAACAGTTCGAGCAGCACAATACAACTCGGCGCGGGGGCGAGTTTTCTCCGGGATCTCCGGTTACCCCGCCATCACTCAACCAATTGCTCTATTATCATCTTTTTCATTCATTTCGCCCTTATTCTGTCATCTACTTATCTCACTCTCTCACCAGGCATCGGGCTGATCACCCATCCAGGTTGCTCTATCTGATCTAGAGCTTCTGTTCCTCAACCCGACGCCAAAAGGCATAAGGGATAGAGAAAAGAGTATCTCCTAACACTACGATAGTGGTAAAACTAGAGAAGTTAAAGAAGAAGAAGTATATTTCCTTGTAGGTTTAATGGGAATATAGGAATAATCAAATATTTTAATAGCTAGTATGTATGAATGGGTTTGAAGTTCTGTCCCCTTTCATTACTAGAAGCAAAAAATAAAAAATGACTAACAGACGTAAGGGAAGAAGATGGATAGGTAGACCAGTTTTAAGTGGAAGTGATACCGGAACAGACAAATGGCCTAATCCTTGTCCGCCTCTGTGACATAGGTGGTAACGTGTCTGCCTCACGTTCAAGAGGTCAACAGTTCGAATCTCGATCAAGGTGAGTTTTGTGAATATTTTTCCGGGGTTTTCCCTTATCTTGAAAGATAAATGTTTGGTAACTGTAACCTCTATGGACGCTGGACTCATTTGAGTATCATTTTACCCATTTCGTTCATCGTCCATATGATTTATCGTTGGAGGACGAAAATTAGAAAAACGCCTAATTCATGAAAGGACAGTTTTCAGAAAATAAAATTTGCGAAATTTTTCTATGTGAAGCGTAGTTTGCAAATAGGAGGAATGTTTCGAAAATGTTCGTGTCCAGTCCTTAGAAGATGTTGAACGAACGTTTCGTTTTGGGTTATTATCTTTACAGATGGACGCGCGCACATGTGAACAAAATAGACAAATACCGAGCACTAAGATTTGTTTCAAATAACCTTGCCCCGCTTACACGTATTCTCTCCGTGTGTCAATGCCTTCCCCTTTACCCTTATTGTTAAATGCTTTTGGCGCTGTAGGCGTTGCTTTCATACCACGTGGAACAAAAGTCATATACACAAATACGTCACTACTACCGATAAACGCATGTGCTATCGTCGGTCATCCCGAGAGGAAGGTTTGAAGCAAAGGATCCTCCTCTTTATTTCGTTTAAGAATTAACATGCATTCCAGATAATTTAACTCTGTTACGTAATATATTTAATTCATACGGTTATGAGGCTATACATTTGACAGTTTTCTTCGAACCTATTAATATATGTCAATGAAAGATAGTTCACGTGAGCGTTAAGAGATACGGGGCAAGCTTATTTGAAACAAGGATTAACTATAACTTCAAGAAAATGTATAAGATTAACATTTATTGAATTGAACTTTCCTTCTTGATGTTCCACCCTCCAATGCAAGAGTAATTTGTGCAAGTGCCTCTCTGGGTAAGTGTCAACAGACATACGTTCGGTAGAACTTTAACATAGGTACATGTACTTGAAGTTGGTGGTGTGGATCAGAAGGCCCAGCTTCGCATCCCGATGAAGCTGCTCCGATAGCATTGGGAGCACAATGAAGCCATTACAAAGCGCTATTTCAGACATGTAACAACAAACCCGAGGCAGGCAGACCGATTCAATAAACCACGCGAGAAGGGGAGATAACTCCAACAAAGGGAAGAGTCCACATTAGATTCAACAAGTCATCTCAGCACCTGTGAGCGGTTAAATGTAACAAAGGTAAAATATTCTTTGTGGTCAAAGGATTGATAAATAGTGAATCTGTCCTGAAAAGTCGCGTCAACAATGAACCCTTCCATCCGTCTACCCCAACATTTGTTTATAATCCGCTCGCATTATGCGCTTCTTCAAATACAAATTCTTTCCTTGCAGATGAACTTTTACTTTTATTTTGTTTCCGGTGTCATGGAATCTCTGGTTAATGCAGTACCTGAATGAAATACATTTTACTTCCAGTGTTGAGAACGAAATTTTTACTTTCTCTATAACTTAACCAAGGTATAGAAATATTACTTTAACGCCACCATAAGAAATGACACTATTATGTGATACTATTGTTACTAAAAATAGGCCTTTCACTGCTGAATATAAATAATCTCTGCAAACAGTCGTATTAGCTCTACCAGAGTCAGTATATCAGGTCAAGCAGAAGAATAAAGTTAAAATTTGCGAGACAAAAACACATTATTTTTCAGGAACGCCTCCACTAATATAGTGTCAAAGACATTATTATATTATAATCTATCTGACTATCGATTACTTCATAGATCGCTTAATCCGATTTTCAATCTTTCTTCATTTAATTCAAAAACAAAAATCGTAACAATGTTTGAACTGTATCTTTCTTGTCGGTCAGGGTGAGTTACCTGGATAAGGTTTTTCCGGGGTTTTTCCTTATCCTATAAGATGAATGTCGGGTAACTCTAAGCTCCATGGACCCTGGACTCATTTGAGCATCATTTCATTCATTCCATTCACCGTCCGATATAACAACGTTGGAGGACGTAAATTACAACAAAACAAAAAAAAAAAAGCTGCGTCTTTCTTAAAAACAAATGCTTTTATAAATTGTAGATTACTTTTTTGGAAGTAAATAAGCTTAACAATATGACCTTCTTGTCGAATTTCTTCTGGTATAAAACTTTCGTCGCCTGAATCACTCATTTTGACATGCAGTTTACCATTTGTTATTTTTATATCACCATAGTTACTATTCTTCACTATTCAAAGCCTCCAATATCATCTTTTTTGTGTAATTTACGTCCATCAACGTTAAGTTATATCAGACGATGGGAAAAAATGTAATAAATGATGCTCAAATGAGTCTAGGGTTCATAGAGCTTCCAGTTACCCGACATTCGTCTTTGAGAATAAGGGAAAAAACCGAAAAAAAAAACCTTATCCAGGTAACTCACCCTGACCGAGATTCCAACTCGGGACCTCTTGAACGTGAGGCAGACACGCTAGCATCTACGCTATCTAGACGGGCAATATCATCTTACACCTTGTAAAAGCATCGATTCTAAATATTTTGTAAAACAATTTTTAATATTTTTATAATTCTTAATTCAAGTTTATTTTTTCTTAGGTAACGGATAAAATTAATCCTTGTTTCACATAAGCTTGCCCCGTATCTCTTAACAGTCATGTGACCTTATCACCTCTCATTGGCTGCTATTGTAGTATAGACTTGTGCGGTAAAAATTAGTTCGTTATTTAACATAGTGATATATCTTTATATGTTGGAAGAGAATTGTCTAACTTGTTTTCGTAACTGTTTGAATTAAATATATTACGCAAGAAAGTTGATTTGTCTGAAATGCATGTTATTTCTTAAATGAAGTAAAGAGGAGGCTCCTTTGCTCTCAAGCACATGGCACGATAGCACGTGCTTCAGCGGTAGTGATGACATATTTGTTTATATGACTTTATTCACTGACCTTGTTTTGAACTGGATTACTCATATCGTCATTCGAAGGTGTGTTGTGCCGAGTGCGAGAGCTAAATTATTTTACTGATCGTTTATTGCACGTGTACTTATTATATGTATAATGGCAGAGTCTATCGCCAGTTTTTCGCTGAAGCATCGCAAGGGAAAACCTTGACAAAGTGGCGAAAAAAGAGTTGTGGTGCATGTGTTTAATGCACTCACAGAGAAGAATCCGTCTTTGTCCGTGAGAGGAGTCGAACAGCCGTGCTCTGAACTTACAGGTGTATTAGATGCGTAGGAACATCGCGACATGAAATTGAGACAACAGAAAAACTTACAACTCCAGGGTTGACATTGCTGTGTGGTGAAGAAGTTATTTAAGGACAATCAGACTATACCGGGATACAAATCGCAAAATGTACTACCTCGACTAGACTTGGGTGACTGAAGGACACGCGACAAGTATGGCGTGACACGACTTTTAAGACTGAAAGACAAGCATTTTTGCAAGGCATGTATGCTGGTTTAAAAACTCCCAGTGGAAAAGGCCAAAGGCCTTTCATTATAAACTTGTTTCAGTTTCATTGCACATTCATTCAGTTTCAACTTGCTCAGTTTCATTATAAACTTCATTATTTTTGCATGCCTTCATATTCTTATTTGTATGATTTTATCTATCTCCCTGGCAATTATTATGACCTTTACTGCAGTTTTAAAAGTGATGGGAAGGCACCGCCTACGGCCTATGGCGCGAAAGCATTAGCCAATTAGGATGAGGGGGAAGGTAGTTGCACGCGGAGTGACACATGTCAGAGGGGCAAGGTTACATGAAACAGAGATTAAAGCCCTCGTCGCTAACGCCTCGGGCGTACATTTTTTCATTGGCTAATAAACATCAACTTACCTCATAAGTCCCATGAATAACTATTTTGGCTTGGATATTAACATATCATTTACTATTTTAAATATATCAGTCGACCTGGTCAGAAACCGTTTACTTAAGTATGTTTAATTTTCATACACTAGAACACCCATTCAATTAAACAGTTTAAAATCTACTAAGATTATGTATAAATATTATTACGCTGATTAGCTTAAGCAAGCGTATTCAAGAAAATAATTTAGGGTGAATATTTGTTCTTTTGAGGCAGAACAAATGTTGCTTACATTTTATTTAGCACTTATTTTTAAAGTGATTTTCTGGCGAGCTCAATTTTTAAATACACGTTTTGAGGCTTCCGAATCCGAAAGCCACAATTTTAGGAAAAGGTGAGCGCGCACGGTTGTATTTGTACAACGTAGTCAAAACCGATAAATCAGTCAACCATCTTCCAGTATACGGTACGAAGATTTCTAAGCAAATTCTGCATTGTCGACTACCCTTTCCTTGTAACATGTTTGGTAGATTAATAAAAGTAGAAGTTAATAAGAGTAATGCCACACAAATATTACAATAAAATATAATTATTTGTCACAAATTTCACTTATCTTTTTGAGAAAATCTATGAAAATCCCCACAGAACTAAAGAGACTAATTTCGAGAAAATTTTTCTCATCTTCAGCAACTTTATTTATCCGTTTTGTCGTGTTACTGCCGCTAGGTGACGGATTATTTTCATATTTATTACCAAATTCGAAAATAAAACAAACTTAAGGATAGTATCGATTGGCGATATTTCAACATTCATTATGCAATTTCTATTTTTTAAATAAATATTTTCTCTCAGACCATTAAATCTATCGAACTATTCAATTACTTTAGTAATTTAACTTTTAGATTTATTTCACGGTTAAATGACCAGTTAACATTGGAAGGACCAACCGCAATTTATAAACCAGAATGAAGGAAGGTTTTTGATATTAATAGGTAGATATAAACAGACATAAATCGGCCTGGCAGGTCATTTTCGGGCTTTGCATTAGGTGACATCTAAAATAAACAAAACTATGTGAACTGATCGATTTTTACCAGTATGTGGAGGGAAGTTGAAATTCATCCACTGCTTGTAGCTGTTGTAACTGCCAGCAACAGACTGAACAATTTCGAGGAGAGAGTGCCATATATTTGTCACCTTCTAATTGGTTAGCATTTTTCTCTGACTAGGCACATATCCTTTAAAATGTTCTGCTTGTGGCAATATTTTTATTTAGTTTTTTTATTTGCTTTTTTATTTTTTGTTGTAATTTACGTCCTCTAACGTTAAGTCATATCGGACGATGAATGGAATGGGTGAAATGATGCTCAAATGAGTCCAGGGTCCATAGAGCTTCGAGTTATCCGATATTCGTCCTTCAAATAAGGAAAATTCTTTTTTTTTTTTTTTAATTTTACGTCCTCCAACTTTTAAATCATATCGGGCAGTGAATGAATTGGGTGAAATGATGCTCAAATGTGTCCAGGGTCCATGGAGCTTAGAGCTACCCAACATTCGTCTTTAAGGATAAGGGAAACCCCCGGAAAAAAACTTTATCCAGGTAACCCCCCTGACCGAGATCGAACTCGGGACCTCTTGAACGTGAGGGCAGACATGCTACCATCTACGCTTCCGAGGCGGGCTGGGAAAATCCGTGAAAAACCTTTTCCAGGTAACTCCCCTGACCGAGATTCGAACTCGGGACCTCTTGAACGTGAGGGCAGACATGCTACCATCTACGCTACCGAGGCGGGCTGGGAACATCCGTTAAAAAACCTTATCCAGGTAACTCAACCTGACCGAAATTCGAACTAGGGACTTCTTGAACGTGAGGCAGACACGCTACCATCTACGCCACCAAGGCGGGTAAAAAATAATTATAATAAAAATAAAATAAAAATTTCAGAATCACCACCGAAGTGCCGAAAAAGTATCGAGTGAATTTTCTAAAGTATCGTGAGTATCGAGGTATCTCGAGTATCGAGGGCCCATCCCTAATGAAAACCAATACTTGCTCTAGGTAATCGAGAAAGTAAAAAATAAAGAGGCCCGTTTACAACTTCCCACATAAATATGTGGGTACAGCCGTCTACTTACGTGGCGCCTAACCACAAAAACAAATAGAGAAGAAGCAATAAAGTGATAATTACCCACGATATCCATAAAGTTATGTCTGTAGAGCTACAAAAGGAGTTTATTGCGAATCGAGAAAGGAAGTAGGGTATGATTAAGTAGGAGAGGCTAGCCTTTAAGGTCGAGCCGTGACTTCATTACCATCAGTAAGTGGACCTAATTGTCGACCAGCTCCGCCCGATGCCGTTGGAAAACATGTAATTTCGTGGGAAACGGCACCAATCACGATACGATGCTACAGTCAACAAATGTTCCTTTATTTTTGGTCTTATTTCATTCCTGGCAGGTGTAGCACGATTCAACTTCCTCTACTTATATGTATCTACTACATTTGCATTGTATCGCATGTTTATCATAATTACAGAAACTATCACACTCCCAAAATATCAAGATTTCAAAGAAACTGCATGTTTTGCATCTCAGAGGGGTATTTGTCGAGAATAGATGCCTATGTGATGTATACAGTCTTAGAAAAGAAAAATGAGCAGCTATCAAAACAAAGTTCGATTCGGCAAACATCGGAAGCATTCGATGACGCTGCGTTCACAATATACGCTCTAATACCACTCTGGCTGCATTTCAAAGCTATGCGATAGATATAGAGATGCTTTGCGGCTTGGCCGTATGCATGGTAGCCGAGCGGTAAAACGCATTTTTCTTATAAGTACACCAACATGAGTTCGAATACTAGATGTTTGTTTCCTTTTATTATTGTTTCTTAAATAGCAATGCCTTATGTTTTTCTTGCGGCAGATAAATAATAATATTTTAAACGCATTCATTTTTAAAAATGCAAATAACATATTCCTGAAGCTTTCCCAGCGACGAATGTGTTCGAGATCTTCTCGGGAAACAAGCCAGGTGAAAAGACGATTAGAAATCGACATTTTGGGAGTGTACATCTCTCCCATCATCAGGATATTTTAAGAAATGTTATAAACACAAATGTATAACTGGATATAATACAAATATCAACAAAGACAAAACACTACCAATACTCGCATCACTGAACAAAAGACTATTTTCAGTAAATTAAATGCCAGATTAGAAGATAGCGTGAGTATAGAAAATTAATTGGGTCAAAGAAACGTAGCTACTTAACTTGATGATCAAGCTGTATAGATATGTGCTTCTTAAGCCGACAGATTTCCATTTTTAAGGCCGGTTTCCAAAAGGACGTTTCCCGAAACGTCGATTTCTAATCGTCTTTTCACCTGGCTTGTTTCCCAAGAAGATCTCGAACAAATTCCTGTCTTAATATTGCCTAATAATTGCCTTAATATTGGTTGTGTAAACACTCGGGCACATTCATCTGTTATGAATGGTACTGGCATAATATAATGCGAAATATCCTCTCGTGAAAATTACACTAGGCAATTGGTCTCATCCATGCGCTGCAGAATGAGGGCAGCAATATAAGCAGGAGGTTTACACTAAGTTAATTTCCATTTTTATTTGATTTTACTTATATGAAATAAATATTAATCTATTTTATTTAGTTTAGAAACAGAGTAGAGTGTTTTAAGATTTATGTGTGAGCATAAATGCCAAAACATCAAGTGGAAGTTACATTACAATGTGTGTAATACACATTTCATATTTCTACAATAAAACCATCAAAATGATGCTCGGTATTCGAACCTTTGTAGGTCTAGCTCCTACATATTTGTCTATAAGAGCTCGGCTATCAGTGCACGTTTAGTAAATTTAAGAGAGGATTCAGTAGAACGAAGCTAAAGAGACGCTTTGCGTGACACCATTGTAAATCGACCGTGGAAACGATGTGCACTTAGAAAAACATACGCTTCCAATCTGCTGTTATTATTATTATTTTTCCAAGGGTATAAGTTGAAGCATTAACAATGTCTGAGATATGCACCGCTATTGAATTGCTATTTCCAATACGTTATCGCGCATTTTTTAAACTTCATAATCACCATTCGTTTTCCTTTTATGATGTACAAAGATTACGAAATGTTAAAGGAAGTATGCATAGAGCAAGTCACTTATTAAACGCTTGTGTAAAATGTCAATATGCGAAACAGAGAAGTGGTGAGATTGTGGGGCACCAGAGCTACTATCAGAACACGGAGGCAATCACATTAAACGCACTGTAGGTAATCATCGCACTCACAGCTGTTGGAACACTGACCCCCACTTCTCTTATTATGCAAGTGGACTGCTCACTGCTGGTATGCATCTTTGCTTCAGGGACTGTCACGGCGTTTTACGCAAGCTGTACCGATCTCATAATGTTCAATGAAACTTTATCTCAGTTAACATGAAGTAGCTCGAAAAAATAAAGCATTTATGAGCCCACCTCGGAAGCGTGGTGGTAGCGAGTCTGCCTCACGTTTAAGAGGTCCCGAGTTCGAATCTCGGTCAGGGTGAGTTACCCGGATAGGGTTTTTCTGGGGTTTTCCTTATCCCGAAAGACGAATGTCGGGTAACTCTAAGCTCTATGGACCCTGGGCTCATTTGAGCATCATTTCACCCATTCCATTCATCGTCCGATATGACAACGTTGGAGGACGTAAAATTACAACAACAAAAAAGCATTTATGAGAATAATTTACAAAAAATATAACGATAGTGGGTGGACAAAAGCGTTTACATATAAAGGCTTGCAATATTTTTACATTTCTTCCTGCTGGATCGAAAAAATCACAGTTATCGATTTCCTATATGGTGGAACGTAGAGTTCGATTAGCTTTTGTAAGATATACTTACAATGAACGTTCTATAAACATGTACACCTTCAAGTTTCTATCATTTCTGATGTAGTCTGTGCATGCACATTGTTTATTTATTATTATTATTATTATTATTATTATTATTATTATTATTATTATTATTATTATTATTATTATTATTATTATTATTATTATTATTATTATTATTATTATTATTATTATTATTATTATTATTATTATTATTATTATTATTATTATTATTATTATTATTATTATTATTATTATTATTATTATTATTATTATTATTATTATTATTATTATTATTATTATTATTATTATTATTATTATTATTATTATTATTATTATTATTATTATTATTATTATTATTATTATTATTATTATTATTATTATTATTATTATTATTATTATTATTATTATTATTATTATTATTATTATTATTATTATTATTATTATTATTATTATTATTATTATTATTATTATTATTATTATTATTATTATTATTATTATTATTATTATTATTATTATTATTATTATTATTATTATTATTATTATTATTATTATTATTATTATTATTATTATTATTATTATTATTATTATTATTATTATTATTATTATTATTATTATTATTAATTCATTCATTCATTCATTCATTCATTCATTCATTCATTCATTTATTTATTTACGTCCTCCCACATAAGTCGGACGATGAATGAAGTGACTGAAATGATCCTCAAATGAGCCCAGGGTCCATAGAGATGTGAGTTATTCATCTTTCAGGATAAGGGAAAACCCCGAAAAATCCTCATCCAAATAACTAACCCTGACCAGATTCGAAATCGCAACCTCTTGAACATGAGACAGACACGCTACCACCACAGAGGCGGGCATGCACAAATATGAAGTTTGAGATTAGCTGCATATGGGATTTTAGGCTAAGAGCGGAAAATTACCTCTAGATATAAGTACACGTTAAGTATATGTATGTACAATACAGGGGACACCCTCTAAACTACCAGAAGTAAGTATGAAGTAAAGGAATCACAGGAGGTTACAGTTCACAATATAGAGGCATTCTAGACTGTTGGAACGCCCAGAGAGATTGATGAGCGACCTGTCAAGCAAACAGTCCTTAGTATATGCGGAGAGTAAGTACTTCTCTTTTCTTTCAGCAAACTTACGCGCCATCTACCTGGCATCACCATACGCCTCAAAACCTATAAGCACAATTGAAGGTTGAGGTGGAAACCGAATCAATGGGAATTGATGAGAAACTCTCTCAGAATTCGCCTACCAACCATATGGATGTATTCTATTACCTACATGACTTTTAAGCCCCTTATGGGCTTCAGCCTCTCTCAATTTTTGTCTCCATTCATCTCTATCTTCTACCATCCGTTTCCAAATCGGACCTCCAATATGCTTGAGGCATCTCTTCTCACTGCACTTCTCATCGGTTTTTCGGTCTGCCTTAGGGTCATGTACAATTTCACATTTAACACTGTTTAGGGATTCATTTGTTGTCCATTCTTTGAACATGTCCCGCCCATTTTAACCATCTAATCTTAATTTCTTGTACTATGTCTAAGTCCAGGTTTCACTGCTATATACTAGCACTGGTTTGATTACAACCTTATTTAGCCTTATTTTCGCTTTGGGGATATTATCTAGTTCCTTAATATCTTCTATAGAGAGTTGTGTGCTTTTATTTCTTCGCCATCATCATTCTTATTATTTATAACAGGGATGAGTCCTCGATACTCACGATACTTTATGGTATCGACATCGAAAGATAGGTAATTCAGAAAATTTTCTGGGAACTTCTTCGACACTTCAGTGGTGATTCCACAATATTTTTTCCGCGTGTAGAACATTTAAAAGTCCAAGAAATTTCCAGGAATGTGGTACCTGTAAGTAACATTATACAAGAAAATACTCGTGTGTCAGATTTAGTGCAAGTTAACAGCTCCCAAGAAGAAATCACTGCATATCACAACGACGATTTGTTACCCCCTCTTTCTAGTACACTGGATTACTGGAAAACAAATTCAAAATTTCCAGAACTGAAAGAAATTAATCGCTAAACATTTATTACACTGGCAACAGTTTTTTCTGAAAGATTATTTAGCTCTGCAGGACTCATATGTGACAGAAAAAGGAGTATACTTGACCCTGAAAGAGTGGAAATGCTAGTATTTTTAAACAAAAAACTATAAAAGTGGGTTATGTTGCTTTTAAATTCCTAATGTAGAGTTTAAAACTAAGAACACTGATGATTTTAAGTATTGTTTCAATAAATTTGTGCACATATTTAATTCCCTTGGCATTACACAATTCTTCCAACACCCTATTTTGTATTGAAACTAGTAGAAATGACGGTATCGAGTATCGAAGCATCAGGTATCGTGGAAAATATCATGTATCGAGTATTGAGAAAAACTGGTATCGACCATAATCGTCCCTAAATACTTGAAGATATTTACTATTTGCTTGACACTTATATTTTCTCTTTTGTTCTTGCTGTATCTCTTTTGTATCGTGACTTTTGTTTTCTCATTTTTATTACAAGCCCTAGTTCTTTTGCATTCTCCTGCAATTTGGTGTATGTTTCTGAGAATGCATTTTTTATTATTGCAACTATTATATTTTTAATCATTCAAGAAGCCCAAAAGCGTGTATTCCCGATATCCAAGTTTTGCTCCACCTACTAGGTAGATAGACAATGTGCATAACTGAGTTAAAGTTGCTCCGAAGGGTTGGTAATATCTGCAATTGTCGAACAGTTAGCTCTAACTGGCTCAGGTAAATGGCACTGATGAGCAGCTAAACAAGCAAGCCAAACCCATAATATTATTTCCCTCTATCTTGCTGTACGTGCAAGTGTAATTTAGCTTTGATCGCAATTTGGTATCTCTAAGTTAAAACGTGTTTCGTCTAGGTAAGACGAGCTCGTCTGCCACAATACCGAATATTTTACCTAATGCATTTTAAGCTGATAGGTACATCAGCAGGATTTAATAACGTTACGATCAACTGTGCAGCGTGACCAGTTTCTACTTTCTCTGCCACGTACAAAGGACCATTGTTACATTTGGGATTCATTTTAGTGAAAGTAGATTGGAAATAGTGTCTCGATTTCCTCTGCCACAGGCCCAAGTTTGACACGAAAAAATTATTTACAAATTAGATTGATTCAGCAACGCCTTGAATATATCGATGTTTAAAAGGTATTAAACGAATGTATTAACAAAGTGGCAGAATTTATTCGAGTACTTCTTCAGTTCCACCCAAAAATTTGATATCGAGATTTCACTGGAAATACACGTACTGAGTTCTCCTGAATTCAAAAAATGCCCGCCTCGATAGCGTAGATGGTAGCATGTCTGCTTCACGTCCCTCAGGTCCCGAGTTCGAAACTCGGTCAGGGTGAGTTACCTGGATAAGGTTTGTCCGGGGTTTTCCCTTATCCTGAAAGACGAATGTCGGGTAACTCTAAGCTCCATGGACCCCGGACGCATTAAGCATTTTTTCACCAATTTCATACATCGTACGATATGACGATGGACGACGTAAATTTAAAAAAAACCATCCAAAATATTACTTTTAAAAAGGAGATCAAAATGAAAACTCTTCAAACTCGAAATTTAAATTCAATATCTTCCAAGATTGCAACAGAATATTCAAGAACCCCCCCCCCCCCTCAGACCCCTTTTAAAAGAACATTTTTCGAAAATTTTTATTTTCCAAAAAGTAGCACTAATGATACCACATATTTTTATGGTAAGCTGTAGAAGGAATTCTTATGCCTATATGGCGTTTTATGAAGTTCCAGGTTGTGATAACATTTGTGAGAATAATTTTGATGTGGCGTTTTATTTTGCCTCAAGTTGCTGCATTCTTTGAAGAAGTTTTATGAATTCCGAGTTGAAACTCTTTAAGTCGAAAGTTTGTAAGAAACGGACTTCGTAACGTTTCAACCTAGCTTTATCAATTATATTTTAAATGGATTTGGACGATAATTTCCCAGCCGAAGCCTGAAGTTTCTTATCTCAAGATATCGTCTTGGACCGATGCTTTTCTCTTCCTCAAAATAATTTACCAAAATAAAATAAATTACATATTTACTTTTCCAATAGAATAATTTTATTTTTCTATCAGTTGACACAAGATGAAATGAAATGAAAATCTCTCCAATGTATTCATTCTCTAAAGTATCTGTAGCAATCCATAAGCGTTCAGTTTCTTCGACAGTCAAACTTCTTCTCTTACAACTTAAATTAATACAATCCTCCTAACACAATAATTTTCTTAAATAATTTTCATCTTCACATATATGACTGTCCTCTCCAATGATCAAATAATACAATTTCATTTCCTGAATTTAAGTATTAAAATATTTTCAAACATTCTTTAAATATTTTAGACTTTAAATAACATTATATAAAACAAATTAGCATCATTGATCTTTTTCTTTCAAGGCTGAATTCAAAACAACTGTTACAAAGTTAAATATATATGTTGAATTTCCAGAAAATGCCCTCTTCATTCTGGGTAACATAACTGGTAAACTGTTAACAGATAGAAAAAACCTTACCACCCCCAAAATATAGAGCTCGTTAAAACACAAAATGTATATCAAATAATTTTTATGAGCTAAATCATTTTTAAAAGTCCCTAGTTATTTATTATATTTTCTAATGATTAATACTTTTCCTAGAGAGTAAGTCGTTATTCTTTTTTATGTCCTGGGCATACAAAGTATTTCATATACATAGGAATCAGCTATTAAACATTTGACTATCACTTAAAGTCTATTGTATTCCCATATTCCTCTTGTATCTACAAGAAAATTAGCAATATGTTTATCTGATTTAACACGAAGAATGAGAATTAAGCGTTTGTAAGAACTTTTATAAAAAGTAGATAAAGTCATATGAGGGCAACACAACTTTTTTTCTTTCTTTCTTCGTGGAGGCACCAGTTACCGGGAGCGGCCGATTTTCTTATCGCTACATGCAATCTTGGTTGTAAGATATATTTAATGTTGTCTTTCACACAGGTATTTACAGAACTAAGGTCCAAAGGCGCTTGTTGTACTGAACACAGGACTAAACTAGCTTTTGTAACTTTAAAAAAAAAATCCCCAGTGAATAAGGAAACCATGGGAAGGAAAGCTAAGACAAGAGTATTTTTGTCTCGATTGGAACTTTCACCATAAAATCCCACCTCAGCCTGTAATAATGCCCCATGTTAGCTTAGGTAGTCTGCGAAGCATAGGTAATTGTAGAATCTGACACACTACATTTTTATTTGGTGCCTCTTCCCTAAACTATTCTTATAAAAACATTTATTTTGTCTACCTGTTTCGCGTTAATCGAGATAAAGGTTTACAGGAATGATTTTGTTACACATTTCGTTGTGAGTACACGAGTAGGATTAGATACTCATACAAAGGAGCTTCCAAAAATCTTAGAAGAGCATCCTAAGAGCCCTTTTTGCTTCTAACGTGATCCTTGGAAGGAAGGGGTGAAGGTAAGATCCAAAGGGCGATGATGAGCGCTAGCTAGGATGGGTACCTAACGATTCCAGATGAAGCACGTCTGGATACCGGCCTGTCACGCGTTAGCCGTATCCTCCAAACGTAGGGAGAAATCGTTCATAAGAGCGTAGTACATTTTCCTGATTTTTTTTTTTTTTTAATTTACGTCCTCCAACGTCAAGTCATATCGGACGATGAAAGGAATGGATGAAATGATGCTCAAATGAGCCCGGGGTCCATAGAGCTTAGAGTTACCTGACATAAGTCTTTCAGGATAAGGGAAAACCCCGGAAAACCCCTTATTCAGGTAACTCACCCTGACCGAGATTCGAACTCGGGACCCCTTGAGGCAGACATGCTACCACCACGCTACCGAGGCGGGCGTACATTGTCCTGACGCAACATACCAAACCCCTGATCCTTCTACTTTGAAAATGATGAAAGGAACTGGTAGGGAAATGAAAGTCCGTGGTAAAAGATGTAGCATACCAGCATTCACCTACCGACTCGCAAAAACTATGAAAAAACGCAAGATCTACATTTCCCACGGAAATCGAACCTGGAAACTCGTGAATGCAAGTCTCACACGTTACTGTGGAGCTACCTCGCCGGTTGTTGTAGAAACAAGAGGGATGCTGGGGAGAAAGGATAGTCAGATGTTTAAAAGCGAAACGTTATAGGTTGGTTTTGTTTAGTTTAGTTTTGATACGCATTTTAGTTAGTCGTTCAACGTGTTTTCGCTAAAATAAAAGAGCAGCGTCTTTTATTATTGGAGTAAAAAATTGGATTAAATAAAAGGGAAGTTGTAGCTGTTTATGGGAACCTTCCGCTATCCATTACAAACGTTATTGGTTCAACGACTTTAACATCTGGTTTTGAAGCGTCCAGGACACTCGACAGATCTGGTTACCGAAAAAGATATTAAAAAACGGCGTGGTTCTGACTCATCGTATCACAAACGTTTACGAAGTGGAGAGGCCACAAGCAGTTGTAACACATATTTTATATAAGTTGTAGATAACAAAGTTGTTCCGATGGGTGAATGAACAACAGGCGAGTGTGGGTTTCAACTTCAAAGTTGGAGCTACTTAAGTGAAATCCTAAGGATCTTTTGGGTTGAATTGTCACCTTCGATAATAACCTGGGTTCATCATCACCCTTCGGAAAGCAACCAACAATCAAATCAATGGGTTGGTTCCGGTGAAACTGTTCAAAGGAGGTAAAAACGGTATCATCGGCCGAAAAAGTGAAGGCAGTGATAATTTGGGATGCGAATGATGACTGCCATACTCAATGATTTCTTGGAAAACGGAAAGGCGATCAGTAGATAATACTATGAGTTATGGGCCTTGTGTGACAAGAAGTTGAAGCAAATACGACCCCATTAGTGAAGAAGGCGTTGTTTCACCACAACAACGTACCAGCACATTCTTCCACTGTTTCAGCCTCAAACTGCACTTCATTTCCAAGCATGAAGAAATGGCTCACGAGAACAAAATTTAAATGAAATGAGGAAGTCATCGTCAAGATAGAGCAATATTTTGCAGAGTTTGACAATTCCTATTTTTGTGGGAACGTTCGCAAAAGTATACATCTCTAAAAAGGAGTCATGTTGAAAAATAAATAATTGAAGCGGTCAGAAGCAGAAGTTGCTAAGTCACTGTTTTAAAATTATACAGGAGAGCTGTTCAAAGTTTTCAAAAGTAATTTTTAATACCAAAATGGTAATACAAATGAAAGAATTTTATGTGGTAGTTACGTTTGGAGGTACAAAGTACTGTGTTGAAGTGTTTCTCACGGTTTGACATATGTAGTATGTGTGACAGGATATTTTATTAGGACTTAACTACTTTTAATTTAATATGGATAAATAGTTGTTGAGTCACTTGACTTAACAGCTTCTGATTCTTCATGTTAGAGTTTTTCTATTATAATATGTAAGCATGGATAAGCTGTTACTTTATTTTCACAAATATATCTCTACTATGGAATAATCCAGTTTGTACTTCATGGATTGACATACAACACTGTCATCAAAACATCTTCTACATCACTTCCACATGTCATTGTGTCATAAAACATGGTACCTTCTGGCAGAGTGACATGTTCCAGTAGTGACGAACATAGTAATATTTTGTTTTCTTAATCTTCCGAAGCCTATCTGGTGTGTTTTTCGCACTATCACATGCCTTGCATAAGGCTTGCAACCTACTCTCCTCAAGAGAGATTGGGGACGATAAAGTGAGGAAGACATTGTGTGACGAACTTCTGGTACACACCCTCTTTGGAAATACACACTCCGGATTAAAGTGAACTCAGGAATACTTCTTACAAAGACAAGGCCGAGGATATCTTTGAAGTCAAAAACTTCAACAACTGGAGTGCCATCATGTTCCCCGTTATCGGTCAGTTGATGTTTGACATGGACAACATCAATGGGCTTCTTCTGTAGTGAATCTTTGATCAGTTTCACACATGTGGAAGGGACTAAGACTTTATCCATTTATCATTTCTTCAATATTGCTATTTTTTCAATAGGCATGATGAAAGAGTGCCGTGGTATTGGGAAGTACAGATAAACTTTCTGAAAGTGCACTTGAGGAATGTCTAACAATATCTAATGTCTAAATGTTTAATCTGAAATTTATGAAAAGCTGATATCAAAGAGCGCAGTGTAGTTGCACCACCAAATGACTAATGCGGTAACTACTTGACTTAACAACATCTAACTCGAAAAGGCTGAATTAAACAACTTTTATTTCTGAAATTGATACCCATTCAACATGTCACAGAACATGTTACAGAACTGGTATTCAGGATGCTTATCGTATGTTTAACAGGATTTCTCAAAAACATTGACTTAACAACTTCTGTATCTGAGTGCTTCAATTGTGTTAGAAGAAATCATCGTCTTCATTCCTAGCTACTGAATAGTGAGCCGCTCTCGTATGCACCTATACATTGTTTTAGACGATTCTGTGCGAAATAACAAAGAAACTGTAACCAGTCCTGGTTAAATCAGGACTTTTTAAATACTTTTAAGGCTATAAGTTACTCTGGAGTCCGAAGTAGAAGCTATATTGCGATCCATATAAACCTGAACCATTTCAATAGGCCATAACTTTTGAACCAATAATGGGACACACATGCAACTTTGGGAGAATATAATACACAATTAGGAGATTACATTACACTATTTACAATTCAGAGAAAATTCTGAAGTGTCCTCCACCAGCATCTATACATGTTTGTACTCGTCTCACGATATTCTCTGAAGTTTTACGGAGAGTATCCTCGCCAATGTTATTTATTTCGGTCCGAATGGATTCCTTGACAACATCAGTTGTCCGTGGCCTATTCTTGTACACTCTATTTTTAGATACCCCGGTGAAGTTAGGTCAGAGGATCTGAGGAGCCACAGACCTTTTGAGATTATTCGATTATCAAACAAACTGGTTACAAGTTCCATGGTGACATTAGATGTATGACACGTTGCTCCATTTTGTTGGAAATAACCTTCTCTCAATTCGATATCATCTCCGTAAAACTTCAGAGAATATGGTGAGACGAGTGCAAACATGTATAGATGCTGGTGGAGGACACTTCCAACATTTTCTCAGAGATGTAAATAGTGTAATGTAATCTCCCAAATGTGAATTATATTCTCCCAAAGTTGCACGTGTGTCCTGTTATTGGTTCAAAAGTTATGACCTATTGAAATGGTTTAGGTTTATATATACATTATACTTTGTGTGTAGTTAAATTATAAAATTCGAGTGATAATTACTATTTCTAAAGTTTACTCTGAATGTTGAATGCATTAGATATCTGATCATGGGTAGTACTATGTACCGTCTGTTGTATCATTTGACAGCTTATTTTCATTTACATCAGTAAAGACAGAAGATGGCCTATTACAGCAGTGAGAATCAACGATGTGCCTATCACTGAATAGCACACAAACACAATATTTGTGACACATGCTCATGGGTACATTACATTATCAGGTCTTATTTAAGATATTTAACTGTCCAGATCTTATTGACATTCCAGCAGCGCTATGGAAACGTTGCTGCCAGCGATAGGAGAGGGCTCTCTGAATTCCTTGTGTCCAATCCTGGAATCCGCATTAAAGAGAGGGGGTATATTGACCATATGCCAGCCCCTATTTCTCTGCTTTATTAGCGATATCCTAAGTGAACGGAGGCAGGTGCAGCGGTCGTACGGCAGGACCTGACTGTCACTCCGGGAGTATAGTATTTTATTGGCCTTGCTTTCTGGAATTATTTACTAGGCTTCAAATGACTATTTCACTGACGAAGGTATATAAATATTTTCAACAATCATGTCTACAGGGTTCTTCCCTAAAAAACGATACTTTCAAGAACATCACAAAGCTTGAATTTGAAATACAAACAGTGCAATTTTATTTCTAAAATCTACAGTATTTCTAATCGACTTATCCATGAGATTTTGGTATGCAGATCTGTAAATTGTATCAACAAATGATGGGATGTCACTTCAGTTTAAGCCTGTCTCTCAGGAGGTCCTCACTATCATGATAGATCATGATACCTACATATAACTATCGCTTTAACAGCTATCCTTGTATTGCACATAGCTTGTTTAACACCACTCGAAGGTATATATTAGCCAGTTATGGAAAAAGAGAACTTACGCAACGCGGAAGAATACATGTCATCGAGAAGCAGGGTTTGGGAAGCCTTATGTATTGCATACCTAAAAACACATAAATATTTGGGGTTAGAAACAGTTTATAGCGTTTAAATTATGTTTTAACATCCGTATCTGCTTCGAACTGAAGCTATAGTGTATGTAGACTACTTCAATTCTGATGTTAACGTCTGTGAGGGAAGAGAGACATCGATATTGAAACAAATGACACGGTGTTGATTGGTTAGGGAAGGTAATGGATGTTACCTTTTGTTTCATATCTTCCCTGACTCAATCATCGTTCATGTCTCACTATCGCTGTCTGTCTTTCCCTCCCCGGTGTTTACAACAGGATTGAAGTAGTCTATTATGTCTATAATATAGTGCAAGTTTTTGAAAGAGAAAGCACATGATAGTTCAGTGTTTATAATAAAAGTACTGAATGCCCAGGGCAAGAAGGCAAGCTAGAGGAATGTGCAAGGTAATCAAATTTGCTGTCTCCTCGGGGTGTATGCTCGCCTTCCGAGTATGACAAGGATGGAAGGCTCGTTTAAAATACACAAGTGTTGTCATATAGCTCACCTATACATAATACCTATCACTGCAACAAACAATAGATCTGGCAGCATGGGTGATTCCTATGCAATCTCATTCACTCATTTCCTAGTAAACAGATCCGCTACCGGAGCAGATAAACAGTTCAAGCTCCTCTGCTCTTTATACCCCTCTAGCCTCCTTGTCGTGGGCATATAGTACATTGCATTGTAGGTAACAAATCAATTGAGTTTTCAAGCTTATGCTTGTTGTCTTGGTGATTATTCGCTGATGACAAGTCGATCATGTTTAAAAGTAACAAGGGTTAATCGCACTTTACACTGATGGCTCAAAAACTGCAGATGGTTGTGGTTGTGCAATAGTATCTATAGATAAAGTTACTTCCTTTAAGCTTGCAAATGACTCCTCAGTGTTTTCCTGTGAGCTTTATGCAATTAAACATTCCATGCTTCAAATACAACATTCTGATAAGAATCATTTCATTATTTTTTCTGATTCCATGAGTTTAAAGGCAATATGTGGCCCTTGGACTACAGATAAATTGATTTAAGATATACAGATACTACAACATAATCTGAAAACTCAGGATAAGGACATAATCTTCATATGGATACTGTCTCACAGAGGTATATCAGGTAATGGGGAAGCTGACAAGGAAGCCAGAGCTATTGCGAAGGACACAGCCTCCACCTCTTACATCCCTACACCTCATCGAGACCTTGCATCAGTCATAGCCACCAAATTCAAAACAATATGAAAAAAAAAAAAAAAACACTGGAACAACACATCCACCAGCAAATAAGGTCAATAAACACCAGAGTGTTCTCTACAAAATTCCAGAGAAAAGATGAAGTTAAAATAATAAGACTAAGAATAGGACATACAAAACTAACACATTCCTACTTACTGTTAAAAGAAGCATCACTATCTTGTGACATATGTACTGTATGCCCACGACAAGAAGGCTAGAGGGGTATGAAGGGCAGAGGAGCTCGAACTGTTTATCTGCTCCGGTAACGGATCTGTTTACTAGGAAATGAGTGTATGAGAGAGCATATGAGATTAGATTAGATTAGATTGATTTGTGTTCAGTAGGTTCACTTGTAGCCAGAAAAGGCAGTGAACATTGAACATGTCCAGAGGTATAAAGTTTAATAGCATATACATGTACAAAAGTTAACATAAGACATATAGTATACAGGCAATATGAACAACAATATGGAAAACAAAGCAGCGATAATTATATATGATACAAATTCAAACACTTTTTAATTCAGCTTTCACTTGGCTTATGCCAGTACGTCTCATCCTTTTTGCAATGGATACCATTCTTGTTATTTCTTAAATACATATACATTAAAAATAAACTTTCAACATGCATCAAAGATTTATTGGTACTGATTTGTCATTGGAATAGTTAGATACTACTTACAGAGATACAGAAGAATTGTCAGGATAATTTGTCATTCAGATAATCTTGTACAGAATAAAAAGATTTTGAGCAAAGGTACTCTCTAACAGCATTTTTAAAAGCACCGAAATTATCAATTTTTTCTTTAAGAACATTAGGAAGTGCGCCAAATATGTTGATAGTTCTATAATACATGCCTTTCTGGAAGCAAGAAAGTTTTGCACTGGGATAATGGATATTATACTTTTGTCTAGTGTTTATTCTGTGAATTACATTATTTGTTGCAAATAAGACACGATTGCATACAAAGAATTTTAGGATCGAGAATATATACATGCAAGGAAGTGTTAATATCTTCAATCTTCTAATAAGATCTTAAAGGAGCATCTGTTGTGGGTGTTAGTAATGATTCTTATAACCCTCTTTTGCATAAGAAATATTGTTTTACTTTCTACTGAGTTGCCCCAAAATAATATTCCGTATTCCATAATAGAGTTAAAGTATGCATAATATACTAATTTAAGTATGTCAATAGAACTCACATTAACCAGCTCTCGGATAGCATAACAGGCAGAGCTGAGTCACCCATGCTGCCAGATCTAATGTTTGTTGCAGTAAATGCAGCTATAGGTATTACGTATGGGTGAGTTATGTGACAGCACTTGTGTATTTTAAACGAACCTTTCATCCTTGTCGTACTGGGAAGGTGAGCATGAACACCGTTGGACAGCAAAAGTGATTACGCTACACATTCCTCTAGCTCGCCTTCTTGTCGTGGGGCTACAGTACATGCCCTCTTACAATTAAACACATTGCATTTCAGTGCACAAAATACAGTTATGCCAGAAAAGGGCACAATATTTCAAGTAACATGTTATGAACACTTACAGACACACAAAAAAAAAATAATTTATTTATTAATGTTCTCTATGGAAATTTGTCTATATGACTGTAAGTATAGAATTCAAGTTGTCATGTTATGTCAAATTGATTTTTGGTTCTCACAGTGTGTTCTAATATTATTGTAATATTGTAATTTTCAATGTGGTCGCTATAAGACCTAGGAGTTCTGCCATCTAACATAAACTGTTAAAAAAAAGTTGATGGATAATGAATGGCTGATCCATGAGGTAAGCAAATAATTGAGGATGACTGTTTCGTTTCGTTCAAAAGTCGAGGTCCGATGAGACTCGGTGGGCTGTGAATTTGGTATCTCAGACTAGCGAACGAGCGTGTCTGCGTGAACTTTCCTTGAGCACATCGATTTTTTGGTCTTGCAGAAAGGCATGGTTAATGAAAGGGGTGGTGTAACGGCATGTATTACGTTCCGGTGGGGAGCAAGAGGACGCCGATTGGTGTAGCCTAGCCACGGGATTGGGCGGAGTCTGCTGCGATGATTGGCAGTTGGGTGAGGGGAGAGATGCTGGCTGAGACCGATATTGATGGGCTAAGCACAGAGCCTAGTCGGACATTCAACTGTTTATCGAGACATCGATAGTTCAGACGGGCGTCAAACTCAATACCGAATAATAATAATTGTCTGGCTATTAAAGTTCAGTAGTTATCCTAAAAAAAAAAGTGTTTATAAAATACCTCACCCCATACTACTCTTTACGTGGAGCATTTACACGACACGTTTTGGTGTCCACTAAAATGACACTAGTAATTTTCATTAAAACGACATATATTCAAGATATTTATGTGATAAATAAAATATATAGGTACTGAATTTTCTGAGAATAGTCTGTGAATTTCTCTTAATTCTATTTTTCCCCAAAACAGTGGGAATTGCAAATGATGAAGTTATACCACTCTTAAGTTCGCCACCTATGTATGTTCGAATTAAATAATATTTTAACATCGTTATATCACTGACGTAGATACGTACTGTATTTTAATATTAAAGAAATTACACTGAAATGTTCTAATCAAATGAATTAAAATTATGTAGTATAAACAATTGTATTAATCACACTGATAATTTTAAAAAGACGTTACAAATCGCATTGGTAATAGATAATTAATTTCATACGAGTTCAGTACCTAACTCAAAACCTCGAACTGACAAATCAAAAAACAAAAATTGATAGAATAAATACTTCACTGTTCTGGAGCTAAGCACACGTAGATACAGTTTTAAATAAAACCGATAGGGAGTAAATATTACTATGTCAGGACACAAAACGAGGTCATATTTAGTAATAAAGGTAAAATTTACTGGCCCTATACCACTTTTTGGCATCCCTATAAACTCTGTTAGACAATTCATTGATAGGTGGACCAAATATTATCATCAGCAAACATGGATGCAAAGAGAGCGTAGTAAAACATGATGAGTTTCTTGTTAACTGAAGACGTAGGTAGGTACTAAACTCAAACCTGATAACAGACCTACGGATGGGATACGAAACATCTGGATATAATGGAAATGTTCAAAGAAGAACCAATAGGTTGTGTAATGAAGAGGAAGAAAGAGCCTCTCATATAACCTTCGAATGTGAAGTTTTGGGTAGGAAAGGGTTTGAATTACTGGGCTTAATAAACCCAGAAGATAATCCTCCTATAAGTAATTCAGTTAATAACTTATTGTTGCAACAGAATAATTTGCAAAATGCGCGAGGTATGGTTGATTAATTACTCTCACTTTTTTTTTAATTTATGTCCTCCAACATTTAGTCATAACGGACGATGAATGAAATGATTGAAATGATGCTCAATGCGTCCGGGGTCCATGGAGCTTAGGGTTACCCGACATTCGTCTATCAGGATAAGAGAAAACCTCGAAAAAACCTTATCCAGGTAACTCACCCTGACCGAGATTCGAACTCGGGAGCTCTTGAACGTGAGGCAAACATACTGCCATCTACGCTACCGAGGCGGGCCTCACTTTTGATGACGATCTGGTAGAATTCTTGTAGATGCCTCGGCGCTCGGCGCTCTGGTCATAGTATCGGAGTGAAAAATATTTTATGCTTTAAATTTCGTGGAATTTATTCCGCAAAACTATTCATAAATTATATTACAATTTTTAATTCCGTAGATTCTGTCCTTTCATAAAATGCTTATTGTTGCATCGTTGAGCTTTAAGTTTCTGCAAACTTGCAGAGCGGCACCAGAAAGCACGTCCTTTTATGAGAACGTTCCTTAGCAGAATGGTTTCAAGTCGTTTTTTATTTATCTATAGACATCTCACTTCTACAATATCCAGGCTTCTATTAATCTCATTCTCTCTAGCGACTATTGACTTTGCTCACCGTGACCCTATTCCATTACCAACTATTCCATTGGATTTAAAGCCTGCATTGCCTAATATATATATATATATATATATATATATATATACGAGGTACGTCCAGAAAGTAAGTTCTGTTTGGTAATAAAATTAAATTGTGTACAGATACAGAGAAATTATTTATTGCACAAAATTCTACAACTCTTAAACTACTTTTCCACATAACTCCCGAAATTTGCAGGCATATGTCATAGCGAGGCACAAGTTTTTGTGTACCTTCTTCATAGAAGTTTGCCGCCTGTGTCTTCAACCAGTTGAAAACATTTTCTTTTAGCTCTTCGTCATTGTTGAAGTGTTGACCGCCAAGGAAAGATTTGAGATGCAAAAACAGATGAAAGTCGGTAGGAACGAGGTCAGGGCTGTACGGGAGGTGGTCAAACACGTCTCAGCCAAATCCCTGTAGGATGTTTTTCGTCGCATTTGCAGTGTGTGGTCGTGCGTTGTCGTGAAGAAACACAACACCTTTTGACAGCCGATACATTTCAATTGGTTTCACTTTCCTAGCATTCAGAAAACGAATCACAAATCTGATTTCACAAGTGGCGGGATTTTCAATTAACACTGACATTGTAAACAAGCACAACAAAGCGTACGTGGCTGACAGCGATCTCACAATGGCACACGTTTCTTCTCCTTGATACAGAACCTCTACCGCGCATGTGCGGAACTGCGATCGCAGCGCTGCAGCGGAGATATATTGAAATATTGAAACAGAACTTACTTTCTGGACGCCCCTTGTATGTATGTATGTATGTATGTATGTATGTATGTATGTATGTATGTATGTATGTATGTATGTATGTATGTATGTATGTATGTATGTATGTATGTATGTATGTATGTATGTATGTATGTATGTATGTATGTATGTATATATATAATGTTCTTTCCTTTTTCATACACTGTTCAAATATTCTCACCTAAGTATCACACAAATGTTTTAACACTTTCACAATTTGATCATAATGTTCAATAAACAAATCACATGAAAAATTAATAATTGTTTTTTCTGAGGCTTAAATTTATTATAAATAATCAGTTTTAAAATACCATTTCACTGTCTCTTATTAGAGGCTCACAGCTATTTAACTAAAACTGTGAAGTGAGGATATAATACAATAAACCTTAAGGTTTCACTGTTAAGGCCATAGACACCAGCTCCTTCTTTATAATAAGCAGATAGAAAATAAATATATAAATAGGTTTACAAGGAATGTACCTAGGATGACATAAAATGGTAGATACCTAATAACCCATAGCAAAACAGGTTGTTGATTG
The DNA here is from genome assembly GCA_030765055.1 of Mantis religiosa. Classification (NCBI taxonomy): domain Eukaryota; kingdom Metazoa; phylum Arthropoda; class Insecta; order Mantodea; family Mantidae; genus Mantis; species Mantis religiosa. Next base: position 97,012,935 of record CM060959.1, read on the forward strand.
ACCTTCAACATTCACTGAGACAGCTTTTAACAAGTAGCTTGCTCAAGACGACATCTGGGTACGCAGTTTTTGTATTTTAAAGAAACTCACTGTTGCCCAACTTGGCTGAGTTAGTTTGCAAGCTGTAGGTAGATGTCAGTGTGGGATGAAAATGTGATGTAAGTAAATTCACTTTCTCCCTCCCTCTCCCTCTCTCTATCCCACAAAGAGCCTCAGACCTTTCTCCAATATATATTTGCTCATTTTTATAGAGATTCCTCAAAACAAGAATTTCCGTTGAAATTCCTGAATAGAACTGAGGTACCAACGTGGTACTACAAATATGCACAAGGGGGAAATGTTAGACAGGACATTAATATAACAATTGAGGTTTTCCCTTGTAAAACGTAGGCAAGTATGTACTTATTTAACAAAAAAAAAAAAAAAAAATGTAATCAAAATGTTGAATTTCAGCCAATCATGTCTGTTTATTGCTACATCTCCTTAAGATCATCTCCTTTTTCTACACAAAATAAAAACAAAAAAAAACTGTCATATCTTTGCTAATGACAGAATGACATGGGTAACGAGGTAACGCTTGGTCTGGATCAGTCATAGCCTTCTCCAGGTTTATGAAAATCCTTAGCAATCTTGGTGTAACTACACTGGTGGCTTTCTAGCCCTGATTACAGCTTCAATTCCGACCAAGTAGGGAGAAATTAATTTTCCAGTGTATTTAAAGTACAGGAAATGTTGTACTCCATAGACTCATTAGGCACAGCATAATTTCATTCATATTCCAATATGAATTAACGTTGGAGGACATTAACTCAACTCTGTATCGTGGTGGTAGCGTGTCACGTTCATGAGGTCCTTAATTCTAATCTGCTAAACTTGACACTACCACCATACTACAGAGACGGGTTAATGTCCTGCAACGTTAAGTCATATCTGAGGACAAATGAAATGAGTTCAAGGTCCACAGAGCTTAGAGTTACCTGATGTTCATCTTTCAAGATAAGGGCAAATCTTATCACTCTGATCGAGATTAGAACTAGAGATCTCTTGAGCGTGACACTACAACCACGATACAGATATGGGTTAATGTCTTCCAACGTTGAGTCACATCTGAGGATAAATGAAATGAGTTCAGGGTCCACAGTGCTTAGAGTTACCTGATGCTCTCTTTAAGGATAAGGGAAAACCTTATCACCCTGACCGAGATTAGAACTAAGGACCTCTTGAACGTGACACTACCATCACGCTACAAAGACGGGCCAATGTCCTCCAACGTTGTCATATCTGAGGATAAATGAAATGAGTTCGGCGTCCATAAAGCTTAGAGTTACCAGACATTCATCTTTCAAGAAGAGGGAGAAATTCGAGAAAAAAAAATCCTTATCAATATAAATTCACCCTGACCGAGATTCGAACTGGGATCTCTTAAATTTGAGGCAGACACGCTATAACCTACGCCACAGAGGCAGGCAAATCTTTGCATGACCAAGATATAAACAAGTGAATAACGATTTCCTAGTTTGAAAATTATCGATAAGCATTCGAAAATTCAAATCAATAACAAGGAATATCCTTTTCTCCGCGGTCTAGGCGTAGCATGCACACCTCTGTTTCCCGAGGCCACGTGTTCAAACCCGGCGATGGACGATTGCTTTCTTCGGGCGTAAAAATCCCTAGCATGACTTCCTTCAGAATGGAAGTGAAGTCGATGGTCCCGTGCCCTAGATTTATGGCACATACAAGAGCCTCAAAACTGATAAGGAGGCCTGTGAGCAAAATTAAGCGGTTATTCACGCCCATATACGAGTAAAATGAAAATACAATTCAACACTCTATTTCCTGTAAGTACGTGGTACAAAAAATAAACGATATTTGATAGAGAAGGCCTGTATATACTTTCATGATCCCCCACTTTACAATTTGGTTAGGTTTTGATAAGACCCATACATTAACGCTGCATACTCTCCCCTTTAAAAAGGGTTGGTGATTGCCACCAGGACTGATAACGGATTACCTACCTCTCATTAAAACATTTCGCGTAGATATTATCTGCGACGTTTAAGGATACAAGAGGAAAATCACTTTTGTTGGCAGTGCACGAGCTTCCAAATCACGAGAGAGGGATAGATAATTGTTTGAAATTCCCTCAGCCAGTCTTAATTGCAGCCGCTGATAGAACGTTTCTGTGATTATCGATTTGTACTGGGACAACAAGCATCATAGATGTAGTAAAATTCAATTTACTTACCTCTCAAATTAACGTCATTTGATAATATTCGAGCAGGATAGCTTCGTATTTGGGAGGTCCCGGGTTGAATTCGTGTCGAACCACCCATTCTGATCCTAGTTTACGTTAGTACGTACTCACAGTGAGTAGGGGAAATGATGCATTTCACACAAAAATTCGATATCAGGATTTTAATTAGTGTGTGTATGATTAGGATTTCATTATGGAGGGGATTCGGTACGAAGGCCACCATGATGGGCCCATTGTTCCTATCCCCCCCCCCAAGTGGGGCACCCCCGGGAGGAAGGATGAGGCGAAGGAGACAGAGGGCGGCCGAACCAAGGAGCCAAAACAGTACAGAGGGCAGGATCCCTACAGTTTACTTGGATAGAGACTTCCCCCGACAGGCCAGGACAACGGACATGCTCCCCTACGGCGGGACGCCAACGAGCTCAGCAGCCGAGCCCCAAAGGTTGGCGGTCCAGAAATGGTCCCAGCAGAGAAGCGAAGGCCGGCAATCGACCGGCGACCTACCGGAGGAGGAAGTAGTTCTCAGAGCATATCATCCTGCCATGCACCGCCAAGACAGCCGCCGACACTTCTACCCTGAAATAGACCACCAGATGAGAGATGATGTAAAATGATAATGGAGATGAAATGGAGGGACAAGAAATTCGGGGGAAGTAATTAACCTACCCAGCATTCATCTGGTGACCTGGGAAAACCCCCGAAAAAACCAGTGGGTCAGGTAGGTTGGCTACGGGAATCGAACCTGGACCTCCGAAATGCGAGCTACAGACGAAACTGCCATCCCGCTCGGTGTACGTGTGTGTATGTGTACATAGTGTGTGGAACAACATAAGTAAAACACACAGTTAAACAGTGGCGAGACGTGACCTTATAAACGAGGGAAGCTCCAAATAATAATTTTCATTAAAATAAGAGAGAATAATGACTCAAAGAAATAAGGCTACTCTTCAGTACTCTTTCTATTGTACAGTAACACGCAATTTCAGTAGCGAGGCGTGACTTTCAAAGCGAGGGAAGCTCCAAACAATAATTTTCATTAAAATAAGAGAGAATAATGCCTCAAAGAAATTCTTCAGTACTCTTTCTATTGTACAGTAACACGCAATTGCAGTAGCGAGGCGTTACTTTCAAAGAGAGGGTTGCTCCAAACAATACTTTTCATTAAAATAAGAGTGAATAATGACTCAAAGAACTAAGACTACTCTTCAGTACTGTTTCTGTTGTACAGTCACACGTAGGTCCAGTAGCGAGGCATGACTTTCAAAGCGAGGGAAGCTCCAAATAATAATTTTCATTAAAATAAGAGTGAATAATGACTCAAAGAACTAAGACTACTCTTCAGTACTGTTTCTGTTGTACAGTCACACGTAGGTCCAGTAGCGAGGCATGACTTTCAAAGCGAGGGAAGCTCCAAATAATAATTTTCATTAAAATAAGAGTGAATAATGACTCAAAGAACTAAGACTACTCTTCAGTACTGTTTCTGTTGTACAGTCACACGTAGGTCCAGTAGCGAGGCATGACTTTCAAAGGGAGGGAAGCTCCAAATAATAATTTTCATTAAAATAAGAGTGAATAATGACTCAAAGAACTAAGACTACTCTTCAGTACTCTTTCTATTGTACAGTTACACGTAGGCCCTTCTTACATTGCAAGACTGCTCACACTACAAGGTTCCCCTCCACTCAGAGGTTCCAATTTTTCCTAGAGCTGGCCCACACCAGGTGAACTGTTGGCCTAAAATGGAGAAAGTATGCAATTCACACTTTTGCTAATAACTTAAAACTTCATAAGAATGTCCTATTTGTCACCACGAAATACCACTCTACGTAAAATAATATTGCTAATGCTATTGAAATATACTTACAGTTGCATTTAAAGGCACCACATAAAACAAAACAAAATAAATAATAAATAAAGTTTTCTTCACACGTTACAGACTTCACATGACAAAATGTCAAGCGCGCTTCCTCACTATTGAAAGCTTCCGGAAAGCTACGAAGCATGGTATTCAAGATTACGAATGCGTGAATACACAAATATATCGTACAATAGTGAATGAGCTCGAAACTAAGCAGCTGTCAAATTATCCGCAGCACCGCGTATGTTCGCGAATAAATTTTGATAATATATCCAGAGCAAATAAAATACTGACATAAATTTTCTTGTTTTTCTTCTTTTCCTCCTAAAATTCTTGGGGAAGCGGCGCTTCCAGTGCTTCATTGCACGCTTCGCCACTGGTTAAATACCAAACTTTTATTTAAGTTCAGTACGTATTTTTCGAAGGATACAATCTAAAGATTTTCAAGAAAATCTCTCCACTCTGAATTATGAATACTATTTAGGTATATGGAAATGTTTTATTTTCTGAAAAATGACTCCAACGACCCCAAAGCCTACCTACTGCATTCTCTATTCCTATTGTACTACAAGGAAATGTTTAATAAAAGACCATTTCTACAAAGTTTATTTCAATTAACATTAAGTCAATACTAGAATAAGCATATTTAAAATAGCATGTACAAGATTTTTTTTTTAAATTTATTATTTGGCTGACCAGCAGTATTGCTATACAAGCCATTGATAAATTACATAAGTATTGCATACAGGTGAGCCCAGAGGTTCTACTCCCATTAGTCCTGAACCCGTAGGAACTGGACCCGGGCCTCTCTCAACCAGGGAGTTATCCGAGCTGTCCCAAAGGGCGCTCGACGTCCTCCGTGGGGCTTTCCATAGGGCAAGACCTTGTTTCCTAACAAGCCCCCCCCCCCATCTGGTCCTATGCACTTAAGACGGGATGGAAGTGGATACGCCACTTACGCGCGCCAACACCAAAGGTGAAGACTACCGAAAAGCTCGGTGGGGCCGCCTGGTGATCTAGCACACCTTCTACTAGCTATGCAGGCTAGTACCCGGGAGAGTTAATGGCTTCCCTCAACCCCGTCCGAATACGTACCCGATTCCCACGGGTATCGGGAACACACTGCCCCCTCGAGTCCAATCCGAACAACTCCCGAAGGAGGGGCTCAGATGTTCGGCCCGAGGTTCCTCTAGTAACGTCAGAGGTACCACGAGTGCTAAGGGTCCGCAGCGCCTGCACTTTGGCAGCTGAAGGGGACGGATCCCCTCCCCTACGGGAAAGTATTGCATACAAATTAACAACTGAGGAATTACTGTCCTCTAACATATTGTCAGGGCAACAGGCATAAAAGTTTCGGCACAAATAAGAAAACAGTCGGTGGATAAAGTTTCATAGTAATAATGAGCCTTGCTAAGCAATTAATGATAGCGCGGCTATACTAAACAAGCGCCGGCAAGCAAGATAACTGAGGTAAAAGCCTCGCCGGCATAGATTAAGTTACACTTCTAGAATGTGATAGAATATTCGGATTATGTCATTAAATGCCTTGTTTTCCAGAAACATCTAGTGATTGACAGAACAGTCTGGTAATCATGAATGTGTGTATAAAAAGAAGCCATGACTAGTGATGAGACAGTTGTAAACAAGAGTGAGTAAACAGATTAAGCAGAGAACAGCTGAGAGTGTTGTTGAAAAGACAGTTGTGTAACAAGAGTGTTGTTGAAACGAGAGCTAATGTAATCAGCTGTCACGGTTTGTTCTTAAAAATAACCTTGGGAGACTTTGGATCGACCTTGGGAGACTGATGGTGACGTAACGTAATGCTGCTGTAATCTATAAGAGTATTTCTACGAAAATAAAGGAGATTTTTAATTTCTGCAACTCGGCCTTTTAATTCTACGAACCCACAAAGCCACAATATGCAATAGGCGATAAATGTATATTATAAACAGAAGACAAGAACACATTTAAATGAAAGATAATAAAAGACAAAGTATATAACAGGATAACTAACACATACAATAACATTAAATAAGATGGATAACAATTGAAAATAGAGGTTAGATATGTGAGGCTAGATTATGATCAGTGGTGTTATGAGAAAAATAGAGGATATACTTTGAATTAGTGAGAAAAGTCGCTATCTTCTGAATCAGTGAGTAGGATGTCTTGAGGCAGTTTTCTTTTCAATCTGGTCCTTTCGAAGTTTCGTCGTCCAATGTCATAGGTTACAGCACCTGGTACTTCGGATAGTCTAACGAAGAATGTCTTTGATATCAATTTGAAGTACAGATGTACGGGAAGAATACCAAGTTACTGATGGAGTTGATCATCTCTAATGAACCATGGAGCCTTTGTAATATTGCATGTACAAGAATGAATAGACAAAGTCATGTAAAAGCGAACAATACATATTTTTTTTCGATTTTTTCCCGAATTTTGGGGTAGATTATACAATACCGCGAATTTATTTGCTCCACCCTATTTCCTGTCAATACATTTCTCTATCATGATTCAGATCAGGCGAGTGGATGGCCGGAGCCTTTGCTTTGTTAAACGGACTTCATGTTCGGTGTGGAAAAGTAGGGGAGAGGCAGGCCTATAGAGGAGGAAAGGTTCCAGATATTGAGTGATCATGAAAATAAATGTTTTTATTAATGGTGAAGCACTGCTTAAGATGTTGCTTGTAGTTCATACAACATTTAGCCTTAGTTTACACTTGCCCAAAAGCCTTATTTTTCTTTAGAGACATAAAATATTACTTTAATGTATATTTAATTTTTATTATTAGTTAAACTTGAGATTGTTCCTGAACATGTAGGTAATATCTGAAAATGTTAGGGACCCCACCTGCGATGGTGAAACTGGTCGCCCTCTATATCCTTCAATTCACTCCTTCCTTCTAGAGATTTCCCCAAACAAACATTTATGTGCCCTTAAATAACAAAATCCTCCTCCGCTTCCTGGTAACCATTTAATAATTTTAATTTGCAATCTGAATATCCCGAACAAATAAGTAGTCATGTAGAATTTTCCTCTTAGTATCTTTAGATATTACCATTAAATACAAAGGAAAATTGAGATCTGAGAAATGGAAAATCTGGAGTAGGTATATGGAAATTTCAACAAAATCTAGAAAATAACGTACTACTACCGTCTGTGGCTGGTATTTGGGAGGTCATGGGTTCAAAATCCTCCATCTACAGAACTAAAGAGCTACCTACAAACAAAAACCTGATGTATTACATTAGGTTTATTATCATCTGATATCTACGAACTGTTCATAAGGCATTCCATCCAAAAATTTGACGCCAGAAATACATGTTTCAAGGCCCCCTGAATCTAAACGATTATTTATAGAAAAAGGTTCGCGCAGAGCAAGACAACTGTTACGACACTATCATAGAGACACATATCCAAAGCAAGAACATGTAAGGACTGACAAGGGAACTATCATGTACTCACACCTCTACGCACCTGAACATTTGATGGTATAGTGCCTGCTGTATATAAACCATGTGTACCTATCAAGAATCTGCTGCGGAGTAGAACTGCAACGCCCAAAACTGAAGGCTTGCAAGTAGCTGCTGGACATCCCTCGTCAGTTATGTTCAGGGTGTGATGGACGGCGCTCCTTATATATGCCATGTGCAGACAGCTGCCCGTCAGGGGTAAACAATCCCTCCCTACAATGCTGTGTTATGCCTATATGCGAACATTCGAACCCCTCCCTGAATGGGAGTTTTTCCGATTGGGTTGGACTCGAGGTGGCAGTGTGTTCCCGACACCCGCGGGATATCGGGTAGCTCCGGCCAGCTTCGGCCGCCCAGAGGGGGCAGAGGGTTGCCTATGAAGTCCCGGGTACTAGCCTGCAGAGCTAGTAGGTGTGCTAGATCACCTTGCGGCCCCACCGAGGTTTTCGGTAGTCTCCTTGCGGGGTTGACGCGCGTATGTGGCATATCCGCTTCCATCGCGTCTTGACGTTGTTCTCGATAGGGAAGGGCTTTTTAAATGATTCAGGTATTGTCCTATGGAAAGAACCCCGGAGTCCTCCATCGTATCCCGGGTGATAGCGGCCGGAGTCTTCGGACTCTCGGGTAGATCTCGTACTTACTTGTTCTTAGGTATTCTAGACTCATTTTCGGGTACTTCCAGCGATACCAGAACCCAATGTTAGACACACAGCTCCACATAGAGCAGAGATGATGCCACCAAACTCCCAAGCACGTACAGGTGTGAGCATAGTGATAGTTCCCTTGTAAGTCTAATGTGAACGTCTGCAGATAGCCCTAAAGTTATGACAAAGTAACTTCTGTTTCAGCTTTGTTCCATAGGATTACAACGGAGGTGATTCGGCACTGCGACCAGGCTTGATCTATTGTACCTAAGCCCCCAAGTGGGGCATCCCCGGGAGGAAGGATGAGACGAAAGAAGAGTGAGTGGCCGTCCCATGGAGCCACGACAATGCAGAGGGAAAGGTCCCTACATTCCTTGGTAGGCCAGGACAACAGACATTCCGCCCCTACTGTGGTTCGGAAGCTGTCCCAGCATCCTGTTCGGAGGCCGGCAACCGTCCTATCAGAGTAGAAAGTGGTTTGCTCAGAGCATATCATTCTCCTATGCACTGCCGAGACAGCCGCCGACACTTCCACCCTGAAATAGACCACCAGATGAGAGATGATGTGAAATGATAAAGGAGATGAAATGGAGGGACAGGAAATTCGGAGGATGCAATTAACCTACTCAGCATTTGCCTGGCGACCCGGGAAAAGCCCCGAAAACCCATGGGTTAGATAGGCCAGCCACGGGAATCGAACCCGGACCTCTGAATGCGGGCCACAAACGAAACCGCCTGAGCCATCCCGCTCGGTTTGTTCCTTAGATACCTACCTACCTACCTCTAACGAGCACATTATCTCTAAAAGTTGGCGTTTGGAAATGTGTAGTATTACTAATCAAGCAAACTGAGGTCCACCTTAGGGAAACCCGGGTTCGATTCTGTCCACTACCCACTCTGAAGTGAGTTTATTTTGGTTTTACATGGTCGGTAGGTATAAGCTTGTGGTTGATACAAGATTATGGATCGCCCGCCTCGGTAGCCTCGGTCTGCCTCACGTTCAAGAGGTCCCGAGTTCGAATCTCGTCAGGGTAAGTTACCTAGATAAGGTTTTTTCAGGGGTTTTCCCTTATACTAAAAGACGAATGTCGGGTAACACTAAGCTCCATGGACGCTGAGCCCATTTGAGCATCATTCCACCCATTCCATTCATCATCCGATATGACTTAAGAAGTTAAAGCATTTAAATTAATATATATATATATATATATATATATATATATATATATATATATATATATATAATATGGATCCATTGAATACATTAGAACCTATAATAAAATTAAATATGAATATTTTGTGAAGTTGTATTAAATCTTAAGAGGTTGTATATTTGGCAATTATGGTACATTTTGGCTCCGGGTAAGGTGACACCAAGTAAGAAGGCTAGTTTTCAGATTCGTAGAAGTACTTCGGACGGTTACGCTGGTGAAAAGTAGAAATGATATGGCAACATCGGATTAGAAACTAGCAGTGGTGATCTTTGAGTCATTACCAAAGGGGAGGTTATTAGGAAATTTTAAAGCTTAAATAACACATCCTGGACATAATTTAAGACACTTCTGGTCTGATCGATGGTGGGACAAGACGGACCAGGCGTCATTCTGATCTCAATGGCAAGATCTGCGTGTTATTCCTTGGTTCATATAATAGTTTCGGCAACTTTTCCGCTAAAGTATAAACGGTTCATTAAAAGTTTCGAAGTCAGGTTCCGGTGTCATCGGAACCACACTCACCCACCCACACTCTGAAATAGGTTTCTCTGCTACAGTGCGAAAAAAATATTACCAATTCAACCTGGCACAGACACTTAATCCCAGCTTAAAGGTGGACAAAGCGGCGTCTGGGGACTTTTCTCAGTGTTCTGCAGTTTCCTCCGCCATTCATTCCACTAACAGCTTCACACAACCACCCCCTTTCCTCCATTTCGCCCTCATACATACGTCCTTCCTGCTTAGGACTGATCACCCATCCTGGCTACTGTCTCTAATCCAGAGTTTGTCCGTTCCCCGACAGACAGCTCCCCAGGTGCCCAAATATATAATTATAATATATAATATATTATAATAAATAATTTTAATGCCGGTACGAAAGTAGCATTCAACCATGAAGACACGGTGCTCTGTGTTCATATCCAAGGGAAGCTGGCTGTATTAGTTATCAGCACAACCACACTCAAAGCGCTGTAATTTGCTTACTGTTCCGCAAAAACTACCGCTTCTTCTCCTTGGAGGGCACTATGATTTCAAGATAAACTCACCAGTCAACTAGGACGTCATTCTTGCTCAATTGGAGGGCGGGAAATAACGAATAAAAATGAACACAATGTACTTTTGCATCCGTTTGAACCATTTGTCAAAGCATTTATTCCAGTCTTCTTGAGACACCTCCAAAACATGGTTTTTGAAGGCATCAACGGTTTCTGCCGACGAAAATCGCTGCCCACGCAATTTATTCTTGATATTCGGGAACAAAAAGAAGTCACTGGGTGCCAAATCAGGACTGTATGCCGGATGACCCATCAATTCTATTTCTTGAGCCATTAAATACTCTGTTAGACGAGACAGGTGTGCGCTCGCATTGTCTTGAAGTACGATCCTACGGTTCTTGGTTTTCCTTACTTCACCGAAGACTTCCGGCAAACAAATGGTCGTGTACCATTCGGCATTGATCGTTTTACATTCCTATAAAGACACTGCTACCACATGGCCTATTTTGCTGACCATTTGCTTCGAAGTACTTCGAGTGCGAACAACTTTTATTGGATTTTCTTCATCTTGAAACAGCCAGTCAACTGCTGTTTACGTTCCGGCTCATACGCATAGATCCATGATTAGTCGCTTTTTACAATCATATATAAGTCTTTGAGGTACCGCCATTGTGTTTATTAAGCATTTTTATACACAATTGACATGAGCATCTTTTTGAAATTGCGTCGAATTATGTGGGATCCAACGAGAGGAAACCTTTTTCACTGATAAATCACGTAATATTTGATATATGCTGGTGGAACTAATGACTAGGTTTGCCCCAATTACACAATATGTGTCATGACGATCTTGCATTATTAGTTTTTGTACAGCATCAATGTATCCTGGCACAACAACTGATTTTGGACGACCTTCACGAACTTTATCATTGAGCTAACGGCAGCCACGATTAAATTCGTTATACCAGCGTGTCACAGTGGCAAAGGAAGCAGCCTCGTCGCCAAATGTTGAAGTTAGTTGATCGATGCACTCTTGTCTTTAATCCACGTCGAGAGTCGTAATAAATTATTATTGCACGAACATTTTCACGAGTTAATTCGATGTTTTTGTTGTGACACAATTTTTAAGTGAATGTAAACAAAACCAATGACGTTCTAATGAAAAAAAGATATCTGAACTACATTTGAAATCAGCTTAGAGGTGAAGTTGAAAAGTCATCCCTCTCCGAAGACAAGGAGCCTTCGACGTTTTGCAATTCCAGGACACTGGCATTATTATGGATTTATAATAATAGACGATGGGTAGATGGTGGTTTCTCTTCTATGAAGTATCACAAGTTGTAGGATAAAGATAGGATATGTTTTAGTTAATTGATGGAAATTAATCATTTCTCCACACTAGCCGTGTATAGGCTAAGGTTTTTGATGAAAAATTCAATGCCATGACCGGGATTTGAACCACGGATCTCCTGGATTCCGTCCAGTCACTCTAACCCATTGAGCTACCATGGCCAACGTGCCATCCTGACTCTATCAATCAAAAACCTTATCCTATATACGGCTAGTGTGGAGAAATGATTAATTTCCATCAATTAACTAAAATAATAAGAGTTAAATGATGAAGCCTGGAACTCAAGTACTTACGATAGTAAGTCGCCACAAACGGTGTATCTCGGATACGAGAGCTCCTAGTGGTTTACCGGGGTCAAATGTAGAATTTAATGTCAGGACGACACGTTGGTCATGGTAACTCAATGGGTTAGAGCGACTGGACGGAATCCAGGAGATCCGTGGTTCAAATCCCGGCCATGACATTTAATTTTTCATTTTGACTCTATCCATAGGATATGTTGTTAATCATAGGGAACTATTGAGATTATGATGGGCCTAAGGTGAGTTTGGGACGCTTATAGGTTTCCCTGGGGTCAATGTCATATTCCCCGAGGTCTCGAATAAACTGACTGAAACTGTAGGGAAGATGGGAATAGAATTTGTGAGAGAGGTTCAGGATATAGTCATTTAATTTGGAAACGCCAGATGGCACCTACAGCATTCAGGGTTGCCAGGGCTCAAAATATAAATATGTCCCTCGTACTTTTGGCAGTATCGTTTTTGAATTTTGGTTCCATTTTTTGCTAGGATGTCTGCCTTTTCATTGTTATTCAATTCACGGTGTGCAGGAATTCATTGGAAGACTATATTGTTACTTAAATTTTATATAAGTTTAACCAAACAATGAATTTCACTAATATTTTATGTTTTTTAGATTCTGAGTTAAGGTTATTGCTTGGATTGCAGCTCTAGAATCTGATAAAATAGCATGTCTTTACATTTTTGTAGTCAAACAAATATGTCATTTAGAGAAGTGTAGATTGCATCAATTCCTCCATCAAAATTTGTGGAGTTTTCCCCCATGTTTTTGTAAAAGGAGAAAAACTGGCATGTGCCACCTGCTCCAGCTCCATCATCATCATCATCATCATCATCATCATCATCATCATCACTTATAAATGAGCCATCTGTATATATATATATATATATATATATATATATATATATATATATATATATATATATACGTGCCCATTCTTCTTCAGGGTATTTGGTTTGTAATGCTTCTAATCTATCAATTTTGCAACATCTGGGCTGGTTGTTTGTTTCTTGAAGATTTCACAAAGGTCTAAATTATATTCTATTTCAAAGCTTTCTATTGGATTAATGCGACGTAATAATTAGTGGTTTTTATTTTAACTTTTTTTTTTTTTTTTTTTTTTTTTTATTAATTCAAAGAGCAAAATGTTTCATCTCAAGAGGTCGAGTTAAAACATTCAAACCCTTCTATGATAAAGTTGTTTACTTTGTTTCATTATACACCTTGAGTTTAGTGTGAAGGTATCTCTTAAGATCGATCGGGTCTCGAACTGAGAAAGCAGAAACTAGGATTCGTAGAGCGAGCATGGCAAGTCCAAACAACTGTAGTCTACCCAACATAACACAAGTTATTGAGTTAGGAGGGCGCACTCTGATTTTCACTTGTTTCAGAAAGCTGGGCACGAGGGGAAGTTGTAGCGGGATAACGAAGTTACAGGGGCACACGGACCTTACTTGCCCAGCCAGGCGTACAATCGCCGTGAATGGGTACTACTCCCTCGATACTTGACGTGGGAGTGGTTACAACGGAATGAGTGTCTTGCAACCTTTGTAGCCTACTATCCATCGAATGCTTGACATGAGCAAATAACCTGGTAACCTCTTATCACTGCCACGCGCCTTTCTCTACTCATTTTCTACAAATTACTACTACAAATCCTGATTCTTACATCTTCTTCTTAATCGAGATAAATTTTCATTAACTATACATTTACACATTTCCTTTAGGGTATAAAAATAATTTTAAAAAGCTGTGAAATTACACGTCCCTTGATATGATCACGTGAAAGAAATGATTGGCGACTTACCACTTAAAAAACAAATACTTAAAAATTAAAAACAACAAGGAATATTTCGGAAATCGTTAATGTCACAAAAATAATTAATTTTAAATAACTTGGGTGTTGTAATGATATATACATTTTTGTTTAAGATTTAGTATCTCTGGTGTGTCAGTTAACTATACAAAAGTCGTTCAGAATTAAGAGCACCTCACATGTATTCAACATATAAGATTTATTGGTCTGTAATTATCTTAAACATAAGGATTTTAATTCAAATCCTCAGTATCATTTTCATAAAATAAACAAAGAATATTTTCAATATACTGGGTAACATTTCGCAAAGTTACTAAAACTAAAAATCATGTTTGTTATAGAGTCAAACTGAAAAATGCAATGACATGGCCGGGATTTGAATCACGAACCTCCTGGTTTCCGTCCAGTCACTCTTAACCATTGAGCTACCATGGCCAACGTGCCGTCATGACATTAAATTCTCCAATTGACTCATATATTTCCCCAGTAGACCACTAGGGGCCATCGTATTCGAGGCACACAATTTGTGGCGACTTACTGTTGTAAATACTCAAGTCCCAGGCTTCATAATTAAACTCTTATTATTAAGTTAATTGCTATAAATTAATCGTTCCATTAATACACAGAGTCTATTTATCCAAAACCTTAGCTTATATACGGCTTGTGTGAAGGAACGATTAATTTCCATCAAATAACTTAAATCATGTTTGTTATGTTGTCAATTTTTCAATTTTTAAAATTAATATCTTCCTACATTATGTTATACCAGACGATGAATGAAATGATGTTCAAATGAGTCCAGGGTAAATAGAGCTTAGAGTTACCAGACTTCATCTTTCAGTATAAGGGAAAACCTTATCACCCTGACCGATATTAGAACTAGGGACCTCTTGAACGTGATACTACCATCACGATACGGAGACGGGCTAATGTCCTTCAACGTTAAGTCATATCGGGCGAAGATTGAAATGATGTTCAAATGAGTCCGGGTTTCATAGAGCTAAGAGTTACCACACATTCATCTTTCAGGATAAGGAAAAACTTTATCACCCTGACCGAGATTAGAACTAGGGACCTCTTGAACGTGACACTATCACCACGATACAGAGACTGTCTTTTCATTTTTGAGTTATCGTACACATGTCTTTCTTCTAAAAATGCTGTATTTTATTTATTCAGGGAACCTCAAAAAGGGTATTTCCGATAAAACTCGATGTTAAATTTTTTAGTAGAACAATACTTACTTTCCTTACTTTGTGCAACGTAAGCTGCAGAGAAAGTAAAAATAAATATAAATTTTCAGGATGTGGAATTTTCACTTACTGTATTTTTAATTGGACCAATCGAAGTTACACAATAAAGGCGAGGATTTTTTTAAACAAATGAAATCGGAAAAGGAAGTACTTCTAGATGCCATTTTCAATACCCACTATTTGAAGTTTTGGTTGTTTGAAGCAACCTGTTTATTTTGTTTGGTAATGAAAAAAATCGTATTCGTTTTATTTTAATTTGGAAGAAACACCTCATAGTGCATGTCGTGAAATATAGATATAAAATTGTAGCTATGTGAAACTAGTACGATGCTAAGACCATTGTACGACGGCCTTGGACTAGATGACAGTTGCTAGTTACCATCCTAGTTATTTCTAAACAGCCGAAAAAATTCACAGATAATATAACAATAAGATTTTCATCAAACAACTTCATTAAATGCATGTTTAGGTTACCTGCAACAAAAAGATGAAAACGATGAACTAGATTGCTAACACATTATTGCATCTTCGTAATTATTGTAAATTTTTTGAAGTTCATACTTTATAGCCTTTGTTAAACTCAAGGTTTGTTTCAAAAACTGTATGCTTGGCTTTGACCGACAGACCATGGTTAGGTTGAGTCGGTGGAATTTTCTTCGGCTCCTTCTTATAAACACGTATTTTAGGAATAGAAAACTTCGCTATTGTACGCCATACTTAATAATACACTAAAATCATCAACAGCTATCACAACTTTGCTTTTAACGAGCTGCAAACGGTCTTCTTGCAGTATTGCCAGAACTTAATTTACAAATGCATTCCCCTTCTGCCGTGAGTTTGAGAACGAATCTAGCGTATATACGTCTTTATCAAGTTACTGTACCAGCTCAAGGCCACTGCTCAGTCAACTGTAACTCTAAACGCCTGATACAAATGTACTAGTATAAATGTACCTTTCTAGGAAGTGATATTTAAGCCTCAAATCTTTAGACTCAGTGAGAGAAACAAATGTTTTCCATCTGATTTTCAGACACTCAATTTTAAATAAAAGGTATGTATAACAATTACACGGCTTCCTCTACCCATTTACCAGTTCATAGGTATCCTTACTGTACCTGTTATAGTATTGTGGCTTCTCATTCCTCTTATGTTAATCTTCAGAAAATGTATACTGTCACCCCTTCTCCACCCTTTAAAAATGCTCATACATACCTTTATACTGTTCATTAAAATGTGGTTCTTCTATACACCTTACGTTATTCGCGATACCTTTTTGTCAGGAAACGATTCCAAATTAAGCACAAAATAAGTTTCGCACAAGACGCGGGGAAAACGTTCAAATGTTTATGAGAAGCATGGAGGAATAAATTCAGTAGTCAATAGGGAGTTTTTGAGGGAGAAAGGAAGACAAAAGAAAGTCGCAAACTTCGAAGCATCTTCCACCAGATGACGCACTTAAATCTGTTTAAAAGAAAAACTAATTTTGCGATAAAACATTGACACAGAAGTTTTTTTTTTATGAGCTCTACGTTTTCCTGGGTAAATGCTTATCTCTTATGGTTTTCCAATAACATAAATCTCATTGAGAATGTAAAGAATTTCACCACCTATATATATATATATATATATATATATATATATATATATATATATATATATATATATCGCTATGTTTTGTTCGTCACAACAATATTTCAAACATCTGGCATATGAATTAAAATAACCAGAGCCTTTTAAGAAATTTCACAATAACGTTCTTTATAATAAATTGTTTTTTTTTTTTTTTTTTTTTGGGTTGGGAGAGTTCTACGAGATTTAAATCATTCAACATATATGTTGTTTTTTTTCTCTTTCTATTATCAAGCTTTTTATTGCTCATAATATACAAAATTGATATAGTGGGATGTAAATTACTAGTGGTCTACCGGGGAAATATACGAGTCAAATTGAGAATTTAATGTCAGGACGGCACGTTGACCATGGTAGCTCAATGGGTTAGAGCAACTGGACGGAAACCAGGATATCCGCGGTTCAAATCCCGGCCATGGCATTGAATTTTTCATGTTGACTCTATCCATCAAAAACCTTAGCTACCAACTATGGCTAGTGTGAAGAAATGATTAACTTCCATCAATTAACTAAAATTACTATCTTTTTGCACCAAATTGGCCACAGGCAGAAATAAACAATAAAATTGCTCTTTTCTGGATTTTTAAGAAATATGTATATATTGCTTTGATAAGATAAATGAGCTTTTTTTCTGGTTTTATTCTGTTTAAATTCAACACTGTTCTTAAACACAAGATTCTCTAACAAATTATCTGGAATTACGCAGAATACATTAGCATGTTAAGAAGACAGTTTTGTAGCATTAACCACGTTTTGAAATGGGCGTTATTTTCTTCTTTTTGTTAACATAATATGCATAGTGTATCTATTGTTATTATTCACACGATCTTTCCTCTTATTTTTTATTTTAAATGGTTTTTTTTTTAAGAATGTTGGTGAATATAGTGCTGTGACAATATATTTAGATACCTACAGCTTGTGTAAAATGTGGTGGAACTCCATGTGCACAAAGAGGAGATATGAGAAGTGGCCAGAGTGATGGGACAGCAAAATACTATAAAAGTTATCTCAAATGGTCACAGTTACAAATAAAACGCATGTTATACTCACAACAAAGGGAGCATAGAGTCCCACTTTTATTATGCAAGTGGGTTGGTCAGTACTATGGTGCATTTTTGCTTCAGGAATGGAAAATTATTTTTTGGGAAACAAGACAAAGATATCACAATTCAACTGAAAACTTAGATTGGGCCCTTATTCCATTGATCCAATCAATTTCTTCTATTTTATTAACCTTTTCATGTCCCGACGGTATGCGGCGCGATTTTCCAGGTCACAGCACCCAATTTGTATAGATTTATTGCTGGTTACAGATGCTTACAGTCCGGAACATCCATCACGTAACAATTTTTGGCTACTAGATTTACTTATTTCGTCTATTAATTACTCCATAGGCCTTATGTAATTTGCAGTGCGGTTCCCTCGACACACGCTAGTAAAATGACAATGTTGTGACAAGCGGGGCGTGTGGCGATAAATGGATTAATGTGCAACACACGATGACATGCGGCAGATAATAAGGTGCTGTCGACCTAACAGAATTATACCCTTTCGGCGATTTCTGAAAGAAACACTTCTTTACAAAGATCGCACGCCCTCTTGCGTGGTTTGAATTACCCCACGACGTGACGTGGTTACCCCCTTGTCGGTACAACTCCAGCTGTCAATAGCTTCACGAGACACGATAACTATTTACATACATTTCAAACTGTTATATACGCCTTACTTCAAGAATGTGTTACGATTTGTAACTGTTTTTCGTAACACTTAGTGGTTATAAACAGGTTTAACCGCGTTATCAGAAATTGAATTTAACATGAAACAAAGCAATAACGATTCGGTGACAACTTATAAAGGTCTGACGTTTACACGCACATGATTCTCTCTACTCTTGCACAAACTATTATTAAAAACGCTTATTCTCTAACTACTTCATGTTAATAGAGATAAACATTTGCAGAAAGTACGCCATTACTAATTTTCTTGTAGTGCAAGGGAATATGGAAACACAGTCGGCTTAAAGTGATAGTCAATTTTTTATAAAGCTTTGACATTCCATTCTCTTTGCATTGTCAAGAGTTAAAAAATAACGTATTTCTATTTGAGCAAAGTATTGGAAAATTCAAACCAATAACTAACTTCTCTTTATTCTGCATGACTTGTGTAAACTGTAAAACACAGATAAAGTCTTACTGCACATAACATGAAGATCTTGTTAAACGACACAGTTTATGTCATATCATTATTTTGTTTGTAAAGTTAACCATTTCGGAAATATTCTTGGTCTATTTCTTACAGTTTATACAAGTCATGCAGAATGAAGAGAACGTCAGAGGGAATTCCCAAAAATTTCAACATATGTATTTTGTCACGAACACATCTTAAATATGTGGTATTTTAACCAAACCCCGTTTGAGCCATTTTTGAGAAATATGGCATTTAAAAAAAATCCATCTAACGGATAGTTTGGAATGGAAAATTTTCTTGAAAATCTTTTTGGGACTGTCAAATAACTAGGTACCGTAACTGTTTTACAATTTCAGCACACATGTCGTTTGCCTCAATGGAGTGCACCCAATGTTATTCCATTTCAGAATTTTTTTTGTGAGTAGATGCCTCATTCTGGGAATTTCGTCTGAAAGCACGCTGCTCTTAAAACTGTCACGGCGGCTGCGAATGCCTATCGAAAAGGGATTGAATATGAGCCACCTCAGTCCACCACTTCTGTTGTTTGCCGCCAAAAGGAGCAAACAAATAAGACATTCAACGACAGCCACTGTTTGTCACGAGTCTGAAGTAGTCTGTCTACTCAACGCAAGTGCACGGCGGCCGCTTTCTTTGACAAACTCTCATAATCGTTTTACAACATGGACCCTCCTCCTGACGGTCCTCTCTACAAGGTTGCAACATTTTAACATCACCGTCTTGCACCTAATGAAACAGGACAACTGAAGTTGGAACTTTGGCAACTGAGACTCCACGCGGAGTAGACATGCAACTGTCATTTTCAGAAAATTGGGGTTGCTATTGGTCCCCAACGTCAGTGTTCCATTTCTGAAGTGTGGAGATAGATTTATGACGGTCATTAGTGGGCGGAAAGGTCAGGTCCTTTGAGGTCCCTTTGAGTAAGAACTGCACACACGTTAAAAAAAAAACAGACTTTACGTGCCTTATCGTTGTACCGCGTGATGTTCCAGGCATTCGATTTCGGGTAATCTGAAAGAATCGATTTCGACAGTTCCATTATTTCGATTCGAGAGCCTTTCCTTTTCAGAAGATTTCTTCAGCGTCATTTCTTCTTCTTCCTCTATTACTTATGCCTTTAGGCGTCGGGTTGAGGAACAGAAACTCAGAATCAGAGAGAGAACTCAGGATGGGCGATCAGCCCGATGTCTGGAATGAGAATGAGAGAAGTAGATGTCAGAATGAGGGTGAAAAGAATGAAAAAAAAAAACATAATGGGGCAATTGGTGGAATGATGACGTGGGAAACCGGACATCCCGGAGAAAACCCGCCCCTGCGCCATGTTGTCCACCAGAAATCTCACATGCTGTTGTCATCTCTTCCGCGACCCACTGATATAACAGGGAGCGCAAAAGCTAGCCTCGAGTTCAGTTGTGTGGTTCATTGAACTAATTCCCAAGTATGAAATTGCAGATAATAAGGATTCATATTTTATTGGTTTGCCTTTAATTAAACAAATTATACCAATTTTGGTTTTGAGGGAAGAGCGAGAGTCAAATGTCAGAGAGCATTAAAAGCTATGAGCAGCACGAGATGGTGTTACAACGGAGGTATAAAAAGAAGACTACTGCGGAAAGAGACTTGTTTGCTCTTTGTAAAAGTAATTGCAAGTTAGCATTGGGCAAACATTCTAGTGACAAATGAAGCGAGTTGAGCATAACTTTGTGTAGTTATTTGCAAGATTCACGCCATTTAACTCAGTTTGCTTCTATCCAACAAAATCATAATGAAAATTAAAATGAGTAGCAGTTTTTATTCTTTTGTGTCATCGTTTGCTGTTTTGGAAACAGTTACATAGTTTTATTACACAATTCTGATATTCTTTGAAGTCTTGTAAAGCAGTGATACAGGCATGAATTCATAATAATATTTGCAGAAGTTTAACATTTCATAATCCCTAAGTGTTTCTGTAGACACACCATATGTCAATGGTTCTGAACAGTGGCATGGCATGACTTTCAAAGAGAGGGAAGCTCCAAATAATAATTTTTATTAAAATAAGAGAGAATAATGATTCAAAGAACTAAAGATAGTCTTCAGTACTCTTGCATTGGACAGTCACACGTAGGCCCTTCTTGCATTACAAGACTGCTCACACTACAAGCAGACATGTTCCTGCTTCCCCTCTCCACTCAAACGTTCCAATTTTTCCTAGAGATGGCTCACACGTGCTAATTGTTAGTCCAAAATAGAGAAAGTATGCAATTCACACACTTTTATCAATAACTTAAAACTTCACAAGAATTTTCCATTTATCGCCACTAAATACAAATCTACTAATGCTAAAGTAATCTTAAAGTTGTGTTTAAAAGCGCCACATAAAACGAAAAACAAAACTTTTCTTCACACGCTACAGAGACTTCAAGTGACAAAAACTGTCAGTGCTTCCTCACTATTGAAGAGTCGCGATTGCTTCCAGAAACCTACAAAGCATGGTATTCAAGGTTATGTCAAACTGTCCGTAGCACTGCGAATGTTCATGAATAAATTTTGAAAATGTATCCAGAGCAAATAGAATATTGTTTGGCTTGAATTTTCTTCTTTTTTTCCTGAAATTCTTGGGGAAGCGGCGCTTCATTGCACAATGCGCCAAGTACTGAAAGCGCTATAACGAACCGCTAAATAAATCCGTACTTTGTATCATGCATGACAACTGGACTCAAAGACGTCAAAAAACTGCCCATTCCAAACTAGAGTTCACAGCCCCAAGGTTTTTGCTGCGTGCCCAAGCAGTTAATGAATTTTACGAAAGGTAGGATTTTCTTTTAGGGCTTTTGCAGGTTGTTGTGGGGATTTTTGTTGGTAGTAGGTTATGAGGCAGCTGTTGCACTCCTCTGGGTGCTAAACAGAATCCAAAACCTAGTGCATCCTGGTGTGTATAAAGTTTAAAAATTTGGATGAGGGTTTCTAATTTTGAGACCAAACAGCTCTTAAATAGATTATGCGAAACTCAGTTTTTACTGCTACAAGGATTAGCTCTGGGTTATCTCGGGTGCCCGCAAGCCATGCGGGGTACCCGAAACAAGCAGCGTCTAGTGGGGTCATAATTTCCGAGAGACCTAACCAGGGCACTTCTATGATGAGGTAATTTGGCGCATAATTTTGTAGCCCAGCGCCTGATTTCGTCCTCCACATATGAAAGAGACGAGGCTTCATGGAGTAATCTCACGGGGAAGGAGCGGCCTACAGAACAGATGGACCTAAGTCCTCTATCCTGTGCACGTTGAAGCTATAAAATCCAGCTGACTGCGGCCATACCCAAGATCTCGTAAGCATACAGCATCAATTGAGCCTCGAGCTTTCGGAAGAATACAACTTAAAAGCATCAAAACCGAGCCCAGCATTGGGTATAGAAAGGCAATAGCCCCCTGTACCCACGACGAGAGTTCACTGATGTAGCGAAAAGTCAAACCTCGATCCAGGAAAGTGCTTCTTTTGTAACCAACCTAAGCACAAGTTCCTACAGCAATGTAAATAGTTCCTTAATAAATATAAATATTGGGAAAAAAAAGGTACAAAAGTGCACACTATTGTGGTTATCATACGAATTTATTGCTAGAAGTAATGGATACATACCAACTGTTAAGGCATAAAATTCTGACAGAGGAAGGTGCGTGTAGTGTGAATACCAACTGCTCAAAAATGAACAGCAAACAGCTAAAAAGTGGTGCAAAACGAATAATTTGTTCAACTCACTGTTAGAAAAATTTCCATCAGTTGAAGTGGCCCATATTATCCAAATAACATACAAATTTACTGGCGTTTCAGTTGGAAGTGTAAGCAAGATGGGCAGGGAATGTAAACAGACTGATTCCAACATGACAGAACTTGGCTGTTGCATTTTTGCTTAAGGATTGGGATTAACTTAGGTAAAATGTTCATTTCTGCATACTTAAAACATTGATTGTTACTGTCCACCCGGCACAAGAAGGCAAAGCAGAGGAATATGTAACATAATCAGGCTAATCACTTTTGCTGTATGCATGATGTTATGCTCACCTATGCTAGGTTCATGTAAAATACAGTGTTGTCACATAACTCACCCATGCATACCATCTAACACTGCAGTTACTGAAACCAGCATTAGATCCGGCAGCATGGGTGACTCATATGCACTCTCACACACTCATTTTGCAGTAAACAGATCCACTACTACAGTATTTTTTGTGTTCTCACCTTGAGAACCACTCGATGTCTGATTGACGATGGAGGCAAAGTCTTTGAAACATGTTCCAGGAAAATTTAAGTGTTGTTTAGTGTCATTAATTGACTCCCTTTACATTTAATTAATTACATAACTTCATCTAGAAAGATAAAGGAGATAATTGAATATACGAATACATTATCAGCACAGTCTCACAATAGAGTAGGATTCCAGAGCTGAATGTTTTTGTTTTGATTTGCAGCCAGGCATAAGTTCACATCTGCATCGGGTGAGAGTCAGCGCTTCAATGCCGGTTTCACCACATGCCTGTGTGTTATCAACTTCTGCTAAAAACGAGGAATGCATTGCTCTAAGTTTTTCAGCCATATTCATGAGACCTAAACTAAAAGCTGCATAAAAGCTGCACATAATTTGATCAAGGATAGCAAATTCAATCATTAATTATGGAAATACTTCATTAAGATGTACCATGTAGAATTAAATTAGTCACATATGAAATTTATAAATGTCAATAACTACATCACCAACATGTCTATTTACAGTAGATGCTCAAAATGTGTTCTGTTGGACTCTTTGCTATGACTCTTGGGTTTGCAATTCTCCTATTGAGAAACTTGTCCCATAAGCAAGAAACACTCTTGATTTGTAAATGCATTTCTGAAAGGATCAGACACATCTGAACCGCTAACAGAACCTGCTGTTGTGCCAAATGTCACGGCAGTTAGGTTTACTATTTACATTCCTGACCTTCTGTTCTAAATATATGTCAATGCTCCATAGTTGCCAAGCATAAGCCTGCAACTTTATTGGAATCCAGTCCTTTCATATCATTTATGGCTAAATGAATCATTTTAGCAACATATGGAAAAGACACAAATAATTCATCTTTTATAATTCTACCTTGCCATTCCAACTGCTAAAGTAAATGATTAAGGTTTTTTTTTTTTGTTTGTAATTTACGTACTCCAACGTTAAGTCATATCAGACGATGAATGAAATGGGTGAAATGATGCTCAGATGAGCCCGGGTTCCACGGAGCTTAGAGTTACCCGACATTCGTCTTTCAGGATAAGGGAAAACCCCGGAAAAATCTTATCCAGGTAACTCACCCTGACCGCGATTCGAACTCAGGACCTCTTGAACGTGAGGCAGACACGCTACCATCTACGCTACCGAGGCAGGTAAATGATTAAGGTGTATTCTGTGTGACATATATAGATAGTTTTTACTGCCAACATAGCTGCATAAAAAAACTGCTCCAGAATGAGTGTGGATTAGTCAATTAGAGGAACAATGCCACGTGCCTCATACTATCGAAGTTCACAGGTACATGACACACCATGCAGTCTGTTGCAGTTGTTTGTAAACATACCAACATACTCCACAGTAGCTTGCTCTTAAGAATTTCTTTGGCTTATGAAACTGTAATAAGGAACCTATTCCTTAGTTATTTGTTTATGGGTGTTTAACGTGTTCCAGCATTCTGTTATAACAATCAATGACGGCAAATAAGCTGGTGGGCATATGCAACTTAAACCTTTTAGAGCGAAGTTAAGTTAGTGAGGTTGAGGATGGAAGCATTAAATGATAAAAAGAACAGAACAATATCAATTGTAAATAAAGTTAACCAAATCTAAATGTCTTATGCAATGACACAAGCATTTTATTTCACTATGTTTAATAATACTAAATAAAGCATTTGTAACTGAAAAGGAAGCTTTTGATTTTACAGTAACTGGTTGAAAGCACTGTACAATTAAGTTCACAGTAAAATCAGCAACCTTGGAACTGTCCAAGTCATTATTGACTTTTTCACAAATAACTGCCCTTTGCCCCATTACCTGAAAGCAAGGTTAGGGTCACTGATAAAGCACAAGGAGCAATCCTTTTGTTTCCGTGGCCGGTGTGTCCCAATAACAACTTTTGAGATTTGCACACCAGTGGTTCCTGCGCTGCCTAATCACAAAATAATGTAATATTTAATGCTGCATAAAATTATACTTAAGATAATTTCGAAGCTGCAACACCGAAATTCAGACTAGTTTAGTTATAAACTACGAAACAGCTATATTCGTTCGGTGTCATTTTATGCAATCATGCATGCTGCTGCTGTTGAAGTGTGCGTGCGCACACACAAAAATGGTATATTTTAATGTTTCCATCAGCGATAGTGTCTGGAGAGCTTCAACAATGTATATAATATTGCTTTGTGTTCAAATAATTTAAATACCTTAGTGGGATCTTATGTAAAACTGACTTAAAGACTTGTTTACCTTGTCTTGTTGGTTTTTTCCCCTGTTTCTTCTCATAACAATTCAATCTTTTATTCGCCATCTGAAGAATACACTCATTACATTAACAGCATCTCCTCTCTGGAAAAAAGGTAATCTATGCAAACAGTGAGAATTGCTGGAAATTAATTGTTCTTCCACACTATTTGTGTGTAGGACAAGGTTTTCGGAGGGTGGAGTCAGACTGAAAAATTCAATGCCATAGCCTGGATTTGAACCACCATGTTGCCATGGTAGCTAAGTGATTGAGAGCAATCGGATGGAGACTGGGAGATCCTGGCTATGACATTGAATTTTTCAATCTGACTCTACCCTTCGAAATATAGTGAGAAATTAAGTTAAGTAAAGGTTTATAAAGATTATAACTTTCTTAAAGAGAAGCAAAGCCAGTTTACAAAAGAGTAAAATTTAATAACAAAAACCTTTTTCACATTTTTCTATATACTTCATAATGGCTGGGATTCTTTATTATGAGTATTTTCAACATATAAAGAACAGAAACATATGTGCTTTACATAGAGCAAGTTACTCTTTAGAACAGTAAACATATAAAATGCATTTCAACATCATAGCTCAACATTTCTTTGCTTTTCTTCAAAGCAGCAGCTGCACATAAACTTCTATGGACAACATTAATATTTTATGCAAAGGTTTAAAACCTTGAAGTATTAAGTACTCTTTCTCTTTTGTTCCAAGCAGTCAAAGTAGTGTTTCCAAAATTCAGCCTTTTACAATTTAAAGTGAAAATTACAACTACATAATTTGTAATGCCGAAAAAAACCTGAGAATGAATCACAGTAGATTTATTAAGCTGATATTATTGAAGACTTAAGAGATCTTCTGCTGCTCTTTAACTTCTGAACCTTCTTTACTTTCCTACACATCAAGAAAATAGAATAATACTAAGCATGAGACTCGGAACTCTGTTTGTTCTATAACATAATATTTAGAAATATAAAGAAATATAAACAATGGCAACTATATTAATAAAGGAAATATGGGACCATACAAAACTTGATAATACAGTCTTTTTCCTGAAATACCACATACAATATACCAATATACTCTTTCAAAATCTTAACAATATATATTACTTTTGTATTTATAAATCATCATTAATTCTTAAATGAAGATCAAGCACACTTGGATAACAAGCTGTGATGAAAGCTTTATGTAATAAAAAATGAGATTATAAAGTTCATTATGTTCTTATATAAATGATTCATCTTTCAAAAGCCCCTTAAAAGTAATGAAAGGCTAATATCCTTACAAAATTAATGTGAACCTGCTGTCATTTTATACAGGAAAAGCCTGAATGTTACTAGTTATTGCTCTTTGAAACATGGTACATGGAAATGGACAAAGTTTTTATTGCAAATAATGAAACCCTAGTATTTTTATGCTTCATCAATACCATTCTTGTTAAAGTTGTGAGACAGCAAACATTTACAGCTGGCTATGCTTAGATGAAAATATGTTTTTGAAAATTCAGGCTCATCCTATACAGTCATTACTTTTTACAAAGGATCACAGAAGAGTTTAGGAACTGCAGTTCAGGCTATAGCTTGCTCTGCATTGGCACATCTGAAGAAACGATCCTGCAACACACCAGCTCTCATGATCTTGCACTGAAACATTCAGTTTTAATACAGGTTTATGTAAATGCTCTTTCATCCATTAAGTTTAACAGGCATATTATAAATATTATAAATAAACTGACACTAGGTAACTAGCTTCACTTATCTGGTTTAAAATTGTCTAAATCCTCTGGGGTCGGTTTCGCAAAGTTTCCATCACATCCTCAGCCAGTAGACTGATTAACCTTTTGGTTACTTCTGGTAGGTGATGGATACTTTACCTTTATGTTGCCATCTACTGGGGGCAGAACAAACTTATTGACTGATTCTATTGGCAGTATTTCAAAATTCATCACACAAATTTTATTTTTCAAAATAAATATTTTCTCTCAAACCATTATATCTACTGGTCCATTCAATACTGAAATACTACCAATAGATTTTACCCCCATGAAATGGCAGCATGATAGCAAACTATCCACCACCTACAGGAAAAAGGTTAATCAGTCTAATGTGATGGAAACATCACGAAACCAATCCCAAAGGATTTAGACAATTTTAAACCAGATAAGTGAAGCTGGTTACCAAGTGTTACAGTTTATTTATAATATTTGGATTCATTTACTGTCATTAGCTTCAGTTTTTCACAAAATTAACAGGATGTATTTGGTGAAAATTTTCTATTTGGCTACAGACAATCAAGTAATTGCTTCATTCACTATCTTACTCGTCTTGGCTAAGGTACTAACATGAAACTGACAAACAGTGTCATCCTTTCATGAAGTTATTTAGGGCCCTAAAGTTGCAAAGCACAGACAAGAGGTTGAGGTTGCTAATGTGGCCAAAAGATCTGTATAACTAAACCACAATGATTCAGAATAAATCTTGCCCAACTAGGGGAGTTCACTCTGTCCCTTAGGTTGGTTTTCTTAAACCAGCTTGCGCAGTATCATGTATATGGCAGTTTTGCTATCTTCACACTGTGACTGTGCAATAAAAATAAATCTCATAAATAGGGTGGATGGGTAGGTTACAGAATTCTGGTTGGTTGGTTGGTTGCTAATGCTCATGGAGTTGGAGAATTTCCATTTTCCTTCTGGCCTCCCAATAACGTGTGACTAGTTGTGCTGTCAGTTCTCTATCTGTTTTTGTCAGGGTACTACACTGGAGCAGATGATCTCCGTCCATCAATGAGTTCAGGTCCCTACACAGTGTGCAGGTTGGGGATTCAAAAATATTAATCCTGTATAGATGAGCGGCCAAACAGTCGTGGCCAGTAATCAGTCGGAAGATGGCAACAGTACTGCTTCTTGGGTAGCCTGGGATGGGATTTTTACTTCCTTGTAGAATTTTCCATTGCTTGTTGGTACTTTTTTCTTTGCATTCTTCTTTCCAGGATAAGTTGATTCTATTGTTTATATGTAGTTTTGATGTGTGGAATGAGGTTTTTTGTTGGCAGCTTTGTTTTATTTGTGTTCCTTTTTTTGCCAAGGAATCTGCAATTTCATTGCCTGTGATTTCACAGTGGGATGGAATCCACTGGAAGTGTATTTCTTTTTTTAGACCTTGTAGTATTCGTAATGAACTGTAAATTTCAAGTATTCTATTGTTGTTAGGGTACAGTGAGGATAGGGCTTGAAGTGCTAATTTAGAATCGCTTAGAATCACTGCTTTAGAGAAAGAGTTCACATGTTTGAAGAGTTGTTTCAGCGAGGTGTTGATTGCTTCTAATTCTCCATCATAGTGGGTTGCTAGTGTGCCCAAACGGATGTAAAAATTGAATATTTTACAATGTATTCCTGCTCCAGCATTACTTTCTTTGTCAAATAGGGAGCCGTCTGTGTATATGTGTAGCCATGAGTCTTGTGGATAATAAGTTTCAACTGTTTCTAGAGCTAGCATTTTACAGAATTCTAAAGTACAGTAAAACCTCGTTAACCCAGACCTCTTTAATCTGGACCAGTTTTGAAAAAGAAAATTATATTGTTACATAGTCTGTTACAGTACATACAGTGTATGTGCTTTTAGGTTGAAAGTGTGCCAATAGTAATTTATAAATTCCAATAAAATATTTTGGTGATATGTACAAGTTGTTTTTAAACATTTTTCCGCCATTCTCTGGATAACCTGGATTTTACTCGGATTTTAACTCGGATCGGCCCTGGTACAAGTTGATCGGAATAAACAAGGTTCTACTGTAGTAACAATCTCCTCCTCTAAGGTAATCTCATTAATATTACTCACTTTTATTACATTTTAATTTATATGGCCAAGTAGAAAGTTTCAGAATTTGTTTTAATAATGATATGAGTATTACTTTTATAACATCATGTTAAGCACAGAAGATCTATATGATTATTTTTGACAACACAAAAAACACATAGAGCGAGGTAAAATATGCAAATTTTAAGGTGTAGTAGGATATTTGTGGTATGAATTGTGAGTTCATTTTTATAAAATGTTTTAATTCATCTGATGTTTTAATAAAGTTCCCAGTAGTTTCTACTTTTTCATATCACTGCACATTGGAATTCACAATTAAGTTCACTTTTAGTTTATCTTTTGCAATGTTCCAAATTGAACTGATGCACCTCCTTCTTGTTCTACAACAATAGAACTTTTTCAATGATAGAACTTAGAATAAGCTATCTTTCTGCAAAACCAAGATTATTGATTTTTCTGTCACTATGACAAACATTTTCTTATCGGCCACCTAAAGCTTAACGACCAGTAAACTCATTTTCTTTATTTAGTCAGTTTTAGAATTTTCTTTTCAAAACTAAATTTAAACAACTTAACATTCAAATATTACTCCACATAATTTTACACTTCTAACAATGTCATTAAAATAAATTAACATTATTGACTCTTTTCCATACCTAACTTTATCACATGTTTTGTTTCCATTCATTTAATCTCGTTCACGTCACATAACACTTCAATTCATAAGGATTTCTTAAATATTTTAAAAATAAATTTAGAATAACAAATATAATAATATTTTTTGGCTGAAATTAAAACAACTGTTTCAAAGGATATACACACAATCCTTGGAGGTGGAACTATTAAGGATTACTGTTAACCACATCCCTACAGGAACTATCCCTATCAAGAGCAACAATTATTTTTAAATTGCATTTATGGGTCCTAAGTGTAGGAATGTTACACAATTCTAAAGCTCATTTTCTTGACACACACTACTGCAAGTTTCTGAATTACTGTTTATTTTAATTTTATTAAAATTAAATTTTATTTGCTTTAATTTTTAAGCTAATTTTTCTTTAATGAAGGTGAGGAAAGTGATTATAATTATGATAATAATCATAATAATAACTACATTGGCCCACCTATATAACATAGATATAACATTATCTATGACACAGATATAACATTTTAGTTAGTTGACTCTGTCAGATATAACATGTTTTGCTTTACATTCAAGACGTCCCAAGTTTGAATCTATGTTAGTTGTCTCTTATCCTGAGAAGACCAAAGTCATGTAACTAAGTTTTATCAACCTGGAGTCATTTAAACATTTCAGTCATTTCCTACTCTAGCTCAGCGGCTATTGTGCAAGGTCATAGCAGGCAGTTAGAATGATAAATAAGACAAGTTGCATGCTTCCTCAGGATAAACATGATATGCGCTATTGCCAGAGAGCAAGACCTTCTGGGTGTTTCAAAACTTGAATGTTATGGAAAGTTCCTATAGCTATATAAGCAAGTGCTCTCACAATGTGTGTCAGTGAATGTATCAATAGTACATAAGTGAGTCAGCAAACGAACTAGCAAATGCAACAAAAAACACTCATCTTCAAGCAAGTTTAAGAAGATGACTGTGGTGAATGCTGTTTCTGCACGAGATTGGAAATGTCTTCTGTTGACCTCTCAGCAAATAAATCATCTAAAGTGACAAAAACTGGACCGAAGTCTCTATATTCACCATTCAATTTTACCTACCCAGTCCACCTTTCACTCTAACATATACCAGGTGAGTCTTCTGCCCCTGTTTATTCTGATCTGTGCAACCCACAGTTTATAGTCTATTATGAAAACATTGACCCTTTTAGCATAAAAGCAGTTATTGCAGCTCTGCTCTTCTATTCGGTACTCTACGCTCCTAGCATTAATACTTACAGCCCTGAATGAGCACCAAGAAGTTGTGAAAAGCTTAAATAAATGGTTTTTCATGCATATAAGACTAGCAAGGTGATAAACGAATGCTTTCCCAAAGGGCAGCAGAGAGTATGTGGCAGCTGGCAGAGTGAGTTAGCTTGCTGGCATGTGGTGATACGAAGGCTAGGTTCGAAATGACGTCACATAGTTTCGTATTTTTTTCTTTCTCTTAATCTTTATTGTCTGTATTTTAGTTACTTATTTGTTTATTGTTGCTGGTTCACTTGTGAGCCAATGACACAGGAATTATAATCCAATAATTCGAGACCTATAGGGATTTGCTTGCCATATAAGTTGGGCCAAACTCACCTTAACAGCAGGTAATTGAAGCCCTTGACCTTTAAAGGTTATCTTTATCTTTTATTAGGGGTCATGTTTAACTTTGTGACCCTTATTATCTGTACCGTACATGTGTTGTAAACCATGTTCGGTAGTTGGCCTTTATTTTTTGGCAGAATGTCAGTGACATTAAGTTTAATGGTTTTCTTTCATGCTTATATCTTAAGTTTCACTTTGCCTTTGTAAAATGTTTGAAACTTGGTTCAATGAATGGTTCAAGCAAAATATCCACCATAATAAAATATCTACTAGGAACTACACATTTATAAGAATCTGCCAGTGGGAAACATGGCTATTATTGTATATTGTAAACACCTATGTGATATAAAAGTGTTATTTGCATTATGATATAAAATTATAGGCCCCAAGAAATAAAAAAAAGGGTAATAAAATTTTTGAGATAATCATGAAGGATTTGAACCCAAGTTGAAGAGGCACACTGGTGAAGTAATCTGTATACCATTTAGCTGACGCTACGTTGATAGGGAAAGTTCATATACAAATTAAAGAACCGCAGACCTAAGACCCACCTCGAATCTTTACATGTTTTCTACAGCTTCATACAGTGTTTTGAGCTCGTTTTGGTAGTTTTAACACAAATAAAAAAACTGCATCTGCCATTACAATTACTGTATGAGTTAAAAACTGCCGTAATATATGACAGAAGCAAAAACTATCTACCTAATTCTTAGCATTTTTTTGACATGGCTGTACAACGAAAACACGCGTTGGCTGAAGATTTAAATCCAAATGGTTCCACTGTGTAGATCTGCCATTTTGTATTCCAATGTTATTGTCAACTGATGCATGTGTTAGGTTGTTCCTTCAGGGGCGTGTTTAAAGGTGTATGCGAATGTACGCTAATGAATAAAAGTTTGTAAATTCTCTAAAATTATTACTGCAGCTTTCTTATCTGGGTATGATGTTTTTAGAATCGACATACACAGTGATTGCTTTCTGTCTGTTACTACACTTATGCACTGAGTTATCTACTCCTCTATAAACTGTTCTACAAGTCATCCATTAGGAAACATTCAAGAATGGCATAAGTCACATATGTTGCTTAGCATGTTGCATAAATTAAAAAATAAATAGGGTCAGGTGACTTACCTAGTATATCTGTCATAATTATATCCTCTTTTCTGGTATCATCTGCAATTAAATTTGGTTTTTCATCCCTGAGATAACATTTATACATTATAGGGTACACAGCCCATCATCTGTATGATTCTGTGTACAAGCTGAAGCATTCACAGCTGCCATCTTGTAGATTAAACATATTTTCTGGGGGTGTAGGCCATGTTCTAGTGGGTTTCAAGATTCACTAACTTTTTGCAAGAACTGCACTTGACATATAGGTGATCCAGTAGCATTGTTACTAAATGAGATTTAGAAGAATCAGAGCTCCTGCACGTTCAAGATTTCCAAGATGACATTGTTGAGATGCAACAAATGTTAAGTTAGCATTTTGAGTGTTGGTGTTGGCAATGATGGTGGCGGCGACGGGGCAGTGGTAACAGTTGGGCTTTAGGGCACACAACTGTTTTGGTTAAGAGCCCACACTGCTAGCCAATTAGCATTCTAATGCATATGACGAACTATCATTAAGTCTCAGTCTATAGTTCATTTTATTCTATCTTCTTAATGTATCTAGCTATTTGCAAGCAACCATGTTTCACTATAAATTTATTCTCTTTAAAAATTATGGATGCAATACATAAGGTTTGTTTTTTGAGTCAAACGCCATATTCAATATAAAATGCAGATCTGTAGGTTATGAAAGCCATGTTCTAATTGGGGGAAGCATAGTGTCTGTCATGTCATCTCCCCTTATCAGCTGGAAGAGCATTTGCCTCTGCCATGCATATGAGGTGGGCAGTAGGACAGGTAAGTCAAGACTCAATCTACCCCTACAGAGTAACAAATTTAACTTCATTACTTGTCTCATTTAAGTTTTTCTTACTCGCTCTGTTAAGTACAGACATGAATCTCACTGGCTTTTTATGAAAACCAAAAGGAGTTGCATCAACATTCAGTCAAGCTGTCTTATCCAGAAACTTAAATTGGAGAAATAAATGCCTGTGGTCTCAGGTCATATGGAAAGCATCCAGCATCCACAGTAGACTGAAAAAAGCTGGCAAACCCAGATAAACACCACTGGGTCAAAAGCTAGCAGAGAGGTTAGAGTGCTTGACCTTCAATGAGGTGGGCCAGGTTCCATCCTAGGTGACCGCATGTGAGATTTGTGGTAGACAACATGGCGCAGGGGCAGATTTTCTCCGAGATCTCAGTTTCCCCACCATCATTCCACGAACTGCTTCACTGTCATCTTTCCTTTTATTCATTTTGTTCTCATTCTGTCATCTACTTCTCTCACTCTCATACCAGGCATCGGCTGAACCCATCCTGGGTTCTCTATCTCAATCTGGAGTTTCTGTTCCTCATACCAATGCCTAAAGGCCTAAGGGAACAAGAATCCCCTAACACCAGTAGAGTGGTAAAACTAGGGAAGTTGAAGGAGAAGGAGAGGAAGAGAGGAAGGAGAGGAAGGAGAGGAAGAAGGAGAAGAAGGAGGAGAAGGAGGAGGAAGAAGAGGAGAAGAAGGAGAAGGAGAAGGAGAAAGAGAAGAAGGAGAAAGAGAAGAAGGAGAAGAAGGAGGAGAAGAAGGAGAAGAAGGAGAAGGAGAAGAAGGAGAAGGAGAAGAAGGAGAAGGAGAAGAAGGAGAAGGAGAAGAAGGAGAAGAAGGAGGAGGAGAAGGAGGAGGAGGAGGAGGAGGAGGAGGAGGAGAAGGAGAAGGAGAAGGAGAAGGAGGAGGAGGAGGAGGAGGAGGAGAAGGAGAAGGAGAAGGAGAAGGAGAAGGAGAAGAAGGAGAAGGAGAAGGAGAAGGAGAAGGAGAAGGAGAAGGAGAAGGAGAAGGAGAAGGAGAAGGAGAAGGAGAAGGAGAAGGAGAAGGAGAAGGAGAAGGAGAAGGAGAAGGAGAAGGAGAAGGAGAAGGAGAAGGAGAAGGAGAAGGAGAAGGAGAAGGAGAAGGAGAAGGAGAAGGAGAAGGAGAAGGAGAAGGAGAAGGAGAAGGAGAAGGAGAAGGAGAAGGAGAAGGAGAAGGAGAAGGAGAAGGAGAAGAAGAAGAAGAAGAAGAAGAAGAAGAAGAAGAAGAAGAAGAAGAAGAAGAAGAAGAAGAAGAAGAAGAAGAAGAAGAAGAAGAAGAAGAAGAAGAAGAAGAAGAAGAAGAAGAAGAAGAAGAAGAAGAAGAAGAAGAAGAAGAAGAAGAAGAAGAAGAAGAAGAAGAAGAAGAAGAAGAAGAAGAAGAAGAAGAAGAAGAAGAAGAAGAAGAAGAAGAAGAAGAAGAAGAAGAAGAAGAAGAAGAAGAAGAAGAAGAAGAAGAAGAAGAAGAAGAAGAAGAAGAAGAAGAAGAAAAGGTCAATGGCTATGTGAAATATGTTGCAATTAAGGACATTAATTTTAGAGGACGTTAAAATGATCAAAAGAAAAGAAAGAAATAGCACCTCCGCACACATAAAATACAAAATAGTAACATGCACCAATTTTCATGCAACATTACAAGCAACACTCCACTCACTTCACATTGGAATTTTGTTAGGGTACCACAGATCCTGGCTAAACTGGGCTACATCTTAGAAATTGAAATAGCTTAGGTCAAAAGTAACATTTAAGGCTGTTTTCAAGTGCTGAATTGTTAGCAGTTAAGTGTTTGCACAGTACTCAGCAAAATTCTAGCTTTCCACACTCTGTGATAGTTCTTGCTTCTGCTATTCCTGTGGCATTCACTCAACATTTCAAAGTTTGAAATCAGCCAAAATTCTGAACTGTTTCAATTTCTGAAAAGTATCCATTTAAGTATTTATTATTATTATTATTATTATTATTATTATTATTATTATTATTATTATTATTATTATTATTATTATTATTATTATACTACCACCTCTTAAATCCTACAAAAAGAGTCACTTTTTAGCACAAAAATAAACATTCACCTATCATGTGACTTTGGATAAAACTATTACTTTTCATAATTTCCTTTCATGGAAGTGTTGAAAACAGTGTTGTAATAAATTAAATTTAAAGGCGAGTCGATTAATGACACTAAAAGTAAGTGTTGTTTTGTGTCATTAATTGACTCACGTTTAAATTTAATCTGTTACTTTTTACTTCAAATTTCCGTCACAACAAAAATGACGAAGAAAATAAAGAACATGTCAGATTTACATTATTAATAGTCTTGTACTCACCTATAGCCTCCCAATTCTGCAGCCTTAGATAGTACCACTTGAATATCCATGGACGGGAAATTCTAAAATCAATTTGTATGTAAATATTCAGTTATTTTTACCCACGAAAGAAAACAAAAATAAATTAGTCTACAAGTTAAAAGAAACAAATCTGTCTTGGGCACACAGTTCCATGACAAAATATGAGCAAGCCATTTATTATATTTATGTAGTGCTATAACATAAGGTAGAGTTCTATTAAAAAATAAAATATAATTTACAACATTGGCAACAAAAATATCAAAAAATATCCATACATTATAATTTTACCTCAAATTTGTTTCGAAGACATGTTGCCTTCATTATCTGCTAAGAACCAGTGATCATGGCTTATCAATATTCCCAAAATATGTTACAATGAATTTTTTATGAGCTATGTTATTAATACTGTTTTCTTTAGTGTTTTGTAACATTGTTTAAAATTGCCATTAGCAATAAAAGAATGTCTGCAAGCATCAGAAGAAATGTGTCATTCAAAATTCTGAAATATCTCTCCTATTTGCATTCCTGTACTTTGTTTTACACCTCAGGAGAAGATTTCAAAATTAATCTTGCAAGGTATAAACTATCAAACTAAGTCAAATGCTTTAGCAATTGAATTACAAAAGCAACATATTGTTTCCATTAATGTGCTGCTTACCCCTGTATGCTATTTGAAATAGACTACCCTGTATGGGGGTACTATGAAAGTAGCTCCATGAGTTGGCTCATTACTTTCTTCACTTAGTGCATGCATTAGATATGATGGAGGACTTTAGCATCTTAACTTCCTTAAATGCTATTAAAAAAATTAATGAAAGTAGAAATAATTTCTTACCTGTAATAGTTTTACATTTGCTGGAAAATCTCCAGAAAGAAGCTGATCTCTCAACAGGCTAAGAATGAAAACAACAGAGATTAGAATACATTTTACTATGTATATGCAATTCAAAATATAACCTTCGGGTATAAAATTAAGCTTACATGATCATAGCACAGCATATATGTATGAGAAAACTGAAACGCTTTTCATCAGCAAACAGCGAATCCCAAATACGAAGAACGTCTGGGAGAGGAAACTCTTGAGACAGTAGTAATGTGAGCCACCTGCAATGAATTATACATTTCAACACACTCTGATATTTGATTTACTTAATGTGATCTACAAAAGAATTTTGCCTTTAGATGCAAAATACTAATTATCATATTCTTTCTAATAAGTAAAACTTGATTAAAAAACAAGCATTGTATGTGTCACATTCGAATGACTTTTCTCTACCCATTCTTCTGCAAACTATTTTTACAAAAGTATATTCTTTTCTATGTGCTCCATGCTAATCGAGATAAACATTTACATAAATGGTTTTATTAGATATTCTGTTATAGGTACAAGGGTGACAGAGTTGGCTTAGGTTTTACTCAAATTATTTGAAAGCAGACTGCTTATATGATGTCTTTGAAGTTCTCTTCTCTTTGTTATGACCAGAGAAAAAAATAAATAGTGGTTTAGCTGTTAAGAAAAGTATATTTGATAAGTCAAACCAGCAATAGAGAATATGATGGATATAAAAATGCCACAAAAGTTTTACTTCATATAAATTGGATTTACACTCCTATATATTAAGTTTTTCTCAACCTATCTCTTACTTTTATAAGTTATACAAAATTCATTCACGATGAAGAGAACTTCATGGGTTAACTGCAGAGAATTTAAAACATATAGCTTATTTGTCCAGGAAATATCTTAAACATACAAGGGTGGTTCAACAAGTACCCATGTTAGGAATGAAGACCCATTTTTTTCAAATACTAATTAATTTCTCAACATAGTCCCCTTTTAGGGATATACACTTCTCCCAACACTTCTGCCATTTTTTAACCCAAAAAATAAGAATTGTCAAGCTCTGCAAATTACACCTCTATCTCCATGATGACTTCCTCATTTGATCTAAATTTTGTTCCTGCGAGCCATTTCTTCAAGTTTGGGAATAGGAAAATATGGGGGGTGTGGCAGCAATTCATGCAGTTTGACGGTGGGAATGCCGGATGAATGTACTTGGGGTATTATCATGGTGAAACAGAACTTTCTTCTTCACTATATGGGGTTATGCCTCCTTCAACTTCTTGTCAAATTGGGCCAATAACTCACTGTAGTATGCTCCAGTAATCACTTTTCCTTTTTCCAAGAAGTCAATGAATATGACTCTTCGCATCCCAGAAAATTGTCACCATCTTTCTGGCCAATGGGACCGTCTTTGCCTTCTTTGGAGCAGATTTTCCAAAAGCAACCAATTGTTTTTATTGTTGCTTGATTTCCGGAGTATAATGATGAATCCAATTATCATCAACAGTGACAACTCAATGTATAAAGTCCTTCAGATTTTGCTTAAACAGCTCCAAACAGAGCTTTGAAGTTGAAAGTCATACCTGCTTGTTGTCCACTGTGAGCAAACGCGGCGTCCATCAGGCACACAGCTTTCTCATCTCCAACCTATCGTGCAAAATATGTATTGCCATTCCTGTCCATACATCTAAGGCCTCTGCCACTTCACTAACTTTCATTTGACAGTAAGTGAGAATCATATTGTGGACTTTTTCAATACTTCCTTGGTAACCACATCTGCAGGGCATCCTGGGCACTCTTCATCAAAAACGGATGTTTAACCATGTTTTAATTCCTTATACCAATATCTAACTGTTGTCACAGAAGGCAACACGTCTTCATAAATAACATCCAATTTCCCTTTCAGTTCCTTGCAAGTTTTCCCATTTCAAAGTAAACAGCAAAACACTGAATGATACTGCACCTTTTCCATTTTAGAAAAAACACGTTGAGCAACTAATTGAAATTTCTGTAAAATCTAAACTAATCTATGAATCAGCACCAAATTTTTGACCATATGTAACAAATGACAGTAAAGGATGATTATGCAAACTTCCCTTAGCATCACCATATATTTTTAAACATGGGTATTTACTGAACCACCCTCATATAATATTTTAATCAAAATCATTAGCGACATTTTTGAGAACCTAAAGGCTAATGAAAAGTTTGCACATAAAGGAAAGTTTGAAATGTATCACTTTCTTCAAAATGTTCATGTAATATCCTTGAATATCCTTCAGATTTTGTTCTCCTG
This sequence comes from Mantis religiosa, assembly GCA_030765055.1. Classification (NCBI taxonomy): domain Eukaryota; kingdom Metazoa; phylum Arthropoda; class Insecta; order Mantodea; family Mantidae; genus Mantis; species Mantis religiosa. Next base: position 97,051,924 of record CM060959.1, read on the forward strand.
AATGCATCACACACATTCTTTGTGCCTATTTGTTTGCATTCAGTGTCTTTTGGTCTTTTATTTTAAAATTGTTTTTTCATTGTAAACAGTTAACATTTTGCAAACACAACATTACAAAAAATGTATTTCTTTAACTAATATGTGAAATTGATTAAGGCTTCATGGGTGATCAGCCACGTCAAATTTGTGAAGATCAAGCTTCATAAATTTGATGCTGCTGATCACCCATGAAGCTATAATCAATAACGCTCACCACAAAAGCTTCAAGTCTTACAATATGTGAAATGTAAAAAATGTAAATTGTAAAAAATCTTTACAAAATATAAACATGACAATCACAGGTAAAACAATTTCTGAGAAATAGTCTGAATAACAATATGACAAATAAAGAAATTTGTGCACAATCAATTAAATAAAAGAAATACATATACTATTTATAAAATTAGCATGTAAAGTAATTATTTACTACAATATGGTTTAAAATCATTTTACTTAGCTCTATACTCTGGCAAAGTTTCACATTATTATCTGCAGTAGTATAGTTATTGCCAAACAATTTGGAAAAAGTGGACGAGCCTGTCTCAGCTAGGATTTTTCTTGGACCTCATGTCTCTCACCCTCATTAAGCACCATCAGAAGTCATTAGTTAACCGACCTCATAAGTGAGGATAATTGGCTACTTATTGCAAATAACGAAACTAGCATCTGTTTGTTTTACAGAAGTTTTTATTTAGAAGTGAAGAGAAATGTTTTATACGAGTGCCTGTTTATTGTTCATAATGGTGAAATGTCAGGTATAAAACCTTTAGAAGATTGCAGTAACATATAACTGATAGTGGTATAGCCGGGTGTGTAGCAATGTCAGGGGATCTGCACATGAGTGCACATGATCTGCACATTGCTGCAGCGGAACCAAGAGCCAGGGTATGAGGTGGATTGGAAGCATAAAATTTGCTATTTGAAAACTCCAGATGCCAAATTATTTGGAGATATGTATAATGAAAAATATCAGACTTAGAAATGTACATACAAGGGTCGGCTGATAAGTCCTGGGTCTTATATAGAGATGGCATCACTGGGCCAGTTTGACAGGAATATCATATAGGTTAACTCTAGACTAGCTTGTATTCATAGTTACAGGTCAATAGCTGGTTTAGTTTTTGAATGACAGCATTTTAAACAAGACAAATGTAGAGGTTTCACGAAAATGGAGGATTTGGAAAAATTAGAAATGATTAAATACTTCCATTTGTAAGGCTTAATGCCTAAATAAATCAAGGAGGAAATGAATAGTACATTGAAAGACTTTGTCCCTTCATATACAATAAGTAAAAGGTGGATTGCAGAGTTTAAAATGGGACATACGAGCAGTAGTGATGAGCCTCGCTCTGGAGGCCCTGTGGATGTCACAGCTCCAGAGATCATTGAAAAAAATGCATAATTTAGTACTGGAAGACTGCAGATTACAGTTGTTTGAGATAGCAGAGGCTGTAATGCAGGTAATATTTTAAGTAATGTTTTGGGCTTTCACAAGGTGTGTGCAAGATGAGTGCCATATTTGTTGACACCTGATCAAAAGTTGCAAAGAAAACTTGTTTCTGTTAAGAATTTGGAGCTCTACATAAAAATTCCAATGAATTTTTGAGATGGCTTATTACCAATGATGAAACCTGGATACATCACTACACTCCAGAAAGTAAATCACAGTCAAAACAGTGGACTGCGCCAGTAAGTCAACTCCAAAAAAGGCAAAGTCAATTTTATTATTTGAAGCAAAAGGTTAGAAACAGTGATGTATTTAACATTTGAAAGTAATGAGTCGGTAATTCAAACACAAACATCACTTAAATTATCCTTACTTGGACATGTTTCGGAGAACGGTTTGTCCCCATCCATAGAGTCGGATAACTGCTGACGATGGGAACAAACCTTTCTCCGAAACATGTTCAAGAATAATTTAAGTGATGTTTGTGTTTGAATTACCGACTCATTACTTTCAAATTTAAAAGTCAATTTTGTCAGCTAACAAGGTTATGGTGAGTGTTTCCTGGGCTGCAGAGGGAACTATTTTTATTGATTACTTGGAAAAGGGTAAAAGTATCACTGGTGACTACTCCGAAAGCTTACTGCAACGTTTGAGTGATGAGGTGAAAAGAAAAAGACCTCGTTTGGCAAACAAAAAGGCCTTGCTTCTTCACAACAATGCTCCAGCCCAACATTCAGTCACTGCAATGGAAAAAATTTGTGAAATAAAGTTGGAATTGCTTGAACATCTACCCTATTTGCCAGGTCTAGTGCCCAGTGACTACCACCTGTTCCCAAACCTCAAAAAATTTCTTGGAGGATGAAGATTTCACAGCAACGAGGTCACTGATGCAGTAAACAGTTATTTTGAGGACACGATAAATTGCACTACAGAGATGGTTTAATTAAATTAGAACACCAATATGACAAATTGATTAGCCTTTCTGGAGATTATGTTGAGAAATAAATGTGAGGCCCAAGACTTATCAGCAATCTTCATATTCTGAGCACTTTATGCTGGTCTATAAATTACCTAATCTCCTAAATGCACTGTTATTAGTAGTTATAAACTCATATTTATAAAATTTCTTCTTCAGTAAAGTAATTCAAACAAATGTCACCTTCAATTAAAAATCATTCCAATACCTGAAGCTGTAATACTGAGGACAGAGTTCTTGCTGCTGTAGTCTTGCCCACACTGATATATCACTTTGTTTCAGCTCTTCACCAAGTTTACTCATCATTCCATTTATTCCACATTCTGCCTCATCCAATGACTTTATGAAGAAGTCTCTTATCTCTCCCATTAAATTCGTAAAGCAGAAGAAACAATCTGCTTCAGCATGTTCTATAATAGAAACGTGAACAAATTTATCTGTAGGTCACTCAGCACTGGATTTTAGCATTTGAAAATCATTGTTACATACCTCTCCAAATTGAATCTGGGTCACAGGCAAAGGTGTAGTAAATAGGACCAATGATTTCGTTCATTCCCTGAACGTAGCCCTGCCCAGGATTCAGCTTTGCATAAAGAAAGAGTATTCTTTCCACGACCTCCCAGTGGGCTTCTAGTCCTTCAGGCATTGGAGCATAATCTTCTGGAGCCTTTTTTACTGAGAGTGCTATCTAAACAAGCAAGGATAATCCTCATATAGCAACGGTTAAAACAATATATAATAATACAGTAACCCTTTTCTTGGAAGACTGAACTCAGTGATGGCTTTTGTGGTGATTAGAGTGAAGGAGCCCTTTATTTATTTATTTATTTATTTATTTTATTATTTATGCTTAAAAATTAAAGAATCATGTGATTAATATTTATATGGAAGTCTCAATCTAGTTGTTTCCAGAGGTTGCTGCAATGCCTTCACTTTGCAACATTCACAAGAATTTTCAGGCTAGCCAAGTGGAGGGATAATAAAAAAAAAGTTGCAGGAATTACGTGTTCTATCTCTCTTTAACTGATATAACTGATACAACTGCTAATGAATGTGAAGAGATAGTAACTGCCAAGCTGTCTTTTCCTTGAAGTTACTTGGTCGCTAACAAAGCAATGTCAAATTTGTTTTTCTCGCTGTGATTTTAAACCTTGAAGTGCCAGAACACTCAACATGCAAACATCTTTTCACTTCCTTCCCCAACATATTTTCTTTTCATGCTCCCTTAAGGGAATCAGGTAGGATACATATAGTTGCGCAGATTTTAACAAATTTTTATGCCTCTTAAAATTCTCAACACATTTCAATGAATTTTTTACTTCACTATGTTGGTGTAAATTTTCATGATTCCAGGTTGTCAAATTCAAATTACAAACAATTAGGCTTCTTTAGGTACCATTTCCTAAAAAATTATACATGCTATCTTTATGAGACTACACATGTGGATTGTATGTTTCATAATTGACAGGTGTGGAAAGAATTACGTGTCTAGTGTAAACAGTTTATGTTATAAGCTTTTGTTTTATAAAGAAAATAGTTGAAAATATTATATTATTTTTTCTCTCAAAGCACTGCATAATACCTGAAGTATTAATTTTAATAGAATTTAATAATAATATATATTTATAATATATAATATACATATTATTAATATATATTATATATATTTATATTTTATATATTTTAATTTAGTATTTTTAATTTATTAATTTTAATAGAGGTTGGGGCAAATATACTTCAGAATATATAAACTAATTATGCCAAATCTCAGTGTTCTATCTATTATAGTTTTTGAGAAAATGGTTCTTAAATAACCAATACCAATGTACTTTTATTATAAGAGTCGTTTAAAGAAATCTTCTTGTTGCTTTTATCCCAGGACATTCCAGCCCTATAATCATTTTTATTTGCACTTTGAAGTTTGTCTTGGTCTATTTGAAGCCTTTACTTCACTCTTTTCACACGTCTAACAAGTAAAACAAAATAAGACTTAAAGCTTTCCCGGCGATGAATATGTTCAAGATCTTCTTGGGAAACAAGCCAGGTGAAAAGACGATTAGAAATCGATGTTTTGGGAGCGTACATCTCTCCCATCATCAGGATATTTTAATAAATGTTATAGCCACAAATGTATTACTGGATATAACAAATATCAACAAAGACAAAACACTACTCGCATCATTGAACAAAAGACTGTTTTCAGTAAATTAAATGCCAGGTCAGGAGATGGTGTGAGTGTAGAAAATTAATTGAGTCAAAGAAACATAACTACTTAACCTGATGATCAAGCTGTATAGATCTGTGCTTCTTAAGCTGACTGATTTCCATTTTAAGGCCAGTTTCCAAGATGAGCTAAACTGAAATCCAGCATTACAATTAAGCGTGCTCATCTCAGAGAAAATGGCCAAAGCTTCCTTAATTCTCCACTCCCACTAACTGGTGCATTTTGCCAAGATGGTCGTCTCCCGAAAGTTGGCTCTATGGTCGTTATCAAAACAATGATCTGCCAGTCAAGACTTCTCAGATTGCATTACAAAATACTCAGTTCAATATAAAAATTATTTGTGGTTGGTTTATTGACACTCGTCACTTACTTTTTCATATATTTATGAGAGACTAGTTTCAAAGGCCCTGGCCTCCATTTTCAATCTCTTCCCAACTGGCATCTGTTGTTATCTGCTCTCTCTGGTGGTGGAACTATGAACTTTTTTGTCAAATTATCTGCTGGCGGGATTTCAAAGTTCATTACGCGATCCTTATTTTTCCAGATGAATATGTTCTCCCATGTTGTCAATCTATTTTGGTTTATCACTCCTTTTAATAATTTTGGATTTGGATCAATGTCATGGTTTTCATTCCAAAAATGAAATGCTACTGCTGACTTGTCTTCTTGTTTCAATCTGATGTTTCTAAAGTGTTCTTTGACTCTGGTTTTTAAATTTCTTTTTGTTTGACCTATGTAGCATTTTTCACAATGCTTGCAATTTATTTGGTATATTCCAGATTTGTTACCTGAAGGAATTTCATCTTTTGTTTTTGAATTTAGTAATTTTAAAATTGAGTATCTATTAGTAGGTGCCAAGATGATATTTTGTTCCTTGAATATCTTTTTAAATTTATTAAATGTTTTTGGATGATATGTGAATGAACTGAATATGCTGTTGCTTTCTTTTTCTTTAATAAATGTGGTTGCTTCCTTAATGGTTTTCTTTAGTTTAGATTTTCTAATTTTCTTCAACACAAAACTTTTGTTGTATCCGTTTTCTTCTGCTATGTGTATTATTGCTTTTTGTTCCTTGAAATATTCTTCTTTTTCCATGGGTATGTTGACTAGTCTGTGTGTAAGGCTGTTTATTATTGCATGTTTATGTGTAATTGGGTTGTGGCTATTATTTTTTATATAATTTTCTGAATGTGTTGGCTTCCTGTAAATTCCAAATTTTATTTTTGTATCATTCCTGATGATATTTAGATCCAAGAAAGGTAGTTGTCCATTGATTTCCTTTTCTATTGTGAATTTGATAGTCCTTTCTTGCAGATTGAGTAAAAAAAAAAAAAAAAAAAAAAAAAAAAAAAAAAAAAAAAAAAAAAAAAAAAAAAAAAAACGGTTATTTATATTAAAAAGAAACCGGTTATTTATACTAAAACAGACAAGGGAAATAAACTAGTAATTCTGGAAAAAGAAGAATACACAAAGAGGATGGAAGATTTGTTAGAAGACAGTAATTACCAAAAAGTAGAAACTAATCCATTAAAGTACTGCATTGAAACCACAAATAAAACGCTAAAAGAGAGCAAAATAATCAACAAAAAAGAATTGCACAAAATTAAAGTAGATAATCCAACATTACCAAGAGTATATGGGCTGCCAAAAATTCATAAAACAGGGAAAGGCATGAGACCTATTACTAGTAGCATAAATGCCCCCACATATAATTTGGCCAAATGGTTACTAAGTAAATTTAATAGTTTTCCAAAATTTGAAAGTTCAAATTTAAGAAACTCTTTAGATTTAGTAGAAAAAATCAAAGATATAAATTTGGACAAAAATGACAGACTGGTTTCATTTGATGTCACATCTTTATTTCCAAGCATACCAACAGAAAAATTGCAGACTGTGTTAAAAAAATGGCTAGCTACAATTGATATGGAAGCAATAGAAGCAGAAGAATATATTTCTCTAACAAAAATATGCATTGAACAAAACTTCTTTAGCTTTAATGGAAAACACTACAAGCAGAAATCAGGATTATCAATGGGCAATCCACTTTCACCTTTTTTGGCTAACTTATTTATGAGTGCATTTGAAACACAAATTAAAAAGTCCTTCCCATTGATCTTCAAGGTTTGGTATAGATATGTTGACGACATCTTTGCAATTGTACCAAGTAAACATTTAGATGATGCATTAAAATTACTCAATCTGCAAGAAAGGACTATCAAATTCACAATAGAAAAGGAAATCAATGGACAACTACCTTTCTTGGATCTAAATATCATCAGGAATGATACAAAAATAAAATTTGGAATTTACAGGAAGCCAACACATTCAGAAAATTATATAAAAAATAATAGCCACAACCCAATTACACATAAACATGCAATAATAAACAGCCTTACACACAGACTAGTCAACATACCCATGGAAAAAGAAGAATATTTCAAGGAACAAAAAGCAATAATACACATAGCAGAAGAAAACGGATACAACAAAAGTTTTGTGTTGAAGAAAATTAGAAAATCTAAACTAAAGAAAACCATTAAGGAAGCAACCACATTTATTAAAGAAAAAGAAAGCAACAGCATATTCAGTTCATTCACATATCATCCAAAAACATTTAATAAATTTAAAAAGATATTCAAGGAACAAAATATCATCTTGGCACCTACTAATAGATACTCAATTTTAAAATTACTAAATTCAAAAACAAAAGATGAAATTCCTTCAGGTAACAAATCTGGAATATACCAAATAAATTGCAAGAATTGTGAAAAATGCTACATAGGTCAAACAAAAAGAAATTTAAAAACCAGAGTCAAAGAACACTTTAGAAACATCAGATTGAAACAAGAAGACAAGTCAGCAGTAGCATTTCATTTTTGGAATGAAAACCATGACATTGATCCAAATCCAAAATTATTAAAAGGAGTGATAAACCAAAATAGATTGACAACATGGGAGAACATATTCATCTGGAAAAATAAGGATCGCGTAATGAACTTTGAAATCCCGCCAGCAGATAATTTGACAAAAAAGTTCATAGTTCCACCACCAGAGAGAGCAGATAACAACAGATGCCAGTTGGGAAGAGATTGAAAATGGAGGCCAGGGCCTTTGAAACTAGTCTCTCATAAATATATGAAAAAGTAAGTGACAAGTGTCAATAAACCAACCACAAATAATTTTTATATTAATTTTGACGTCACTGTTACTAAATTCCTCCAAACACATACTCAGTTCAAGTTCTTTTGTTCTGGTAGCGATGATCCTTCCGGTTTGTCCTATATACAGTGACCTACATTCACAGGGAATGAGGTACACTCAGGATATTTATTAAAATATCCTGATGATGGGATATATGTACGCTTCCAAAACATTGATTTTTAATTGTCTTTTCACCCGGCTGGTTTCCCAAGAAGATCTCGAAGTAAAACAAAATTTCCCCAAAAAATTAATCTGAGAAATTGGTAGAGGTATTTCATTTTGAAGAAAGGGACATGGGACATGGCACATGGGCAATTTAAAGAAGCACCTGCACATTTAATAAATTTTTTTTCATTGCTAATTATGCAGTAAACACAATAAGGTGGGCATTATTTAGTACAGAAAGAATGGAGAACATTCTGATGTTAAAATCTCAAAACACCATTTTTGAACGTGTATCCTTCCCAGTTCCCTTAAGGGAAGAATCATAATGTTATGTTTCATTTGTGTAGCCAAAATAAAACCAATTAATGAGACAATTTGAGATACAGTTTTACATTAGAAAGAAGATTCAACACTTTACATTAACTTACTTGTGCAAAAAAGAAACAAAGATGGGAGGGAAGTAAATGCCACAATGTTAATTTTAAAACATATTGGTTTTCTGAATTTCCATAATTGTGCAGTAGCTCTAATTTTAGAAGACTATTTTGATGGTTTTGTTAAACTTCTAATAATAAGCGTAATTTCTGATATCGGGAAAGATTTTCAGATTTTATAAATATACTGCGAACTCTAAATAAGCACAAAGCTTCTGCCCAACATCTGAAATGCAAACTGCAACTTAACACTTCCATTTTGAATGCCGGACAGGAAAATGCAACTTATTTATTTATTCCATAAAAAATCCGATGGATGAACTTACATGACTTTCTCTACTCACTCTTAAAAAAATATTCTTAAAAACTTCTATCTACTTCTTGTTAAGCCATTAATGCCCAGCAGTCTATTTATAGGCTGCTACATATTTAACATGTATTCTCAAGAGTTATTTTCACCATGTATGTTATCACCAAAGTTATCTGATTAAAAGTTTGATATTGTGCCTTTTAAAAATTTGATATTGTGTAGTTTATTAATTTACAACAGTAAGGTGCTAACCACCACAGTGTGTGTGTGAAAGTATATTACTGCATTTTCCTTATTATGTTTCCCTCAAAGAATTCTGTATTAACATAAATTGTCGTTAATGGTTAGTATTATTCCATCACACAAGAATCTGCATCTGAAAGCAATTCTATTACATTTTTTGTGAGGTAAGATTTTGTCTGTTACTTATGGTGTATCATTTTCAAAAGCGAACCAGAATGAACAGAATTTCTGGGGACATTCGAAGAAAATTTCTTATATGCATTTTGTTTGTCATACAACTATTTAAAACAAAGCAGATACAGCCATTTTTAAGAAAATCAATGTTTTTGAAGAAATGCTCTAAAGGATAGGCTGAATAAGGGCGAGGTTTTCTTGAAAAATCTTGTTACAAGTTTGGTATTTAAACTACTTTAGTTTTTGAGTTATGCTGTTTTCATGTGCACAAGTATGCATGCACCACAAGAGATTGCACCATGCACAGACAAGAGATTGTTTCATAAAAACGCCTTGCTTATATTCATGGGGTCTCCGAGACACCCCGAAACTCTTACCCTGAAGGAGACCAGGTAAGAGATGATGTGAAATGATAATGGAGATGAAATGTAGGGACAGGAAATTTGGGGAATGTAATTAACCTGCCCATCATTCAGCTGGTGAACTGAGAACCCCCCCCCCCCAAAAAAAAACATAGGTCCGATAGGTCGAACACAAGAATCGAACCTGCTTGCAGGCCAAAGGCAAAATCACCTGAGCGAACCCGCTTGGTACATCTATTGAACATCTTTTGATTGTGATTTTGTCTGAGCTTTCATACATGTAGAAATTAGTGGATCTGTGTTATGCTGGGGCAAGTATTCCTAACAGCAGTTTACTTAAATGCTTTTCTGAAGAAAATTAAGTACCTCAATCTGTTTTTGTACATTTCTTAGCTCATCAACTAAACTTAATCATAATTCTTTACTCACCATTAAGCTTACATGAAGCAATAGGTTTCGTAAGTTATAAAAAGTATTTACAATGTATTTACAAGGTTTACAAATTAATGCATATAAAATTCTAGGTGAAATCAGATTATTTGCATGGCTTAAGGAAGTAATTATCGTAAGTTAATAACTTTACTATAGTAATAATAAAATTAAACAATTAGGTATCTACTACTATAATTTACAATAGTTTTACATAAATTCACTAGCATGTATGTTATATTCTAAGTATTCTTGTACAGTATAAAACTTAGTGCTGCTACAAAGTTTAGACTGCACTGATGATGATGATGATGATGATGATGATGATGATGATGACGATGACGATGACGACGACGACGACGATGGGTGCTTCAAGCATTTATTAAGGATTATGCATGATTGGAGGAATTTAGTAACGGTGACGTCCAAATGAATTGAAATAACTATATATAGTCAGTTTTTAAAACTCCCTCACTTATGAAAAATTATGAAGTAATGCACTATGAAATCCCACCAGTCGATAATTTGATAAAGAGGATTCTAGTACTACCATCAGACAGAACACAGAAGACGACAACATAACCATGATAGTTGGATCTTTGAGGTTGAGAATGGAAGCAACAGCTTCCAAAACTACTCTTTAAAAATGTAAGTGATGGAATGTTAAAAACCAACTACAAATAGTATTTCAATTCATTAAGGAGTTGAAATCTGGGAAAAACGGAAATGACTAATTTACTGGAGTAGCAACATTGAAGTGTAATGGTAAGTCATTATGGCAGTGTTACTTATGGTTAGGCTTGTAGAAAACTAATGTAAAGAATATGTACTATTAGCATTAAAAGGCGTTGAAAGGTTTTACATCACTTGCTTGCATTAAATAGGTAAAACAATACCATCAAAATCTTAAGGTGGACTAGAATAACAATCTGAATCAAAATTAGGATCCTTGACACTGTCATCTAAACATAACAATTAGCCTACTTAATTATTCCTTCTTTCACACATGCAGCATATATGCCAAAGTTGCAATGGTAGAATCAAAATAAAATATTCAACACCATAACCAGGATTTGAACCACAGAACTTTAGTTTATCAAGCTGTTTCTCTGAGCTACCATGGCACATGCCAGAGCAAGACTAAATTCCACAATTGACTCACAGTTTTCCTAGTACACCAATGGCATTCTGAAATTCATATTAAGTACCCTAAGTCTAAGGCTTTATATAAAATAGAACTTTTTATACAACTATTTACAATATTTTATCTACATTACATACATAGTTTCTTACCAAGTTGTATAAATTGCCTGGTGCCATCTTTTACCCTAGTTAACTCAGCCTGCTTGGCACTCTTGCCTTCTAAAATTGCTAAGTAACATAACATCCACTACAGTATCTACTCTAGTTTGCTTTCTGTTTCTCCTAGTTGTCCCAGCAATTTTTCTTTCCCAATCTTTACTTTTCTCACCCACTTTTCTTTAGCATTCAAAACAGATTCTCCATATTTCTATTTCTACTTTCAGTTTTTTCCCATAACCATTCTTATAGCTATCATCACAATTTGCATCCTTTCCCATTTCCTTTCCCACACTTTCATTCTCCATACTGCTAGCTCTTTGCACTCTGTCAAATAACGATCTGTACTTTCTGTTTCTCCACATAATTCATATACAATAGAACATCGATTTACCCAGATCAATTGGGACCAGGGCTGATCCGAGTTAACGAAAATCTAGGTTATCCAGAGAATAACAGAAAAATGGTAAAAAAGAAACATGTACACATGACCGAAATATTTTTAATGGAGTTTATAGATTGCTACTGGCGCACTTTCAACCTAAGAACACATACACTGTATGTACTGTAATAACTTGTATTTGTACTGTACACAATATAGCTACAAACTAGTCGATAGTAAAAAAAGGAAGTGAGCTTCTGCTGTCTCAGTTTAGTGTGTCACGAGCAACGCGATTTCGCATCCACTTTAACATTAGAAGTTTATTTGGCAATGTTTCGGCTTGGCTCTCAAAATAAAGCATCAATTTCTCTACGTTCGCTACTGCTTGTACATATCATAATCACAGCTGTATCAACACTGTCTGAATCTGAATACTTTTCATTTTTATTCTCAGAAACACTGCATGATGCAATAATACCTTCCTCTGTAATTGGTTTTATAATGTCTGTCATGGTCAAAATTTTTTTCTTCAACCTTAGCCTACATATGGCTAGTGTGAAGGAATGATTAATTTCCATCAATTAACTAACATCAGAATACCTGTCTGTATTTTTAAAAATGTCAATAAAATCTTCTTCCCTATTTATTTCTTCTTCTTCTTCACTCTTGTTTTCTGACAAGTCCCACCACCAGGCCACAACTTTTTCCATGACTTTATCAAGTTTCTCTTCCAATCTAGTCCCAAGCAGGTGGATGAGTGCAATGAATTCACTCGCTAGCAAGAGATTTCGAGTAATTGCTTACTGAGAATAGCAATTTATCGTCTGTAAAACAGGTGTTCATTTACTATACTAAGCAACATTAATTTTGTTTTAAAAAAAACTGGTCTGGGTTACCCAGAGGTCCGAGTTAATGAGGTTTTACTGTATTCCTATTCTGCTACTTCTTAGTCCCCTTAAATACATTGATTCCATTCATATACAAGCCATTCCTTCCCTCTCCTGTCTGTTACATTGGTCTACACATCTTTCTCTTTCTCACTCTTTCTTTAGTAATCTATAAAAATTTAATGCTTTTCTATTTTCTAGCTCTCTCCTTATCTCCTGTCTTTCTATATCCTCCATTCTAGTTCTATTTTCCCAAAACCATCTACATTCCTATTTTCTAGTTTCCATAAGTCCCCCATTCCTATTTCTTCCACAGTTTTTTTCTGCCTCTGACTATCTATTCTGTTTCCCATTCTCTTTTGTTGATCACAATCTTCTGTCAAGCATTTATACAAAAATTTCAGAATTCTTTCAATCATTGTCTTTTCTTGTGGTTTTCCCTATTTCTACTAAGGGTACTTCTCCTGGAGCTGAGCTAGTCCTAGCGTCACTTTACCAAACTGTTTGTATATCTGATCTATTTTATTACTTTTTACATCCCCCGTATTTTTACAGCATACATCATCTTTGACTCTACCAGTGTTTCATACATTCTCTCTAACCCTTTGCTTGACAATTATTAGTGAAATATTAGTGAGGAATTACAAAAAGCTTATTCTGAGCATTCGGACTGTAATTACATATCACAGTAAACAGAATATTACAGATTTATTAAACTTGAGCTATAAGTGGGACAAGATCCCAAAATTTCATTAACAAAGCAGCTTTTCTTGAGGACATGCAACATGCTATGGCTGTGCTCGAAAGATTTAAATACGTATGATTTACTTTTAAGCACTACAGCTTGCAGGCCATAATGTAATATCAGAGTACAATATGTTTAATACAAACCTGCTACTAGGTAGGCAATGCAAAGAGAAAAGAAAACCATATTAAAATAGCTACTTGTATTCAAATCTCAACTCTAAAAAGCCAAAACATCTTGTTACTGCATTGCAGAAACAGCTCAAAAAGTTGAGATAAATGCAGCTTAAAATGTTAAATTAGTTTAAACATTTCAAGGACAAATGTCCTTGAAAGTTGAATATGTAGAAATAACTAAATGAGACTAATAAGAAATTAATTTATTAGACTTTGATACATGTTACAAACTCAAAAGCATACGTTTCGGCTGTTTCAGTAATGCAATGATATGGGGATGTTTAATGGCTGGTTCACAATAACCTGACAATGGAAACAAGAATGAGAAGCAAAATGGTACGCAATATTTTTGTTCAAATACCCAAGGAACTGAAACAGTAATACATATTAATGATCATACTGTGAATTTGGCTGGTTTTCACGCTTTTGATGTAGTTCAACACTCACTTTGCCTTCACTTGTTCATGTTTACTTTACTAATGTGAACTACAGGGTTCTTAGTTTAAAACTTAATGGGCGCAGAGCATTTTGTGTGCCAGCTTTGCTTCTACATAAACTCTGTGCATAAAGCATGTATAACACTTTTATCTTATAGAAGATGCTGGAAATGTTATCCACTGTCAGCTAAACAAGCATTATATCGGGAGAACACATTCTGATTTAATGATAAGCAGGGCCACTAATGTTTCCGATTTCATTTCTAATATTTTGTCTTAGTTCTTCCAGTGTATGAGGAATTTTTGTCATTCAGGTTACTACCCCACAAGCAAAAATCACACACTATTAGATCAGGGAAGTGAGATGGCTATACATCAGCATGAATTACTCAATCTTCAAACACTTCCCTAATTTTTTTCATGGACTCCTTTGCTGTATGGGCAGTAGCAGAATCTTGCTGAAACCACCCACATGATTTCTCTTCTGTTAGTTCATGATAAAAGGGAGTCAAAATGTCATTTTGATGCCTCTCTGCATTTACAGTCTGCTCGTAGAATACTGGACTGATTGTGCATCTAACAGCGTGCCAAGCTTCAACTTTCCAATCATAATGAGGGATTTCTTGGAAGGAAAGTAGATTTTCAGAGGCCCAGTATCAGCAGTTATAAGTGTTGACAAGACTACAGAGGTGGAACCACACCTGATCGGAAAAGAACAGAAGCTATGGATCAATTAACGTCATTCATGATGAAAGAAACAATTCACAATAATGCACGCATGATACTGGGTCACCTTGTTTTAAAGCATGGACACTTGTGCACTTACACAGTTTTAGTCTTAATAATTTAGTTGCTCTATGTACAGAAGACTCTGAAATTCTCACCTGTCATGCTAATTTTGGGATGGATTTGGTTGGTGAAAGTTCAAATCATTCACGTATATTGTCTAACTTTTCCTCTGTCAACACTGTAAGTTTATGTTTTCATTTTTTGTTTATCACAGAACCAGTGGTTTTGAATTTCTTCCCAATCTTTTGAATTATAAATCTGGGAGGAGGCACTTCACCAGGGAACATCTGAATATACTCTGTGCAAACATGCTTGGTGATTACCATTTACAGTAACTTTTACACACGAAAATGCATTGCTTTAAAGTCAAGTGCCTATGCATGTTAGTGATCAGCACAATACTTCCAAATGGAGTACACACCGCTAGCCACCGTGCAGAACGACTGCCGGTAGCAGGGGAATCCAGCAAGGTTTGAGAGAGGACTGTGCTGTGTGCTCCGTTAGGTTTTAAATTTAAAAGTCCTAAGTTCAATTTTCTGTATTCCACTTCTTTCATGAAACAGCTCTAGAGTGAAATATGCATGTAACAGTCTCTTCCCTCACTGGAGAATCGAACACAAGATGCCTCCAATCTCTTGCAGTAGCAGCTCTCAGCACTTTTTGCCACATTAGAAATGCACTAACACACTAGGCCGCGCCGTGGCTCAGTGGTTAGACCACTTGGCTCTCACCAAGGCGGCCCGGGTTCGATCCCAGGCGACTGCAAAGTGAGATTTGTGGTGGACAACACAGCGCTGGGGCGGGTTTTCTCCGGGATCTCCGGTTTCCCCCGCCATCTCATTCCACCGGTGCTCCATCTTCATCTCATGTATCATCAGTGTCATCGCCTGCGGTGCCGTATGTAGTAAAAGCGGGCGTTAAACACTACACATTTCATTTCACTAACTTACTAAATCATAACTCTCCATTCAGTTGCAAAAATGCTGTCTTATATAAATATTAGAAGTTTCTACATAATATTCCTAAATATTCTGGACCTGTGTTGTGGAGGCATGGAAAGGAAAACTTCCAGAAAATTCTAGTTATCCATAGATAACGCTTCTGGGTGAGAGAGCTACTTATCTCTATCCTCCCTAATCTTGGGCCATAGCCACTGGTGTTTCAATATCGAAGCAAATTGGTAAGTCAATTTTGTGCATTAGGACATTAGTCTGTAATTGGCCAATGATATTTTTACAGCTCCTTCGATTCAACCAACATAATTTGTATTAGCCAATGTCAAAATTATATATAGTAAACATTTTCTAAATGAGATCCATAACTACTTTTGATTTCTTTAGTTATACCACAGAAGGCACATTGTACAAAGCATCCTTCTTTATTATAGGTATACATTAAAGTTATTTTTTGTTCATTATTACTCATTTTTGCTGTTCTTTAGTTTTGCTTTCTTTCAGGCTTGTTTTGAGTTGCATATACACAAACTGTAGATGACAATTTTGTTAGAAGAACTAATGCTCAATGGATATGAGGGAGTCAAGATATGTTTTGTCAAGAATTTCTTCCAGATTCATTTTTGCACCTTATTACAAGGGGAGCTCTATCAGCTGTTTCATACATGGTGCCTTAAATAATTTCTACACTAGTGAAGAGTCAAACATGCAAAATATGGATCTATGAAGACTGACCAACAAAGACAGACTGAGACTGATTTTTAGTGCAGTTTTGTGATGGTTTCTTTTCTGTAATACAAATATTTGAAAAGAGCACGTTTTTGTGTATAATTTCCATAGGCGGCAGCACTCTCGTATTAGTCAATTGGTAGTTATGCTCTATTTTGTAGACACTATGTGCATTTTGCATACAAGACAGCGGAGGTGATGTGAGAGGGGCAGTACAGAGCAATCAAATTATGTTTTCATTTAAACCATTCAGCCACTGAAACTTACAAAATGCTGAAGCAAAGTGAAAATGCACTACTTCGTGCACCGTGTTTAGGTGGTTCATGTACTTCAAAGAAGGCAGATTTGTGTGTTAAGCAAGATGGGCATGGTGCTTCAGCATCTGCTGTGACTAAAGTCAACAGCAACACAGCTTTTGTAATTAATCGTGGGGATCAGTGGATAACCTTACGTAACCTCAGTGAAGTGTTGAAAATTTCATATGGCAGTGTCTTTACAATTATGCATGATCATTACGTAAGACCCGAGTTTGTGCCTGTTGAGTGCCATATCTGTTGAGTTTTGAACAAAAGGCTGTGTGAAAGGAGACAAGCTGTGAGATGCTGCGCCTCTCTGCTGATGGAGGGGTTGCAATTTTGAAATTATCACTGGTGATGAGTCATTGCTGCAACATTATGATCCTGAAAAAAAAAACAAGCCAGTACAGTGGAAATCTTTGTTGATCAGCTCTAGTAATCTGCCATCCAAAGGAACAAGAATGAGAAAGTTATGACTTTACCAAGTCTTCTTTCCTGTTCCTGGAAGCGATGAAAGTGATTGTGAATGCTCACATTACTATACGCGTATTTCAACTTTGTCATTTTTGTTCAAATTTCCATTCTCAGTTATTGTGAACCAGTTTTAAATTTATTCTTTAAAACAGTGAAAATTTACAAAATGTTGTGTTCTTAAATTGTTAAAAGAGGAGAAAGATCAAAACATATGTAGTCCACAATAAAAATATTTTTAAGAGAGAGGAAAAAAATGATAACTCATAAGCTTTCAAGCACATCTTAAAACTCTTCAAATCTTATTGAGATGTAAAGTTCATTCTTCTAAACTCAGTTATCATGGAAATAAGGTTCTGACCCAACTTTAAAATATATGATGCAAGATTTTTTTTCTAAGATCATCAGTGACATACTTTTTTCAAGTACAACTTCACATTCTTTGGTGTAATATGTTTTAGAATTATTTATAGGTGATTTCTTGTTGCAAAGTATTTTATTAGCAATACTTTAAACTTTATAACTACTTGTGTGTTTACTTATTGCACATGTAGCCATATTGCAAGACAGCCAAGTGCTCTATCTTACATCAATGCATTTATTGTCAATAGACTGCGAAGCAGTTTCTGACATTGTCAATTACAATTTCAATAAACACGCATGCACACACGCACGAACGCGCGCCACACACACACACACATATATATATAACTTACAATACAAATGCCAATAGAATTACAATTCATCAATTGTGTACAATGCCTTATTTATTAAGTAAATCTTAAGCTCCTTTTTAAAAGTATTTTCTGACATAGCTTGCTTTACAGAATTCGGCAGTTTATTGTATAAAGTCAGTGCCATTATGTTTGGATCTTTAATACTACTATTTATTCAAAAACCCTGTCTAAAAAAAATCACTGTTGTGTCGTGTGTTATAATTATGCATATCCCTATTTCTCAAGTTATCCTTTCCCAATCCATATATTATTACCCTAAATACATATAATGAAAATATTGTAAAAATTTGTTTTTCCCTGAAATACTGCCTACAAGAATTCTTAGGATTTAGATGATACATTATTCTAACTGCTTTCTTTTGTAATTTTAGTAATCTTTCCATATTTGATTTTGCACTACACCCCCAAATTTCAATTCCATACACTAGATGAGGAAATATGACACCACAGTAGGTAATTTTTAATTCTCTTTCTTCTAGTAGATTAGAAAAGTGCCTAAGTACAATGACTTACTGATTTTCCCACAGATGTACTGAATATGTTCCGACCATGTTAGTTTTTGATCTATTATAATACCTAGAAATTTATGTTTATTTGTAACACATATATTATAATCTGATATTATAGTCATGTTCATTATTTAAATTCCTTAAATTAAACTGTATTAACTTTGTTTTAGACATGTTACATTTCAAATTATTCTCCCAAAAATAATTAGAGTGATTCAATAGTTTGTGTCATTGTATTATGTAATTCTAGAATTGAGGTGCCCCAGCATACAGTTGTCGTGTCATCTGCATACGATATTGCTTTATTCTGCCCATTGTTAGGTATGTCATTCATGTACAGTATAAATAAGAGAGGACCCATCACAGAACCCTGTGGTACACTGTAATTAGGTAAGTTTCAAAACAGTGCAAGTGGAGATATCTTAAACAAGTAATTTGAGATAGGAGACTTATGACTTGTTGGTTTAAATGTGGAAGTTATGGCTATAAGTTTCTAAAGTGTCAGTACACCACTGCTAATAACACCACTTGAGTACACAACACACAAAAATGGAGAGACGTGTTGCAGCACTCACTCTGGTGCAATGGTTATGGCGTTGTTTCAAGTGAAAGTTAAGTGAGTTTGAATCTCCTTTACTTTTTTTTGTTTGGTTGTTTTTAAATATTTTGTCTAAGCTTTTAATTCTTGTATAAATGTCTGCATTTTACAGAGTAATTTCACCTTGTCAGTGCCATTAATTACAATTCTTTCTAACAAAGGTTAAATCCTGCTTAATAGCTTAACATGCTGAACGTCTAAATGAGAGGTGGTTTAAATGTTGAACTTACATATAATAAAAGTAAATATAACTCTTTACGTCAGGTTTCTAGGAACTGCTTCAAATGGGAAACTATGTTTTCAGTGCAAAATTGACAGCAGCAAAGGAACGACTGTTGTACTCTGTCCAATATTCCTGGCATGTGTTGTATAACTTCACATGCTGCTATTATTCGTGCAGTTAGGTCCTCTTCTGAGGTAAAAGGTATTTCATACACCATACACTTGAGGTGACCCCAGAAAAAAGTGTAGTACTATTACTGCACTAGCCAATCAGTTCTTAGTTATGAATCACGCCATTTCTACCTATTAGAATTTAAGTATTAAAAAGATGAAGAAAAAAATTAACATCACAGGAAACCGAACCAATTGTCTTTGGAACACCAGTTTTCAGCATTATGGATTGGGCCACCAGAACAGTTAAAGAATGACCACTACAGTGCGCTGCATGATGCAAGACGGCAGTTAATCGCTGTTCAGTGTCGTACTGGCAGGTGATTAGTTCAAGATTTGAGAGATCTTTGAGGCATTAAATCTTGAAAACGCCAATAATGAGCTACTAAGAACTGATATTTCTATTCTGGGGAAGCAGTTTTAAAGACATTCTAATTCAGTAATTTCAGCCTCCTCATTTAAATACCAGCTTATCAGCATCTGATCCCAATTAGATTTAACACAATTAACTTGATGGAACTTTTAATTGTATTGGAACACCACAGTGAAGTGAAACAATTATTAAATTATAGATGAGTCGTATTTAACAATTAACTTTGCCTATCTCAACTAGCTTATTGTCACCCAAACGTCGGAACTCCCTATAGACCCGGCTGGCAGCGGCAGAAGAAGACGGAGGCGTTTGGACACACCCACCCATTAATTTAAGTCACTAACTGAAGGGATGATTAGGAGAGGGATCGCGGGCCACTGTGCCGTCTTTTTCCGCTCCACCTGGATTCTCGAACTTACGGGATATTTCATCTAATCCAGAAGCTTCTCGATTGGCCAGCTGACCCTATATAAGCAACACGTCGGGTCAGTCTGTCAGTTCTTGGCGAGTTGTGAGGAGCGCCTAGTGAGGGGACGGACTGCGTACGTCCGTCGGAGGAGTTTACGTAATCGCGAGTGCAAGTGGAATTGTAACGGACGAACTGGTGAATCGTAATTGTGTGCATTACGTAATTCTGTGTAATTGGCAAGTGTTTAATTGTAAGTCGGTGGAAATAAAGAACATTTTTGAGTGGTGCAATTGGACTTTTAATTTCACGAACCCACAAAGTCACATTATATTAGTCTGTCTACAATTGCTGAAATTATTTTGATGTAGTTCATTAACACCCTGTATAATTATATACTTGTCCCTAAATTTTGCTTACTTACTATGCACACTAAACACTAAATTGTTAACTTAATTGCACCGAATCTAAACTTTAACTAAATCTAATTGTTACATGACAGAGTAGACCTGCTTAATGTCTATTAGTTCTAAGGGTCTGCTTGAACTGTTCTGATGTAAGTATTACACAAAGTCTTACAAACGTGAGCATCTAGATGTTCCTACTGAATGCTGCCCTTATACTGACAAACAGATGTCTTATTAAACAAAACATTTATAAAAGTCTTATTATGTGCCAAAATATCCCAAAGAACATAACAAACTTCACTTCTTGCACAATTACTTGATTGCACGATCATTATAAAACATGAGAGAAAGCATGGTCAGAACTTTTCAAGTGACCAATTGCTAATCGCTTCCAAATGATACAATTGTTATGCAGATATACAGGGATTTTTTTTCAATAGTTGGTTATGGTTGTTACAAAAGAAATACATATTGGCTGCTATGCAAGAAGAAATAAAATTAGAGTCATTGGTTGTTTCAGTCTGCTTGCAAATGTACATTGGAGAATCATCAGACTTAGAAAATTGCTAAAGTTTCTTGTGTCACTTGTAAAGTATCGTATATAAATTAATATAATAATATAATAATTATATTAATTATTATGAGTTGAATTAGTATTCAATGCTTCATATATTGCTAGTGTTCACTTAGAACACGTTTCATTAGGACCTTCCTAATATCCTCAGCTAATGTCGACTGTTGAATTTTGATTTGGTGAACTCCTTGGAGGCAATAGGGGCATATTTGTTGGTGTCTTGATGAATTTGAAGTACATCAATATGAATTTTGAACATTAGGTTTACAGAGCATTTTAGTAACAAGAAAAAAGAAATGAACAAATCGGCAGTAGCATACCATGTTTGGAATGAGAATCGATGTAGAACAAGAAATTCATTTATTAAAACTGTCCAACTGCATTAACCATGTGGTAAAAGATATTCATAAAGAAATATGAAGGAAAACTCTTCAATTTTGGCACCACCTTTGAAGAGAACCCAAACTTCAAGTTCAGCAAGACACCAACAGAAATGCCACTCTCACCTCCAAGGAGTTCACCAAAGCAAAATTCAACAGTCAACATCAGCTGAGGATTTTAGGAAGGTCCTCACAAAATGCATTCTAGGTAAACACTACAGTATATGGAGCACTGAGTAATAGTTTGACTCAAAACTATATTAATTTTGTGCTTCATTGTATTTTAGTCCTTACTCATTAAAGAATACCCCATATGATTTTATTCAAGTTACTTTTTCTTACAAATTACTTAGATTAGGTTCATTTTGAACTAATTACACTAAAAATTTGACTATGCAGAAAACTCAAGACGGGATAATCCCCAACCGGATGAAAGACCGCGCAGAAAATTCAAAACGTGTGAGGGCATCCTTCCTGTGAGCCAGCTGGACCAATGGTAGACTGCTCTTCAGTCATTGGATGGGGTAACCAAAGTGCTACCCACATGATGAAGGGTATACACATATATTGGGATGGTTGGCCAGCTTTTTCATTCAGTTCCTAAGGAAGCCCATGGAACTTGGAATGGTCGAAAGCTGGACATTTTTAACATTGACATGCTTGATTACCCGTGAAGCTATGATTAATAGTGCAGATCATCATTGAAACTTTACTGTGTCACCTCCAACAAGCAAGCCATTTATATGTGTGTGCGTGTGTGCGTGGGAGCGTGTGTGTGTGTGTGTGTGTGTGATTTCCAACACTCCCCACCTTGTAACCTTGGCCTTCAGGGTAACCTTGCCCCACCACATGATGACTGGAACCATTTCTCAGGTGGAGGCACCCAGAGGGCGGCTCCATTAGCTCCAATGGTATTGAAGATGACATGAGGCAAATATAGCTGTTACACCTTCAATTCAGCATGCAGTACACAAAATACCACACAATATATCAGCATATTAGATTGATGATGGCTAAAGAGAAGTCTTCCTGCTCTTTTTAGAACCAATCACTGTTTTAAACAAATCCTAGACTGGTGATAATGCAGACAAATTCTCATATTATTTTTAGTATTTTGTGTATTCTCTGTTTCATATAACCTTGCCCGGCTGAAATGTATCACTCCGCGTTCAACAACCCTCCCCCTCGCCCTAATTGGCTAATGCTTTCGCGCCATAGGCCATAGGCGGTGCCTTCCCATCACATTTAAAACTGCAGTTAACGTCAAATGCCAGGAAGATAGCTAAAATCATGCAAATAAGGATATGAAGGCATGCAAAAATACAAGTTTATAATGAAACTGAACTCACGCGTTATGGAGAATCTGGTAATGGAGTAATCCCCTCCATCTCGGATTCGGATTCTGATCTGCAGTAACAGTTTCGCTGTCGGAACTCTTCGTAGGGTTTATAATTATGCTCTCTATTACGTTGTCGACGATGCCATCCAGCTCCCACATTTTGTTTTCTTCTTTGAGCACATGATGAATAGCCTTTTTCCATGTTTCGTCGCTGATCTCCGAAAATGCTGTGGTAAGCAATGGCCTGATATCATTCAACTTAAATGTTCTATTGTTTCTCGCTACGAATCCTTTAATTTGGCTCCAAATAAGCTCAATTGGATTTAAAATCCAGTGATATGGTGGAAGCCTGAGTACCTCATGGCCAGCTGACCTTGCCATTTCATCGATTACGTATTTATCACAATCGCTGGCATGCTTTACTACAAGTTCCAGTAGTTCTGCCTTAATAAGGGATTCATTTACAACTTCATTTTTTGCACGCAGCCACTCAATAATGTCTTGTTTCTTCCAGGATGTATTTGGTTTCTTTTCGACACGAACGCTGTGGTAAGGAGCATTGTCCATCACAATTATGCTGCTTGGTTCCAGTTTTGCTAACACACTCGCAAACCACTGCTGAAACACATGTCCATTCATATCTTCATGGTAATCACCGGTTTTCTTTGACTCAAACAGCAGTAGACCATCTTCCACAAAACCACTATCACTTCCTATATGAGTGACAATCAGTCTTCGGCCTTTTCCACTGGGATTTTTTAAACCAGAAGACATACCTTGCAAAAATGCTTGTCTTTCAGTCTTAATAGTCGAGTCACGCCATAGTTTACTTGTCGTAAGCCCTTCATTCACCCAAGTCTCGTCTAGGTAGTATATTTTGCGATTTGTATCCCGGTATTGTCTGATTGTCCTTAAATAACGTCTTCGCCACACAGCAATATCGCCTCTGTCTCTCAGTACATTTTTCTTGCCCCTTTTTTCATTCACAAACCCCAGCTGTATAAGCAATCTATACAGACTAGATCTGCTGAAATTTGGTAAATCTGCATCCTCATTTACAGCAGACAAAATTTTATTTACGTTAGGGAGTTCGTTTCTAAAGAAAAAAACTATGCACATGACGACGTACAGCAGTTTTAACGAACTCATCGCATTCTCCGAGCACGCGCTTTTCTTTATTCCTGCGTTTGCCTGGAGTGGTAAGTTTTCCTGTTTTCTCAACTTCACGTCGCGATGTTCCTATGGACCTAACACTCACACCTGTAAGTTCGGAGCACAACTGTTCGACTTCCCTCACTGACAAAGACGGATTCTTCTCTGTGAGTGCATTAAACACATGCAACACAATTCTTTTTTCACCGCTTTGTAATGGCTTACCCTTACGATGCTTCAGCGAAAAACTGGCGGTAGACTCTGCCATTATACATATAATAAGTACATGCGCAATAAACGATGGATAAAATAACGTATCTCTCGAACGCGCACAGTACACCTTCTAATGACAATACATGAATAATCCAGTTCAGAAAAAGGTCAGTGATAAAACTCATATAAACAAATATAAACAAATATAAACAAATATATGTAATTCACTACCGCTAAAGCACGTGCTCTTGTGTAATCAGAAAGGCAGGCCTAGATGCAAAGGAACCTCCTCTTTACTTTGTTTAAGAATTAACATGCATTTCAGATAAATTAACTCTGTTGCGTAATATATTTAATTGAAACAGTTATGAAAGTAAATATTTGACAATTCTCTTTCAACATATAAAGATATATCACCATGTTAAATAACGAACTAATTTTTACCGCAAAACAGTCTCTACCAAACAGCAGCCAATGAGAGGAGATGAGGTCACGTGACCGTTAAGAGATTACCGGGCAAGCTTACGTGAAACAAGGTATAGTTGCATAGCTTATTGCTTCCATTTCATTTTCAATATTTCTCTTCTGCTACTGCATATTTTTATCCTCTTTATTTACACTCTGGATTTTAGATATTCCAACTGAAAAACTCGCAAGCTGATATATAAATTAGTGAAAATGAATGGTGTGTTTAGTTCCCAGCCAACAAATATAGGTTGGAAACATTCTTAAAATCATTATGACTATTGGATGGAGTTGCTGCTGTTCTAAAATGACTATCATTTGATCATTTTATTTTCAATAAATAGAATAAAACTATTATATTTTCCAACCCTATAGAAGAAAATTCACCTAAATTACCTAAATTACTTCTTGAAAATTGTTTCTTTCAAGATAATCATATGGAACACTACAAAAAATGTGTGTTTGGAATGGGAGGATGTGTCAGTAAATAAGATTATTAGGTAATGATCTTATAGTATAATGAGATAGTACACATTTGACTTTCACAAAGTTACACATATTGTTTTCTGCCCCCAAAATACACTAACTTACCTTTGTGATGCCTAAACCTTTACGCTCAACATTTGCTGACTTTAGAACTGTATGCTGCACTCTTTTATGCAATCTTTTAACACCTCTGCTATGCACTACCTGTTGACAGGGGAATTCTGTGGCTTGCTGAAAAAAGGAGATATCTGGACACAGCCGTCTGCAAACAAAAATTACACAATTTCCTAAAGAAAATGATAAAAATCAATATGTGAGGAAGGAAAAAAAGAACGTTATTTCAAAGTATGTAACTTGAATACTCAAACACCCATATTTACCTAACATCCTTATCGATCTGCAATAGCACTTCATTATCTTTAAAAAAGGTCTGCCATTGACTCTCTGGATTAGAATTCAATGGATGATCTGCAAATGTGACATCCACTCTATTGCCATCCACTTGTGCTTCTCCTGGCATCACAATCATCTCCTCTGTAATTACATCAATGGAAATCAATAACTGCATTTTTTCTGCATATTCCTTATGATATTTAGTTTGTCACTTAAGCAACTATTATGGCTGGTTCATAAGAATTCCAGAACAAAAACGAGAGTGTGAAGGAGACCAGCATAAAACATTTTGGTTCACAATACCCTGGGAATGAGAACAGGATTTCATCTATTTCAAAAACCTGAAGTATGATTTTTAAAAAAGAAGATACGTGAAGATCATCTGTTTCTCAAAGTATAACCTTGGAAGAAGCGTAGGGACAGTGAAGCACAAATTAGTACAAAAGTGAATCGAGAAGATATTGACACATTGCTTCACTCACACTGTTTATTCACAGGACATGTTTCAAGAGCTCTTGCTCCTATCATCAGCTGATACTCGACTAGTGCAAGTTGTAGTGGTTTCCTCTTTCTCCGTCTTGTCAATAGATGGCATGATGTACTTGTCAAAGATGTCCGGTGGTGGAGTTTCAAAATTCATGAAATATTAATCAACAATATAAAAGGTCCAAATAAAAGAGACATGCTGCTGCCATTAAACAAAACACAACAAACATCAAGTCAAGCAGCTCGTAAAAATGAAATCAGGATCATCTACATGCTCAAAGATATTTTGTTGAAATGATTCACAGAATAGAAACTGTTTAAATTGCTGAATATAAATCTCACAACAAAATATCTATTACTGCAAGTAAACTCAAGCAGATTACATGCAAAAGAAGTCAATGTGGAGACAATTAGAAAAGAATGTTGAGTATTAATGACAGAAGACTTTGAACCAAATATTGTGACACATTTGTTACTTGATATATTGTCTACATAGTTTAAGTGATAAACTCAGCCAGAAACTTATAAGGATTACTTCATTTGTGATTCCCTCATGTTATTATGATGTGGAAACTTGGATGAACATTGAACAATTGGATTTATTTGGAAGTTGTACATTAAACTGACAATGAACTTTCATGTGCATAACTATACTAATGTATTCTATTTCTATTCTTGTTTCATGTGTTTGAGATTGGAAGACTCATCAATGAAGAATTTTAACTCACCAAAGCATTAAAATTAAGTGTAATACTAGAGTCACTGTCTGCATAAATATTCATAGCTGAGTTGATCTGTTATTGTACTCAAGTGTCTTAATGTTTTTCAAGTGTAATAAAATAATTTGTGTAAATTATCTGTAAACTTTAGATTGTAAATACCTCATAGATGAATTGTAAATATTGTTAAATATTTGACAATGCCTATAATTCTGTATGAATTCCTGTGGCTAATAAACATTGTATTGTATTGTATTTATTAAGAAAGACATAAACCTACAATGAAATTTGAATATGAGGAAATATTTTAATTTAGAAATGAGTGACTATATGAATTTTTAAATTCTGCCTACTACTGGGCCAAAGAAGATATTGATCTCGATAATCAAATCAAAGATGAAAAAATAACATTAGTACAAATTACCCTTTAACTACACCATTTTTACCTTTTCTACTACTTACATGTAATAAGCAGAGAATGTTTTGTATATTACCCAAACATGAGGAAGAGATGAATAATAGCCAATGTTGCCTAGCCTATCTTTTATTTTTATTTGTTCCATTTATACCCCGCCTTTAACTCCAATGGTCATATTGGCGGCTGTTCTCCTTTGGAACATATTGAAGGTGTTAACTCGTATTCGTTGGGTTTTAATCATTAGATCATGCACACATCCACACTCTCATTCACACTTTCAGACTCTGGGGATGATGTGGAATCATCTTGGCTGGAAACAATCCCTACCCCAACTGCCAAGAATCGAACCCAAGACCCCTGCTTATCGTTGAAATTATAGTAATATTGTATCTCAGCAACCAATGTTTGGACCATCACAAAACATTGAAATAAAGAAAAAAATTGGTGAATAACTCAAAGTTTTCAATTGCTAATGTAGATTTAACAGGCATTAGATAAAGGATAAATGCCTCCCAATTGCTGATATAATTATTCAATACTCTCAAAAGTTTATCATATTAGTACTTAGGGCTACTGAATGTTTGAAACCCATATTACACTCACCTATAAATTGCTTATAGAGTTCCCGTTTTCTTGTCAAGGTCTCACTCCATGTGCCACGTGTGTGAGGAAGATAATTAAGCAGAAGCTTCCAGCACAGTGCCCTTCTACCATGCTCATCTGGAATGCCTGGACATTGTCACAAAATATGTAAAACATGCACTAAGATATAAATCCAATTACTTATGTATTTATAATGGAAAAGTAATCTATAAACATAGAGACACAAGAATTGCCAATGAAAACAAAGAATGTTCATGGTTGTTCATTAACATAGGAGCAAACTGAACTGACAGAAGTGCCACAAATGCAGTTAAACACAAACAACTGTAACTGAAAAACTATTTGTAGTCAATGGAAATTAATTGTTCTTTCACACTAGCCGTGTGCAGGACGCACTATGAAAGGATAGAGCCAGATTGAGAAATTCAATGCCATAGCCGGGATTTGAAACACGGATCTTCTGGTTTCCGTCCAGCTGCTCTAACCATTTGAGCTACTATGGCCAACGTGCCAACATGACATTAAATTCTCCAACTGACTCGTGTTTTTCCCGGTAAACCACTAGGAGTTCTCATAAACACATGAGGCAACTACCTTAATGGCGACTTACTATGCTGTAAGTACTTTAAGGCCCAGGCTTTAGAGTTCGGACCACTATTAGGTACAATTAATGGAAATTAATTGTTCTTTCACACTAGCCGTGTGTAGGACGCACTATGAAAGGGTAGAGCCAGAATGAAAAATTCAATGCCATAGCTGGGATTTGAACCACGGATCTTCTGGCTGGACGGAAACCAGAAGATCCGTGGTTCAAATCCCGGCTATGGCATTGAATTTTTTCATTCTGGCTCTATCCTTTCATATTTGTAGTCAGTTTTTAACACTCCGCCACTTACATTTTAAATTTTTTGAGGGACTAGTTTCAGAAGCTATTGTTTCTATTCTCAATGTCGAAGGTCCGACTATCTTCTGTTGTCTGCTGTCTTATCTCTGTTGGTGGAAATATGAACTTCTTTACCAAATTATTGACTGGTGGGATTTCAAAGCTCATTACTTGGCCTTATTTCTCCATATTAAGATGTTCTCCCACATTGTCCGTTTGTTTTGGTTAATCAACCCAAATCCAAAATGATTAAAAGATCTCTGAATTGAGATCCATTTTCATAAAAGTCTCTGTGTGTGTGTGTGTGTGTGTGTGGGGGGGGGGGGGGGGGTGGGTGTGGGTGGGGGGGTGTGTGTGTGTGTGTGTGTGTGCGTGCGTGCGTGCGTGCGTGCGTGTGTGTGTGTGCTACGTAACACAAAATGGAATGACCAACAAATTCCAAACTTGGAATTTAGGTATAGCATCTTTCAAAGATGAAACACAAGTTTTTAAGAAAAAGAACCCCCACCCCAAACTAAACTTTATATGGAAGTTATACTTTCAACAAAATACTAACTAAATGACTATACAAAGAAAGAGTCCCACATATACCTGAACAAGAATTTGGGTTTAGGAAAGAGAAAAGTACTCTACAAGTCATAACACCTAACAGAAGAAAGTGAAGAGGCACCAAGACATCCAAAAGGCAAATACTATGTAATTTTCATAGACTACAAAAAGGCCTTTGGTCTCATCAGCTGCGAAAAATGAAATGAAATGTGTAGTGTTTAACGCCCGCTTTTACTACATACGGCACCGCAGGCGGTGACACTGGTGATGCATGAGATGAAGATGGAGCACCGGTGGAATGAGATGGCGGGGGAAACCGGAGACCCTGGAGAAAACCCACCCCAACGCTGTGTTGTCCACCAAAAATCTCACTTTGTGGTCGCCTGGGATCGAACCCGGGCCGCCTTGGTGAGAGCCAAGCGGTCTAAGCACTGAGCCACGGCGTGGCCTCATTAGCTGCGATGCTTTAAAAATAAAAAACTAAGACAAAATAATTGGGAAACATCTGTTCAATAACTGAATCGATTCTCAAATACAACCTAGTTGAAATACATGGAGTAAGCATATACATAAACATAACACAAACAAATGGAGTCCAACAAGGGGACCCATTGTAAGTCCTCTACTATTTAATGTACTGAATGTAGATATTACAAACATACACGGTGCTAATGAACTACACCGATATAATTTCAGCAATTGTAGACGTGATTAATATAAGCAAGTTGAGATAGGCAATGCATGGCCTGCGGATAAACATAATGCAGTTAATTGCATTACACCTAATTGCCATCACATGCTGATAAGTTGGTATTCAAACAAGATGGGTGAATACGTAAAATATGAAGCTATTAACAGTGAAGCAAACAAATATATACAAATATAACAATTTATAACTTAAAATAAAATTATAAGAAAATTATCATAATTTCTTATAAGATATGTGAAGTTATAAGATGGGTGAAATTATTGGATTAGAATGTCTTTAAAATTGTTTTCAGAGTATAGCAATGTTGATTCTTAGTAGCTTGTTACTGGCATTCTCAAGATTTAATGTATCAAATATCTCTCAAATTTCAAACTAATCACCTGCCAATAAGACACTGAACAGCGATTGACTTCTTGCATTATGTAGCCTACTCTAGTGTTGTTTCTGTACCAGTTCTGGTGGTCCAATCCCAAACTTATATTTCTAAGGTCATTGGTTCAGTTCTTGTATATATATAAAGAAAGGAAAGGGTTTTTATAATACAAAATATGGTGAAAGCTTTGACTGAAAGATTCCCAAATAAGCATTGTGCATGTTAAGTTCATTACAGCATTTCAATTGGACTTAAAACATGAATAAAATGTTTAATGAGGGAAAGGATGCTCTTTTGGTAATTTGATGGAAAGTACCTGGCCATATACATAAAGTTTTCATTGTACAAATTCTGTGGTTTAATTCTTTGGCTGTAACTACAAGCTGACAAAAATCCTCTTTCCATCTCCTTTCTATATGGCTATTAAAATATATGGTAATACATTGATGGGCTCTCTCCATTGTGCGAGAGATGTGTTAAAAATAATTTTCCATTCCTACTATATATAGGATAGAAAGAGAAAGGATATCCCCAAAATGCACCAGCTTTGACAGTGTTATTTCCAAGAATCTTATAATACATAATTAGCAATGCAATAGCCATTTGGCAGTATTGTGCCATTGAAGATTATAACAAACAAATTTTCGCATTGAAAAAACTATTTATAGCTGGTTTTTGACACTTTGTCACTTATATTTTTATATTATTGAGGGACTAGTTTCGGAAGCCGTTGCCTCCATTTTCAATCTCTATCCAACTGAGTTAGTTTTGGAAACCGTCACCTCCATTTTCAACCTCTATCCAACTAAGTTAGTTGGACAGAGGTTGAAAATGGAGATAGACGGCTTCCAAAACTAGTCCCTCGATAATATAACAGCTTTTTCAATTAATTTTGATGTCACTGTTACTAAATTCCTCCAATCATGTATAAGTTTTCATATGCCTTTGCTACGTAGGAAGATAAATTGAGAATTAAATAAATAATTATGGTTTCTGGCAAGACATTTGTCACTGCTTTTATTTTCCAAAGAAGAAGCATATATATATATATATATATATATTTTAAATTTACATCCTCTAACATTATCATATTGGACAATGAATAAAATGGGTGAAATGATGTTCATAAAAGACCAGGGTCCACAGAGCTTAGTTACCTGATATTGAGTGACTTGAACCCCGAAAAAACGTTACCTAGATAACTAAACCTGACCAGATTTGAACTTGGGACCTCTTGAACGTGAGGTAGATGCGCTACCATCTATGCTAACAAGACAGGCAGGAAGATTATTTGTATATGAAGTGTTTACATTTTAACTTGTCAAATCCTGATTATTTTCTAAGCAAAACCAAAATAAATACAAATGTAATAATAGTATGAACACTAAGCAGAGAAATCTGTTACATTCACATGACTTTCTCTCCATGTATTTTCATGTAAGCTTATTTTTCTATCGGCTTTATTTTAATTAATTTAAATATTTGCAAAAATAGTTTCATTACATTTTTTTTAAATTGAGTCCTCTGTCATATCGGAAGATGAATGAAATGATGTTCAAATAAGCCCATGGTACATAGAAATTAAGAGTTACCCAACATTCATCTTTCAGGATACGGGATAACCCTGGAAAAACCCCAGACCAAGATTCAAACTCGGGACCTCTTGAACGTGAGGCAGACACACTACAAATTTGCTAAAGAGGCAAGCTCATACACATTTTGTTGTACACAGAAGTGAAATAGGTTAAGTAAAAAGAAATGGATCACTAAGTAATGCTTTGCAAATTCCATTCTCATTGCATGACTATAAGGGAAAAAATTCATAGGCATTGCATTCATATTTCTTTCTCTATGCACTCTTCATACAAAAGCTTATTTTCTTCTATTTGCGTTTTGTTAATCACAATAAATTTTCATTACACATTTTCTTACAGATGAGGCTAAAGTGACATATTTAAAAAGCGGGACACAATGTAATAGCTTTGAAATTCTATGCTCTTTGCATGATGAAAAAAGAAACAAGTAACAACTTGAAATTTGAGAAAAGTATGTCTTTCAAACCAATAACAAGGAATATCTTGAAACGATTAACTCTACAGAAAAGAAAAATGTATTTGATCAAAACTACATGCCTTAATGAGATATATATTTCCTGTGAAATAGGTGTCTATTCTTATGGTTAATAAGAAAAGAAATTGAAATGAAGAGAACATCACAAGCTATTCCTAGAAAATTCAAGATATACATTTAAGTTGTCATGCAAATATCTTAAACAGATGGTATTTTATCAAAACAGGGCCATTTTTTTTTTTTTTTGAAAATAAAAAATAATCAAAATTATATCATGCAAAGGCAGTTTGAAGAGAGGGAATTTTCTTGAAAATACCAAATTTAGTATTCAAAACTCTAAAACTCTACAGACCTGGACTGAGTCTATAGACTCTACAAGGTCTGGAGGGCTTCTAAACCTGTATTGGTAGTGAAATTTCAGTATCAAAATTTCGGAGGAAATACGTGCTTCCTTTAACTTACTGTGGCAGGAAAAGTAAAAACGAAGTCAAAATAATTTTGAGTTGACTCTTAAATTTCAACACCACCTTTTAAGGGAACCCAAACTTCAAGTTTATAGCAATAGAGACAACCCTATCACCTCCAAGTAGTTCAATTCAAAATTCAACAGTTAACATTAGCTGAGAACGTTAGGAAGGTCCTAATGAAACATGCCTATAGGTAAAAAATAGCAATATGGAGTATTGGAGTACTAATTTGACTCAAAATTATATTAATTTTGTGATTCATTGTATCATACTCCTTACTCATAAAAATGAAGTCAAAACTGAGAAATAATATTGCTATTGTTCTTAAGAAAGCAGTTCTTTGTTCACACAAAATTATAAAAAACAAGACCATATTTAACACACTATCAGACCCTGGAATTCTAAGTTCGTGTATATCACTTAAAACTGAAACTGGAATAAATGATATGTTGGAATTGATAGAGATTTGTTTACACTGAATTAATGACTTGAGTATGCATTTAAAACAATACTAGTAAGAAACTCAAACATCCAAGCTGCTACTCTAGTATTGATTATCAGATCTTACTGTCGTAGAAATAGAATGTTCTTCCTTTCCTTTATTTATAGATGTGAAGGCCAGTCTCTGTTGTCCTCTGAACATGTTTCATGGACTAATTGCCTTGTCCCCATCATCAGCACATGTCCAAATAATCTTCAAGCGGTTGATGGTCCTATATGGGGAATTGGAGTGATGGTATCTGTTAATGAACCTTCAAAGGTTATTCGGAGGTGGCAAATTAAAATTCATGAGGTGAACTTTGAACTTTAATATAAGTATGTTTTACACATTTAGCTCAGCTAGGAAAAAGGCAGCTTTCTCTACTATGATATTTGGTGTAACTTCAATACTGGTAGGCCAAAATAAGCTACTGCATATTTTTCAATCTGTTTGTATTTTATGGCTGTCGTGGTTCTTTCAATGTGTTGTTTAGGTCTCTTTTTATATATCCAATTATATTTGGTTGCAATAGGAGCAATTGATCCTAAATATCTGATGTCATGTTATATGGTGGATTATTCTTATTTGTGCAAAGTAATTTTTGTATTCCGTAATTGTTTTCTGGAACCAAATTTATCTTGACTTTCTTGAAAATCTTCTGAATTTAAACGTACACCTATGTAATACATGAATTACCTGTAATGCTTTTGTTCTTTTTGTTGGCTCAGTTTTGTGGTGCCTTATTTGTTTCTCTCTTTCATACGTGGCTATCGTTCTATTACATTTTTTATATAACCACCATTAACTGCAGCTGTCACGATGTTTATATTCTCTGTGTTTTTAGGTTTCATGGAGATATTTACTAGTCTACAAGCCAAACTACTGAAAGCTGCAGTTATATAGTATGAAGGATTGAAGCTATATTTTTAAGTTGTCCATGTTGGTTGGCTTTCGTAGAATCTAAAAGTTAGCTGTTGATCTACTCAAACAATTTTTAAGTTGAATGATTTCCTTGAACATAGCCAAATTAAAGATTTAATTATCTAGATACCCAAACGTATACTTGAAAGCTATTGTTTTAAGTTGTCCATGATGGTTGGCTTCCATAGACTGTATACCTGAAAATGAAGATAGAATGGGGAAGGGAAATATATATAGACTTATGTGATAAGATATGAGAGGGAGAATTCAACTTGGTTAAGGACAGGAGCCATATTGAGATGGGGTTCACCAAAGGAGTACATTTCATTGGAAACAAAATAAGCATAAAGCACTAAGTAGTGGAATGTAAGGAAATAGAAAACTGGAGGAATGTAAGGGCTTGTGTACTAACAATAAAAATGCTTATGTTGAAAGGAGAAAAAAGGAAAAGGGAGGTGGGGAAGTATATAGACAAACTCAAAGAGAAATGGATGAGAAGGGTAAGGAAGTTAAGGGGCAGAGAAATGGAGGACACAACAGAATAATATATCAAGATCGCATTAGGGCTAGAATAGTAACAGCCAGAAAGCCAATACCACTATTAGCCCAAAAATATAAGCAGCTGATAAGTTTGTACTTAGAATTAGAAAATTGTGATTAAAATCGTAAGATGTATGTTTAAGTACTAATAAACTAACTAGCTATCTAGAAAACCTTCACTATTAAATTTGGCTTGAAGATTCTAATTGTTTCTTTCATGCTGTATTAAACCTTGTACTTTATAAAGTTATTTGTTAGTCCTATTATGTGACACTTTACATGCTGTCCCATTACATAGTTTCACCTCATTGCAAATTGCAACTGCAGTTACCTACTGGAAACCCAAACTTTTCAGGTTGACTGCGTGACTTGGGACATTGTTGCGCTGCAGCAATCTGAGCTATCTTCCAGTCATGTTAATACAATAACCACAAAAAGTTATCATCCTGTGGAAATTTTAATGTTCATATTATTAATGTTGAATTATGAGCCATAGGTATCACAAAAAATGAGCTAAAAGGAAAATTCAGTTTCTTTTAATTTGTTCATAGAGTTATGCATGATCTGGTATAGGGAAAATAATGCAATATAGAAACTTTTTTGCAGCTAATCTGAGACAGTAAAATTACTACCGTATTTCATTTCTGTACCATTCTGGATCACTTAACTACTACCTTTCCATACTGCATAGGCATGTTAGTTATCTACAATTAATTGATAATTTCAGTTATATCTACAAAATACCTTTTCTACAGTGAAGGAGAAATTACTTTGTGACTGACACAAGCTCTTGTTGGGCACTGCCAGAGGGCTCATCATCTACATAATCATCGCTAGTTATTGGTCTCAACAATACCAAATCCTTTCTTTGTTTGTCAATCACAAAGTAATTTCTTCTTCATTATGGTTTGCTCTACTAAAAGCACAAGATCCCAGACACACAGATGAAAACCACAATATGCAAATACAGGATCACATGCTTAAGAGTTAATAATGTTCATGATTAATAATAATATACTATGTAGCACAAATATACATTTTCAATGTACTAAGACGAAAAATAGCTTGTTTTGACATATGGTTCATAACATGCCTTATATGAAAATCATATGATTAAAGTACAAGTCTTGGGCAGCAAGCTGTTTCAAATATATATAGTAGCTGAGGGGCTGATATTATTCTTAAGAAACACTTCTATCTACTTAAAAGTTCACAAAAATATGATGGGTGGTTTGAAAATTCATATTTACTCTCCTTACACTCTATTTTCTTCAGTTTGGATGACCGGCACATAACTTCTGATATCCAAAGGGCGCTCAGTACGAAAAAGAAAAACTGACCTGCATTAAAACCTCTCTCAGGTATAACAGCAAAAATTCATCGTTATTACTTTTCTAGTAATCTTGAGAGTACAAGTTAGCTGATTATTTCACTATTATCAGCTCGAATTATACTATAAAATCTATGCTAGTTTTATACGTTACATTTATATTACTATTCCTAGCATTCTTGTTTTGCAATTTGTAACGCTCATGTACACTTTTACTTAATTATAGGTTGTACAAGGGGGTGTTACTAACCATGAAAACACAGTAATTTTAGTTTCTTTATATTTATTTCTTCTGAGTTCAGCGCATCGTCGAACTCTTTTAACCTGAAACAAAAACACTACTTCGTGAATATCATAAACGTAATCAACATACTTGTCAATGAAATTTTATTTTTAAACCGTGCACTGACAATTCAACACACCTAGCCCTATACACCGCCATGTCACTGCATCGAACATTCACGTGACGTACATGACGCATGCGCGAAGTGAATTAATGGAGAAACATCTGTGTGAAGTGCTGATTCAAGGTGAGAAACAAATAGAAATGGAATAAGTTTTGGTGGCTATGTCATCAATTTCTAAGCTTCAGCAGAAAGCTAAAACAAAATGCAGTAAAAGAAACCAGGATAGCCTATAGAATCGGAGCCACACCAGACTTGGTAGGTTAAATTTGCGGTGGTACGTAGTGGTTGTGTACCATAGAAAATATCTTGATTTTTCATACGTAGTTGTATTAAATATAATAATATGCTTTGTGGTTAAAGTTAAGGCTTAATTTTCTTTCTAGTTCATTATCGTAAAATAGTTTTGAAAGCCTTGCATTTGTAATGAGATGTCAAAATCTTGCATTACTTTTTGACAAAACATTCATGACCTTGTTGGTGTTGACATCAGTTATGTATGATTATGATTTTATTATGTTTCTAGATTCGGAGGGTGGAAGAAGAAATTGCCCTCATTACTTCCCACATGGCAACACGTAAAGAGTTTGTAAAAGACACTACACCAGAGACATTATTAGAACAGTGTTTCAAGTATGTGGCCCATCATCTTGATACAATTTGCTCAATTGATCCTTTCACAAAAGATTATAAACTGAAAGAAGGACTTGCTTTACCAAGTGAAATATGTGAAAAACTATTGCAGGTCTATCAACAAAGTGGTCATGTGATAGATGATAGATTTGTAAATATTTTCCAAAATCCTCATACAACAAGGCTGCGAAGAGTGCGTCTTAGGAATTCAAGCATAACAGATGATGGATTAAGCACCTTATTGAGCCATAAATTAATAGAACTGGATATTGCCAATTGTGCAAACATCACAGAAGGTTCATTGGTTCACATAAATGAAAGTGGAGATAGTCTTTTGTCATTAGTTATGGGATCATCAGTTCACATTCTCCCGGACACATTGTATCCAGGAAATTCAAATTCACCTGTGCAAGATGGTGAAGGCAGCAGTGTGTATCATAAAAGAGGTTATATATTGAGAACTCCTAATTTGAAACGTCTTGCAGTAAGACATTTGTATGTTCATGGAGAAAAATTGTATTTTCCATTACTTCTGCGTACATTAAATAATTTAACACATCTTGATCTTTCTGGATGTTTTGATCTGGGAGACTTATCATATTTATGTGCATTAAAAAATTTGGTATCTCTGATATTATTCAATGTGCAAAGACTTCAAGATGCAATGGGATCAATTTGTAAGCTAGTAAACCTAAGGTAAGTGAAGCAAAACAAAAATGATTTGTGCATAAGATATTTTTGGCATAGTCATTAGTTAGCTATGAAAGAAATGAAGGGTATACTTCAGGATAAACCTTAATGGATCAATTATCTGCAATTTGTTTGCATGCTATTAGCTAATAGAATATGATTTGGCTTTATTTCCAGGAAATAACTTTTATCCCATAATATTTGGTGAAAGAAGGTGGAAAGCGAGTAGAATTAGAAAAAATATGAAGCAATATCTTAACTTCTGTTAATAAACAAAGAGGACTTTTAAACTGATTGTTGAAAAGCATAGTGGAAGTGAAGTAATTAACAAACAAAATTAACTTTTGTATTTGCTGTATAGAATGTATTCTCTCCCATATTCATTGCCTTCGGACTACTCAGATTTTTCTTACTCAATGGGTAAATGTGGGTTTTTATAGTAGACTCTGGAGGGTGCTTTATTGATAGTGTCATCTTAAGAAGTGTGATAAACTGATTGAATAAATTACTAAGTAGATTTATAGTTGAGTGCATAAAATAATGCTGATATATTGTGCAGGGTTTATGTTGTTAAAAACCTGCTTCTCTTAACTGTTTCTGTCATTCCATTAATTTTGTTTATTTTCCCCCTTTCCCTCTGAACCATAACCTGAAACCTATCTTGGTTCATTAACTACAGTTTAAGTGCCAGACTTTTGACTTCATATTCAGTATTAGATGAATTCATCCAGGGCCTGGTATGGTCTATCATGATGAAGCTTGCTTGTTTCTGTCTTCCACTTTTGCCACTCCCTAGTCAGGACCTTTGTTCTTACACTAATACATTTGCATTGGACTTGAATTCAAATCAATAGAAGATGGCTCACCCATGATTGGTGTGGAACATAGATCATAAGGAGATTGTGCCAACATTAAATAAAGAGACTGCTAAGAGACAGGGAAGTATAGTCAAAAAATCAGCATAGTTATAACCCAATGATAGGTTGGCACAGCCAACTTTCTCATTTAGTATCAACATGGCTGTGTTTTGGTAACACTTTAAAAGGAAGGTGGGACCACAGGCTTTCAGAGAAGCAACATTTACTCCTGCTATCAACAACCAAGTACTTACATTATTTCTGAACTCTTTCTCCACTTTTCATACTTGCCTTATGTATAATGTAGTGTTGCCAGAAATATTATAGGAAACCAGAAGCATCAACATATTTTTGAGTTTGATTTATGAGTCACTATGTTTACACTCAACTTCACTTACTATGTTGTATAATTGAAACGTTTTCAAGATCATTCAATCTCATCCTCATCTGTTTGGTGACATAGTAAATGAAGTTGAGTGTAAACATAGTGACTCATAAATCAAACTCAAAAATGAAGAATACTTCACTGTTAATAATGCTTCTGCTTTTAATATTTATCAACATATTTCCTTGTACTTGACTATACATATCTTTTATAACATATAAGTGCATATTTTCGCTTAAATAGATCACTATACTAGCTGCAATTAGACCTTGAGTTCTTTGTCTACTAGATTTAAACCAAGTTAGGTTAAAGCTAGAATGTATAGGGCAGCAATGGCCATAACAATGCTCGTGAGTCGCATGTGGCTCTTTAGTTTATCTTGTGCAGCTCTTGACACCGAGCTTAGAGTAAGATTTATTAATTAATGGAAACAATCTCGAGGCCAGTAAATAAGAAAAATCTTAATCCTTTCATGGAAGTGTTGAAAACAGTGTTGTTGTATAAATTAAATGAATTGGGAGTCGATTAATGACACTAAACAACACTTACTTTTAAAAATAAATGTTCCTTCATTTCCTATAAAAATAAAAATGTCTTCATTTTACAAACCACTTTATAAGTATCTCTTACAAATGGCTCGCTTCAAATTAGCTTATAAATTTGTGGC
Organism: Mantis religiosa; assembly: GCA_030765055.1. Taxonomy (NCBI): domain Eukaryota; kingdom Metazoa; phylum Arthropoda; class Insecta; order Mantodea; family Mantidae; genus Mantis; species Mantis religiosa. The sequence goes on from CM060959.1 coordinate 97,091,702, forward strand.
TCCTAAAATTAAGGTTAGTGGCCATCGCTGATATTGGGTCATTAAAATATATGATAACCCTTTCCCCTCCGCAAGAGAATGAGAGTTGCTGGGAAGATTGTTATCATAGGCACACTTAAATCCTTACCTTGAAGTAGATGCTGGAAATGTTGTCCTTTTCTCTCAAACAGGGAACATATCGTGTAAAAATGTTCTTGCTCACTCGCTTAAGCTCAGCTACAGAAATCCTTATTTAAATCCTGGTAGACTACAGAAAGTTAATGATAACATCATGCAAAAAATCACAGTGATTCCTGCTGCTGAGCTTTGGCAAGTAAACAAGAATATTTTTTCCAGTTATGCTACCTGTTTGAGAGCAAAGGTCAACATCTTGAGCATCTATTATACGTAAGAATTTTTTATGCCTCTGACAACACAATTATCTTGGTAACTTTCGGTTCTCTTGTGCATTGGAAAGAGCCTATGAGATGGTTACCATATTGAAAAACTATTTGTAGTTGGTTTTTAACACTTTGTCACTTATATTTTTTGTTATTGAGAACTAGTTTCGGAAGCTGTTGCTTCCATTTTGAACCTCTAAGGTCCGACTATTGTCTGTTGTTGTCTGCTCTGTTCCTTCTGGTGGTGGAACTATGAACTTCTTTATCAAATTATCTACTAGTGGGATTTCAAAGTTCATTACTCGGTCCTTATGTTTCCTTATGAATATATTCTCCCAATGTCAGTTTATTTTGGTTTATTACATCTTTTAGTAATTTTGGATTTGGATCAATGTCATGGTTTTTGCTTCAGAAATGAAATGCTACTGCTGACTTATTTTCTTGTTTCATTTAGATGTTTCTGAAGTGCTCTTTGACTCTGGTTTTTAGGTTTATTTTAGTTCGACCTACATAGCTTTTTCACAGTCCTTATAGTTTATTTGGTATATTCTGGATCTGTTCATCTTTTGTTTTTTAATTTAACAATTTTAAAATGGACTATCTATTTGTAGGTGCCAAGACGATAGTTTGTTCCTTAACGATCTTCTTGAATTTATTAAATGCTTTTGGGTGGTATGTGAATGCACTGAATATGCTATTGCTTTCTCTTTCTTTATTGCATGTGGTTGCTTCCTTAATTGTTTTCTTTAGTTTAGCCTTTTTAATTTTTTTAAACACCAGACTTGTGTTGTATTCATTTTCTTCTGCTATGTCGAGTATGGCTTTTTGTTCCTTGTAGCATTCTGCTTTATCCATGGGTATGTTGACTATTAAGTGTTTCAAATGGGAAAAGTTCTCACCTGTAGTAAATCAGATGCATTAGAGCCTTCAGCTTTGCCACCTCGTTACCCCCACTCTTAATATTTCCCTCTCTCTCGCTTGCAAGTCTTCTTGGTGCTAAACGTAAGGGAATGCAAACTGAATTTTCCAAAATGTTATAATAATGCAGTTGTTGAAATCACAATTACAACATGGATATTCGTACATTATGCACATGTTTTAAATATATAGTTTAAAAATAATTATAGTTTATGAATTACTTATTTTTCTAATCCAACGAAAATACCAGCGGTGCATTCATATAGCTGTGAATGTTACTTACGTTAAGAGATAATTCGTCATTGTCATTGTCCCCATCGTCTGAGTATTGCAATTTTATGATAGGTTCCAAAATCCCGTTACTTGCTATTTCTTTCCAAAAGTATCTTCTTGTAGTTTATCTGATGTCTCACGCAGTTTTCCCAGCCTTGTTGTGTTCCTTGTCAATTTCTTAATGAATAAGTCGTTCAACTTCAGTCAGTTTAAAAGTATTATTTCTGTTTGCAACATAATTTGAGCCCACATTAACTCAATTGGATTGTTCTGGCAGTGGTAGGGGGAAGTTGGTTTATAATACCTCATGTCTCATTTCATTTGCAAGCTGATCCAGCTGATACACTTTCCCTGGATTTTAAATGGAAGAACAACTGAATAATGCTGCTTTGAACTCTCTAGATTAAATAGATATTATGAAACCATTCATAAACAAAGAGATAATGTGACCAGACACATTCTGGTAGGCCAGTAGGAAGTGTATTGTTACCTCTCGTTCGAATTTAACAACCACATTGACTTATTCAAAGTAGTTCTTTTATCACGGCATGTAAAACGTTAACGTTTCAGTTCTGAGTAATTACAAATATACATACATGCCTACTGATAATGCTATTCATTACATTGCTTACGACGCCATGCATTGTTATAATGTTATAGTACTTTGTATTAGGAAAACCATATAGGCTAAAAATATGGGGATTTTACAGTTATGCTAAATACATGGATCAGTTTTTGCAAAATCTGAATTTTTGTCTTAGTGCAGATAGTATTTACTAGAGATTGATTAGGTTGGCACTCGTCACTTACTACGTGGGGGAATGCAATACGACAACACCACAGGACTCCAATTGGTTGCTCACCTGGCAGCGCTCAAGGACAAACATCATCCCATTTGAAACATAATAATCTTTGTGTAGGACATTATTATTCCATGTTTTTGTATAATTGGGTTATAGCTATGATTTTTTATGTATTTTCTGACAGTGGTGGCTTCCTGTAAATTCCAAATTTTATTTTTGTATCATTCCTAATAATATTTAGGTCCAAGAAAGAGAGTTGTCCATTAACTTCCTTTTCTATTGTGAATGTGATAGTTTTCCTGGCAGATTGAGTAGTTTTAATTAGTGCTGTAGATAGATCAAAATTTTTAATCAATTAACTGTGTTAATCTGTCAATTAATCAAGATATTATCTGTTAGAAAATTGGGTGTAAAGATTATATAAAGTACTTTAATACTCTGTATATTTAATTATTTATGAAACTTTTAAATATTTAGATTCAAAATTTGTGTTTGCATCAAATACACATGCTTTATATATGTATTAATTGGATCTACAATATTTTTGTAAGTAATTATTTAGTAACATATTATATCAATATCTACTAAGATTTGTGAGACTGACATGCAAATAATAGTTTACATGAAGACTCACCTAGTCACTGTTTCATCCATGATTTTAAATATGTAAGTGCATTCACATGCTTGGAATTAAGTGCTACGCTTCGTTTGGTGACAATATTTCCTACATCACTGAACACATGTTCACAGGGAACCGATGTAGCTGATACACAAAGTAATTTGTTCACTATGGGTGAAAGAATTGGCAAAATGTGTCTTCCACCACTGAAGAGGATTTGCAAAGTGGTCATCCAGTTCATCCAAAAACTTGTAGATGTCAATTTTTGTAGCAAGTGGTATTAATGGAGCAGTTTCATTGATATCATCATTGTCATTAAAAAAACAGTTTTCTGTTCTTCAAATTTACTTTTGTCATAGTTTTTGCACTTACCACAGATTTTTCTGAAAGTCTTTTCCATACTAATTCTCTTGTGCTTCTTGGAAGACATTTCAAGGATTTCAATCTCGGATCGTAAGCTGTAATTTCTTCATTCATTTCTAATTTAGGCCAGTTATTAATTCTTTCTGTTAAATCTTTGACAAGAGTAGTTTTGAACCTGATCACATACAGAGGATCTGAATCAGGGACTTTGAGACTTAACCTTAGATAAGTTATTGCAGGTAGCACAACACTTGCTGTGACATATTTACTTCCCCCAAGAAAATCACAAATATCCAGGCAAGATTTCAGACATTCAAACATTCTTTGTGTCATTTCCCATTCAATTTCAGTTAATGGAATAATATTTGAAGGTTGGGTATCTAATATATCAATAACTGCTCTCTTAGCTTTGAGGAGACTTTCAAACATAATACAAGTACTGTTCCATTGGGTTACTACGTCTTCTTTTAATTTTATCTGTGGAACATTAAGATCGTTCAACTTTTTAGACAGTTCATTTTCTAGGTACGGACTGTGTTTAAAGTGGCCCACTACTTTTCTGTATTTGCTAAGGAGGTTATCTATAGAAGCACTTTTAATCGCTTTATTGAAACTTAATTGTAAAGTATGAGCAGAGCACCTAAAATGTCATATTTTGATTTCTCAATACCAGTTACAATATTCCTAGCATTGTCTGTACAAATTGCAATGACTTTATTTTGCAAGTTCCAATCTTTTACAACCTGTTCGAACTCATTAGTACAAATGATTGCGCTGTGCTTTTTAGTTACGTTTTTCACTTGCAAAGTTGCACTGCAGAACTCACAGCATCAATCCAGTGGGCAGTAACTCCTAAGTAACTTTGATTCACTACTGAAGTCCAGAAATCCCCTGTTAAGCTAACATATTTCTCATACTTTGATGTGCCCAATAGCTTAGATCTTTCAATATCACATAACTTGTCAATTTGCCTACTTACATCTTTTGATGAAAGATTATACAAACTATTTCCAAAGGCTTCTCTTAAAACTTCTTTTAGGCCCTTCATCCGAAACAATATTGATAGATCGGCTATCCTTTACCTTCCATTTTACGATTTTATTTGTTAATTCAGCTTCCTTGATGTAAGAACTTGGTTTGGCTATGGAATTATTTAGATTGGACTGCGATGCCTGAGGAACAGTTGGTGATAATTCATTAGCACTTTGAAATGGATGGGTGTTTCAAATGATAATTCAAACTACTAGCAATACCACTTTAGCAAAATGATTTCCCACAAATTTTACAAAATACTTTTTTTCAGTGAGACACTTAACCAGATTAATTTAGCTTAAAGCCAACATGTACATCCAGTTTCTCTCGCAAATTTCATATACCATAATTTTAATTCCACTAAGAACGAAACGTTTTCCTTATTTTAACTTTTTTAACACAAAATTTTCACTCAATGTCACGAACTCAGAGATGTTACTGGCTTACTGCAGATTACAGCAAAGTTACATCACCACCAGTCCTAAGAAGAGAGATCAGCTATTGTTTCCATAGCTGTGTAAGCGAAGTGTTCGGTTCAAGGTTGTACAGCTCAGTTTATGCTAGCAGGCGATAAATAATCAGTTGTATACGATATGTTGTCACACACAAGCCATAAAGGAAGAAACCTCTCTGTCAGCATCTGTATGTAGTTATGTACCTCTTATAATATTTCACAACAGAAATGTTATTTAGATCCTCTCGGGGTTCAGAGTGATTTCTTTTAGCTATTAGGAGTTATACTATCTCAAAGTTCGAAGAACATTACATGTCTAGTGAAGGCCTGATGCATTGCAAAGGCTGTTTAGGTTGGAAGCAATACATGAAAACAAAGAGGGCCAAATTTGGCTAAAGAGTTTTTATTAATATTTATTTTAATCGACTTGATTATTTGATTAAAATGTTTTAATGTTTAATCTAAAATAAAAAAAATGAATTGATTAATCGTTTTGGTTAATCGATTAAATCATACAGCACTTGTTTTAATGCATCATTTAAATGTCTGTTTGGAACTATTGCAAAGATGTCATCAACATATTGATATTAAATCTTGAAGTTCGATGAGAAGGCATACTTAATTTGTGTTTCAAATACACCCATGATTGAATTTTCCAAAAAGGATGAAAGTGGGTTGCCCATTGATAACCCTGATTTCTGCTTGTAGTATTTCCCATTAAAGCTGAAGAAGTTTTGTTACCTTATATTTTGATTACGCTATAATGCATGATCTGATCTTATTAGAAATGAAAAAGAGAGAAGTTCAAATAGCAATGTTTTGGACTTTTGCCTCTTGTACTAAATGATGTGTTTTTATGTACTATTTTTGTACTAATATTGGTAATAGTTTCTGTGTAGTCCACAGTCTTAATCTTTGCACTTATGTGAAGGTGTAGCAATTGTTTTGCTATTTAAGAAAAGTATGCAAATGAAGGAGTAATTTTTCCTTTTAGTATTGTCTTTTGAATTTCTATAATATAGTTCTTAAAAGTACCTTTTTATTATTAAATTATAGATGAGTTGTATTTATTACACATCAGCTTCACTTATGTACCTATATTGAGGACATATTTCGCAAATTGTACTCTATCTTTTTTGGACCTTAAAATCACAAAAAAAACAATGAAAAACTGGAATTTGGTATTCATAGAAAAGCAACACACACAGATAATTACATCAAAGCAAATAGTTTCAACCCAATTCTACACAAACATGCCACCATCAACAGTCCCACACACAGATTAGTAAATCTACCCCTCAGCCAACAAGAATATAAAAAAGAATACCATCAAATCTTAAAAACTGCAATTAAAAATGGATATGGAAAATGCCTTGTAGATAAAAATATAAAATCATTCAAACTTCAAAAAAGACTAAAACAGATCACAGCTGTTCCACCAATGAAACAAGAAATTAGATTTGCTAAATTCGCTTACCACCCCTGGGCCACGAAAAAGTTCCAAAATATATTCAAGAAATGCAATATAGCTTTGGCACCAAAAAACAATTACAACATTAAAAACCTACTTAACAGTAATAATACTGATAAGATAAAACCAGAAGAAAAGTCAGGTATTTACAAGATTAAGTGTAAAGACTGTGAAAAAATTTACATAGGGAGGACAAAAAGAAACATAGGCATCAGAAAGAAAGATACAAAAAAATTGATAAGTCCGCAATAGCAGCTCATTTCTGGTCTGAAAATCATGAAATTGAAGATAGCACTAATTTACTAAAATACATGCAAAAACATAGTGAACTCGTCATATAGGAGAGAATATACATAGAAAAACATAAAAACCAACTAATGAACTTCGAAATCCCACCAGAAGACAACCCCACATTTAAATTCATCACAAAATCAACAGATGGCAGCAGCAACTCCAGAACTACCCTCACCACTGGATCAAGCTTTAGTTGCCTAAGAGCCAATGATGTGAACGATAGTTTGCGAAACATGTCCTCAATATAGGTACGTAAGTGAAGCTGATGTGTAATAAATATGACTCGTCTATAATTTAATAATTGTTACGCTTTACTGCGGTGTTCCAATACAGTTAAATTTCGATATACCTTTTTATTGTTTAAGTGACATTGGTTACCCACTGAGTAAGGAACTTAGCCACTTATATATTTATGAATGTTTGCGTAGGAAAATAAAGCCATTTTAATAAAAATGTTGCATTCTGTAGACACTAGTGAATCAGATATACATAAGAAGCAACTAACTAGCTGTCATAAAAATGAGTTACTACATATATTTTGAAACATAAAATATACCTTAAGTGCAAGAAAATATGCCAGCTTTCTAGGAACTTAAGCCTTTCTTTCACTATGGTGCATGCAGTGATTAATATTAGTGCCTTCATATCTACCTATTCTTAAACCTATATGCAAGTTTTGATATGATCATAGAGCAGTTATTGCATCCACAATACTTTATGACAAACAAAATATTAGCAGGCCAAAATTGAAATACTCTTGGAATTTTAGAAAAGAAAATTGGACAAAATTTACTGAGGAAATCGAACAAAATCTTTACTCTGCTCAACATGAAGCATATGCAGATAAACTCAATAAAACAATAACAAATATAATTCTTGAAACAGCAAAGAAATGGATCCCAAGAGGTAAAACTAAAAATTACAAACCCTTTTCGAATACAGAACTATCAAAGTTAAAAGAAGAAAGGGACATAGCAAGAAAAAAAAAAACAGAATTGTCCAATAACCCAACAGATACACAGGAATGGCGAAGAAAGGCAGCAAAATGTAAAAAAAGACATTCATATTGCCAAAAAAAAAGCTCAGTGAATTTATTGAAAGAACTGATTAAAGAAAAGATGCAAAAGAAGTATACAGATATATAAGTAAAATTAATTGTCAGAAAGAAACAAGGAAAGAACACTCAAACTAAATGGGAAAACACTTACTTCAAATTACTCTATTTCTGAAGCCTTTAATAAGAATTACAGCTCTCAACATAAACTTTCTTCTGAAGCAAAAAGAAAACAAAGGCAGATTAAAAAAGATCTCAAAAAATTTAAAAAGTGCCCAGAACAAACAAATGATGTATTCAGCAAAGATTTCACCATAAGGGAACTAAATTATGCCATCCATGAGCTGAAAGATAAAAGGTCTCCTGCACCAGATAAAATACATGCTGAATTTCTGAAACACCTAGGACCAAAGGGAAGAAAGGTACTACTGAAATTATTTAACATGTCATGAACCTCTACTGTACCTACAGAGTGGAAAAAAGCAATAATTATTCCTATTCTAAAAAAAGACAAAGCACCTGACAAAATAAATAATTACAGACCAATTTCCTTAACAAATGTCATTGCAAAAACAGCAGAACGTATGATTTCAGCAAGGCTAAATTGGTTCTTAGAAAATAATAACATATTAACAACACAAACAGGATTCAGACAACACTTATCTACTAAAGAAAATACAATTCAACTATCCCAAGATGTCAAAGAATCTTTCAACAAAAGTCAAGATACGCTATCAGTTTTCATTGATTTTGAAAATGCATACGATTCAGTATGGAGGTATAAACTTCTTGAGAAACTTTCAAAATTAGGCATTCAAGATAACATGTTAAATTGGATGACTCAAATTCTCTCTCAGCGTTTCTGTGCTACAAGATACAATGACAGTACATCCAAATTCTGACAGATAAAAATGGGCCTACCACAAGGTGCAGTACTGAATACAACCTTGTTCAACATCTACATCAATGATCTTCCCTCGGCTGTATCAAACACAGAAATAAAGACAGCTCTTTTTGCAGATGACATGATTATGTGGACATCTTCCCCACAAATAAAGAAATCCAAAGCTTCAATGGAAAAGGCTCTGATACTATTGGAAAAGTGGACTAACAACAATTTGATGAAAATAAATACTGATAAAACAACATTCCAAATGGATAGAGTCAACATGAAAAATTCAATACCATGGCTGGGATTTGAACCACGGATCTCATGGTTTCTGTCCAGTCGCTCTAACCCATTGAGCTACCATGGTCAACGTGCCATCCTGATATTAAATTCTCCATTTTACTCGTATATTTTCCTGGTAGACCACTAGGGGCTCTCGCATACGAGATACACCATTTGTGGCGACTTACTATTGTAAGTACTTGAGTCCCAGGCTTCATTATTTAACTCTTATTATTTTAGTTAATTGATAGAAATTAATCATTTCTTCACACTGGCCATATATAGGCTAAGGTTTTTGATGGATAGAGTCAACATGAAAAATTCAATGCCATGGCCGCTCAACGGGTTAGAGCGACTGGACGGAAACCAGGAGATCCGTGGTTCAAATCCCTGACTAATAACTGGTGCAGTAAAATCAACTCCAATCTCGGCAATGCAAGCCTTAACTCAGAACTATCCAATACATCTAACTTTAGAGGAGCAGACGCTAATACAACATTAAAAAATGTTGCGGTTAAAAATAGCAAAATGGGAGAAAAGATTACTACAACCAATCAAAATGAAAACATAAACAAGTTTCCTATATAAAGCTACAGAATTAAAAACAGATCTGAATCTTCTTAGTTCTAAAGAAAATGTTTAAACCAAAGAAAACCCACTGACCATTGAACCAATTAATATTCAATTAGATTTAGAACAAATAGTTACAAAATCTGTAACTTCCAAACCTGTACTAAAAGCAAGCATTAGAAACTGTGATCAGTATATACCTACCTGAAGAATGGTTACATATCTACACAGATGGATCTAACTTGGATAACAACTCTGGAGCAGGAATTACGTATGCACTATTCTCATTCTATCAACCAGCAGGATACCGCACAACAAATTTTGATGCAGAAGTAACGGCTATTCATATTTCATTCCAACACCTTCTATACAGAATGGATAAATTAAAAAATGCTGTCATACTTTCTGATTCTAAAGCAGCATTATATGCAGTAAGTTCATACAAAATGAGGTCAATCCAAATTAAAGAATGTCACAAAATGATCCAACAGCTTCAAAAACTACATAAAATAATCATACTATAGTGGATACCTGCACATTGTGGAATTGCTGGAAATGAATCAGCTGATTTTCTTGACAAAAAAGGTGCAAATTTAATTCAGACAAAAATAAAACTTACTCTTTACATCCATAAAAAGATTAATTAAAAACAAATATAAAAACAAGCAAAACCAATCAATATCTAACAAAGTCAAAGATAAAAAATGGAACATATTAATTAAAAATCCAGAAATTATTCCAGAAATCCCATGTAAAGCTGCAGTAGCACATTTTAGATTACTTACGGAACATGATTACTTGGCCAAACACTTACACAGAATAGGAATTTATACAAGTCCAAATTGTCCTCTGTGCAACGAAAAAGAGGAAATGGCTGAAGAACATCTTCTGACCTGTGAAGACCTAACTCCTGGATCCACTACACAGAAATATTGGAGAGCAAGAGAGCTAATGGCTTCATTGCCAAAGCATAGCATTTGAAAACAACAACAGTTTTGATATGACTGACAAATCCCCTACTCTAACCAGGAATCAAACCAGGGATCCTTTACATATAAGTAAGGAAAATTGACCATTGTGCCACAGAGGTTGACCTCCTGGGACATCGTGTTCATTTGTTTTCCCATCTTAGACATTATTTCTCATGCATAGCTCTTGTCTTATCTTGTATGCATTCAGAACGATGCTCATACATTTGGTGTTAAATGAGTTAAACTGAATTATTCAGCAAGTATATGGCAGGACTTTCTTTTAATTTACTCACACTGCTCCTGCTACCCAATTTGCCACTCTGTTCAAGTATTACACCCCATATACTTTTTTTTTTTCAATCCTTCTAAAAGCCACTGAATCGTCAAATAATTTAAGTGTAAACTAAAACATTAAAGTGTGTTAAGTTGTGCAGGGGACATATTATTTCATAGGCTTTGTGGAAATTGTGCAGTATATTTTGCAATTCCAGCTTTTTATATTTAGGAAATCCAAAGAAGCAATGAAATGAACATCTACCACAAGACTCCATTTTTTCTTGACATAATTCTAAAAGAAAATCATGTTAAAAGCAGCATTGTAGAGCACTATTTATTTGTTAAATGCAAAAGTATTCAAATTAAGCATAGTGAAAAATCCTTATTAACTTGCACTGTTTCTAAAATATATTTTTCTTGCCAGTATGTTCTACTATTACAAAAGTATATTGGGTGCAGAAAAGTAGTGTGCAGAAACTTGTGGAGTACAAAGGCAATACCAAAATCAAATATTTTGTGGTTAGAATCAAAGAACAGCAGTTTTTACTGCACTGCATGAATGAACATTAAATCTGTCATGTTAGAGTCTCCGATTGTGAAGCCCTTTTGTAAGCAAATTGCACTTTTGTAGTTACTGTTGCTAGATGTTTCTCTAGTGTGCTGCCTTTCCATATTGCATCACAGGCAATGAACTGATTATGTATGAAATGAAATGATAATTGGGAAAGAACATTTGTGAAGGAAACTTTGAAGTTCAAAGTTTAATGTATTTTCATGGCATTATGAAGACTAAGGAAAACTGGAAAAATCTGTCAGGGAGAATGTTTCCCACAGGATTTGAACCAAAGACCTTCTGTTCAGGAACCCATGTCTTAATGATTTTGGCTGCCTTTGTTGGTTGTCACTAGATGTGTTTATATGAATCCTATTGAATGGCATTTGGAATACTTGTGTTGTTCAGTACAATGAGCATAGTGCAGTACTTGCACATAAATTAAATCAAATCTGAATATTGTTGTGAACCAGGGTTGTAAGGGGGGTGAAAGACTTACAAACCTAATCTGCAACTGGGGGTGTAGCTACTGAAAGGGTAGAGCGGAAGAAACATCTAAGTCAAACTGAACTGAATAACTATAATTCAAAGATACCTAGTATTTCTACAGGGCACTCCCTGAATCTGGATGAGATCAGGGGTGCTTTGGTAACATTTAAATACATAATAACATAATGCAACTTTACCTTTAGCGATGTGTTGTTTGTATGGCTTGAACCTTATGAGACTGTCAAAAGGTGTACGATCTGGTACGCCTTGCTGGCGATCTACTCATGGTAGCACTTTGAATTAAACTCTTGTTGATTCTTACAGAGACCATCAGCAAGTCCCCTCTCAAATCTCTGTGAAGTATCTCTCCTGGGGGCTAACTCATCCAAGCTTAAATAGGGGTCCTACCAAAAAGTCAACTCAGTGATTCCCACGCTAAATGTTAATTTGCACCATATTGTGCAGTCATTGTTTACATCATTGAGAACATGCTTAAACCTGTTACTGACCAACTAAGCATTATTTCCCTTGATCAGCAGGATGTGTGATTCATTGTTTAAAACATGGAGAACAAGTTGAGGCCTGTTACAGGCCACCTGTGAATTATTTCCCTAAGCCAGCAGGATGTATGATTCACAGTCCAAAGTACATGTTTTGCCAGACACGCAACAATATTGTACCTTGGCATCTAGTATCTACACTGAGTTATATATTCAATCTATTTATTTGTAAAATTCCCAAAAAAATGTATACAAACGATATACATCACACCTTTTTCAGACACTACTACTAAACTTAAAAAAAATTAATAAAAAGCATTAAACATAATATTAAAAGAGCAATAAAAGAAAAATATAAATTCCTATCTTAAAATACTGGCATCCAGCACTTACAACCGGTATCTGGCTGCCTTTCTTAAATTATAAATAGCATAATTTACAAACTTTTTTTTTGTACATAAACAGCACTGGTATCCAGCACTCAACTTTAAATAAGTTTATTAAATTGTGTCAGTCTTGTATTTTAAATATAATTTTAGACAAATTTACCATAGTCTAAATGTAATGCTTCTATATTCTATAATTTTGCTAACGTATGTAATTTGATACTGATTTAATAAATTGATTTTTATTAATTCACTTCATTACTTCTTTTTTAACTTATAATTTAAATAATTTTAAACTAATTAAATTAATTAGTTTTATTGTAAATTATCTTGATTGTTCCATAGTTCAACACATTTCACAAGCACTACATTTATTTCAAATCATAATTAAAAAAGAAAAAATTCACTTTCCACTAAAGTAAACAGAAAAAAAAATGTATTAAAAAGATCACTAATTCACTTACACTTGCTGTGGAACACTTATATTACAATATCTATTGCAAGCGGCTTAATGGGTTCCGTCTCCATCACATGGATTATTTCTGCAATCTAGACACAACCTAACACAGAGTAGCTCACCATGTTAGTGAAAAAGATCTACCCTCAAATAGGAGGCCTGTTCCCTTCAAGGGACACATTAGGCTAATAATGATGGTGATGTTGTTGTCGTTGTTGTCATCTTGCAGTGTTTTTCAAAGGTTATTTGCCAATGAGCAGCAGTATTGATGTAGGTGCGAAGGCTTCCACAGCCTGTGTCAATGTGGATATCTTGAGCATCCGGAGAAGGCCGCGACGTTGTTTGGCTTGTTGCTTTGGCAGTATTGATGTTTTCTTACAGAGCACTGGGTCCACCTTCCTTTGAAATTGATTGTCTTCCTTCTTTAAACAATTTAAACCAGTTTTGAGCTGTGCTATAAGGAAGAACAGACTCTCCATACGCCTCCTCTAACAATTGTATAGGCCTCAGTAGAAGATTTGTTGAGATGAAAGCAGGAATTCAAAGTCAAATATTATTCCTCGCACATCAGCTCCATTATTTCAGTAGGCAATAATTAAGATGTCTGTTACTAAAATTAGGCAAGTGAGTCAACCTTGTATATACTTTTATCCACTTACAAGTTTTTTATGAAGACTAGTTTCTGGGGACTTCTCCCCTATCGTCAGTTCTGTGGTTGACTGATGATGCATCCGGTGTCTACATCTGGCTTGGTGTCGTGCTGCCATCTAATGTCCTGGTAAGTTTGATGACGTCATCTACCGCAGGAATTTAAAAATTCATCAAGAGGTCCTGTTTCTTCGTAATAAATATATTTTCCCAAATCTGTAGTTCCAGAGGTTTCTTTGCCTGTTTGATCAGTTCTATTTCTTGTTTTATGTTGTGATTCTCAGACCAAAAGTGATGTACTACGGCCGACTTGTCCATTTGTTTGAATTTAATATTTCTGAAGTGTTCTTTCATTCTTGTTCCTAGATTCCTTTTGGTCTTACCAATGTATATCTTGTCACAATCCTGGCAACTCATTTGGTAAATGCCTGATAATTGATTTTTCGGTGTGCTATTTTTTAGAGGGTCGTTTAGTAAGTTGCGGATGTTGTGTTTGTTTTGAGGGGCTAATTTTATGTTGAAGCTCTTAAATATCTTTTCAAATCTTTTCAATATCTGGTGTTTGGGTTTTCTAGTTTTTTTAACGTAGTAATGTCCCTTAAGTTTTGTTTCTTTTGTGTCTGTAGATCAGTTTTTTGATGAAATTTGTGTTATAGTTGTTCAGTTCGGCAACCTGGTGTATGTGAGCATACTCCTGTTCATATTCTGTTTTTGTTAGCGGAATGTTGATTAATCTGTGAACTAAACTATGGAATACTGCATATTGATGTTGTACTGGGTTGAATGGGTTGCATTTAATGTAATTGTCAACATGTGTTGCTTTTCGGTATATTCCAAATTGTAATCCTGTTGGTGTTCTAATGATTTTCAAATCTAGAAAAGGTAGCCATTCATCCTGCTCTACTTCAATGGTGAAAACTATGGATTTTTCTTGTAGGTTTAGCAACTTTATAGCATCCTCAGTTAGTCTTCTAGAGACTATAGCAAACACATCGTCGACATATCTATGCCAACATTTGAAAATCAGTGGAAAGGCTTTAGTAATGTGTGTTTCCAAATTACTCATGAACAGATTAGCTGGTAATGGTGAAAGAGGGTTACCCATGGCCAAGCCTGCTGTTTGTTGGAAGATCTTGTTGGAGAACGTGAAGCTGTTTTGTTCAATACATAGGGTGGTTAATTTGATGTATTCCTCTATTTTAACATCCGCCACGTTGCTTTTGGATAACCAGTCTTTCATCAATTTTGGAATTTTTTCTACTGGTATGCTTGTGAATAGAGATCTGATATCAAAGGACCCCATCACCTCTTCAGTTTTTATAATTGTGTTTTCAATTTTCTTTAATAAATCAAATTAATTCTTTATGCTTAGAGATTCAAACTTTTCAAACTTGACAATAGGGGAGAAGTCCCCAGAAACTAGTCTTCATAAAAAACTTGTAAGTGGAGAAAAGTATATACAAGGTTGACTCACTTGCCTAATTTTAGTAACAATGGCACTCCACTTTCTGAAATACTACTTTTTATTCTATATAAGATGTCTGTGTTTGCCTGCCTCTCACAGGCGGAAACCAAGAGTACCAACAGTGGAACTACTACAGCGTGTTTGTTACACATTAAGCTACAGAATATCATAAAATTAAATTCTAGCTCGAGAAATTATGACTTTAAAAATATTATGATCATTATGAACAGCCCTCTACATATCAAGTCTTAAGTCTTACATACCTGCATATTACTTTTCTTTTTCTGTATAAATTGTAAAATAATTTTACTGTTGCTTTTGCAGGCATTTGGACATTTCACAAATAAGTGAAAAGCATGGAACTTTCCGAAATGAAAACCAAGTTCTTGCAATGATTGTCGAAAGTCTGCCTCGGTTATGCTCATTGGATATATCGGGTACAAACTTAGCTGGCACAGGTAAAGTGATAAATAAGTAATGTAAATAAATAGTAATGCTTGAGGAAAACAAACAATGTCACTAACAATAATTCCTGATTTTGTATTTCATCAGCAACTCTTTGATGTGTTTATATATGGGAAAACAGCTGAAATTAGATTTCTGAAATTATATTTGTTCTAATAGGTGTAGCTGAACACAGCCCATCATCCCATCGGGATGAGGTGCCCAGA
The DNA here is from genome assembly GCA_030765055.1 of Mantis religiosa. Classification (NCBI taxonomy): domain Eukaryota; kingdom Metazoa; phylum Arthropoda; class Insecta; order Mantodea; family Mantidae; genus Mantis; species Mantis religiosa. The sequence continues at coordinate 97,107,520 of CM060959.1, forward strand.
ACTGATATTCCTGGCCTCAGTGCAAGAGTGCGTCATCCATTTGACTTCTTAGGCTTGTATGGAACACATCATGCAGCATGTCGACGGCATGACATACCTGCCAGATTGGTAAGTGAAAAAGAACTTTCACAGTCTCATGTTTCTAATGCAGGACAGTAAAAGAATTAGCCTTTGTTTCGACACGTGGCCACCCTAAAAGGAATTTCCTGGAATATACTGTTTGCATATTTCTCATGCAAATCATAACTATAATAACTGTATATTTCTATCATAGAAGGTGGCACACATCTCTACACCTTTTAAGAAACTTTGCATTAACCTCATTAATTCTTAATGCAAATAAAACTATGTGTCCTCGGTAAATAACACTTACAGGCAATATTAATGTAATACATCAACTAATTGCTTAAATTTGCTTGACTCCCATTTCTCAACTGTAATTGTCGTGTAACTTTAAAAATTTAATGGTATTCCAAGCAATGATAGATTGAGTCAACATGGTAGCTCAATGGGTTAGAGCAACTGGACGGAAACCAGGAGATCTGTGGTTCAAATCCTGGCCATGGCATTAAATTTTTCATGTTGACTCAATCTATCAAAAACCTTAGTCTATATACTAATTAACTAAGATTCCAAGCAATGGTTTACAAAATTTCTGATTCTGTGCAAGCTTTCCTAAAGATTTCTTTGGACTTTGTTCTACATTTTCTCCAGTGTTGTCAAACTTTTTCTCTAAGGATACAGTAATTTAATCCATTTCCATCATATGGCGAGCTCAATTCGCACAAGCATGCTGTTGCGCATAGGATGCACAGAGTTCAAATTGTAGGTGATACATGGCTCTGAAGTGTATTCTAAGGGAATCAACATATCAAGACGCTTGATATATTTTTTTTTCCCTTACATTTCACGTGGTGTTTTCCACTAAAAATTTTTCTGTGTTTTGCACATGTTGCATATCTCTGTAAGCAACATGGCGAAGAGAACAGTTCATGGTCATGATGAGGAGGGTTTACAAAAGCTTTTTGATAGTGTTTTCTACAGTGATAACTAAGTGAACTCTAATTCTCAAGAACCCCAAGCAGTACTTCATATCATACGAGTGATGAAAGCAGTGATCATGGAATGAAAGATTTTCCTGTAAATTAGTCAAGTGCAAATTTGAATTTTGCTCGATATATGGCTAGGCAGCCAGTCGGTCTAAAAACACATTGAACCCATGGCAAGTTCAGTTTTTTAGCTATATGCATGCAAAATTCTGTACATATATCTTTACAGGTTGATTTTATATGATTATTGTAAAATTATCATGCTTGCAACACTACCGGTTGGGTATTTAAATCCAATTTCTCAGCTACTAATGGGTTATTTGAATATGATGCAAATTGGTAACTGTGGTTTCTTTCAAAAATAGGTAACATTTCCCAAAAATGATTTGCAAGAACCATTTCTAAGTGAGGCACACAGACAACAGTGAATTTTAGTTAATTGATGGAAATTAATGAGTCAACATGAAAAATTCAATGCCATGGCTGGGATTTGAACCACGTATCTCCTGGTTTCTGTCCAGTTGCTCTAGCCCATTGAGCTACCATGGCCAACGTGCCGTCCTGACATTAAATTCTCCATTCGACTTGTATATTTCCCCGGTAAACCACTAGGGGCTCTCACATTCTAGATACATTGTTTGTGGCGACTTACTATCATAAGTATTTGAGTCCCAGGCTTCATCATTTAACTCTTATTATTTTAGTTAATTGATGGAAATTAATAATTTCCTCATACTAGCCATATGTAGGCTAAGGTTTTTAATAGATTGAGTCAACATGAAAACTTTAATCCCATGGCCGGGATTTGAACCACGGATCTCCTGGTTTCCATCCAGTCGCTGTAACCTATTGAGCTACCATGGCCAACGTGCCATCCTGACATGTAGTTTACCGGGGAAATATACGAGTCAAATGGAGAATTTAATGTCAGGATGGCATGTTGGCCATGGTAGCTCAATGGGTTAGGGCGACTGGATGGAAACCAGGAGATCCGTGGTTCAAATCCCGGCCATGGCATTGAATTTTTCAGTGAATTTGTCTATTAATTCCAGTCTTGCTTCTCTATGAAATGTTGTCATAGAGGCTTTGCACATGAATATTCTGGGTGTTGAAGTATACAGACTTTTGGCATTATAATAGAATGAAACAAATTGGCCCCACAACTTATACTCCTTACAAAGACTGTATTAACTGATAGCTATCACACGGAGAGAAGAGAAAATGTAGGGGAGCAGAACCATTTATACTTGTTGCCAGTCTAGAAAGTGATTGATATTTTGTATGGAGAGAGAGGTTGTGACATTGCTTATTGCTGCCATGTGATTGCAGTGATTATTATTATTATTATTATTATTATTATTATTATTATTATTATTATTATTATTATTATTATTATTATTATTATTATTATTATTATTATTATTATTATTATTATTATTATTATTATTATTATTATTATTATTATTATTATTGTTATCAACATCATCATTATTAATTATTGTTGTTATTGTTATTGTTGTTATTAGTCAAATAGTGGAAGAATATTTCAGAAAAAGTGATAAAGGTTGAAATTATGGATAAAATTAAATAAATAAAATAACAAAGCTTTGTGTTGCTTGTATTCTGAGATAATAGTATTATGCTAATTTAATGTAACACTCATGTACAAATGCAGAAAGAAGATTTAATTTAAAAAAGGTGGGTAACATTTAGTTCTAAGAATTAATAATAGTTTTACAAATTTTATTAGTTAAAAACAAAATGTTATTTTTGTTATTTTTAATAGGTATCTGGTGATGGAAATGAAGAACAAATACTAATAGCAGCTTTGGCATACATTAATAGACCCGATGTGCTTCAAAGAGTCCTGAATGATCTGTATCACCTTTTCCGATATGAAACTGTTCACAACATAAATTATGCTTTAAGCATTGTGTTGGAAGCAATGAATCATCATGTACCAGAGAAACACATTCAGATTTCTGGCAGGTAAACCTAATATAGTATTTTAAACAATTCATTCAAGCTTTGTGTTACAAATGTGATTAATTGCTAGTTTTCCGTATTAAGCCTGATTGATAGTAACCCAGAATGAAACAAGTACAGTAGAACCTTGTTTACCAGGATCAGATGGGACCGTGTTCCATCCGAATTAAAGAAAATCTGGATTATCCAGAGAATAGCAGAAAAATTATAAAAGACATGTACAATATCACTGAAATAATTTAATGGAGTTTAGATATTGCTATCGGCACACTTTTGCCTAAAAACACATACACTATATGCACTATAATATTCTATGTATTTGCACTGTACACAATATAGATACAAACTAATCTGAGTAGAAAAGGCAGTGAGTTTCTGTTTTCTCGGTCTAGTGTATCGCTTACAGTGTAATTTCGCATCTGCTTTAATATTAGCAGTTTATTTAGCAATGTTTCAGCTTGAGTCTTGAAATAAAGCATCAGTTTGTTTATGTTTGCTACTGCTTGTGCGTCGGTCATAACCACAGATGGTTCATCAACGCTGTCTGAATCTGAATAATTTTCATTTTCAGTAACACTGCATAATGCAATGATGGCTTTTCCTCTGTAATCGGTTTATAACCTCCATCATTGTCAATGTCATCAACATCAGAACAGCCATCAATATTTTTAAAAATGTATGTAAAAATCTTCCACACTTATTTTTTCTTCTTCAGTCTTGTTTTCTGGCAAGTAACACACACCAGGCTATAACTTTTTCCATGAGTATCAAAGTTTCTCTTCAACCTGGTCCCAAGCAGGTAGGGTGAGTGCAGTGAATTTGCCCGCTGGCAAGAGAATTTGAGTAATATACCTACTGAGAATAGCAATTTGTTGTCTTAAAACAAACATTTCTAAACATTTCTTTTTCTTCCCCAGTTTAAATAGTTAGGGTTAACAAGGTTGTACTGTACTGGAAGCAAACTCAACATACAACTTTTTCTATACAATCCCTAGGAGTAATAACAGGAATATATATTGATGACCATGTTGATAGTAAAGTGGTTTTGCCCTTTAGGATGTCATTTGTTTGTTATTGATCAATGATCCGTTATTATTCAGTGAAATAATAACTAAAGTTTATGGATAATGTGACTTTGGTCCAGTTTTTTTAACTACCCACTTCATTCAGTTTTCACTGTAACTTAACATAGTTCAATTTTCCCTGAGACTGTCCCTTCACTTATTTATTTTCCACTGTTTACTATCATTTCACTTTGTTTTCACATACACCTCATTTTCCTCCACGATTAAGCAGTGCAACAAAATGCACCCAATATGGCTTCTGGACATATCATCCGTCGGGGAGTTGAACACAAAATGTCTCTAATCCCTTGCAGTAACACCACTAAGTGCACATCACCACTTCCATCACAAACTCACCAAGACAACAGCACTTTTCAGCACTGCGGAAATATCCTTGTTGACTTGCTCACTCAGTAACACACTTGTGTACATGTTCACTTCACTCGCCGGACTGCAGAGACTTGCCTATTAAGCCATGGAAGTTTCCGAACATTTGAGATTTCAAAACAACCAGAAGGTTCTAATTATCTGGAAAAAGTGGCTATTATGTTTACAGTGGATGAATCCACAGCTTATCTGTTTACAGTTCCAATTATCTGGTGCCAATCTTGTGCAATAGTAGTCACTATATCACAGTATATTGCAGGATTTTTATGGATCATTTTAAGTAGTGTCGTGAACCCATTATTTACGATAGTGTGCTGCAGAGAGATAAAGGGACAGATGGTGCCGGTCGAAGATAAAACAGCTTGCCTAAGCAGATAAACATAGCACAGAGATAAAGTTCTGCGGAAATAAATAAAGAGATAAACAGAACATTCTAGTGACTTGATTGTCTTACAGAACATTCGATTTCTTGTTTGTTCCAGAAATACTAGTAACATGAGTCGTGGTATATAAGGAAGTTGCGACTTGCCAAGGGACAGTTGTAAACACAGTTGTAAAGACAATCATGAACAGGAATTGTAACAAGAGTTGTTGTAAACAGTGGAAGTTGAGTAAGCTAGTTGAGGTCAACAACCTTGGTAGATTGTAATTGTGTATGTGACGTAATGCTGCTACTGTAAGTGTATTTCTACTGAAATAAAGAACATTTGAAATTTCTGCAACTTGGACTGTTAATTCTACGAACCCACAAAGTCTCAATTGGTGTCAGGAGTGAGATATACCAAGATGGACGCGGTATTGGAAAAAAGATTTTACAGAAAATGGAAGAAATGAAGACGGCTAATGACAATCTCGCCGCAGAGCTGAAAGAAATGAAGACGGCTAATGACATCACCGAAAAGATGGAAGAAATGAAGGCCGAATTGACAACGAAAACAGAAGCGGCAAATAACAACCTGGCCGCAGAGTTGAAAGAAATGAAGACGGCAAATGACACCCTCTCTGCGAAGACGGAAGCTGCAAACAACTTGGCTGCGACAATGACCGCGAAGATGACCGAATTGACCTCGGAAATGAAAGCGGCGAATGAGGCCCTCGCCGCAAAGTTTGAAGAGCAGTTGACCGGCTTGAAGGAAGATGTCACGGAGCTGGGCAATCGGATGGGTCAAGTGGACGAGCGCGTCGTAGACCTGGCAAACCGCGTTAACGACCTGGAGGGAAAGGCCGACAGCAACACAAAGTCCCTGAATGCCATGGTAGAGGACATCGTCGGCAGGGGGTTGAACGACTTGAAGGCCGACGTACCGGGACGCGACACATCTGCACGCATCAAACCTCCTAAATACGACGGTGCGACAACTTTCGAAATCTTCCGCCGCCAGTTCGACACTGTGGCCAAGCACAAGAAGTGGTCAACGGAGGAAGAGGCCGCAGAGCTAATAGCCAACCTCCAGGGACGGACCGCAGAAGTCCTGAACACAGTCCAGACAGCGGTGGCGCCCAAGGACATCTGGGAGGCCCTGGAGAACCGCTTCGGAAACCACCGCTTAGACTCAGCATACCGCAGCTAGCTGAAGTCAAGGTCGCAGCAGCCAAGGGAGAGGCTGCAGGAGTTCGCCCTGGCAATCGAACAGCTGGCCAGTAAAGCCTCAGTCGACCTCCCACCAGAGTTCGTCTCCTGTGAAGCCGCCTACACCTTTGTTGACGGGTACGAGACACGGAGATTCGTCAGCGTCTAATTCTCGGCGATTACAAAACTATCCACGAGGTGCTAACGGCAGCATTGAGGATGGAGGCGGCCAAGGTGACGGCTACCCCGATGTCAAAAACCAGGAGTATCCACTACACGGGAGACCGAAGGCCAGCCGAGGGACGCCGGCGAAGACCTAGTGGCGTGTGTTGGTGTGGAGAGCCGGGACACCTAGAGATAGACTGCCCACACCAGGTAGAGCAGCCGGAAAACGAGTAAGGGCCGTCATGAAGAGGGGCACGTCGGTGCCATCACCACCATTCCCTCAAGTGACACTGCGCGCCATCAGCCGGCATATGGATGACAGTCTCATCACGGACGGTTGGGTGAGAGGGAAGTCATACAGTGTGCTCGTAGACACCGGGGCAGCCGTGGCCATCAGACCTGACGTGGTCAAGGGTTTGCCCTGCTATACCTGGACGACATCATCGTTGGCAAGACATTTGAAGACCATCTCGAAAACCTGAGCAAGGTGCTACACAGACTGCAGGCGACCAACCTGAAGTTGAACTCAAAGAAGTGCCAGCTCTTCTGCAAGGAAGTCAACTACTTGGGCCACATAGTCTCACTGACCGGAGTGGCCACAGACCCAGAGAAGACACAGGCCATGAGAGAGTGGCCCCCGACCGAAAGATAAGAGAGAATTGCGCAGTTTCCTAGGGTTGTGCAATTATTACCGCCACTTCATAAAGGGGTTTTCCAACATCGCCAAACCCCTCACCCACCTGACATAAGAACACCGGCCTTTTGTGTGGACGGAGGACGCCAAAGACACTTTCCAGCACCTGAAGAAGACACTGTGTAGTGTTCCTACTCTGGGATTTCCACAACCAGGCGGCACCTTCATCGAGGTCACTGACGCCAGCGATCATTGCATTGGAGGCGTCCTATCGCAAGTCCAGGACGGGCAGGAGCGGGTGATAGCTTATTACAGCAAGACGCTATCCAAGGCAGAGAAGAACTACTGCATCAACCGGTGAGAGTTACTGGCGGTGTTAAAGACCTTGGAACACTTCCACAAGTACCTGTACGGTCAGCATTTCCACCTGAGGACTGATCAGTCCGCCCTAACCTGGCTGCTCAGCTTTAGGAACCTGAAAGGCCATACAGCACGTTGGGTCCAGAGGCTGCAGGAGTACGACTTCACCTCGGAACATCGTAGAGGGAAGAGCCACGGCAATGCAGATGCCATGTCTCGAAGACCCTGCCCAGAAGAGTGTGGCCAGTGCACAAGAGTGGAAGAGAAGGAGCGTGCCGCAGCTGTCAGAGTGGTTACGGCAGTGCCTGTGGATGGCTAGGATAGCGCAGACCTGAGGAGGGAGCAGCTGGCGGACGCAGACTTGGGGCCACTCCTGAGGGAAGTGGAGACAGGTACAAGACCAACCTGAGAAGACATCGCACCAAGGAGCGCCACATACAAGTGGTACTGGGCCCAATGGGACTCACTGAAGACAAGAGAGGGCATGCTGTTCCAGGTATGGGAATCACCTGATGGGAAGATGCAGAGAGAACAGTTGGTACTTCCCCGAAGTAAGGTCCTGGAAGTCTTGGAGGAAGTGCACATCGGTACTTCAGAAGGACACCTGGGAGCAAACCGAACAATCGACAAACTCCGACAGCACTACTACTGGCTGAGGCTCTGAGCAGATGCTGAGAGATGGTGCCATCAATGTCACATGGCCCCCAGACTAGGAGCTGGGGTTGCATGCAGCAGTACAACGTCGGAGCGCCATTCGAACGGATCGCCGGCGACAAGTACCTGATGGTGGTAGTGGACTACTTCACCAAGTGGCCGAAGGTGTATGCCATCCCGAACCAGGAGGCAGAGACAATCACAGACTGCCTCGTGGAGCAAGTGTTCTGCCAATTTGTGGTGCCGTTACCAATTTTGAGTCCAACCTAATGAAGGAGACACTAGAAAGACTTGGGGTTAACAAGACTCGCACAACACCTCTACATCCCCAGTCGGATGGCATGGTCCAAAGGTACATCAAGACCTTAGAAGAACACCTGAGTAAGGTCATGGCCAGCCATCAGCGAGACTGGGACGTCAGGGTGCCACTGTTCTTGCTGGCCTACCACTTGTCAACACACGACACCAATGGATGATGCCAGCCAGCTTAATGTTCGGCCGAGAGTTACATCTCCTTTGTAACCTGACTTTTGGATGCCCCCCGGACACTAAACAGCCAGCAACCGAGTATGTGATGAACCTGGTGGACCATCTCCACGACATTCATGAGATGGCTTGTCAGAACATCCAGAAGGCAAGCAACTGCATGAAGACCCAATACGACAGGCAAGCCAACAGCCAAGGGTTCCAGCAGGGTGACCTAGTCTGGTTGTACTGCTCTACCCGGACCAAGGGACGCTGCCCGAAACTTCAACAGTCTTGGCAAGGACTGTACCGGGTGGTGAAGAGGATTAACAACGTGGTCTAACGCATCCAGAAGGTGCCCCGAGGGAAGATGATGGTGGTACACTTGGATCGTCTGGCTCGCTACGATAATGCTGTTCGGGACGACCAGCCTTGAGGAGGGAGCAGTGTCGCGAAACCATTAATTACAATAGTGCGTCACAATGAGATAAAGGGACAGATGGTGCCGGTCGAAGATAAACAGCTTGCCTAAGCAGATAAACATAGTACGGAGATAAAGGTTTTCGGAACTAAATAAAGAGAGAAATGGAACATTCTGGTGACATCTTGATTGTCTTACAGAACATTCAATTTCTTGTTTGTTCCAGAAATATCTAGTAACATGAGTTGTGGTATATAAGGAAGCTGCGACTTGCCAAGGGACAGTTGTAAACACAGGTGTAAAAACAATCGTAAACAGGAATTGTAACAAGAGTTGTTGTAAACAGTGGAAGTTGAGTAAGCTAGTTGTTGTGGTCAACGACCTTGGTAGATTGTAATTGTGTATGTGATGTAATGCTGCTACTGTAGGTGTATTTCTACGGAAATAAAGAACATTTGGAATTTCTGCAACTTGGACTTTTAATTCTACGAACCCACAAAGTCACAGTATGATTATTAATGCAAGACTTGAAGCTTTCGTGGCAATTAAGGCTTGATTAAAGCTTCACAGGTGATAAGCAACATCATATTAATAAAAGTCAAGCTTTCGGCCAATGTGCACTCCATGGCCTTCGGAACTGAGTGAAGCCTTAATCTATGATTATTAATGTCACTGATATAACTTACAACACATTTAAAATATATTGCTATACTCCATGTGATTTCAATTAAAATGCTTTACATCTGCTATGTCTTGCAAACATTACCATAGAACAGATTTCTGCTGCCAGTTTTAACCTAAAATAAGAACCCATCATTAAGAGTAGAGGACTTAAGTACAGTTATCAAAATAATGCCTGATTTAAATAAGCTTTACCTTGATGGCTTTTTAAACCTTGTCTTGGAAATAACATTTTTCTTTATATTGAACTTCTGGGAGTACTAAACTAGCAACAGAGCAGAATAGATGTGTGGTACAGTTGTTCTCGCAGAAGTGAGAAAAAAGGAACTAAGTGACATGGCAGCTGCAAAGCAGAAGGGAGAAGTTAGAAGAATTAATGCTTGGGCAATTAGGTTTAAACAAGAATGGAAGAAGTGGGATAATATAGAGTTGGAGATTAAAACTAAAAAGTTGGAGTGAAGAAAAACGAAGATGGAAAAATGGAAAGAAGAGTGGAAAGTATATAAGGCTTAATGAGAAGATGAATGAATGAAGTCCTGTATTTCCTTAAGTGGAACATAGGGCCTACTGAACCACACAACTTCGAGTCCCATAGGCAATGAGTTGAGGAACAGAGGTTTCCTGATCAGAGAGATCTGGGATGAGTGATTAGCCCATTGCCAGAAGTGAAAGTACAAGAGATGAGGTGATAGGAAAGATCATGAGAAGATGCAACTTAATTTCTGGGGTAGAAGAAAGAAAAGGAATTGGAGCAAATTCAAGAGATACAGGAATTGTTAATGAAGAGGCTAGGGATGAATATGAGAGGCTTCAAACTGCAGGGTGCATTTAGAAATGGGGAAATTGGAAGACAGAAGAAATATATTGGTGAAATTCAATATGGAATTTGTATTGGAAGTATTAAGGCAAACAAAAAAGCTAAGGGGAACATCTAGGTATATTAATAAGGATCTTTCATATGGACAAAGAGAATAAAGGAGGAGGCTGTTTGAAGACAGATGTAAGGCGAGGAAACAAGGTTTCAGTGCATTTATACGAAATGGTAAACTGTGGATTGATGGGCAAGTGGCTGAGCAGAGAAGCAGCATTAGGAACATTCAAGATGCGGAGCATACAATTGTTGATGTAGCAGACTCTGACAAGCTGACTTAAGTATTCAGTGTGAATGTTCAGTAGGCACGTGGACTGAATACAGTGTGCATTGATGGTGGGGAAGTGATAAACATTGCAAATGGAAGAGAAGAGGGGGAAATATCAGAAACAGCAGTTGGTGGAGTGAAAAAGAAAATTAAAAATATAATTGCATTACATTAAGTAGAGTGAAACAAGTATGGGAATCGAGGTGATTGAGAAAATGAGCGAAAAAAGTGGGGATACTAAGGATTAGGAAAAAGCAGAGTGAAGCAAGTATGGGGGTGCAAGGGATCAGGGAAAATCAGTGTGAAAGAATTGTTGGGATTCAAAGGGTTGGAAAAGGGGCAACATTTAGGCAAGGGATATTGAGATGTAGGAACATATCAGCAAGGCATAAATATGGCTAGATTGTAGAAAGGAAGAAATAGAATATGTCATGAGAGGTATAGGAAAAGATATGAACAAATATTGACGTACGTAAGTGAAGCCGATGTGTAATAAATACAACTCATCTATAAATTAATAATTATTTCGCTTCACTGTGGTGTTCCAATACAGTTAAATCTCGACATGAACAAATGTTATATGGCTGTACAAATCGCGGAAAGCTGCTAGTGAAGTTAAAAAATTAGCAATAGGGAAAGGGGACATAAATGGTTGATGTGTAAGTGAGAAGTATTGAAAAGTGAGGTTAAGTGAATGCAGACAGTGAAACAATAATAGTATGAAGCAGAAATGAGTGGTAATAATTTATAGAGATTGAAAAAAATTTGGTAAATATGAAAAATCTAGCGCAAGATAGAACATTAAATGAAAAGCAATTACTGTTAAAAGGGACAAACACGTGTAAAGTGTGTAATTGTATTGAAGGACTGCCCAGTTAGCAAAAATGCCAGGGACCAGCTTGAGGTAGCCTGAGATATATTTGTTTGAGTACTCAATAAATCATATCATATATCATATTGAGCTTCTGTTACATTCATTTAAAGTTATGTGCCATATCAAATTTGCTTTTTAGGGATATAATTGTATCTGTGTGTGATTCTTTTCCAGCGCCACACTGTTCTACATTGTAAAAGGAAAGGACAGGAATCTTTTTGGATTGAGAGCGAAACGTCGTATTATAAGTGCGCTATTAAATGGAATGAGTGCTCACAAAGATGATGATACAATGATGAGAAATGGTTGTCTTACCTTGTGCCAATTCAAAATCCCAGATGATGTGGTAAGTCCTAATTTATTTTAGTTTTGAAGTTAGAGTGTCTGGTACTAGGATATGAAGCTGTTTGTATTTGGCCCCAAAACAAATATTGTTTATAGATTTTGTAGTGTTGTTGAGGATTTAAAAAAAGGAAGGAAAAATGTTAAAATGTTTTTTATATTGTGTGTGAAAGTGAAGCTGTGAGTAAAAGACAGATAAGATTATATATATATATATATATATATATATATATATAGTGGGCAATGAATTGTATATTGGAGAGTATAAACAAAATAGTGTTGTAATTAATAACTATAATTAATAACTAATAATGTATTAATAATAACTAATATTTAATAACTGTATGTATTGTCTTTTTACAGTTATTTGATTATGAACGCTTGGTGCACATCCTATTGCACATAGTTTCCGAGATGGAACAGGAAGGCTTTGTACAACGAATTGGAATTTATCTCCTAAATTCTTTGGCATGTCAAGTGGATGGCTTTCAAAAACAACTTCTGGGAGACCTCGGAGCTATTAATGTAATGCTAATTACTTTAAGCGTAACATAAAGCAAGTTATTCATCTTTCCTTTCCTCCTGCTCCTTTCCTTTCTCCACATTCTTAATCCTCCATCTCTTTCTTTTCTTTCTCTTTATGCTCTTTCTGCTCATTGTCCTCTTCAAGCTGCTGCTGTTCCTTAATCTTCTCAGATATTCCATGCTCCTCCTCTTTCCCATCACTGTTGTGGCATATCATATATTATATGATAAAGTGCTAAGAAAAAATTATGATTAGTATTCTACTAAATTTGACCAGAGCCACCTATCCAGTAGATAACTATTAAAATTCATACATATGTAATGAGTAAATATTATGCACATCCCTTTTGGGCAACATTCTCTTTCAGTTAAAAGGGAGCTAGATTTTTTGATTCCATTTATCTATTCTGGAAAAGTTCTATCTATGTCTCTGTGTATCATAGTAATAGTACTTTTAAATATTAGGTTGTCTTATAAGTAATGTCAGTTTTTTATTTTAGTGTTCTGGAAAATTTATTGAGTTCCTTTGGTTTGGCAATGCTACAGGATGCAATGGTTAGTGTTGCGTACATTGCGAGCATGTATCTGTCTTCAGTTGTTAATAAACAATTATAAAATGGAGATAACAAAGTTTAAACTTAAAACATTACTGGAAATAATATTATAAAGCCACTACTGCAGGTGCCCGCCTCGGTAGCATGGATGGTAGCATGTTTGCCTCACGTTCAAGAGGTCCTGAGTTCGAATCTCGGTCCGGGTGAGTTACCTGGGTAAGGTGTTTTCCAGGGTTTTCCCTTATCCTTCAAGACGAATGTCAGGTAACTCTAAGCTCCATGGACCCCGGACTCATTTGAGTATCATTTCACCCAATTCATTCACCGTCCGATATGACTCAATGCTGGAGGACGTAAATTACAAAAAAAAAAAAAAAAACTACTGCAGGTCAAAGAATGTGTGAAGTGGAAGGAGAAGGTGTTGCTAGTGAGCATGTGGCACAACAATGGTTCTAACATTTCAATAATGGAGACGAAAACACTAAAGATTTACCATGTTCTGGAGGACCTGAAGTATGGAAGATTGAGGATACATACCAAATTTTGCAGAACATTCACAAAAAAGTACCTGTAAGCTTTCAAAAAAACTTGGTGCAGCAAAAGATACCATACATTGCCACATTAAGACACTCGGAAAATCATACACAAGTTGTAGATCTGTACCTCATGAATTGACACCTCGACAGGCTGAACCTAGAGTGGATATCTGTCATCGGCTTATCTGTAATCCCATGGATGATAGATTTGTTAGGATAATCATCACTTGTGATGAAAAATGGGTATATTACCAAAACTCTGGTGCCTTGAAACAGTGGCTTGGTCCCCACCAACCTGCCAAAGTCATTGTTTAAAAAATCAGTTCAGTCCCAAAGTAATGCTGTGTGTCTGGTAGAATTTTGAGTGTGATTCACTGGGAGTTTGTTCCAAATGGGCTGGCAATTGATGTGGATCTTTATTCTCAACAATGGGAACAAATTCATGAAATTTTGAGACGGAGATACCCAGCATTAGTTAACAGAAATAGAATTCTATTACAACAGGACAGTGCAACACCCCATACTGCATAAACAACCATGAAAAAATTCTGGAATTGAGAGGAATCGAACTGCTACCACACCCACCATACAGCCCTGATCTCGCACCATCAGACTATCATCTTTCTTGATCCATCGTCCATTTTCTACATGGAAAAAATTTTGACATTGAAGCAGTGCAAGTGCATGTCACCAAATTCTTCGCATCAAAAAACCAGAGACATAAGATAATCAACCTCGCTGAACAATGATTCAGAACCATAGAATCTAATGGTCTATACTTTGAAAATTAGTTAATTGCTTGTCAGTATACATTTCCAGTAATTGCATTTTTTGGAAAATGAGATTACTTATGAGATAGTACCTATAATTCTGCTCGTACTATAAGCATATTCGTTAGATTTTGAATTTTTAAAGTTTAGAATAGGTATTTCAGTTTAAAACATTAGTGTGCAACTAAAACTATTACATTTAATAATTACTGAGATTTATGCATTACAGGTTTTACAGAACATACAGAGATACCTGCTATCAAAATTTAAGAATATACTGTGAAAGAATTCAGGATTTAAATCATACTGCAAATGTGGAAGTTGAATAATTGGTAATTATTTGTGCCTTATTAACTCTGAACTTTTGGTGTTTTAGCAAATGCTGGCCCTCATTCATGATCGTCTAACACGCAAAGTTTGTGATGATGTACTAGAAGTTGCATGGTCAACCATGTGGAACGTAACAGATGAAACAGCGATCAACTGTCAGCGTTTCTTGGATGGCAGAGGGATGGAATTTTTTCTTGGGTGTCTCAGTGTAAGTCGTCTTTGTCTTAGATGCAAGAAGCACCATAAAAAGCATTCTTTATTGAATGGTGAAGCAAATATATATAAGAAAAATTTCTTTTCAAAGAAATGACTAATAAATACGTAAAATATGAAGCTATTAACAGTGAAGCAAATAAATATATACAAATATAATAATATGTAACTTAAAACTTCACTTATAAGAAATGATGATAATTCTTATAAATTCTCCGGGGTCGCGATTTCATGTAAACATCTTCAGCCGGAAACAAAGCTATTGCCATCGTTACAAACACTGAAAATAAAACAAATTTAAAAACAGAATCAACTGCTGGTATTTCAAAATTCATTATGCAATGTTTGTTTTTTAAAATAAATATATTTTCCCAAACCATTAAATCTATCGAAGCATTTAATTGTTTTAATAATTTAACTTCTGAATTTATTTCATGGTTAAATGACCAAAAATGGTGTGCTATAGCCGATTTATCAGTTTGTTTTTACTTAATGTTACGAAAATATTCTTTCGTTCTGGTTTCTAAATTAATTTTTGTCTTACCAATATAAACTTTATCACAATCGAAACAATTAAACTGATGAATGCCAGATTTTTTATTATTAGGAATTTTATCTTTTATAGAGAAATGCAATAAATTTTTGATATTGTATTTATTTTGAGGAACTGAAGTTATACCAAGCTCTTTAAAAAAAATTTGAAAATGGTTATTAACCCAAGGATGGTAAGTAAATTTTTTAAAATTATAATCGTCTTTTATTTTTCTAAGGGTAGAAATATCATTAACAGTTTTTTGATATTTGAATGTTTCAAATTTTTTTTATTTATAAAGTCTATATTAAAACCATTAATTAAATCAGTATTAATAATATGTTTATATTCTTTATTAAATTCATCTTTATTCAGGGGTATATTTATTAATCTATAAATCAAACTATTGAAAACAGCAAATTTATGTGAAAAGTGTTAAAACTTTTATTTTTTAATTAATTTTATTTCTTATTATCTTTAGAGCTAGAAAAGGAAGAAATCCATTAATTTCAGTTTCTAATACAAATTTTATAGCTTTATCTTACAAATTTAGTAATTTTAAAGCATCGTTTATGGGTTTATCAGGAACAATTGCAAAAAGATCATCAACATATCTATACCAAACTTTATATAGGGAATGCCTTAGTGACTTGCATTTCGGGCAAAAAAAAAAAAAAAAAAAAACTCATAAAAAGATCTAAAAGATCAGCAAGAAAAGGTGAAAGAGGATTTCCCATTGCTAAGCCAGAAGTTTGTTGAAAAAATTCACCATTAAAAGTGAAAAAAATTGTATCTAAACAAAATTCAGTAAGTTTAACAAAATCAACTATTAAGTCCTCATGTGAATTTATTGAATTCAACCAATTTTTTAAATAAATTAAAAGTTTTTCTCTAGGAATACTAGGAAATAAGGCAGTTACATCAAAAGAAACAAGTTTGTCGGTTTTAGATAATATAACATTGTCAATCTTTTTAAGTAGTTCAAAAGAATTTTTAATACTTAACCTCTCAAATTTATCAAACTTACTAAAATTTTATGTAACCATTTAGCTAAATTATAAGTTGGTGAATTAAATGACTAATATAATTAAACTTTTTGGGACAAAAATAATTTTTATGTTAGTGACTTAAAATATCTGGTTGTTTCTTTTACCCCGTATCTGTTATTGTATTATACTCAGTTATTTTTCATCAATGCTTTCTTTATTTTACCCAGTTCTGAGATACTTGTATCAACCATTTTGGCTCTTAAGGTAAATCTCTTTGGAAACAAGTGAAGTAGTTTTTCATACCTTCCCCAACCCAGATTACGATATAAGAAGCTTGTTTGCTAAATAGTATCCAATGATTCAGGTGTGATAAGTGTATCATTGGAAATTGAGGTGGAGTTTAAATATAGAGGAAGTCAATTATTTTCTGCTTCTGAAATTCTCCAGTGCAGTTAGTGAGTTAATGCATGTGTATTTCATATTGTTGTTTTTTTAGCGATAGTGAATATAGAAATAGTATATATGCAGAAATAAATTAATTACTAGCAGTTAATCATGATTATTCCATGTGCAAGATTGCCAACTTAAACTTAGGTGAAGTGACAATGTATTACACTGTCCTGCAAAATATAAGTTTTGTTTGCCAGTTTGCGATCTGAAAGCTGATATTAACTAATTTCGGTGTACTAAATTAAATGATTCTGCCCATTTTTCTCTATCACATAAGGTTTTCTCACAAATTACAAAATAATAACTTGAAAATAGTGTTTTTATATAAGCATCGTGCATTACAAAATGAATATAAAAATTAAAATTTGATTAATAAATATTTAGAAGTAGTTGTGAATCTGTAAAATAAGGTATGCTTTCCTTGGCTGGAAAGTCACTTGCGCTAATTTAAATTTTAAGTTGTAATTAAAGGAACTTCATTTTTCAAGCACCAAAAGCAGTCCTTTCGCAAAGTTCTGTCGATCCTGACTTTTCCTGTCCATCTCCTGGATTCCTTGATGAAATCTTTCACCTTGTTCATCTCTGAGGGATCCAAAATTATTAGGAAAATAATTTAGATGAGAGTACAAGAAGTGAAGCTTTAAACTGTATTTTGCCCTATAGCTAATAGTTTTTGTAGCCCATTTCTCATAATTTTTTCGTATTGCAGATCATTTATATTTCCAAGAAACTTATTGAGTACCTCTTTGAAAGTACAACACAGTTGCAGTTTTCTATTATTTATGGTGTCCAAAAATGCACTATCTTCCCTAACTTTCTTATCAAGGGCCATTAAATATATCACCTTTTAATTGAAAAAACTATTTGTAGTCAATTTTTTGACACTTCATCACTTACATGTTTATATTATTGAGGGACTAGTTTCAGAAGCCATCATGTCCAACCTCTATCCAATGTCTTTTATCTTAGCTTCAGACATCACATAAAATTTACTGCTCAGATATCTGAAAATTAATCATTCTTATCTAGTGTTTTCATGAACTGTTTCATAACACCTAATTTTATATGTAAAAGAGACAATATTTTTTTTTTTTCCTGGATCAACTAGACTAGCACAAATTATGATTTTCTCTCCTGGCATTATACCCTTTTCTCTTAGACAATTCTTTCATTGTCCAGTGTTAACCGTTTAGAAAGATAAGGGATATAGTGTAGGGAAGCCCAGAAAGGGTGGTTTGTTTTTAGGTATAAATACAGCCTGAAGATCCAAAATATGTTACTTTATTATTCATCTTTTGCTGCAAAGGTATACACATAATCACAGTTATATATAGGGTCCAGTATATAAAATTTTATAAAAATGGTAAATGTTATGTTAAAACTGTTATCATTTTTTAAATCAGCAGAGTGCTTCCATATTAGTAGCCTATTTTCATGAAAACCAGGAAAGTGTTGTAGGACATTGTTATCTATGTCTGGTTATTGACCTTAAAATAATAACTTTTAGTTCATACTTAGCTGCTGCATGAATTAAATCAATCATAAATAAATATTAGCTAATAAAAAGGCAGTTAAGATCTAGGTGAGATTTAAATGGTAAACTTCAACAATCAAAAATGATTATATTCTATACAAGGAATAACAACAATATCAAAAGTAACAGGAATTAATACAATTTATGCTTATAGGTGCAATAAAATAGGCAAACAATCCATTTGTTAGATTACCAGAACTGAATGCAGAATAGCAAACATTTTGTTATGATAATATGTATGAGAAGTGGGTTTAAAAGACACTATCACTATCTACTTATTTTAAATAAATTTGTTAAACTTTATTTTCTCACATTCTATGTTCTTTGATTTTCAGACATTTCCGGATAAAGAAGAACTTCTTAGAAATATGATGGGACTCTTGGGAAATGTAGCAGAAGTACAGTCACTAAGGCCACGCTTGATGACAAGTCAGTTTGTATCTGTATTTGCAGATCTATTAGACTCTTGCAGTGATGGCATAGAGGTAAGCAAATTCCAAGATAAAAGGTTGAATTGAGTTTATTGCAGGGAATGTCCTTCCAGATGGCAGTGTAGTGCTTGCCATATTTCACCCTATGCACTATCTTGAGCCCTGGAATCTAGTGATGGTCCGAGTCAAAACGTGTCCATTGTCACTGTATCACGTTACCTTTGTTGCTGTCCTCTTGTGTTATCATGACAGTTTAACCAACCATCAAAGATTAACATTCAAGTGCCAATGTTATTTCTTTCAAGATAGAAAGACGTGCCTGTAATATTTTAGAGGAGGAGACCTAAATGTTATGACAGTGAAAGAGGAAAAACTATCATTGTACCTTTTACGACAATTGTCAAAACTTATCAGGGAAAAGGCCTATAAAAAAGTGCTGTCCATGTACATAACAGTACAGTTTGTGACTACAATGAATGTTCCAGAATTTTTGTGCTCGTTAAAAGCTCTATGATGCAAATAAAACTTTATTGTTTATGTTAGTTTGTCATGCATAGAAAATATTAATTTTATTGAGTTTTGTACTGGTTTTCTACTGGTGATTAGCTTCTGATACATGTTTTCCTTATTACGTGAAGTACAGTAAAACTTTGATAATCCAGACATTCAGATAACCTGGGCCAGTTTTAGAAAGAAAAAAAAATTACTGTTGTTTAGTGTAATGAATGAAGACTTGTTTTACAGATAAATTGCTATTCTTATTAGGTACATTACTCAAAATTCTCTTGCCAGCAAGCAAATTCATTGCATTCACTCCACCTGCTTGGGACCACGTTGGAGGAGAAACTTTGATAGAGTCATGGAAAAAGTTGTGGCATAGACCTGTGACCTAGTTTTGTGTGACTTGCCAGAAAACAAGATTGAAGAAGAAAAATTAAGTGTGGAGGAAGATTTTATAGATAGTTTAAAAAAGATCAATGCCTGTTTCAATGTTGATGAAGACATTGACAATGACAGAGATTATAAACCGATTACAGAAGAAGGCAATATTGCATCATGAAGTGTTACTGAAAATGAAAATGAGGAGTATTCAGATTCACTTTGTGTTGATGAACCAGCTGTAGTTATGACCCACGCACAAGCAGTAGCAAACATAGACAAATTGATGCTTTATTTCGAGATTCAGTCCGTGTTGATGAACCAGCTGTAGTTATGACCCATGCACAAGAAGTAGCAAACATAGACAAATTGATGCTTTATTTCGAGAGTCAAGCCAAAACATTATCAAATGAACTTCTAATGTTAAAGTGGATGCGGGATCACGCTGCTGTTAAGCGATACACAGTTCACTGTCCATTTTACTGCTAACTGGTTTGTAACTATTTTATGTGCAATGCAAATACATAGGATATTACAGTATGTACAGTGTATGTGCATTTAGGTGAAAGTGTTAATAGTAATTTCTAAACTATAAGGGGCATTCAAAAAGAAATGAGCCAGAGTCTGGTATGCGCAAACTGGTGACAGGATGGTAATATCGTGGCATGTGTAAAGAAGTGTTGTTCCGACCAGAGCGTGGAAGTTCACAGCCCATTGCTAGAGGGCACGCTTGCATGTCACGTGACTATACAAAGCTAGCAGCAACATGCATCAATCGTCCAACACTGCCAGTTGCACTGCAAACAGTGAAATGGAAGTGTCAAAAGAAGAGCAAAGAGGTGTTGTTCGTTTTCTGACAGCAGACGAAGTAGGGGAAACAGACATTCATCGATGACAAGTGTATGGTGAAGATTGCATGTCGCTTGCAAGGGTCAAGGCATGGCACAAGCGCTTCAGGGGAGGACGGGTGTCATTAGCCAGTGATGTACAGCCTGAGCACTACACTACATTACCGATAACATCGTCCAGCTGGTTGATGCACTCATTACCCAGGACCGCTGAGTGACAGTGAAAGTCATAGCCGCCAAGGTCGGATTGAGCGTCGAAAGTGTTCACACCATCATGAAGGAAAGACTGCTCCTGCACATAGTGTGTTCCCAATGGGTGCCCCACACTCTTCAGCTACACCAGGAAGCATGTCAAATGGCCCACTGTCTTGGTCATCTGCAGCGCTATGCTAGGGAAGGGAATGAGTTCCTGGCAAGAGTGGTGGCAGGAGCTGAGTCATGGTGTCATCACTTCTAACCAGAATCAAAACAAGAAATTCTCCAGAGGAAGCATCCAGGGTCACCACCACCAAAAAAAGCCAAGGCAAAGTGCAGGAAAGGTTATGCTGACGTTCTTCTTTGACCAAGATGGTCCCCTTCTGATACACTTCCTGCAGCATGGGACAACAGTGAATGCCCAGCGTTACTCGCAATCCTTGATCAACCTTCGCCAAGCGATCAAATCAAAACGACCAGACAATCTCACCTATGGGATCATTCTGCTCCACGACAATG
This sequence comes from Mantis religiosa, assembly GCA_030765055.1. NCBI lineage: Eukaryota > Metazoa > Arthropoda > Insecta > Mantodea > Mantidae > Mantis > Mantis religiosa. Next base: position 97,128,616 of record CM060959.1, read on the forward strand.
CAAAGTCTCATATGGCCAACACAGTCACAACACTTCTGCAGAAATTCAAATGGAAGGTTCTTGGCCACCCTCCATACAGTCCAGACCTCTCTCGCTGTGATTACGAGATTTAAAGAAGCTCCAAGGGGCAACTGATTCACCTCGGATGACGATGTCTAGCTGTACGTGTGCAACTGGCTCACATCGCAGCCCCGGGACTTTTATGAGACAGCCATTCACTGCCTTGTGTCACACTGGGATAAGTGTCTCAACAGCCAGGGCCAATACTTCTAACATACAGGTACTGGTTTCTGTAATTATGTCTCTGGCTCATTTCTTTTTGAATGCACCTTATAGATTAAAAGTATTTTGTGATGATGTACATCCTTTTTTCATTTTACTGTCATTCTCTGGATAACCTGGATTTTCATTAACGTGGTCCCAGTTGATCCAAGTAAACGAGGTTCTACTGCAATGTCAAAATCAACTCAGAATTAACTAAATTTTTAATGCACATCACTGTCACAAAGTCCAATATATGCAATTTTAATTGTAGAATGTCAAGTGGAAGTACAAAGACTGATAAATTTCAAAATTCCACCAGTTGACACCGTTGTGAGAAAGTTACTTGTAACACTACTAGACAGAAGGCTGTAGTCAAATACAACAACCAACAATGGAAGTTGGACAGCCAAAACTAGTCCCTTGTAAATTGTAGGGTAAGTGATGTGTTAAGACTGATCCCACTAAAGTACAGATATAGTTCTTCTAAACATCAATTAACTGTATATGCTTTTGAAAATGTTATGTTTTTATTTGTTGTCCTAGACAAGCTATTAACATTACTTTAATCAGTAATACTAATTTGTACTGCAAGATCTTGATAATGGGAAGAAATTTTACTCAGATTAATTTGACTTTGCAGGTAAGTTACAATGCAGCAGGTGTTTTATCTCACATGGCATCAGATGGGCCTGCAGCATGGACTTTAACTACACCAAAGCGTGAAGAAGTTCTGCACAAAATGATAGTTGCTATTGAACGCTGGGATCTCAATACAGAGAGAAACATAAATTACAGGCAAGTGCAAATCAAGTTAACATTCACATACAATTTGTGTGAGTTTAAAAAGTTGATGGATGTAAGCTTTCAAAATTATCATAACCAAATTTTGATTTATAGTTTTCCAATGTTCTGAGTAGAAAGAAATAAAAATCTGATCTCTAGCACTCACATGACATTCTCAACTCTTGTACACACTCTTCTTACAAACACTTATTTTTCTTTTATGTATAATTGGAAGAATTTAGTAACAGTGACATAAAAATTAATTGGAAAAACTATTTATATACTCAAGTTCTTCTCGGGAAGCAAGCCAGGTGAAAAAATGATTAGGAATTGATGGATCAGGAATGTGCATCTCTCCCATCATCAGGATATTTATTAAATGTTATAACCATAAATGAATCACTGGATATAACACAAATATAAACAAAGACAAAACACTATCAAATTTTTTTTAGTGTTTTTTGCAAAACACTATAAAAATCACTGAACAAAAGACTGTTTTCAGTAAATTAAATGCCAGATCAGGAGATGGCGTGAGTATAGAAAATTAATTGGGTCAAAGAAACGTAACTACTTAACTTGATTATCAAGCTGTATTGATCTGTGCTTCTTAAGTCGACAGATTTAAATTTTTAAGGCCGGTTTCCAAGAGGAGCTGAACTGAAATCCAGCATCACGATTAAGTGTGTTCCTCTCGGAGGAAATGGCCAAAGCCTTCTTAATTCTCCGCTCTCAGGAACTGTTGCATTTTGCCAAGATGGTCGTCTCCCAAAAGTTGGCTCTATGGTCGTTATCAAAACAATGCTCTGCCAGCCCAGACTTCTGAGGTTGCATTAAACGAATGCTCCGTTCATGTTTGTTTATTCTGGTAGCGATGGTCCTTCCGGTTTGTCCTATATACAACATTCACAGGGAATGCGGTACACTCCCGGAACTTGGATGCCCAGTTTGTCTTTCACTAGTCTCAACAGATGTTAAATCTCCGGAGGTGGCTTGTGGATGGTCCTGATGTTGTATTTGGCGAGAATTATACTGATTCTGCCGAATAGGTTGCCGGTAAACGGGATGCAGGCTGTAGCGGTAGGCTTATCTGATGCTTATATAATACTATTTGTAGTCAGTTTTTGACATTTTGAGGTTGAAAATGGTTGGAGCAGCTTCCAAAACTAGTTCCTCAATAATATAAAAATCTAAGTGATGAAGTGTCAGAAACCAACTACAAATAGTTTTTTTAACTTATTCTTCTGTTTAATTCATGAAAATTGAGATAGAGATTTGTAGAAATAGTTTTATTTCATATTTTCTCATATTGATAAAACAACATTCCAAATATTTAGCTTAAAAAAGAAAATCCCTAAACTAAATCTGCAGTTCAAGAAAACAAACCTGAAACAAAATATTTAGGAACAATTTTTGATTCAAAATTATCTTGGAGACATCATATTGAAGCAGTAGTAAACAAATCAACAACAAAATTTTCAAGTTTGAAAAGATTAGCTGGAGTCAAGTGGGGCAGTAATGGGGAGACACTGAACACCACATACAAAACATTCGTGAAGCCAATACTTCTTTATAATGCAGAGGTAATAATTACAGCAAAAAGTTCTAACATAAATCACCTAGAAGTATGCCAAATCAGGCTCTGCGACTAATAACCGGTGCAGCAAAATCAACTCCAATCACGGCATTGCAAGCCTTAACTCGGAACTATCCAATACATCTAACTTTAGAGGAGCAGGCACTAATACAACATGAAAAAAATGTTGCGGTTAAAAACAACAAAATGGGAGAAAAGATTACTACAACCAATCAAGATGAAAACACAAACAAGTTTCCTACACAAAGTTATGGAATTAAAAACAGATCTGAATCTTCCTAATTTTAAAGAAAACATTTTAATTAAAGAAAACCCACTGACTTTTGAACCAATTAATATTCAGTTAGATTTAGAACAAATAGTTACAAGATCTGAAACTTCCACACCTGTACTAAAAGCACTAGCATTAGCAACTGTGGTCAATAGATACCTACCTGAAGAATGGTTACATATCTACACAGATGGATCTAACTTGGATAACAACTCAGGAGCAGGAATTAAGTGTGCACTGTTCTCATTCTATCAGCCAGCAGGATACCACACAACAAATTTTGATGCAGAAGTAACGGCTATTCATATTGCACTCCAACACCTTCTATACAGAATAGATAAATTCAAAAATGCTGTCATACTTTCTGATTCTAAAGCAGCAGTATGTGCAATAAGTTCATATAAAATGAGGTCAATCCAAATTAAAGAATGTCCCAAAATGATCCAACAACTTCAAAAACTACAGAAAAGAATTATATTACAATGGATACCTGCACATTGTGGAATTGCTGGAAATGAATCAGCTGATTTTCTTGCCAAAAAAGGTGCAAATTTAATTCAGAACCAAGTAAAAACTTAGCCTTTACATCCATAAAAAGATTAATCAAAAGCAAATATAAAAACAAACAAAACCAATCAATATCTAACAAAGCCAAAGATAAAAACTAGAACATTTTAATTAAAAATCCAAAAATTATTCCAGAAATCCCACGTAAAGCTGCAGTAGCAAATTTTAGATTACTTACGGAACATGATTATTTGGCCAAACACTTACACAGAATAGGAATTTATACGGGCTTCACAGGTTAAAAGATGTTCTTAAGTCATTTCCTCTTCTTTGTTGCACAGAGGATAATTTGGACTTGTATAAATTCCTATTCTGTGTAAGTGTTTGGCCAAATAATCATGTTCCGTAAGTAATCTAAAATTTGCTACTGCAGCTTTACGTGGGATTTCTGGAATAATTTTTGGATTTTTAATTAAAATGTTCCATTTTTTATCTTTGGCTTTGTTAGATATTGATTAGTTTTGTTTGTTTTTATATTTTCTTTTGATTAATCTTTTTATGGATGTAAAGGATAAGTTTTTACTTTTGTTCTGAATTAAATTTGCACCTTTTTTCGCAAGAAAATCAGCTGATTCATTTCCAGCAGTTCCACAATGTACAGGTATCCATTGTAATATAATCCTTTTCTGTAGTTTTTGAAGTTGTTGGATCATATTGTGACATTCTTTAATTTGGATTGACCTCATTTTATATGAACTTATTGCACATAATGCTGCTTTAGAATCAGAAAGTATGACAGCATTTTTGAATTTATCTATTCTGTATAGAAGGTGTTGGAGTGCAATATGAATAGCCGTTACTTCTGCATCAAAATTTGTTGTGTGGTATCCTGCTGGTTGATAGAATGAGAACAGTGCACACTTAATTCCTGCTCCTGAGTTGTTGTCCAAGTTAGATCCATCTGTGTAGATATGTAACCATTCTTCAGGTGGGTATTTATTGTTCAAAGTTGCTAATGCTAATGCTTTTAGTACAGGTTTGGGAGTTTCAGATCTTGTAACTATTTGTTCTAAATCTAATTGAATATTAATTGGTTCAAAAGTCAGTGGGTTTTCTTTGATTAAAATGTTTTCTTTAGAATTAGGAAGATTCAGATCTGTTTTTAATTCCATAACTTTGTGTAGGAAACTTGTTTGTGTTTTCATCTTGATTGGTTGTAGTAATCTTTTCTCCCATTTTGTTGTTTTAAACCGCAACATTTTTTCATGTTGTATTAGTGCCTGCTCCTCTAAAGTTAGATGTATTGGATAGTTCCGAGTTAAGGCTTGCATTGCCGTGATTGGAGTTGATTTTGCTGCACCAGTTATTAGTCGCAGAGCCTGATTTTGGCATACTTCTAGGTGATTTATGTTAGAACTGTTTACTGTAATTATTACCTCTGCATTATAAAGAAGTATTGGCTTCATGAATGTTTTGTATGTGGTGTGCAGTGTTTCCCGATTACTGCCCCTCTTGACTCCAGCTAATCTTTTCAAAATTGAAAATTTTTTTGTTGATTTATTTACTACTGCTTCAATATGATGTCTCCAAGATAATTTTGAATCAAAAATTGTTCCTAAATATTTTGTTTCATATGTTTGTTTCAGGTTTGTTTTCTTGAACTGCAGATTTAGTTTAGGGATTTTCTTTTTTAAGCTAAATATTTGGAATGTTGTTTTATCAGTATTTATTTTCATCAAATTGTTGTCAGTCCACTTTTCCATTGAAGTTTTGGATTCCTCTATTTGTGGGAAAGATGTCCACATGATCATGCCATCTGCAAAAAGTGCTGTCTTTATTTCTGTGTTTGATACAGCCGCGGGAGTATTGAATAGTTACAAGCTCAATTTCTTACAAAATTTCGATGCTTAATAAATTTTAACACACAATTCATAAAACTTCTCAAATAATGGCGCAACCTGAGGCAGAATAAAATGCCATATAATAAAGATATTACTTCAAGGTATTTTGAATTATTGTGGTCTTTAACAAGTGACGTCATGTTGATGTAAGTGTAAACACCTGTGCTATGTAATATAAATGTAAATTTTATCGGACTTTTTCTAGTGCGGTAGTAGCTTACTGACAAAAAAATAAATTACTGCTACTCCCGCTCCTGCTCCTACTTCCACCATTGCTGTATTTAAACTTGCTAATTGTTTTTCTTTCTGTTTTTTACAGGTCTTTTGAGCCAATTCTGTACCTTTCCAAAGTATACCACACTCCAGAATGTCAGCATTGGGCCATCTGGGCATTAGCAAATCTTACAAACGTTTACCGTAAGTAATGGAATATTTGTATGCAAAAAATAACATATAATAAATGTAACTTCACTTTCTGCAGCAGAGCTTACTGATACATGTTTCACACACTTGCCTCCACCATCAGCCATCAGCTGCACTTCCTTCTCTGACTTGTGGTTGGCATTTTGGCCATACATATATGATGAGATCCTTTAGAGACATCAAAGTTTAATAAATTGTATTTACTTTTGTGTAATCTGAGCACTCATGTCGCTTAGCCACTTTGATCTTATGGAGTTAAATTTTGTTTCATTAGTATTCCCAGAACAGATTTTTTATTTTGCAGTCATAAGAATACTAGAAGAAAAAATTGTTTCTACTGTAGCTTCATATGTAACAAAAACATGACCATTGCTAATATTACAGCTGACCAACATCAGGGGCTTATTATTTATCTCTTTATCCTAAAAATCCTGTATGCAATAACAAGAATCTGATTTGTTGTATTGATATAATTTGGTTTACTCACTTTTCTACAAACTATTCTTAGAAAATCTTATTCCTCTGATCAATTGAGATAAATTTCCATACACATTCACACCTTTTATTGTAGATATAAGACATAATATATGTGATTATCCAGCCTTTTTTTTTTAAAAAAAAGATACTGTCAATTGGCAGATGTGTCATGATTTTACTCAGCAGGAGCTATTTGATATGCCATTGTGTGCCATCTACTGATATGCAGCTGTTGCTTTTAAGTACACTTAAAAACCATCAGTGTGGGTGAGGTTTGAACCAGCTACCTTGGGATTAGTAGGTCAGTACCTAAGTCAGACACCTAGATCAACATGATTGCTGTGTGATACTTTTAGATGCTCGTAAAAAAAAAAAATATATATATATATATATATATAATAGATTATTATTGAATATGATTTACATATTGAACAAAAACAATGCGAAAGTAAATTAAATAACAAAGCAAATACCAATAATAGAAGAAGAAAATTATTATTAAGAAAAATATTATAAACCTTTATACAAGATGTGTTAAAAAAGAAACCAAACTTTTGCTTTATCAGCTTTATTGCTTATTGTACAACATTTTAACTGTCCCCTTGAAAGTAGTCCCCTCTACTGGCAATACACTGTTCCAATAATTTCTTTCATTTTTGAAGCACCTCCTGGAACACTTTTTGTGGGATGGCATGTAGGTCTCTCGTTGCAATGTTCTGAATCCTCTATGGTTTCAAAACATCTTTATTTTTTCAGTTTGGGTAACAGGGATAAATCTGCTGTGGCTAGGTCTGGAGAATATGGTGGATGGGGCACAATGGGAATGTGGTGTTTTGCTAGATAGCTGCAAACAAGGAGTGACTAGTGAGCTGGTGCATTGTTGTGCTGCAACTTCCAATTTTGGTTTTTCAAATTCAAGCCTGTTCCTGTGCGCAGCATCCCTCATATGCACTAGGATTCCCTGGTAGACTTCCTTGCTTACCATCTGACCACGTAGTACAAATTCATGATAGATAATACCTTTTTAGTGAAAAAACACAAACTTCGTCACCTTTATCTTAGACTGACACATGCATGCCTTTATTGGATCAGGCGACCCTTTGCCCACCCACTGAGACAACTTCGTTTCAGCATCATACCCATACTTGCACGTTCTCATCACCTGTTATGTAGTTCTTAAGAAAGTTTTCATTGTCATTAGCAGCAGCAAGCAGTTCATCGCATATTTCAATAAGGGTCTGTTTCTGATCTTTGTCAACAGATGTGGTATGAATTTTGCACTGACACGATGCATCTCAAATTTTTCACTCAAAATTTGATGGCATGATCCTTGAAATGATTATTTTGGAAGGATGATGTTTGAAAATGCTATGATGATGCAGATTAATTTCTCACCTCTGGTGACGATCTTGAAGAAATCTAGAAGTTTCTCCTGCAACTCTGGATGAGAGTTGCGATGAGATCTTTTTCTTTCCCAGGATTGTGGTAACGGGGCTGATAAAGATAGTATTACTATCTTAAAAGAATGAATGTTTCAAATTCCATTACTATTCCATTAGAAAGAAGTATTAACACCAATTTCTTAAGATAAGTGAAGCATTTGTAACAAATATTTATATTTGTGTAATATTTATTGCTTTACTGTAGTTATCTTCATTTTCTACGTAATACTTTACTTGTTCAAAGATGGAAATTTAATTCCTCATAAACAATTTTAAATTCTTTGAAACAATTACAAATATTATTAATGTAATCTTTTTACAACCAATGGTAAATTACATGGTTAATCATTTCTTTTCTTGCGCACACGCTACTTATGCATCTTTGATGCACACACAAAATTGTTTCTGCACACACTTGGATAGACAAATATACGTCTTACCCCTAAGACCTTCATAAGCAGAAGAACAAAATTCTTTTAAAACATTTAACAACTTAACATATTACATTGCCATGGTTCCACCATTACCTACTTTACATTACTTCTTTATCTTATTATAAATACTAATCTCTTTGACTATTCGTAACAAAACATGAAGTATAAAAATAACTGCTACATCCTACACTGATGCCCACCTCGTCAGCAAGTTCCCAAAGAGTTAAAGATTTCTGCGAATCACAGCACAAAATCTATCCCATTGGCCGTCATCTGTTGATGTGGAAGGAGATCCAGACTTGGAATCATCATAGACCAACAGTCTGCCCTGTTGAAAACGTTTAAACCACTCATAGCACTGCATGTGACTTGTACTGTCCATCCTCTATGCTTAGCTAAGCACTTTCTCTGTGAAAGTTTTGCCAGGTTTGTAGCAAAATTTCACACACACACACACACACACACACACACACACACACACACACACACACACACACACACACATGCACGCTTGCACGCATGCACATATGCACACACATCTAAAATGTTTCGTCAAATTTGTTAAATCAATAAACTTCAGATATAGAGTAGGCAAATGAAGCATAAAAATTCAATAAAACTGCTAATTAATTGCAACTATTTTAATAAGAATATTGTAAAATATTGAAGGAAACATTTCAGTACAAATACAAGATATGTAAAATCATTGTACAATTATTGTAAAAGTTGTATATAATGTAAATAAAATAAGGCATGTAGTATTCCTAAGGAATGGGGCATGCCAGGTTAAAAAAAAACACACACACAATGTTCTTCAAACTCCTTCATTGTTACTTTGTCACTAATCCAGCAAGCACGTAAGCACATGCTTACTTCAGCAGCTGCGGTTCACTTGCTAATTGTCTGAGAGAAATGCGACAAACAGCAATTTGTTGTCGAAACGTGCTGCTAGGAACTCTCAGTAGTTGCAGCGCACTCTCTCTGCTGGTTGGCACACTATTTCAAAAGTTGGTTTCTTTTTGAGTACACCTCGTATAGAGTAACATGAACAAAATCAAGAAAAATAATGGTAAATAAATTAGAGTCCTTTTAGATTTATTAATATGTATAATACATAATAAAAGGCATACTTGATTTATAATAAGATAGGAAATAAAATATACGTAGTTAATGAGTTAAAAGTCAGTAGTATTGTTGAGAAAGTATACGAACAAGAATAGCTGACAGAGGTTTTTTTTTTTTTTTTAACGTCCTTTAACTTTTCAAGTCATATTGGATGATGAATGGAATGGGTGAATTTATGCTCAAATGGGCCCAGGGTCCATGGGGCTTAGAGTTAACCAACATTCGTCTTTTAGGATAAGGGAAAACCCCGGAGAAAACCTTATCCAGGTAACTCACCCTGACCGATTCGAACTCGGGACCTCTTGAACATACCATCTACGCTACCGAAGCGGGCTGACAGAAGATATTTAAATGTTAAGAATATAAGGGAAAGTTCATGCAGTTTAGTAGTTTCTAAGAAAATCAACAACTTTGAAGAGAGGAGATACTAAGAAGATTGATGTGGGTAGATCTTCATAAAAGAAAAGAAGTACACATATGTAAGATGCAGTCTTCCTTTGTGAATACCACAAATCATTACATGCACCTCAAACTTATTAATAATGCATTTAATTGTTAAAGCTGGTTGTTTGAAACATTCACCTCCAGTGACCTGCACTTCAGTATTATTATTAAACCTGATAAACCACATATGAATGCATTTTCGCTGTTCGAACGTCGAGCGTGGTCCAGCCATTTTGTTTTCTCAGTATCATCAAGGTAACTAGAGCATAATCACAATGAGGACACTGGCATGTACTGAAGGAAAGACCCTATTTCAGTATTCAAATCAGTTGAGAATTCCAGTATCCTCATACAGCCTGACAAGGAGTGTATACACTTTTTTTTTTTTTTTTGTGCAGACCCTGTATAATTTGTCTGCAAATATCTTAAATATGTGGTATTTTTATCAAATCATTAGATACCTTTTTGCAGAAATCAAAAATAGCAAGCAAACTTTTTCCATGTAAAGGATATTTTAGAGTGGGAGAATTTTTTAACTTTTTATTTAGGGAACCTCAAATATGTATTTCTAATGTAATTTTAGCATTGAATTTTTGCATGGAATATAATACTTCCTCTAGTTAAACCCATGGCATAACAGCCTGCTATGGTCAGAACCTGCGAACTCGACCGCTGAACTTACGCCCATATATGCAACACAGAGATGGATAATCATCCAACTGATTTGGAGAAGAGATGTAGTCAGCATCACGGCACTTCCAGCCAAAGAGTTTGCTTTTTAGTTCAGGGTTTGCTACCAATCATATAGCCTCTCAGTTTCCTCATGATGCTGAGTGGGCACCGGTCCTAAACCCAGGACTTGAAATGTGCAACTTCCCCAGGGATGGGATTCATTCTGGGTGCATTCCATGATAGGTAATCAAATATAATGCTCTACTCCTCTACGCCATGGTACAAGACACTTTTTCTAATCCTTGTTTCACGTAAGCTTGCCCAGTATCTCTTACCGGTCACGTGACCTAATCACATCTCATTGGCTGCTATTGTGGTAAAGACAGTCGTGCAGTAAAAATTAGTTTGTTATTTAACATGGTGCTATATCTTTATATGTTGGAAGAGAATTGTCAAATTTATATTTTCGTAACTGTTTTAATTAAATATATCACACAACAGAGTTGATTTATCTGAAATGCATGTTAATTCTTAAACAAAGTAAAGAGGAGGTTCCTTTGCTCTCAAGCACATGACACGATAGCACGTGCTTCAGCGGTAATGGTGACATATTTGTTTATATGACTTTTATCACTGACCTTGTTTTGAACTGGATTAGTCATATATCGACATTCGAAGGTTGTTGTGCCTAGTGCGAAAGCTAAATTATTTTATTAATTGTTGATTGCGCGTGTACTTATATGAATAATGGCAGAGTCTACCGCCAGTTTTTCGCTGAAGTATCGCAAGGGTAAATCTTTACAAACAGGCGAAAAAAGAATTGGGTTGCATGTGTTTAATGCACTCATAGAGAAGCATCCGTCTGAGAAGAATCCGTCTTTGTCAGTGAGAGAAGTCGAACAGCTGTGCTCTGAAGTTACAGGTGTGAGTGTTAGATCCATAGGAACTACGAGAAAACAGGAAGACTTACCACTCCAGGCAAAAGCAGGAATAAACAAAAGCGCGTGCTTGGAGAAAATACGTGAAAAGTGCTGTGCGTCATTATGTGTAGGTATAGTTTTTTCTTTAGAAACGAACTCCCTAACATAAATAGCATTTCGTTTGCTGTAAATGAGGATGAAGATTCATCAAATTTCAGCAGATTGCTTATATAGCTGGGGTTTGTGAATGAAAAAAAGAGGCAAGAAAAATGTGCTAAAAAACAGAGGCGATGTTGCTGTGTGGCGAAGATGTTATTTAAGGACAGTCAGACTGTACTGAGATACAAGTCGCAAAATATACTACCTTGACGAGACTTGGGAGAATGAAGAACACACGAAAAGTAAGGTATGGCGTGACACGACTTTTAAGACTGAAAGACAAGCATTTTTGAAAGCTATGTGTGCTGGTTTAAAATATCCCAGAGGAAAAGGCTGAAGGCCTTTCATTATAAACTTGTTTCAGTTACATTGCTCAGTCATTCAGTTTCAACTTGCTCAGTTTCATTATCAACTTGTATTTTTGTATGCCTTCATATCCTTATTTGTATGATTTTATTTATCTTCCCGGCAATTATTATGACGTTTACTGCAGGTTTAAATGTGACGGAAAAGCACCGCCTATGGCACGAAAGCACTAGCCAATTAGGGCGAGGGGGAAGGTAGTTTAACGCGGAGTGATACATGTCAGCGGGGCAAGGTTATATGAAACAGAGTATAGTTACTGTACTCAAATAATAGAGAAAATAAAATTAAAATCCTAATATAGTTATTATTTGAAGAAAAAGGTTAGAAACAGTGATGTATTTAACATTTGACTCATTATTTTCAAATCCTAATATAGTTAAAAACACTTTTTAAACCAATTCTCGAACTGTATAAACACTTAAGCTCCACTTACTTTTTAAATTAGGACAAGTTTCAAGGACACCGCGTCCCCATCCTCAGCTGATGTTCTACTGGTTCTTCAGGTGACCGCCTCCCTCTCCTGGCGCTGTTCAATGAGTTGAATGACGTCATCTACTATTGGAATTTCGAAGTTCATTGCTCTCTTTTTGTTCTTCAAAATGTGTATATTTTCCCAAACTGTTAATTCCCAATACTTTTTTGCCGGTACCAAAAGTTTTATGTCTTTGGAAATGTTGTGATTTTTTGACCAGAAGTGATGGGCTATGGCCACTGTATAAGTGTTTATACAGTTCGAGAATTGGTTTAAAAAGTGTTTTTGATTGATGAAGCTCCACTGTTTATAAATACTTCTATTATAGTTTTATCCTAATATAGTATTTGTAAACATTATAAACTTTATAAAACTGCAAGTTTAGAGTGGCATTGATATATTAGATTCTTCTGTGCATTATTATTACTATTATTATTATTATTATTATTATTATTATTATTATTATTATTATTATTATTATTATTATTATTATTATTATTATTATTATTATTATTATTATTATTATTATTATTATTATTATTATTATTATTATTATTATTATTATTATTATTATTTTTTTTTTTTTTTTTTTTTTTTTTTTTTTTTTCCCCTCTCTAATTATCACTATTGAACCAGTAGTTTTGTATTCCACCCAGAAATTCAGTGTGTGGATTTCATGTGAAATATGTTTGTAGACTCCTTTAACCAAGAAATGCATTTTAAAATGACTCTTTCCCAGTGTGTTTGTTTGTGCATGCATGTCACATAAATGAACATTTAAGTTTAGTGTCTTCCAAGGGTGCCACATGAAGATTTTAAAGAAAATTCTCCCATTATAAACTACTCTTTAGATGGAAAATGTTTCCTCATTTATGATTTTCTCATAAACAGCTCTAGTGATTACATTAAAATATATTGTCATGGCAGCAGCAAATGTCTACTGCAAAAGGATTGAGTGTAGTCATCCAGATCCACCGTTTCTGTTATCTGTCAAGAGAAGAAAAAAAAATTACAGGACAGCTATTGACATAATGAGCTTGTTGTTCTGCACAGCATTCCAGACTATTCAATTTTGGCAGATCTGGAATATTCAACATTAGCAATATTCCATTCTTTCAATTTGAGAGATTTCATTTTCCAAACTGTGACCCACAGGCTATCAGTAGGAGTGTAAAAGCAAACCCGGCAATTCACTTCAGAGTCAGTCTGCAAGGAGTGCAATGTAATTCAGTTAATTACAAGTCTGCAGGCAGTGGGTGCAGTGCAGGGAAGCAGTTGCTAATTTATGAGTTAACCAGTAAGAATTGCAGTCGTAAATGTCAAGAAGTTTGAGCAGTACAAGTTGGTGCATATAACAGACAAGAAACAAGTTACTCAGCATTCTTTTAAGATGACCATAAATTCTAGCTACAAATGAAGTCATTTTTGTTACAATATATTTAAGGATATTTGTGTGACAAAATGTATATTTTGAATTTTTGTTCTTGGTCCTGCAAAAAGCATAAAATATCGAAGCCATCACATAGCAATCTGTTTTTTTAAATTCTGTGTATTGCTTTAGCCTGCTATATCCTCCTTATATCTACAACAAAATGTATAAATATCTAACAAAATTTCATCTCATTTAACAAGAAGAGTGAGTAGAGTAAGATAGGTGAATGCAACACAAAAGATATTTTCCATCTTTATAAAAAAAAAAAAATGTAACTTAAATCGTTATTTAGTATGTATGTCCTTTTGTGTTGCAAATGCAGTTGGCAAAACTAAACAGTACCTGCAAAAGTCACAATGTTCTATTTCAAAATAATTAATTGCTATGCAAATTTATTTCAGCTACCAAGTACTGCAAATTGGTAGAAGCTGAAGGAGGACTGGAACTTTTAGAAGAGATATTGCATCACGACAAGCCATATTATCGCATAAAGGAGTTGGCAGCAATGGTAATATCTCATTGTAAACTTTATCAAGAAAAACTTAATGATTCAGATGTACTACTTGATGGGTGAATTCTTAATGTAAATTTTATTGTCGACTTAACTTTAGTCCAGAATTATATGTTCTAGCCAGAAAACAAAACCACTGTGAATTTATTATATAGTAATGAACGCTTCAGTTATAACACGAAAGCTGCATAATCAGATGTTGTATCACTACTTCTTTATTTAAAGTTTTCATTAAAAATTTTAATCGTGAACAGGAAAAATCTTTCTATATGTGTTGAATTTTCCCAGTTATTTATTAATATATTCTTAACTGTATGCTACCTGATATTTACAATGTACTTGTACTATTGTGCCCGCCTAATAGTAAAATTTCTGTATTCTGTGAATCGTCTGTAAAATTCCTCGTTTTTGAACGCTTCATTAACAGTAATATCCAATGTATGTATGTATGTATGTTGTAGTTTGGATAACGAAATTTAGTTAATGTTTGGAGGTCGTTTTATGCAGTATAAAATTATTTTACATCTGTGATTTAAGATTAATACTACAGAAATATGCTGAGATGTGAGGTATGTTCAGTTGTTTTCAATAATTAACATGCAAGGAGAACATATGCACATGCATGCATGCATAAGTCATGAAAATCATAGTAACTGTTGCCCAAAATATCACATGTAGAGCAGATTAATGAATTATATATATAGAGAGAGAAAAAAAGTAAGTCTTTTCTTAATAACTGCATTCTGACACCATTTTTCAGATGTTGCAATTTCTTTGTTGTACAACTCGCCCTCAAATGCAACTCTCTTAACTGTGTGACTACCATAGTATTTAATTCAGCAACTAGTGAAAGCCAAAGTTGAAAGTTTCTGTTTTTCCATCTTTGTGGTTATTACTAAATCCTGTTGTATATTAGTAACAAATATTACGTTAACAGATATCTTGCAGACTGTTGAATACAAGTTTAATGTTGCTGATTATAAACTTAAGAAATAAAATTGTGTTTCCTTATTTATAAAATCTGGGACCTTAAAAGCATTCACTGTATGAAAAAATTAAATTAAATGTACTTATGCAGTTAATTTGGTATTGTTATTCTAATATTTGTTTAGACAACCTATAACACTGTGATTTGAAAGGAGCATCAAATGGCTTTGTGGCTTTTCTAATAAAACTCTGGAATGTAAATTGTGGTCTAACTTATTTTGTTCCTTGTACCTAAGTCAACATTATACTGATCTTGAGGTGGTTCACAATAATCTAAGAACATAGAATGGGAAGCAAATTTCCAGGAAGAAGAATGGGATTATATTAATATAATTTTGAGTCAAACTAGTATTTGGTGCTTCATATGTGTTTACCTAAAACACATTTTGTTAGGACCTTACTAACTCTCAGCTAATGTCGACTGTTGAATTTTAATTTGGTGAACTCTCTGGAGGCGATAGGGACATCTCTGTTGGTATCTTGATGAACTTGAAGTTCAGGTTCTCTTCATAGGTGATGTTGATATTGAGTAGTTTTCCTTCATATTTCTTTATGAATATTTTTTTTCCATGTGGGCTATTCAGCTGGACCCTGAATGCTTTTTAATAAATGGATCTCTTGTTCTATATTGTGATTCTCATTCCAAAAATGATATGCTACTGTCTGTTTCTTTGTTCTTGATGCTTCTAAAATGCTCTTTAAGCCTGGTATTCAAATCCCTTTTTGTTTTGCTAATGTAAAAGTTCGCAATTTATAAAAACTCATGTGTGTACCAGATAAATTGCAAAGACTGTGACAACTTTTACATTGGTAAAACAAAAAGGAATTTGAACATTAGGTTTAAAGAGCATTTTAGGAACATAAAGAACAAAGAAATAGACAAATCGGCAGTAGCATACCATTTTTGGAATGAGAATCACAATATAGAACAAGAAATCCATTTACTAAAAAGTATTCAGGGTTCAGCTGCATTAACCACATGGAAAAAGAAATTCATAGAGAAGTATGAAGGAAAATTGTTCAATTTTGACTCCACCTGTGAAGAGAACCCGAACATCAAATTCATCAAGATACCAACAGAGAACTCCAAGGAGTTCACCAAATCAAAATTCAACAGTCGACATTAGCTGAGAATGTTAGGAAGGTCCTAACAAAACACGTTCTAAGTAAACATTAGCAATATACAGAGTATGGAGTACTAGTTTGACTCAAAATTATGAGTTTTGTACTTCATTGTATTATAGTTCTTATTCATTAAGATTGGTTTTATATATTGATCATGCCAGTAGCGAAGTAGAAAGTTGATTTATAAAGACAAGTTTGAATTTGAAACACTAATTCTTACTATAGTATACCACAGGAAAGAAAGTATCCAGGAGATGAGACTCAGGGAGGTTGGAAAAGGTTCCTTCACCCTTTCTCGGTAGATTATGACACCCCATGTCAGTTCAGTTACAGACCATTCAAAAAAATTCTGATGGCTTCTACTTTTTTGAATGAATCTTCTCAGTTTCAGTGTACAGAGTGAATAGGGTGCATGTTTTTTAATGGTTCTACTCCTTGTGTAGCGTGCGTTCCCTGTCACACACATTCTCTGTCCTTGTCCCACTGTGTAAGGGGGCGCATTCCTTTCAGGGATTTACTTTGCGTTGGCAGACAGTAAGTAAGAAAGTACCTAAAGATGTTTCAAGGACAACTTGTCTCCATCTTCCAACTGTTTCATGATGCTCTTGGCAATCTTAACTGTAGGGATATTTGAGTGGTGGCATATGTTGTGGAACAATGGAAATTTGTTATTCATTCATATTCATTTCATTATTTATTTGGAAATTTATTGTTCTGCCAACAGAATGGCACCACTACAGATATTTCTGTAGTTAAGAACACAGTAGTACCAGGAAAATTTAGATGCCTGTTGATGATGGGTATGTCGTCCTAGAAATATGTTAAGGTGCATTTTTACTTTATTACGTTTAATCTTCAAAATTCCAACCCATTTTTATTAATTAGTCTGTGTTATGGTTTCTAATACGTCAACTAAAATACTATATAAAGTTTATTTTTGCATTGTTATAATGGACCAATGATATTTTTTCACCTGCCTCCAATTCACTCTAATTAGCCAACTATAAAATTAGTTTGAGTAAACATTTTCTAAATTTTATACACTACCATTTTCAATTTATCTAGTCATACCAAAAAGTAAAGTGCATACTAAGTTTTTTTTATAGTTTTTGCCATTGTTATTTTTTAACCACTTTTTAGTTGCACAGAAAGAAACCACAAATGATGTTTAGAAAAAAGCAAATTGAATTTAACACTGTGAAGTAATGCAATACATAGGTGGACTAAAAATTTCCGACCTAATAAAGATACAAGACTTTTTTCAGAAATTTTTGTTTTATTTATCAACATAGTCTCCTTGTAAAACACTTCTTCCAGGATTGCTCCCATCACTGTAACCCACCCAAACAGTACTCAGTGTTTTTCTTTGCAAAATAATTGTTCTTGAAGGTGATTGCCTCTTCATTTGATGAAAATCTCTGTCCAAGTGCAATTTTCAGACAAGGGAACAAAAAGAAGTCGCTTGGGGCTAGATCTGGTGAGTAAGGCAGATGGTAAAGCAGTTCAAACTGTAATTTTGTGGATTTTCGCCATTGCAACTGCTGAAGTGTGAGATGGTGCGTTGTCTTGGTGAATCAGGATTTTCCTTTTCTGCAAATATGGCCATTTTTTTGCAAGCTCTGCCTTCAGCTTCTCAAGTAATGATGCATAGTGTGCTCCTGTAATGGTTTTTCCTTTTTGAAGATAATCAATTAAAATAACTCCATGACTATCCCAAAAAACAATCGCCATCACTTTCCCAGCCGAAAAAAAACAGTTTTTGCTTTTTTTTTTGGAGCCAGTTTCCCCTTTGCAGTTCACTGTTTGAAGTGTATAAGTGTATTTTTGTTTCGGTCATATAATGGTTTATCCAAGTTTTATCTACAGTAATTAATTGGCGCCAAAACTGTGCCAACAGAGCATTGGAAATGTTCATTCAAACACGTTTTTGGTCTAACGTGAGCAAACGCAGACAGTGGACAGCATACCAAACCCAACACGCTGATAGCTTTCTCATGTCTAAATGTTGACTTAATATGTGACAAACACGTTCTTTTGACATGTTCATAGCCTCTCCTATCTCTCTCACTTTAATTCAGCAGTCATCTAGCACCATTTGGTGAACTTAGGCAATGTTTTCGTCTGTAGTTGCAGTTTTTGGACGTCTCGAACATTCATCGTCTCCCAAGTTCTTACGGCCACATTTAAATTCACCTGCGCAAAATTTCACTGTGGTAAATGATGGTGCAGAGTGCCCATACACAGAACCAAAATCATCTTTGATTTGCTTAGGCGTATTGCCTTTCAAAAACAAATATTTAATGACAGCTCGATACTCGATTTTGTCCATTTTCATAAAAACACTCACATCAACTCACTCAAACGACTGTTACATAAAAACTGAGCATCCAAAATGGCTGAAACTTTGATGAGTAACTCAACAGATGGACAGCGAAATTTACTAGCTTTTATTTACAAGTGCTGCCATCTTCATGTTGAGGTCGGAAACTTTTCAGACCACCCTCATAATTAAAAATTATACAATGAGTTTTCTAAGACACTCTATACTTCACTTAAACAGTTTAGGTCCAAGCCTAAGAATTCTTTTAGTTCCAAATTTTCTTTGGAAATGTTAACCACATTAATGACTGATTTTGGTTTTGATTAAGGAAGCTCATCTTTTATCTCATTTTTATTAAGATCCTTCAATTTATGTTTTTGTGTGTTTTGTTTTTAATGCATATGTTAATGTCAAATGATTTGCTTTCTAGAAAGTAAAAGTACAGAGTGTGTTAGACGATTCATTGTATAATTTGTAATTACAAATGTGTTTGCTTGAAAAACCATTGCTCAGTCTGAGAGATTCAGGATGCGTATTTGCTAGAATGCCCTCTGGTTTCATTTTTCTAGTAATCTCAGAATAGTAACTAAAGCTAAAATTTGAACCAAGTCATCTTTCGTATTCCCTGGACCTGGGAAAACTTCCCCTAATTGTGAGAGCTTATATTATATATTGTGACTTTGTGGGTTCGTGAAATGAAAAGTCCAATTGCACCACTCAAAAATGTTCTTTATTTCCACCGAATTACAATCGGAACACATGCCGATTACACAGAATTACATAATGCACACAATTACAATTCACCAGTTCGTCTGTCACAGGTCCACTGCACGCAGTTACGTACATGTACACAGTCCGTTCCCTCACTGGGCGCTCCTCACGCTGCTCACCAAGAACTGAACTGAACTGAACTCTCTGTCGTATCGTCCCTCTATTTTTAGGTGGTTGAATGTTTCTAGAGAAATCTTTACCATGGAGGGGAAAAATATTCTGGAGGTTTCGCGTTCTTTCAGGCGGCAGGAGGAGGGTGGAAAACGAAGATTCAGCCACCCCTGTGGTTTCCCCTCCCTCCACTCTGTCACGCCTCCGCAGCGGTACCGATGCCACACGCCCCCCTCCACCGGCCTTCCCCTCGCGTAACCGACCGCAAGTTTGCCGATTGTGTAACACTGCTCCCTCCTCAAGGCTGGTCGTCCCGAACAGCACCATCGTAGTGGGCCAGGCGATCCAGGTGTACCACCAACATCTTTCCTCGGGGCACCTTCTGGATTCGGTAGACCACGTCGTTAATCCTCTTCACCACACGGTACGGTCCTTGCCATGGCTGCTGATGCTTCGGGCAGCGTCCCTTGGTCCGGGTAGGGCGGTACAACCAGACCAGGTCACCTTGCTGGAACCCTTGGCTGTTGGCTTGCCTGTCGTATCGGGTTTTCATTCGGTCGCTCGCCTTCTGGATGTTCTGGCGAGCCATCTCGTGCATGTCGTGGAGGTGGTCCACCAGGTTCTCCACATACTTGGTCGCTGGCTGTTTCACCCCCGGAGGGCTTCCAAAAGCCAGGTCACAAGGGAGGCGTAACTCTCGGCCGAACATTAAGCTGGCTGGCGTCATCCCCGTGGTTTCGTGTGTTGACGAGCGGTAGGCCAGCAAGAACAGTGGCACCTTGACGTCCCAGTCTCGTTGATGGCTGGCCACGACCTTCCTCAAGTGTTCCTCTAAGGTCTTGATGTACCTTTCGACCATGCCGTCCGACTGGGGATGTAGAGGTGTTGTGCGGGTCTTGTTAACCCCAAGTCTCTCTAGTGCCTCCTTCATCAGGTTGGACTCAAAATTGGTGCCTTGGTCACTGTGCAGCTCTAACGGTACCCCAAATCAGCAGAACACTTGCTCCACGAGGCAGTCTGTGATTGTCCTTGCCTCTTGGTTTGGGATGGAATACACCTCCAGCCACTTAGTGAAGTAGTCCACGACAACCATCAGGTACTTGTTGCCTCGGTCGGATATTGGGAACGGTCCAGCAATGTCAACGGCGATCCATTCGAATGGCGCTCCGACGTTGTACTGCTGCATGCGACCCCGGCTCCTAGTCTGGGGGCCACGACTTGCCGTGCACACGTGACACTGACAGCACCATCTCTCAGCGTCTGCTTGGAGCCTCAGCCAGTAATAGCGCTGCCGTAGTTTGTCAATCGTCCGGTTCGCTCCCAGGTGTCCTCCTGAAGTACCGACGTGCACTTCCGGAAGACTTCCGGAACCTTACTCCGTTGAAGTACCAACTGTTCTCTCTGCGTCTTCCCATCGGGTGATTCCCATACCCGGAACAGCACGCCCTCTCTGATCTTCGAGTCCCATTGGGCCCAGTACGTCTTGTAGGTGGCGCTCCTTGGTGCGATATCCTCCCAGGTTGGTCTTGCTCCTGCCTCCACTTCCCTCAAAAGAGTGGCCCCAAGTCTGCGTCCGCCAGCTGCTCCCTCCTCAGGCCTGTGCTATCCCAGCCGTCCGCAGGCACTGCCGTGACTACTCGGACTGCTGCGGCACGCTCCTTCTCTTCCGCTCTTCCGCAATGGCCGCACTCTTCTGGACAGGGTCTTCGGGACATAGCGTCTACGTTACCGTGGCTCTTCCCTCTACGATATTCCGAGGTGAAGTCGTACTCCTGCAGCCTCTGGACCCAACGTGCTGTCTGGCCTTCCAGGTTCCTAAAGCTGAATTCCCAGGTTAGGACGGAATGGTCAGTCCTCAGGTGGAATGGCTGACCGTACCGGTACTTGTTGAAGTGCTCCAAGGTCTTTACTACCGCCAGTAACGCTCGTTGGGTGACGCAGTAGTTCTTCTCTGCCTTGGATAGCGTCTTGCTGTAGTAGGCTATCACCCGCTCATGGCCATCCTGGATCTGCGATAGAACACCTCCAATGCAATGGTCGCTGGCGTCGGTGTGCACAATGAAGGCGCCACCAGGTTGTGGGAAACCCAAAACTGGAGCACTGCACAGGGTCTTCTTCAGGTGCTGGAAATCGTCTTCCACGTCCTCCGTCCAAACATAAGGCCGGTGTTCCTCTGTCAGGCGGCTGAGGGGTTTGGCGATGTTAGAGGACCCCTTTATGAAGCGCCGGTAATAACTGCACAGCCCCAGGAAACTGCGCAACTCTCTCTTATCCTTTGGGCGAGGCCAATCTTTCACAGCCTGTGTCTTCTCTGGGTCTGTGGCCACTCCGGTTGCTGAGACTATGTGGCCCAAGTAGTTCACTTCCTTGCGGAGAGCTGGCACTTCGCGTTCAGCTTCAAGTTGGTCGCCTGCAATCTCTGTAGCACCTTACTCAGATTATCGAGATGGTCTTCAAAAGTCTTACCGACAATGATGATGTCGTCCAGGTATAGCAGGCAGGCGTCGTGAGTCAGTCCTCTCATCACTGACTCCATGAGGCGTTGGAAGGTAGCTGGTGCATTGCAGAGGCTAAAGGGCATAACTGTGAACTGCCAGAGCACTTGGCCTGTCGAGAATGCCTTTATCTCCTTGTCTCTCGGATCTAGAGCTACCTGCCAGTATCCCGACTTCAGGTCCAGGGTCGAGAACCACTGCGCACCAGCTAGCATGTCCAGGGTGTCGTCAATCCGGGGTAAGGGGAAGCAGTCCTTCCGGGTGATAGCCTTCAGCTTCCTGCCGACGACGTCCTCCACCATGGCGTTCAGGGACTTGACGCTGCTGTCGGCCTTTCCCTCCAGGTTGTTTACGCGGTTCGCAAGGTCTTCGACGTCTTCTACCACGGCGTTCAGGGACTTGGCGTTATTGTCCGCCTTTTCCTCTAAATCGTTAAGGCGGTCGTCTACTTGACCCATCCGCTTGCCCAGCTTCGCGATGTCATCCCTCACGCCGGCCAACTGTTCCTCAAATTTGGCGGCAAGGACCTTGTTCGTCACCTTCATTTCCGCGGCCAGACTGTCGTTCGCTGCCCTCATTTCTGTGGTCAATTCGGTCTTTATTTCTTCCATCTTCTCGGCGATGTTGTCGTTGGCCGTCTTCATTTGTTTCAACTCTGCGGCCAGGTTGTTATTTGCTGTTTCTGTTTTTGCAGCAAGGTTTTCATTTGCCGTCTTCATTTCCTTCAACTCGGCAGTAAGGTTGTCGTTGGCCGCCTTCATTTCTTCCATTTTGTGTAAAATATTTTCCAGTTCCAATTCCATGACCGTTGTCCCACTCCTGACGCCAGTGTGACTTTGTGGGTTCATGAAATGAAAAGTCCAATTGCACCACTCAAAAATGTTCTTTGTTTCCACCGAATTACAATCGGAACACTTGCCGATTACACAGAATTACATAATGCACACAATTACAATTCACCAGTTCGTCTGTCACAGGTCCACTGCACGCAGTTACGTACACGTACACAGTCCGTTCTCTCACTGGGCGCTCCTCACGCTGCTCGGCAAGAACTGAACTGAACTCTCGGTCGCATCGTCCCTCTATTTATAGGTGGCTAAATGTTTCTAGAGAATTCTTTACCATGGAGGGGAAAAATATTCTGGAGGTTTTGCATTCTTTCAGGCAGCAGGAGGAGGGGGAAACGAAGATTCAGTCACCCCTGTGGTTTCCCCTCCCTCCACTCTGTCACGCCTCCGCAGGCGGTACCGATGCCACACGTCTCCCTCCACTGGCATTCCCCTCGCGTAACCGACCTCAAGTTTGCTGATTGGGTAACAATATGTATTGTACCTTTATCGTTCACAATTGTAGTTTCTGTTCGGTTATTGTGAAACAGCCGTCATTTGCAACATTGTTCAGATAAGAGGTAGTAGTTTTTTAGTACGTACTTAGAGATGTTAACTTTGATTAGACTTAAATATAAAATATTGGTGATCTTATTACACAAATGTAACTTATAATAACTTATCTTAATTACTTTCTTAAGATAAGTGAAGTTTTTGTGACAAATAGTTATATTTGTGTAATATTCATTGTTTCACTGTAGCTAGCTTCATTTTCTATGTAATTATTGGTGATCTTAAGTGCATTTTCAGACAAGAGGGAGAAGTTTTTAGTTCAAAGTTAGTGAAATGTACAAAGACGTACAAAGTTAATGTGGACAGAGGTGATTAATTATTGATGAAATAACATACACCATAATCATAGTCAAACATTATATAATAAGGAATAGACATTGATATAATCATAGCTCATAGGAGCAAGCTTACAGGGATTAGCTCACCCTATAAGTAGTGCTGAGCTCACCCTACTATCAGGTCAGGTAGGAGGCCGTGGCCCTTCAAAGGGAAACTACTGGCTATCTTAACCTGCATTTTGTGGATGCTTTTGCATATTTAAAATATGTATATCATGATAGAGTCAACATGAAAAATTCAATGCCATGGCCGGGATTTGAACAACGTATCTTCTGGTTTCCGTCCAGTCGCTCTAACCCATTGAGCTACCATGGCCAACGTGCCGTCCTGACATTCAATTCTCCATTTGACTCATATGCCTGGTAGACCACTAGGGGCTCTCGCATTCGAGTTATATCGTTTGTGGCGACTTACTATCGTAAGTACTTGAGTCCCAGGCTTCATCATTTAACTCTTATTATTTTAGTTAATTGATGGAAATTATTAATTTCTTCACGCTAGCCATGTATAGGCTAAGGTTTCTGATAGAGTCAACATGAAAAATTCAATGCCACGGCCAGGATTTGAACCACGGATCTCCTGGTTTCCATCCAGTCGCTCTTACCCATTGAGCTACCATGGCCAACTTGCCGTCATGACATTAAATTCTCCATTTGACTGTATATTTCCCCGGTAGACCACTAGGGCCTCTCGCATTCGAGATACACCGTTTGTCGCGACTTACTAGTGTAAGTACTTGAGTCCCAGGGCTCATCATTTAACACCTATTAGTTAATTGATGGAAATTAATAAATTTTCATGTTGACTTTATTCATCAAAAACCTTAGCCTATATACGGCTAGTGTGAAGAAATGATTAATTTCCATCAATTAACTAAAATGAATATCATGAGTCGTAAAAGGCAATACTTGGCCATCTAACAAAGCAGTAAAAGAAATAACAGTGAAATACACTTTTGTCCATGTGTTGTCATGAAATATAATACTGAATGAACTATCCAGTCAAATTTCCAACATTATCTTATACAGTATTCGACATACAAATATGTACACTCTCTCTTTGTACATGAATAAGAATAAAATAAAAGTGATGTATTTACATAAGATGAGTTGGCACTAGTAAAGTTCCTGAAATATTGCCCGCCTCAGTAGCATAGATGGTAGCATGTCTGCCTCAAGAGGTCCCAAGTTCAAATGTCGGCTAGGGTGAGTTACCTTGGATAAGGTTTTTTCCGGCGTTTTCCCTTATCCTAAAATATGAATTTTGGATAACTTTAAGCTCCATGGATCCTGGGCTCATTTGAGCATCATTATATCCATTCCATTCATCATCCGATATGACTTAACGTTGGAGGACGTAAATTACAAAAACAAAAAGAAACATGTTCCCAAAATATGTTAACAGAGATTAAAAAAAGTGATGTTAGTGTTACTAGCACTGACTTATCTTACATAAATACAGCTTAACACATCACTGTTTCTTTAGATAGACCACAAACAAATGTGTCGGTGTGCACATGCATCAGCAGAGTCCTCTCCCTCCCTCACAATCCCAAGCATCACATGGCTCCCTCCGCTCCCTTCCTGCATGCGACAGAGGACAAAACACCATAACTAAGAGTCAACACGATGTTGGAGAGGCAACCTAAAATGACAGTAGAAGGGAAAAGCTCTGTGACTTCAGTTTCGGTAAGTCCTGCCTCCAACTTTATTTTGCTCACGATTTATTTATAGCTTCTTGCATATATAAAAGTGGTGTGTGTGTCCACCTCTATTGGTGGGGTAAATCTGCCTCACATTATAGAGGTGCTGAGTTTGAATCTTGGTTAGTATGTGTTTGTTAGCTGAATAAGAATTTCACTTTTTCTGTGATGTATAGTAATGAAGTATTGCATTCTACCAAAAGATTTCATACCCAGATGTCACTGCAGATATCTTTCTAGGACTTCCAGAATCTAAAAAAAGCAGTTTTAGAAAAATGTCTTGTATGTGTGTTTGTCTAAGAACAGTTTAACTGATAAACAAAAAGTCAGTTAAATATCAAACTTGATTCATAAAACTATTTGTAGTCTAATATTGTCACACACATAACTAATTGCAGCAATGTCACTAATGGAAGCAATAGCTCCTGAAACTAATCCCTCAAATATTAAAATGTTAGTGATGTATTGTGACAATAACTGATTACAAATAGTGTTCTTTAATTAATTAGGACATCACTATTACTAAATTCCTCCAAATATCATATAACCAAACTTGGTATTTCAGTTCTACATCTTCCAAAGAATGAAGATTTTTAAGAAAGTTTCCCCACTCTGGACTGCTCTTTACAGAGAAGATTGTTTCAAATATTTTAATTTTCTAAAAAATTTATTGAAATACCTTATGTTTCAAGATATTTTCATGTCAAATGAAACATTCTTGAATTTTCTGGAATGTTCTGAGAAGTCTTTGCAGAACTGGCAAAAGACAGACAGAGGTTCACTACAAAAAGCATAGAGTTCGTTAAAGAATACAGTGTATGTCAAATACGTATATACATTTTGTTGTAGAGTGAATCATTTCAGAGAATGCTCTTTATTAATCAAAGCTTCACATGTGATCAGCCGTGTCAAAGTTAAAAATGTCAAGCTTTCGGCCATTTCGGGCTCCATGGCCTTCTTCAGGAGCTGGCCTATCATCCTCGTATATATAGCCTTCCGCAAGTGGGTAGGGCTTGTGTCACCCCACTGCATATTATCTGCCATTGGTCCGTCAGGTTCACAGGAAGAATGACCTCACATTGTTTTATAGTTTTCTGCAATGTCCGTCACCTGGTTAGGGATTCTCCCATCTTGAGTTATCTGCACGGTTCGTCATCTGGTGGGATTTTTTATTGCAGGTATATTTTATGGCTGGAGTCCATGTACTCAATTGAAGTCCCAAATCTCTATTGAAATTCTATGGATGGGAGTTTAATCTCAATGGCTTCTTTAATGTCTATCAATGCCTGGCCGAAGTTCCAGAACCGAGGCCTGACTTGTCTGGCTGAAGGAGTCTGATGTGACATTAATGTTCTTTACACCTCTCCTCAACTGTGCTTTCTGTTTGTCCAACATACACCCTTCAGTATTCACAAGGGATCTTATACACCCCGGGAACCTTAAGGTTCAACAAATTTTTGGTTGGCCTAAGGTATTGGATCTTCATAGGTGTGGTAAAGTAGGTTTTAATAATAAACTTGGAAAGAATGCAGACATCTTATTGGAAATAGAGCCATAAAAAGTTATAAACACCTTGCTTAAACAGTTATCTCTATTTTTGGAATGATGGTGGATGACAAATTAGTCCTATTGTCCAACCCCTTCTGTAGACCTTCTTGATGTCATGATTGCTATAGCCATTCTGCAGCAAAATAACCCAAAGAAATTGAATTTCCGGATGAATAATGTCCTTGCCTGCTATATCAAAAGCTCTATGAAGTAATGTGGATATGGCCGTACTCTTCGAATAGGATGGTGATGACTGGATGCAACCAAATAGCGGTTG
This sequence comes from Mantis religiosa, assembly GCA_030765055.1. Taxonomy (NCBI): domain Eukaryota; kingdom Metazoa; phylum Arthropoda; class Insecta; order Mantodea; family Mantidae; genus Mantis; species Mantis religiosa. The sequence goes on from CM060959.1 coordinate 97,155,891, forward strand.
GTATGTGTTGGCTTCCTGTATACTTTATGGCCTAAGCTATCACATAGTGACCAGCTCTTTAAACGTTCAGTATCGCTTAAAGCCTACTGTATTTCTGTGTTCCCCTTGCACCTAAAAGGAAATTAGCAACAAGAATATTCTGCAAATGTATATCTCTGATAACAGGAAGTAGATATAGGAATAAGCATTTACAAAAATAGTTTGTAAAAGAATAGAGAAAGTCATATGAGTGCCACACAGTCAGATGTTTTTTCTAGGTTTTCGCTTATCCTGAGAAAACGAATGTTGGGTAGCAACTCTAAGGACCCAGGGCCTATTTAAGCACAATTTCAAAAATTTTGTTCATTCTTTAGCTGATATGACACATCTGGTTATAGAAGTAAACTATAAGCACGTGGGACAAAAAAGTGGCATTTACTTGTTAGGGCTCCATTAAATCTTTGTTCATGTAAACTAACAAAAGTTGCAGCTATTTTTTGTGGTACATCTTTCTAATTTGCTTACATAAATATCAGAAATATTGTGATTATGGTTTATTCATTTGCAGTGTTTCACACATTTAACACTAGGCAATGCAAGAGTCCTGCTTTTTATACAAATGTTTTGCATACAGTGATAACGAACTTCATTACAACATCTAGAAGAAATAAAAGAGAACCTTCTTGTATAAAGTTATTGGCCTGAGTAACATATACATATACGAGGGTCATTTGATAAGTCTGATAAATTTCCATGAAGGGATGGAAAATTTGGTTGCAACTTTGTGGGTGATAAGCTTGATTATTCAAAATATTGTACAGAAAATTTTAATTTTATACAATCTACAGTTCATATTTGACAGCCATCTGAACTAGTCAGTGTGATAGCTACAATTGAAAATGGAAATAACAATTTCGTGCTGTTATTAAACATTTTCATTTGAAGGGCTGGACTGTCGCACAAGTCAAAACTGAATTGGATGAAGTTCACACAGACTCTGCACCAACATTGAAGACCATTTACTTTTGGATCAATGAGTTTAAACGTAGTCATAGAAGCACCGAAGATGAATTATACTACAAATAAACTACAAATACAAAAATTACAAAAATGCTGATATTCACAAATACAATACACATCAGAAAGATGACTTTCACATTCAAAGTTGTAGAACAGAAATCTTCAGGTCTAGTGCTATCAATAAAGGTATAAGATTATACAACAGGCTACCAGAAAATATTAAACAAATAAAGAGCCTTATACATCTTAAAAAGGGAGTAAAACTCTTTTTACTGCAACATTCATTTTATTCTGTAAATGAGATGTTAAATATATTGAGATTTAACTGTATTGGAACACCACAGTGAAGCGAAAAATTATTAATTTTTAGATGAGTCATATTTATTACACATCTGCTTCACTTTCGTACCTATTTTGAGGACATGTTTCGCAAATCATCGTTTGCATCTTCGGCTCTTATGCGACTAAAGCTTGATCCAGCGGTGTGGGTAATTCTGGGGTTGCTGCTGCCATCTGTTGATTTAGTGATGAACTTATATGTGGGATTCTCTTCTGGCGGGATTTCAAAGTTCATTAGTTGGTTTTTATGTTTTTCTATGTATATCCTCTCCCATATGACGAGTTCACTATGTTTTTGTACGTATTTTAGTAATTCTGTGCTATCTTCAATTTCATGATTTTCAGACCAGAAATGAGCTGCTATTGCGGACTTATCAATATTTTTGTATCTTAAGTGCCTGAAGTGTTCTTTCTTTCTAGTGCCTATGTTTCTTTTTGTCCTCCCTATGTAAATTTTTTCACAGTCTTTACACTTAATCTTGTAAATGCCTGACTTTTCCTCTGGTTTTATCTTATCAGTATTATTACTGTGAAGTAGGTTTTTAATGTTGTAATTGTTTTTTGGTGCCAATGTTATATTGTATTTCTTGAATATTTTTTGGAACTTTTTTGTGGCCCAGGGGTGGTAAGTAAATTTAGCAAATCTAATTTCTTGTTTTATTGGTGTGAGAGCTGTGATCTGTTTTAATCTCTTTTGAAGTTTGAATGATTTTAGTTTTTTATCTACAAGGTTATCCATTTTTAACTGCGGTTTTTAAGATTTGATGGTATTCGTTTTGATATTCTTGCTGGCTGAGAGGTAGATTTACTAATCTGTGTGTGAGACTGTTGATGGTTGCATGTTTGTGTGGAATTGGGTTGAAACTATTTGCTTTGATGTAATTATCTGTGGGTGTTGCTTTTCTATGGATACCAAATTCTAGTTTTTCATTGCTTTTTTTTATTTTAAGGTCTAAAAAAGGTAGAGTACAGTCCTCTTCAGTTTCCACTGTGAATTGTATGCTGGGTTCTTGCAGGTTGAGTAGTTTCAAAGCATCATCTATTTGTTTGTAGGGCACTATTGCAAAGATGTCGTCTACGTATCTGTATCATGTTTTAAACATATGAGGGAAGGCTTTAGTTATATGTGTTTCGAAAAAGCTCATGTATAGATTGGCCAAAAATGGTGATAGCGGGCTTCCCATAGCTAGTCCTGAAATTTGTTTATAATATTTTCCATCGAAGACAAAATAATTTTGATGTATACATATTTTAGTCATTGCCAAATATTCTTCTATTGCATTGGCATCTAGGTTTATAGAATTTAGCCATTTTTTCAGTTGAATCAAAAGTTTGTCTAATGGAATGCCAGGGAAGAGGGAGCGGACATCAAAGGATACTAAAGTGTCATGAGGTTTTAGTTTAAGATTTTGAATTTTTTCTACCAGGTCTAAAGAGTTTTTTATGTTCAGAGTATGGAATTGTGGAAAGGACTGAAATTTTTTGGACAGCCATTTTGCCAGACGGTAAGTAGGAGTGTTTATATTATTTACAATGGGTCTCATGGGTATGTTGGGTTTTGTGTATTTTAGGCAAACCATATATTCTTGCAAGGGTAGGGTTGTCCGGTTTGATAGTTTTTTGTTCTGCAGTTGTTAAAATTTTACTATTAATGATGGTTTTTTGTACATCTTTTATGCATCGGTTGAGTGGATTAGAATCTATTTCCTGGAATTCTTTTTGTTGTAGTAACTCTAGGCTTGGAAACCAAGGACAAAAATATAATTAGGAAAAAATCAGCTCCTATATTGGAAAACTTAATAAATAAAAAGCCAGGAAAACATTTGAAACAAATTCAGATAATTAAATCTTTAAGGAAAAAGGATGTAATCTTCTCAAGGGCTGATAAAGGGAGCAAAATAGTAATCTTAGATACAGCTACATACAAGGAAAAAATGTTAGAATTGAAGATAGCACAGAATTACTAAAATACGTACAAAAACATAGTGAACTCGTCATATGGGAGAGGATATACATAGAAAAACATAAAAACCAACTAATGAACTTTGAAATCCCGCCAGAAGAGAATCCCACATTTAAGTTCATCACTAAATCAACAGATGGCAGCAGCAACCCCAGAATTACCCACACCGCTGGATCAAGCTTTAGTCGCATAAGAGCCGAAGATGCAAATGATGATTTGCGAAACATGTCCTCAAAATAGGTACGAAAGTGAAGCAGATGTGTAGTAAATACGACTCATCTAAAAATTAATAATGAGATTTTAAATGTTAATTAGTTTTAAGTGATTGTAAATAATGACAGTGGCCATTAATGTAATTTTTATACTATGATGTGTCTGATATCAATCAAAAGAACAAAATAAATTAAATTGAATTAAATTATGAAGTAGAGTAAACTCCACATTTGTGAACAATTACTTTTATATAGCATTTCTCTATGGTCTTTATATAGTTTATATTTATTTTCTTTTTCTATTTTAGACTTTTGTTGGATCCTGTATCTGTTACAGGTTTTAGTCTTATGTAACTTTTTATATTTATCTTTGTATCTTGAACTGACATGTCCTTTAACATATGCATTATGTTCCAAAGGATGAAATAAATACAATACAATACACTCTGGTTGCCCAGTTGAGATCGCTACTCAGGACACCATTGAAAAATCCCACTATCTGGTTATGCAAGACTGTCGAATCAAAATTCATGAGATTGCTGAGGCTGCAGGCATCTCAACTGAGTGAGTGCACAATATCTTGCTTGAAAAATTGGCAATGAAAAAGCTGTGTACAAGATAGTTCCTGTGATTGCTCACAGTCGACCAAAAGCACATCTGGAAGAACACTTCTGCCAAGCGTCTGGTAATGTTTAATTGCAATCCACAAGACTTCTTGTGCCGATTTGTGACCTTGGATGAAACTTGGATCCATCATTACACACCAGAGTCAAAACAGCAGTCAAAACAAGGAACAAAGGCTGGTAAAAGTGCACCAAAGAAGGCAAGGACCATTTTGTCAGCTGGTAAGGTGATGGCCACTGTTTACTGGGATTCTCAAGGAATAATACTTGTAGACTATGTACTAGGAAAAAGTAGAACCATAACTGAAGCCTATTATGCTTCATTGTTGGATCATTTGCAACATGAGTTGATTGAAAGAGACCGAGATTGAAATGCAAAAAAGTGCTCTATTGCCAGGATAATGCACCTTGCACACATCAGCAATTGCAATGGCGAAAGTGCATGAGTTTGGCTTTGAATTGGTTCCTCATCCACCTTATTAACCAGACTTAGCCCCAAGTGACTTCTTCCTGTTCCCAAACTTGAAAATTTGACTTGATGGTAAAAAATTTTCATGAAATAAAGAAGTGATGATCACTCAACGAGTATTTTGCAGTCCTTGACAGAACCATTTTTCCAACGAAATGAAAAAGCAGGAACATAGCTGGACCAAGTGAATAGCCATCAATAAAGACTTTGTAGAAATAAGGTGAGATGTTATCGAAAAAAATATATATATATATATATATATATATATATATATATATATATATATATATATATATATATATATATTATTGGTTTTTTACACTGCTATATATTCTGTGACACTCTCAGCAGTCAAAGCATTCTTTGCAAGCATGTTCTTTTATGGCTCCAAATGTTTGCATTCTAATATACAGCTATTGTAAATAATTGTTAGTCTTTTAATAACTTAAGAGTTTAAATTAGAATGTGTCTTGTACCCTATATCCATTAAGAAGAACAGGGGTTTTCAAGAGTTATCAAAATCAGTTGAGTGGTTTCCTATCGAGAGACCCAAAAAGATCCGAACTGGCTGTGCTGTGTTTGACTGTCTGCGACTTCGGCACTTGCCATCTGTCGCTATCATGGAAAGGCACATATGAAACCATGCATCATTTTTAAAACTACTTTTAAAGGCTTCACTTAACCATATTATTAAAGGAGCTGATGGTGCCATTGTCCATACATGTTTGACACCTCTTTAGGAAACTATCCATCATGTTGAGAAATGCTAGAAATTTCCAGGTGCATACTTTGTTTTAATCCTTCCATAGTGTGTGGGTGTGTCTTGAACACTTTATGCTTTAAGTTACCCCAGAGATATAAATTGCAGAGGACTGTCAGGGGACTTTGGGGGCTGCAAATCTCTACTAATAATTCTGTCCTGTTTAAACATTTTCAGTTGTTCTCATTGTAAGATTGGCTATATGAGCTCTTGCATAGTCTTGTTGGAAAAAGGCAAAATTATGCTCCCTGTATTTTAATTCTCTTTAAACAGGGGGCACATTTGTATTCACGTATGTGCGGGCGTCAACCTTGACTCAAAAAAATTGGGCCAATAATTCTTTCTCCGCTAATGGAGAAATGTCAACATTTCTCAATGTGAACTACGGTGAGTATATTCTGGGTATTCTCTTGGATTCAGAGTTCCTCTGCTCCTCAAGAGACACTGACCCCAGGCACTCACTTGTAAATCCTAGGAGTGTGTAGGTCCCCCAGTACTCTTTCATCTCATGGGAGTGTCTTTTAATTTTTACTAACTAGCAGCTTAATGGCCAAGTCACACTTAGCAGAAGTGGAGAGCAGAAAGAAAAACAAGTAGAACATTTTTGAACTCTTGTTAACTTACATTTCATTTCTGACCGATGAACTATCATATTTGTATTAAATTATAGATGAGTCGTATTTATTACACATCGACTTCACTTAAGTACCTATATTGAGGACATGTTACGTAAGTGAAGCCGATGTGTAATAAATATGACTCATCTATAATTTAATAATCATTTCGCATCACGTGGTGTTCCAATACAGTTAAATTTCGATACATCATATTTGTATTAATTGAAAAGTGTGAATGAATATTATTTATAATAGTTATAATAATGATGATAAATAGTAATGAATGAATTAATTAATTCCTGTATTTCCTTTAAATGGAACATAGGATCTTCTGAACCACGCAATCTCAAGGCCCGCAGGCAACGGGTTGAGGATCAGAAGTTTCCTGATCAGAGAGATTCTGGGATAAGTGATCAGTCCAATGCCGAATAATTTACATGTTTACAAATGAAGTGCTCTGTTAGTTTTTCTTTTATGATTACACCTCTGCAATAATGGGTAGAGAAAATAATGTAAATAAACATCTTTTTCTGTATCTTCTCATTAGTAACAAAAACTGGCAGTCAGATTTTTTCTCCACATGTTGCATGTAACTATTAAAAATCATTTCTTTGTAATAATTTATAATCAGTGCATTATGACCTGAATTTCCATTTGTGCCGACAGTGTATCAAATAAGCTTCCTGTGACAGTGTAGTGGATAAATAATATTATGTAATATTCTTTGTCTTTCCTTTTTGTTATCGTTAGAACCTCTAATATATAACAATCAGGTTAAATGATGAAAATTAATCATTCTTCCATAATAGCCACATAATGGCTAATGTTTAGATATGTAGAGTCAAACTGAAAAATTCAATGCACCAGGATTTGAACTATGGATCTCCTGTCTCCGTCCAGTTACTCTTAACCGTTGCGCGACCATAGCCAACATGCGGGCATGACATCACATTCTCCAACTGATTCATATTTTTCCCTCAGTAAACCACTAGGAGTTCTCATATACAATGAGATATGCATCTTGTATATATGCCTGATTTTTGTTCTGGTGGGATCCCTTAAAAAACACGATCCCACCAGAACAAAAATCAGGCATATATAGGATAAATTGTGAAGACTGAAACAAATTTTATATTGGCTTGACAAAGAGAAATTTAAAAACTAGATTAACAGAACACTGTAGGAACATAAAATATAAACAAACAGAAAAATCAGCAGTTGCTTTTCATTTCTGAAATGATAATCACCACATCAGAGAGGAGATCAAACTACTAAAACCATTGTCAACAAAACTCTAACTTACAACGTGGGAAAAAAAATTTATTAGTAAAAACATTCCACATATTGTAAATTTTGATGTGCCATCAGTGAGTGGTCTACTGAATTTATGTAAAGAATCTTCCGAGAGAGGGAATCAATTACAAGAGATCCAGACAACAACCAACTGTGATGAGTTGCTAATCAGTTGATATGAAACTGCAACAGTTTCAAAAATGTTTCTGATTTTGTAAAAGGACATGAGTGAAGTTACAAGTTTTAAAAGGTATGACTCAATTTTAGTCTTTATACATGAAATTAGCTTCATTGTTAACAACGCTTTTATTTATAACTATTCAAATCAATTGATGGAAATTAATTTTTCTTCCATACTAGCCACATGCAGGCTAAGGTTTAGATAGGTAGAGTTGGACTGAAAAGTTAAGTGCCATAGCGGGAGAACTACGGATCTCCCTGTCTCCATCCAGTTGATCTTAACCATTGAGTGAAGGATGGGACTTAAGTACTTGCAGCATTCGCTATAAAAAGTGTGCATCTCATTGTATATGACAATCCCTAGAGGTTTACCGGGAAAATACGAGTCAGTTGGAGAATTTAATGTCATGCTGGCATGTTGGCCATGGTTGCTCAATTGTTAAGAGCAACCAGATGGAGACCGGGAGATTTGTGGTTCGAATTCCGGCTGTGGCAGTGAATTTTTCAGTTGGACTCTATCACAATCAACTTGCAAGAACACATTTTTGTAACAAATCTCAAGGATCTTCCAGGGGTAGAATAAAAAACAGGAATCAAAGAAGGATAAGGAAGAAATTATATTTAATAAAATTATAATATGCAAGATAATGCTTTGAGGCACAAGGCAGTAAGGAAACAAACCTTTCACTCTCTGAAAGGAGGGTGCACTGAATTTTCTAATTCTTTCACTTCCTGAATAACGTTTCATATAAACATTTTGGTAATATTACTTTTTTTAAACAAAATTTCTTATTCTAAATTTCATTTAATTAATAAAATACATAGTAACTACAAACTTGAGCGGATACACATATATGTCACATTGAATTAAGAATCTAACAGAACTATAGCTTATATTTTGACACTTAAAAGGTACAGGTAACATTAAAAACAAAATATTAATTCTAAAACATTATTCTTGATTACAAACTCTGCAGGTCTAAACATATATCACATATATACTAGATAGATCTATAGGATCTAAATTCTGAAACATTTTATAGAATTGCGTGCATCGTCTGAACGAAAGTTGAAAGTATTAGGCACTCGTGGCGATAGATGTGGAGAGTCATGTTCTTGGATGCTTTCCAGTTCTTTAAATAAACGTAGTTTCAACAGTTTAGAGAAAGCCTCTCAGACATTTGTTGTAAAATGTTGTACAACATTCTATCAGAAAAATATTATTGGTTTAAAAAAAAATAGACATGAATATAGCAGCAATAGATTATTAAAAAAGTCACTACTTTTTGCAGACAATTGATAATACTTTTTTTATTAAGATCTTACAAATATACATTCTTAGAACTGCATTTTTGTTCTAATATCAGTGTATACTTACAAAACAATTATATGCCAAGTAAAGATTATTTCAAAGATACAAAAATATTACATCAGAATCAAAACCAAGAATTTTACTTCTGTTTGAACTGTGTTATCCTCATTCAAATAAGTATAAAACAAAAGGAGAAAAACAGAACAAAATGTAAAATGATGAGGTAAAAGCCGGATAAACTTTCTGCAAAATCATTCATACATTAAGCATTTAACTGATTGTTCACATGCATTCGTATCCCATTCATACTGTTTGAATATGTTTAATAATAAATTAGCAATAAAACAGAAAATTACTTTTACAGTTTATAATACAAGATCATATATTGAAGTCGCCCATTTACTCACAATCAGATTTTGGGTAAAATCAAGATTTACTGTTCCACAATGTACAAAGATGAGTGTTAAATTGGGACAACTTTGTAATGTATACTTATAGTTGAAACAATTGAGGCAATCAACGTAAAAACAGCACCTATGCCTTTGTGCCCTTTTTTATGCAGAATGCATGGTTTTCTCCACCATCTTGTCAGGTTCATTTTGGTATGATTTCATTAAGATGCATTGAAAAGTGGCATTTAAAGATGACTTATCAAATTATGTTCCTTAGCTCATTGTCGGTGAGAATTTTAACTTTGTTATACAAATGTCCCTTCATGACACAAAACTTCAGTATTGAAAAAACTGGACGTAAACTGGGAAAGCAGACAATGTAGCAAGTTTGTGTAAGTTTTTAAATGAAAATTATACTTTCCATCAATGGAATGGTAAACAAAGATGGATAATATTCTGCAATACTCTCTTTATAAACCCCATGTAGTGACCCGGTTAAAGAATAGTCCCAATGTAGTCCATGTGTGTCATAGGAGACTAAAATGGACACCCAGTGCTTGTGGGTATAGCCAAGCCACCCTGACTGGGGATAGAAATAGGAGTCCTGATCCTCCAGGTTGGGGGTTGGATGCTAGGCTAACAACCTAGCTCAATAAAAAAATTATTGTTAAAGAAACCTCAGATAAGCCTCGGATTAGAAAGAATAATGTCAACTGATTCAGAGTCTGAATGCAGAGACAGAAGGCAGAAGATAGAGATGAGTGGAGGCAAAAACTGAGGGAGACTGAAACCCAAAACGGGATGTGAAAGCCATTTAGTAGTACTCTCTTTATAATGTTATGATGCAATTCCCACACAGTCTGTTTTTCTGCTATTACATGAAATTAAATTTCAAATAACTATTCCATTCTTAATTTTTTAATTTGATTATGACAAATACCGTCTGCATAAAATGGGCTCATAACAGGGGTAAACATTTTTTTTTCCTCCTTTAATATTTGAAATATATCAGAATTATTTTATCTGAATAATTTGAACCCAAATAAAATAATTTAGCTAATAATAAATACAACATGCTTAACACACACCATAACAGAAACAATAGAAACAAATATTCATTTCCATTTTTCTCAGTACGCTTTTTATTATTGCTCTCTTTACGTCAACCACCTCAATTTCAAGTAGGGGGTGTGATAGTATTGTACTTAAAGTGTACGAATAAACAGTTATACATGAATGATCTTCATGACCCTCCTTAAGAAAACAAAAGCAGCTTTAGCATTCATACTACTCCTTATCTCTTTTCTTAGCATATGTACACCATTTAGTGATTCATGCTTCCAGCATTCAGGTAGTTTTCTAAGGAAGCCCTGAGATTTACAACAAAATGTCTGACAGCAGTAAGGAATGAAGTTCCTTTCTCAGCATTGGTTGTGTCACAGGAAGATATTTAGCGCTTCAAGAGGCTCATTGCTAATGGAAATCTGAAGTCTGTATTCTCCCTCACAATAGCCATTCATTCATTCTTCTAACTTCATACATGGCTCCTTGATTCAAAAACTTGCCAGACAATATCGTCTTGAAGTGATGATCTTACTTGCCACTATCTCAGAAATGATCAGCGACTATATTAAGCAGAAGCTGCAGCAGCAATAAGAACAGGAGCAAGAGATGGAGTGCATGGAGAAAGGCCATATATTTTTGTGTAATTGGCCTCCATTGCTGAAACAGATTCAATCATTTCATAGCTGCACTGAACCGGATTTCCTGTAACAAAGACAAATTGTATTCAAATAAGTATACAGTTTTTGCAGCTTACCAGCAAGTCATACACTTCAACACTATTCACTTCTGTTTTTATAATGAGTTAATGTTTATACTGTTTTAGGTAATACTCCTTTAAAAATATATTATGTGTACAACACATTTTTCAGGAAACTACATAAGAGTATCTTCTGTGCAAACTCATTCAAAAAGTTCATTTTGTGAAAAAATATTACAATAATAAATACACAAAATTTACAGTAGGAAATACACATTTTCAGTCATACTAAAATAGCCTTTGGTATTATAAGTTTTTATGAAAATTTTTATAAAATGATTTTAGCTGAATGCTAATTAGCAGTTGAAATGAACATTTTTCCCCAAGCTCTAGAACTGCTCACTTTCAAGTAATGTAACCCATGATGTAACAGCCTACAAGCAGGCCAGAGCTTGCCAATCCGACCGCCAGACTGCCATGCCCACATATATAAGGTGGAGGTGGCCGATCATCCAACCAATATGGGGAGGAGATGCAGTCAGCTTCACGGCAACCCCAGCCGGAAAATTGGGGAGGAGATGCAGTCAGCTTCACGGCAACCCCAGCCAGAAAATTGGCTTTCTAGACCACGGTTTGCTACCTAGCTTTGCTCCTCAATTTCCTCACAATGCTGAGTGCACACTGTTCTATACCCAGGACTTAAAATTTGCACCCCCCAGGGGTGGAATCAATCCCGAGCATATTCTGTGGCAGGGAACCAAAGCAAAATGCTCTAGCCCACTGCACCATGGTGCAGGACACTTAATTTAAAGTAGGAAATGAAATGTGTGGTGTTTAACTCCCTGTTTTACTACATGTGGCACCACCAGTGGTGACATTGATGATATATGAGATGAAAATGGAGCACCGGTGGAATGAGATGGCGGGGGAAATCAGAGATCCCAGAGAAAACCCGTCCCGGTGCCATGCTATTCATCCCAAAACTCTTTGCGGCTGCCTGGGATTGAACCCAGGCTGCCTTGTGAGAACGAAGTGATCTAACCACTCTGCCACAGCGCGACCCATTTTCTTTAAAGTAAGAGGTGTTAATGTTTATAGACCAAAAATAAGACAGATTTGAAAATTCAACCATATAAGCATAAGAATAGCATAAATTATGTAATTTTACTCACCTTGAAGATAAATCCTAAGTATACCCAGAACATCATGTATTCTACATCGTGTTTTTGAAGTAAGATCACGACTTAGTGTTTGAATCTGGTTGTGGGATAGATCAGCCCAACACAAAACAGGTAGCCCATGAAAATCTTGTTTCAAGGTGGTTAAAGCATTATAGGATGCATATAGGCGCTCCAATGATGGTAAGAAAGTCTGTAAATAAAGAGCAAAAATGAAAATTAACTTTGGGTTTATTTTAAATGTCCTGCTGCTTCCATTATTGGAGAGAAAAAAATGGTGTAGCTCATGTCTTCAAATTATTATCTACGTATATTTTCATGTAAAAATAACAATAACTTATTTGATATATATTAAATATCTAAGTTACTCAAATATAATAAAACTATCACACGAGAATATTTATCAAAAAGAAGCTTGAACAGTAATGTATAAAGATTAACAAAACAAAAATTCAGTCCTTGTTCTTGCAGAAACTGGATTGTCGTCATGCTCTTGGCAGGCTGAGGGCAGTCCGGTGGTGTGTCATGCATGTACCTGTCCTAGGAAGGACTTAACCACATATGACAGGAATGTGGGTTTTGCAGGATGGTGGGTGGGATTTAGGTTGAGGTAAAGGGAGATAACAGTTGAGAAATCAGGTGCAACAGCCTTTTGTGCACCGCTGGGGATATATTTTTGGAAAATTGTTAATTTTGAGAATCCAAGCAATTCTTGAATGGGAATAATTTTGAAGTTGGAATGTAAACCTTAGGGTTACCAGTTATACCTGCAAGCCATGCAGAGAACCCGTACCGCTTTAGGCAGCATTTGTTAAGGCAATACTCCCCAAGAGACCTAATCAGGGCACTCTGATGCATAGAAATGATCGTAAAATTTCTTGGCCCTAAGCTTAACCACATACTTCACTTAGGGCAGAGATGAGGCTTTGTGGAGTAGTCTCACGGAAAAGTGTCTGCATACAGAGTAGATGGTCCGAAAGCATCTATTCTGTATCCATTGCAACAGCAGCAAGTTTGAGTCTGCAGTCATGTCCCAGACTTCGCATGCATAAAGCCTGACAGGAGGCACTAAAGCCTTGAAAAGGCGTATCTTAAAAGGGATAGGTGTCCCAGATTTCAGTATAAGATATAACAAAGTTGAAGCTCCAAATGCCCAAATAGATCCCGGATGTGCTCGCTAAAAGTCAGTAGTTGAATGTGGGGAGATTGGCGGGAAAATGGCACTTGGTAAACAAGACGACTTGACTTTTCTCCAGATTAATGGACAATTGCCAGAGCCTGCACAATTCTCGGATGAGGAGTAGGTGTCTCTGAAGAGATTAAAGGCTCTGTGTGGGTGTTTATCTGTAGAGAAAAGCAGCACGTCATCAGAAAATTGTGCTATATTGACATGCAGTGGGAAGGTCAGTCATGTAGATGTAGAAGAGGATTGGAGATAGTACAGAGCCTTCAGGGATTCTGCCATCTCTTTCAATAACTCCCTAAATTCAAATTGACACCAGAAACACTGACTCTATGGAAGCTAATTTAATTTTACTGTATTTTATTGACAATTTACCTAATTAAATTACAGCAAAAATCTGTCCCTTTCTGAATACCTAACATTTATTAAGAGTTTAAACTTTATTTGATAATAGATTGTTCATACTAGCCATATATATTTCCCTTAATTTCTATCATATTTGACTTAAAATAAGAGCATAATCAAACATTTATTGCTACCTCTGTCCTCATTTTTGGACATCCAACATACTGAATGTAAAATTATAGTTAAAATATAAAAATTACACAGTGATTCTCTCTTACAAGTTAGCCTGGTAATATTTTAAAAGCTGAATCTATACAGACACTAAAATTAAAACATTAAAAAATAACATAAATTTTGAAACTTCATTTCATTTTGATAAATTGATCATATCGTATATTATTTTCATTTATTATTAGATTTTAACACAGTAATATCAGTTTTATCAAGAGTGTGCAGAAGAACAATACATTGCTTACAAAATGTTCAGAAATGATTTATAATAGTACTGTTTTACAAATCTGCACAATCTAAGGACACTCCATTTTTAAAACATTGGGTTGATACTGTGGATTATCCAAGAGGTCGTGCACCATAGGCAAAATCACACTGTGTTGAATATAACCTATTTCCAAATACAGATACTCTGCATACAACATTTCAAGTTGTTCAGCACACTGGGTCCATAATACAGGACTTTGTGGCATTCATCCTCATTTCTGATGGAAATACTGATGTAAACAACTTGACCAATTAAACCAAGGAAACTATAGTTTCTGTGGGTGTTTCCTTATTACTTTACAATGCTCCCCCCTTTTTCGGGTGAAAGTGGATATGCCACTTATTCACATCAACCCTGCAGGGAAGAAGACTACTGAACAATCTCAGTAGGGGTGCCAGTGATCTAGCACACCATGCTAGATTAGATCTGCAGGCTAAACCCTGTCTGGGCGGTCAGGCCAGCTAGACATACTCAATAACCATGGGTGTCGGGAACCACTGCCCCATTGAGTCCAACACAAGCTGAACTACTCCATTTGGGAGGGGATCGAATGTTCAGCCTGACATACTTCTAGTATTGTCAGAAGTATCATAAATGCCAGACTGAGTGGGATAGCTCAGGCAGTTTCATCTGTGGCCTGCATTCGGGAGACCCCGGTTTCATTCCTGTGGCTGATCTACCTGACCCATGGGTTTTCTCGGGGATTTTCCAGGTCGCTAGATGAATGCTGAGTAGGTTAATTATATCCCCCGAATTTCCTGTCCCTCCATTTCATCTCCATTATCATTTCACATCATATCTCATTTGGTGGTCTCTTTCAGGGTAGAGGTGTCGGCAAGTGTCTCGGCACTGTTGTGACTCCTTGGTTTGGCCACCCTGTGTCTCCTCTTGCCTCATCCCTCTGGGGATGTCCCACTTGGGGCTTAGGTATCAACAGTTCTAAATGATTGGACCCTTCCTGAATGGAGGAATCATACCATTAGAGGTTATACTCATGTCATTAGCATAGATATATTTGTTGCTTCATAAGAAAGTATCTTAGAGAACTCCGGCATCTCATCACTCATTAAGTTGATGTACATATCTACTATTTATATAAAGTATTGCCTTACCTTAGAAGTTTCTTCTAAAGTTATCAACTTGTTGAAGGACACATCAAGAATACGCAGATCTTCTAGTCCTATGAGATCATCAGGGGAAATTTTCTCTAATTGATTGTGGCTCAAATTAAGTTTCTGAAGACCATGCAAACCCATCAGTGCTCCATCCAAGCTCCGAAGGAGGTTGTATTCTAGACTTAACTGTATAACCCGAGTATCTGGTTCCACCAAATTCTGTAAAGTTTAAGAATGATCGATTAAGTAATGAAATACATTGAATTAAATAATAAAGTTAGAGCAATTCCTTTCTTGGAAGTGTTGAAAACAGTGTTGTTATGATAAATTAACTTTAAAGAGAGTCGATTAAAGACACTAGACAACACTTACTTTTAAATTTTTCCGGAACATGTTTCAGAGGCTTTGCCTCTATCATCGGCCGGCTCTCGACTGGTTCTCGTTGGTGTAGCTGACGATATTTTGTTACAGGTCTCCTCTGGTGGCGGTTCAAGGAACTTGCTTAACAAATCTTTCTGGGGGATGTCGAAATTGAATACTTTATTCCTATTTTTTGAAATGAAGATTTGTTCCCATGTGGATAGTTCTTGTTTTCCTGATGTATGTTTTAGTAGTTTTGGTTCTGGATTTATGTTGTGGTTTTTTTCCCAAAAATGTGTGGCAACTGCTGATTTTTCTAATTGTTTATATTTTATGTTTCTAAAGTGTTCCTTTGCTCTTGTTTCTAAATTCCTTTTTGTTTTTCCAATATAAATTTGACTACAGTCATTGCATTCAATTTGATATATACCAGATTTTTTGTTAGATGGAATGGCATCTTTGATGTTTGAGCAAATTAGGTTTTTTAAGGAGAAATGGTTGACTGGTGCTAGTTGAATATTTTGCTTTTTGAAGACTTTTTTGAATTTATCATAGGCCCATGGATGGTAAATGAATTTTTTTGAAAATCATATTAGTTTCTGTAGCTGAGAGAGTTGTGGTTTCCTTTAGTAGCTTCTTCTTTTTTGCTAAGCTCACTTTTTTGTCCACTAATGATTTGGGAAAGTTATTTTTTTGTGCTATTTCAATTATTTTATTGTATTCTGTTTTGTATTCTTCTGCTGTGAGAGGGAAAAAAACCACAACATAAATCCAGAACCAAAACTACTAAAACATACATCAGGAAAACAAGAACTATCCACATGGGAACAAATCTTCATTTAAAAAAATAGGAATAAAGTATTCAATTTTGACATCCCCCAGAAAGATTTGTTCAGCAAGTTCCTTGAACCGCCACCAGAGGAGACCTGTGACAAAATATCGTCAGCTACACCAACGAGAACCAGTCGAGAGCCGGCCGATGATAGAGGCAAAGCCTCTGAAACATGTTCCGGAAAAATTTAAAAGTAAGTGTTGTCTAGTGTCTTTAATCGACTCTCTTTAAAGTTAAAGTTAGAGCAACTTAATTTTTTTTTTGTAATTGAATAGGTATAATTTAACTATTATCTTTCCCAAGCATAGTGTACCAAATTAAGTCTCTACCATCTTGTATAATACATCACTTTGTAAACATTTATGCTGTTAAAATATATTTTCAGATGTACAACATACCTCCATCCTACCACTGAGGTGAGAAATCTTATTGTGTGAAAGATCAACAAGTCTGAGACGTTTTAGACCTCTTATTTCTTGTAAAGAAAATTCAGGCAGTTGATTATGAGTTAGGTTCAAACAGTTCAGATTGCGCAATGGTAATAGTGATCCATTCAATGACGTCAGCATATTATGCCCTAGTTGTAGATCTTCCAGCGAGTCCAGCTCCATAAATTCATCAGGTGCCACCTATAAAAAATAAATAATTAATTTTATTAGCATTTTTAGAATTTAAACAGTGTAACGATGCAGCAAATACCATAAGCAAAGATTGGGAAATTATATAGCTGCCTTCAAATTCTTGAATAACTAACCAATTTCCTTGAGTAAAATAAAAGCAATTTCAGAGTAAATATGTACTCTGTAATTTTTATGTAATTGGTGGCCAGTAGATTCTTGATGAGAGAGAATGGAGTGCCCTAACTTGGCCTTTTTAAATTGTAACACTTATGGTTAGGAGATGACCAAATTGTAAGCCCTGTGTTGCAGCAGCCCCTAGTACACTGCTGTTATTAGGGAAAAGACAAGTCATAACTTTTGGACAATTAAAGGAGATTTCTAGATGCAAAAGTTCCAGAAGCTGAAACAATAGTGAGGTTGGAATATCTTGAATCCGTATTGTTATTTAAACAGAGTGAAAGTAGCTACAAAATTCTTATGTAATGTTACTCACCTCTTTTATCTTGTTATGAAACACATGAAATCGTTTTAATCTTCTGGCTTTTTGTATAGCTCCTCCTAAGCTCTGAAGTTCATTGTGTTGGAAAAACAATGATTCTAACAGAATGTAGCTGTTGAGTTCTTTTGGGAGCTTCTCTATTTTGTTGTTGGCAGCATGTATTAAATTCAGTTTATTTCCTTGTTCAGGAAGTTCATCATCCAAAGACACCAGTTGGTTACCATTTAGGAACAACCATTCCAGCTCTGTCAGCCCTCTGCAATTCATTTGAAGATAGTAATTAAAATTTATGTTAAAATCAAAACACAGTTGATGAAACTTGTAATATCAAGTGACCATGTAAGATCTTCCAAAAGTAATTTCTAACTTTAAAGCATAATAAGTGTTATATGTATGTTATCCCAAAATGAATTTGAGAATGCCTTTGGTTTACTTGGGAAATGAGAACCAGTATAATGTTATGTCAGCATGTTTTCATGGTAGCTCAGTTAGAGCAGCAGCACAGAAAGTCAAAGATCCATGGTTCAAATCCTGTCCAGACATTGAATTTTCCTTTCTGATTCTACCTTTCCAACTTAGCCTACATACAGTTTGTACTAAAGAGCAATTAATTAATGTACAGGATTATTATTTGATTTTTGTTGTGTGACTAAGAGCAAAAGAGTAACATGTAAACAACAGATTGTTGTTGCCTTTCATTATAAAATATGTATAACTCTGAATCTTTTACAGAAGTTGCGCTATCAACATACACCGTTTGACACAAAATAAAAAAAAAAGATCAAACACTAGAAGAGTATATTTTTTTAAGTCCACATTGTTTCCATGGCCGGTTTACAATGGTGTCACGAAACGCGTCTCTTTAGCTTTGTCCTACTGAATGTTCTCATAATTATAATAATGACAATGTACACACATTGTGCATTGTTTCGTATGTTTCATGCATACTCAAATAGGGAATCCTTCCTTTTTTTGCACACTGTAATGTGTGCAAAACATTTAGTCTGATTATTGAGTCTTTATTATTAAACATACACTAATAGCTGAGCGGTTATAGACAAGCATGTAGGAGCTAGACCTACAAAGGTTCGAATCCCAGACATCATTTTCTAGAAATACTAAATATGTATTACACACATTATAACTTCAAATTGCTAGGGTTTATTTGATTTTATGACATTTATGCTAACATATAAAAACTGAAACACTTTACACTGTAAATATGTAAAATACGAAGCTATTAACAGTGAAGCAAACAAATATATGCAAATATAATAATTTGTAACTTAAAACTTCACTTATCTTATAAGATTTGATACTTTTCTTATAAATTGAACAGTTCAATTTATATGAAAAGTGACATCATTTCTTATAAGATAAGTGAAGTTTTAAGTTACAAATGATTATATTTGCATATACTTTACACTGTATTTAAACTAACTGAAATAAATGTTTTATTCCTATATGTAAAATAAAATAAAAATGAAAATTAACTTAGTATTGGTGTGTAAACACTCTGCTACTATTGCCCGCCTCGGTAGCATAATGGTAGCATGTCTGCCTCACGTTCAAGAGGTCCCGAGTTCAAATCTAGGTCAGGGTGAGTTACCTGTATAAGGTTTTTCCGGGGTTTTCCCTTATCCTGGAAGACGAATGTCGGGTAACTCTAAGCTCCATGGACCCCGGACTCATTTGAGCATCATTTCACCTATTTCATTCATCGTCCAATATGACTTGACGTTGGAGGACGTACATTACAACAAAAAAAAAAAAAAAACTCTGCTACTATTACTGTCCTTATTCTGTGGGGCATGGATGAGAACAAATGCCTAGTGAAATTTTCATGAGAGGATACTTTGCATTATAAGCATAACCATTCATAACAGATGAATGAGTTAAAATTATAAAATAGAAGTATTTATAAACATTGGAGCTTTGAATGAGTGTTTACACAACCAATATTAAGGCAAACTTCTCATAACATTGTATTTATATTGATAATGACAAGAATATGTAATATGTGTTCTTATAAATGAATGTGTTTAAAATATTATAAGTATTTGTCTTCTGCAAGAAAAACAAGGCATTGCTGTTAAAGTAATAATAATAAAAAGAAACATGTACATCAAAGATTCGAACTCATGTTGGTCCACTTACAAAACACAGGTGTTTAACTGCTTAGCTACCATGCATACAGCCAAGCCGCAAAGCATCTCCTTTTCTATCGCATAGCTTTGAAATGAAACCAGAGTGGTATTAAAGCATATATTGGAAAAATTAATTGTTCTTTCACACTAGATGTGTGTAGGCCGAAGTATGGAAAGGTAGAGCCAGACGAAAAACTTCAATGCTGAATTCCTGACTATGACATTGAATTTTTCAGTCTGACTCTATCTTTCCAAAGCATATATTGTGAATGCAGCAACATTGAATGCTTCCGATGTTTTCTGAATTGAACTTTGTTTCTGGTAGCTGCTGATTATTTTTTTTTTTTGTCTAAGGCTGCATCTCTAAACAATCTATAGATTTCAGTCTTTTTTAGCTCTCAGTTGCTGATTGCACTGAGGTAAAAATTCTGATTTTGAAAAATTATATCAGAAAGAGAAACATTGGATGGCAGTGCCAAAATTCAAGCCACAGAATTTCTAGCTTTCTAAACTGACTCTTTGAATTGAAGTTTTCATGCATGATGGTGAAAGCCATGGTAGCTCAATGTAAGAGTATTGGCATATAAGGCCAAAGGTCCATGATTCATAAATCCCAGACTTGATTCAATTTTCTGTCTTGAGTCTACATCCAATTGTTGTGAATAAGAAATGTACATAATTTTTACGAGGGTCGTTTGATTAGTTCTGATAAATTTCCATGAAGGGTGGAAATTTGTTGTTGCAAACTTTGTGGGTAGTAAGCTTGATTATTCAAAAGATTGTACAGAAAATTTGAATGATCTACAATATACAGTTCATTTTAATTAATTAGAGCCAACTGAAAAATTCAATGCCATGGCCGGGATTTGAACCACAGATCTCCTGGTTTCCGTCCAGTCGCTCTAACTCCTTGAGCTACCATGGCCAACGTGCCGTCCTGACACTAAATTCTCCAATTGACTCATTATATTTTCCCGGTAGACCACTTAGAGTTCTCATATTCGAGATAAACATTTGTGGTGACTTACTATTGTAAGTACTTAAATACCAGGATTTTTATCGCTGAATATTTTTTAATGTAAATTTATATTGAGGAATTAATCCTTTTAAAGACATTACTCCGGTATATGGGTGATTTTAATTAATTAGAGCCAACTGAAAAATTCAATGCCACAGCTGGGATTTGATCCACGGATTTGAACCATTTACAAGTGAACAGCATACATAGGGTGTCTCAAAGAGGACGTTCCTTTTTATGAATTTAAAAAATATATTCTTCTCAAAGTTCATTAACTATATTTTTATGATGGTAAACATTTTATTTGTAATGTAATTGGTTATTATAATTTGAAATATTCTCTTTAATAATCAATTATATAAGATGCTATTTAATGTAAAATTGGGTGAAATGAATCTGTAGCTAAACTGAATATATGTTTTAGTCTTACAAGGAAACTATTACTGTACTCACACCGCTGATGGTATAATGCCTGCTGTATATAAACGATGTGTACCAAAAATCTGCTGCAGAGTAGAATTGCAACTTCCAAAACTGAAGCCTGGAAAGTGCCACATGCATGTAGCTGCTGGACACGGGTGTCAGGAATGGTGCTCCATGTATATCATGTGTAAGCGCCGCCCATCAGAGGTAAACAATCCCTCCCATACAGTGCTGGTTATTATGCCTGTGTGTTCCTACGTATTCTGGACTCATTTTCCGATACTTCCAGCTATACTCTGCACCCAATTTTTGGCACACAGTCCCACATAGAGCAGAGATAATGCCATCAAACTCTCAAGCGACAAGTGTGAGTATATTGATAGTTCCTTTGTTAGATAAGTCATACATATTTCAGCAGAAAATAAAGTAATTATGTAGAACAGAATGTTATTGCTACAAAAGTGATAAAAGTAGTATGAATTCCTAAATTATTTTAAATTTACAAAGTATTTCAAAAAATTATTAGAAGAAATAACTTTGCGAATGCTTGTAAACATTAAATATGTCTTCTTTCTCATGCTTACCTTAAAGTTCCATTTAAATGGGCAATCTGATTACGTCCAAGATGTAAATGCCTTAGAGTATTGGGTAATGATGACTGATCCAACTGAGAGATATCATTTCCTGCTAGGACAAGATGTTGCAAGTCTGGAATGTTCTGTGAATGGAAAATATAATATAAACTAAAGTATTATACAACTAAAATAACACCATACAGAGGATTTTAAGTAGTAATCTATAATGAACTGGCTGTGAAGGTTGGGACATTGCCCACATATCACCCTCCATTATTACAGTCCATACTTAACATCTGTGGTGGGCAGAAGTGGGGGATGCAGCTGCCAGCAGTAGGCAGCCAGAAAGGGCTGTTGTTCTGAAAAATGGAATGAGGGTGAAGTGGATGAAAGGAAAGAAGATAATTGGTGGATTGATGGCAGGGGAATATGGAGGACCCAGAGAAAACCCACCACACTGCAGTGTTGTCCACCACAAATCTCACTTTGCAGTCACCTGGGATCGAACTCGGGCTACCTTGGTGAGAGTCAAGCAGTCTAACTGCTCAATGGCTTAGTTAATTCATAATAAAAATCAGGAAGTGATAGTTATATAAACAAAATGTTCAAATAGATGTATGAAATCCTTTACATTTTGCCTCCTTATTTACTTTTATGTGATAATCTGAACTAAAGACATCTTTATTGATGAAGCCCTGTGACATTGGCTCTTACAGATTATTTGCAAAGTGATATTCCTTTTTAACCTGTTTTTACTTTCTGTATATCATATATAGTAATTAGAGAGGTACCCCATTTCAGTCACAAACTGGATACAAGTATTTCACAAGAAATACACATTTTGAGGACTCTAAATCTGAAAAAGCATTTTTTGAAAAGTTCTGGGATTTTTTTTTTTTTTTTAATTAACATCCTCCAATGTAGCTCATAATGGATGATCAATGAAATGGTTAAAATGTTGCTTAAATGAGCTTAGGTCCATAAAGATTACTGTTACCCAATATTCATCAATATTCATTCAGGATAAGGGGAAACTCCAGAAAAAAGCATTATTCAGAAAACTCACCCTGAGATCTATTGAATGTGAGGCAGACATTCTATCCCCCAACACCACAGAGGCACACTGTGTTTGTGTGTGTATGAAAAACCAGTTAAATACCAACTTGGTATTATGATTTTCTCAAAACTAACAATTTTGATTATGCTTAAGGTTTTTTTTTTTTTTTTTTTTTTTCCCCAAGAAAAATGAAATGTATATCTTACATTTATTCGGAATAGGCTCGGGACTTTATCAGCCGACACTTGTAGATCACAATGTGCTTCCCAATGCCAAAAAAATTCCTGTTAGGTATCACATATCCAAACAAAGGCTCTATATTTTATTCAGATCTTACTATGGAGATTTCAAACAAAATCTTAATCCATATTGATTAATAAATACGTAAAATATGAAGCTATTAACAGTGAAAAAAAACAAATATATACAAATAATAATTTGTAACTTAAAACTTCACTTATCTTATAAGAAATGATGATAATTCTTATAAATTCTCCAGGATTGCGATTTCATGGATACTTATACACATCTTCAGCAGTCGCCATCGTTACTAAACACTAGATGTTGATATGTTCTTGTTAGTACTACCAAAATCTGAAAATAAAACAAATTTAAAAACAGAATCGACTGCCGGTATTTCAAAATTCACTATTTAATGTTTGTTATTTAAAATAAATATCTTTTCCCAAACCATTAAATCTATCAGACTATTTAATTCTTTTAATAATTTAACTTCTGGATTTATTTCATGGTTAAATGACCAAAAATGATCTGCCACGGCCGACTTATCAGTTTGTTTATATTTAATGTTATGAAAATGTTCTTTCGTTCTGGTTTCTAAATTACGTTTTGTCTTTCCAATATAAACTTTATCACAAACGAAATAATTAAATTGATAAATACCAGATTTTTTATTATTAGGAATTTTATCTTTTATAGAGAAATGCAATAAATGTTTAATAATATATTTATTTTGAGGAACTAAAGTTATACCAAACTCTTTAAAAAAAAATGTTAAAATGTTTATTAACCCAAGGATGATAAGTAAATTTTTTAAAATTACAATCATCTTTTATTTTTCTAAGGGTAGAAATATCATTAACAGTTTTTTGATATTTGAATTTTTCAATTTGATTTATTAAGTCTTTATTAAAACCATTAATTAAAGCAGTATTAATAATAAATTAAACTTTGGTATTTATAGGAAGTCTACTCATATTAATAATTACAAAAAAATAAAAGTTTTAACCCTTTTTTCACACAAATTTTCTGTTTTCAATAGTTTGATTTATAGATTAATAAATATACTCCTGAATAAAGATGAATTTATTAAAGAATATAAACATATTATTAATACTGCTTTAATTAATGGTTTTAATAAAGACTTTATAAATAAAAAATTGAAAAATTCAAATATGAAAGAACTGTTAATGATATTTCTACCTTTGAAAAATAAAAGATGATTATAATTTTAAAAAGTTTACTTACCATCCTTGGGTTAATAAACATTTTCAAAAAGGTTTTAAAGAGTTTGGTATAACTTTAGTTCCTCAAAATAAATATAGTATTAAACATTTGTTGAATTTCTCTATAAAAGATAAAATTCCTAGTAATAATCTGGTATTTATAAATTTAATTGCTTCGATTGTGATAAAGTTTATATTGGAAAGACAAAACGTAATTTAGAAACCAGAATGAAAGAACATTTTCGTAACATTAAGTATAAACAAACTGATAAATTGGCCTGGCAGACATTTTTTGGTCATTTAACCATGAAATAAATCCAGAAATTAAATTATTAAAACTATTAAATAATCCGCTAGATTTAATGTTTTGGGAAAAGATATTTATTTTAAAAAACAAACATTGTGTAATGAATTTTGAAATACCGGCAGTCGATTCTGTTTTTAAATTTGTTTTATTTTCAGATTTTGGTAGTACTAACAAGAACATATCAACATCTAGTATTTAGTAATGATGGCGACAGCTTTGTTTCCAGCTGAAGATGTGTATAAGTTTACATGAAATCGCAATCCTAGAGAATTTATAAGAATTATAATCATTTCTTATAAGATAAGTGAAGCTTTAAGTTACAAATTATTATATTTGTATATACCATATTGATTAGTAAATTAATAATAAATAAGTCACTATGTGAAGGGTAATGTGTGATTAATGTCACGTGGCTGCTTAGCATTCTGATATGCTGAACAGATGATGATCTACGTTGCTATATGCAAACTATACTAAAGAGACTAGAGCCTGTAGGTAAGCAGAAGTCAAAAGTTGTCCATATCTTAAAATCTACCTCTGTATATTTCAATGAAAAAACACAAAGGGATATTGAAATACTGGAAGCAAACTTTCAACCGATTTTATTTTTTATTTTACAAAACCATTTAATGAAAATTAAAATGGAGAATAATTTATGTTTTAACTTATGTGAAGAAATCACCATTAAAATCAGTGTATTCATAAGTCATAAACTTACAACCTCGCATGTGTATAGAAGTATTCTTAACATTTACAATTACTATTGCAGTCAAGTAATGTGGGTTTTAAATAAATGAATACAGAAATTAAACTTATAAATCAGAAAACCTATAAGTATATAAAAGTCAATATACTTTTTATTTTGAATAAACTATAACACCTAGTAGTATTACTAATATTAATAATACTCAGACTGCTTCACTTCAGTAGCTTCTGTTTTTTTTAAACAAACAAAAATACTTTTTATTTTCCTGTCACATGGCAATTCACTGATTAAAATGTTTGTGTTATTTCAGTATTAATCAGGTGACTAGTTATAAACCAAGCAATAATAACAGAATAGCTTGCAGAATAGTCGTTTGTGGTGACTAACTATGCTGTAAGTATTTATTATATGTTTCAAATGGGATGATGTTTGTCCCTGAGCACTACTAGGTGAGCAACCAATCGGAGTCCTGCGGTGTTGTCGTATTGCATTCCCCCTATGTGATGTGTGACAAGCGCCAAACTAATCAATCTCTAATAAATACTATTTGCACTAAGACAAAACTTCAGATTGTGCAAAAATTGATCCATGAGAAAGGAGAGAGTAATGTATTTAACTTAACTGTAAGAACCCCATATTTTTAGCTCAAATAGTTGTCCTAATAAAGTAGATACCATATTATTATAACAATGCATTGTGACGTAAGCACTGTAATGAATGTCATTATTGGTTGGCATGTATGTGTGAACATATATTTGAAATTACTCAGTATTGAAACGTAAACATTTGACATGATGTGATAAAAGAAGTACTTTGAATAAGCCAAGGTGTTTGTTAAATAAAATGAGAGGAAACAATACACTTCCTGCTGGCCTGGCAGAACGTGTCTGGTCACATTATATCTTTGTTTATGAATGGTTTGTAATCTCTATTTACTTTAGAGAGTTCAAAACAGTATTATTCAGTTACTCTTCCATGAAAAAGCGTATCAGCTGGATCAATGAGACACAATCCACCTCCCCTCCCCCCCTTACTACTGCCAGAAAATTCCAATAGAGTTAATGTGGTCTCAAATTATGTTGCAAACAGAAATAATATTTTTAAAGTGACTGACGTTGAATGACTTATTCACAAAGAAATTGACAAAGAACACAACAAGACTGGGAAAACTGCATGAGCCATCAAATAAACTACAAGAAGACGACTTTTGGAAAGAAATAACATATAACGAGATTTTGGAACCTATTGTCATAAATTTGCAGTACCCAGAAAACGAAGACAATGACAGTGATGAATTATCTCTTAACATAAGTAACATTCACAGCTATATGGATGCATCATTGGTATTTTCGTTGGATTAGAAAAATTAGTAATTATTCAACTATAATTAATTTTAAACGAAATATTTAAACAATTTGCATAATATGCTAATATCCATGTTGCTATTGTGATTTCAAAAATTGCATTATTATAAAACTTTGGAAAATTCAGTTTGCATTCCCTTACGTCTAGGGCCAAGAACACTCACAAGTGTGTGAGAGAGAGGGAAATATAAAAGCAGTGAGGATAAAGGAGGTGGCAACACTGAATACATTAACGCATCTGATTTGCTACAGGCGAGAACTGTTCCCATTTGAAACAGATAATAAGTCCCAGGCTTCATAAACTACCATTAGATTAATTGATGGAAATTAATGGTTCTTCCATGAGATAAGCTAACAGTGCATATCTCATTGTATATGAGAACTTCTAGTGGTTTAACAGGAAAAAATGAGTCAGTTGGAGAATTCAATGTCATGGTGCCATGGTAGCTCAATGGTTAAGAGCAACCGGATGGAGACCATGAGATTCGTAGTTCAAATCCCGGCTTAGGCATTGAATTTTTCAGTCTGACTCTATCTATACAAAACTTGCCCTACACACGGCTAGTGTGGAAAAACAATTAATTTCCATATATTTCTATATATTAGATATCCTTACATGTAGTGCAGTTATTTCCTAAGAGAAATTGGTATTACTTTGAAATTTAGCTGTACAATAAGTACAATATTTGGTTTCGCATTTGTTTCTCAGGTTATCTGGCATGAGCAAACGTTTACATGTAATAAATATTAAAAGCAGAAGCATTATTAACAGTGAAGTATTCTTCATATTTAAGTTTGAATTTATGAGTCACTATGTTTACACTCAGTCTTCACTTACTTGTTGTATAATTGAAACGTTTTCAAGATCATTCGATCTCATCCTCAGCTGTTTGGTGACTAAATGAACCTCCCTCTTCTTCCACTACTACGGAGCTCCGATCACTCTGCCATCTGGTGTTAGGGGCACTAAGTTTTAATACTTCATTTAATGCCGGGATTTCAAAATTTATAACTTTATCACGGTTTTTGTTTATGAATATTTTTTCCCAAATATCCAATTCTATGGGTATACTTAAAGATTTTAACAGTTTAATGTTGTTGCCAATGTTGTGGTTTTCTGTCCAAAAATGGTGTGAAACTGCAGATTTTTCTGTTTGTTTCAACTTAATGTTCCTCTGGTGTTCTTTTTGCCTTGTTAACAAGTTTCTCTTACTTTTTCCTATGTAGCTTTTTTCACAGGTTTCACAATTAATCTGATAAATTCCTGATTTCAAATTGTTGGGGATTGTATTTTTCAGTGGTTTATTTAGCAGGTTCCTCAGACTGAATTTGTTTTGGGGTGCTAGTTTTAAGTTTAGTCTTTTGAAGATTCGTTCAAATTTTCTAAAAGCCCATGGATGGTAGGTGAATTTTCTATATTGCCAATTTGTGTTATTAAGTGGTGTGAGAGTGGTATTTTTTGATCTTATCTTCAGTTTTTCTTTCCTCTTCATCATGTTCCTTATGATGGCTGGGTTGAATCCATTTAATATCGCTATGTCTTTTATGTGTTGTTGTTCTCTCAAAAATTCATCCTTACTCAGTGGGACGTTGTATAGCCGGTGAATTAGACTTCTAAAGGCAGCTAGTTGATGTGAAACTGGGTTGTATTCATTTTTCTTTATGTAATTATCTATGTGTGTGGGCTTCCTGTGTATTCCAAAATCTACACCATGACGATTTCTAGTTATCTTGAGGTCCAAAAAGGGTAGGGTGTTGTCTCTTTCTACTTCCATAGTAAATTGGATGTGATTATCTTGCAGGTTTAGTAATTTTAGAGAATCTTCTCTAAGTTTTTCCGGAATGATAGCAAAAACATCATCAACATATCTCTGCCAAAATTTATAAATCTGTGGGAAGGCCTTTACTATGTGTGTTTCAAAATAGCTTATGTATAGGTCTGCTAAGATAGGCAAAAGTGGGCTCCCCATAGCTAATCCTTTTGATTGTCTGTAGAATTTTTGGTTAAACATGAACTAATTATTCCTTATGCATAAATCTGCAAGATTGATAATGTCATCTATTTCTCTGGGGTCCGTTGTAGTCTGGGTTAGCCATTTTTTGAGGAATGTAGGTATTTTTTCTACTGGAATGCTTTTAAAAAGTGCCTTAACGTCAAAAGAAACAAGTATGTGATTTTCCGGGATGTTGTATTTCTGTAGGTGATTTATCAATTCTAAGGAGTTTTTTATTCCCAAACTTTGAAATTTGTCATATGATTTTAATTTTCTTATTAACCATTTTGCTATGTGGTATGTAGGTGAATTGATGCCATTGATGATGGGTCTCATGCTGTTGTCTTGTTTGTGGATTTTTGGCAGACAGTACAACCTTGGTAGTGTGGGGTTGGAAGTTTTTAAGAAGAGGGAGGTTCATTTAGTCACCAAACAGCTGAGGATGAGATCGAATGATCTTGAAAACGTTTCAATTATACAACAACAAGTAAGTGAAGACTGAGTGTAAACATAGTGACTCATAAATTCAAAGTTTACATGTAAATTCAAAATTACAATGCAGTAAACAACAATCCAATGTAAAAATAACTGAACAAATAAGATTTACATTTTAGTTTCATTCCTGAAGTTTAATTTTGGCTTACTTTATTAAATAGGGCATACTTCTAATATTGAACCTGGCAGAAGAAAAGTCCTTGGCATAGATTCCTTTGGAAGGAAAGTAAAGCCAGTGGTCTCGCGTGATAGATTTATGGCAAGTAAAAGAACCTCAAGCCTAATAAAGAGGCCTGCAAAACTAAGCTGTCGTTCATGCCCATTATTGAATGAGACAGTGTCCATAAGTAAAAACTCAATTTCAATATCCTTTACTTTTGATGACAAATTAGATATATCTCATCTTATGCTTCAAAGTAATATCACTAAGTTTATATAATGTCACATAGTAAAATTTCAGCATAATTTAAAACTGAAGATAAAAAGAAACAGAAATAATAATAACTAAACACTAGTAACACAACTTCACTTATCTTATTTAAATCCTGGGACCGGTTTCAAAGTAAACATCTGCTTTATCCTCAGCCACTCAGCTTGACACTCACCCACTAAGTGTCAAGTGTGTCAAGGTGAGTGTCAAGCTGAGTGGCTGAGGATAAAGTAGATGTTTGCTTTGAAACCGGTCCCAGGATTTAAATAAGATAAGTGAAGTTGTGTTACTAGTGTTTAGTTATTATTAATAACCTAGTTTACTTCACTGTCAGCAGCTTCAGTTTTTTACAAAACAGAAATAACTTTTCTAGTAGATGTGCTATAATCATTTTCTAAAAACTCAATACTGAAATATAATGAAATCTTGAGATATATATCCCGTTTGGCTTTGGAGGGTAGTAAAGTGTTCCCATTGGACATTACTCTTTGAAGAAAAGGATTTATAGCAAGAAAGTTACATAAAAGGTTAGTTTTAAGTACTTTTTCAACCTGTATGCATACACATTTTGGCTCATGTAACATTAAAATGTTGGTGATACCAGACACCTGATGTAATCAATTTAATTTAATTAAAGTTTAAACACTCAAGAAGGGGATAAACCTTACATATTAACCTTGCATGTTAAGTTGCTAAATAAATTATAATTAAAACTATGCTACAGCGTCACCAATACTTCCACCACCATCAAAGCTGCTTCTGTTACGACCACCACAACCACCATCACAGCTGTTGTTGCCACTTTCCAACCACCACCACAACCACCACCACCAACACCACCACCACCACCTCACGACTATTACTATTACTGTTATCATCATCTTCACTCTGTTGTCATTAACATCTTCGCTGCCTTTCTCATTCCTCTTCTTGTTAGCTATATGTTGAAAAGTGAGCAAGTTTGAGATATTTTCTTACATTGAACCATAAGAAAATTCACATAATTAATAATGAAAATGTAATTTCTTACCTGAAAATCAGAATCAGTTATTGCTTGGAGATGACTTCGCCCAATATCCAGAGTTTTGAGTACAGGCATTTGTCTCAGTACATTTTGTGGTACTACTGGCAACAAATTGTCTGCGAGACTTAGATATTTCGTACTTCCCAATCCAGTAAACACAGATTCTGGAAGAAAACTGCAATCAAATATTAATAGCTTCAGATAAATTAATCTTAGAAATTATGTTATATGTAAAAAGTGTATCCTACTGTAGTGCCAAATTTACAATACAAAAGTTCTAGTTTATTGCATTCTGGAGTGTTTTTAAGAAGTTTTACGCAAACTTTAAACACTTTTTACAAGATGTATATTAAACCAACACTTAAATATTGTGAGGAGACATTAATAATTGCAAATATAGAAAAACTTAATTTTCTGCAAAATAACTGGAGCTGACAAAACTACCCCAGTACTTGCTCTACAAATTTTAACAAATAATCCAAGACTTGATCTTGACATTGAAAAAGCAGCCTTCATACAATTTGAAAAATTAATCGGACCACCTTATAATGACTGGGGTAAAAAAAGATAAATAAACTTAAAAACTCAATAAAGTTTTCTTACTAAAGTAAAAGAAATCAAACATTAAAATGTCCTTACTTAAAAGAAAACTTACAAACAAGTATCAACTCTTTAGAACTAATTCCTTTCTTGGAACTATTTAATATTGAACACTATCCACACTTCGCTGTAGAAGCTACAAAATCTGAAACCTCTTCATATGTCTTGGAAGAAATGTTGCTAGAAATAATAGATTTAAGAAATATTCAAATATAATTTGTAACATAAAACTTCACTTATCTTATAAGAAATTATGAAAGTTTTCTTATTAATTGATTAGGATCACGATTTCATGAAACACTTTTTTACATTGCCAGCCAAAGTCTCATAAGCCTCATCATCAGCCTAATAAGCTTTGGCTGACGATGTGAAAAAGTGTTTCACGAAATTGCGATCCTATCAATTAATAAGAAAACTTTCATCATTTCTTATAAGATAAGTGAGGTTTTATGTTACAAATTATTATATTTGTATATATTTGTTTGCTTCACTGTTAATAGCTTCATATTTTATGTATTTATTAAATTTAAGATATATCCTGCCAATAAATGGTTATATGTTAACACTAACGGTTCCAGCATACCAAATAATGGTGGTATCGTCGTTGATGCCATATGCCCACTTTTCTTATTCTACGAAAGATTAAGTTTAAATACTACAAATTTTTATTAAGAAATTTTGCAATCCTTCAGAGTTTACAAAATCTTCTATATCATATAAATAAGTTTGAAAAATTTGTACTATTATCTGACTCTAAGAAGTTATGGATGGAAACCACCTACTCCGATGCCCAAGCTTAAGTCAACGTATCAACATAACATCAATATACTGGAGTGCAAGAGAGCAAATGGCTTCATTGCCAACTGCTTAACATTAGACACCAACCAACCAACATTCACATGACATGCTCTATTCATTCTGTGGTACTACATCTCCTGAGGGACCTCAGCCTGCCAACTTGTCTAACAACCTTACAGATTCCGCAGCTGGGAAGTTGGCTCACAAGGCAGGACTGTTATTTTTAAATGGTAACTTATTATTTTTTTCCCATTTTTTCTCGAGTTTATGCAAAGATTATGAAGTTCAAATTCATTATAGTAATCTACTTTTTAAAAGTTTGGCCTAACATATCCTTCTTTACATTAAATAAATGTATTATTAAAGTTTACCTTGATTAACTGAGGCAGACAAAGCATAAAGCTTTATTAAATTCAGTGCCATGGCCGGGATTTGAACCACGGATTTTCTGGTTTCCGTCTGGTCGCTCTTTGTTAAGGCTTTTTTAAGAATAATTTGTAGAGCACTTAATAGAAAAAGTGGTGTGAATACACCACATAAGATTCTTTTTTAGACACATTGGCTACTGTCCATATGCATTCTAGTTTATCCATAACAAGATATAGTACACAAATAATAACATCTGATGCTCTGAATAATTTTAATTTGTAAGTTAGGTACAATATTTACAGATTATGAGTAACTGTAATAATGAAGAAAAGAAAATTAGTTATGTAAGCAAGATAAGACATATGTGTCTTCTCGTATTCTCATATTCTTTGTATTCAGAAAACACTTTGTTAGAAGCTGACAAGTAATTGTAGAGGAATTAAAAATTTAAGTTAGAATGTATTTACTACTTCATTTCTTTGCTATCAGTGTCAAAGCAGCCTCATCTTTTAGCAATCCTTGAATGTTGCGAAACACAAGAGATAGAGGTCTTCATAGTGATGAAATAAAAACACAGCGTTACAAATGCCTCTCTACCAAGGCTAGATATTTGATGCTCTCATTTCATCCTCTGGAATGTTGAGATGTCCTTATATTATGACAAAAGAGCAGAGTTTAGAATTTATGTGAGTTGATTATGCATTATAATTGACAAGTATTCCATCAAGTAATTTGATGTACAGATTTCACTAGAAACGCAGGTTATGAGGATCTTTGTAAAATTTTGTATAGTACAGTATAGTACAGTATAGTACAGTTTTGTATAGTATCAGTACACCATAACTCGTAGACAGAAATTTACTACCTTAAAAAGTATGTATATACAAGTATATAAAGAGTTTAGCATCTTCCAAGAATGACATGAAGACTTTCAGAAACCTCCAACCAAAACTACCATTTAAATAAAAAATCTTTCTAGAAAATCTTTGTATTGAATTTTTGGAAGGAAATGAACTTAAATACTAATTTAAGTAACTGTTGCAGTTCTAGTTTTTGAGTTATGTTGTTCTCATAAATGCACACTGGCTGGCTCGTTGGTTAGGTTCCGGCCTACTGATTTTAAGGTGACAGGTTTAAACCCGGCCCAGATCAGTAGTTTTTATATGTACTTAAAAGTGACATCCTTGTCAGTGAAGTTACTGACATAAATAAATTCCTGCAGGACAAAATTCAGGCACACCAGTGGTACTGATATGAACCTGTCAATGGACAGTCTCATTAACAAACAAAATACATTTCCCCTCAAAAAATCTGATGTGTTGCATTTGCATGTCTTTCTATACTCACTGTTTCATCTTTTGTTAATATAAATTAACTTAATGTCTCATTAAACAAAAGCTTTAATGTTCAATTTTTTCAACAAATTCTGGTTTAGCAATGGGTAATCCATTTTCACCTTTCCTTGCTGATATTTTTATGAGCATTTTTGAAATGCAAGTCACTAAGGCATTCCCTTTAATTTTTAAAACTTGGTATAAATATGCAGATGACATTTTTGCTATTGTTCCTGATAAACACATAAATGATTCTTAAAGGTTCTAACATTTTTTTTTTGTTTTTCTTTTTTGTTCTTATTTATTTATTTGTCAATAGACTGCAAAGCACTTTCTGACATTGCCAATTACAATCTAAAAGTTTACAATTATAGGATATAGAGCAAAATATAAACAGTATAAAAACATATTTACAGTTCATCAACTTTATACAAACATTTATCCGTTAAAAAGTATTTTAATTTGTTTTGAAATTGCTTCGTACCATTTAATGCTTTAATTGATGTTGGCAGTCTATTAAATAAAATCTATCCCATTATAAAAACATCTCTATCAGTAGATCGTTTACAAGTGCAGTCTCTAAAATAGTCATTGTTGCGTCTGATATTATAATTGTGTACATCAGCAGTCTTAAAATTTACCTTACTTACAACAAAAATAATTGCTTTATATACATATAGTGAGTATAGTGTGAACATTTTGTTTTGTTTGAAAATATCTACACAAGAATCAGTATTTTTTAAGTTAAAAATTATCCTAATACACCTTTTCTGTAGAATGAATACTCTGTCCTGATGTACCCTTGGACAACTTCCCCATATTTCAATTCCATATGATAGGTATGGGAAGATAACACCTTAATAAATATTTTTTAGTAGTTTGGTATCACTGATTGGCTTAAAATGCCTAATTAGAAATATTGATTTACTAATACACGATAAAGCTATAAAATTCACATTAGAAACTGAAATTAATATGTCTTCCTTTTCTAGATCTAAAGATAATAAAAATAAACAATAAACTAAACTTTGGTATCTATAAGAAGTCAATTCATATTGATAATTATGTAAAAAACAAAAGTTTTAATCTTTTTTGACATAAATTTGCTTTTTTTTAAGTTTGATTATAGGTTAATAAATACACCTCTAAATAAAAATGAATTTAATAGAGAATATAAATAAATTATTAATATTATTTTAATTAATGATTTCAATGAAGATTTTATACATATAAAGATTGAAAAATTTAAATATCAAAAAATGTAAATGATAGAGTCAACATGAAAAATTCAATGCCATGGCTGGGATTTGAACCATGGATCCCAGCCGTTACATTGAATTTTTCATGTTGACTCTTTCTATCAAAAACCTTAGCCTATGTATGGCTAGTGAGAAGAAATTATTAATTTCCATCAATTAACTAAAATGTAAATGATGTTTCTACCCTTAAAAAAAATGTAAATTAATTATAATTTTAAAAAATTTGCTTACCATACTTGGGTAAACAAAAACAGCCAAAAATATTTTTTAAAGAATTTGGTATAATTGTGGTTCCTCAAAATAAATATAATATAAACAATTTCTAAATGTTTCTAAAAAATATAAAATTTCCAATAATAAAAAATTGGCATTTATCAATTTAATTGTTTAGCTTGCAACTAGGTTTACATTGGAAGGACCAAATGTAATTTAGAAACAAGAATGAAAGAACATTTTAGAAATATTAGGTATAAATATCAGCTGTGGCAGATCATTTTTGGTCATTTAATCATGAAATAAATTCAGATATTACATTATTAAGGCAAATAAATAGTCCAATAGATTTAATGGTTTGGGAAAAAATATTTATTTTAAAGAATAGATATTGCATAATGAATTTTGAGATACGCCAATCAATTGTCTTTAAATATGTTTTATTTTCAGAGTTTGCTAATAAATATAAAAATAATATGACACCTAGTGGCAGTAATGATGACAACGGAAAAAACAGTGACTGAAGATGAAAAAGATTTATTTGCGAAACTAGTCTCTTGAATTCTGTGAAAATTTCATCAATTTTCTTAAGAAAAGATAAGTGAATTTTGTGACAGATAACAATGTTTTATTGTACTCGTAATTAATGACTCACTTCCATTCTTCATAACAGGCATAATGAAAATATGGTTCAAAGTTAATTGCTAGGTGACCTTTTTAATTAACATCGTGTAATGTAGGTCATGACCTTATTCACAATATTCACCATGGCCAAGATTCTAAGCCAGGACCTCTCGAATGTGAAGCAGACATACTATCCCCACATTACAGAGGCGAGTGTGATGGCTTTGACTTTCTGTTCTCTTTGAAGGAATGCATACACCACAAAAGAGAAACAGAGGGAGAGAACTAATAATAATTTGCAGATGACAGAAGAATCAAGTATTTGAAAATTAAAACTATTAACAAAGAATATCTTGGAAATGGTTAATGCCACAATTTAACATAAATTTTGCTTTAACGACACCTACATTTTTGGAGTGTGAAGATCTTTTTCTTTCTCTTATAGTTTACTAGGACTTCACAGGCTAATCCCAGAAAACTCATGATTTTATTTTATTTATCAAGAAACCAGCTTGAACATAAAATATTTTAATCAAGATTTGAAACCATTTTTGAGAAAATAAACAATTTTGAAAAAGTGCTATATGTAGTTGGGGTAGGAGATTTTGCTCAAAATCTTTGTATTGCATCCTTGGAATGTCCTCAACTTAAATATCAAATGTGTCTAAACCAATTCTTCATTTTTTACTTACGGGTATTTTTTTTTCTAAAAATGGTATTTTTGGGTTCATGTGCTTAAATGTATTTATGGTGAAATTTTGGAATCAAAGTTTTGGGTGGAATATAATATTTCCTATACCCACTGTAAGTAGGTACTCATAGGTAGTGAAGTAAAATGAGTCCATTCTTATAAGAAGATTGTCACTATTACTTATTTGGAATCTTGGTGATACTTCTTACATATTTTCAGTTGGTGTGAGTGAGCATTGTTCAGGGCTAATAAATAAAATAAAAAAATTGAATTAAAATTAATAATGGAAGTAATAATTGAATTCTAATTATTTAAATAATAAATGTTTAAGGAAATAAAAAAAAACTTAAGTAGATAAGCTTATAGATTTTCATGTTAGAGGAAGAATGTCCCGGATAACAGTACATTTTTCGTAGGTACCAGTGAATGCAGTATGTATAAGTTATTGTAGTTTTTAAATTTGCTGGTTTGCAGCAACAGTAGTTGTGCAGAAAATTGTAATTTACATTCCTTTTGTTACACCTTTAGTCCAATATTTTTGACTCTTACTTAACATCTAGGTTTTCCTTTATATATAGTTTACTTATTTTGTAGCTATTGTAGTACAAGTTTCATCTGAAATATGTATTATGCATACATTAAAAATGTAAATATCGCGGTGTAGTAACCTAGGTACGATGTTCATATGTTATTTGTTTAATTCGCTCATTGATTGCCATTTTCCACTTTTCCGATAAACGTACAAAAGAGGTGGGGATTCCCCAATGGCTATAAACAGACTGCCACTCGGTGCAACTGTTCCACAGCTTATTTGGCATTGACCGCGTAAGGACAAACCTACCTACATGACCAGTAAGAACCATCCCAAACTCTTACTGCTTTATAAGGAACAAAAAATGACAATAAAGGCCCAGTTAATTGCTAAGGGAGACTGGCTGTCGGCCAAGAGGCCTGATGGCGCCTGACGTCCGAGGGGTCGTAACCTCGGCGAGGTCACGTGCCTATCGTTGTTGGAGGATACTGCAAACACCAACATCTTCCATTTGCACAACGGGGGGTTCCTCACTCAGTGATAACACGCTCATCAACAAAGCGTCGCGGAATCTAGCCTTCGCTCATCAGCTGGAATAGCCGCCATATTTCACCACGATTCTCAATTGTCTTAACGTGTCTTGCAAAATCACATAACCTAAACATGTATTCTTCCCTTTCTCGTCACACCTCTACCATTTAAGTAGTATTGTATTCCACCCAAAAATTCGATGTAGAGATTTCACTGGGAATAAATGTTTTGGGGTCCCTGAATAAGACTACACTCACATAAATTTCTCTACTCACTCTTATGTAAATAATGGTGAATATATACAAAATAATGCTTATTCATCTATATACTTCATAATAATAAATGAGATAAATGTCTATGGAAATGGTATTGCATATTTACTTTTAGATACAATGAGAATAGAATACAATAGACTTATGCCCCATTCACATAGAAATGTTATGTAAACACACGCGAACACTAAAGCTTGTTGCCAGATTAACAAATAAGATCACTCACAATGATTTTCGTTAATCTTGCAATTTATTTTTAAGTTTGGTGATTAAACGAGAGAGAGAGAGAGAGAGAGAGAGAGAGAGAGAGAGAGAGAGAGAGAGAGAGAGAGAGAGAGAGAGAGAGAGAGAGAGAGAGAGAGAGACAACACTATCGCACTGCACAGGAACAGAAAGAAGAGATATGGAGTCATTTGACGAGAAATTGATTATATTTCAAAATTATCGTTATCTTTATTACAAAAATCATGGGTAAATCCTATAAAGATAATTTACTGAAGGAAAACATTTGGAAACAAATTACGATGAACTGAAATGTGAAGTAGGCATGAGTTGTTTATATTATTTATCATGGTATCTGTCGACTTTGTGAGAAACTTTAGGCTAGGTAGGCTATAAAATATTTTGATTTCGTTATTTATTGTTATATTATTATTATTATTATTATTATTATTATTATTATTATTATTATTATTATTATTATTATTATTATTATTATTATTATTATTATTATTATTATTATTATTATTATTATTATTATTATTATTATTATTATTATTATTATTATTATTATTATTATTATTATTATTATTATTATTATTATTATTATTATTATTATTATTATTATTATTATTATTATTATTATTATTATTATTATTATTATTATTATTATTATTATTATTATTATTATTATTATTATTATTATTATTATTATTATTATTATTATTATTATTATTATTATTATTATTATTATTATTATTATTATTATTATTATTATTATTATTATTATTATTATTATTATTATTATTATTTTATAAGGCAATTTGTTTGTAGGCATCATTTTAGTACTTCGGGTCTTGTAAATCAAGTCTTATAGACATTTAGAATTGACATTAGATATTAAAGTCTATGTCAGTCAGGAAGAAATATGTTTTCAATGGTGTAAGAAGTATCACGATTTGTTTACTAAATAGTTCCCCCACATTTTCTTTCTTTAGAATATTAACTTACATTTACAAGAAATTATTTCTCCTGTCTTAATTCAATGAATTGTTTGAAGAGGTTAAGGAAGTTTGGTAACTTATGTTGTTATTGACTTTAACCTATATTTAATTGAAAACGTGCTATCTCAAAAATATGGAACATATAGCAATTGTTTTAGAGAAAATGAAGAGTGAAAAATACATTTTAATAACTTTATAGTAACACGATGATTATTTAAAATTATATTTCTGTTGTGCTCCTATACATACATTAATACCAGCATATTAATGACTGGGAAACCTCGAATGAGGTATTAAGCTATTATAATACTTTTAATACAAAAATTGTCAATTGGTTTTTAAAAAATAAGCTAAAAATAAATGAAGAAAAATCAGTAGCTATAGGCTTTCACCACAAACTAAATAACACTGCTCAATTCCCAAGTATATATTTAGGGAATAAATCACTACTCTATGAATCAAATACCAAATTTCTAGGAATATGGTTAGATGAACATTTAAAATAGGAAAAACAAATTCAGCAACTAGAATCGAAACTAAGCAGAATTACATTCGTTATAAAATCAATGAGGGAGTCTGTAAACACAAATGTGTTGAGAATTATTTATTTTGCTTATTTTCATTCTGTAATGTCTTATGGTACACTTAGCTGGGGAAATGCTAAAGATGTATCAAAAATATTTAGACTGCAGAAAAGGGCTATTCGTTATATAGTAAATATTCCTTTCACCACCAGCTGTAAACCATATTTTAAACTACTAAAAATACTTCCATTACCCTGTGTGTATATATATGAAGCTCTAGTTAGGACAAGAATTGTACTTGCTCGATTTGAAACAAATTCGCAGATACATACACATAATGCAAGAAGTAAATCAGATCTACGCATTATAAGCCACAATACAACTTTATTCACACATAGCTTCGAACATAAAGCAGTATTATTATATAACAAACTACCCGATGGCATTAAAAGTATAACATCGGAAAAAAGGTTTAAACTGACTGTAAAATCATTTTTAAGAGAAGGTTGCTATTATTCAGTGGAAGAATACTTAAAACATGATCAACATATCAATGCTTCCTAAAATGATGTTTGTGAATAAATACCTGTGCAACTTCGGAGGTGATACTTGTAATATTCAGAAAAGCTGTAAAAAATATCCTACTAAAAGTAATGTCACAGACAACAGATGAGTTTCTAAGAAGTAAAATTAAATAATAAAGTAAATATTGATTTTTTTTGGCAAAAATTATGTCTCTTACAGCCTAGTTCTTAAAAATGTAATACATTAAACTATTATGTGACCTAAGTTTCCTTATTCTTAATTACTATTTGTATTATTATTCTCTTAATTACTACTGCATTAATTTAATCACTATTGTATTATTTAACTACTATTGTATTATTTAATTACTATTGTATTATTCATAATTGTATTACTCATAAGAAATGTATTATTACGGGTACAAATTTGACGAAGCCATGAATATTGTATATTCCTAAGGTGAATAAAACTATCTATCTAAATAGTTTAACTATCACTTGTTTGTATGAATGAAGTCGATGTTTGTGGGAATTTTCCGAGCGATTCAGTTCGACAGCACTTGTTACTTCCCACGCGACCTCAACGATTGACATGAATAACAAATTCAATTCCAGATAGGAGTACCGACTTGTGCAAAACCCTATCGGTTTATTGGCTCTTACGTCACTACCTTCGTCCTTGTCATCTTCCTTTCCAAACAATTACATACAGCAGTGGTCGCTGATCCGTGATTTGGCGAATGCGCAATATCGCCTATTAAACACCCTTGAATGATGATTCAGGCTCTGAATTATATGCCAATTCATTGACACTGCACAGCTCTGCCATTTCCAACTGGAAAAGAACTTCGCGAACATAAATACTGCTAAGAAATGTAGAAGCTGATTTGGAAAGTCGTAGACCTACGTCAAAACCGGTAAAATGTTGCAATTAGAGGTTAAGAATGGCTCTTTTAAAGGAATTAAAATTGTAAGACATAGACGTGAAACTTATGTGAAACCTTCGATATTTAAAATGATTGTAAATCTTTGTCCACGCGCGTGTAAACACAGTTGTCATGACAACATAGTTTGCCCGTTGGTGTACAAAATTACAGGGATTACATGTTATGTTACAAGAAACCCATATCCAGAAATATAGGTTTAAGGTACTGTGAGTGTTATAACCATAGATTGTTTTAACTAAGTTTGCAGCACTTTGGATGTGGTGATGCTTCCTCCAAGGGCATCACTTATGCCCGATTTCACCAACAAATGTTAAGACTTAACACAAGTTTAGCAATAGTTAAAACAAAAATTGTATTTCACCAACAAGTGTTAGCGTAACAGTCGTGTTAAATCTCATGTTAAACTAACAAGCCGAATTTCTAAAGTTAAGTCCTTAACAATTGTAAATAGTCAAGATGGCGAGCATGAACTCAGCTGTTGATGTTGATTTGTTATATTTAAGACCGTCTAAATGGCATTCATAATAGAGTACGGCCTATGAGGAGAAATGATTTTGAGGAACTATCCGAAGAAAATTGTTTTACGGAGGTATAGACTGTCGAAACATGTTGCTGTGAAGGTTACTGCGGAAGTACAAGAGAGGTTAGAACATGCATCGAAAGCAATATGGCGATCTCGCCTTAGCTTCAAGTATTAGTAGCCTTGCGATTTTATAATTCACTGAATTATGTGGATAATACACAGTCCACCTGCCATCTTGAAACGTTCAAGTCACTTGTCCTTCTTCGCACCTCGTTTTAAATTTACGTAATAATGAGTTAGAACATGCATCGAAAGGAATATGGCGATCTCGCCTTAGCTTCAAGTATTAGTAACCTTGCGATTTTATAATTCACTGAATTATGTGGATAATACACAGTCCACCTGCCATCTTGAAACGTTCAAGTCACTTGTCCTTCTTCGCACCTCGTTTTAAATTTACGTAATAATGAGTTAGAACATGCATCGAAAGGAATATGTCGATCTCACCTTTGCTTCAAGTATTAATAACTTTGCGATTTTATAATTCACTGAATTATGTGGATAATACACTGTCCACCTGCCGTCTTGAAACGTTCAAGTCACTTGTCCTTCTTCGCATCTCGTTTTAAATTTACGTAATAATGAGTTAGAGCATGCATCGAAAGGAATATGTCGATCTCACCTTTGCTTCAAGTATTAGTAACCTTGCGATTTTATAATTCACTGAATTATGTGGATAATACACTGTCCACCTGCCGTCTTGAAACGTTCAAGTCACTTGTCCTTCTTCGCATCTCGTTTTAAATTTACGTAATACTGAGTTAGAACATGCATCGAAAGGAATATGGCGATCTCGCCTTAGCTTCAAGTATTAGTAACCTTGCGATTTTATAATTCACTGAATTATGTGGATAAACTGTGCTATTTAGAAGTTTCTTGGCGTTAACACAGGTTTGTTAACATTTTAAGTAAACAGGTTGGTGAAATGCAAGAAATTTAACATTAGTTTTAGCGCTGTGACAATTGTTACGTTACATTAGCTAACATCTCTTGGTGAAATCGGGCATTAGTGCATTAAAGTACAACAGGAATTCGAATAATCGACCTCCTCCTGATTGCAACTCCCACTGGAGTGCAAACTAAGTACTCATGTCAGAAGTTAGTCCATCAACCTTACAGAAATGCTTAATGGGTTGCATAATTATTAGGATATCACGAAAATAATTTGAACCAAAGAATTCAAACTTTGCATTTCCAAACTTACGTTTCTATTGACCAATAGTGAGGCGTGACTTGCAAAGCGAGGAAAGCTCCAAATAGTAATTTTTATTAAAATAAGAGAGAATAATGACTCAAAGAACTAGACTACTCTTCAGTACTCATTCTATTGTACAGTGACACAGAATCCTTCTTGCATTGCAAGACTGCTCACACAAGCATATTCCTGCTTCCCTCCTCCACTTAGACGTTCCAATTTTTCCTACAGCTGGCCCACACCGCTTCAACTGTTAGTCTAAAATGGAGAAAGTATGCAATTTACACACATCTGCTAATAACTTAAAATTTCACATGAATTTCCAATTTGTCACCACTAAATACCAATCTATGTAAAATACTATTGCTAATGCTATTGAAATTTACTTACACTTGTGTTTAAAAGCACCACATAACACAAAAAATAAACTTTCCTTCACACGCTACAGAGACGTCACGTGACAAAATGTGCCAGTGCTTCCTAACTATCGAAGAGTCGCGATTGATTCCGAAAACCTACGAAGCATGGTATTCAAGGTTACGAATGCGTAAATACAGTATTGAATGAGCTCGTGGGACTGGTCACTCGAATGTAAGCAGCTGTCTAATTGTCCGCAGCACCGTGGATGTTCACAAATGAATTTTGAAAATGTATCCAGAGTAAATATAGTATTGTTTGGCATGGATTTTTTTTTTTTTTTTTTTTCTGAAATTCTTGGGGAAGCCGTGTTTCCAACACTTCATTGCACGCTTCTCCACTGCTATTGACAAATAATCAATTTGCCATCCCACAAGATATGCTAAGCATTGCTGGTGTTGTTTTGGATCGCCCTGTATACAATAATGCTAAAAACTAGAAAATAAAATAACTTTTTTTTTTTTTTTTTTGTATTACACTCACTGATTTTCTCTGCCCATTACAACTTCATAATATTCCTTAAATGTTATATTATTCGTACAAAATGTTATTTATTAATCTTTTGCTATAAATAATCTAAATTTCAAGGGAATGGACTAGGTTGTATACACACAGACAACCGTTCGAAATTTGGCCTTGTAGACAAATCCACAGAGTAAATGCTCGCTGTGCAAGAGGTCCTGAGTTCGATTTACGAATGTAAGGGGGGCGGGAGTAAGGAATATTTCTGTAGCCAGGAAACCCAAAGAAACCCAAGAAAAAATAATAAGTGTAGATGAGTTAACACCATTACCATATGGAAATATGTTCCAAAGATACTATTTTAAAATAATAAACCTTTCAGTATGAAGATTTGTATATCGCATGAGAGTTCAATCTGAGAAAACATATCAAAAACGGCGTTATATATAATTTGAAAAAAATATATATTTGAATGAACTGAATATTCTCCTTAAAGAAAGTTATTGTATTGCGTATCTATACAGTTTGATCAAAATCCATTCTGAATGAGGGGGACTTCTTAGACTGTTTTCATATAAAATGCAAATATGTCTTGCACACATCTAAAACCTGTGGTATTTTAAACAAATAAACAAAATAAAGAAAATCCTTTCATGAAAATAGCACGTTTTCTGAACGTTTAATATTTAATCCGAATTTTCATTTTTGCACTATGATGTTTACAGCAGGACCACAATATTTCAGGGAACTCATTTCCGTTGCTCCATTTTATAGGATTAATGCGGATTTTGAAACCAATGTGAAATTCCGTTAACGCAGTGTTATTAACACCTTTTGCCTGGAATGTTCGTAGCTTATGCTGCACTCAGCGTTTTTTTTTTTTTTTTTTTTTTTTTTTTTTTTTTTTTTGCATTTACGTCCTTTAATGTTAAGTCATATCGGACGATGAATGGAATGGCTGAAATGATGGTCAAATGAGCCCAGGGTCCATGGAGCTTAGAGTTACCCGACATTCGTCTTTTATGATGAGGGAAAATACCGGAAAAAAACCTTATCTAGGTAACTCACCCTGATTGAGGTTCGAACTCGGGACCTCTTGAACGTGAGTCAGACACGCTACCACCACGCTACCGAGGCGGGCACTACACTCAGAGTCTGTGTTTAGGGACATTCCAAGTAAACACAAATTCCCTGGAGTGTTTACACATTGCTAGACTACAGAGATGATCACTTTATCTGAAGGTTATTTGAACGCACTCCCGGAACATAAACAACAGAACAAATCACAACTGTGATTGTACCAATATATTGTATTTCAAAGTTGGTTTAGTAAATTAAAGA
Organism: Mantis religiosa; assembly: GCA_030765055.1. Classification (NCBI taxonomy): domain Eukaryota; kingdom Metazoa; phylum Arthropoda; class Insecta; order Mantodea; family Mantidae; genus Mantis; species Mantis religiosa. The sequence continues at coordinate 97,200,888 of CM060959.1, forward strand.
AGTTGTTTTGCTTTTATTTACAAACATTCCTTTATATTTGATCTCGTCTTAAAAGGCACACACAAATCGTGATACAATAGTTATTTATGATCCTATTGAATTAAGAGGTATTTTATGCACGAATGGAAGGTTTGTTAATTTCCGCGAATGTATAAATAAGTCGAGTATCATGCAATGTTTTATCAAACACTTACCGTAATCATTAATAAGGCTTACTACCTTTTTTAATTTAACTATAATAAAATAGGAAAATTATTTGTAATTTTATTTTCTGGAATATTTAGAGTAAGGATGTGGTCGTTGGCTAATACCTAATATGAGAGAATCGATGTTGGCTAGTCGTTTGTTTTAATTTTTGGTATAACTTACGACAATTGATTCATAGTAATTAAGAAAAATGATGTTTAATACAACTTTATTGAAACAAGAGAACGTATCTATGACAAAATTTTGGAGAAAGCCAGAGGGTTTTATAATAGATATTATACTTGAAATGTAGGCCTAGTTATTGATTTTATTGATACAGTAGTTAAAGTGAAATTTTATACTCCTTAATATTAAAGTGTTACTTTAGAAGGTTAATTTATATTATTAAATTACAATTTTACAAGCAAGTGTTGGATAAAAATTATTACTTGAATCATTATGTTGTTATCTCTGCGCCCGTATATGCGTATGTGGGTGCGTGCGCGCGTGCTTGGTATTTATTTTGGGTATCCTCCAGGAGTATTATATCACTATGATTAGCACTACCAAGGAGAGGATTCTCCATTGTAACCAATCTTGGTCTACTGTACCTTTGCCCCCAAGTGAGGCATTCCCGGGAGGAAGAATAAGGTGAGAGGAGACAGAGGGCGGCCGTCCCAAGGAGCTACAACAGTGCAGAGTCCCTATATTTTACATAGATACCTCCCCCAGCAGGGCAGGACAACAGACATTCCTCCCTCTCCTACTTTGGTTCGGAAGCGGTCTCAGCAGCCAGTTCGGAGACCGGCAACCGACCTACCGGAGGAGGAAGTGGTTCACTCAGTGCACATCATCCTGCCATGCAGCTCCGAGACATCCGACAACACTTCTACGCTGAAAGGGACCACCAGATAAGAGATGATGTGAAATGATAATGGAGATAAAATGGAGTGACAGGAAATTCAGGGGATGTAATTAATCTAACCAACATTTGCCTAGAGACTCGGGAATACCCCAAAAAATCCATTAGTCAGGTAGGTTGGCCACGGGAATCGAACCCGGACCACCCCGTAATGCGAGCCACAGACAAAACCGCCTGAGATAACCCGCTCGGTTACAAAAGAATAATTTGAGTAATGTTTTGTGATTTTTTAATAAAGTAAAATTGAATTGAGTACAGTCAGACTGAAAAATTCAATGCCATATCCGGGATTTGAACCACGGATCTGCCGCTCTCCGTGCGGTTGCTCTAAACCACTGATCTACTATGGCCAACATGCCAACATGACATTAAATTCTCCAGTTGACTCGTATGTTTCCCGGTGGACCACTAGGGGTTCTCATATGCTATGAGACACGCACCTTTTGTGGCGACTTACTATGCTGTAAGTACTTAAGTCACACGTTTCATAGTTAAACCACTGTGCTTTTATTTTATGTAAATTGTTGGAAATAATCATTTCTTCCACACTATACGAGTGTAGGCTAAGGTTTGGATGAGTAGAGTCAGTAGAGTTAATTGATTTTATGATTGAGAAGGTGTTGGAATAAGCTGTTATGAAATACAAAAGAATGTAACGTGTTGCCTCCGTTTGCCCTGCTCTTATGCCCCCTCCCCCCTGTGGTTCAGTAAATTCCGGAATCGTCCAAAGTCAATTGCACAAGCGAAAGATAAAGATTGACTCGTGCTAGGACAAGCTGCGTGGTTTGAAGTGTTTATCAGTTCTAGCTCTGAAGCAAAAGGCCAAATGTCGTACAGTCCTCATTTAGCACTAAATTATCCTCCTCTGGAGAGATCCTTAAAATTAAACCTCTTTAGTTACTTGAACACAAATATTCGTATCCGTACCAGTCTTCGCATATTATTATTTTATGTAAACATCGTCCCATTTCCGCAAAAAAAATACGTCTTTTGGGGGCGGGGGAAGAGCTGTTCTCTACCACGTAATAGTAGGCAGAGAAGGTATATTCTATTTATTAATTAGATTAACATGTAACTACGGTGTTCACAGCATTAAAGTAACTCCACATTATAGGAGTTGGTTTCGCTTTACTGCTGAGAACACCTCAGTATAGGAAACATGTGATGTAGCTCGCTCTATGAAGGTATAAATGATGTTCAAATGAGCTCCAAGTCCAAAGAGGTCTTCGTATTTCAGGATAAGGGAAAATTTCGGATAAAACCTTACCCAGGCAATTCACCCCAAGATTCGAATTTGAGACCTCCTTAAAATGAGGCAGTCGCACTATCCCCACACCACAGATGTGGACTAGAATGTGTTAACCAATACTACCAACATTGGGAAAGGGAAAATTGTTAACCTAAAATATGCTAGAATCAGAGCACAAAAACAGACCATTTTTTGAGAAACACATTTTATTTGAAAATTGAGTAATTTTAATATGCATTGATTAAAATCATAACTGGAAGATATAGCCTATTAACCTCTGCACATTATGCTATTACGGCTGTCACAATCTAACGCTTTATCCGTACGTCATGGTCCGTTTGATTAATTAAACACTACGAACGACGTGCTTCAACCACTCATGGCTATATGTTATCACCTCTGCACATGTCTGTTCATTTTTTTCTGCCCGCTAGCATCTATGAATTTGTTTACGATCGACATTTGTTTTCTTCTAAGTTAGTTTCACCGGTTTCACTAAAACAGCGCCACGCCAAACAACACAAGAAGAAGCAATATGTGAAGCAATTCAGCAGTTAATTTAGTAAGTTAATTAATGTTTTATTTATTATTTCTTGTAATATATCTACGCGTGTATATACCTAATTTCCTACCACGCGATGAAAACTGAGATAGACATTAAATAAAAGCATCTAATTACATTAGAAGTGTTGCATGGAGTTTCATGTCTAGAGCCTGGAACCTACCACCCTCCGTTTTAGAACATTTTCTTGCACCTATAGCAAAAGTCTTCCCGCTACTGAGAATGTGCAATACAGAGTGCCAATTCAAATGAACCAAAAATCGCTAGATTGGGATGATTTGTTTGGCTGTTCTTATTTCTGTTCACTTTCCGCTGATGTTTAAGGAAATACCCATATTTTCAACGTTGCTCAATGCAGTTGAGCTATACATATCCTATAGCTATGTTCTGTTGTGACATCCCTTGAGTCATTTCGTGGCTTAGGACCTCAATCTTTCGCTAAAGGCCATTGTGCATTTTGCAATGGCAGTGTTTGGTATTCATATATTGGCACCTACACATACCTCTGCATTTGCAGAACAGTTGTGGAAGGAAGTGTCATCTGCAGGGAAAGTGGGAAATGATATTGAGTCCTTGGTGTGGTAAATAGTAAACACTGTCCTTTTTTAAAATTGTGAGATAGTTAAATCCCACTTGAGTTTTGAGTTTCTCTATTTAAATAAAAATATATAATGATATTGTTGTTGCTAAAATAGCATCCCTAGTGGCACACTACAGGATAATCTGCAAGGTATTGCTGACGCGGCATATGAATGCATTCCATTGACTTTGTTTTAACATATGCAACTGTGTATTTTGTGTCTCCAGCTGAGTTGTGTTATATCGTACATTGTTTTCATTTCGATCTTCATCTTTTTGTTAGCAGGAACTGAAATACAGAGCTGGCCATCCATAGATTTAAATCTTTTAATGCTTTAAGAGAATTTTATGAGTGTATTATTTGATTTTTATATTCGTGAAACAGTCAACTTAAATACTATATGCCCACCTCGATAGAGTAGATGGTAGCATGTTTGCCTCACGTTCAAGAGGTCCCGAGTTCGAATCTCGGCCAGGGTGAGTTACCTAAATAAGGGTTTCTTTTCCCAGGGTTTTCTTATCCTGAAAGACGAATGTCTGGTAACTCTAAGCTCCATGGACCCTGGGCTCATTTGAGCATCATTTCACCCATTCCATTCATCGTCCGATATGACAACGTTGGAAGACGTAAATTACAACAAAAAAAAATACTATATGTTCTCTTCAGTTGAACTATGGAGCTCTCAGTTAAAATGCTGAATAATAATTTTAAACAGTTGATAGTTTAAACAGTTTCAATACCATCTATAAACTGAGTATAAAACTCTGAACTGGACAAAATCATGGGTGTTTCGTGATTTGGCTACAGTAGTGGACATCATCTGTTTGTTCTTCAGACTGTTAAGTAAATTACCTTCAGTAAATTTTCTGCACAGTTTCCTGATAATATGTTTCCATTGTCTGAGAGGAAAGCCGCGCCACAAAGATTAGATTGGAAATGTTTACTCCGGATCGAAGTTTCAAACAAAGTCAACAGTTCCCTCCCAGTCTACGCGGTTCTACTGCCCATACACAACATTAAATTACTTTTAATAAAATAATGAAGATATCGTAACATTACTAGAACTTAAATCCACAATAAATGGACTGGGATAAGGTCTCTTACTTTTTCTTTCATCCGTCTACAATAGGTAATATTCCCAAAATTCTGGTGTCAAATTTCAAAGGAAATGCATGTTTTGGCTTTATAAAAATGTTATGTGTAAATTTAAAACATTATGTTCATTAAATAACAAATTTTATATTTTTAAGATACACACAATGAATTTTAAGAAAATTCTCCTATCACAAAGCTTCTTTCCATGGACTTTCGATGTTTTATATTTATTAGGGATGGGTCATCGATATTCAACGATACTTGCATGGTATCGACAACGAACGATACTCCAGAAAATTCGCTCAGTACTTTTTCGATACTTCGGTGGTGATTCTGAAATTTTTATTTTATTTTGAAATCACAAAATATTGCCGCAAGTAGAACATTGCACAGCCCGAGAAATTGCTAGGAATGTGGCACCTGTACAGTAACAATATGCAAGAAAATAATCGTGTGCCAGATTCACTGTCAATTAGCAGAAATCACTGCATATCTCAACGACGAGAAAACAAATTCAAAATTTCCAGAAATAAAAAAAATAGGTGATAGATATTTGTGTATTCCACTTGCAACAGTTTTCTCTGTAAAAGACTAGCACAGCTCGACTCATATGTGACAGAAAAAGAAGTAGTCTTGACCCCGAAAGAGTGAAAATACTAGTATTTTTGAACAAAAACTTATAAAAGTGGACTGTTTTGGTTTTAAATGTCTAATGTAAGGTTTAAAAATAAGAACACTGATGGTTTTAAGTTTTGTCTCATTAAATATATGTATCTATTTAATTTTATTGGCATTACACAGTTCTCCCAACATTATATTTTGAATTGAAAATAGAACTAGAAATGACGTTATCGAGTATCGAGAAAAATTGTTATCAAACCATCCCTAATTATAATAAAATATATTAAAAATATTTACAAGAAACATAAACAGTGTATCTTGAATTTTCTAGGAATAACCTGAGAAGATCTCTTTATTCGAAATGGATTTTGTGTAATTTTGAATGACGGGTGAACAATATGAGAAGATAAACGTATACTAGGAAATATCTTTATGTATAAGATACACCCTACTTCAAATAAAAATGTTTACTTGGAAGCAGTCATTTGCCAGCTATGCGTTCTTATTGGTTTGAATTTTTCTATATAGTATTATTTTTACAGAAGTGTCGCTAATCAGTTGTTTCTGTTGATGTCATAAAAACACCCTGAAATGCGTATAGCGCTCTTTTTTAAACAACTATTAATTTGCTTTTCTCTGTCCTTGTACCTACAACGAAATATTCAGAGATTTTTGGAAAGTTTTACCTCGATTAACACGAAGTGGATAATAAACTAAGCTTTTGTAAGCATACATTTTAGAATTTACATTAAATAATCATTTAAAATAAAATATATACTAAATATAAAACCTATTGTACAAAAAATATCAAAGAAAAATCTAATAAAACATAAAGACAAATATATCACGACCTAAGAGAATTATTTATACATAGTAAATGGAGAAAGTCTTGTGATTGTAACCTTAGATATTTATTATTCTTAACCATTGCACTTTGAACCTATCTCTCGATGTGTGAGAACAGAATGATTTCGACATTTTAGATTGTCGTCACGTTCAAGAAGAGGCGAATTTTTAAAATGTAGCATATTTAATGCCAGAAAGTTCATTACTAAATATGTGGTGTAAATAATATGCTGACAATATGTTACTAAATTAAACAAATTAATTTCTCTTGACCATAGAACATTTATCATGCGATGCGTAATGTCGATGAGATATAGGTAGAGCATAAATCTACGTAACCTAGAGGAATTAAAGTATTCAAATAGTATATATTTGTAAATACATAAAGATAATTGAGAGATACAAACTTGGAGAGAAAAAGGAGATACTCCTTGCGTTGCTACATAGTTATCTGTCTGCGTAAATCTTTAAAAATTGAAGATCACATCAAACACTGAATATTTAAAGTCTTTAAATTGCTGAATATTACTTTCCGAATAGGGTTATTTACAATAAAGCATCCAAAGTGTTTAAAATAAACGTTTCTCGTGAAAAATAATAACATAATTTTTAATATTTGAAGCATCAATTAATATTAAATTACTAAAATACAATCCAAAACTATAATTGGTATCAAGAAAATCACATTTAGATCTATGCATCCATTTTTAAAAGATGACGAACAACATCCTTAAGATACACAAAAATTACCTCAGAAGGAAAATTTTAAGGTGGAAAAATATGAAAATGAGTTACAAGAACATGAGTTTCAAAACTTCATACACTATTTGCATAAACTTGGCGCAGATCACGCTTTGAATATTTAATTGGGCTACGCCTTTTAAGTAGTTTTCAATAAAAACTTTAAAGAATTGGCCCCTTTCTCCAAAATGTCAAAAATCAGTATTGAGTACCCTTAATTGGCAATATATGTATAATACGAAAACTATTAGTTTCATAATAAGTATAATCCTTATGTGATAGCATTATTTGGTCTAGCGAAGTCTAAACGCTTCCTTGGTTTATGTATATCAGCGATGCCCAATCTTATGCGAAGAGGAAAAGGTATGAATTTGCTTCTAACTTTTTCTTCTTTTATTTAATGTCCTCCAACATAATTCATATCAGACTATGAATGAAATGATGCTCAAATGAGCCTAGGGTCCTTAGAGCGTAGAGCTACCAGACAATTCACCATTCAGGATAAGGGAAACCCCTGGAAGTAACCTTATCCAGATAACTCATCCTGACAGAGATTCCAACTCGGAACCTCTTGAATACACTTTATCTTGAGCTTATAGAATGGTGTTGTTGTCGAAGCCAACAGGACTTATCATTTCTTTTACACAGTCGTACTTTAAATTATATCACAGAAGGCCGTGAGTTCTTTCGGGCTTGTTTTTGCCAGGTTAGCCAACGTTGAAGTAAAAGACTACACATGTGGTTTATTTTTTACTATTTACAGTTTGTGATATCCGTACTGTGTCTGCTTATATTGCTTAAAATTTATATTTGAGTTGGTTAAACACAAACGTAAAGTGTTATGATAACGCAAGAGAACAGCAAGAAAGGTAATAAGATACAGCGAAATACACAAGTGGTAACAGTGGAGTATAGACAACGATGTTCATTTGTTACTTTGGCAAAGCAGAGGCCTTCCATTTATTCGTAGCACTAGATTCCGGGGCTCAATATAAATTCTTCGAATACTATAGGTATATGTAATTTTTATAACAAATTTGCTTATTTATAAAATTTCTATCGGAATGATGCTTAAGAAGCTCTATAAATGTTGATTATATTATCTATTAGTGTTATTGTTCGATGAATATGTTTACACATATATGCGTTATATTTGGCCCAAATGACCTTGCTGTCGACGGGCCCTAAAACACCACACACTCACACACTCACTCACTCACTCACTCACTCACTCACTCACTCACTCACTCACTCACTATATGCGTTATAAATCTAACTTTTTTATGATCTGTTTGTATTATTCGGAAAGCAAAATAAGAATAAACAAATACCATGCTCTTCCATAATATTCAATCTAGACAGGTATTAGTTGTGATTTAAATTTTGATAACACTATCGAAAATGTATTACCATATTCTTTAAATAATTACTCATTTGTGTTACACGCGTACACATGTTACGTAATAACAGGAGCGGAGCTGTAGGTTATCCATTTATTCAAATTTGACACACAAATGTAGTCTCCAGGATGTTCCGAGACATATCGGAAACACAGGAGCACTCTGTATATGTGCTACAAACGGAAGCTCCGTGCTATCAAAAGACACGTTTGATTTAAAAAATGTATTATCAGCTTTGACTGCTTGAAAACATCAAAGGCATTGATGCTTGAAAATAAAATTATGACGTTTCTTCCTGGAAAGCTGATCTGGCAAAACAGTTCAATGGTACAAAAACAACCATTTACTGAACAGCTGCAAATTTGTCGGTTACAATTAATGATTAACGTGTTAACGTCTTATATTTGTAGTTACCTGTTACTCTAGCAATGACCGGTAGTGTTAGAGTATCTCTGTAATATCGTGGGGTGGAGGGAGCAAGATAAAATAAAAAAAATGGTGTATAGCAATTAGGGATGGGTCCTCGATACTTGCGATACCTCGATACTCACGATACTTGCATGGTATAGACATCGAACGATGCTTCAGAAATTTCGCTCGATACTTTTTTGGTACTTCAGTGGTGATTCTGAAATTTTTTAAGGTATAAAATGTTATTGCTGCAAGTAGAGCATTGCAAAGCCCGAGAAATTGCCAGGAATGTGGCACCTGTAGAGTAACATTATGCAAGACAATAATAGTATGTAAATTAATTGCCAGTTAACAGTTCCCAAGAAGAAATCACTGCATATCTCAACGACGATTTGTCACCTCCTCTTTCTAGTGCACTGGATTACTGGAAAACAAATTAAAAATTTCCAGAACTAAAAGCATTAGTCGCTAAATATTTGTGTATTCCACCTGCACCTTTTATCTGAAAGACTATTTAGCACAGCAGGACTCATATCTGACAGAAACAGAAGTAGACTTGACCCCGAAAGAGTGAAACTGTCTGTATTTTGTAACCAAATCTTATAAAAGTGGACTGATTTGGTTTTAAATGTTTAATGTAGAGTTTAAAAATAAAAACACTGATGGTTTTTAGTTTTGTCTCATTAAATATGTACATGTATTCAATTTTATTGGAATTACACAGTTCTCCCAACGTTCTGTTTTGTATTAAAACTAGAAGTAGAAATGACAGTATCGAGTGTCGAAGTAGCGGTATCTTGGAAAATATCGTGCATAGGTTTCGAGAATCGAGTATCAAGAAAAACTCGTATCGAACCATCTTTAGTGGCTATCACATCATTTTCTCTACTCACCATACTTATATGCATTGGCTTATTCTATTTTTTGTTAATATGCATAGACCTGCGTGTTTATTGTAAGAAGAATACACTAGAAATGGATAATTGAGAGAAATGCATGAATTTTAAAATGCAAAGCTATCAAGAAATAGATATCTCGGAAACTAAAAACATATTTTACATAAATTGTGTCCTTTAAGATCTACAATTTTTTAAAGATTTTGTCTATGCAAAGGTCATTCAGAATGAAACGGAATTCGAAGGATAATGCCAAAGAATTCAAGGTATGGATACATTTCATTTGGCATGAAAATGTCTAAAATATCTGGATAGTGCTGTAATCAAAATCGTTCGTCATTTTTTGGAATACCGAAATTATTGAAAAATGTTCTACATAAAGGATATTCTGTCTGAGGTGGGAGATTTTCTTGAAAATATTCAATTTGGAATAAGTTTGGTATTTAACCAAGTCCTTGTTTGTAAACTATGGAAACACACATAGCACTTCTCTTTTCTTTTCTTTGTTTCCTCTTTTTTTGTATATAAAGATTCAGGGGCCTCTAAACTTGTATTTCCAGTAAACTCTCGATGTTGAATTTTTGGTGTAATGGAATACTTTCCCTACTTATTATAGCCAGTAAAATGTAAAAGGTTGCAGAAATACAAAATGTTTTCGCAATTGTTACTGATAATGCGCTTTATTTCTTCATACTTCATGTTTTGCGCAATAATTATCTGCATAATGTGAAATAACAAGACGTGGAGTTAGATTTCATTCATTTTAGTTAGGGATCAGATTGGAAGGGAGGCAGAAGATGACCTACAAAGAATTCTAAAGTTACATTACATGCTGGCAAGGTATATAATATGTAGTTGATACTTTTGTTATCAGATAATACAATAGCACAATAATACGCTGTGTTTTAATTAAATTCCTCCTTATATATAGGAGTCTTGACTTCCCCTCTAGACATTGGAAACTAGTTTCCATGGGGTTTACCATTAGAGCAATATCTTATTTCTAAAAAAAGCCTCCTCCTTTCGGGTGGAAGTGGATACGCCACTTACATATGTGCCCTAGCTCACCATGCTGCTAGCTCTGCAAGTTAGTACGTGACTTACGCGTCCCTTAACTCCGTCTGGGCGACCACGCCAACCAGCGGTACCCAGTACTCCTGGGTGTCAGGAACCACTGCCCAGCCGAGTCCAACACAATCCAAACAACTCTATTCGGGAGGGGCTCGAATGTTCTGTCCGCCGTCCTTCTAGTAACGCCAGAAACACGAGTGCTGGACGGTTACAGCGCTTGCACCGCAGCAATTGAAGGAGTCAGACCCACCCCCTACGAATATATATATTCGTAGGGGGTGGGTTATCACCCATAAAGTAAAGGATTCCGGGAGGCATGCAAACAGTCCAGAGTGACATGCGTTAAGTGCCTGCAGTTCCTCGCAGATCTGTTCCACTACTGGGAAGTGCCTAGCGAGAGAGACAGAGAAAGATAGTTGAACGATCTGTAGGCCAAGTACCCCTCTGGTATCCATGGGGAGCCAACGTCCGTGCCATTTGTCCGGTGCTGGCGTAAACCGCGAAACTTAAAAGCACACTTCAACAGGAAATGATGTAAAGAAAAACTAAGCACACACGAGAAAAAGAAACACAGCATTCGCCTATCGATCAGAGAAAATCACGAGAAATGCAAGGTCAGAGCGAGTGGTTGACGGGAACCGAACCCTGAATCTCCTAAATGCGAACTTCGCATATTATCTTGCTTGGTAGAATCAGGGACAAATTTGCCTACAAGATATTAGATATTAAATGATGAACATCCCTGAAACTTGAACTGAGCGATAGTACTGTTCGGTGGATGTTTAAAGAACTGAATGAGTTTGTATACCAGTGTCAATAGAAATAAATGAACGAGCCCGACTATAGTATCCTAGCCAAGTGATGTATATGACGTATGAATATTCAAAGTGTTTCTGTAACATATGGTTTTTTACCTTAAGGACAAACGTCCTCTGTCGTCTAGCGTCGTTTAAAAGCTAGCATCTAATTCGCGCGGAGGACGCTGAATTTTTTTTCGGGCGTAAAAATCCTTAGCACCGAAGTTACCCCGGTGGTCCTGTGTCGTAGATTTGCAAAGAACCTCAAGCCGATGAAGAGGCCTCTGAGAAAAATTAAGTAATCTCTCACGCTCAATATATAGGGTGTTTAAAACCTATAGTAACCTATTTCACGGGCTGTCTCCACTACGCCAGAGAACCGAAAGTCGCCGGAAACATTGTGCCATCAAAGGCGCACCCAAATCTTTACCTTATAATAGATACTGGGAATGACCTTCTGCTCTCAAACAGGCAACATATCTCACAAAAATAATCTCACTCACTCTCCCAAGCTCAGCAACTGGAATCCTTGTTCTAACTCTCGTTAGAACAGAACAAGGGAGCACTTCGGGAACAAGGAAGGGTCATCCTCCGTGGCTTAGGGCTAACATGCTAGCGGCTAGCCTCTGGTTTTCGACGTAGGTGTTCAAGCTTGGTAGAGGGCAATGTCGTAGATTTACGGCATGGAAAGGAATCTCAAGTCTGATAAAGAGGCCTATGAGTAAAACTAAGCAATCTTTCACACCCAATATACAATGGGACGTAGAAACACAGCAGCTAAAATGTGTGCATAAATAAAGAAAAGGAAATGCCTTACAAAATGGGGAATATTTTTAAAGATTGCTGTACGAAATATATGTGAACAACTAAATCTTAAATCTTTTTGGATAAAATGACACAAAAGCTCAATCATACATACTCCAAAGGCTACTGTACAGCGCTATTCAAAAAGATAAAACAGATTTCAAACTTTTATTTCTTCTAAATTAAAAAGAGATCGAAACATGATTCCAACGTTCATGGAGAGAGAAAAGTTTACAATTTTATATTATATATTAAATATGAACACCATATGTTACACGACAAATATCAAAACGGTGGCTCATTTCTTGCCACACACAGATTAGCTGGTCTCCAGTTATCGAATTCACAGCTTCAACAATTCGATGTTGTAGATCTTCAAGAGTGTCAGGCACAGGAGATATAAACACACGTAACCCCATAGAAAAATACACACGAAGTGAGATCTGGAAACCTGGGAGGACACCGCCGATAATGTTGATCTGCTCCTCCTCTTCCAGTACGTCCTGGAAATTTGCTATTTGAGTAACGTCGGACGTCGTAAGAGAAATGAGGCGGAGCACCACCTTGCATAAAGATGAAGTCGTCTGAATCTTCTTCAAGTTGGGGAAATAACCAGTGTTAAAGCATGTTAGGTTAGTGCTGTCACAGTTTTCTCCATGAAGAAGAAAGGCCCATAAAACTTGGTTACAGATAAGACATTCGCCTTTCGCGAATCTCTTTCATGTTGAATAACTGCCCTAGGGTTTTCATTTGCACAAATTCGAACATTATGGTGATTAACTTTACCAGTAAGATGAAAAGTGCATTAATTGGAAAAAATTAATTGTTGAGAAATATTGCCTTCCATATCATCGATCATGCCAATGCACAATTCGTACCTTTTTGTTGTGGTCGTCAGGACGCACTACTTGCAATAGCTGCAGTTTCTATGGCTCCAGGTGCAGATGATGTTTTAGAACTCGCCATACCGTTGGTTAAGGAATGTTGCAAGTTCCATGCTTGCTCGTGATGTGGATTTCTTTGGGCTTCTTTCGTATAGTGTACGAATACGCTCGACATTCTCGTCCGATGTTGAGGATGTCCCGTGCTTTTCTTTTTGCAGATGCAACCATCTACGAATTTTCAATGCCACTAGTAAATTTGCTTATGATGCGGCGGTTCTTTATTAAATTAATGGTGAAATGATTGTTAAACTGCGACATTGGGCTCTAGTTTTGCTAATTGCAGCACACAAAATGATTTCTCTTGCAGTGTCGCCGCCATTTCCATACAAACAACAGCGTCAATGCGGCCGTGATTGGAACTTCCACTCCCCGCGCTATTTCAGTTGTAAAATTTTCTTTCTCCATGAGCGTTAGAATCATGTTTCTATTTTTTGTAGTTTGGAAGAAATACATTTTTGAAATCTGTTCGTTCCTTTTGAATAGCCCTGTATTATAAAAATGAGTAGTGTCTGAGATATTTGGTTTTCATTAAATTATAGAGTAACATTACAATTTAGTTACTTTACAGCCTCAAAGGATGTAGAAAAATAATTATGATACAAGGGTTAAAAGCAAGATTTTATTTTGCAAACAGGTTAGCCGCAGGTCGAGAGCTACGAAAACAATAAAATCCTTTTAATCCGTCCATTATTTTTAGACAATCCCAAATATTCATACATATATTATAGATTATATATAAATATATGGTATTGTTTTACCTTCCTCGTGGTCGATATTCATCTGGTTGTGATATTCATTTGACTTACGTAGTGACATGACTTTTTCTAACCACAACATTCAATACTCTGGTGGTGTATATATGAAGGTGTCGATTTCTTATTTGGTTAATATTTTGGATTCTTTTGGCTGGTAACCTTCAGAGACACTTTCAGAAATGCTATAGGCAAGTTTACAGCAGTTAATGAGTCGTGATTCTTGTTTACATTTAGACACAGGTTTATCATTGCATAGTTCGAGAAGATGGCCATATATTACCTTTTTCTTCAAAGAAGCTAACAACACATTTTCAGTATAATTATTTTGTATGTTCTTTACCTTGCACCACTCCAGGAACTTGTTGTATGCAATGTCGTATTGGTTTCTTGATTTTTTGGGTAACAATTCTAATTTCACTCTCTCTTCTGCTTGTAAAATGTCAACAGTTCAGTATAGTCCATATTTACATTCAAATGACTCGCCATTTTATACATTATTTAACTCAGATTCACGTCCTTCTGGAATGAGGCGACTGTCACAAAAATTTGGCATTACTGGCGTGTTAAAAGCTTTTAAGCACTGAGCGAAAGAATTTCCTACTTTTAACACAGTCTGAGCTGTCTGAAAATATTTTTAAACAAATAAGAAAGGTGCCAGGAGTTCTAAAAATATATAAATATTTGACCTAAATTTTATTTTTAACGAGATATGTATTTTTAGGTAGTAAGATTTTGTCAACCTCTTAGGTTTACCAGTTATGCTCTTCAGAAGCTTTGCCGAAGTACTCAAGGTTTAGGATGGTGTAGGATAGCATAGAATGTAACGGAAGGGATTCGATACGTTAACCTAACTTAATCTATTGTATCTATATTCCAAGTGCGGCATCCCAGGGAGGAAGGATGAGACGAGAGAAGACAGAGGGTGGGCGTCCCAAAGAGTCACGACAGTGCAGAGGGCAGAGTCCCTACTATTGACCAGTTGGAAACTCCCCGGCAGGCCAGTACAACAGGCATAAGTCGCCCCAAGACCGGAGACCGTCCTGCCAAATGAGCTAGTGTTTACCAGGATATCATCCTGCCATGCAGCGCCGAGACTCCCGCTGACACTTCTACACTGAAAGAGACCACCAGATGAGAGATGATGTGAAATGATAATGGAGATGCAATAAAGGGACAGGAAATTCTAGGGAAGTAAGTAATTAACCTACAGAGCATTCGCCTGGCGGCCTGGGAAAACCCCGAAAGAACACATGGGTCAGGTAAGTCGGACACGGGAATCGAACTCGGGCCTCCCGAATGTGGGTCACAGAACCTTCCCGCTTGGTAAGATGTAGGTACATTTTATTTTTATATAAATATACTTAATATATAGATTACAATCAAAATCTTTAGAGTTATTTTTGAGAAAATTAAACATTACAAAACATTTTCTATCTAAATGATTTGAATTTGGCGAAATTTATTCAAAATGTTCGTATTATCTATGGAAGATAATGAATTTAAATGTAAAGTTTGATATTTATGTGACATTTCGATCCTTTACTTATGCTGTTCAAAGACAGAGAGACAGAAACGTACACACAATTATTATAAAATGATTATTTTTAAGCAGCGAGCTCATAACACTTAAATAACCCTACAAAAATCTCCCGAATTTTTCGTTGGAATGCAATACTTTCTTTAAATACTATGTACGTGATGGATGGATGGTAATTTTTATTGTAAAAATTGAAGTCTGCTGGCTGAAGATGTGATGAACAGATCGCGAAACCGGCCACAGAGGATTTAGACAATGTTACAAACAGATTAGTTTTCGTTTGTGAGGTATCTATGCTGATTATAGACTCAAATGTACATTCCATTGTTTCTAAAAATGGTTCTTTTGTATCCACAGGCCTCTACACAAGTATTTCTAATGAAATATATAAAAGTTTTTGGTGAAATGTAGTATTTCTTCTACCAGGTACTTAGTAGAGACAAAGCAAAACTGAAGACGTTAAGAAAGAAGTACAAACAGAAAGATCGATAGAAGGAAGACATAAGAATACAGGTACAAAACTGGGTCCTAACAAGAGATGGCTGGAGACCAACGCAACAACTTACTGATTGTACCGTATCATTTAGCCACCGCCTATACTCGGTCCTTGGAACATCTGTCCTCAACTCCCACCCAGTCTCCTTTCTTTGCCCACCGTTTAATTGCTCATTCCGTGCTGTTTTGTCTCATTACTCTTCCTTGCATGACGCATCCGTGCCCTTCCGTTGCTTAGCTCTGCGAATTTACTTACAGTGCATTCCTTGAACTTACAGCGCTTCACTCTGGGATATTCCTTCCTTCTTACTATGTACATGCCTCAAATTTCAGTTAAAACGTTATTCCACGGAACATCACTTACTACTAGGGATGGGTCGATATCAGTTTTTCTCGATTCCCGATACCGATACACGATATTTTCCACTTCGATCCTCGATACCGTCATTTGTACTTATAGTTTCAATACAATTAGAATGCTGAGAGAACTGTGTAATACCAAGGTACACATATTTAATGACACAAAACTTAAAACCATCATTAAACTTTACATTAGACATATAAAAGACAAAGAGTCACCTTTATAAGTTTTTGTTCAAAAATACTAGCATTTTCACCCTTTCGAGGTCAAGTCTACTTCTTTTTCTGTCACATATGAGTAGTCCTGCTGTGCTAAATAGTTTTTCAGAGATAACTATTGCAGGTGAAATGCACAAATATTTAGCAGCTAATGTTTCAGTTTCTAGAAATGTTGACTTTGTTTTCCAGTAACCCAGTGCACTAGAAAGAGGAGGTAACAAATCTCGTTGAGATATGCAGTGATTTCGTCTTGGGAACTGTTAACCGGTACTGAATTTGACTCACGATTATTTTCTTACGTAATGTAAGGGCAATTTCCCGGCCTTTGCCGTAGATGACATCTAAAATAAAGAGAAGTTTGTGAACTGATAGATGTTCACAAGTACGTGGAAGGGGAGAATAGGAAATTGAAGATCAACTATACTCTTGCCGTCCTAAGAAGCACACTTTCCTGTGAGCAATTTTCGCGAACAAAACCTACTAGGAAGCTACTCTTGTGCATACAACTTGTTTGAATGTAATATGGCGTAACACATGGACCAAAGTGTCACTGCCGTCTGTCACGCTTGTGCACGTGGGCCCGGAGTAGTACAAAAAGTATGTTTCTTTTTTTTATTATATTAAATAAAAATATATATCTATGTATATAGATATGTATTTTTCTTTTCCTTATTTAACCATTTTTTATTGTTTCCGTTTATTTTCCTATCTGTTTTCTACATTTTCACACATAAACACCCATGCCCAAGGCGGGAATCGAACCCGCGACCCTCTACGTGGTGGAACGCTAGAGGCATACGTTCTAACGACCATGGCTACGAGGGCCGGCTCTTAAGACGGATGCAGTATAATGTTAGTGCCTGTTGTAGCTGCCATCAATAGAAAAAACACTTTCGAGGATAGCGTGCAATACAGTTGTCGCCTTCTAACTGGTTAACATTTTGTTCTCATTACCTACATGTGCTTTAAAATGTTTTACAATATCTTGTAATTTTAAAATGAAATAAAAATTTCAGAATCACCACTGACGTATCCAAAGTACCGAGCCAATTTTCTGAAGTACCGTTCGATGTCGATACCATGCAAGTATCGAGGTATCGCAAGTATCGAAAACTCATCCCTAGTTACTGAACTGAACCCTAGTTACTTTTATTGAACCGGCGTGCATCACCATGCCCCCATAAATCTCATTAAACAAACATACTGAAAATACCATGTGTGCACTCACATGAATTTCTCTACTCACTCTTGTATAAATAATTCTCAAAAACGCTTATTTTTCTTATACTATATGTTAATAAACATATATGTTTATATAAATTGTTTGATTATATATTTCCTTATCAGTACAATGGGAATAATGGAACGCAGTAGATTTAACCGATAGTCAAATGTTTTAAGAGCCGATCGGTGTTTGTATGACCAGGACAAGTGAATAACGACTTCCTATATGGGAATAGTATAAATATTTGAAAATCTAAACCAATAACCAATATCTGGAAGATGCTCATCTTCACAGAAAAGGTCGGTGTGGGTGGCTCAGTTGGTTAGACGCTGACCTATTGAGCCCAAAAAGGGTTTTAAGTGTGCCTAAACGCTACATACAGCCCCATGGTTGGATTTACTTAGTGGATTTACTGGAATGTAAAAAGAACTCCTGTGGAGGAAATTCCGGCACACCGGTGGCATTACTACGATCCAAGAAATTGACAGGTCTTGAAAACGAAATATTTTTCACACAAAAAAATTGACATAAATTATATACGAACTTAAAATAGTTCTACAGTTACGATTTTGTCTCTCTCTTTCGGTTTACCAGTTTTGCAAATGTGATTCACAATAAAGAGGACTTCATAAAATTTAATCATATCTACATTGTGAGAGAAATGTCTTAAATATATCCATTTTAATCAAACTCGTTACATCAATTTTTGACGTTGGAGGAGTAAATTACAAAAAACAAAAATCAATTTTTGAAAAAATAAAAAAGAAGGAACATCTTTTCATTAGGAGATAGCTGACGACTATGATAATGTTCTAATTGCATCCTTGCTGAAATGTTCCTTTGTCTAAAATTACTTTTTTATTTTTTAATTCAAAATCTGTATTTCCAGGGAACTCTCGATATTGAATATTTGGATTACCACACTTCCTCAGGAGGGAAAACGAAAAAGAAAAATAGCATATACTCTTCCATCCGTATGTTTGCGTATCCAAGCAGTCCGAGGAACTAAGGCTATACCCAAGTTTACATATCTTCACTGTACACTTAATATCGGTTTTATGCTCATGTGCATGATTTAAGCCTTCAATTAACCGTGCGCCATAATGCATCGCGTTATCTACGGAGCAGAAATGGCTCAGGCTGTTTCGTCTGTGGCCCACATCAGGAGGCACGGGTTTGATTCCCGTGGCCGTCCTTCTTGGCCCATATATTTTTTTGGAGTTTTCCGGGGTCTCAAGGCAAATTATGGGTAGGTTAATTACATCTACCGAATTTCCTGTACCTCCACTTCATCTCTATTATCGTTTCACATCATCTCTCATTTGGTAGTCTCTTTCAAGGTAGAAATGTCGGCGGGAGTCTCGGCTCTGCATGGTAGGTTTCCGGTCTCCGAGCCCGGTCTTGTAGGCTGTTTCCGGACCAAGTAGGGTGGGAAGTACGTTGTGCTGGCCTACCGGGGAGTTTCCAACTGTTAAAGTGTGTCCTCTGCACTGTCTTAGCTCCTTGGGACGCTTTCCTCTGTCTCCTCTTACCTCATTCTTACTTCCGGGTCTCCCAGGTGTCGGATGACATGCTGGATCTTTAGTAACCCTGATATAGCTAGCGTACTTGGTCGCAATCTGGTTGCTCATCGAGTATCCCCTACTCTCATAAGTGAGGTTGGAGGTTTGGCAAGTGCGGCGCTGTTCTCCAGTTACTGGACACTCCATCTGACTGCTTCTAACTTCTTCCCGTCAGACATATCGGAGGTCGGGGGCGCTGAAGTGTTCACTCTGGAAACGATGCGGAGGCGCCGCTGTGCTGAACCTGCCACAGTCAAACATGGTCGCCATTCTACTATCTTGTTCCCGAAGATTTAGTTGGTGGAATAGACCGCGGTGCCGAAATATTCCTCCGCTTCTTAACGCTAACTCTAACACAAGTACAGACTAGTGAATAGAAGGACAGTGGTTCAAATCCTGCCTGTACCACCTTTCTTGAGTTTTTTCCCCCTAGGTTTTCCTCAATCTTGATAACTTACCATGACGAGAGAAGTATACACCAAACTTATTAGACTGTATTCAAAGACACCATATAGAATACCTAGTTGAGAGATATCCAGGAACAAAATTCTGGAAAGCTAACATTGCAATAGCCATGTCTTACAAGAAACACTGTAACTGAACTAATCCAAACCATGGACAACTGCCCGATGCCAGGCCAAGATCTGCCGTACAACCGCTGCGTACCCCACCTTTCCTTCTCCAATTATCCCAATGTCACTGCCTTTGGTGTCAGTGTAATAAGAGCAGTATGTTTCAACAAAATCCACCTGTAAAGTTGGATTGAAATTGAGTTATACTGGTCGCGAAAAACCGCTTACTTTTGCTGAGAGGCCCTCTATTAGGCTGGAGGTTCTTTTACGTGCCATAAATCTACTTCCCTTGCAAAAGAAGCCATGCTGAAGACCTTTACGCCCGAAAAAATTCCATCGCCCTCGGCTGGGTTTGAACCAGCGACCTTAAGAACCAGAGATTTGCACGTTGCCCTTAATCCACAAGGAACGACTGTAAATTGGATAAAAATCTGAAAAGGAGAAGAAAAATTGAATAGCTTGCTTTTTCCTGTAGGTGTTTATACTTTCATTTGATTTATTAATATCAGCAATATTTATTAATTTGTGCCGCATTGACACTGAACACAGTGCTGCATACTGTATTCCAGTTTTAAATGTATTTTTCTCAAAACTTTTTCCCCAGTGTCAACTTCTAACTTTCAGCAAACCTTCATGAATGATTAATTAAGAGACTCGCGTAGATACTTTTGAAATTTTATAATTACCTATATCTATTAAATATTCTCGTCCTGTGCCGTGGCGTAGCGGGCTAGGGCAGCATGCCTTGGTCCCTGGTTACCGAAAGCGGCGCGGGTTCGATCCCACCCATGTGGTGGGGATTTTAGGTCCCGTGTATAGGACCGGTGCCCACTCAGCATCGTGAGGAAAGTGAGGAGCTTACGCTAGGTAAGCGGCCCTGGTCACGGCAACCAACGTTCCGGCTGGGGGATGCCGAGATGCTGACCACATCTCCTCCCCGTATCGGTTGGATGATCGTCCACCTCTGCCGTGCGTAAGTGGGCGTGAGGCCGGCAGTCGGGTTGGTAGGCCTTGGCCCTCTAAGGGCTGTCGCACCGTGGGTTATTATTATTATTATTATTATTATTATTATTATTATTATTATTATTATTATTATTATTATTATTATTATTATTATTATTATTATTATTATTATTATTATTATTATTATTATTATTATTATTAATTATTATTATTATTATTATTATTATTATTATTATTATTATTATTATTATTATTATTATTATTATTATTATTATTATTATTATTATTATTATTATTATTATTATTATTATTATTATTATTATTATTATTATTATTATTATTATTATTATTATTATTATTATTAAATGTTCTCATAGCCTGAATGTAATAAAATAAAACAAAAATAAAAATGCGAATGTTTTAGCATTCTTTTCTAACTTAGCGTTATTTGAATTTAAAAAGTTTCTAATATGCATTATTTGTAATGATCTTGAAAGGCAAAATAAAATCCTTAATAGGGTGTAAAACAGTTTAGCGCATTGAGCACTTTTAATTAACACAAATTAATGAAGTTCGGAACAAAAGCATTAATATGTCATAACATAGGCAGACA
Organism: Mantis religiosa; assembly: GCA_030765055.1. NCBI lineage: Eukaryota > Metazoa > Arthropoda > Insecta > Mantodea > Mantidae > Mantis > Mantis religiosa. The sequence goes on from CM060959.1 coordinate 97,222,314, forward strand.
TGTCATATATGACGATTATTCTTATTACACAGGTCCATCAAATAGAAATTGTGGATTTTTAAGCTTTGCAAAAGTGCATTACGTTAAACTCGAATTCTAAGTGTTTGGAGGTATCGGTAGTAATTTGTCTTTCACAAAGACTATTATGAGTTTCAAATGGGAAGAATTCTGGCCTGTAGCGAATCAGATGCGTTAGAGCCTTCACCGTTGCCACCTCGTTATCCCCACTCTTTTTATACTTTCCCCTCTCTCGCACACTTGCGAGTGTTGGAGGCGCTAGACATAAGGAAACGCAAACTGGGTTTTCCAAAGTCATTCGACGCTTGTCACTCGAATGCTCGGCATCGCCCGTCTCGAGTTCTTTCAGTGCAGTCCATTCGTCGAGAGAAGCAGCATTCTAGACCGGTTGCGCCAGTTCTTCAGGGCACGAGCGCGTGCTCTGGAGTGTGCCCATAAAGGAAGCAGCAGCCCGGCGAAGCAGTGCATTGTCTCTGCGCAGCGTAGCCTGCGCAACAGCCTTCTTCTGCAGGCACAGCAGCGCCTGCCCTCTTCCAGCCAGCAGAGCCTTCTCCTGCACTGGCAAGCAGCAGCAGCGCAGCCAACCCTCTCCTAGCAGACTTGCTAGAGCAAACGCGGCGAGCAGCAACTCCAAGGTCCAGAGGAACACAGTACTTGGGACCGACAGACAGACAGACGAAACTGCAGGCCCACAAGGTCAAAGCCAAGGGTCCCGACTTAGGTTGGGACCCGGGGTCCGCCCCAATCGGCGCGTGTAACAGCGCTCGACCCTCTGTGGGGAGCCGGATGGCACCTGCTACAGACTCAGACAAGCCAAGTACCAGCCGCCAGGTAAGTCCTGACGAGATGACTAGTAGAACCTCTGCATCCTCATCCTCTTCCGGCCCACGGGTGAACCTCGTGAAGGCCAAGGCCCAGGCACAAAAGAAACAGAAGAAAGCCTCCCGCCTTCTTAACCAAGGGATAGCTGTCCCGATCTCTCCAGTCCCCAAACCAGGGAGCTCCAACACCATCACCCCCCTCCAGGGCGTCTCAACTCCCCCACCGGAGAGCGACACAGACGCCGAAGTTTTTGTCACCGTGCAGGGAAGGCACAAGAGGCCCTCCGGTTCGAAGCCGGAGGGTGCTGCTCCCGGCACCCCTGCAGTGCATGCGGACGCCAAGAGCTCCCGCCCACAAAAGGCGGCCAGAATCCCGCCAATTGTGTCGGACCCGTTCCCCAACCACATAAAGGTTATGAGGGAACTGAGGGCCAAGCTCCAGGCTAGCTTCCAGGCCACCCGTTTTCCAAGTCGGGTGATCCTAAAGACCACGACCCCGGAGGACCATGAAGCCGCCAGGGGGGTGCTGCGCGAAGCGGGGATAGAATTCCACACGTTCTCGCTGCAGCGACCTAACCTGGTGCGCAGAGTCATCCGAGGTCTTGGCTCTGACACCGACCCGGAGGACATAAAGGTGGGCCTGGCGGAAGAACACGGCATTACGCCGCGTACCGTGGTCCAGCTGACCAGGCAAGTCCGCGAGGAAGGCAAGGAGCCCGTAAGGACCCCCATGCCGCTATTCCTCGTAATAGTGGAGAAGGAGGGAGAAGGTCTCCCCAAAATTGACGAGGTGTCCCACCTCTACAACACTAAGATCAGAATCGAACCGTACCATGGCAGAGAGGGGCCAGCCCAATGCTACAGATGCTTGGGCTTCCACCACTCGAGCCATGCGTGCGAGAGGAAGACCGCCTGTATAAGATGTTCAGGCCCTCACCATGTCAACGAATGCCCGAACCCCAGAGAGGAGAAAAAGTGTGCCAACTGCCGAGAGGCCCACATAGGCATCTACGGCGGCTGTCCCGCTAGACTGCGCATTGTGCAGGCAAGACAGGGCAGGAACGCAAACAGGGAGCCAGCACAAGTTCGGCCTGGAGTAAGTTTTGCCCAGGCGCTGGGCAAGCACGAAAAAGTGCTGCAGCAGGCCGAGGCAAGCCAGACTCCGGCAGCGACCCAGTCAGTAAGCTCTGGATCTACCGCCAAACAACCACCAGCTGCATCTGCAGCAAAGCCACAGCGGCCTCCTCGCCAGCAGAAGGCCACCGCAGCCCGGCGGGAGAAACCGCCGGCAACTGCGGCAGCAACGGCCGGGCAACCAGCCCAAGAATCTGCGGGGAGACAGAGCGGCCCTGCTGCAACTGCTCTCCCCCCTCTACCAGTTCCAGCTACAGTGGCTGCAACAGCCAATGAGGGAGAGGCACCCCTCGCTACAACACCCGCGCCGATTTGGGACACTGGCGTCTCAAACGAGGACTTGGCGGAGTTCCATGAGCTTTCTGCCTGGTTCGCCGAACTAATTCATCGCTCCCTCCCCATTCTGAGGCGCTGCAGGGAGCAACTGACAGATCCCCGCATCCCTGCTCTGCAAAAGCACAGCATTATGCAACAGACTGCACGGCTCCTCTTCCCTGACTCCAGCTCGTAAATGGCGTTGAGAAGAACTCAGCGAACATTGAGAGCCGCGTTCTGGAACGCAAACGGAGTCCGGGAACAGAGACCGGGCATCTTGGAGTTTGTAAGTGACCACGGGATTGACCTCCTTATGGTATGCGAAACGCATCTGCATGCTGGTGTACAATTTAACCTGCCAAGTTACGCCGTCCACCGAGCCGATAGAGTCGGCCGGCGGGGCGGCGGTACAGCTATATTCATCAAAAATCACATCACCCATACTCCCATTACCATCCCCCCGCTTCAACACTTGGAGGCGACCGCCATAAGGCTCTCCTTGGGCGGTTCAGACCTAGTGCTTGTGGCGGTGTATGACCCGCCCAACCATCCCTTCTATGAAGCGGATTACAGGGCACTCCTCAACCTAGACCACCGAGTGTGCATAGCCGGTGACTTCAATGCCAAACACCCAGGATGGAACAGCCGAACCCAGAATGATAGGGGAAGGAGCATCTACCGCTTCATCTGCGGAGACCCAACCCTTCATGCGCATGGCCCGCGGGGTCCAACGCACTTCCCGCCTCGTGGCAGGGCGGACGTCATAGATTTCGCAATCACCAAGAATATTCCATTTCATCTGGACCTCACGGCGGTGAATGCTCTGGATTCTGACCACAACCCAGTTGTGATCAATTCAGACGTTACCGTCGCAGCTCTGGCAACGGCTGACTGGGTGGATGAAGTCGACTGGGATGCCGCCATTCTTCACATCCAAAACTCCGTGGAAGCCTGCCCTCGAATCGACTCTGTGGAGTCGCTCGAGGCGGCAGCCAGGGAGTTCTCCACATCCATCCTCAACGCGGTCCGTGCTCACACACACCGCATCCCAATAGACACCCCAAACCCCACAGATATCCCAGGACCCATCAAACAACTCATAAGGGCTAAAAACGCCGTAAGAAAGCTGTGGCAGAGATTTCGCCATCCCAGGATAGGAGAAGTACACCAGAGGTTCAAATCCCTGGCAAGACGACTCCTAAGAGCACACCGCAAAGAGGCCTGGGAAAACATGTTAAGGCAAACCAATCTCCAGGAGAGAAAACCATGGCGAATAGTCCGTAGCCTGCGGAAAGACAAAACCGTACACCAGCACCCCCTACATAGCCCTAGAGGTCGACTCGTCTACGAGTCGAAAGAAAAGGCAGAGGCGCTAGCAGATTATCTGGAGGCTCAATTCCAACCCAGGGTAGAGCCAATGGACGATGACCATGCTGACCTCGTGGAACAGGTGGTGGAGGACTTCCTAGAAGCTCCGCCCCCTGACCACGAGGAGTTCCACATTCCCATCGTTACCCCTAGAGAGTTAGCGACCACGCTTAACTCTCTAAGAACCAACAAAGCACCTGGGCAGGACCGTGTGACAGCGGAAATGCTCAAGCACCTTCCACGAAGAGCCGTGATTCACTTAACCCGGATTTATAACGCGTGCCTATACATGCGCCACTTTCCAGCTATCTGGAAGGAGGCGCGCGTGGTGTGCGTTTTAAAGCCGGGGAAAAATCCGGTTTTTCCTTCCAGTTAGCGATCAATCAGCCTTCTCCCAGTTTTATCGAAGGTATTCGAAAAACTGCTCCTCTCCCGGCTCCTTCCTCATCTGGAGGAAAGGGGCCTAATCCCGGAACACCAGTTTGGCTTCCGTTCTGGCCACTCCACGACCGAGCAGCTACTGCGGGTTGCCGAGAAGGCCTCCCTGGGTTTCCAGGAAAGGTCTAAAACGGTAGCAGTGCTGCTCGACGTGGAGAAGGCATTCGCCACTACCTGGCATGAAGGACTCATTTACAAACTCCTGGAGCATGAAATTCCCCGTCCATACATTTCCTTGGTGGCCGGTTTCCTCGGAAACCGAAGCTTCCGAGTAAAGATGGAGGGGAAGCTGTCCACCGAGCGGCCCATTGGCGCTGGAGTACCGGAAGGCAGCGTGCTGTCGCCGGCGCTCTTCGCAGCTTACATGGCCGACATCCCAACTCATCACAACACCCAAAGCTGTCAGTATGCGGACGATCTCATGATCTTCGCAGTCAATAGGAATACACGGTACAGCTTCCGGCAAATCCAAACCCAGCTCCGGGCCATTGGCGAATGGAGCGCAAAATGGCGAATGGCAATTAACCCGGAGAAGAGCTCTGCTATTCTCCTGGCGAAAACCATAGCCAACCGGTTGCAGCAGAACTTCGTTTTACGGCGCCGTCGAATCCCTTGGGTGCAAACGGCGAAGTATCTCGGGGTGACGCTGGACCGCAAGTTAACTTACGTTCCGCACGTCAAGGGCAAGGTCCAGCTGGGGCACGTCGCACTCCGGAGCCTATACCCTATCTTCAGATCAACCATGCCGATCCGTCTCAAACTCCAACTGTATCGGGCGATCATTCCGCCTATGATTCTGTACGGCTGTGAGATCTGGGGAACAGTGGCTAATACCACTTTCGTCAGACTCCAGACGCTGCAGAACAAGGCACTACGCATCATCTACGATACAGGCTGGAGATTCCCGGCTCATATCCTACATGAGCACTCCCAGATCCCGTACATTGTCGATGTCATTCGCGAGAGGGCACGATCAATGTACGAGAAAATCCAAATTCACCCCAACCCTTTAGTGAACTCCCTGGGAAGGTATGACCCGAGAGATCAAAGGCGCTTGCCGTCCTTCAGACTGCCGAGAGACGTCCTGGGACCCCTCGGGTAACCCAAGGAAAACCCCAGATGTCTCTGGGAACAACTTCTACGCCAAAGGACAAGCGCTACACAACCCGTATCCAAAACGGGGCAAAAAACTAATTCGTGTCTCCCAAAAAGGGAGAACGATTAAGTACAGCTGCCCACGACAAAGAGGGGCAACCCATTCCAAACCTCTCCAAAATTTCAAACAGTAAACAAATTCAAACACCCCAGCAGAACATGGATCTACTAGTTCATTTCGCAGGTTAAGCCGCAAAGCGGCTAGGTACTGCGGCATATGACACCCGGACGGGGAAAGCCCCGCCCGACTAGGACTACCTCTGGACCTCTGTTTTCCAAAGTTTTATAATAATGCAGTTTGTTGAAATCACAAATGTAACATGAATATTAGTATATTACGCAATTTTTTTAAATATTTAGTTTAAAGTTAATTATAGTTTATGAATTACTTATTTCTCTAGTCCAACGAAAATATCAGCGGTGCATTCTTATAGCTATGAATGCTACTCACGTTAAGAGATAATTCGTCATTGTCATTGTCTTCAACGTCTGAGTACTGCAAATTTATGATGATATGTTCTAAACCCTCGTTATGTGCTATTTCTTTCCAAAAGTCGTATTCTTGTAGTTTAACTGATGTTTCACGCAGTTTTCTGAACCTTGTTGTGTTCCTTGTCAATTTCTTCGTGAATAAGTCATTCAATGTCAGTTAGTTTAAAAATATTATTTCTGTTTGCAACTTAATTTGAGCCCACATTAACTCTATTGGATTGTTCTGGCAGTAGTAAGGGGGGAAGGTGGATCGCGTCTCATTGATCCAGCTGATAACACTTTTTCATGGAAGAGTAACTGAATAATGATGCTTTAAACTCTAGAGTAAATAAAGATTACGAAGAATTCATAAACAAAGATATAATTTGACTAGACACGTTCTGCCAGACTAGCAAGAAGTGTATAGTTTCCTCTCATCGAATTTAACAAACACCTTGGCTTATTCAAAGTACATATTTCGTTTACCACGTCTTGTCAAATGTTTATGCTTCAGTTCTGAGTAATTTCGAATATGCGTTCACGCATACACGCCAACCAATAATGATATTCATTACAGTGCTTACGTCGCAATGCATTGTTATAATATAATGGTATCTACTTTATTTATTCGTATTAAGAAAACTATTTGAGCTAAAATACGGGGTTTTTACGGTTATGTTAAATACATTACTCTCTCCTTCCCCGTGGATCAGTTTTTGCAAAATGTGAGTTTTTGTCTTAGCGCGAATAGTATTCATTAGAGATTGATTAGTTTGCCGCTCGTTACACATCACTTAGGGGGACTGCAATACGACACCGCAGTACTCCGATTCGTTGCTCACCTAGTAGCGCTCAAGAACAAACACCTTCCCATTTGAAATACATAATAATTATTTTTTTCTACCTAACACGTTTTAAAAGAAATTATTTTTGTAACTACTTTATAGAAATAGACTCAAAAGTTTACTGGAATTGTTTTGTTGCACAGAAATACAAAGATACTGAAGTGACAGTCAAATCTTTAACAAGCTAGTAGCTATAGGCTGATGATCTTTTCTTGACAATGAAGACTTCAAAATGTATGACAAAGTATAGAAACTTTCAAACTAATATCAACGGATTTCGTAGGATGCATTTGCTTGACTTAGTCGTAAATGTTTGATTTAGCAAAATCCTCTTTTTCCCACAGTATATAAGTGTTTGTTCACCGAGTGGGATGGCTCACGCGGTATTGTCTGTGGCCCGGATTCCGGAGGTTCATGTTCGATTCCCGTGGCCGACCTACCTGACTCATGGGTTTTTTCGGGGGATTTCTGGATCGCCAGATGAATACTGGGTAGGTTAATTACATCCAACGAATTTCCTGTCCTTCCATTATTATTTCATGTCATCTCTCATCTGCTGGTTTCTTTCAGGTTAGAGGTGTCGGCGGTAGTCTCGGCGGTGCATGCAGGATAATATACTCCTGTTTAACATCTCCTCCTCCGGTAGAATGGTTGCCGGTCTCCGAACCCAGATCTCGCGGTGGTACTGCTTCCGAACCGCAGTAGGCCGGGATGCCCGATGTCCTGGCCGCTGGGGGAAGTTTCCATTTAAGTAAAATGTAGGGACCCTGCCCTCTGCTCTGTCGTGGCTCCTTAGGATGGCCGACCTCTGTCTCCTCTCGCCTCCTAATGTTTACACAGCTTATAGCTGTTCGACATTCATCTTTCCAGGATAACGGAAAACCGTGTCCAAATACTTAAATAAATGGCACTGTGTTCATCCTTAGAGCCATTTTTGAAAAAAGTAAACAATAACCATGCAAACATACCCTGAGATGAGAAATGTTATTATTTGTTGATATTTTCGTCTTTAAATCTTGCTGTCCCCAAACAAACGCGCAAACTTTTTTCATAAGTGGCCTATCTCAAAACATGTAATTTCTGTGACACTTCTAAACTGAATGTAAAAAGAATTGAGGCATTTTTAAGAAGCAGTTTTTGCCTCGAGTTATGGCGAATGTTTTTTTGTTTGAGTTTTTAGTAAAAACAATCCTGCATCTTTTCACTAACGCTACTGAAGAGGAAACTAAAGAAGTGGAAAGGAGGGTAAAAAGAATAAGGATAAGGACAAGAGAAATGGAAGGAAGAGAAAAGGAGGAAAAAAGAGGAAGAGAAGAGGAATAGGACCAGAAGAAGAAGAGGATTAGAATAAGAGAAGAACAAAGAGGTGGTGGAATAGAGGAAAAAGAATTAAGGAGAATTGGAAAGTGGAGACCAAGAAATGAAAGGGAAGGAAAAGCTAAAGAAAGAGGGAGAGAAAATCAAGGAGAAGGAAGAAGAATCTCGTAGTCATAAAAGCCAAATGAAGCATAGTAGCAATATGTACAATACAAAAATTAAAAGAAATATTTTATTTTGTGAGTAGGTGTGATTCCGAAACGAGGCCACAGGCCGAGACCTACGAACAAAATTAAATCCTTTTAACTCGTACATCATACACTATTTTTATATAATCCTGAATATTTATAGATACATTATACATTATATATAAATATATATTATTTTACATTTCTCGTGGTCATGATATTGATCGGGTTGTGATGTCCGTTTGTCTTGCGTAGCAACATGACTTTTAGAAAACCACAACATTCTACATAAGGGAGGCAGTGGAGATAATGAAACAATGAAAATAACTTAACAAAAATTTAATTAATTAATATATTAAACTTTTTCTAAACTTACTCGTCTTTTGAGAAAACTGAGATATTGATTGTATAATTATTAAAATTTGAAATACAGTGCGATCCATATAAAACTGAACCATTTCAATAGGCCACAATAAAACTGGGCAAAAATGGGCTTAAAATAGTGAATTTAAATGTATCTACATCTGCTGAATTAAAATATCACCTTAAATTGATAGATTAGCTCTTGTTTTGAAGATAAAGTGACATTTCATTTTTTAGAGTGAAGATTGTAAATTTGGGGGGATTTCCTTTGGGAGTTGGCACACCTGTCAAATAACAAAACACAATCAGAGAGAAATTTTGGAAATTAAGTGATGCAAAAGTTAAGGAAGGTATTTTTGTCGGACCACAAATAAGAGAATTTGTAAAGGATCCTACATTTGACCACATTTTGGAGGGGAAAGAAAAGGAAGCTTGGAAAGCCTTCAAGGGTATTGTTCATGGATTTTTAGGCAACAAAATTGATGACAAGTACAAACCTTTGGTGACAGTGCTCCTGCAAAAATACCGTAACCTTGGATGCAACATGTCCCTTAAGATGCATTTTCTCTACTCCCACCTAGACTTTTTCCCTCCTAGTTGTGGAGCTGTTAGTGATGAACATGGGAAGAGATTCCATCAGGACATTTCTGTTATGGAACAAAGATATAAGGGTCGTTGGAATGAAGTAATGCTTGCGTATTACTGTTGGTCTTTGTATAGGGATTCTGCGGAACTCCATCACAAGAGGCAAGCTAAAAGACGACGAAGTCAATAGGCCACCACATGATTCTCTTCAGACACAACTATCTGCGAAGTATTTTTCCAGCAATTTAGAACTCTTAGCATGTAATTACTAGTTAAAAAATCAAATACACTTTCAGTGTTGTTAGCATGTATGTAATTAAAATGTATCCTTTTCTCTCAATCCGTTAATATGTAATACTTCCACCTTGTGTATATCATAGAAACTAGAGCTAATAAAATGTTTTTATTGTCATATTTGTTTTTCTCAACCCAAAATTAGTAGGAATTGCCTCACGAAGAGCTCGAAACATTCAAAAATTATGTTTTTGTTGCCCAGTGTAATAGGACACACATGGAGAATATAATACACAATTGGGAGATTACATTACACTATTTATATCTCAGAGAAAATGTTGGAAGTGTCCTCCACCAGCATCTATACATGTTTGTACTCGTCTCACCATATACTCTGAAGTTTTACGGAGAGTGTTCTCGCTAATTATTTCGGTTCGAATGGATTCCTTGAGAACATCAATTGTCCGTGGCCTATTCTTGTACACTCTATTTTTTAGATACCCCCACAAGAAAAAAAAAAACAGGCGAGGTTAGATCAGGGGATCTGGGGGCCACAGACCTTCTGAGATTATTCGATTATCAAAGAAACTGGTTACAAGTTCCATGGTGTCATTAGATGTATGGCACGTTGCTCCATCTTGCTGGAAATAACCTTCTCTTAATTCGATATCATCCAGCTGCTCCACAAATGTATTGAAGATACCCATATAAACTTCAGTGTCTACAGTCGTATCAGAGAAATGTAACAATTGTCCGTGTTGTCAATTCTCCCAGAGCCACTGAGATCAATAAAACAATTTTCTACATTCGATGAGCTTTTAAAGGGAAATTATGGCCTATTGACATGGTTCAGGTTTATATGGATCGCATTGTAGTTATTCTCGGTCTACAAATTCACGGCCTTCTTAAATGAGGCGATTGTCACAATAAACCAAAGTTGGCATTACTGGCGTGTTAAAAGCTTTTGAGCACTGAACGAAAAAATTTAACTGTTAACACAATCGTGAACTACTAAGAGACCCATTTTTACTATCAACTGTCTAAAACAACCATTTTGTGCCCTTTCTTTTAAGTCCAGATAACTTCCACATATAAAACATCGCTCATTTATGGAGATCCTGAGTTGTATATCTCTTTTTTAATATAAATGGGTCCAACACATCTATTTAACGGTCCACTTGCCTTAGCAGCTTGTTTCATAACTAACAGCTAGACGTTGCTTTCGGTTATCTTCTTAGTCAACGTTATCATGTTAAGTACAAATACCAATTAAATTGCAGTCATATCTTATCATTCCAAATTTATTTTGCATATTTTTTGTTTTCGATTTGAAAATTGATGTTGGCAGCTGTGCTTAGAAAGCTGCTTTTCCCTCTTAGTAACATATGTGATGATAATCCTCTTGCGACATTGCAAATAAGGAAAAACCCTACGTGTCGCATTCACATGGCTTCCTCTACTCACTTCTCTTTGTTGTTATAAGGATCAGTAGGCTGAAACGATAGAGTTTTAAAAAGTGTGTCACTATGTGTCATTTTGAAATGGCATACTATTTGCCTAACCATGAGAATAAACGAATAGCAGCTTACCACTTTAAATATTTGAAAATCCAAACCAATAAAAAATTATATCTCGGAAATTATTGATGCCATAAAAACTCCATTTAATTTAATTGTGGCTGTAATAAGATCTATATTTTCTGTATAGTGAGGTATTTTTTTACCCTTAACAGTTTTAGATAGTAGTAGTAGCAGTAATAATAACAACAACAATAATAGGTATGTATAACATAATATAACAATAGGGACACAGGTGACTTAAAATTCAATTAACATACACAATTTTTTGTTTTAATTTATATCCTACAACATTAAGTCATATTGGACGATAAATGAAATGATGTTCAAATGAGTCCAGGGTACATATACTTTAAGTTACCAGATATTCATCTTTCAGGATAAGTGAAAATCGTATCACCCACACCGAAATTAGAACTAGGGACCTCTTGAACGTTATACGACCACTACGCTATATAGAGACGGGCCACTGCCCTCCAACGTTAAGTCATATTGGAGTATGAATGAAATGATACTCAAAGGAGTCCGGAGTCCATAGAACTTAGAATTACTTGACAGTCATATTTAAGTAGGTATAAGGGAAAACTTAGGGAAAAAACAACCTTATCCAGTTAACTTACCCTGATCGAAATTCGACCTTGGTACTTCTTGATGTAAGGCAGATATGCTACCATCTACGCTACAAGAGGTGGGTATTAGCATTTTTACATATTAATATAGTATCTTAAATATATGTTAAAAAGCTAAATTAATTTTAGTATAATATATACTGTTATACATGTTCATTGATGGTGGCTTATATTGTTCCCTGCAGTAGATTAGATGGATGTTTAGTTCATATATTTTATAACCAAAATTTGGACAGTAAAATAAATGGTGTTATATAGAGGTTACTAATTCTTCATGTATCGTATATAAATATAACCTCTTTAAACATATTATTCAAATTTCCCTTGCACTTAAAAGAATTTCTTGGAGACAAACTCTGAATATGCTGCAGTTTAGGCGATCCTTTCCTGTTCACAAGAAGAATCACGTCGTTCTGTCCGTTCCACTTCACATATGATTACTCTGAGCTTTCTTAATATACAAATAGGAGGATTAATTGCTACATAGGTAATACTGTTGTTTTGGCAAGCTCTTTCGTTCTCTGCAATGCCAGGACGTCCCTGTACTCAGCTCATGACAATGTGACACACATTTTTCCTAAATAAATATCTAATATAGTCTCAGAATTGTCAAAAAGAGAGCTGAGAACGATCTGACATTCACTATATAAGCAAGCACTGAGATAATGGTAGCGTGGATGGTAGCGTGTCTGCCTCACGTTCAAGAGGTTCCGAGTTCGAATCTTGATCAGGGTGAGTTACCTGGATAAGGTTTTTTCCAGCGTTTTCCCTTATCCTGACAGACGAATATTGGCTAACCCTAGGCTCTATGGACCCTGGGCTCATTTGAGCATCACTTCATTCCACTCATCGTCCGATATGACTTAACGCTGGAGGACGTAAATTACATAATAATAATAATAATAATAATAATAATAATAATAATAATAATAATAATAATAATAATAATAATAATAATAATAATAATAATAATAATAATAATAATAATAATAATAATAAACAGGCAATTGTTTGTGCACAACTCAGCTGCTACTTTTGGATGATCTAAAAGCTCTGCTGTACAGTAAACCCCGCCAACCGAAACTATGCGGAAAATCTTTATCATATGACTGTTTCTTGAATTGTGTCATTATTTGATATATCTGTTCAAAAATGTTTTTATTCATTCAATTATTATTATTATTATTATTATTATTATTATTATTATTATTATTATTATTATTATTATTATTATTATTATTATTATTATTATTATTATTATTATTATTATTATTATTATTATTATTATTATTATTATTATTATTATTATTATTATTATTATTATTATTATTATTATTATTATTATTATTATTATTATTATTATTATTATTATTATTATTATTATTATTACTATTACTATTACTATTACTATTACTATTACTATTACTATTACTATTACTATTACTATTACTATTATTATTATTATTATTATTATTATTATTATTATTATTATTATTATTATTATTATTATTATTATTATTATTATTATTATTATTATTATTATTATTATTATTATTATTATTATTATTATTATTATTATTATTATTATTATTATTATTATTATTATTATTATTAAAGAGACACGTAAGCAGTTGTTTAAGTAAGCGCTGAGCATCCACCACAAGTGCGACCCAATTTATTTTATCGGTAAATTCCAATAACGTCACTATCTGTTCTGAACCAGGCGCTTCGTCCATACGCCCACCGCATTTTTCTCTCCCCCGCAACGACTCTGGAATTCCCAGACTCATGTAGAGTGTATCATCGGAACATTATGACCACTTTAGATTGCCGGAAACAGCACGATTGCTACATGGTTTAAGTTAGGACAGCTTCATTCGGTTCCAGTCGCTGTTCCAAATAACCTCGACGGTGTTTCAAAACTGGATGGCCTCGCCTATAAAGGCCTGTTACATTACTGTGCTTATCTAAACCTCGCAGTGTAAAGAGAAAGAAATTTTTTAATGTTTAATTCCTTTAATTGGTTAGGTCATATCGAACGAAGAATGAAATGGTGAAATGATGTTCAGACGAGTCTGGAGCAGCATGTGACATGTACAAACACTTTACCAATGCTTTAATAGACGTTTATTTAGCGATTGTCTTTTCTTTGTTTTGTTTTGTTATTCCAGTTAGCAACACTGTTTTCATTATGTAATTTCAATAGGTAATAACTTTTGAACCAATAATAGGACACATGTATAACTTTGGGAGAATATAATACACAATTGGGAGATTACACTATATTATTTACATCTCAGAGAAAATGTGTCCTCCACCAGCATCTATACATGTTTGCACTCGTCTCACCATATTCTCTGAAGCCCACCTCGATAGCGTGTCTGCCTAACGTTCAAGAGATCCTGAGTTATAATCTCGGTCAGGGTGAGTTACCTAGGTAAGGATTTTTTCCGGAGTTTTCCCTTATCCTGAAAGACGAATGTCGGGTAACTGTAAGCTCCATGGACCCCGGACACATTTGAGCATCACTTCACCCATTTCATTCATCGTCCGATATGACTTAACTTTGGAACATGTAAAATCGAAGAAAAAAATCTGTGAATTTTTACGGAGATGATATCGAATTGATAGAAGGTTATTTCCAGCAAGATGGAGCAACGTGCCATAATCTAATGACACCATGTACTTGTAACCAATTTCTTTGGTAATCCAACAATCTCAAAAGGTCTGTGGCCTCCCCCAGGTCCCCTGACCTAACCTTACCGGATTTTTTCTTGTGGGGCTATCTAAAAATAGAGTGTACAAGAATAGGCCACGGATAATTGATGTTCTCAGAGAATCCATTCGAACCGAAATAAGTAACATTGGCGAGGATACTCTCCGAAAAACTTCAGAGAATATGGTGAGACGAGTGCAAATATGTATAGATGCTGGTGGAGAACACTTCCAACATTTTCTCTGAGATGTAAATAGTGTAATGTAATCTCCCAATTGTGTATTATATTCTCATAAATTTGCACGTGTGTCCTATTATTGGTTCAAATGGTTCACGTTTATATGGATCGCACTGTACAAGTAAATTCTCAAACATATCTAAGTCTGGTGACCGCGACGTTATGAACCTGTAATATTGTGAGTATTTAATAATTGGTACCGCAATTATATACACACATTATATCAAATATAATTCAGAACAACAAAACACGAATAAACACAGAAGTTTTACGAGTAGCAAGAAGGTAAAAATATGGTTCTTGCAAACAGAATCTCAATTCGTTACTGTAAATGTAACTAACGAGGTAACCAAATTGCCGAAACAATATCGGACTTCATAACCAAACCATATCAAGTACAGCATATCAAAACTTAAAAGCAGGTATTACCATTGAATTCGAAGAATCAGATACATGTAAAGCAAAGAAGTTGCTTATAGAAGTTGAATTAGGAGGCAAAAGGCTATCCACATGACTGAGAGAAATGCGTAATCTGGCGGGATCACAAATAACAGACGAATTTTTGAAAACCATATTTTTACAAAGATGCTATATATTCTAATAGTTAGCAGAGATGTAAGTCTCGATGCTATGGCTTCTATAGCTGATAAGATTGTAGAAATTACAACACCAAGCCAGTTTGTGTGTAGCATCAAGTTGCTAAGTCATCTCAAAACGAAAGATTTTCGCGTTTGGAAAAGCAGCTCTCCGAGGTGACAAACTATATCCACGAGCACCGAACTCGGTCACCACCACGAACTAGATCTGTCAGCTCGGCGTATGCTCAAGTTTTCTTTTTCCTGGCATCACTATAAGTTCAAGAAAAATGCTAAGAAATGCACAAGTCCTGCTTTCATCTTTCAGGATAAGGAAAAACTTAGGAAAAACCTTTATCCAGCTAACTCACCCTAACCGAGATTCGAACTCGCGACGTGTTGAATGTGTAGAAAACAGCTACCTCATACCACAGAGATAGTCCTATGTATATAATATTGATAGTGAAATTATTTATTTGATATTTTTGATAGGGTAAAACGATAAAAACTATAGAATGCCATGTAAATTCCAAAAATATGTAATAAATACTATTAAAGTTCCATATAATACATAAATAGCATAAAAATACTTGCATTAGTAAACCTTTTTAGACCATAGAGGTGTACGGCAGGATTGCAGTTTAGCACCGACTCTTCTTTTAGCATATATACTTACGATGCCATAAGAAGGTGGACAAATCATTGTAAGGTAGAAGAAATACAATTAGATCGGAACACAAAACTTTATGTATATGTAAACGATCTCTGTATAATAGAAGAAGCTGAAAATAGTTTACAGAGGGCCAAGTATATGTTGGATAAAATATTAGAAGAGTATGAACCAAAACTTTCAGTAAATAAAACAAAAATGATTACATTTTCAGAAAAACAGTCAATAAGAGCGAAAAGAATAGTGAAAGATGAAATAATCAAGCAGGTGCAAAACTGTAATTATTTTGGATGTGATATAAGTGATAATGATTTACAAGTATCAATTTATATATGGAACTTTAAAACATACAAGCAAATAAACATAAATTTTATAAAGTTATGACCGTCCCAGTAATGTTAATTGGGAGTGAAAGTTGGGTTTCAAGTCAAAAAGATAAGTCATATTGAAGCAGCTGAGAGCAGTTAAGGGAGTAACAAGATGGGATAGATTAACTAATGAAAAAATGAGAGAAAATCTAAATATTAGTGCTAGAGGAGATAATAAACAGAAATGGAAGGGTCATCTCATTAGAATGGATTCAAGCAGGCTACCAAAAAGGGTGCAAACCTAATGAAACTATCGATAGGAACACCAATATTAAGATGGAACAGGCCAATGAACGGCATTTCATCAAAACATTGTATATCAAGATACTTCGGATATTCACGTTTTGGGAGCTCCTAAACCCAAAAGAAGCAGTTTTAGAGAATGCGTGCGTCTATGCCCGACTCTGTATGTATTTGTGAACAGAAAAGCTATAAAACTTGGTTAAGCTGAACATCTTCAAGGCAGGTTCTCAAGAAAATTCCCCACCCAAAACTACAACTTGCAGAAAATTAAAGAAAAGTTTGATCTTCTCAAAACTGGTCCAGACAACTTTTTTACATATTAAAATGCCATATGTTTAAAAATTTTCGCGACAAATGAAAAGTATATCTTTAATTTTTGGTAACAGCCTCTGACGTCCTGTTCATTCTGGATTTTTTTAACGTAACTGATGAACAACATCTTATGACATAAAAAATGTACAGTTTCGTTGAAGGACATTCTTTATGCCGTTTTTTCATGAAGTTAACAGTTTCCCAGTTATTTTTTGTTATATATATATATATATATATATATATATATATATATATATATATATATTTAAAAAAAAAGGGAAGTCGTTATTATTTTTTCACCTGTTTATGTAGAAAGAACAGCATTTCAAAGCCATTGTTCTACATTACTTTGAAGAAATAGTGACATTACACATTTTATTTTAGTTACAAACAGAACAGTGATAATCAAATGTTTATTAAGTGAAAACTGTGGTACTAGTCTTGAAATTTCATACTGTTTCCATGCTATCGCGCGAAATCACTTCTTCTTCTTCTTCTTCTTCTTCTTCTTCTTCTTCTTCTTCTTCTTCTTCTTCTTCTTCTTCTTCTTCTTCTTCTTCTTCTTCTTCTTCTTCTTCTTCTTCTTCTTCTTCTTCTTCTTCTTCTTCTTCTTCTTCTTCTTCTTCTTCTTCTTCTTCTTCTTCTTCTTCTTCTTCTTCTTCTTCTTCTTCTTCTTCTTCTTCTTCTTCTTCTTCTTCTTCTTCTTCTTCTTCTTCTTCTTCTTCTTCTTCTTCTTCTTCTTCTTCTTCTTCTTCTTCTTCTTCTTCTTCTTCTTCTTCTTCTTCTTCTTCTTCTTCTTCTTCTTCTTCTTCTTCTTCTTCTTCTTCTTCTTCTTCTTCTTCTTCTTCTTCTTCTTCTTCTTCTTCTTCTTCTTCTTCTTCTTCTTCTTCTTCTTCTTCTTCTTCTTCTTCTTCTTCTTCTTCTTCTTCTTCTTCTTCTTCTTCTTCTTCTTCTTCTTCTTCTTCTTCTTCTTCTTCTTCTTCTTCTTCTTCTTCTTCTTCTTCTTCTTCTTCTTCTTCTTCTTCTTCTTCTTCTTCTTCTTCTTCGTCTTCTTCTACATCACGGCTTGGGATTGTTTAACCCGTTCCGGCTCCAAATTGGTCTGCCCATCTTTTCTTCGATCTTCTCTGGTTTCTTCTTCCTATAGGTTTATAGTTTAAGGCTGGTTTTGGTATTCTGTTATTCATCCTCTGAACATGTTCTTTCCATTGATTTCTATTTCTTTCAATAGTATGAAATAAATGAATACCGAAAAGACGTCTTACAAATAACAATTGAATAATTTGAACCATTAAGGCAAGGCTACACAGAACATTCGCCGAAAATGTTGAAAATCGTGGATTTTTTTTTATAATTTTTTGGTAGCTTAGAGTGTGTAGTAATAGATGGCATGCTATTTTTATCATTTGCACTATTTTAGGTCATCACGTGACAATTTAAAGAGACCTCTAACAATCGTTAAAAGTAACACACATTACTTTAAAATTTAATTTTCTGAGAAACTTTCTTCGAACACTTTTAAGTATACAAAATGCCTCACGCGTCAAAGTTTTTATTTAACTTGGTGAAACTTACAGGATAGATCCATAATATGTAAATAAGAAACTTCACACTCTCCCGTTTTTGTTAATGCGGATGTTTTGAAAATTATATTGTGTTAAGGAAAAAGAAGTTAATATTTTCAAAATTTTGAGAGCTAACACTTTTTTTACAATTTACGTCCTCCAACGTTGTCATATCGGACGATGAATTAAATGGGTGAAATTGATGCTCAAATGAGTCCGGGGTCAATGGAGCTTAGAGTTACCCTACATTCGTCTATCAGGTTATGGGTAAGCCACGAAAAAACCTTATGCAGGTAACTCACCCTGACCGAGATTCAAACTCGGGACCTCTTGAACGTGAGGCAGACACACTACCATCTACGCTACCAAGGCGGGCTAGAGCTAACACATGGAAAATATTTTAGAACCAGTGCTACAAGAATATTCAAAAAATAAGAATGTGGATCTTTTAAAATTGCTCTGTACTAGCCGAAAACAAAAATTCAACTTAAAAGCTCAAACTTTTTACGCGTAGAACATTTTATATAGTGATAATTTTTACAATATTTTCAGAAAAATATTTAATAATTAATGAACTATTTGGTGTACCAACATAAAAATTTGCATAGCAGTTTAAAATGATACTCTAATTATGTGGCTATATTTTCATAATAATAGGTTTATTATTATAGAATTTGGAAGGGGCGCGGTGGTTTCGTTCGCGGCTCCCGTTCTAAGGTCCCGAGTTCGATTCCCGGCTCTGGGGTTGGCGATTTTAAGTCGGCCCTATCCACGCCTTCACCTCTGTCTAGCACACGTGAAGTATCCCCTATGCCCAACGTGGTTCGCAGTCCACGGTAAAAACTGTAGGTCCTCTCACCTCACCGCCATCTTCACTATCACCCTATCATCGGAGGTAATGGACACCGCCCTCTGGGTGCCTCCACCTGAGAAATGGGTCCGGTCATCACTTGGTGGGGTGAGGTTACCCCGAAGGCCAAGGTTGCCATGTGGGGAGTGTTAGTAACTAACTAACTTACAGAATTTGGAATGGCTTATGGCACAAAACCATTATTTGGAATGGTCCATACTTTAGTGTGGTCGTATGGGATATCGCTTAAATTTATCCGATATACAACATTATATAATGTTCTTCAGGAATTAAGGACTTCATAAGCTTCTCCCAGAAAATTAAAGACGAACGTTTCATTTCTCATATAAACATCTTAAACATCTGATATTTTAATCTAAATAGTAATAAAAGTTTTCGAGAAAATCTAAAATTTCTAAAGATATCTTGTGTCTTTTTTTGTATAATGTTGAACCTAAACCAACCCTGTTAGAAATAGGATTTTTTATGTTAAAGTGCTCACAGCCTCACTCTCCCAAACACACACACACACACACACACACACACACACACACACACACACACACACACACACACACACACACACACACACACACACACACAAGAGAACTTTTTCTAAAAATGTTTGTGTGTGTGTGTGTGTGTGTGTGTGTGTGTGTGTGTGTGTGTGTGTGTGTGTGTGTGTGTGTTCACGGAGTTTCAAAGCATTCTTTTTAATTAAAATTTCATCTTTTTTTAAATACAATGTACTCGTATTTCCGATACATACTTTAAGTACGTAGTACATATAATAAAAATTCTCCATTATCAACTCTGATTGACTCAAGGCTTATCGTGAACCTTTTGACATTCGCAATATCAATATGATGTTATATTCACATGACCTCCTCTACCAATCACAAACATACATAAATTCGTTTGATAATGTAGTATTCATTCATTGTATATTTTTACATAGAAGTTTTCCAGTTTAAATAAGAACGTTACAATACAGCATTCAAAATGTTTGTTTTACGAAACAACCTCTTGCGATGGAAAAGAAGTAGAAAAATAGAATGGAAAACTTTCAATACGTTCGTTAGAAAAGGTTTAAACTTGCAATATATTTGAGGCATCGCCATTATGTTTCCTGAGCATTTTTGTAAACTAATCGACACAAGCAGCTTTTTGAGATTGCGTCAAATCATGTGGGATCCAACGTGAGCAAACCTTTTTCACGGCTAAATAATCATACAATATTTTATACATGCTAGTGAAACTAAGGCCTCTGGTTGCCCCAATCTCACAATATGTCGCATGACGATCTTGCATTATCAGTTTTTGCACAGTATCAATATTTTCAGCCACAACAACTGATTTTGGATGACCTTCACGAACTTCATCATTGAGCGAAAGGCGGCCACGATTAAATTCGTTATAAGTGACAAAGGATGGAGCTTCGTCACCAAATGTGGAAGTTAGTTGATCGATGCACTATTGTCTTGATAATCCACGTCGAAAGTCGTAATAAATCATTGAAGTAACACTTTCACGAGTTAATTCCAGGTTTCTGCTGAGACACAATTTTCAAGTTAATGAAAACAAAACAAATGACGCTCTATTGACAAAATGTCTAAAATAGATTATTGTCAACAATGTCAAACTTTCCATTGGAAAGCCCGCCTCGGTAGCGTGGTGGTAGCATGTCTGCCTCACGTTCAAGAGGTCCCGAGTTCGAATCTCGGTCAGGGTGAGTTACCTGGATAAGGTTTTTTCCGGGGTTTCCCTTATCCTGAAAGACAAATGTCGGGTAACTCTAAGCTCTATGGACCCCGGACTCATTTGAGCATCATTTTACCCATTCCGATATGACTTAACATTGGAGGACGTAAATTACAAAAAAAAAAAAAAAAAAATAAAAAAAAAAAAATAAATCCATTGGAAATGTCAGATGGCACCTACAACATTCAGGATTGCCAAGGATCAAAATATAAATAGTGCCCTAAGTAGCATATAAAAAGGCATGGTATGTTACATTCATATGCATTTTACTATCCACTATGGAATTAACTTCTACAAACTATTCTTATGAACGCTTAATTTTGTATCTAATGATTTTTACTCGAAAATTGCAAAATTGCAAAATATAGTTACATTACCTACACGTTTTATTGTAGGTACAAGGGGTTTACAAAAAATCGTTAGTCCTATATGCTAGCTATTAAAATCTCATACGCTTCTTATGACATTGTAAAACAACCGAATAGCGAAATAATTTTTAAAAAATGATTGAACATTTCGAGATAAGTAACGGATATCTCAAAAATAGCTGATGCCACAATCAATATCACTTAAAAACTTTTATGTAGTACATTTTTATGTATCTCTTGAGGTTTACCAGTAATACAAAATTATGGAAAATTCATTCTGATGAAGAGAGTATTCGCCGTAAATTTACTATATAAGTGCAATTTTATATCATATTCACTATTATTTGACTTTAATAACTTGGAACAAAATTAACATTATAATTTTTTGAGGTCAGAGATTTTAAACAACAGTGTTGATGTTTTCATGTGAAAGAAGTTCAAAATGTCTCTCGTTTGCACCAAGTACATCGTCTGGAGTGCTATGTAATTAATGTTCATAATGTTCAAAGAGCGTAAAGTCCTATTTAGAATAAATACTCTCTGCATGATATTTTAAACAAAATTATGATCATTTTTTAAAAATGAGAAAAAAGTGCGCACATTTTAGACTCAAAATGTACTTTCAAAGGGGAAACTTTCTTTAAAAGACACCAAACTTAAGTACCCCGTTTTGTATTCAATCAACATTTATGTTTGAGTTATCTTGCTTATACTGACATTTTTCTAAAATTTATTTTATTCGGTGGGTTCAAAATGTGTATTTCTAGTTAAATATCGACGTATAACTTTTGTACGGGATACAGTACAACCTCCGCCTACTCCTAGGTACATAGCAGTATAAAAAGTAACAAATGAAAAGCCAGTCAGAGGAGCGGCGCCTACGAACCACAGTGTGTTGCTAGTCCAGTTTTTGCCACATGGAGAGCATGTCATTAAGTTGCACTTACGAGTTGGGTGCAAGTATTTTAAATTACAGATCAAGCGATAGAATAAGCCATAGTGAATGTAAATGTGTTGGATTTCAAAACGTTTAATAACTGAAAAAGCACTATGAATGAAAGTAGGAAGGTAAATAAGTTATTTTCGGGTAATTGTTATAAATGTTGCAGATTTAGTGCGTTAACTGGTACGGTGGTTTTAATCACAAAACTCATTCTCGCTTGTTTCTAAATTTCTGCACATAAACACAATTCGTGTAGACGAACTGAGCTATATGAGAACTGAAATATGCACAAATAGCAGAGGAAAATACATCGCTATTGCCAACACCATGACTGAATTTAAACATATAATGATTTACACTTGCATTTGGAAGGTCCGGGTTCGCTTCCCATGTCCGGCCTATTTGATCCATGGGGTTTTTCGGGGTTTTCCTGTGTCGCCGACGAATGCTGGGTAGGTTCACTACACCTCGAATTTCCTATTCCTCCATTTCACTTTCATTATCATTTCACATCATGTCTCATCTGGTGCTCTCCTTCGGGGTAGCAAGTTTCGGCGTTGCATGATTAACAGCTTCATCATCCGGCCTCCGGCTTCCGGCCTCCAAGCCGGCTTAGCGGGCTGTTTCAAAACCATGGCAGGTGAGATGCCGGTTATATAGGTACTAGACTATAGGAGTTTCAAACAGGTCAATGGAAGGGTCCTTGCCCTCTGTTCTATCTCGACTGCCCTAACCAATTGGGGGCATAGGTACAAAAAACCTGTCTGGTCGAGGTACCAATTCCCACCGTATATCTTATCCTATCAAATCCTAATGATTGAAACTTTCCCATAGGAGTTGGATTAAACAATAATGGGATTTTTAAAAGTTATGTTGCTAGAGGTGAGAAACATTAAGGCCCAAACACACATTACTGTAGATAATCTCGGCTGCAGGAAAGAGGAAACTAATTAGTATGCATTTTTCTGACCAGATGGTGCATTAGATCCACATAGGATGTGCTTCCCGATAAAGATAAAGATACCAATGTATTTCACATCCTGCAAATGTCACTCAGACTGACAACGTTATTGGATAACTAATTACTTTGTATTCGTTATTTTGGTAACCATTATGGGGTAACTAATTACTTTGTATTCGTTATTTTGGTAACCACGATGGAGTAACTAATTACTAACCTGTCTCCATTACTTCGGTAACTACAACAGCATAACTACTACGTTATTTTACTTCCGATCCTTACTAGAGGCGCATTCATCTATATCTAGAGATTACGGGATAATACACAATGCTGTGGACAGTTGAGCTGATTTAAAATGTATTTTAGACAGTTGGAATTAAAAGTGGTTCTTTTAGTAGTTCACGACTGGGTTAAAAGTAGAAAATTCTTTCACTCAGTGCTCAAAAGCATTTAACCGCCCTTAATACCAACTTTGCTTTCTTACAGAATGTGACAATCGTCTCAATCAAGAAGGCCGTGAATCTGGATAGGAATAAGTATTTAAAATTGTAATAATTGTACAATCAACAGTTTAGTTTTCAAAAAGCTGTATCTATTAATTAATTAAACTCTTGTTACGTTATTTTCCTTTTATTATTTCCACTGCCTCCTTTATATAGAATGTTGTTGTTTTGTAAGTCATGTTAACGCAAGTCCCGTAGGGGAGGGGATCCGTCCCCTTCAGCTGCTTTAGTGCGAGCGCTGCGGACCACTCGTGGTAACTCTGACGTTACTAGAGGAACCTCGCGCCGAACTGCCGAGCCCCTCCCATCGCGGAGCTGTTCAGATTGGGTTGGACTCAAGGGCGCAGTGTGTTCCCGACACCCACGGGGAATTAGGTACCTCCGGCCAGACTACGGCCGCCCGGAGGGGGTAGAAGGTTGCCTCATAAGTCCCAGGTACTAGCCTGCAGAGCTAGTAGAAGGTGTGCTAAATCACCAGGCGGCCCTACCGAGGTTTTTCGGTAGTCTTCCCTGCGGGGTTGACGCGCTTAAGTGGCGTATCCACTTCCATCCCGTCTTGACGTTGTTGTCAACGGGGGGGGGGGGGAGCTTTTTAAGAAATCAGATATTGCCCTATGGAAAGAGTCCCGGAGTTATCCATCGCTCCCGGGTTGAAGGAGGCCAGGGTCCTTGTACTTTAGGTTCTTTGGACTTTTGGATAGATCCTCTACACATAACTATGTTAACGCAAGACAAATGAACATCGCAAACCGATAAATACTGCGACTACGAGAAAGATAAAACAATACCATATATAATCTATAATATATCTATAAATATTCAGGACTGTCTAAATTAATGTCTAATACAAGGGTTAAAAGGAATTTATTTTGTTCGTAGCCTGCGGGCTTTTTTTTTTTTTTATTTTAATTTTACGACCTCCAACGTTAAGTCATATCAGACGGTGAATGAAATGGGTGAAATGATGCTCAAATGTGTTCAGGGTTCCTGGAGCTTAGAGCTACCCACCATTCGTCTTTAAAGATAAGGGAAAACCCCGGAAAAATCTTATCCAGGTAACTCACCCTGACCGAAATTCGAACTCGGGACCTTTTGAACGTGAGGCAGACATGCTCCTATCTACGCTTCCTTTAAACCCTTATTTCATTATAATATATTATGCAACGAGACTATAATGGTAGTAATTAAAACACGAGTATTATTATTAACCGAGCGAAGCGATTGATACGGGCGTTTTAATTACCATTACAGTCAAGTTTCATACGACAATTTATGCTCGATCATGTATATAAATTAAAGGTTTCATTTCAAAGTATTCATTTCTGGTTTGAGTGATATGTTAACAATTGTAAAGTGAGACGTGATACGTAGTACGCAGGCGCAGAAGTATTGACTACTTATAAAAGCTGTTAACGTGTGACACAGTTTAACCTAAATGAAAGTATAGACAAACTGCAAGAAATTCAATTTATTGAAATATCATTTGTAATTAATGCTAATGATAATATTAACAGAGCTGACTTTATTTCAAATAAAAATTGCGACGTACTTAGATATATAAAACATAGTAGGCTATGCATGAATACTAATTTTGTTTTTATTGTTGCTAGTTTCCCTAAACTAGTCAAATTGATTAAATTTACGATGGTTCCTATTTGCATTGATATAAATACTGGCAACGTTATTGCTGAGGTATTAACTTCTATGATAATGTTCAACTTCACTTTCATGTACTTAAAGAATAAAAATGTTTGATATTGATGTTAAAAAGGTTATAGAAAATTTGTAGTTATCAACCATTTATTTATTTACTTTACCCCACCCGTTACCAGAGCAACGAGAGAATTTTGTTTACTTTATCCCACTCGTTGCCCTAATAACTATCCCTTTGATTTGAAGTCCAAGTTTCTTATAGCAACGGTGTCTATTACACGTATCTGTAAGATAAAAATATTTGTTGGGGTACATTTGTACCCGGTTTGGTAATTCCCGTATATTCTGCAGCTCGGTATTCAAAAGGTTAACACGTATAGTCACGCTGGTGGAACGGTTACCATGGATTTATCTTTGGTAGTAGATGCCTCTCAAATAACGCACTGATTACTCCACGTGGAGTGAATATACATCTGCCATTTGTGATTCCTACTAATTCCATTGGTTGAAATGATACGTTCATTGGTGCTTAGCACAGGACCGAGAGGCCCGTCAGTTCCCCTCTCACTCTTACAAGAATAATCAGTGCGTTATCTGAGAGGTTTCTGTTAACAAAGATAAATCCATGGTAACTGTTCCACCAGCGCGACAATAACCGTTCGAACAGCGCCACTATACTGAGGTATTTTTTAGACGTGACGTATGACGTAATGTTGCGCAGTAGTTTATGGTCGAGTCCACTTGTTTATTTGCAAAAAAAGGGGTGTCAGGTTAGTCATCTGTCATTTAACCCACTAGCTTTATCAGCAATTTGCTGGTGAAAGCGCAGATCTTACCCCTACCATTGATTCGCATGATGTCACTCGCGTACATCCAAGCAAGGTCATGCGCCACGTCTAAAATATATATCTATAGGAAGATATAAGAATAAACTTTTGTAAAAAAAAATAGTTTGTAAAAGAGTCAGCAGAAAAAGTAATGTGAATTACTCATGCCAGATATTTTAATACGCGAATTCCTTTTTCCAGAAGCTAATATACAATGATAAGCATGTTTTTGGATGGCCCCATTAATATACCAGACTTACCAACCTACAACTTCCCTTCATAATAATTAGTTACCAATTAGTTACTAGCTTAACGAAAAACATCGACTTTTCGGAACAAACTCATATCAGAGCACGCAATGTGCATAACATTTTTAATTGTAGAAATGCCCTCTAACACGCGTTGCTTACTTTTTGGATGGGGAATTTATTTCATCCTTTAAACAATGTAGGGAGTCAAAGAGTCAATTTGCATTCCAAGTGTTACAGGAAATACATATGAGATTATAAATGTGGGCGTGAATGTTTGTGTTGCATTATGAGGAAAAGAAAAAGATTTTCATTGGATATTTACATACCGGAAGTGATATAATAATTTCCACATCAGTTTCAGAATAATATTTTCAAACTGTTTTCACAAAATATCATATACAGCTGTCTGTAATTTAACGATGTGTATAGACTCACTATACTTTCTTTCTCTTTTTCCTTAAGTGTTCCTGTCCTTGGTTATAGACAGCGTTATATTTTAATTAAATAAAGATAGCAATGTGACTCCACTTGCAATTTAATTTATGAACAATAAGAAATCAACAGTTAATTCTTCAATGATCATTATTTCTAATTAATTTATTCCAAGATCATATTTTATTTTCCAGAACAGTCGGTAGGAATTAATGTATCGCCACTGATTCTGAATTGATAAGAGAAAATAATTATAAGTCCTCTTTTTAAACAAAATAGAAGCCATAGTTCCGTTAATTTTATGTGTACTTTTACAAATTGATATGTATCTTTCTGAGTGAACAGTAAAATACCTATTAAAATATTAAATTTAAAATTACTATTAACATTTAACATTTGTAAACATTTCAAATTTAACATTTAACATGTTAAAATTGATATAAAGCACTTCACAAGTGTATTGCACAATATTTTATGCATGACTTGTTGAAATAGCCCAGTAATAAAAAGAAATTATTGCCAACATAAATTGATACTAAGATGAATTTAACAACACAATCATTTAGAAGACTGTGAAAACTGGCAAACAGAAGGCAGCGATTTTGACTTTTATCCCATGGCAATGATAACCACACGTCTAGTTAAGGTTTAACAATTTGTTAAAACAGCTAACCATTTGGAACTGCGCAAAAGCGTAACAATGTCAAGAAGTGAATGAGAGAGGGAGACAGAAATAAAGATAACCCCGAAAAATTTGTTGTTAGTGCAGCAATGTTATTACTGTTTGTTGAAAACTGATACCTACCCTTTTAGTGCTTATATTGGACGATGAATAAAACGATGTTCAAAGAGCC
Organism: Mantis religiosa; assembly: GCA_030765055.1. Classification (NCBI taxonomy): domain Eukaryota; kingdom Metazoa; phylum Arthropoda; class Insecta; order Mantodea; family Mantidae; genus Mantis; species Mantis religiosa. Next base: position 97,249,862 of record CM060959.1, read on the forward strand.
CAGCGTCCATAGAGCTTAGAGTTACCAGACATTCATCTTTCAGTATAAGCGAAAACCTTATTACCCTTACCGAGATTAGAACTAGGGAACTCTTGAACGTGAGGCAAACACGCTGCCGTCTACACTAGAGAAACGGGCCTTTTGCGACTTTAAATGTTCGCATTTCTATTCTTACCCGTTCTCAGGATTATAAAACACCGATTATTTCTCAACTTTATTTATTGCTAGTTAAACATCAAGCTCCATAAACACAACAACGAAACACAACTGGAAAAGAAGCAGTATATAGTGTTCAAGACGATCGCAATGATCTATGTCAGAGTATAGGCAGCAAATTTACTGCAAGAAAATGCAACTGTGCGTATTCTTGGCTGTGGGATCCTCAACTGCAACTGTTTGCTGTAAAATACTGCTTGTTAACTTCATATGGTAAAAGCATTTTTCTTACTTTTAGCCAGCACAATATGCCTATAAAAAGCAGTTAATTACTGCCTGGAGCAGTAGAATTCACCTTCAGTACTCTGTGGCGCCAAGAAAGGCCCATGTAAAACAAGTTACCTTGAAAGGTGTTATAATCACTGTATGTACTTCTAGTTTGGGTTGATTTACGGTAATTTGAATCTTTAAATTTCATTGCCCCAGTGGAGGCAGTGATCCACATTTTTTTAAATCCTGTACACATTCAAATATTAAAGGCAGCTTTTCTAGAATACAAAATGTTAATCCACGGTTTTATTGTTTCAGGGTATATTTTATAATCGAAGCGAATAATAATAGTAATAATAATAATTAAAATACTACTACTACTACTACTACTACTACTACTACTACTACTACTACTACTACTACTACTACTACTACTACTACTACTACTACTAATAATAATAATAATAATAATAATAATAATAATAATAATAATAATAATAATAATAATAATAATAATAATAATAATAATAATAATAATAATAATAATAATAATAATAATAATAATAATAATAATAATAATAATAATAATAATAATAATAATAATAATGTGAATGCGTGGGCTAAGTAGATTCGGAAATCCGGTTTGTAGAAATTTGAAACAACTTTTGCTGCAGTAAAAAGACGTGAAATTGACAATCAGCTGTTTTCAAGGCTGACTCGGTGCTTTGCTGCACAAAAATGAATGAAATCATTGCGCTACACTTCAATCGTCGACTGTCGCAATTACCAACAAACAACTGCCGCTTCTAACACCTTGTCGGTATTTATACCTCCCCAGTCATTGTTTCTAGAAAGCCGCAGACCTTCCGAGAACTTTCGCGGTCGCAACAATGGGCAGAACATTCCGGAGCCTCTGTCTCTTTCTCTCCTGCCCACGCGTCCGGCTCAGGCCCGTGGCAGCAGCACAATGCCACACGTGACTATTTTTCCGTGTTGCTTTCGTTCCTCTTTTCCATGATTAATTAATGCACGTCTTCGAATGGTGTCAAACAAGCCCTGTGCAAAGCAGGGGTAGAGGATAAAAGCTATATAAACACTCCATCATGATTGATACACGAGCTTTCGACACCCTGAGAAGCAAGTTTTAAACCAAAGTATCCTCCCATCCATTTGTTCAGTGTTAATTCCATGTGTGTAGTTGGTTACCAACAGGTCCCATGCGTTGGCATTCGGGGTAGCCTCGCCCCACCACGTGATGTCTGGTCCCATTTCTCAGGTGGAGACATTACCGCCAATGATGGGTGATAGTGAAGATGACAGTGAGGCGAGAGGACCTATAGCTTATACAGTGAATTCGTACGTTGAGCACAGGGGACACTTCACATGTCCTAGACATGTCAGAGGTGAAGGCGTGGATAGGACCGACTTAAAATCGCCAACTCGGGACCCTTTGCACAGGAGCTGCGAACGAAACCAATGCGATGCCCAGGCGCCCTTCCATGTGTACGTTACACAATATATTTAATTCATACGCCTATTTTAATGCAAATCTGACAATTATGTTGGAATATATGAAAATCATGACAAATAACGAAAAATGTTGCATAGCAGAATAACAGACTCCAGACAGCAGCCAATGGGAAATGACTAGTCATATACATTTAAAAGATATGGGCAAGGTTACTCGTATATGGAACAGGCCTTCGGTTAGAATGTGGAATGCTACGGCTCGACTATCTCGTCACCTCAGTCAGCAGAAGGACCTATAGAGTTGTGGACAGTGCTCATCGTTGTCCTCTACTTCACGAATGTCACCCACGTCTGATTAAATAAATTCTGGATCAAATCTAAATGATTTTTTTAAAACTTTACGTCCTCCAACGTTAGGTCACATCGAGCGATGAATGAAATGATGTTCAAGTGAGTACAAACCCCGGGGAAAACAACCTTATACAGGTGACTTATCGTGACCGAGATTCGAACTCGGGACCACTTGAACGCGAAAAATATCTAAATGAATTGCGAGTTCAGAAAGAAGTATGAACTGATAATAGTGATATCCATAAAGTTTTGGACAAAGCCGCTTACAGATGGGATGCATGCCGTGTTACAAAAATAACTCATATTGAACATTTTTAAGACTTGTACATGAAACTTATACTAACGTGTTTGCTTCATTATTTAATTACATATGTTTTATACTTTCTTTGTATTTAGTTTTGTATAACTAACTTATGATGATCCTGTATTTTAATACTGTAAGCCAAATTCTTGAAGTAATTATTTATTTTCTATGCATAGCTGATAACCTATCATATTTGGTGATCAATTAGTTAAAACGATTGCTTGTGCTTACATTTGCATATGCTAACCATACTATTTTTTTCAATTAAAAATGACATATCAGGTTCCACTTAAAGACCAGGTCACCTGACATCTTAGGAATTAAGGGAAAATGAACCTATGGATTTTTGTTTTTAAAAAACGTCACAATATAGAAAGGTTTATGATACAATCTGAAAACTTTTTGGCCCAATTTACTTGAGTAAAGAATTATACAAGTTATTTTTACTCATCAACTAGTAAAAACTGATATATTTTGACATCTTAACATAGGAAAATGTTATTTTGAACACGTAACGGGCACAAAATCAAAATAAATTGAGGTTAACATTACTATTTGGAACACTTTTTGTGAGTGTTAATACAAGTGAAGTAAAAATAGTTTGTTTTAAATCTTATATATTGCATCACATGGCATTCTATACTCACTCTTGAATAAGCTATTCTAACAAATTCTTATGCTTCTATTTCTGTTAATCCAGATGATTCAGTAGGTTTAAGTGAAAGAAAATCTTTTAAAAGCTGGTTGCTGTGTGATGGTTTTGACATTTCAGTCTCTTTGCATGACCAATAGAAAGAAAAACCAATGACTCCTCATTTGAAAAAAAGTATAAGTATTGTAATATGCAAAGAAACAACCAGGAATGTATCTGAAACCCTTACTAGAGAGTTTTCTAATAGTTTAGTGATATTTCACGCTTTGTTTCAAAACAGACTCAATAAACAAACATTAAGTGCACATGTACCTAAAGAACAGTTGAAGATCTAAGTACTATTTCTTTCTCGGATTAATTCAAATGAATTTAACTAAAGTAAATGCAAATGCTTAGCAATGGAACGATTACATTTTTCTACTGCTTCTTTAAATATTAAGACATAAGATTTTGTTATATTTAATAAATTGTTGGATTTAATTGAAAAATACTACAGCTTAGCAAATTCCAATGATACAGAGCTACATATAAACACTAATTTATCCAAGACAACCTCTGTAATGCTATATGACTTTACATCCCAGAGGTTCTGGGTTCGATTCTCAGTTGGGACAATGGAATTTTTCTTTAATTTGACTCTTTTGCTACCGATCACAGAATCTAGAAATATGCATGTCAGTGAATGTGCGTTTCAAGTTAGTAAAGCTCAATGCACAACCTCCACGTCTAGGATGTCTGTCTTATTCAAGATGTCCCGACTTCGAATCTCGATTAGGTGTTATTCAGATAAGATATTTTAGGGGTATTTCGTTATCTTGAAAAGATAAATATCGGGTAATTCTTAAGCTCTATGACTCATTCGAGAATCCTTTACCTATTTTCATTCATTTTTGTTTAAAAATACAACAAACTCGTTAAAGAAGTAACACTCAACGAGGTGTTTCTCGAGAGAGAACCCCTTATATGGTCATAAAAGTTAAAGTGGACTATAGAAATGAAACAAAAGTGTATGATCTGCTACACTCACGTAGATTTCTCAAATCATTCCTCAATTAATTATTCTTACAAAAGGTAGGATATTCTTTGGTCTACTTCATGTTAATCGAAATAAAAAAGTTTAAAAAGTAATTTATTACATATTTGCTTGAGGGTACTATGCAAATATGGGAATGCAGTAGGCTTAAGTAGTCAAATATTTTAAGAGCTAGTCGATATGTAATGGCTCTAAAATTATGTTCTCCTCGGTTGACTAGAAGAAAAAAAAGAAAGGAATAAAGAGACAATTCCCACTGTCTAAAGGTATAAGTACTGGAAATTCAAACCAATAATAAGTGGCAAAGCGTGCAGTAAAGCGCTGGAGCATCCGCTTCCCTAAAGAAAGCAAGAAAAAACAAGAAAATTCATACTAAACAATACTTTATTTGCTCTGGATACATCTTCAAAATTTATTCGCGAACATCCGCGGTGCTGGGGACCGCGGATCTTGACATCTGCTTAGATTCGATGACCAGTTCCGCGAGCTCATTCAGTACTGAATATTTCTGTATTCACGCATTCGTTACCTTGAATACCATATACTTCATAGGTTTCCAAAAGCAATCGCGACTCTTCAATAGTTAGGAAGCACTGACAGATTTTGTCACGTGAAGTCTCTGTAGCGTGTGAAGAAATGTATTTTATTTTATTTTATATGGCGATTTTAAATACTACTGTAAGTGTATTTCAAAACTATTAGCAATAGTATTTTACGTAGATTGGTATATAGTGATGACAGAAAGGGAAATTCTTGTGAAGTTTTTAAGTTATTAGCAGAAGTGAGTGAATTGTATACTGTTTCTATTTTAGCCTAACAGTTACGCGGTGTGGGCCAGCTGTAGGAAAAATTGGAACGTCTGAGTGGAGAAGTCAGTGTAAGCAGTCTTGCAATTCAAGAAGGGCTTACGTGTGACTGTACAATGGAAAGAGTACTGAAGAGTAGTCTCAGTTCTTTGAGACATTATTTTCTCTTATTTTAATGAAAATTATTATTTGGAGCTTCCCTCGCTTTGAAAATCACGCCTCTCCACTGCCAATAGAAAGAAATATCTCGGAAGTTGTTATGTTAAAACAGTATTTTACATTCTTCGTAATTTTGTGTCGTAAGTAAGATGTTTATTTCTTACGGTTTGCGGGTCATGCAAATCTCATTTGGAGATTTCAGAGGTTATTTCTAGAAAATTTAAAGTATACATTTAATTTTCATAAAATATCTTAAACGTGTGGTACTTCAATAAAAACCGTAACAAGTATTTTTGAGACAGTCAAAATTTTAAAAATATTTAGCATATAAAGGACAGTTTGGTATGAGGAGATGTTCTTGGAAATTTTCGTGTGACATACTTGGAAAATGCATGAATTAAAACCGATTTTCCGTTTTTGAGTTATGTTGTTCATAAGTGCATGGACACATGGACATTTTGTAAACATACATTTATATCTGGATTTAGGGTCTCATAATTCTATTTGCTTAAGTAAGCAGAAAATTATTATCATAGAATCTGCAGCGATTCGCAATTGTTGAGCTTGTTTCCAAAAGAATACTGAACCATGTTTCGACAAAACTGGACTAAATGTTACACCCAAGACATAGTAGGTTCAAGGACACTTGCAGGATCAATAACAGTAAGGTGATCAGAAATTTGTAAAAATCAAGAGGAAGAGGAGGAGTAGAAGGAGGTAACAACAAAAAAACGTGATAAAACTCACATGCGTTTTTCTGCACCACAACATTACACAGGGCATTGTGTAGTATTTTAAAACATAGTATTCATATAAAATCGATTTGGTTATACTGAAATACAAATGTCAATCAGTACGTAAAGAAGATTTGGTACATTTAAAACCGACTTTAAATTTTTTATCCATGCTATTCACAGCTCGCCTCTGTAACGTAGAAGGTAGCATGCCTGTCCCGAGTTCGAATCTCGGTCAGGATGAGTTATCTAGATAAAGTTTTTCTGGGGTTTTCCCTTATCCTGAAAGATGAATGTTTTTAACTCTACGCTCTATGTACCCTGTACTCATTTGAACATCATTTCATTCATGGTCCGATAAGACTGAACGTTGCAGGACATCGGTCCGTCTGTGTAGAGTAGTGGTAGTGTCACGTTCAAGAGGTCCCTAGTGCTAATCTCGATCAGGCTGATAAAGTTTTCCCTTGTCCTAAAATATGAATGTCTGGTAACTTTAAGCTCTATGTACCCTGTACTCATTTGAACATCATTTCATTCATTGTCCGATATGAATTAACGTTGCAGGACATCGGTCCGTCTCTGTAGCGTAGTGGCAGTGTCACGTTCAAGAGGTTCCTAGATCTAATCTTGGTCAGGGTGATATGGTTTTCCCTTATCTTGAAAGATGAATGTCTGGTAACTCTAAACTCTGTGTACACTCGTCTCATTTGAACGTCATTTCATTCATCGTTCGATATGCCTTAACGTTGAAGGACATGCACTAAAAAAATGTTCACAGACGGAAACACACGTACATTCATACAATGACTTTTTATAAAAATATGTTTTTCTTTCATTGGCCTTAAAATGTGTACTTCTGGAAATATATCTCCAAAAACACTTTTAAGGAAAGACAAATGCTTCTGTTGCCTTATCCAACGTTGCGCTTGTGAAATCTTACTAGAATCTCTTTAAAGCATTATGTTTCAGTTTTTTGTATCTATGATCTCCAAGGGGCCCACTATTGGTGTCACGTTTAGACCCAGAATGATAAATACAGATATATAATTAGGAAACTGCATCTAAAATTGCAATATTCATAATATGTTAAAATGTAGGTATGTCAATTATTCTTATGTTTTACTATGTTTCAAGTTTTTAAACGTAAATTTTTTGTATTCTCTGCTACGAAGGGTAAATAAAGGATGGATTGTGTTTATATTTCCTCCAAAAATTTAATTTCGATAAGTATTGCACCAGAAATACTTGTTTTGAGTCTCACTGATTTGTCATTTAAGATCAGCATCTTCTACAAAGATTTTTAAAATTCCCCATCCCAAACTACCCTGTACACTGAAACGTTTTCAACAGATTTTTTTAAAGACTAATCTTTTTAATTTAAATCCCATATGTTTAAAGCATTTTGTATGAGAAATGAAATGTATATCTTGAATTTTCTGAGAATAGCGTCTAAATTTCTCATTATTCCAGATGACTTTCGCATAACTGATAAACCGCAAAATATGCGTAGATAAACCTTATTACACAAAACTGTAGATCTGTTTATAACACACAATTTCTGTCAAAACAACTGTGTAGTTCGCCAATTCCGAGGTACTGTCTTTTGGCCGTAAAAGAAAAGGGAATTTAAAAGCCTTCACATAGTGACCAAAATTTTGACATCACCTATATTCCCCTTATTCCTATTGTATTTAGAAGAGAAGCCTAATAGAGCTATTTATGCAAAAAGATATCTCATGATGTAGATAGAAGAGTAATATTTTGTCAAAGTAGTTTGTACAAAAGGAGTAGGGAAAATCATGAGTACACATAAACTTTTCTTATGAAAAGATTTCATTTTTAAATATTTCACTGTTGTTTAACTTTCACAGATAAGCAAACTTAAAATAATTACTCTGAATTACAGATTAGTAGTGCATTAGCAGTGCAATCTTGCATGTCACACAAGATTAAGATATATTTAAACTTTCGTGAAAATGATCACTTTGAGCAAGCCTCGAACGTTTACTTTTATCATTATTAAAATATCTTAATATCTTACACAATTAGTTATTATTGTTGCATTAATGACTTCTTCTGACAAAGAACACCGATAAAGTGATGATACTAACAGAAATATATTGTAACGAAGCATCAACAATAAATGACATCTACTATTAGTTAAACATTTTAAAGCGAAACGTAGTTCCAATTGTTGTTGCATTCAGCTTGTCACATTTAATCTTTGACCATTTGCATAATACGAACGTAGTAGCAACAATAATATACCGTCGTTTAGCGGGGTAATACATATGGAGATGATTTTGCAAATTACTGAGTGATGCTTTAATCAGAACCTTAATGGGCGGAAAACAATTATTTCACGAATAAAACGAACCTAACATATATATGTATATCAGGAAATCCTTAAAAATTAGCATTTTTGCGAACGTTTCCTATGACGGCAGCTATGCAGTTTTCCAAAACATTTATCCAAAAAAGAAACACAAAATGAAACATTCTTATCAATCTAAAAACAATGCATGCGACGTATTAAGGCTAAAATACTTTCCTGATATTTTAACTATAACAGTCCTGGAAAATAACATTTTTTTCGCCGGTTTGCAATCTGATAGGTCATATCAACTAACTTCGATGTGCTAAATTGAATGGTGCTTTCCGTTATTTTCTCTATCATGTAAGGTTTTCTAACGAATCACAAAATAGATTTTGTGTAAAACACGTGCATTACGTATAAAATAAATACAGAATGCAAAATTTGCGATCTGAAACGTCGTATTAACTAATTTGGATGTGCTAAATTTAATAGCGCTTTCCATTTTTTCTATCACGTAAGGTGTTCTCAAAAATCACAAAATGAATTTTGGAAATATTGAAATTTATATAGAGTCCAATACATAAAAAGTATAGAATTTCATAAAAGTGGTACGTGTTGCGCAAAAACTGTTATCATTTTCGAAATCAAAGCGTTTGCTTGCATATAAGTGGCCTATTTTCATCAAAACCACGAAGTGTCGCAGGACAGTGTAATTAAATATTTATGTTCCATAAATGTATTTTTAAAAATTTGGGGAATGTTACGTTCACTCTAAATATTACAAAGAGCTTGGTCACGTGAATATATATGAAAACACTGGAGGTACAGCCTTGAGTTGACTTACCTGAGGTTATCGTGGTTCAGCTTGAGGTTGGTAATGCCCGTGAGTCCCAACTCCTGGAAGGTGTGGTTGACGAAGTCGTCGAGTCGCGAGTACGCTATACGCAGAGAGATGTCTGTATCGGGGGCGAACTTATCGCGGAGGGCGTCCAGCACCTGGTTGAAGGAGGTCATTCGTTCGCAGGCGACGGAGACGCCGTGCCAGGGTTCCTGGACGCGGCAGGTACATGGGGAAATCTCCCGTCGAACCGCACAATGGAGCGTCGATCCCACGGCCAGACCCAACAACGTGTACAGGAACGTGGACATGACGAGAAGCACTGGCGACATCCTTCCCGGTCCACTAACCCACTTCCTTACCCCCCTCCCTTACAATTTGAGGTCAAAAAAACAAAAATAACGCTAGCTGAACTTTGGAAAGTCTTGGGGGTCACACGACGCAAGCTTCTTCTTATCTTTTGGCTCACACCTGTTATCTGTGGAGATGCCGTGCAGACTGAGGAAGATTCACTTGCCGAGTGGCTGTAACGAGGAGAGGCAGCGAACGGTCAATCACAGGTTGGATGCGGAACTTAACTCCTGGCTGGAGGGGTCGACCGCCGTTCCTTTTTATTTCTCACGCACGCCCAGAGATGTTCTGCTTTTAATGGGGCGGAATTCCCTCAACGCGTTAAATCACTTGGTAACAAGACATCGGATTTGACGATTTTCACCGGGATCGTGAATCGGCGCCAATATCATCTTCACCATGTGTAACACCAGGTGATGAATTATAAGCAAGAAGAAGACGGCGCCAGGCTCGGCTGGGAATGTTTGGTATGCGTTTCTCTTAGCTGCTCATTATTCGTACTGGCGCCACCACACGGCAATAAAAATATCGATAAATAAATGTCTGCTGAGACGCCACGAAAAAACAAGTTGGAACACCTCGGTCGGGTTTTGCTCGCTGTTTACCACTAGAGCCACTGATAACGCGCATGACCCTTGTACGGCTATGGAAAACAGCTGCCCACTCACATGAGTCATATGAGTAGTAAACGTGACCAACCAGCTTTTTCCTTAGCTACCCCCCGAGTGGGGGTATAGTGCAACTGTCCTAGGATGTAGCGATTTCCATTAATCTATACATAAACACAGAAAAATTGTGTACGCACGTAACCTCAAAAACCACTCAACTACTTTGATAATTCGTTCACCAGCCCTATCTTTAAGACAGACGTGGACTATAAAACCCTTCTAATTCTATTTCATAAACTACTAAAACACTAAAAGGAACTTTTAAAAGCATAGTACGAGAATACAAACACAAAGAATATACTTTCAAAGAAAGGTTGACTTTTCGTTGAGATTGCCATAGAGCAGAAAATAGCAGTTGTTACTCCACGGAGAATATGTATAAAATAAGACAAATGACAACTAGTCACGATTTAGAGACTAAGAAAACAAAGACGCAGCAAAACAAAGCAGAATCGAATCTGCTTATAACGTTACGATATACATGCTACTTGCAGACATAAACAAATTATCTGTTTGAAAACTTGAAACTGATTACTGAAAATATAAATTTATGTTTTGGTACTGTTAACATAGCAAATCACTTAAATCTTTTGGTGTATTGTATTAGTACAAAATCACTAGTTTAAAATATATGATTGTTAACATCTATTGTACAAGAAAGTTAATCTGGAATGTACCTGAATTGTTGAGCAATTAAATATAGTTTTCTGCTGCATTTTTTAGTTTAACTTTCTCAGTAAATTCTGTAACTTTTAGCAAAACTGCACCACAAAAATTATTTGCTGAAAATTAGGATATATGGCTAAACTCCTACTATAGTTAAATTATGAAATAGGCAGAGTAAGAAAGTGCCATTTTTTCTTCCAGTTTTCTCACTCTATATGCTATAGGCGCTATAGTACACTTGTACATGTAACTGTGTGTTTCTTGTCTTTTTCAGTTACATAACTTTTACTGATATTTTCTAAAATAATCCACCATTATTCTTAAAATCTACTACCAATTATTCTTTTAATTTAATCAAAGGTCAGTATTTATTAGAACAATTGAAGAAAATACAGGAGCTTGAATGAAGTAACAGTACTTTGAAAAGCTACCAAGATCATCAAACTGAACAGCAGTTTCAGCATTTAAAACACCATTCAAAGACCGCAGCCCACAAAAGTTATGAAGTTACTGCATTAGAAATGTACTATTTTCACTGTAAATCAAAATAAACATTAAAAACATTAATATAAATTCAAATCTGCTTTATATGAATATATTTCTTAGTGAATAAACTTTACCCTATAAGAAATATAGTATAAAGGTTGGCTTCATTGATGATACAATTAAAAGTTTAACACGTATTTTTAATAAAGAGAAACGTAAACATAAGAAACAACATCTACCCACCTTCTATTATTATAAATGCATCATAACACCACTAAGGGACAGAGTAACGAATGGCAAAAGTCGGAGGCTCTTCCTCGGAGAAGAATGACTTTAACGACACCTGTGTGTGGATATACATGCCAAAATATTTTGATAAACCTCATGCAAGAAAAGTTGCCATAGAAAGGAAAATGGCGTTGTTACTCCACATAAACTATATATAAGACAAATGACACCTAACAGGATGGTCAAGATTTAGAAACTAAGAAAACAAAAGACGTAGCAAAACAAAATAGAATCGAACCTGCTTATTACAATACGACATACATGATAAAATATTTCGATAAACCTCATATAAGAAAAGTTTCTTAATTTATTTGTACTCATGTTTAGATCAGGTTGATTAGCAAAGCATATTAATTATGTTAAGAGAGAAAACTGCTAGTACTGGAAATCAGTGAACCTATATTTCATACATGAGACTAAAGAAAACAACTCTGTAATTATCTGAAATCACTATTGGATCATTTCAACCGATGTTTGTTCCACCGCCAAAGCATACTTATAGCTGTGCAGCTTTTCCATAACTTGGAAGAGTGTCAGGGAGAGGTTAATAAAGTGGAACTTTCTGCCAATTTTCATATCGTTTTGAATGAAAATCAAAGGCTTTTTACATGTTATTAGGAACAGCCAGGTTGTACGAAACTCGGTTATAAGGAGTAAAGGGAAGGGTACCAGATATCGTTGTACAGTAATTGTACAAAAAATGGGTAGTGAAAAATTAAATTAAATTAATCCATTAAAAGCTATCAATGCCAGTTAAGCTAATTATCTGGATAAAGGATTTCATTTTTATTATTGTATCTATGAAATAATTGAAATAAATAAAACGGGAGGAAACATTTCTTAAAGATAAATTTTCGAACTATTAATTTTACTGCAGAGTATTTCACTCGTGTTTCAACTGGTCAATTCAGTATAGAAATTCTTTGAATTTTAGCCCGTCCTCTTGGTTTTTATCGTTTTAATTTTATCATCAGATTGCTCTTCCCCATTTTTTTATTTTTTTATTTTTCGTTCTCCAACGTTAAGTCATATCGGACTATGATTGGAATAAGTGAAATTATGCTCAAATGAGCCCAGGGTTCATAGAGCTTAGAGTTACCCGACATTCGTATTTCAGGATACGGGGAAACCCCGGAAAAACCTTATCCAGGTAACTGACCCTGACCGAGGTTCGAACTCGGGACCTCTTGAACATGAAGCAGACATGCTACCACAACGCTACCGAGGCGAGCTCTTCCCCATTGTAGAATCGTATGTTCTTTCATTCACATATTACAGGGAATAAAAATGCAAGACGATGTCGCTAATTTTAAGAAATATTTTATGGTTATTAATATTTTATTACAGCAGTTATGCATATATTATTATGACTGTGGAAAACACCAAATAAATGCAGCTGAGCAGTAGATTCTCTGAAAATATTCTGCACATCACATATCACTACACTATACTCAAGTAAATAAGTAATGTGATTAAAATTCTTATACAGAGATATAGCAAACGATAACAAAAAAGAAAATGAAGGAGGAAGTGGTCGCCGAGGACAACGATGACGCCGTTTGTTTCAGTGACTTTGAACGTCGAGGACAAAAGTCTTGAAGCATCCGAGTCATCAGATTATCATATTAATAATTTTATGCTTTCATGAATAAAGATTGTATAATGTGTGTTAAAATTACTAGTACCACGCGAGTTGGCTTCGCAATATAATGTAGATGGTCCTAGGTTCGAATTCCGTCAACCCCCCTCTAACCTTGGATTTTTTCGACATACTCTCCTGTCGGTAGACAAATGGTTGGTTGTGTTCTCAGTTACCATGATTTCTATATCCTTGTTTCTATTTAATTCCTTTTACTTCTGAGATCTAAGTGTGCTTTTAGGTTTCATGGTGTGTGTCAGTGCCAGACAGATAGCGTGTATACTTCCTCCAAGTAGACCAAGCAGGATGGCTCACGTGTTTTCATCACTGGCCCGCATTCGGGATGCCCGGATTCGATTTCCGTGGCCGACCTACCTGACCCACGGGTTTTATAGGAGGTTTTCCCGGGTCACCAGGCGAATGCTGGGTAGGTTAATTACATCCCCCGAATTTCCTGTCGCTCCATTTCATCTCCATTATCATTTCACATCATCTCACATCTGGTGGTCTCTTTCAGGGTATAAGTGTCGGTGGGTGTCTCGGCGTTGCATGGCAAGATGATATGCTCCTAGTAAAACTTTCTGTCCAGTAGGATGATCTCCAGAACCACTGGTGGAGCTGTTTCCAGACTACAATAGGGTGGGATGCCAGTTGTACTGGACTGCCGGTTGTACTGGACTGCCGGGGAGTTTCAAATTAGTACAGTGTAGGGACCCTGCCCTCTACAGTGTTGTGGGTCCTTAGGACGGCCTCCCTCTGTGTCCTCTAGCGCCATCCTTCCTCTCAGGGGTGCCTCACTTGGGGGCATAGGTACAATAGACTAAGTGTGTACCTCCGTGTCGAATTCTCTCTCTCCGTAGGGGAGGGGATCCGTCCCCTTCAGCTACCGAGGTGCGGGCTCTGCGGACCCTTAGCACTCGTGGTACCTCTGACGTTACTAGAGGAAACTCGGGCCGAACTGCCGAGCCCCTCCCGTAGGGGAGTTGTTCGGATTGGGTTGGACTCGAGGGGGCAGTGTGTTCCCGACACCCACGGGTAAATGGGTACTTCCGGCTAGGCTACGGCCGCCCGGAGGGGATAGAGGGTTGCCCAAAAAGAGTCGGGTACTAGCCTACAGAGCTAGTAGAAGGTGTGCTAGATCACCATTCGGCCCCACCGAGGTCTTTCGGTAGTCTTCCCTGCGGGGTTGACGCGCGTAAGTGGTGTATCCACTTCCATCCCGTCTTGACGTTGTGCTCAGCGGGGGGGGGCTTTTTAGACTCCAGGTATTGCCCTATGGAAAGAGCCCCGGAGTATCCGCACTTAACTGTCGAATTCTCCCTGTAGCGTAGTCCAGACCAGTCCTCCAAGAAAAGAGGCACTACAGAGCTGCTTGGATGAATGGGTCGTTCATAGTCCTCTCTCTGGGCAGTTCCAGTATTGGGAGAGGTCTTGGGGCAGGTATCAGAAACTTCCGCGTGTCTCTGCCATACCTTCACTTCACCCCTTCCTCCTGGAGAATGGAAGGCACAAAACATCCGACATAGATCGCAGTGCGCGATCCGTTCAATTCGCTATACCTTAAAACTACATACGTTGTGATCATGTTTCTCAGACTTTGACTGGCAAAACAATCTTTTTAAATCCCAGAGTTTCAATATCACGTTTCTGTAGGTTGAATTGAAGTTGGCACTAAAATTTAACGTCTTCATTTCATTGTCTGAACAGAGTCGTCAAATGTTACCCTCTGAAGTTTGCCAATATTACTCATTTCAAATAGCTGTATTGCCTCGCTGAGGAAGTATTACATTCGATTGAAAATTTCGATATCGTGATACAAATAAAAACATCTATTTAAGTCTTTGAAACAAAAAGTTAAACAAAGAGTTTGTGTTGTTATTATAATGAAATATATTACGAAATATTACATTACTATTCATATTAAAAACGTGTGTACACAAGGTACACAATAAACAACAAGCAATGTCTTTGAGATCGATGCAACAATCAAAGTTGAATGTTAGTACCCAAATATACGCTTGCCTGGTACGCGGCTACATGTTTCTGATGTAATTAGGGTTGCCTATTCGAACAAACCGGACGGCGTTTCGGAAACACCATGTCTAGTTTTACAATTTCTCTTAAGGTCAATCTATATTAAATATTTGCTGTAGTATTCTGCCTCATTGGCCTAAAATATTTGTAACATTTAAGTTAATTGATGGAAATTATTCATTTATTTACACTAGCCGTATACAGGCTAAGGTATTGGATCGATAGAGTGACATGAAAAATTCAGTGCCACGTCCGGGATTTGAACCACGCATCTACTGGTTTCCGTCGAGTCGCTCTTACCCAATGAGCTACCATGGCCAACTTTCTGTCATGACATTAAATTCTCCAATTGACTCATATGTGGATAAGAGCGACTGGACGGAAACCAGTAGATCCGTGGTTCAAATCGCGGCCGTGGCATTGGATTTTTCTCGTCGACTCTATTGATCCAATACCTTAGCCTGTATACGGCTAACGTGAAGAAATGAATAATTTCCATCAATTAACTTAAATAATAAGTGTTAAATGATGAAACCTGGGACTTTACTTACAATAAAGACGCCACAAACAATGTATCTCGGATGCGACAGCCCCTAGTGGTTTACCGTGGAAATATATGAGTCAATTGGAGAATTTAATGTCATGACGGCAAGTTGGTCATGGTAGCTCAATGGGTAAGAGCGACTGGACGGAAACCAATAGATCGGTGGTTCATATCCTGGCCGTGGCATTGAATTTTTCATGTTGACTCTATCGATATTTGTAGCAATTTTTTGATGGAAATGCAACCTTTCCTTATATATAGTGGATAATATAAAGAAGGGATATATAATATAATGGAAAGAATTAGCAACCTTAAAGTAGTTGCTGGAACACTTACACAGAATATCAAGCGAAAGCTACTCATGAAGAATCCTTAGTCCTTTAAATGTTTAAGTGATTATAAAATACGTTAAAGCTTGCTTAGAGTTGTGCAAATCTGGTGTAAGTAACTCAAAATAAACGGTGTAGGTGGCAGCATTTCTGCCTCACGTTCAAGAGTTTCAGGTTCGAATCTCGGTCAGAGCTAATTATCTGGATAAACTTTTGTTCAGTGATTTCCCTTATCCTAAAAGATGAATATCTGGTAACTCTAAGCTCTATGTACTATAGACTTATTTGAACATCGTTTCATTCATAGTCCGATATGACTTAACGTTGGAGGACCCCTTCCCTGTCGCGTGGTGTTAGTGTCACGTTCAAGTAGTTGTAATTTCGATCAGGGTGATCCGGTTTTCCCTTCTCCTAAAAGGTGAATGGTAAATCTCTATGTACCCTGTACTCATTTGAACATCATTTCATTCATTGCCCGATATGACTTTACGTTGGAGGACATTGGCCCTTCCCTGTAGCATGTTGGTAGTGTCACGTTCAAAAGGTCCCTAGTTCTAAACTCGGTCAGGGTGATAGGGTTTTCTCTTATCCTGAAAGATAAATGTCTCGTAACTCTAAGCTCTATGTAACCTGGAGTCATATGAACATCATTTCATTCATTGTCCGATATGACTTTACGTAGGAGGAAATTGGCCCTTCCCTGTAGCATGTTGGTAGTGTCACGTTCAAGAGGTCCCTAGTTCTAAACTCGGTCAGGGTGATAGGGTTTTCTCTTATCCTGTAAGATAAATGTCTGGTAACTCTAAGCTCTATGTAACCTGGACTCATATGAACATCATTTCATTCATCGTCCGATATGACTTAACGTTGGAGGAAATTGGGTCTTCCCTGTGGCGTGGTGATAGTGTCGCGTTCAAGAGGTCCCTAGTTCTAAACTCGGTCAGGGTGATAGGATTTTCTCTTATTCTGAAAGATGAAGTCTGGTAACTCTAAACTATGTACTCTGGACTCATTTAAACATCATTTCATTCATCGTCCAATGCGACTTAACGTTGGAGGACATTGGCCCGTCTTTGTAGCGTGTAGGTAGTGTCAACTTCAAGAGTTCCCTAGTTCTAAACTCGGTCAGGGTGATAATGTTTTCTCTTATCCTGAAGGATGAATGTCGGGCAACTCTAAGCTCTATGTACCCTGTACTCATTTGAACATCATGTCATTCATCGCCCGATATGAAAACGTTGGAGGACTTAAATTAAAAACAAAACCATCGGAATGTTGTAAAGCAGTATACTTCGCGGGCAGTGTACACAGTGGTATTTGTCATTCTTCAACAGTGTTTTGGCATAGTGCTTTCTTCGATGTTTTTGTTTATGTTGTTTATTTTTTGTTCATTATAGCGTATTCTAAGAGGTTTTAATAAGTATTAAATATCTAAAAAGATAAGACTAAAATGTAAGGATTGTCAAACCATTGACGACGCAGTATATTTCAGCCAGCTGACATAATGTGAGACTCCCAGTAAATGCTATTTGCTTTCAGAAGAAGTTCCGTGTATATTGATAGCAATTTAAGCGGGCGACCGGTGACAGCCGGTTAGGAATGGATTTCCTTGTGACGGCATTGTGTTGGTGATATAAATTCGTGGAATTTCATTAGCGATAAGGATGGACCGCTATAATTATGGTTGGCAATTGAGCATAGTGTGCGCTCTGCTATCAGTAATTTGCTTTCGGCATCAGCTTGATACAGTTCAGTTGCCCCTGCAAGAGTTCGCTGCCTGCGCTAACTTTACAAAGATCTATCTTCGACTCTGGACGCTTCACAATTCGTGATAACGGTTCACCTTTTCATATACATGATTTGAGACCCGTTAAAAAAATGCGTGACTTCCTCTGTCCATGTTAATTGAGCTAAATATTTGTACAAATGGTTCAGGTGCAAAGGGAGTAGAAATACAGCAGGCTTAAGGATAAAATCCTATTCTATCCTTATTTTAAATTTAAGGGTAATTTAGGTTTTATTATTTTATTTAACCGTAAAGGTTAATAATTCCATCCAAAAATTAAAAATAATAAAGGAATTAATCTTCCTGGTAGTAACATCTTTTTGTAATACTTAATTTGTAAAGTAATAATTGTTAACACTATTTGGTTGTGTAAGCCAAATTTACAATTGAATGGGAATTTTTTAGAAACCCCACATGTCCATTTTTTTTACTTTACAAAATTGAGCTATGGACCGATCATAATGTAGAGAAACCCATGATGTTTTGACATTTTCTGTTCTATTATGAAGCCATTGTGTCACCGAAAATAAAGAGAAACCACACATATACAAAGGGTTTGGGTTTTCTCAGAATTTTAATTTACCAGCACTTTTTTTAAACAGAGAGAATAATGATCAGCCTCCTACTCTTTGATTTAATCGATTATTACTGTTGATAAAATGTCAGACAGCGGTGATGTTAGTCAGAATGTGAGGAAGAGCACAATCCAAAGAGCAGCTGGCTGAACCATTTGTAATTCCACCAAACCCTAAGGCATTTATAGGCACATTATCAAGATAATGTGCCTATAAATGAGAAGAAAATGCAAGATCTAAGACGATTTGTGTCATTCCTAACAAAAGACGAAATCATTCCGAGCTTCTACGACGACATATACAATTGACCAACATTGTAGAATATAATGCCAAAGCGTTCTCTTCATTTTTTCCTTGTCGGCTGTATAGTTTGGGTTAAGTAATAAATAATGAATAATTCTTACAAAATATTGAGAAATCCCGCATGTTTACTAAATAAATGTTAAAATAATTTCAAGAAAATGGATCAAGAATGTTTACAGTGCAATGGCATGCTTCTCTCTACATTCATTTCAACGAAAAATGAAGACAAAAACTGACTTTAAGCATAATTTTAAGAACTGGATTTTTTTTTGTATCTTCCGAAAAAATTAATTTTTTGGACATGTGAGGTTTCTCAATATTCCGATTCTATTCATTTGATAAAGTAGACAAACACCAGCACTTGAAATATACACTAAAAACTCAAAAAGGATTTGTGCAAGAAGTAAAAAGGTTAAAAAAAACTACACGTTCCTATTGCAAAAGAAAATCTGTCAGTTCTTCTCCTTTTACAAAAATATGGAAAAAAACATTATAAATTTTGATGGAGAAATTGATGCAATCTGCTCTTCTCTAAAATATCTGTTTGGCTACAAAAATTTAAAAACGTTTTTATTTTATAAGATTCTAGAGCAACAGTCCAAACAATAGCTTTAACTCAGAATCCAAAAACATAAAAAAATAAGAGAAATTCATTGTTTGATTAAACAGATACAAAATTTAAGTAAGAGTCTTCCAGTGGATTCCTGGACACTGTAGATTGGGTAACAATGAGAAGGCAGACATCCTAGCAAAACAGGGAACCAAAGTTCAAAATAAGATACAATCAAAAATATTACTGGAATCAGTTAAATGTATCATCAAGAAAAAGACGAATATATATATATATTTGCCCGCCTCGGTAGCGTAGATGGTAGCATGTCTGCCTCACGTTCAAGAGGTCCCGAGTTCGAATCTCGGTCAGGGTGAGTTACCTGGATAAAGGTTTTTTCCGGAGTTTTCCCTTATCCTTCAAGACGAATGTTGGGTAACTCTAAGCTCAATGGACCCTGGACTCATTTGAGCATCATTTCACCCAATTCATTCACCGTCCGATATAACTTAACGTTGGGGCGGACGTAAATGAAATATATATTTCATTTTACGTCCTCCAACGTTAAGTCATATCGGACGATGAATGAAATGGGTGAAATGATGCGCAAACGTGTCCAGGGTCCATGGAGCTTAGAGCTACCCGACATTCGTCTTTAAGCATATGGGAAAACCCCGGAAAACCATTATCCAGGTAACTCACCCTGATCGAGATTCGAACTCGGGACCTCTTGAAGGTGAGGCAGACAGAAAATGACTGATGGTTATAAAAAAGCTAAATTAACCATAAATACATTAAAGTCCAATGGAGAAAAATTCTTAGAAAACTTAAAACTAATTCCTGAACTACTTTGAAAAACAGCCATGTTCAGACTCACCATTAGACATGACTGTCTCAGTAAACACCTGCATAAAATTAGATTGCTTTCATCTCCAAACTGTCTGTTATGCAACAAGGAAGAGGAAATGAATATGGAATATCTAACTGTGAACGACTTAAAAACTATCCAGACTTGACTTCAAAATATTGGGAGGCAAGGAGAATGGCTTTGTTGCTAAATACCTGAACATCAACCATATACATATATATTTAAGGGTTTTATTATTTTGTTTGACCGTTCAGGTTGAAACTTCCATCCAAAAAAATTAAAAATAATGTAGGAATTAATCTGATAGTAGCATCTGTTTCGCAATACTTGGCATGTAAGCTAAACATTATTTACACGTATTTGGTTTTGAAAGCTAAATTTACAATTCATTTGCCCATTGCCATAGCAATAAGGATGAAACAGTTCATCAATACTTACGGCACCAATAGCAAATACGTAATTTGTAAATATCAACATTGCATTAAGGATATAGTCGATTACAACATAGAATAATAGCTCCATAAGCTCCCTGGAGATGCACATTTTTTAATTTTCTCATGAAAATATGCCAATAAAACTCTCACTGCTATAATTGTTAACGTTTCTATCAAAGCACCACTTTTGGGAAACTTAGTAAGTTTTCCTTCGACTTCACTGGTAAAAGTGATGCACTTGCTAGATCCGCAGCTTCTGGAATAGCAATGTAGCTCATTTTTATAAAATTTGCTACTTTATAATAACCATCAGAAATTGAAATATTCAATTGGGCTACATAAACAAATAACCTAACAACCAAGACATACGTTACTTCAATTAATTCATTAACAAAAGAGTGGATAAGAAGGCTTTGTCCATATTACTTTTTACGGCTTTTTCAAGTATTGCAAAAGGTAATTGGCTAACCACGAACTGTAAGTTACTTATCAGATCTCGAACTGTATCACAGTACTTACTATGCAATGAGCTGGTCACCAACTAGTGGTTTTGCTTTGCATGGCAAGGGATAAGAATCGAATAAAGATTTACTGTTCAAAAATTATTTGAAAATTCAAACCAACAGCAAGGAATATCTGGAAATGGTTATTTTAAAATATATTTGTCGTAAATGGTGTGTTTTAACAAACCATACATTTTTTGTTTAATATTTCTTACGGTTTACCAAGTGTACAAAAGTCATATAGAATGAAGAGGGAGTGCTACTCCCAAAAAATTCAAGATATACATTTCATTTGACATCAAAATATTTTAAACATATTATAGCTTAATCAAAATAGGTAGAGCCATGTTTGAGATAATCAAAATATTCGAGGAAGAAATATTTCCTGTAAAGGATGGTTTGGAGAGAAGGGAGTTTCTTGGACCTCTTCATACTGCATGCTTCTAAAATGCTGAACTTAACTATCAAATTTAGTATTTAACCAAATTTTCGTTTTTGAGTTGTGCTGTTTAAGTCAAAAATATATGGACCTTTTTACTATTTTTTTTTGGGGGGGGGGGAGTTTCAAAACATGCATTCATGTCAAAATCTCGACATCGAGGTTTTGGGTGGAAATATATATTTCCTACATCTATAAAATACATGGTAGAATGTGTTAAAAAAGATTCAGAGTATGTCCCTTACTTTTGGTAGGGTCTTTGGTTCATCAAGAACCACTTTGCTATCAGGATTTCATATTTGTATTAAATTCTCATTCATACTTCCAGGAGTAGGACCCTAGTTATAGAGAACTTTACATCCTCCAGTCGGGACTCGATACTTGCAGTGCCTCGATACTCACGATACTTGCTTGGTATCGACATCGAACGATACTTCAGAAAATTCACTCGTTACATTTTCGATACTTACGTTACCTACAATTTTTATTTTATTTAAAACACAAAATATTATTGCATCAAGTAAAACATTCTGTAAATGTGAAAGTGTTGATGAAAGTGTGGAACAGTTAATATTTAGATGTGATCTTCATTCCAAAAAGAGATATAATCTTATTCAACATCTTTCACATTGTAATACAGATCTTCAAACACCATTGTTTAATGTATTCCTTAAAAATGTTGCACTTCAGCCTTTGAGCACTTTACTGGCCAAATTTTTAAAACGTTTTAATTATTATCATGTTCACTTATTTTAATCTTTGTACTTATTTGTTTTTGTAACTAGAACCCTAACATACCATACTGGTAAAATAGGGTTACTTCTTTTGGATAAATAATAATAATAATAATAATAATAATAATAATAATAATAATAATAATAATAATAATAATAATAATAATAATAATAATAATAATAATAATAATAATAATAATAATAATAATAATAATAATAATAATAATAATAATAATAATAATAATAATAATAATAATAATAATAATAATAATAATAATAATAATAATAATAATAATAATAATAATAATAATAATAATAATAATAATAATAATAATAATAATAATAATAATAATAATAATAATAATAATAATAATAATAATAATAATAATAATAATAATAATAATAATAATAATAATAATAATAATAATAATAATAATAATAATAATAATAATAATAATAATAATAATAATAATAATAATAATAATAATAATAATAATAATAATAATAATAATAATAATAATAATAATAATAATAATAATAATAATAATAATAATAATAATAATAATAATAATAATAATAATAATAATAATAATAATAATAATAATAATAATAATAATAATAATAATAATAATAATAATAATAATAATAATAATAATAATAATAATAATAAAAAATTCAGTGCCAGTTAACAGTTCCCAAGAAGAAACCACTACTTATTTCAACGAAGATTTGTCATCTCCTCTTTCAAGTACACTGGATTACTGGAAAACAAATTCAAAATTTCCATAACTAAAAACACGCCGCTAAATATTTGTGTATTCCACCAGCAACAGTTTCTCAGAAACACTGTTTAGTACAACAAAACTCAAATGTAACAGAAAAAGAAGTAGATTTGATCCCGAAAGAGTGAGAATATTAGTATTTTTGAACAAAAACTTATAAAAGTTAACTGTTTTAAAAACGCATTTTACTTGTAAATGTCTAATGTATACTTTAAAAATAAGTACACTGAAGATTTTAAATTTTATCTCATTAAACATGTGCATCTAATTAATTTCATTGGCATTGCACAGTTTTCCCAACATTCTATTTTGTATTAAACTAGAAGTATAAATGACGGTATCGAGTATCGCGTATCGTGAAAAATATCGTGTATCGGTATCGAGAAAAACTGGTGTTAACCCATCCCTATTTCTAACCACCAGACAGTCCTGCTTCTGCCTAACATTGCATCTTTGTTTTTGGAGCGGGAATATGCTGTGACTAATCTTGCCATCCTGTCATTGTCTGGCAATGAATGAGAAACGAATCACCCCAGTGACCCTATGAGTGATGCAGAGGATGTAATATCGCACAGAATGACTGATTCATTCAAGTACAATAAGATCGAGAGTAGACGATACGTAACAACAGCTTGCAAAGCATCTGATGGCTAATTCCACGGCCAGGAATGTGATTACGTACTTTTACTTCCATATAAAGTGCAAGGGCACTTTCAATTTTTTTTTCTTTGTAATTTACGTCCTCCAACGTTAAGTTATATCGGACGGTGAACGAATTGGGTGAAATGATGCTCAAATGAGTCCAGGGTTCAAGGAGCTTAGAGTTACCCGACATTTGTCTTGAAGGATACGGGAAAAGCCCTGGAAAAACCTTATCCAGGTAACTCACCCTGACCGAGATTCGAACTCGGGACCTCTTGAACGTGAGGCAGACATGCTACCATCTACGCTACCGAGGCGGGCAAGTGCACCTTCAGTGGAGGATATCACTCTCTCCCCCTTCAAAGAGACAGTCGGCACCACTATTATAAAGATAGACACTTTGCTGTGTGTCGGAAACTATTCAGCTGCTTTGATAATTAATTTGCTATGTTTCCGGACGGACATAGACTATAAAGTATTTTATAAAACTGCGAGTTTATTCATGAGACCCAATTTCGCTGAATACGAAAATTATATCCTTTTAATCTTATTTAGAACATAGTAGATTTTTAATACTATTCAGACCAAAGAGATGAATGGGGGGCTTAAAATTGAAGTTTTGGTGGAGGAAAGGGTGGTGGAGGTATTGAATACAGAGAGGCCTACAGTAGCTGGTACACATCGCCACAAAGTACATGGGCTTTTTATGCCATGGGAGGAAGTGATGAAGGGGAAACCCTAGGGCGATTAGACATAGACGACGATTAGCGGTAGATTCTTGCCTTGGTCATTGGAATGTAAGAACCTCAAGAATAGACAAGGGAAGACGGCTGCCGATAATGCTGCCAAGTACCAGGGATAATTCTTTTCAAAGCGCAAATTTTACCGTCCTGCCGCAACATACCAGCCACCGCCGCCGCTTGGTCCAACAATGCTGAAACAGGTGAAAGGAAATAGAGGAACGGAAATGGTGACAGGAAACTCCTTGTAGAAGGAGACAGACAAAACATGTTTATATTGGCCGAACTCAAGATAATCGAACCCGAGTCCTCCCGAATGGCAGCTCCACTCAGTGTGGGGGAGGAAATTATATAACGTGTTCCTATCACCATATTAGTATCTGATTTCGTGTACTTTGTTATCAAGAAATATTTTTCTGGCAAACGCTTTGGCACACTTTGGATTTAGAATCTGGCAATTTAACAAACCATCTTACAACTTTCACGAACTCCCTCTAGCCTTATTTTCGACTCCTTACATACAGTCAACATTCTCAACACTCTCTCTATCTAAACACAACATTCTACCTATGAAGTATGCGACACTTCCAAGGAGGGATTTGTTATCTCGACATATCGAACGTTTTAAGTAATTTTTTTAATAATAAAATGAGTTATAAGCTTTAAGAAAACTAATTATTTCACTTATATCATTTTCCACTTGACACATTTAAACTATCAGTTAACTACAGCTATTAATGGATAGGCGCAAACTTATTAATAGGCACGCTGGAAATTAAATATTCTTTTGTCGCAAACTTTCATCCAACACTCCCATACTTAACTTGCTGCAAAATGTACATTTTCGCAAATTTATTTCAAATTTTTCCACTGTCTTTCAAAAGTGCAATAAATAAAATGGTCATATACATTTTTAAAATAATGCTTCAATTTTGAAAACCCAGTTAAGTTCTGAAATATCGATATGTTTGAAGACAGAAAGTGATGATTTTTTTCTATTTTAATTATAGATTAATATATCAGATATAATGAATCTTTCTAAATTAATTGCACAATAAAAATAATATTTAAATAAACATGCAAGCGAAATGAAGCTTACCTGGGAGGCGTAGCTGTTAGTATGTCTGCCTCATGTTCATGAGGTACCAAGCTCGAATCTCGGTAAGGGCGAGTTATCTGAATATGTTTTTTCGACGTTTCTCCTTATCCTGAAAGATGTCTGGTAACTCTAGCTCTATGGAACCTGGACTCATTTAAACATCATTTCATTCATCGTCCGATATGACTGAACGTTGGAGGACATCAGCCCAACTCTGTAGCCTGGTGGTAGTATCACGTTCAAGACGTCTCTAGTTGTAATATCGGTCAGGATAATAAGCGTTTCCCTTATCATAAAAGAGGAATGCCTGATAACTCTAAGCTCTATGTACCCTGGGGTCATTTGACATCATTTCATTCATCGTCCGATATGACTTAACGTTGGAAGACATTAATTAAAAACAAAATACAGTGAACAGACTTCGCGGTAATTGTGGGACTTGCATTCGAGATGTCCCGGGTTAGATTCCCGCCAAGTGCCCATTCTGACCTCAGGTTTTCATGGTTTTGCTTGGTTGATGTGTCATTTACCACGAATTCCTTTCCATCAGTTCTGTTTTATTCTGTATCTTTCTCATCTTTCAGGTGTGCGTCGAAGTTTCGTGGCGTGTGGTGGTGCTGGAGAGATGACGCGGATTCTTGCTCACAGGAAGAAGTACTCCCATAGACACTAACGGTCTGCTTGGCCGACGGTCGTTCATCGCTCTCTGAAGGCAGTTCCGGCAGTAGTACGGATACTCGAGCCCATTTAGGTGTTTCGTGCGTCACTTTGACATGGCAGCCTGCAGTCTGTAAGTGTGCTTGCTGTGTGACCCTAACAATTTTCTTTTCCTTCGTCTTCTTCTTCTTCTTCTTCTTCTTCTTCTTCTTCTTCTTCTTCTTCTTCTTCTTCTTCTTCTTCTTCTTCTTCTTCTTCTTCTTCTTCTTCTTCTTCTTCTTCTACTACTACTACTGCTGTAGAGTTAGACTACAAAGTCTATTGTAACATATTCCATCTGACTATACATTATGCTATTGGACGCCGGCCTTCAGGTCTCCAACGGTAAGTCATATGAGACGAATAAAATGGGTGAAATGAAGTTTCAATGAGCCTAGGGTCCATAGAGCTTAGAATTACCCTACATTCATCTTTCAGGACAAGAGAAAACCTTGGGAAAGGCCTTATCTTTGATCAAGATTCGAACTTGGGACCTCTTGAACGTGAGGCAGACACGCTAGCACCTACGCTACAGAGACAGGTACATTTAATGATGGTAATTTGTACCTCTAAGTTGTAAATATTTCGTTTATCCCTATTTAAACGTTAGAAATCAGGTCTTTTAATGGTATCCTAATGTTCGTCTGAGAAATTGCATTTCTGATGTTTCTATACTTCGCTTGAGTTTCCAATTTTCACGATATTATAGAAATAAAAAACTGGTAACGCATAATAAAATAGATATAGTAATTGTTTCTTATCTTATGTATGGAGCTATTGACATTTTGGAAACGTAGAGTCAGACTGAAGGATTCAATGCCATAGCCGGGATTTGAACCACGGATCTTCTGGTTTCCGTCCAGCCGCACTACCATTGTGCTACTATGGCTAAAGTGCCGATATGACATTAAATTCTCCACCTGACTCGTATTTTCCCGGTAAACCACTTAGGAGTACTCATAAACACATGAGACAACTACCTTGATGGCGACTTACTATGCTGTAAGTACTTTAAGGCCCGGGCTTTATAGTTCGGACCACTCTTAGGTCAATTAATGGAAATTAATTGTTCTTTTACACTAAATTGTGGAAACGTAGAGTCAGACTGAAAACTTCAATGCCATAGCCGGGATTTGAACCACGGATCTTCTGGTTTCCGTCCAGCTGCACTACCATTGTGCTACTATGCCCAAGGTGCCGATATGACATTAAATTCTCCAACTGACAGGTTGGCCATAGTAGCACAATGATAGTGTGGCTGGACGGAAACCAGAAGATCCGTGGTTCAAATCCCGGCTATGGCATTGAATTTTTCAGTCTGGCTCAACGTTTCCACAATTTAGCCTACACACGGCCAGTGTGAAAGAACAGTTAATTTCCATTAATTGACCTAATAGTGGTTAACTATAAAGCCCGGGCCTTAAAGTACTTACAGCATAGTAAGCCGCCATTCTCATGTGTTTATGAGAACTCCTAAGTGGTTTACCGGGAAAATACGAGTCAGTTGGAGAATTTAATGTCATATCGGCACGTTGGCCATAGTAGCACAATGGTAGTGTGGCTGGACGGAAACCAGAAGATCCGTGGTTCAAATCCCGGCTATGGCATTGAATTTTTCAGTCTGACTCTACGTTTCCAAAATTTAGCCTACACATGGCCAGTGTGAAAGAACAATTAATTTCCATCTATTGACATTTGTTGAGCTTTTTATCCACTACATCCTTCTTTTCGTAGCAAACCCAGCATCCCAGATATTTAAACCAGTCTTTTATTGTATAAATTATTTTTAATCTTCTTGAGAACATTCGCTCAAAATATTTAGATTTTTAAGTAGATATTTCCAGATTATATCTAACCACCTAAGCTAGAATTTTGCAATGTAACAAAAACATTGCTGTTATTGTCGTAGTAACTGGCTCAACAACAAGATATCTTTAATATTGTGGATATTCCAAATGTGACTAACGCGTTACCTTGACCATGATTATTTTTTTGATCTTTCAAGTTTCATTAAGATTCTGAGCGGGAACTCCATGCACGATCCTGGCTAGTAGATGTATATCTTTCTACGTAAATTATGAACTGGCTTTTTCTACTACGCCACATCATGCACCAGTGTACCTGGAAACCTACACAGTGGTTTTTTCTTAAATAACTACTGCGTCAAACTAATGGAAAACTCAATTACTTGTGTATTTCTCTAGAGAGGATTGTTGAAGTTTGGCCGCAAAACAGCTGATCAGTATTCAAAATATATCCTTATGTTAATAAGTACGGTTTTTCCTATGTTTCTTCCTTCTCAGGTAAACCACGTCCTTTACCAGTTACCTAGTAACTGGTGTTACCGAGCGGGATACTCCCGCAATGCAAGGTCGTGGAATCGATTCCCGTTGCCAACCTTCCTCTCCTATGGGGTTTCCCGGATCGCTAGGAGAATGCTGAAAAAATTTCTTATGCCACCTACAAATTTCATCTCCCTCCATTTTACCTCACTTCTCATTTCGTTGTATTCTTTATGCGTTTGGTCCTTTCAGGTATCTCAAACGGTGCATTGTGGGGAATTTGCTCTCTGTAACTTGGCCCCAATGTAGCAGTCTCCAGCTTCAAGCTTTGTGGAGGGCAGCTACCGGTTGAGCTTGAAACTAGAACTGTTAGAGACCCCTACCGGGGCTCCTGGTTTGACAACATAGTCTTCTCACACCTCATCCTTCCCTTACACCTCATCCTTCCCTTCCAGGTACAAAAGGGCTGGTGCCGAAGTCCCCGACAGTATTTTTTGTTTTTGTAATTTACGTCCTCCAACGTTAAGTCATATCAGAGTACGAATGGAATGGGTGAAATGATGCTCAAATGAGCCCAGGGTCCATAGAGCTTAGAGTTACCCGACATTCGACTTGCAGGATAAGGGAAACCCCCGGAAAAAACCTTATCCAGGTAACTCACCCTGATCGAGATTCGAACTCGGGACCTCTTGAACGTGAGGCAGACACGCTACCACCACGCTACCGAGGCGGGCCCCCGACAGTAGTACTTACCTTGTCTAGTAGATAGAGAAATAGAAACTGCATTCTCCCCAAACACACGATAATGAAATTTCACAGGAAATGCATTCTTTAAAAACCCTTAAGTACACTTAAATCACAGTCAAAACATTGGATTGCGCCAGGTGAACAAACTCCAAAAAAGGCAAATCAATTGTGTCAGCTAACAACGTTATGGCGAGTGTTTTCTGGGATGCACAGGGAATTATTTTTATTGATTACATGGAAAAAGGTAAACGTTTCACTGGCGACTACTACGCAAGCTAACTATAACGTTTGAATGAGGAAGTTACAAGAAAAGTCTCATTTGGCAAAGACAACGTTCTTGTTTCTCCACGACAGTTCTCCGGCCCATCGTTTAGTCATTGGAATGGGAAAGTTCCAATTAATAATTAATAATTAATTAAAGTTCGAATTTCTTGAACATTCACCCTATTTGCCAGATCTAGCACCCAGTGACTACCACTTGTTCCCGAACCACAAAACATTTCCTGGAGGACGAAGATTTCACAGCAACGAGGTCATTGATGTGGTAAACAGCTATTTTTAAGACCATGAAAATTCTCATTGCAAAGATGGTTTAATTAAATTAGAACATCGATATGACAAATGTATTAGCCTTCCTGAAGATTATGTTGAAAAATAAAGAAAAACAAAAATTTTAAAATGTTTATTTTATTGAGGCTCGGGACTTATCAGCCGACCCTCGTATTACTCCCTTAGCTTCTCTCAGCTCCTTCAACATGACCTTTATCTATCTTAAAATCCAACTTCCACTCCCGCATAAAATTACTGGGACGGTCATAATTACCGGGAGCCGCGAACGAAACTACTGCGCTACGCCGGCGCCCTTATCTTGAAGTAAATAAAATAGTAAATTCGTAAACACAGGCAGTAATTAATATTTATTAGTCTCTCATTCAGTTTATTTTTGTATTATTTGTGTTTATTACAATAAACAATTAAGTAGGTATTTTTCACCGTTTAGGGAACAAACGATTTTCTTCTGTCACTTAAAATGTGTTAAAATGTGTATATATAATATACTTTATCATCATATACACTTTTTTAGCTCATTTATTGATCGATCAGCGCATCTGCGCTCTACAGATCATTGTTCATAGATTATTTACATAGATTATACAATGAATAACAATGAAATGAGGAAAGCCCAATTGTGTCCCCCATAAGTAGGTACATTATTGTTTTAAGTATTATAGATCTTGTTGTGAGAGCTGATCCAGTGGTAGACGACTCCTGATGCGGGTTGGGAAGCTGGATTTTCTGCCGGTTGCTGTAGAACTTTTCGGCTTGTGAAGAAATTGACTGTTGAATAGTGCTGATTCCAGTTCCTCTATGTGGTTGACTATTTCTGACAAACCATGGTACATTTGTTGAGATTCTTAATACTTTGTTTTGAAATGTCTGGATACATTTGATTTCTGAAGGACTGGTCCCTCCCCAGACTGAGCATACATATAGTAGGAGTGGTCTAAATAAAGTCCTGTAGAGTAGTATGCAGTTTTTTAATTTGAGTGAAGATCTTTTGTTGAGAAGAGTGTAGAGCTTAGCCAGTCTTGCTCGAGCTAGTTTGAGTTTGTTACTTTTATGTTGTTTCCATGTGAGTCGTCGATCCATAAGTACGCCGAGGTATTTTCAGTCTCGATTTTCCAGGGTATAGGTTTCACTCGGAGTGTTACTGGTGGAGGATAGTCCGGTCTGCATAGTGTAAAGATCATTGATTCACATTTTTGCTGGTTGAGCGAAATACGCCAGTTATCAAGCCAGGGTATAATTAAGTTTAAGGCCTCTTGAAGATGATTTCTGGCGGTGTGGATATTGCGATGTGTTGCGAAGATTGCTGTTATCATCCGCATACATAGCAATTTGAGCTGTAGGCGTTGCAGGAATATCAGAGGTGTACAAGTTGAATAGAACTGGTCCCAGGATAGATCCTTGAGGGACGCCTGATGTTTTATATATATTTCTTTGAGCAGCTCTTTATAGATGTTGCGTAATCTATAATTAATTGTTGCAGGGCACCTATAACA
Source organism: Mantis religiosa (assembly GCA_030765055.1). Classification (NCBI taxonomy): domain Eukaryota; kingdom Metazoa; phylum Arthropoda; class Insecta; order Mantodea; family Mantidae; genus Mantis; species Mantis religiosa. Next base: position 97,281,200 of record CM060959.1, read on the forward strand.
GTGGTGTAAAAATAATATAGTCAACTCAACTCAACTCCATGCTGGCGGGCTGTTTGGAACAGCCCGAAGGGTGGTCAAATCGTGTACCTGCTCTGGGAAGAGCTTAACCACGTAGTGGCGGGATGTGGGTGTGGCAGAATGACGCGTGTAGATTAAGTGGGGGTAGTGTAGGGAGGTAGCTTGTTGCTCCTCAGGGAATGATGAACCGGGTGCTACAGACAGCGTGCACCGCTGGTGGATTAGTTAATAAACTAGGAAGAAGATATGTATAATTTTGAATTTTCCAGAATAAATATTTGGATTAGCTGAACTTTAGTTTAGGCTGGAATAGAGATCATGTGGTTACCGGTAATGACCGCAAGACATGCGGGGTAAAACCCTCCAGTCAGCTATCTGTCTCTTTCTTTATCTGTTTCGGCAAGCTTTTATCTCCGCGCTGCACTGTCTCTCTGTGTGCGTCGGCCACAACAATGCGCACGATAATATACACAAATATGTATTAATACGCAGTATTAAACTTCCGTTATAAATTCCTTACAATGTGGAATACATCCACTAAAGTTAACCACTGGTGCGACAGCCCTAAGAGGGCCAAGGCCTACCAACCCGGCTGCCGGCCTCACGCCCACTTACACACGGCAGAAGGGGGCGGTCATCCAACCGATACTGGGATACATCCATTACTTACATGCATATGTTTACCTATCAAGGACGGACCCAAATGACCTCGCTGTCGACCGGCCCTAAAACACCACACACTCACCCACCATCAAGGAATAAGACATGAAAATATGAAAAAAAATATGAGCTCTGGTCATAACAAGGAAAATGCATACCTATCTTGAATTTCTGGAAATAGCCTCGGAAGTAATTTTCATTATGAATGACTGGTAAACATAAAAGATGATAAAACCTTACTACTCAAAATATTTAGATCTCGTTAAAGCAGCAATTTATGGCAAATAATGCTTTTTAAGAGAACTATTGAGTTTTTACGAGTTATTTGTATAAGTAAATGAGTACACGCATCAGAATTTAATAGATTGTACTCTATGTGAATAAAATGTTCCAGTATGTATAAATAATTACCTGTCATTAGTGACATAAATACTGTCCTACTTTATGGAGCTACTTTGGTATTTGTTATAGCATCCAGAAATATTGTTTTGGACTTTTGAATAATTGCGTTGTTCAAAAGATGACACAAACAAAACAGCAGCACAAGGAAAGAATGAGGTCAGTGAGATAAGAAAAGGCACAATCATTATAAATGCGACACTTCTGCACTATTTTTGTTTTCTAAATCTAAGATGAACATTTTACAAAGAAATCACAAGGGCGCCGGAAACAACACTTTTTGGATTTATTAAATTATTATCACTCAGATTCAGTAGGATTTCGTTGTCTTTAATGGCGTCACGAACTTAGCCAACTAACCTTGTAGACTTTCTTTATAAAAAAAAAAAAAAAAAAAAAAAAATTGTGGTGAAACTGCTGAGTGACAATTAAAAACTAAATCCTAAAATGTGCCACTTTGCTACTTTATGTACGCTCGCAAAAAGAAGATACATGGAGTTTCGTGTAATTGTCATTTTAAACCTTTTATTTATTTTGGAAGCAATTTTTCTCATTACTGACGTCAATTAAAAGAAAATCGCTTGATTTCAGAATCATCTTTGACACTCACACTAATGAGTCTAGGAAACAACTTCATTCCTCTCGTTCAGAGCTCATGTGACACTCTCGAAAACTACCAAAATGATATATATAGCCTAGTCCTGCAACCCTGAAACACTATATGAAAGTAAAACAGGTGAAAGGAAGAGATGGGGCCGAGAAGTTACGGACAGAAATTGTTGTAGAAGAACCCCCCAATATTACCGATCTAAGAAAATCACGAAAAATCTAGGATAGGAATGGATTCGAAACCAGGACCTATCGAATATAAGCCTACACATTACCTCAGAGTCATCTCAGGGAATATTTCAATTAATTTATTATTATTATTATTATTATTATTATTATTATTATTATTATTATTATTATTATTATTATTATTATTATTATTATTATTATTATTATTATTATTATTATTATTATTATTATTATTATTATTATTATTATTATTATTATTATTATTATTATTATTATTATTATTATTATTATTATTATTATTATTATTATTATTATTATTATTATTATTATTATTATTATTATTATTATTATTATTATTATTATTATTATTATTATTATTATTATTATTATTATTATTATTATTATTATTATTATTATTATTATTATTATTATTATTATTATTATTATTATTATTATTATTATTATTATTATTATTATTATTATTATTATTATTATTATTATTATTATTATTATTATTATTATTATTATTATTATTATTATTATTATTATTATTATTATTATTATTATTATTATTATTATTATTATTATTATTATTATTATTATTATTATTATTATTATTATTATTATTATTATTATTATTATTATTAGTATTATTAGTATTATTAGTATTATTATTATTATTATTATTATATTTATTATTATTATTATTATTATTATTATTATTATTATTATTATTATTATTATTATTATTATTATTATTATTATTATTATTATTATTATTATTATTATTATTATTATTATTATTATTATTAGATTGAGTGTAATTTAACTCGCTCTAACACTGATAACACTGATTAAAACTTAAAATATTCATTACCAAGGCCTGAATTAGAACCACAGATATGTGTATACGACGTTCGCTTCGGTAGCGTAGATGGTAGCATGTCTGCCTCACGTTCAAGGGGTCCCGAGTTCGAATATCAGTCAAGGAGAGTTACCTGGATAAGGTTTTACCGGGGTTTTCCCTTATCCTGAAAGATGAGTGTCGAATAACTCTAATCCCCATGGATCCCGGACGCATTGAACATCATTTCACACATTTCATTCATCGTCCGATATGACTAGATGTTGGAGGAGGTAAATTTAAAAAAAAAAAAAAAAAAAAAAAAAAAAAAAAAAAGAAAAGAAAAAGAAAAAGCATATACTACAAGTATTTTGCGGAGCATCGCATTCCGCCTTTCAAGATTTCTTCTCAAACTCTTTTATATGCACCTACCTATGTAAACAACTTCACTTAAGACATGTAATGGTATGCTTTAGATGTTTTAGTTAGAACTTTTATATGAATATCCAGTTGGAAATTCTTGTTTTCTGATATGACTATTAGTGGGCCATGTAATGACACTATAAAAAATATATGTGTAATTTTTGATTGTCTGTAGTAATAATTGTATTACGTATTGTGATGACGTAACATTAAATCGGCCAATCACAAAATTAATAAAGGAGTAACGATAGTTACGTAAAATCAATAATCTTCATAGATATATGTTCCGTAATCTTGTTTCATTACGATGGAAAAATGCCGTGGTGAATATAAAAGTTTTGTAACGGAAAATCAATAACCTTCAGAAAGAGTTATTCGGTATGCGTAATAGTAATGAGAGAAAAAATCAGAAGTGAGGAATTTTAAGTAATTAACAGAAATTATATATATTAACTTGAAAATAAGGATTTATCGATGTGTTGGAGATAACCTACAGTGATTGATTAAGAAAGACATTTCGAGTAAAATATAATCCAGATTATACAATCAAATTATATATTACGAAATCGGAGTCGTATAAAATTTTATTTCTGTCACTAAGAACCCACACCTGAAAACAATTATTTAATCAAATTCAATTCAGACGATACAATTAGTGACCTGAAGAAACTGAGCCGCACAAACTGACGAGATGGGAAAGAATTGTGCTTTTTAGCGAAGAAATACCGCTACATATTTCGCCCGAACGTGTGGCTGATTAAGCTGGAGAAACAACACGACCTAACATCGCTACAGACGATAACATGGCTATTCATCGATTTTAACCTACGGTTTCAAATGTTATCGCTTGGTAACATCCTTAATAAGATATTATTTTTCTTTATGTTTAAAATATTATGCATTCAGTTCAGCGTACGTTAAAAAAAATCCGCTAAAATGAAACACTATTTCTTTACAAAGAAAGTTTTTAACGGTTTCTCGCAGGCCTTTCGATGACTTCGTTATAATGCCAAAGTGCGGACGCTGCGGACCCTTAGCACTCGTGGTACCTCTGACGTTACTAGAGGAACCTCGGGCCGAACATCCGAGCCCCTCCTTTGGGAGTTGTTCGGATTGGGATGGTCTCGAGGGGGCAGTGTGTTCCCGATACCCGTGGGAGATTGGGTACGTCTTCGGACGGGGTTGAGGGAAGCCATTAAGTTTCCGGGCACTAGCCTGCTTAGCTAGTAGAAGGTGTGTTAGATCACCAGGCGGCCCCACAGAGGTCATATCGGTAGTCTTCACCTTGAGTGTTGGCGCGCGTAAGTGGCGTATCCACTTCCATCCCGTCTTGAGTCCCTAGGACCAGATGGGGGGGCTTGTTAGGAAACAAGGTCTTGCCCTATGGAAAGCCCCGCGGAGGACGCCGAGCGCCCTTGGGACAGCTCGGATAACTCCCCGGTTGAAGGAGGCCCGGGTCTTCGGACCTACGGGTCCAGGACTAATGGGTGTGGATCCTATGCACTCACTTCGTTATAATGTGCCCAAGATTTGTTCAGAACATTGTTTTTTGACCTCTATTCGATTTGATAAAGTGACACTAAAGTAATATATACACTGTTCTACACTATAATGGTTTTCCGTCACCTCATAAGAAATTTTTAATCTCTTAAGTTTCCCTGTATGTCAGTCCCCTTGTTCCATGCTCCTTTTATCCGCATTCATCCCCATCTATTCATTCTCATACATCATATATATGCATTGTTTATCAAGAAATGAAACTAAAGAACCGATATATGGTAAGAGAAGAAGATTGTTATGAACAAGAAATAGAAACACGCATAAAAAGAGTATTCTTTATTTCGAATTTACCCTTCATCAGGAGACAAACACGACGATTAATTGCACTGCCATGTGGTGCTGGCTGGCTGTATAAAGCCAGAAGGTTTTTGCTGCGTGCCCACCCGTTAAGGGTTTTACCGCAGGTAAGGTAGATATCGGGATATTGTAGGGTGAAATGTAGGTTTTTAGAATGGTGAATTTTTATGAGGTTACTAGTATGTACCTGGGGGTTGAAGGACAGAATGCAACACCTTGCACCCTGGTGTTTTATTTGTGTACATTTTTGGGCTAAATAATTTTGATGCCAAGCAGCTTGGAAGGATTATGTGGAGCTCAGCTTTAGCCGCTGTTCGGATTTGCTCCTAGGTTATCTCGGATGCCCGCAAGCCATGCGGGGTAACCGGTGCTGACTAGAGCGACGTCTAGTGGGGTCATAATCTCCCAGGGATCTGACAAGGGCGCTTCTGTGGTTGGGTAAACTTGCGTACAATTTTGATGCCTGATTTCATCCTCCACGTATGGAAGACTCGAGGCCTCGTGAAGCAACCTGGTAGGAAAATAACGTCCCACAGAATATATAGACCTGAGTCCTCTATTCTGTGCACGTTGGAGCCATGCTAGCACGCTGTCTGCGGCCATGCCCCAGATCTCGCAGGCATATAGCATCACCGGGATTACCAGCGCTCGGAAGAGGTACAACTTCATGCCAACTGGCATCGAGGTTGACCCCAGCATTGGATACAGGGAAGCAATTGCTCCCTGTACCTTCGCCGCTCGGTCCCTGATGTGTTGGCGAAAAGTTAGACCACTGTCCAAGTTAACACCTAGGTACTGGATAGAGTTAGTCCACTCTATCCTTCGACCTCGGTAGCTGAAATTGGGGCAGTCTGCGGGGGTGTGGCGCTTTGTAAAAAGTATGGCGTGGCTTTTGTCCGGATTAATGGACATCCGCCAAAGCCTTCACCACAGTTATGTGAGGCGGAGGTGTCTTTGTAAGGGGTTGAAGGCTCTGAGGATGTGTTTGTCTTTGCAGAACACAAGCACGTCGTCAGCGTATTGTGCCATTTCGACTCGTGGCTCTGTTGGGAAGTCTGCCATAAAGACGTTGAATAGGTGCACTGAATAATAAATATCTTTATTATAGGGTGTAGGGTACACTATGGAGGCAACAATTTATGCCTGCGACCTATCCATATCATTGAAGCCAGTAGCGAAGTGTGTAATGAAGCGCTGGAACAGCCGCTTTCCTAAGAATTTCAGGAGAAATACAAGAAAAACAAAATCTATGTCAGTGTTTTACTTGCCCTGGATACATTTTTAAAAAATGTATCCGTGAACATCCTCAGTGCTGCGGACAATTGAACAGCAGCTTAAACTCAAGTGACCGGTTTCGAGAGCTCATTCATTACTGAATATTCTGTATTTACACATTCGTAACCTTGAATACTATGCTTCATATGTTTCCGAAAGCAATCGCGACTCTTCGATAGTTAGGAAGCCTGACAGATTTTGTCACGTAAAGTCTCTGTAACCTATAAAGAAAAGTTTTTTTTATTTTATTTTTTATTTTTTTATGCGACGCTTTTAAATACAACTGTAAGTATATTTAAATAGTATTAGCAATAGTAGTTTATGTAGATTGGTATTAAGTAGTAACAAACAGGAAATTTTGTAAAGTTTTAACTCATTAGCAAAAAATGTGTCAATTACACACTTTCTCCATCTTAAGTTAATAGTTCATGCGGTGTGGGCCAGCTCTAGGAAAAACTAGAACGTCTGAGTGGAGAGGAGAAGCAGGTATATATTTATAGTGTTAGCAGTCTTGTAATGCAAGAAGGACCTACCTGTGACTGTACAATAGTAAGTACTAAAGAGTAGCCTTAGTTCTTTGAGTTATTATTCTCTGTTATTTTAATGAAAATTATTATTTGGAGCTTCCCTCGCTTTGAGTCAGCCTCGCCACTGAGTAGGGTATTGTCGCGCTGTTCGAACGGTTACTATAGATTTATCTTAGGTAATAGATACCTCTCAGATAACGCACTGATTACTCCACGTGGACTGAACATATATCTGTCATTTGTGATTCCTGCGAATTCCAATGGCTGAAGTGATGCGTTCATTGGTGCTTAGCACACGAACGAGGGGCGCTTTAGTACCCTCTCACTCTTACAAGAACAGTCAGTGCGTTATCTGAGAGGTTTCTGTTAAAGATAAATCCATGGTAACCGTTTCAGCAACGCGACTATACACTATGGAGACAGCAATTTATGCTTGCGACCTATCGATATCTATTGAAGCTACCACTGTCCTCTAAAAGAAGGGATAAACGTGTAGTGGATTGAAATACTCCCATTTTTAAATGTGATGCTTACTGACCTGCCGTGCACTGGATTTTTGGACGTTAATCACTGACGAATCACATCCAAAGTGACCTACTCTGGCTCTTCTTTTATAACAAAGACCTCGAGAATTTAAACATGATTTATAACTCTATCCTATTTTAAAATATCTTGTTGATCTTTTAAAATGTTGCCGCTATGGACGGTGGCACAGCTTGAATCTCGTAACGTGGCTGGTCCTTCTGAATGGGACAAAGCAACAACGAGGTAATTCCACACTCAGTGCAGGGACTAGGCTCTCCCCACAAGGCAGGTCATGACTTAATCCAGTAGATTATGTGGTAAATCTCCTGTCAAGAATGTTGTTTTAGGAACATTTAGAAAAGGTACAAATTGTATGCCGCTTCTTTGTAAGAAGCTATATAACAGGGGTGCTCAACAATGCAGCAGTGCTCGCTTCCCCTGTCAGTGACCGAAGCAACGTGAGATAAGCCTAGCAGTCAGAGGCTGATGAATGTGCACGAGTTTGATCTCCTGACACAGCAGTGCCGTAAGTGGAACTCAGTAACCATGGTGTGTCGCAGTGAGTGGAAGATTGTGACTTTAACCTCTCCTTTCTTGCTTTGATTTAAGCACCGTTACTATAAAGCAATAAGCAAGCCACGGACCGTGCTGCTTCTTTGTTGCATCGAATGGGATTTGCATAAATCTGTATGATCAGATAAGAACAGCAAATTTTATCGCTTCTTTCAAGCGACATATCGTTTGAAATTTTTCTAAATATTGCAGCAACTATCTCGTCCAAATCACTCGACAGTCCAGCAATTCTGCGGGTGGTGGACACTGCTGCCCTGGGTTTCCAGCAAGGCGCCTTCACGGCCGAGGTATCGGACGTCGAGAAGGCTTTCTCAACTACATGGCATGCCGTACTCCTGTGCAAATTGATCCATCTGGGGGTCCCAACACAGATGATCAACATATTACAGATCTTCCTCAGACACCACACCTACCAAGTCACGTCGTGGGGAAACAGCTACATTGAGACCTGTGAGAGGCGGAGTCCCCGAAGGCTCTGTACTACCTCCCACGTTATTCAGCGGCTTTATGGCAGACTCCCCACACAACCGCGCGTCGAAATGGCACAATATGTCTACGACGTGCTACTGTTCTCCAAACACAAAATAGTTATCAGAGCATGTAACCCCATACAACACCTCCGCCTCACACCGGTGGTGCCGGCGTTGGCAGATATGCATTCATCTGTACAAAAGCCACGCCATATTTTCATAAATCGCAACACCCCTGCAGACTACTCCATCTTCCGCTTTCGAAGCCAAAGAATTCAGTGGACAAATTCCGTTCAGTAGCTAGGAGTTAAATTACATAAAAGTTTATTTTTCCGCCAGCACATCAGGGACCTCCCGGCAAAGGTGCAGGGGGGCAATTGCTTCTCTCTATCCAATGCTGGGGTCGGGTTCGATGCCGGTCGGTTTTAAGTTGCACCTCTTCCGAGCGCTGGTAATCCCATTGATCCTATATGCCTGCGAGATCTGGGGCATGGCCGCAGAGTCCGGCTAGCATGCCTTAAATGTGCACAGAATAGAGGACTTCGGTCCATCTATTCTGTTGGTCACTTTTGCTACAAGGTTGCTTCACGAAGCCTCAGTTGTTCAAATGAGTCCACGGTACATAGAGTTTAGAGTTAAGGATGTAATTCTTTATCACGCTGACCGAGATTAGAACTAGGTGTCTCTTGAATGTGACACTACCACCAGCTACAGAGACGGGCCAATATTCTCCAACTTAAGTCATATCGGACGATGAATGAAATGATGTTCAAACTAGTCCAGGGTTCATAGAGCTTGGAGTTACCAGACGTCCATCTTTCAGAAGAAGGGAAAACCTTATCACCCTAACCGAGATCAGTACTAGGGACCTCTTGAATGTGACACTATCACCACATTACAGACAGGCCAATGTTCTCCAACGTTACGACATATCGGACAATGAATGAAATGGTCTTTAAATGAGTTCAGGATACATAGAGCTTAGAGTTACTTGGCATTCATATTTAAGTATAAGGGAAAGCCCAGGGGAAAAAAAACTTATCCAGATAACCAGTCCTGACCGAAATTCGAACTCGGGACCTCTTGAACGTGAGGCACACACGCTACACTACAGTGGCGGGCACATGCTTTATATGGAACGGTAATTGGGAAAGTACATTTGGAAAGAAAAATGTTCCAAGGTTTTAGGTTACCTCTCCGGCATTTCATAGTTTAGGACTAAGGAAAATCTAGAAGACGATCCTATCGGAATATAAACCATAAACCTCCTGTTTGCATACCATGCCTAAAGAGCGGCTACCAGTGCCTGTAAATGTGGGAATGAATTATGGGTTATAAAGAATTAATAACTGATATCAGCATATCAAGAAAAGGTTGCCAAAGACAAAGTAAAAAAAAAAAAACACTTACAATGAATAGCAAGATTATGTATATAAAACATTAAAGTAACCTTTATTTTGTAACTACCCCTTTGAATTCAATAAGGCGCTCATCAGTAATTAGTGAATTCATATTCATCGTGACTAATTTTAAGGGATTTTCACACTGTTCCAAAGTAAATTCATCAGCAAATTACATCCTTGTCTTTCGAAGGACATTAAACGAGAAGACGCTTTAAAGTTTACGTACTATAACTTAAAAATGATGCATATCTTCCTAAAGGAATGGAGAGATCTATTTGTTGTGTAAAATAAATCGTAGATGCATCATTTGTCAGAATCTAGAATTCATAAAAACTATGATTTTTACGTATACTTTCTTTAAAGATTATTATTACACAAACGCAATATAGAATGCCATTTAATTATATCTTTCATTTTAATGCAAAGTCGAAAGATTAGAAGCATATTTCTTATAATGCTTCAAGAGCACTCGGGTTTCAATGAAGGCACTTAACCTTTCACCGAATTTGGCCAAGTAGAGGTCACGGTTTTCTTCTGCAGTTTTATAGCCTACCAAACTTCATCACAGAACAAAAGAAAACGGAGATATAGGCTATGAAATACCTGAAGAGAAGAGAATGGGCACAAATGAATACATTTCCTTCACAGGTATACGGTACATATATAAGTAAATTAAAAACAAAATCTGAAAGCTAATGTTCCTTTTCCCATTATTAGCTCCGTATGCGTTTCCACTTTGTAACCATTCTGAAGTATTTCATATAACTGGTATTTCTGAGTTTCGTATACAACAATGGGTACTAAAGCTCGACCGGGAGTGTTTGTGAGGTTAAGAAACACAGAACAGTTTTTTTTGGTGTAATTTACGTCCTCCGACGATAAGTCATATCGGACGATGAATGGAATGGGTGAAATGATGCTCAAATGAGTCCGGGGTCCATGGAGCTTAGAGTTACCCGACATTAGTCTTTCAGGATAAGGGAAAAGCCCGGAAAAAACCTTATCCAGGTAACCCACCCTGACCGAGATTCGAACTTGGGACCTCTTGAACGTGAGGCAGACATGCTACCACCACGCTACCCAAGCGGGCGAACAGTTGTTATGAATTGCTAAATACATACATTATATTGTGCAGGATTCATAAACAATTAACAAAAACCTGTCATGGATTTTAGTTAATTGATGGAAATTAATCATTTCTCCACACTAGTCGCATATAGGCTAAGATATTTGATGGATAGAGTCAACATTAAAAATTCAATGCCATTGCCGGGATTTGAACCACGGATCTCCTGGTTTCCGTCCAGTCGCTCTTAACCTTTGAGCTACCATGGCCAACGTCCGTCCTGACATCATGAATTTTTCATGTTGACTCTATCCACCTGTTATGGAACTTACAAACTTATGTAGGTACATATTTCCTTATCTGTGTCTCACACTAATGGCTTCTGCTTCAAATATACTTCTTTTTCCATTTTTACGGTTGGGATTCTGCCAGTGCAGCTGATGGTTTATTATGCCTCTGAACCCCAGGAGAAAGGATGAGATGAACGCACACTACAGGAGGACAGAACCTATCATAGGAGGCACTAGAGCCGCGGTGGGTCCCTAACAGGTGTAGGCAGTTTCTTCAGCCAAAGAGAGCCTGCCACCAGCCAGCCAGTTCCGGTTGATCAAGCAGGTCCGACTACAACTCCACCGCAGCACAGTACCACCTGAGACTTTGCTGAGGTGCTACCTGGAAAGATTGGGCCGAAACAATGAAAAGAAAGAAGGTGAAATGGTGGATTTGCTAAATATCCTTCCCAGCATTCGCTTGGTGACCCGGAAATACCCCAAAAAAAACAAGGTCAAGAAGGATGGCAGGGGGAATCGAATGCCGAACTCCCGAATGCGGGCCACAGACGATGTGCGATTCAGTTAGTATAAATACTTCTTTCATATAATAGTATTTAAGCAACAAGTAAATAATCTAGATGACTATAGCAGGAGTATATGTTCAGAATTTTTACAAGTGACATATTTCATAAATTAGATACATTATATGCAATTTTAATATTATAAATTGCAGGAAACTATATGGCATCCATAGGTAAAATAAATGAGAGTATCTTCAAATGTTAGCTGTATTTCATTTGTTATTATCTGGCGCATTGGATTGATAAGACAGTAAATTTGCAAGCATTCCATTCCTTGGAGAGATGTGAGCAGGCCTTATGGATTGTGGTGTAACTTAAGAAACAGCATAGCAGTCTAAATACAGATCCATATCTTATTATTCTATAATTAATTAATAATGTATAAAGGTTTTTACTTGGCACCTGGGTAGCACGGTGGTTTCATTCGCAACTCTGGTGCAGAGGGTCCCAGTTCAATTACCGGTTCTGGGGTGTCGATTTTAAGTCGGCCCTATCCACGCCTTCACCTCTGACTAGCTCACGTGAAGTGTCTCCTATGTCCAACATGGTTTGGAGTCCACGGTAAAAACTGCAGGTTCCCTCGCCTCACCGCCATCTTCACTATCACCCTATCATTAGAGGTAATGTTGCCTCCACCTGAGAAATGGGTCCAGTCATCGCGTGGTGGGGCGAGGTTACCCTGAAGGTCATAGTTGCCATATGGGGAGTGTTCTCACACACACACACACGCACACGCACACACACACACACACACACACACACACACAGTTTTTACTTTTTTGTTGCTCTGAGAAAAGAATATCAGAATATGGTGTCATTTTCTCTATATAAGCCACAATGAGCTGTAATACAGTATTATGTCACTGCTATACTAAGAAATACACATTGTTATTATTGGTATGTGTCATACTGAGCCAATTAGGTAACAACCTGTTTATAAAGCTAAGATTCATAAAGGCATATTTCAAAATGCTATGTAAGTATATAGAAGATATTTATAGCTACCAGATGGTCCATTTCCTGAAAACCTAATACAGATACTAATCAAACAGGAGAAAGCATTTGCTGAATGGACACTATCAATGCCCAAAGAAAAACAACAAAGAAAATTCATTACACCTTTGAATGTAACAACTGCTTAAGACAGTGTAAATGTAATCCAACAACTGCTGCTACAGATAGATCATCTGGTATACACAACCAAGGAAAATTTAGGGAGGGGAAAGAAAAAAAATTGAAATTGTGTCTTTTAGATTTCCAAGATTTTGTTATAAACCTAACACACCATTTTGTGTTTAATTTTGGTTTTAAACTCTGTGCAAATTTCTTGATAATAAAAACAAATTATTGCAACTTATAAGAAATAAATGCACATCATCTTTGCAGCCATGGGGTAGTAAAATAACATAAATAAATAAAAAAATAAATAACCATGAGTAACTTTTTCTTTTTTAAGTATGCAGCTGATCTTTATTTTGAATGAATAGCTTCTATTAAAATGTATAATATGTTTGTATTAGAGTAGCTATTTTAATGGAAAAGATCTTGACATAAGATAAAGAAATTTAATTTAAGGTAAAGTAAGTTCCAAAAAGAAGAAAACATACACATAAAATATATCAAACAAAAATTTCTTCTTATTCTTGTTCTATCCCTTGCCTTTAGACGTTGGGTTGAGGAGCAGAAACTCTGGATCAGATAGAGAACCCAGGATGGGTGATGAGCCCGATGCCTGGTATGAGAGTGAGAGATGTAGATGACAGAATTACGGCAAAATGAATTAAAGGGATGATAATGGAGCAATTGGTGGAATGATGGCAGAGGAAACCGGAGATCCTGGAGAAAACTTGCCCCTGCACCACATTGTCCATCACTAATCTCAAATGCGGTCGCCTGGGATTGAACCCAGGCTGCCTTGATGAGAGTCGAGTGATCTAATTGTTTATAATTGTAAGGTAAAATTAAGTTTGACAATAAGAGCAACAGCTAATGCTATTGCAATGCCAGGTCATTGACTTATACCTCTGCACATGCATATTCATTTATCTGCCAATGCAACTGTTAATACAAGGCTCACATTTATACACAATGTCATTATGCTAGGCTGGAATTGAAATTGCAACCACAACCCTAAGGATGGACAGGCAGCACTCAACTAAATGTCCCAACCAGGCCAAATAGTTTCTTTCTTAGTGCTGTTGCAGGGCAAAAATTATTTCAGATGGAAGATCCAATCACTTTATACCATAGTTATATAATACAGTATTTATATCCAAAACATGTTTATTTCTTTGGTCTCTGAGTGTCATACTAAGCAATGAAGGTGTGAAACTGTCCTTCCTCCCATCTCTTCTTTTGTAAGCAGAAGAGGCTAAAGCAATTTTATCAACCTTGAGCCTGAAGTCAACATGTCAGCATGCAAATGTCACAACAACTTGTGAAAAAGGGTTAGATGTTACCTCTGCAAGCTTTTTATGTATTGTTAACTGCCATTAATATACAGATGCATGTTCATTAATGTTTAAAATAACAAGCAAACAGGAGAGAACAACTGAAGAAGCCAAGTCCTTCACATGTTCAATGCCTATAACTGTTTCTCAGACCAGAGAGGCATGGATGATTTCACTGCCACTAATAGGTACTTTCATTTTAATTCCATCCAAAGGAATATTATTAACAGAAGTAGTTGCAAACAACTGTGAAAACAATTAATAATAGCCAATAGAGAAAATAATATTCCTTATCTATAAGAGATCTTAATCAGGTTGAAAATTAAAATACTAGATAATACATGTTGATTAGATTAGATTAGATTGATTTGCGTTCAGTAGGTTCACTTGTAGCCAGAAAAGGCTGTGAACATTGAACATGTCTAGAGGTATAAAGTTTAATAGCATATATATGTACAAAAGTTAACATAAGACACATATTATAGTACACAGGCAATATGAACAACAATATGGAAAACAAAGCAGGGATAATTATATATATGATACAAAATGAAACACTTTTTAAACCAGCTTTCACTTGGCTTATGCCAGTACGTCTCAACCTTTTTGCAATGGATACCATTCTTGTTATTTATTAAATACATATAGATTAAAAATAAACTTTCAGCTTGCATCAAATATTTATAAGTAATGATTTGTCATTGGAATAGTTAGATACTACTTATAGAGCTACAGAAGCATTATCAGGATAATTTGTCATTCAGATAATCTTGTACAGAATAAAAAGATTTTGAGCAAAGATACTCTCTAACAGCTTTTTTAAAAGCACCGAAATTATCAACTTTTTCTTTAAGAACATTAGGAAGTGCGCCAAATATTTTGATAGTTTCATAATACACACCTTTCTGAAAGCAAGAAAGTTTAGCACTGGGATAATGGATATTATACTTTTGTCTAGTGTTTATTTTGTGAATTACATTATTTGTTGCAAATAAGGCACGATTGCATACAAAGAATTTTAGGATCGAGAATATATACATGCAAGGAAACGTTAATATCTTCAATCTTGTAAAAAGATCTTTACAGGAGCATCTGGTGTGGGTGTTAGTAATGATTCTTATAAACTTCTTTTGCATAAGAAATATTTTTTTACTTTCTACTGAGTTGCCCCAAAATAATATTCCGTATTCCATAATAGAGTTAAAGTATGCATAATATACTAATTTAAGTGTGTCAATAGAACTCACATTAACCAGCTCTCGCATAGCATAACAGGCAGAGCAGGTTTTTATTGCTCTCTCTAATTTCAAAGAAAAATCTTATAAGTCTATTGTAATAAGAGTTAAAAAAAGAATCAGGATACATTAAAATACTTTTATTTACTAATATACGGTTGCCAAACCTGGGTACCTACTCACAAGCAAACATAGGAAATCCATACAGGTATGCCAGAGGAACATGCTACAGAAAATTTTGAACATATCCCTCAAAGAGAAGTTTCTAATGCGTTCCTTCACATGTCAGCATCAAATGACACTAACCAAGTCTACAGGATTAAACAGATGTAGGGCGATCACCAGGCCAGACTGCACAATGACAGATGGATATAGCACACTACAATGTGGGACCCACATATAGGCAGAAGACAGGGGCAGACCAAGGTGCAGATGGGTTACTACTATGGGTTACTTTAGTTACTATTTATGAGTGTTTCTATTTTGTTTTTAAGTCTTACGCTGCATTTTTAATGACCCATCATTATAATGCTTTGCAGATTTCCATTCATAAAGAATTAGTAATATAGGAGTTTTGCCAAGGTTGGTCGTAAGACCTCAAAAGATAAGCACAAAAAATGTGACAAACTAATGATATCCAATTCTTTAAAGTACAAAAATAAATATTTGTGTGATAGACAAAACTAGTCAATGCTGCTGTCTATATCTTCTGAACCAGAAGTAGCACTGAGTAGCAGGTTTTGTTGAGGTATACTGGGAGATGTTCAATGCCAGTAGCTCCTGGAACTTCTTGTAAGCATGAGAACTAATGGTCAACTTTAAGGATGTACTCATAGAAGAACTCCCAATTTCATTTGTGATTGCTCGCTGTATAAACCATGTAGCATTGTAGCTCTGACAGATATACGAGTGACTAAGCTTCCACAATCTTTTTTGCATTTCATGATACTCATTTCTTTCAACCTTTCAATGAGGAATGGCTTATGATACTGAAACGAAGTTTATGATGTAAACAATTACTGAAAGTTGCAATATTATTATTTTATTTAAATTTATCAACAAATTTATTGCATTTTAATTCTATTCCATTTTTAATGTTCTTAAGATATTATTAAAAGATTATCTTTAATGTCAACAAGAAGAAGAATATCTGAGAAAAGCTAATTTCCCATGTTGAATCTCTATGTTTAGTGATCTGATTTCATTTCTTTATATATTCAAAAAGGAAAGGCATTGATATTTCATAATTTCAAACTGTCTATACTTTCATAACTCAGGATTGTTGACAACTTCAATTCGACCCATGAAAATTAAGTGAATATAAATATATGCACAATCTTCTATTACTTTCCTAGTATTCATACTTTCCTAGTAGGATTGTTTTATTCAATGACATTTGGTGTAATTTACAGCTGAATAAGTTGATTGATTGATTACTTTCTTGGAAGTGTTGAAAACAGTGTTGTTATGATAATTAACTTTAAAGAGAGTCGATTAAAGACACTAGACAACACTTACTTTTAAATTTTTCCGGAACTAGTTTCAGAGGCTTTGCCTCTATCATCGGCCGGCTCTCGACTGGTTCTCATTGGTGTAGCTGACGATACCTTGTCACAGGTCTCCTCTGGTGGCGGCTCAAGGAACTTGCTGAACAAATCCTTCTGGGGGATGTCGAAATTGAATACTTTGTTCCTATTTTTTGAAATGAAGATTTGTTCCCATGTGGATAGTTCTTGTTTTCCTGATGTATGTTTCAGTAGTTTTGGTTCTGGATTTATGTTGTGGTTTTTTTCCCAAAAATGTGTGGCAACTGCTGATTTTTCTAATTGTTTATATTTTATGTTTCTAAAGTGTTCCTTTGCTCTTGTTTCTAAATTTCTTTTTGTTTTTCCAATATAAATTTGACTACAGTCATTGCATTCAATTTGATATATACCAGATTTTTTGTTTGATTTGTTGATTGATTGATGTTTATTTCCAACTGTAAAGCTTTTTACATGGATCATCAATTTGTATATACATAAAATTAATACAATAATATTTACAAACATGTTTACAAAGTTGATGAGAAGTGTAAATAGCATATTCTACCTAACCTGTTTATATTCTTCCACGGAGTAAAATACTTTTTGTAATAAATAATGTTTAACAGCCTTTAGTTTTGTTTTCGCATTTGTTATCTGTTTGATTTCAGCCGGTAGGTGGTTATATAAATCTTTTATGCTGTTTTCTATGCATTTATTAATTAGGATACCAGTAAGTCTGTTTCTAAAATAATTATCTTTTGTTCTGGTGTTATGTTTGTGGATGTTACTATTTTTGTTTTTATCATAACTTTTTTATGTAAGTTTGATACATTCAAATATATATATATATATATTGAAGGTAATGTTAAAATATTTAGTTTTTTAAATGCATTTCTACATGTCTCTTTTCTGAATTCCTGCCATCAAATGTATTGCTCTTTTTTTGCAGCATAAATAGTTTTAAAGCTAATGTTTTTTGTATTGTGCCTCTGTTTAGCAAACAGTGCTGGTGGATGTTACTTCTTAATCTCTTAAGTGCTAACCTTGCACTGTGCCTTTCATATGTTGTTCTACCATTTTAAATCCACTGATTGATAACAAAATGTTCAGATCCTCATGGAAGCTGAATATATCACATTGAACAATTTAACTCCTTAAAAGGACTTGCAAGCTTCCCTTGTTGCACAATTAATCTTGGTACATAACAGACCAAGGTTTCTCAGTATTTATGCCTCCTTGGAGAGCCAATACTCTGGCCTAACTCTTTAACACTGGTATTCGCTGTACTCTTGTAAAAAAAAAAAAAGACACTGCACTACAGCAAAGACACTTTTTCATAGCATTCGGTGAGCAAGAAGGGTAACCAATTTAACATATATAGTAATCTAATTACATTAATTTTTAATCCAATGAGAAGAAAAAGGCACCTAGAAACATTAACTTTTATTAGAAAATTAAATAATAATAATAATAATAATAATAATAATAATAATAATAATAATAATAATAATAATAATAATAATAATAATAATAATAATAATAATAATAATAATAATAATAATAATAATCATTATCCTACATTAGTAATTACGATGGTAAAAGTTATCTTACTAGTACTGCATGGCATTAATAGAATAAAGGTGGCCCAAAAGTATGCTGTGAAAAGATTTTGAAACAATTTTACTAATGGAAAGGTAGAGTCAGACTGAAAACTTCAATATCAGTTGAGATTTGAACCATGGATCTTCTGCTCTCCATTTGGCTGCTCTTAACCATTGCGCTACCATGGTCAACATGCCAACATGACACTAAATTCTCCAACTGACTCGTGTTTTTTCCAGTAAACCGCTAGTTCTCATAAACACTTGAGACAACTACCTTAATGGCAACTAACTGTGCTGTAAGTACTTTAAGCCCCAGATTTTATACTTCAGACCGTTATTAGGTCAATTAATCTTCAATTTCTTTAATACTCATTTTTGTCCTACACTACACTTTGGATTTATTCTCACTTTGGAAATGTTTGATGCCACAGTTTTTAAAACTATCATATTCTTCTTCTTTTACAGATTAGGTCTTTCCTTTTCTGATCTCCATCTGTTCAGCCCAGTGCTTTCTGATCTTCTCTAGATTTTACACTAATGCCATCTTTGGTATCCTATCCTCTGACATTCTTTGCAGATGCTCTAGCCCATTGTTCATATGTTCTTCTGTTTGTTGAACAAGTGTTGTACTTTTAGTTCCTCTCTAATATTCTCATTTCTAATGACATGTTCCTGTCTTGTATAACCTTTCACAGACCATAGGAAGTACATTTCCGCTGCTTGAATGTTACTTTTTCTCTTTTTCTTTTAGTACCCAGGCCTCACTTCAATACATTGCCTCTGTAGTGCCATTGTTGAATAAAATCTTAGCTGCGTATCTTTTCTAACCTTATTTCTCAGTATTGGTCTGATTGTTCCACAAATATGTTGAAATTTTTTTAAAGCTATTGAAAGAAATGTTGGTTGGTTGGTTGGTATCTAATGTTGAGCACTTGATAATAAAATCATTCGCTCTCTTGCACTCCAATATTTAGCGGGAAGGTTGGTCTCTTCTATAAAAGATGGACAGTGGATGAGGTGATTTTTATCCATATCCTCATTTACATTGCAGAAAGGGCATTTAGGTGAATCTGTTATGTCAAATCTGTGTAGGTGTTTATTTAGGCAGTCATGTCCTGTTAGTAATCTGAATATTGCCACTGCAGATTTTCTTTGTTAAGTTTGTAGATTTTCCCATTCCTTTCCAGATGTTTTTATGGTGTATTCTTCCTTAAGTTGTTTGATATATTTATTTGAAATAATTCTTTTGATAGAGTGAAAGGGTACTGGAATAGTTGGGTTCAAAACAATTTTGCTACCCTTTTTGGCCAGAAAATCAGCTGTTTCATTTCCTATCACTCCACAATGGGCCGGAATCCACTGGAGTTCAACTTTTTTATGTAAATGTGATAACTGTTTTATCATTTTGTGGCATTCAATAGTTTTGATACTTTTAGGTGTTGTATCTCGTGTTATAGCAAGAATGGCTGCTTTGGAATCAGACAGTATTACAACCTTTGTAAATTTTTGGATGTGATATAAAAGATTTTGTAAACTTAGTAGGATTGCTAAAATCTTGCCATCAAAGTTTGTTGAGTTTTTGTTTAGTTTACGATAAAAAGAGAAAAGTGGGCATACCCCACCAGTACCAGTGCCACCCTCATTTGGTAGGCTGGAACAGTCTGTAAAAATATGCGTCCATTCAAAGAGCAGGATATCTTAAGTTTAATGTTTCCAGTGACAGTTGTTTTAAGGCTGCAGAAAGGCTACTGTCTTACACAGGTAGGAGACCCTTTAATTCCTTCCATTGAAGGCTTAAAGGAACCGACCTGGACAATAGCCTAGTCTCCGATCCCTCACCTTCTCGTGGTGCAGCTGTTAGTAATCATGCCTATGCATGGTGAACGAAAGGGAAGGGCTACCTACTAATATTGCCGGCCCTCGTAGCCATGGTCGCTGAAGCGTATGTCTCTAGTATTCTGCCACGTAGAGGGTCGTGGGTTCGAGTCCCACCGTGGGCATGGGTGTTCATGTGTATAGTGAATATTTGTGATATTAGGAAAATAGATAAGAAAATAAACGGAAATAATGAAAAATCGGTTAAATAAGAGAAAGAGAAAAAAAATATTTATCTAAATATATATATATTTTTACTCTATATATATAAAAAAAAAGTAAGCACTGGTCAGCTTAGTAGGTTTTCTTTTTGACCGAATTGGTATTACTTCTACTTCTTATACCAATTCCCTCTTTCAACTCTGCTATCCAGTCTTACTTGACTGACCTCTTGTTTCTTTCGACCCTGATGGTATTAGAGTATTCAAGGCCTAAGGGTTCATTTCCCCTTCTTTCCTGTACCTACTTTCTCCCTACGGGTGAAGTAACCGCCACATGTGGTGCCTTTTACTAAACGGTTACAAATAGTTTGTTGTACTCCAATTGAAAGAAATGTTAAAATCCCTACCTTAATTATACAAATTTATATTGTTTCACCTTGTAGAGACTACAATATATCATGCACATAAATACAGTTGGTAATTTACCAACTAATAACTCTCACACAATATACAATTTTGAAGCTTTATCCTTACAGGTTCAGCAAGCCTTTACTGGCTGCAAGTTCCAATGTTCTTAACTATGTTACATTATTAATCAGAAGTCACAATTTCACTAAATGAGTAGAAAGTTAGTTGAGTTGAATATGTCTGGAAATAGTGAAATTAATGATTCTGGTGATAGTAAAATTTGCAAAGAGATTTGAAAGAGCTACAGGAAACTGATGTTTGAAATTATTTTAGTACAGAAGTTGTTAATGCCTGGATCATTTACAATATAACCAATGTGAGCAGGTTATATATTACAAATTTCAGGGATATGCTTTCCAAACTTTTTATGGATTTCTAGGTTTTCAGTATCCCATTCTATATTCAACATGAAATCTACAAAGCAAGATCACAAATTTTACTTTCCATCCAACAAAACCCATGCTAAGGATTCTTATACCCAAAATATTCCATCACCGTCTATCTGGCTTTAACCTATTATATTGGAAGACATTCTTATTCAAGAATGAGCTCAAACCTGCTCATTAATGTGCAATGTTTCTTTAAAGGTGGATACTATTATTTTTTGAGACTTATTGCACACAACACTATTAGGTCTTAATGAGGTTTGATATCATTAACAAAGTTGAAACCTTGGGTTCATTGTTAGACAAGAAAATTCTAGATAAGTAATAAGCTTGATGAAATCAATGCCAATTTAGTTTGACTGCCCTGAAAAGTCAACAAAACTCAACAAATTAATATGAACACAGTCAATATTGGGCTTCAGAAAAACTTATGTTATTGCAACTATGTACATGCAAAGCACAGATTTTTCTGAAGATCAATAATTTAATAATTCCATTTAACACTGATATAAATCTAGGGGATAAATTATTAAAGTATTTAAATGGACCCACAGATTTGGTTTAAAAATATATATATTGTGAGAAATAACCAGGTAATGATTTTAGTTAATTGACGGAAACCAATCATTTCTTCACACTAGCTGTATAAAGGCTAAGTCGTTGATACAGTCAACATGAAAAATTCAATGCCACTGCCGGGATTTGAGCCTGGTTTCAGTGGTTCAAATTCTGGCCATGACATTGAATTTTTCATGTTGACTCTAACAACCAGGTAATTATTTTGAAATAATCCAAATGATATGTCAATAAATTTGTTTTATTTATTGCAGTTGATAATACAGTAACAATTCATCGTCTATTGGTAGTAATGTAAAAGACACATTCAAGTACTGATTTGATCAAGTGATTTGTGAAACTAATCCTGGAAAATATATAATTATAAAAGATAAGGAAGTTTTGATTAATACTATTCACTGTAATTTGTTTATATACTTGATTACTACATTATAATGGTTATTTGTACCACAGTACTTTTTTGGCATTAGAGCTCGTTAGAACTCTGAAAAATAACTTTTTCCCACCTCTACTATAGTCTGTGAGGTTTAACTAGTCATGTGCCTTTTAGAAAGAGAAAGGAATACTCACGGTCTCACTCTATGACAGGCAAAGCAGACACCCCAGCCAAGCATGCATCAGTGGCAGAGCGCCCCTTCTCCTCTTGGTCCGATTGTTACTCATCCCCCGATTCACAGTCAGAAATTTCAAACGAATCTTTGTTTTCTTCTTCCGAGTCTTCTAAATTTATAACTAACCTGTCTGTAATTTCATCTATCAGATCGTCTTTCTCCCAGTAAAACTGTTCAGTGTTTTGTACATGCTCACACGCCCTTTTCCAGTTTTCTGGGGTAACTTTTGTAATCGCACTATGAAACAAGGCTCTTACATCGACACTTTTAAATGAAATATTATGTTTGGCAACATCATTCTTCACTTGCGCCCATATAAGTTCTATAGCATTAAAATCGCAATGATAAGGTGGCAATCTTACTACGGTATGACCGTGTACCTCTGCGAGACTATCTATTTCATACACTTTGAAATTATCTTTTTTCAGTTTAATTAATTCGTATAGCACTGGTTTTGTTGCTCGTGGATCAAACTCAATATTCCTATTATGAAGTCATTCCTGCATATGGGATTTGAGTGAAGATGACGTGGGTGCTTTATTAATTTCTATGGAATGATAAGAGGCATTGTCCATAATGATGACACTATTAGACGGGATGTTAGTAATTTATTAACAAACCAATCCTTGAAAATGTTACTATCCATTTCTTCATGGTAGTCTTTGGTTGAATTTGACTTAAAAGTTAGCAAGGCATTAGGAATAAATCCTGTAGAACATCCAGCATGTACAGCTATAAATCGCTGTCCTTTGCTGATTGGTGTTTTAAGAGGGAAATCACTTTCATTTTCATCGGCGATGCACTTCCACACCTTATTTCTCGTATGGTTTATATTTACCCACGTTTCGTCAAGGTACACTATAGGCCTACCTGTAGATCTGAGTTCTTTCATTTGTCTTAAAAATTTAAATCTTTTAGAAACAATATCCATTCGTTCCATTAAAAAGCGTCTTCCTTGTGAATTTTCACTGTAAGTGAAATTAAGCTTTTTAAGAATTTTTCTTAAGGACCACACGCTTCCTTTAAGTAAGTCTTTAGCTCTTAAAGCCTCATATATGTCCAGCAAACTAGGCAGAAAGTCCGTACGATACAGCGAATAGATTGTTCGCTTAATAGCAGCAACTGTAAATGAATCAATTTCTGTTTTTTGTGGTCTTCTCTTAGGGCGCTTTTTGCCTGGTGTTTGCAGTCTACCGCCGCTAGCTTCTGCATTTTTGTGTTCTTTTAAAATTCGTTGGACAGAACGAGAAGAAATACTTGTAGCAGCAGCAGTTCTCTCAACGATACTCGTCATTGAAATAGTTGGCTTTCCACATTTTAAAGCTTCACATTCATCACTGAAGAAACTGTGAACTTTGACTACAATTTCCCTAGAATCTGATTTTAGAACTTTCCGTCGAGATCCAACTTGAAACAACACAAACACAACCAAAACTACAAGAAAATAATTCAACATTATATCCGTATGTTGCAACACTGAAAACATTTTGTGTAACGTGTAAATCCACAAAACAATAAATTCACAGTTCTATAGCTCATACGTCACTGACAGCCTTCAAACAACACACAACGGAATGGGGGTTGGGAACGTCTACATTCCACGAATCACGACAAAGCAGGGTTGCTGTTCCGCCCACGTGTGCTAGACAAGGACAGCATTCTCTCTTAGACAAGGACAGTAGAGAATACGCCAAGTTAAACCTCACAGACTCTACATTTTTCTTGAGTAACAGGGTGTTTCTGGGTTTTCAAAAATATACCAATAAATTAATGTTTGCAATGGATTTATTTAATAATATTAATAAACAATTTGTTATTTCCATCAAGAAACATTCTAAACTATTTACAAATTATTAAATTATTACTTGTTTATACAACATTTAATGTTTTAAAATTATTTGCTTATGTAATATCAGGAATTATGTACTATGATTCCTTTAGTGTACTTGCATCAGTCAATACCCTCCCAATATGGGTTTAAAGTTTGACGTCATATGTAGGAACAGTGTATTCCTAAAAAGTACACAAAGGTAGCTTGCCCTCTTCACAACATGATGCTTGTGAATGCAGAGGGCAGTTCTTAACCTCATCCACCGCCGCCCATTGCACAAGCACTCATGTCAACGCCTCCTCTGTTGATACCACCCATTCTTCTCTGTGGAGGTCTTGGAGGCCTAAAGAAAACACATTTTTAAATTAGATGGATAATTATTGACTTGACTGTTATAGTACATGGGGAAAGAAAGATGTTGGTGGATCTGGGAGGAGAAATTAATGAAGGTTCCATTAGAGTAAGGCTCCATTCACAATAATGTAATGTTAACATAACACAGCATAAAACCAATCACAGTCACAGACATAATGAAAATTTAGCAAAAGCTTCTGGATCTGTGAATTACATGATAAAATAATCTAAGCATACTACAATTTCAAACTGAGTAACATAATGTAGGATAGGATGGAATCGTATAGAGGGGATTCAGCATTTCGACCAGTCTTGTACTTACACCCCAGGAGGAAGGATGAGGTAAAAGGAGACAGAGGGCAGCTGACCACAAGGTGTCACAACAGTGCAGAGGGCAGGGTCCCTACTGTTGACCAATTGAAAGCTCCCTGGCAAGGCCAGTACAATCGGCATCCCAACCAATGTGGTCCTGAAATGGCCAATTAGGACAGCCTGGAGAACATTTTACCGGAGCAAGAGGTGTTTACCAGGAGCATATCATCCTGCCATGCAGCACCCAGAGTTGCACCGACACTTCTACCCTCAAAGAGACCACCAAATGAGAGATGTGAAGTGATAATGGAGATGAAATGGAGGGACAGGAAATTTGGGGGATGTAATTAACCTTTCTGGCATTTGCCTGACAACCCATGAAAACACCCAAAATAAACAAGGGTCTGATAGGCCAGCCATGGGAATGAACCTGGACCTCCTGAATAAGGGCCACAGAAATAACCGCCTGAGATATCCCATTCGGTTAACTAATAATATTTAACACACACCAATTACAACACCTTTTTGTATAGAATACAGAATCAGTTGGAGAAGAGACGGTTAAGTGATGTATGGGTACAAGACATAACATGATACAATGGACATGTAGATATGGCCAGACACTGCAGGCTGAAATGGAGGGGAAAACATCAATGTCTTTTATAAATTTATTGCATGAGAAATAAGTATAGATAAGTATTTAGAAATATGTAAAAGAGAAGAGAGAGAAGAGATTGCATGGTACTATGGTACTATCTAGAAACACGGAAACTGAGAGGGCGTAGGAGTAATGTAATGCAAGGTGTTTGTCTGACATGTGAGGATAATAAAGATGTACAACAAATTTTGTAGGAGGGTGGAGGAACAGATGGAGGAAAAAAATTGATAAGAACAAATAAATGGCTGAGGAACAAAGACAAATTGCAATTGTAAGGAAAACATTCACAAATCAGTGTCAGGTAAAACATTAGGGGAATTAAAAGCAAAGCGTGATAATTTATTAGTACAAATAACAAATTATAGTGTTTAAGGAAAGGAGATTGGGTAAAAAGCGTATGTAGCATAGGCTTTTATTAGATAAGTAGCCAGGACCAATTCCAATGCATGTCATCGTGTAGAAGCATAACAATAAATAAATTTAATAAGAAAACTTATCCAGTCTAAGTGAAAAGGTCATAAAAGGAATTGAGCTAAGCAAGCACCATCTAGCGTTAGCATTAAAAATGGCATGGTAGAGCAAAATGAAGTGGCAGCATGATTGAACAATTGGCAATGCAGAACTCTTTCTCTATGCATGCAATGCAAAAATATATGCATTTGTTTATAAACTTATTTAAATAAATAAATTACACTTATTTACATTTTCAAAAATATAAATTTTGAAATACTGCCAATTGTTAAAAAATGTGTTTCATTTCCAGTAATTGGCAATACAATAAAAACAATCTGTGACCTAGTAACAGTAACAGAACAAACTGATGCAAATCATTGATTTACAGAACTAGTCTCATTTAAAAATGTATAATTATCAAAAATGATTATAAAGTTTGGTGTTTGCAAACATTAACTATATAAATAATTCCATAAATAATATGAATGCAATTTCATATCTTATGCTGCATTTACACTTTTCATTGTGAATGGGACTTGAAATGGAATCTAAATGGTAAAAGACTTGACATTTTTAGTTTTCCAAGCAGTCTTATTGGAATTTTTTCTTTAATTTAATAGATATATTTTAACCTGAAGGCAAATACTGAAATTGAAAATATGTTTTATATTTAAATAGTACATGGAGAAGGCTTTATGTTACACATGAAAAATTGTGACCAAGATTTTACTGGAAGTACAAACTTGGAGGTCCTTGAATAAATAGGAGAGAAGAAAAACTTATCAAAACAGGCCAGGCGCATGTCCCTGTATATTTGTGAACAGCATAACAAAAAGGAAAGAAAAACAAAAATTGTTTTGGACAGGTAGAGTAAGAATCTCCCTATCTCCTGGGATATCTCTTTAAATCCGAGCTATGTCATTGTACTTTTCATCTGACTCTATCTTTCCAAACTTTGCCCTACACACATGTAATCTTAATTGTCATTTATCTACACTAATAGTGACCAAACTGAGCAGGATGATTCAGGCAGTTTCGTCTGTAGCTCGCATTCGGGAAGTCCAGGTTCGATTCCTGTGGCCAACCTACCTTACCCATAGGCTTTTTCGGGAGGTTTCCCAGGTCGCCAGGTGAATGCTGGGTAGATTTCCTGTCCCTCCATTTCATCTCCATTATCATTTCACATCATCTCTCATCTGGTGGTCTCTTTCACGGTAGAAGTGTCGGCAGGAGTCTCGGCACTATATGGCAAGATGATATGCTCCTGGTAAACATCTCTTGCTCCAGTAAGATGATCTCCAGGCTGTCCTAGTTGGCCCTGACCTCTGCACTGTCGTGACTCCTTTGAACTGCCGAGCTCTTTTCACCTCTCGTCTCATCCTTTCTTCCCGATGTGTTCCACTTGGGGGCATAGGTACAATAGATCCAGTCTAGTTGCAGTGCCGAACACCTCCATAGCGTAATCCAATTCAAAAGTGACCAAATTTGATATTTAAATTTTTCACCTTCCAAAGATGTGAATACAAAGCTTTTTAGCAAATATTACCATTCCTTTACACAAAAATGTTTCCAATAATTTCGATTTTCTCATAAACAGATCTAATGATTTTGATTAAAGTACTAAGTGTTTAAGATTATTTTGTGACAAATGAAATGTGTATTTTGAATATTTTGGGAGTAGCCTGTAAGGTCCTCTTCATTCTGAATGTCCTTTGCATAGCTGGCAAATCATAACAAAATATTACTATACAAAATGTAAATTTCATTAAACAATTCAGGCCAAATACATTTTTTTGAAGATAACCATTCCTGAGATATTTCTCCTATTTAGTTTTCAAGTTTAAAATGCTTATGCTAGTCTAAAATGGTCATGTACAGGGAACAGCATTTCAAATCACTTAGGGACCAGCTTTTAGGAGAGTTCACTATCGCTTAAAACCTAATGCATTCTCCTATTCTCATTGAATCTTTAAAAAAGTTATGTGAAACAAGCATTTGTACAAATTATTTAAGTTAATTGATGGAAATTAATCATTTCTTCACACTAGCCGTACATAGGCTAAGGTTTCGGATAGATAGAGTCAACATGAAAAATTCATGAAAAATACCATGTTGGACATGGTAGCTCAATGGGTGAGAGCAACTGGACGGAAACCAGGAGATCGTGATTCAAATCCTGGCCATGGCATTGAATTTTTCAGGTTGATATCTATTTGTACAAATGTTTATCTTTAACATGAATTAGATAAAATAATAAGCTTTCTTTAGGAATACTTGGTTGCAGAATGGATGCAGTCATTGAGAGCGAGTAATAACTTCCCCTCTAGACTAAGGAAACTATTGTTACTGTGGGTTTTCCATTAGGGCAATATCTTATTACTTAAAAAAGCTCCTTTTGGATGGAAGTGAATATGCTTTTTATGCACTTCAACTCTGAAGGAAAGACTACCAAATAACCTTGGTAGGGCTGCTGGTGTTCTAGCTCACGACACTACTAGCTCTGCAGGTTAGCACCTGGGACTTTTTAGGCATCCCTCAACCCCGCCCAACGTGCCCAATACCCATGAGTGTCAAGAACCACTGCTCCGTTGAGTCTAACCCAATCCAAACTACTCTCATTTAGGAGGGGCTCAAATGTTTGGCCTGATGTACTTTTAAAAAGTACTAAGAGTGCAGGGGTTTGCAGTGCTCGCATCACAGCAGCTGAAGGGGTTGGAACCCCCTCCCTATTAAAAGGTCTGCCAAATCCTGTGTACTTCTAGTAATGTCAGAAGTACCACGAGTGTTGGGGGTCCCAGCGCCCGCAGTGCTGCAACATAGCAGCTTAAGGGGTTGGAACTCCTACCCCACAGCATGGATAGTCATAAATGTAACACATCAGATTACCAATTTTAGTAAGTAACAAATATTTCATTTTTGAGTTATGCTAATTGCAAATGCACGGTCATACACACCTTTTTTCTAAAAATGCTCTTTTTTTATTCAAGAAATATCAAAAAATGAATTTCTGGTGAAATCTCAGTATCAAATTTTTGGGTAGAATACAGCACTTAGTCACTTAACAGGGAAAGTAAAAATGAAATATTGGATAAACACCGGTTTTTCTATAGCCTACTTATGCTATTTGAGTTTGATTTATGAGTCACTATGTTTACACTCAAACTTCACTTACTTGTATAATTGAAACGTTTTCAAGATCATTCGATCTCATCCTCAGCTAAAATAGAACACCAGAGGAACATTAAGTTAAAACAAACAGAAAAATCTGCAGTTTCACACCATTTTTGGACAGAAAACCACAACATTGGCCACAATATTAAGCTGTTAAAATCTTTAAGTACACCCATAGAATTGGATATTTGGGAAAAAATATTCATAAACAAAAACCGTGATAAAGTTATAAATTTTGAAATCCCGGCATTAAATGAAGTATTAAAACTTAGTGCCCCTAACACCAGATGGCAGAGTGATCGGAGCTCCATAGTAGTGGAAGAAGAGGAAGGTTCATTTAGTCACCAAACAGCTGAGGATGAGATCGAATGATCTTGAAAACGTTTCAATTATACAACAACAAGTAAGTGAAGTTTGAGTGTAAACATAGTGACTCATAAATCAAACTCAAATATGAAGAATACTTCACTGTTAATAGTGCTTCTGCTTTTAATATTTACTACTTATGCTAGTTTGATTATTATTAGTGTAAGTTATGTTAATAAACACTGATACTCACTTAGGTCCTGGTCTGAAATCTGTACTTGTGTAGCCATTTCCCCTTCTATTATAATTGGGATTAATGAGAGTCTTGAAGCTGTTGGAAAGAAAATAATGTAATTAGTAAACTTAGCACTTTATGTTAATAGTAGAAAGTCGGCGTGCACAACTTTCACTTCCACACGTTAAATATTTCTATAAACAAGGTGACAAAGGTTAAATCAATCTGACACAAATAATGTATTTTTTCCTGAACTATACAGTTTCCAACATATGAGAATCATCTTTGTCAAATAACAGCTAAAAGTTTTAGTTAATTGATGGAAATTAATCATTTCTTCACACTAACTGTATATAGGATAAGATTTTTGACAGAATCAACATGAAAAATTCAATGCCACGGCCAAAATTTGAATCACGGATCTCCTGGTTTCCAGTCGCTCTAACCCATTGAGCTACCATGGCCAAAGCGCCGTCCTGACATTAAATTCTCCATTGAAGAATGAAGAATGATGAAGCTTAGGACTCAAGTACTTACGATATAATTGCCGCATCGTAAGTTGGTGATTGGCGTTTTGCCTCCACGTGCTATTCAGCTGCGAAAACAAGGAGAGGGAATAAACACGTCACTGACACGTCATTGCGGTTGCCTAGCAACCAACAATTCACCAATCAAAAGTAAACTGTTGCCATAGCAACCCGGCACGCTTATCCTATGTTGCCAACTCTATCGCACTACACCACGTGCTTTATGCATGACGCTAGTGTATCGGCATGTTGAGGTTTGCAATAAGCAGACACTGCTAGTATTGCTGCTTCGCGTATGAATCAGCGGTATCACAATACCGTCGTCGTTCGTTGCCCTTTAGTATGAGACGGTATGCGTTGTTGGAAGGGAACAGGTGTGGATTTAGTTTCAAGGAATATCTTATGAGGTTTTCTGGGTGAATGACCAACCTTTTCAGTTTAATAACCAACCCTTCTTACCTGCCTTTGTCCGGTCCAGTTCTAACATGAATAACCCTTACGGTACTTAGGGTAATTTCTCCCTGTCATCACTGCCAAACCAAGAGTGTACTGCTTCAAGTAGTGAATGTTTCACAGGGTGTAAACAGCTTTACATTTTCGCAACATAATTCGTGTGTTTCGGTGATCAACTTCAGTGTTTCAGTGTAACTTTAATATTTAGCTAATTATCGTTACTAATGGCTGTCACAAACACTTGTGCTACAGAAACAGACAGAAAGAAATTATCTGTGAAGATCACAAAAATGTTTTTGGGTACGGAATCCCAATTAAAGGACAAGTAAGGGAAATTATATGTGCGTGTTCAAGACCAAAGTACGAATTTCTTGAACTGTTAAGAGCAAACTGCAATTCCCAAAATATATAATTAATGAAACTGCTGCAGAAAAAGGCCACAAAATTATTAGACTTCCTCCCTACCATTGCCATTTTAATGCAATAGAGTTGATTTGGGACCAAATAAAAGGATATTTGTGCGCAACAATACAGATTTCACTATAACATCTGTTATAAAACTAACAGAAGCAATAGCAAAATTAAGTGCTAAAAATTGGGAAGATGCTGTTTGTCACACAAAAAAGTTAAAGTTTCAACATGGGAAAATGACGGCGTTTTGGAAGAAAGTGGAAGAACTCATGATTTCCGTGGGAGATTGCAGCAGCTCTGACGGCGACGACGACGGCGACAACGATCAGAAGAGCAGTATCAATGACAGCAGCGACTCTGAGATAAGCGGCATATTCCCGTTGGAATAGAATGCATAATTCTGTGCAGGTATGGCACTTTTGTTTCTCTAAATCTTAACTGTAGCTAACCATTTATTTTTTGTTCATTTCGAAGATTTCGTATGCTGTAATTAGGTAACTGCTCACTTAAACGTGTAGACAGTCTTACGGCAGTCTTATGATTAATACTGCAATACGTAAATTTCTAGGAATATGTGCGTGTACATTACCGCAGTCGAACTTCCTCCTCCCCTCTACCCGCCATCTTCGTTGCCTAGCACGTGGCGAGGAACGGTACAGTGGCAACGGCGCTATCCCCTCTCCTTCCCCACTCCTTCAACCGTCAATCACCAACTTATAATGCACCCATAATAGTAAGTCACCACAAACGGTGTATCTCGGATGCGAGAGCCCCTAGTGGTCTACCAGGGAAATATACGAGTCAAATGGAGAATTTAATGTCAGAACGGCACGTTGGCCATGGTAGCTCAATGGGTTAGAGCGACTGGACGGAAACCAGGAGATCTGTGGTTCAGATCCCGGCCATGGCATTGAATTTTTCATGTTGACTCAATCTAACAGCTAACAGTTTTACTTATTTTGAATTTCATCAGTAAAAGCAAACATAAAAGATGGCTGGTCAAAGCACCTAATGCAATTAAGAAAATTCTGATTAGAACTGTGCTTCAATTATGTTACATGACTATACATAAATTAGGTTACTGGAGTATATTTTTGAGACTTAATGGTGAACTAATAAAACAAAAAATATTGCACACAAACACAACTACATCAACATTTGTATTGTATTTTTTATAGTAAGTACAAAACATAATGGATTTCTTATTTAAAAAGCAAAGTTTACTCTAATCTGGAAAATTATTTATAAAAAATGCTTATGTGTATCACTGTCCCCTTTGATGTAATTTAACACTGAAGCTCAACATGTCTATAATAAATAAGTAAAATAATGGTATATATGTATTAATTTAATATAATTTTAAGGCAATGCTTCTTTAAAAGAGTACAGGGCTACAGAGAAAAATAACTTTCTAGCAAACAGACAATAGAAAATCATCTCTGAAGCTACATTTTATACTGGGTTGTCATCAAGTTCTACTGTAAGTAAAACAGATGAACATGTATCAATACAAACTAAGATTAAATTTGCAATGTTAAAAGTTCAGAAGAGCATGACTTATACTGGTACACATGAGAGTATTTGTTTCAGAATAACTTAACAGAATAAATGGATATTTCTGGATATTACCTGGCCGATAAATGTTAAAGAAATGTCAAGTAACGTAGTGGGAGAAACAGAACATGCAAAATCTTGCATCCGGAGCAAAAATGGCCAAAATTGTTTTGTAAGCAACTTACTGTCTCAAATGCTCTCAAAATTTTGTGAAAGTTTATATTTTTAGAGAACATTAGTTTATCAACTCACAACATAAATATAAGGTTCAAGATGTCCCAAAACAAGTTGACAACTCTTCCTATGCTCCATGGAGGCCTTTCTTGAATAGTTCCACCTATGACAAAGAAAACTATGATAAAACTATATCACATGATATTTGGAGGAATTTAGTAAGAGTGATGTCCAAATTTAGTCACAAACATATTTGTAGTCAGTTTTGTCACACTTCGTCACTTACAAGATAACCGTTGAACCTTCAAGGGAGAAAATGGAAGCAACAGCTCCAGAAACTAGTTCCCCAATGTTTAAAATGTGACAAAGTGTGATTAAACTGACTAAAAATAGTTTTAGGGAAAATACATGCTTACTGTTTTACATTTCTAATGAATCTAGCCCCTATTCTGCTAATTCAAATCATTTTGGCATTAACTTTAAATATGTAAATACTTTACATAAAACTTTTCAATACAACTGCATCTACTAACACCCTATTTAACATTCACTTTTACAGAATCAATTTCAATAGAATACTCAAATTGTACAAAAAGAGGACTGAAGCAGTCCTCAACCAGTGGCAAGCATGCATTGAAGCACTGGAAGCACCGCTTCTCCAAGAATTTCAGGAGAAAAATAAAAACAAAAAATTCAAAACAATATTTTATTTGCTCTGGATAAAATTTCAAAATTTACTCATGAACATCTGCACTGCTGCAGACAAGCTGACAGCTGCTTAAGCTCGAGTGGCCAGTTCCACGAGTTCATTCAAAACTGAATATTTGTGTATTTACGCATTTGTAACCTTGAATAACATGCTTCTTAGGTTTCTGGAAGTAATTGCAACTCTTCGGTAGTTAGGTAGCGCTTGACAGATTTTGTCATGTGAAGCCTCTATAAGTGTGAATATAAGTTTATTTTTTGTTTTGTTTTATGTGGCGCTTTAAAATACAACTAAGTAAATTTCAATAGCATTAGCAATAGTAATTTAGATAAATTGGTATATAGTACTGACAAACAGGAAATTCTTGTGAAGTTTTAAATTATTAGCAAAAGTGTGTGAATTGCACATTTCTTCCATGTTAAATTAACAATTCATACGGTGTGGGCCACCTGTAGGAAAAATTGTAACATCTGAGTACAGAAGGAAAGCAGGAATATGTCTTTACATGTCTGGATTGCAAGAAAGGGCCTATGTGTGACTGTTAGAATCATTATTCTCTCTCATTTTAATGAAAATTATTACTTGGAGCTTCCCTCGCTTTGAAAGTCACGCCTCGTCCTGTCCTCAACTAAAGCTTTTGGGCTGTTCTGGTTGAAGAGTGGATTTCTGTTTAACAGGATTATTTTCTACATTCCATAAAACAAGGAAATTTGCATTAGGATGAATCCTATTTTATTTCAAAGTTTGAAATATAATAAATCCTATGATCATCTAATGTAAATTACTGATGCAATCTTTATCAGTGATTCAAAACAGGTGATTTGAATTCCACTTATGAAGATGTTTTTGTATGCTTTTAAGATAAATGCAATATTTATTGCACTGGAAATAAAAAATAGCAATTCCAGATGCACAACCTGATTTGGTTTTAAGATATTCATGATCACACACTCAAAAATAAATATGAAATTAATATTCTTAAATAATAAAAATGTATGTAAATTAACTTCATATTGGGGTTAGACTGCAGAACAGTGGCTACAAGAATGGGGAGCATAACGTCAGTGGCTGGAAAACTGCCAACAGTGACAACATGCATTCACTGAAGTTACCAACACTGCATAACCGAACTAATGATTCTGTAATGCGTAAGGAAATTGACCAGATTAGAGTGAGTAAATAATGATACACTAAGTAAGAAAGCTTCAATAGTAATTATTATAATAAAGAGAGATAAATGGACAGAAAAAAGAATAAAGAAAAAAAAAAAAAAAAAAGACAAAGCTGCAGCATGACAAAAGCTAGGGGTGACGCATACTCTTCTAGAAAAATTTCATTGCACAAGAACCACTACGGTGATATTATTAATAAGTATTGGTTAAAAACTGAAAATTTCATTCCTTTTTGCATACTTTGATTGTTTAAAGCCAAGAATTTATAGGCAAATGCAAATCTAATAAAAAAATGGGCACTTAGCCTTATTGATCCATTTAAAATTATAGTAAAAATTCCATAATATTTTAATCCTATATAATAATGAAGTGTAACAAAATAAGAAAAAGAATATGGGACAACATATCACTGTCTAGGCATATTTCAAAACTCCATAGCTGGCGACACCTTGCTACAATACCGTCATTCATTCACGCCTGCCATTCTTGTAGCCCTTGATTTGCAATTTAACCAATATTGGTTATGCAAATTCTTTACTTTTACCATCCTCATTCTTCAGGACATTCATTTGCTTGGGATTTGTTCTAAGCTTACTTTCCCTAATTATGCTTAGTTTGATAGCAGGCCCTTTGTGGCCTAAAGTACAGAATAATATGCCAAGACTGGCATTAAAAAGAGAGAGAAATAGTAAGGGAAAAAAATGTATAAGGTGAGGCAATTAAGAGACAGTAAACTACAATAAATTGACAGGGTTGTCTGATTTCAAGATTTATGCAGGTTAGATTAAGGTCTGTATGTACTTATACAAACTGCTTTCAAATAAGGGTGTGATAGAAATGGATGCAAAGAAAGCAAGAATGAACTTTATATGGTTACCCAAATCTTAGGCTTCTTGATGATGCATAGAGATGAAATCAGTAGGAAGCATATTTAGAAGAAACCATATTTCTAGTTCTGTGGACCACGCATAAATGCTTCAGTTGACCATTATGTGTGATTGGAGGAATTTAGCAGCAGTGACATCAAAATTAATTGAAGAAACTATTTGAAGTCAGTTTTTTGACACTTTCAATTCACTTGAGTTGAAACTTTCAGTTATCCTGTATTAAAGCAGTTAAAAGAACAGAGGCGTGCCCTAAATGGCTGGAGCATTACCAATGTAAAAATATGCATGTGCTAAAAATACAACAAAAGTGGCGATACTAATAGTAATACATGAACAAGAATTAAATGATGACAAAGAAGACGAAAATTAGTGTCTGCAATTTTATTAAATATTTAATCAGAAAAGGCGTCACTTTAACTTGATTGATCCATCTAAAAGCCAAAACCAAAATTCCATACATTTGGTTCATCCTGTACAACTATGTGAAAGCACTAAAGCAACATATGCAAAGTTGCAAGCATTTATGATGAGATGAGCCTTAAGTGAATGGCATTATCGCATATCCTAGCACATGTGCAATATTAAAACCAAGTACTTTGCTAACATTTAACAATGAATTGTGTATAGAGGAAAGTGTCTTAAAAAGGGTGTGTAGAAAGCTTATTGGCTCTAATTTTACTCCTCTGCCAAAAAAGCAAATAATCAAAAGGAAATGCTCTTTCTTGTTTATTGAATACTTTAAAATGAACAAAGGGTGAAATCTAAGTATTTTCTGTGAACATGGCATCAACAAATGCTTCCAAAATTTTCCAAATCACACTTTCTGGCTGTTGCTTACTTTTGTTTATTATTGTAAAATTTCAATAGGTATCTAAGTAACATTATAAACTATGCAACTTATAAGCTTTCTACAACTGCATTGAATTTATTATTTCATGATAAAACAGCACTACCTCAAAACTCCTTGACATCCTGTTACCGATAACAGGAAAAGTAACAGTAGCTTTTCTACAACTGCATTGAATTTATTATTTCATGATAAAACAGCACTACCTCAAAACTCCTTGACATCCTGTTACCGATAACAGGAAAAGTAACAGAAGCTGGACAGCATCTGTGAAAGTCCTCTTAGTTATGATTTACAAACACATTTTGTAATGACTGCTAAATACCAAAGACACTTTAAAATACATAATTCTATTCTTTTCCTAAAAAATGTACTAAATCTAGGTTAGCACAATATGACTAAGAAATGCTTGTTTACAATCCAAATAATCAATTGGAGATACAGTATAAATAACACCAAGTTTAGTTACACTTTCATATCT
Organism: Mantis religiosa; assembly: GCA_030765055.1. NCBI lineage: Eukaryota > Metazoa > Arthropoda > Insecta > Mantodea > Mantidae > Mantis > Mantis religiosa. Next base: position 97,318,315 of record CM060959.1, read on the forward strand.
CAACAAACAACAATATTTTATATGCTTAATGCATTTTAACTTAAAACATGAGACAAGTGTAACAAAATCAATAAATTCCATGATTTGTAAGGCTTTGAAGTGTGCTTAACAGAGAGAAATACATTGGCATTTATGGACACGTAGCAGCTATTTGATTAAAAACGGAAGTGAGTTTATTAACTGCTTAAAGAAGAAGTATTGAATTGATAAACTATTTCGAAAAATTTTAAGTTTAATGTTAATGTACAATATGTGCTACTTTGCTATTCAACTCTTCCATCAAATACCATAGAGTAGAATATCTTAAAATTTAGTGCTCGGGATCAAAACCAAGACAACAGCTTTATATCTCTCGTTAACTTAAGGTTGCACCAGTAGACTAACCAAGAAGCTTCTGGAAATAAACGAGTTTAACCACGTTTCACTACTTCGTTAATTCAAGATTTTCTCACATGCGTTCAAAATCGAGTGTATCAAACTACGGGTTTTAATTCTTACCTACACTGGTACAAGTCTCTAAGTTTTTTTAGTTGCTCATGCATTGTAATAAATTGGTATATCCTGTATTTATTTTGGGTCGTGATATAACTATATTAATACTAGCGGAAATATCCCTAATTTCATACTTACTTGCAGAAATATACGCCATTTCTTTTTAATGAGTTAAACTGTTCTGTTTTTAACGATTTTGGATGCGATGACAAGATATAATGCAACTTTTTCCCTGTAACCTGTCAAACCAACTCTGTGTATGCAATTACAAGAACACGGCATGACGTCGACATAGACGTCAGCCAGTCTAGTAAGTACAAAACTGCCAACCATGCCAACTGTCAATCGACGCTGACAACAAGAGCAAGATGAAATCAAACATTACTACTACTTAGATTTGGTATGTGAAGTCTTAGCAGGCACGATCGAATTTATATTACTTTATGATCCTGGCAGCACAGAACATCTAGGTTAAACGAGGGAGAGTTTCTATAGCAACGACAGTGTCCACACCTCATTTAGTGTTTAGGCCACAACACACAGATAACTTCAACGTGCTTCAACCAATTAGGCGAGTCATTCCCCCTTCACCCTCTTAAATGAGTTCAGCATTCCTAATTGTTTAACTTTAACTTAACTTTGTTTGTTGTTTAACTTTTATAAAAGCGGATTTATTAGTCATTTAATTCAATTAATTAGTCATTTCACTAGTGCATTGATATTTCACAGGTCATCAGTGTTTTAGTGTCATTTTAAGAGTAAGGCACAATGTTCCAAACTTCCAACACCACTCAGAAACGAGGAGATCAAGAACTCGCTCCTCCAATAAAAGATATTGTGACTTTGTGGGTTCGTAAAATTAAAAGTCAAATTTGCAGAAATTCAAACTGCTCTTTATTTCCGTAAAGAGACAGTTTGTACACCCCTTTGCAGCAAGATGTAACATACACCAACACAGTCTCTCATGGCTTCAGCACAGGTAAATAAACAAAAGAATTCACTTTCAAATCCCTACACGATTATTAGTTCTCGACTGAGTACAGTTCAAATGTCTACACACACACACACACACACACACACACACACACACACACACACACACACACACACACACACACACACACACACACACACACACACACACACACACACACACACACACACACACACACACACACACACACACACACACACACACACACACACACACACACACACACACACACACACACACACACACACACACACACACACACACACACACACACACACACACACACACACACACACACACACACACACACACACACACACACACACACACACACACACACACACACACACACACACACACACACACACACACACACACACACACACACACACACACACACACACACACACACACACACACACACACACACACACACACACACACACACACACACACACACACACACACACACACACACACACACACACACACACACACACACACACACACACACACACACACACACACACACACACACACACACACACACACACACACAATAGACGGTTCACTAACGACCCTGTTCCTCTTAGCAGCTCCATGCCGACACTCTTTTTTATTCGAGTGGAGGAAAAATGCATGTTACGCACTTACCCTGGGATTGGAGTGTAGGACTCCTCTGGGGAATCGAACCGCCAGCCCTACCCACTAAAAAACACCGGTGAGTATTCAGGAGTGGTGCTGTGGCAGTACCGCTGTAGCACCTGCGGATTCAAGGAAGGGATATATAGGCCAGGCCAAGGCCTGGTCCAAGGTGAGGATGCGGCAGGACTTAAGCATGACCAAGGCCCTGCTTACGCCCTTTCTTATTAGAAGTGGGGTGTAACTGGATTCTGGGTAATATGTCAGGGAGTAGTGAGTGGTCTTGTTTGGAAGTGAATGAGGAATTAAGGTTATTGACTAGTGTACGGTCTCTTCGGCGGTTGGTGTCGACCTCTGGTGTTGGGTCCGTCGAACATCGTCTGGAGAACTGCCACTTCCTCCTTGATGAGTCTCCGGAGCAAGAGTGTATGTGTGTCGCGATGTTTGATTGAGAATTCATGCTTCTCCTGTATGTCTTCTCGAATTTCTGCAAGCTCTGTGCTGAGATTCGTGTGTGCTGTAGCTTGATGCACAGATGAAGTCATGAGCTCTGTTAGAAGTTCCTCCAAGTTAGTCAGTTTGGCCATTACGACCAGGAACTTCGAATAGAGAACCCGAACGGCCTCCCCTAGGCCCTGGACTTCCTGCCAGAGCTGCTCCTGGCTGATAGAGTGAAGTGCTGTTGGCTGTTGAGGTTGCTGATGTGGCGGCTGTGGTTTACTCAGCTGTCGTTTAGAAGATGACGGCGCTGGTGGAATAGGTGATGCCTTCCTACAGGGATGCAGGGGGCAGAGCACATGCCCTGTGTAGTGACTGTGTCCTCCACAAGAGGCACAATAGCGACGGCGGCGGAGGTCATGCTGTGTGCAGACCGAGGTGAGGCAGGAGGCACCACAGTAGTGGCACCTCGGTTCGGCTGCGCAGGATTTTGCTGTATGCCCGAAGGTGCAGCGGCGGTGGCATGGAGCTAGTCAGGTCTGTCGGCTGGCCTCGGTCCTCAGCACCTGCCCTAATAAGGACAGGCCGGTAACCAGGACAGCTTCCAGATCTGCGGTGCTGGCTAACTCCACTCTTACCAGTGGTGTCGGGCCCCGGACTGATGTGATGCGGTGTACCCTTTTTGCCGAAGGCCACTGATGCTGCGCTGCAGCAAGCACGATGCGTGCTTGTAGTTCCCGGGGCACTCCCTTCACCACTATGTTGGTACGGTGTGTCGGCTGACGGCTAACTGCCGATGTGAGCTGTCCTGATCTCGGCTGAGAGGCAAGGACAGGTGCTGACTGTGGTGCACTCGCTGCTGTGTTTGGATGGTGGTTGCGTGGCGGCGGCTGGCTGGCGGCCGCTGTTGACTGGCTTGTTTCCAGCTGGGAAGCAGAGCCAGGTTCTGGTAGAGACTGTTGTGAGCTAGGCTCCTCTCCGGTGATTCCCTGCTTAGCGGCAGTAGTCTTATTGACTCGACCCTCTGTGTTGTGGCGATGTTGACTGCTAGGACTCTCGAGGAGTTGGCTGGGCACCTGGCGGGCGTCCAGAGGGTAAGCGGGCCTCAGTGAAAAGCTACTTGCCCAGAACTTCCCAGTCAGCTCCGCGGGAGGCTAACCCCACCCCCAGCCACCGGTAGTGGCGGATAGGCGGGAGAGCTGGCAGGCGATTGCTGCGCTGGTTGGCTGGTCTTCTTGTCTTTAGCTGCGTTTTTCTTTCCCATTCTGCATAGGTCGGCGTTGTCTCCTCAAGGTGATGTTTACTCCTCAGAGTGAGTCAAATTTCTCCCATGCCATGCCATGTGGTGCTGACTGGCTGTATATAGCCAGAAGGTTTTTGCTGCGTGCCCACGTGTTAAGGGTTCTACCGCAGGTACGGTGGATTTCGGGATGTTGTAGGGTGAAATGTGGGTTTTTAGAATGGTGTTATTTACGAGGTTAAAAGATGTACCTAGGGGTTGAAGGACAGGAAGCAACACCTTGCACCCTGATGTTTTTGTTTGTTTTACTTTGGGGAAATAATTTTGATGCCAATCAGCTTGGAAGGATTATGTGGAGCTCAGCTTTAGCTGCTGTTCGGATTAGCTCCTAGGTTATCTCGGATGCCCACAAGCCATGCGGAGTAACCGATACTGTCTAGAACGACGTCTAGTAGGGTCATAATCTCCCAAGGATCTGACAAGGGCCTTTCTATGATTAGGTAAACTGACGTATAATTTTGATGCCCGGCGCCTAATTTCATCCTCCACGTATGGAAGACTCGAGGCCTCGTGAAGCAACCTGGTAGGAAAATAACATCCCACAGAATATATAGAGCTAAGTCCTCTATTCTGTGCACGTTGGAGCCATGTCAGCCAGCTGTCTGTGGCCATGCCCCAGATCTCGTAGGCGTAAAGCATAACCAGGATTACCAGCGCTCGGAAGAGGTATAACTTCATGCCAACTGGCATCGAGGTTGACCCCAACATTGGATACAGGGAAGCAATTGCTCCCTGTACCTTCGCCGCTCGGTCCCTGATGTGCTGGCGAAAAGTTAGACCCCTGTCTAAGTTAACACCTAGGTACTGGACAGAGTTGGTCCACTCTATCCTTCGACCTCGGTAGCTGAAGTTGGGGCAGTCAGTGGGGGTGTGGCGCTTTGTATAAAGTATGGCGTGGCTTTTGTCCGGATTAACGGACATCCGCCAACGCCTACACCACTGTTGTGTGAGACGGAGATGTCTTTGTAAGTGGTTGAAGGCTCTGAGGATGTGTTTGTCTTTGCAGAACACAAGCACGTCATCAGCGTATTGTGCCATTTCGACTCGTGGCTCTGTTGGGAAATCAGCCATAAAGACGTTGAATAGGGTGGGGGATAGTACAGAGCCTTCGGGGACTTCACCTCTCACTGGTCTGAGTGTAGATGTTTTCCCCGCGACTATGACTTGGAGTGTGCGGTGTCGCAAGAAGCTGTGTAGTATGTTGACCATTTGTGTTGGGAGCCCCAGGTGGATCAGTTTGTAAAGGAGCCCGGCGTGCTATGTCGTAGAGAAAAATTTCCCCCTGTCTAGTCCAGTCGCTTTTATACACGAGCCGCAGTTTTTCAAAGCCTCCCGAAACTTCACGAAAGCTCACGAAGCTCCATGGACTTTCGTGGTGGAGCGAGAACGTCCAGACTATCTCCGTCTATTTCTCCCTCTGTTGCTCTCTTACTCTTTCTCGGCAAGTGTTCAGCGCTAGTCGGTCTGCGGGCGTGGCTTGGGCGCTATGTCTCTTTCACTCACCGCTCCTATCTCATTCGATGCTCGTCTACGCCGTCGCAAAACAATACCTCGCGACAATCTTCAAGAGTGAGACAGAGATCTGCCCTGTGCGGACAAGCAAGGGAATATGTGCGCGCGTGAATATTTTGAAAAAGAAGAAAAGGAACAGTTACCGCCATCTCTCTTAAGACAACGCACAGCTTAATATTCTAAGCTTCTTAAACATGTTTCACGGCAGTTGTCGGGATCCTAAAATAATTTTAATTGTACCGTAGATTACCATCTTTCCAGGTCATATTATCCGTGTTTTATTCTTACCGCATTCATAATAAACCATTATTATGGTTTATTATTTAACCATAAATATTTCTGTGCGTTTTTCATTTATGTTTTTATTCCAACCTTATTCATAATAAAGCTGTGCTTATTATTTAATTAATCGATTAAATTTATGACCTTTGTATTATGTGCATTTTGTCTGAGATTCTAATTAAAGTGAATATGGCATCGGCGGTATTTGATCTGTTTCATATTGATGGTGATATACGGGACAATTCTATTTTCACAAACAGTCCTGATGTCACGTAAAAGTTTGTTGGTGGTTTGTATAAAAGTCTCAGTTTTTATTTTCAAAGTATCAATGAGATTTAAATTTCAGCATCAATGTTCTAATCGAAATAGAAGGTCGTCGTCACCAACTCGACCAACATCGGTATCCGCTCCTTAAAATTATCAACAGAAAGACAATGTCTCAAACGCCAGCATATTGGCATGCTGGTTTCTACTTTGATGAAGTAAACAATTGAAAAGCATAGCGAATGCATAGAGCATGGATTTATGCATATAACATCTGTCAGTAAACACAATTTCTCGGATACCATGCTATTTACATCTGCCATTATATCCTGAAGAGCTAAGAAGTTATCCCTATAGTTTGAATAGTAATTCCTAGGTACTCAAGGTAGTGGATATTCAGCTCTTTCCCATAATATAGCATAGGTGCTCAATAAAGACTAGCACGGACTTTTATCTTCCGTTAAGTGCCCGCTTGCTACTTCCATCCATACGCAGTTGAACTACGTACCCCAAACGCTAACCATTTTAAATTTCACACTGATAGTTCTCTGAGTTGAGTGTTGGCAGCCTGTGAGAGTGAAAGCATTTCACAGTCGCCTCTAAACATTGTCATGGCTGATTTTCGTGATCGGCGTTATTCGGTAAAGTTTTGTGTTCTCTTGTATTTGTCATTACATCTGACGAAACATGGGTGTACTGTTATGACCCAGAGTTGAAGCAGAGCAGCACAGAATGGATGCAACATGGCCAACCAGTACTACAAAGCGTCATAGACATCACTTTTTTTTTTTATTACGACGGAATGATGTACGCTCACACAGTTCCAATACACACTACAGTCACCGCAGATTACAACAAGAACGTCCTGAAGCAATTGATAAAGGATCACTTCCCCAAAAAGCGAAGCAACCTCATTGGGAAGTAGAAGCTCCATCATTAGAATGCAAGGCCTCATGCTGCTGATGCTGTTACTGAGTTCCGCGCACAAAACGCATCTCTACGGTACCCTATCCACATTATGGTCTTGATTTGGCCCCCTGTGACCTTTTTCTTAATCCAACACCCAAAAATGAACTTAAGGGACGTCGGTTTCAAAACGAGAAAAAACGGCAGTAAAAGCTTTAGAAGCGACTCTGAAGAGGCTATCAAGGAATGGCTTCCTGCACGTCTTCCAGGAGTGGCAAAAGAGGTGAGGCAAATGCTTTGTACTGTGGGGATTTTGAGAGGGACACAGGTCTGCACCAGTGATTTCTGTACAATAAGTTGTTATATGAACATTTGTGCCAGTCTTTATTGAACATATACTGTAACAGTCATCCAATTCTTCGAAGAAGTCCATTCTACGCGGGAGTATATTCTCCTCTTTCTGGCTGATGTTTATTTTCTGGTTTTTGTTTCTGCATTCGCTGTTGGATTATGAATAGGATCTACCTTCATTTAGTTTTCTATCAGCATGGCATAGTATCGTCACGTCCAGATTAAACACTTTCCCTACTGGAGTGCTGATGTTTATCAAAATGAAAGTGTTGTAGTCTATGACGATTATGACTTTCCTTTGTCTTTTGTGACATTTTTAGTGAGCTTTCAGCAAATTCGGTCTTATTCTAAACCCATACCTCCATATTGGTTGAGGTTGTCCAATCTACCCTCTCTTTATTGGTACATTTCTAGTGGAGAATTTCCAATTCTTTGTTTGTTTTTTTCAGTCTACAAACATTGCCTGTATAAATATGCCCACAGTTCATATAACTGTTTCGATGTCCATTTTTCTGTTATTTTTCTGCCATAAAGAACTTTGCTGGTGTGCTCCCCATATTTCTATAGAAATAGTTGCTTGGAATTTCTGAAATTTAGTCTTTGTGCTCGGAACAATCCCTTCTCCATACATCTGAATATTTTATTGTTTAGTGCTATTAAACGTTTGTACAATCAGAGTATTATCAATGCAGATTAATTTCACTATTATTGGTATATGTTTTCTTTATTATGGCTCAGTATGCCGTTTTCCACATGAGCAGGCAACCTCTAACAAGCATTCAAACTTCGGATATGCCATTAAATTTCCAGTCTCACTATACCTTTTCAAACTTTGTCCTGCACAGCTAGTGTGAAAGAACAAGTTAATTCCAAACATTAAATCAATTTGCTCTCCTTGTTGTCGCCTCCGACCAATCCTTGCCCTTATTCATTAGTCTCATGCATTTTTATCTAACGTGGCTTGTTATATCAATTGACTTCTTGGTGTTGTTCTCTACAGAGCAGTTCAGATTCCTTATAAAAATAATAACGTGGATTCTGCTATTAATTATCTCTAAAATATTTACTACTTTGCGATTAGAATTGTAACACACTTCTATTACTGTTGCCAATCTCGCTTTAAATGTCGAAGTATTTCGTTCTATTATATTAGCTTAAAGGTTGCTTTTTCATCAAGGACATCACATTTACCAATAATCTACCATATCCTGTCATCATATATACTGAAGTTATTTATTTTGTCGTCTAGCAGCTAGGAAGACTCTCTATAGCTTGCATCTTACCAATAGAAATGCTTGTGATGACTTCTGTCCTAAATAGGAAATCTTGGATTTCTTCTTTGTGTGTGAACGTTATTTCAATATTGCAGTTTTCATTCTTCCTGCCGAAGGTACTACTCCAGATATTGCTTAGAATTTGTTAGTCAAACATTTGGTGATACTTTCAACTACCTATTGTGAGCCGCACGATTCGTACCAGATGTTTTTGTCTTTGGTACTTCGGCCCCTTAGTTTTCTATATCTGCTTTAAACAGTGGAAAGAAACTCGTGACATGACATAAGCGATAGGACAATTTATCAATATTAATTCAGCATGAGCGCGACGAGTTAGAGTCAACTTTTATCGCAAGACATGGTGGAATCCACAGAATAGTATATTATTCATGTTAAGACATCAATTTCTAGGAAAAGCTTTCGTTTTTCAAAGAAACAACATTAGCACCGAATTGTTGAACTGGATACATACAAAAATATATCGAAAACTCAAAGATTGCCTGCTAAAGGGACATAAAACATTGTAGAGACGTGCAAACGAGAAGCTGATTGTGTGTTAGCATTGCTCTATTTTGGTGAAAATAAAGCAATTTGAGGTGAACTTTGTCATCTCAATTACAGTATTTATAAATTTCTCTGATTACTTCGCCAAGATCGCGACCTCCAGAGCCTTCTTGTTTAAATGTTGGCGAAATGAGAACATATTTATCTGGCAGATTTGCAAAATATCTCTGGTCCAGATTGACAATTAATCCTACTGAAGGCTCCGAATATCATCGTACGAACAAGCGGTTCTGAACGCATTCCGGACTGTTCCAGCAAATAAAATATTCTTATGGATATGCGCCAGTAGATTGCACTATTGGAACTACAGAATATCAAATTAGAACTGTTTGGGAATTACGTACCATTAGATATAGAAACACTACTTGGGGCATTGTTTCAGGACGTTTATGTTTCTAACGTTTCTGAATACAGAGAGTATATATATTATTTCCTATACTCTCTGTTCATTGTTATAATTATTCATTTACTCACTTATTTTACTTTGAAAGACACCGACTTCTCAAAAATTATTTACAATATGTGAATTTCAATATCGCGTATACAACTAAAATTTGTGTAATGAGATAGTAACGTCTAAATAATAAAGCTTTATTTTATGAAACCCGCATGTTTGAATTATTGTGTTGAGTATAATATAATTTCTCTCAGATACAGTTGTTTCTTCTCACTTCCTTTTATCCTCCAGTTTCTTAATTCTGGAAGGCAATCTTAGTAAATTTTCCAGTGGATTCTACTGCTAACATGCGCAGTAGACTATACTGATTTTCATATGTCCAGAATTTTCAGTACCTAGTACTGACCAAGAACTGATTTTAGTAGTTCCCACAGATTAATAGTTCCGAACGACTCGGACTTAGTTCTCAAATGTACTGGAGATTTACAACCAGTTCTGAAATAATTTTTGTAGTGTTGTAAAACCAAATACCTATTGCCTACACTCCACTCGAATAATTCATAGTCGATTCAGAATCGTATGGAACGAACCTGGATCATTCTGTGCCCCGAATCGAGCATTGTTCAAGCAATCGAGAACAGGTGTTTCTGCTTGGTGTCAGCCATCAGCTGTTCCTAGATTAATAATAAACCCAGCGAACTGAAACAATTGTAACTTTTGAACAGTTAATAGATTGATATATTTATAATAAGAGTAAGTTATAAGTGCAGAATATATGAATTAATTTATAAACCACAGATATAAGGAGTACTATGCTCAAAAAGTAATTAATGAACTCAGCAGTTGAACGTCCTGAAGTCTCACAGAATTACGAAAACAGTAGTTATTTTCGGTCACTTTAATGTGTATAGATATTTTGTTCATAAAAATGAATTTTTTTTCCCTATTGCCTTATGTTTAAAAGAAGTAAATAAAATACGATACATTGGAATTATTAAAAAATTATGCAACATTTCTTTAGTTTGCAAATAGCTAAAGCATACGAGCTGAGAAAGTTTGCATATAACTCTGTCAAAAAACTTAAAATACATGTTTGTAATTTGAATTTAAAAAATGAACCCTTTATAATTTTGCTTGTATGTCATATTTAATATTCCAGAGTTTTAATCAGTGTTTCAGATTCAGATTCAGATTTTTATTCTGCCATTTGCAACATGTTTTACAAAGCATCGTCAAAAGTAACACTACAATTACATTTTTACAGTTCAATAATAAAACAAATAAATCTATTTACAGATTATTAGCAATTCTAGATATACACAATAGATTGAGAACAAAATTTAATAAACTAAGTCTAAGTCTCTCTTCCCTTTTTGTATTCCTCAATTGAGTAGAAAGCGTTTTTCACTAGGTAAGTCTTTATTGCATGAATTTTCTTCATTTATTGCCTTGATAGAGTGAGGTAAATTATTATATAAATTTTTTGCAGTACTTTCAATACATTTGGTAGCTAATGTTCCCCTGAACCTATTTCTAAAGTAGTTCTGTTTTGTTCTTGTATTATATTCATGAATGTTTCTATTTTTTCCTTCTATGTGGTTTCTTATTACATGTTTGAGACATTCAAATATGTATAAAGAGGGTAATGTGGTTGTATGTCATATTTAATATTCCAGAGTTTTAATCAGTGTGCGACCTCAACTTAGCATCTTTAGAAAAATAGAACACCAAGTGCAACAAATGCTTAAAGAAAAGCACTTATGAACAGAAAGAAAATGTGGTTACAATAAAAATAAAATGATGCGTATTTTATGGAAGTTGTAATGTACTTTTTCTTTCTTTCACTTATCAGATTGGTGAACCTTATAGTAACAGCATCAAGCGCACAGTGTTCAGGGTAATGTGAAATGAGCAATCACTAAAAGACATAATTAGTATGAAGATTGTTATGACAATACACCTTGCATTGAGGGGTAGTTTTCATATTAAAAATGTGTTTCAAAGTTTATAAGATATTTAATAATAATAAGACAAAAATGAGCAATATCTAAAGGAATGAATGATGTTTTGAGATCGTAGGCACCACTAATTTGATCATATAAGTTTAAAAAAGCATTGCCAAAAATACATAAATAAAACCAACATTGAATGGAAGCTGTAGAAATATGGTTAAGCTGCTGTATCTGTTGTCTAAAAGAAAATGTTAACAATGAAGACAAAAGTAATAAAAATACCTAATTAAAGGCAATTAAGAACAGATATGAACACTTGGAGACTGTAACGTACCTGCCCTCACTTTTTAAGACAGTTTTATAGCAAAAACATTGTACAGTGTCAACAAAAGGCTTCGTCATGTTACTATTGTGCATACGCAGAAGAAACTACCTATGCAATCATTCAAACAACCGACTATATATATATATATACTAACATAAGCATTGTAAACTAACCTCATGGTAAATTTAAAAACCACAGGGTCCTGTTTTATTGTAGTTCACCAACATTTTGCATGTTTCTAATTTCAATCTGGCATGTTTTTCATTGATATATTGACATCTTTTCAGTTCTGAAATGTATCAATGAGAGGTGCAAAGTTGTCTACTGGCGGAATTGTAAACTAACCAGAGGCAACAGATAATAAAGCAGTATATCAAGAAATTTTATATGGACTTCCCAAAAGAAAGCATATAAGTGTGTAGAAATGTGAAATGTTTTAACTGTGAAATTATATTTACCACTATTAAAATGTTAATATCGTTGTATGTCTTTTATTTTTCAGAATGAAGCTAATCGGTCCACCTCGCCTGGTGGACTTCTCTTGTCAAGTATGCTCCACGGCACCAGTTTCTGACCCAGGAAACACAACACCTTCATGTTTATTACAACTTAAGGTGATTAATATAATTTTCAAGTTTCTCTCGAGCAATAGGTGCCACTTAACTTGCAATAGGCATCGTTATATGTCTAGCTTTCTGAACTCAAATAATAATAACAATCTTCATTCATCTCCCCTTCATTCTTAGATACACTTAATACTCAACAATCTAAAGTATTTTTTACAATTAATGGTACCCTTTATCCCTTATAATTGTAATTTTATACAGCCCTGGCTGTAATAATAATGGAAGGTCCCCTACTTTTTGTGCAAAAGGATGTGGACTTCCTTAACCTCCCCAACAGCCTTCCAAGTTCTGGAAATACTGCACAGCATTTACTAGTAGGACATATATTTAAAGGGGTAGTGAAGCAATCATTCATTGGAATGGTTAAGCAGTTTTTTTTAGATAATTACAATTGATCACATTTTAAATTGTTAGAGCTTCTCTTCGAAATGCTCTCATCAAAATGCTAGAGTGCAAGCAAGTGAATGCCTTCATAGCCAATTGCCCAATACAAGATACCAACTAAATAATTAACCTTCTCTTTGGTCTTCAATTATTTAATAATACAAGAGCTGTCCATCATATAGTACAGAGACTCTTAACATATACAATGAAACTGAGATGAAGCAGTGAATATTGAAAATCCCCACCAAATTGGACAAGACACAGACATAATGCAGTGAGAAAAATCTTCCAAGTTGTTAATTATAAAATATTAGTAGTCTGATTTCTAATATAAGCTGAAGTCAATTTTATCTTGTTATACAATTGTTTACCATGCCCTGCTAACAAACTTGATTATAACGTCCGAAGTAACTAAATCAAAGCTTTCTTACTTAAAGGTTGTCACAATATGTTGGCATCGATATTCTATGCATATTGTATTGTTAAGTAGGTTCAGGTCTTTTTATTTTGCTGATCTTCACAGCAAGATGGAATAGATATATAGATGGAATGAAATATTCACATAACTTTTATTTGTTGTTTTACAATATATCATAAGAGGCACATAAATGCAAAACCTGCCAATTCCAAATTAACAACATGTTCAGCAAAGTGGAAAATATACCTCTACATTTCAATTTACTGTAACAGTGCTTATTTAACACATATGAGTTGAAGATCTAGGAGAATAATAATTGAAAATAAAATTAACTTAATGCTATTGTGACTTTGTGGGTTTGTAGAATTAAAAGTCTGAGTTGCAGATATTCCAAAAGTTTTTTATTTCCGTAGAAATACACTGTTCAATTCTCACGTAACAACATTACATGACATACACAAAACAACCTACCAAGCTCGATGACCACACAAACAGTGTTCTGATTACAACACTCCTGTTACGCCTCTCTGTTTACGACTCTACAACTGTTTACTCCTTACTGTGTTTACTACTGTTCACGACTGCCCTTGGCAAGTCGTCGCTTCTTTAAATATCTCCACTGATAATTCCAGACTGTTCCAGAACAATAAAGAAACCAAATGCTCTCCATCAATCAAGATGTTACCAGAAGGTTCTAACTTTATCTGTTTTGGCATGCCTTTTTTCTCAGTGATACACTATCCGACTGTTATCTTTATCTGCAGGCTCTTTGTGTACACAAGCTGCACTTATCGTAGATAACGGGTTTGCGACACTATCATTTTTTGCAGTAAATAAGGGTTTAATTTTTGACTTGGTTGCAACATAAGGATGTTTGTCAATTCAGGAACTGTAAGTTTTGGGTTAAAAGCTTTATGTTCTATATGTATTCATCTGCTATATTAATAATATCCTTTTGTGAGAGTTTTACTGCATTTACAACATTAATTTAGGCTGGCCCCATAGCCCAGTCCATAGAGCACCTGCCAGCTGTGCTAGGAGTCCCAGGTTGATTCCCGGCAGTGGGGATGGGGATTTTTTCTCCATCCAGGATAATTCCTTATCTTCCTCAGAGTCTAGAAGTATGAATGAGAGTGTGAATGTGTGCATGATCTAATGATTAAAACCCAACGAATACGAGTAGTTAACACCTTCAACATGTTCCAAAGGAGAACGGCCGCTGATGTGACCATTGGAGGTAAAGACGAGGTATAAATGGAACAAATAAAAAAAAAACATTATAACAAAAGTTGATGGATAAGAAATAGTTTTTCCAGCTTCATTCACATAATTATTTAAATCCTTAAGTCAGGCACAACTCCCTTCCATTCTTCTCACAGGCAGATTCTTCAACTTCAGATTGAGATTTATGTTCAGTAAAAATGAGCTGCTTATAGAAGTGTAGTTTCTCCATATCTTGCCATTCATTTCCAAAGTGCTTTTTCAGAAAGTTTTCAATGTCAGTTTTTCTCTTTTAATTTTCACACTAATTGGAAATACATCTAAATGTGCTAAAACACATAAAACATAAACTCAACAAACCTTATTCTATATCGAGATTTAACTGTATTGGAACACCACAGTGAAGCGAAAAATTATTAAATTATAGATGAGTTGTATTTTTTACACATCTGCTTCACTTTCAAATCTTAAAAACTGCAATTAAAAATGGATATGGAAAAAACCTTGTAGATAAAAAACTAAAATTATTCAAACTTCAAAAGAGATTAAAACAGATCACAGCTCTCACACCAATAAAACAAGAAATTAGATTTGCTAAATTTACTTACCACCCCTGGGCCACAAAAAAGTTCCAAAAAATATTCAAGAAATACAATATAACATTGGCACCAAAAAACAATTACAACATTAAAAACTTACTTCACAGTAATAATACTGATAAGATAAAACCAGAGGAAAAGTCAGGCATTTACAAGATTAAGTGTAAAGACTGTGAAAAAATTTACATAGGGAGGACAAAAAGAAACATAGGCACTATAAAGAAAGAACACTTCAGGCACTTAAGATACAAAAATATTGATAAGTCCGCAATAGCAGCTCATTTCTGGTCTGAAAATCATGAAATTGAAGATAACACAGAATTACTAAAATACGTACAAAAACATAGTGAACTTGTCATATGGGAGAGGATATACATAGAAAAACATAAAAACCAACTAATGAACTTTGAAATCCCGCTAGAAGAGAATCCCACATTTAAGTTCATCACTAAATCCACAGATGGCAGCAACAACCCCAGAATTACCCACACCGCTGGATCAAGCTTCAGTCGCATAAGAGCCGTAGATGCAAGCGATGATTTGCGAAACATGTCCTCAAAATAGGTACGAAAGTGAAGCAGATGTGTAAAAAATACGACTCATCTATAATTTAGTAATAAACCTTATTCTCTTTTCTTCCTCATGTTTGTGTCCTCTAAGGTTTCTCTTTCATTTCCACTTTGCCCTGCATTGCATGGAATGAACACTCATGCATGTTTTGAATGTTTGCTTATCTTTTTACAGTAAAACCAGCAACAGTTAACATTACACCTACCACCAACACAGCTGTGACAGCTATGAGAAATATGGTACAAAAAGTCATGTGAAAAAACAGTGAGTTATGATTGACTCCTGTGTACTTGGCAGTTTCTGCATGCCGTGGGATGGTAAACTTGGTGATTTTTGCTTTTAATGGCAAACTTTAATATTGGATTTTAGTGTAAAATGGCTGATTTTGCTAGTTTCTGTCAATCTATAGCTTAAGATCACTTCACTTCTTACACAATGCCGTATATAGCTCAAAAAGTAAAAAAAAAAGTGGACTTGTCTTGTGATTTATAAACTATTTCCCAGTTTTCTTGCTTTAAGCTTTCATAAATTTACATTTTTTATTGTTGTCTGTCATATAGTTTTATAATTATATTGTTCAAGAATTTTGTCATTGTTTAATATATTCATAATCTGCGCACAGTGATTTGAAATACAGAATTCCTCTACCGTTACAGCATATCTACCACTTTCTAAATTGGTTATCACATGATCAATAGCAGAAGAAGTGTTTGGTGTGATTCTTGTTGGTTAATTAATAATATATAAATTGAAGCTATTGAATAGGTTGCACAAATGTTTATAGTTGCTTGTATTTGAAGGAGAATTTATATTTAAATCATCCATAGTTATAATATTTTTGTTCTTATTATGTACTTTATTTAAAAGATCCTTAAGATTGTTCAAAAAGTTATCTACTTTGGAACCTGGAGATCTGTATAGACCAATAATTATACAATTTTCTAATTTTGTGTGTATTTTGCAATTGCTACTTCGAAAGTCATTTCCAATTCAAGACTTACAGCCCAATCATATATAGTCGAATTTATCCCATTCTTTACATAAATAGCAATTCCCCCACCTTTATGATATTGTCTACAATAACTAGTAATTAATTTGTCATTTTTTATGTTGAAATACTTAATCTGCACTTCATTAAGATCATGTTCTGTCAGTAACATTACTGAAATTTGTTGGTGAAGCGTGTAGGGATGAAGGTTATGAAGTAAGATGTTCTCCAGGCACAAAGTGGTTGAACTGAACTTGGAGAAACAAATCCTGAGGTTTTTTGATGGTTCTTATGCATGCTGGCATAGATAACATTGGATGGGGAGTGAGGGCTGAAGAAATAATGGGGGAAACAATGGACATGTCAAACTGCATCAGATGCCTAGCACCAAAACCAAAATAGTAGTAAGTGGGGTAATAAGAAGGCTGATGTAGGTGTAGGAAGAATCAGAAGATTAAATGGACTGGCTGTGCAAAACAAAAATGTGCTTAGTGGTAGATGGTAATATTTGGGTAAGCAATTGTGATTTAGGTAGGTACACATGGAGTCCATCTAAATCGAAGGGGATCCTCAGTATTTGGCAAGTTATTGTGTTATGTAGTTTCAGTGCTGTTAAAGGGAAACTAAATGGCAAGGAGGTAGATGCTAATAGTCACTTAAATCCAGGAATGGCTCATAAGCCACTAGTTGACACAGGCATGATAAAGGATATAAAATTGGGGGTGAGTAATATTTGTAACAATGTAAACACAAATCTATGCTTAATACATCAAAATGTACAGTATGTTTAAAAATTAATATAATTTTGAGTCAAACTACTACTCAATGCTATCTGGTGTTTACCTAAAACACGTTCCAATAAGATCTTTCTAACATCCTCAGCTAATATCAACTATGGAATGTTGGATTGGTGAACTCCTTGCAGACGGTCTCTGTTGGTATCTTGATGAACTTGAAGTTTGAGTTCTCTTCAAAGGTGGTGTCGAAATTAAAGTTTTTCTTAATATTTCTTTATGAATATCTTTTCCCATATGGTTAAAGCAGTTGGACTCTGAACACTTTTTAATAAGTGGGTTTCTTGTTCTATATTGTGATTATCATTCCAAAAATTGTACGCTATTGCTGATTTGTCTATTTCTTTGTTCCCGATGTTCCTAAAATGCTTTTTAAGCTTAATGTTCAAATTCCTTTTTGTTTTGCCAATGTAAAAGTTTTCACAGCCTTTGCAGTTTATCTGGTACAAACCTGATTTTTTGTCTGTGGGTTTCTCCTTTGTATTATGTGATTTCAAAAAGGTCACTAAATTTGTTCTGTGGGGCCAAAGTATTGTTTGTTCTTTGAAGACTTTTTGGATAAGGTATGTAGCTCTGGAATGTTATGTGAATTTTCTGTATGAAGTTTTATTACTGATTGGGGAAAGAGTAGTTATTTGTATGCATCGCTGCTGTCATTTGAATTTATCAATTTTCTTTTTGACCAATTCAGCACTGAATCCATTGTATTCTGCAATGTGAATTATATTATTATACTGACGTATTCCATCTTATTTAAGTTTGAATTTATGAGTCACTATGTTTACACTCAGTCTTCACTTACTTGTTGTTGTATAATTGAAACGTTTTCAAGATCATTCGATCTCATCATCAGCTGTTTGGTGACTAAATGAACCTCCCTCTTCTTCCACTACTACGGAGCTCCGTAGTGACTTATAAATTCAAACTTAAATATGAAGAATACTTCACTGTTAATAATGCTTCTGCTTTTAATATTTATGTATTCCATCTTGTTTAAGGGTATATTAACCAGCCTGTAAGTTGATAACAGCATGCTTGTGTTGTCTTGGGTTATATCCATCTGATTTTATGAAATTTTTTGTGTGTGTTTCTTCCCTATGTATGCCAAATTCTAGTTTTGTATGTTTTCTGATTAGTTTCAAGTCTAAAAAAGGTATTTCATTGTTTGTCTCTTTTTATATGAAAATTTTTACTGAGACAGACTGAAAATTCAATGACATAGCCAGAATTTAAATGTTTGTTAGAGGATGCAAACTTATGTGGAAAACAGCATACTGAGCCATAGTAAGAAAACATATACCAATGATGGTGAAATTAACCTGTATTGGTAACACTGTGATAGTACATATGTTTAATAGCACCAAAACAGAAAATAATATTCAAATAAATGGAAAAGGGGTTTTTCTGTGCACAAAGACTGAATTTCAGATATTCCAATCAAACTATATCAATAGAAATATGGGGAGCATATCAGAAAAGTTCTTTATGGCAGGATTTAACAGAAAAAATGATAGCAAAACAGCTCTATAAAGTGTGGGCATATTTATTCAGGAAATGTTTGTAGATTGGAAAAAAACAACAAAGAATTAGAAATGCTCCACAAGAAATATACCTATAAAGAAAGGGTAAATTGGACATCCCCAACCCATATGGAGGTCTAAGTTTAGAATCAGATACACTAAATTCGCTGGAAGCTCACTAATGGGAAAATTTAATTCACTTCTAGAAACAATGATAGATGGAGCACAACATGGCTTAGGGGAGTGGAATTTAGCTGTCACACAAGCCATAGGAGAGTCATAATCTTCATAGAGTACAAAGCTTTCATTTTGCTAAACAGCAACATTCTAGCAAGGGAAGTTTTTAACTTGATACTGAGCATATTAATGCTGAAAGAAAATGAAATTCAAGTTTCACAATCATATGTCATGTGGACAATTGTAATTGGCTCCGTCCCGGAATATTTCCTACATAAGTGCATATTTTTAATAAAATATGACTCAATAAATATTTTAATATGAAATTACCTTCACTTTTAACAATGCTTTATAATCATAACAGTTTCAATGATGTGAGTAGCTGAGATTACCTTGGAGTTAATCTGGGACATATAAATCATATAGAAAAATTGAATGTGTGTGTTTATCTTGTCATGGGCACCACCATATGGTGTATAGCATAGAAAGCAGAAGATTTGTAAATCAGATTTCTGTTTTCTCCAGGGGCAGATGCAGATATACAGGAGCCGCTTCCCTAAACGTCATGCCACACTTTGCCACTGATTTTCTCTGCAATCATTGACAAAAGCAATGTTAAGATTTCACATTGAAAGTACATATTTTGATAATCCAAAGTAAACCTTTTTAGACAAAGGTCTTGTTTATGTCTGTGAACAGCGAAACTTAAAAATGAAATATTCAATTAAGGCCAAACTTGGTATTTTAAGCTCAGTGTGTTCTAAAAAAAGTAATATAAAGATTTTAAGAATATCTCCCAACCTAAACTATCTTTACATGAAAAATCTTTGATATTTTTTATTTTCTCAAAAATGGGTCTTTAACATTTTAATGAAAATATCGGAAGTTTAAGATGTTCATATCCAAATAATATATATATATATATATATATATATATATATATTTCAGATTTTCTAGGAACAGACTGTTATAATCAGGGAGCATACATAAAAATTTATGAGTGTAGGTTGAGCAGTAAGTAGCATTTATGAGTGATGTAACATGATGTTACCTACTAGTGAGTGAGAATGAAAAAAATATGCAGCGTACCATCTCTCTCTCTCTCTCTCTCTCTCTCTCTCTCTCTGTCCCTGTCTCACTTTCCCCCACCAGTCCTTATGTGTGCTCCTGACTTTTAAGTCCTCTTTATTCAGAAGAAATTTTGAATAATGGATAAACCTAAGAAGATAAAAATGTTGATTTCTTTAAAACACACAAGTTACTCATTATTTTTTAAAATTTATTTATTACTTAAATAGTCATATAGCATCTAAACATTGAGAAATGCATTGAAAAAAATGTGCAGCTACATTGTTTTCAGTCAGTAAGGTACAGGAAAGTATAAGTTCCAGCTGATGATAAGAGCAAAAGCTCTTGAAACATGTCCTGCGAAAAAATAGTGTGAGTGAAGCAGTGTGTCAATATCTTCTCTATTCACTTTTGTGGTAAGTTGTGCTTCACTGTCTCTACGCTTCTTTCAATTTTATACTTTGAGTGATTAGGCCTACAAGTCAGAAGCATTCAAATCTCGACAGTGTTATTTTTATACTGTTCAACCAAATTTTGAGTTGAGTTCCAGCTGATGATAAGAGCAAAAGCTCTTGAAACATGAGGCCACGCCGTGGCTCAGTGGTTAGACCGCTTGGCTCTCACTAAGGCGGCCCGGGTTCAATCCCAGGCGACCGCAAAGTGAGATTTGTGGTGGACAACACGGCGCTGGGGCGGGTTTTCTCCGGGACCTCCGGTTTCCCCTGTCATCTCATTCCACCGGTGCTCCATCTTCATCTCATGTATCATCAGTGTCACCGCCTGCGGTGCCGTATGTAGTAAAAGCGGGCGTTAAACATGACACATTTCATTTCATTTCTTGAAACATGTCCTGTAAAAAAACAGTGTGAGTGAAGCAGTGTGTCAATATCTTCTCGATTCACTTTTGTGCTAAGGTACAGGAAGTTTACTTTGAATTTAAACATTAACATTACATGTCTTAATAAAGTTGATAATTTTTTTGTGGTATTGTTGATCACCCAAAGCAAGCTGAAGGTTTCAGGGACTATATACTGAAGTTGCTGGTCAGTGTATTGTTATAATTATTGGTTTCAATTTTTTAGTACTTTCATAATTTATTAAAATTGTTACTATTGTGATGATAATGGTAATGACTTGGGCAATATGGAATTTATCATTTCAGCCTCCTGTGTCTCAATGATATCTATAATTTGATTCTTCTTCCAACCTGTGACTTCATATGAACAATGTAATCTTTGAAAACATACATTCCTAATCTTGTTAACATCAGTTGCAGGACAATGGGAGCGTAAGTGAAGACAAAGATGCACAAGTTTCAACAGTCACAGTTGAGCTTACAAGGTCTACACTTGATACGCTGCTTGATGGAATGGGGCGCATTCGAGATCAATTATCCACTGTTGCTGGTAGAAAATGACAAATGCAAAATCCTGGCAAATTACAAGGAAATCTCATATAGCAGAGCGACTGGACATAGACTGGAAGAGGCATGATTCAAATCCTGCTGTGGCATTGAATTATTGTCTGACTCCACCTTGCCAAATCTGCACACGGTCAATGGGAAAGAACAATTAATTTCCATCACATCTATTCAAATATTGCAGCAGTTAAATGGTGTCAGCATAAATACAACTTTATAAAATGAATTCATGTACACAACTGTTTATGATTTAAACAGATCTGAGCTTAATAAAAGGTTAAGTTGTAATATTTAGTAGAAAAGCCTATGGAAGTTTTGTTTTAAAGTATCATACATTTTTATTTTATTCTCAGGTCATTTAAGAAGTAAATTTAAAATACGGTTGCTGTGTCTCACCATTTTATTTATTTAGAAGTTTTTTTCCTTTTTATTGGTCAGAGGTTGAAAATAGGAATGGGCAGTTTATGGAGACTAGAAAATAGGAATGGATAGATAGAGCACGAACAGAATGCAGTTAGTGTGCGCATAGGCGAGCACAGCATTCTCCCTTCCTCACCATGCAGGCATCATGTGATGCCTACCCCTCCTTTCCTGCATGCAACAGCACAAACCACACAAAACACGAAACATGTGTATTTTAATACTATTTTGACCTCACAATCGGTCAAAAAATAGAATCATAGTTTTATAAATCCTGAGGAACAAAGCAGTGATTTAGAAGAACATGCAGAAAGTTGATCTAACAATGAATGCAAAAGCAAGTGACAGAGTTGACCAATGCAGCCCATGCGATGGAGGAGAGCCAGTCTAAAATGATGCTAGAGGAGGAAAGCTAGAGGACTTCAGTTTTGGTAAGCCATGCCTCCAACTGCATTTTGTTTGCAGTCTATCTATAGAAGGTTTTTGCAAAATAGAACAAGGATGAAGGATATAGAAAAACTAGAAATATGGGGAGGATTAGAAAACAGAAAATAATTAAAAGTTTATGGGTTAATAAAGAGAGAATGGGGAAGAGAAAGATATATAGACACATGTAACAGGCAGGGGAGGGAAGAAATGGCTTGGATCACATCAGAACCAATGCTCTTGAGGGCAATAAAAAGTAGCAGGATAGAAATATATGGAGAAACAAAGTACAGTTCATATTCTCACAGAGTGTAAAGAGCTAGCAGTATGCAGATAAGTATGGGAGAAGAAATGGGAAAAAATACAAAGCGAGCTGATAGTTGAAATATGTATTGTCGCAACGAAAGCACGGATGTTTCAGTGTCGAGAGATAAGCGCAGTTTGTGTACACAAAGAGCCTGCAGCTAAAGATAACAGTCGGATTGTGTATCACTGAGACGACCTACCGACACAGATAAGTGAAGTAATTGGAACATTCTGGTGATATCTTGGTTGTTGTATAGAACATTGAAATTCATGTTTATTCCAGAAATATATTGAACTTATCAATGAGATATATAAGAGATTGTGACACGCCAGCAGACAGTTGTAAAACAGTGGGACAAGCAGTAAACAGCTGAGTTGTGTAACAAGAGTGTTGTAACGAGAGCTGATCAGAACGTTGTTTGTTATTGTCATCGACCTTGGTAGATTGTGGTGTGTATGTGACATAATGTTATGTGAGAATTGATCAGTGTATTTCTACGCAAATAAAGAACATTTAGAATTTCTGCAAATTGGATTTTTAATTCTACGAACCCACAAAGTCACAACTGGTGTCAGGAAGTGAAACATTCAGCATGGAGGCCGCGCCGTGGCTCAGTGGTTAGACCGCTTAGCTCTCACCAAGGTGGCCCGGGTTCGATCCCAGGCGACCGCAAAGTGAGATTTGTAGTGGACAACACGGCGCTGGGGCGGGTTTTCTCCGGGATCTCCGGTTTCCTCCGCCATCTCATTCCACCGGTGCTCCATCTTCATCTCATGTATCATCAGTGTCATCGCCTGCGGTGCCGTATGTAGTAAAAGCGGGCATTAAACACTACACACACACACACATACACACATTCAGCATGGACATGGCATTGGAAAATATTTTACAGAAAATGGAAGAAATGACGGCTAACGACAATTTTAGCGCCGAGTTCAAGGAAATGAAGACGGTAAAAGACAACCTCACTGCAGAAACAGAAGCGGCAAATAACAGCCTGGCCGCGAAGCTGGAGACCACAAATAACTTGGCAGCGGAACTGAAAGAAATGAAGGCGGCTAACGACATCACCGAGAAGATGGAACAAATGAAGGCCGAATTAACAACGAAGACGGAAGCTGCACATAGCAACTTGGCCACAACGATGACTGCGAAGATGACCGAACTGACCACGGAAATGAAAGCGGCGAACGATAGCCTGGCAACCGAATTGAAGGCTGCGAATGAAGCCCTTGCCGCCAAGTTTGAGGAGCAGTTAGCTGGTGTAAAGGAGGACGTCACAAAGTTGGGCGAGCGCGTCGAAGACTTGGCGAGCCGCGTTAACGAGCTGGAAGGAAAGGCCAACAGCAACACAAAGTCCCTGAACGCCATGGTGGAGGACGTCGTCGCCAGGAGGTTGACGGATTTAAAGGTCGGGGCGCGACAACTTTCGAAGTCTTCCGCCGTCAATTCGACACGGTGGCCAAACACAAGTGGTCACCAGAGGAAGAGGCCGCACAGCTAATAGCTAGTCTCCAGGGATGGACCGCAGAAGTCCTGAATGTCATAGCTCTGAGGGAAGCCAACGGGGATTGTCAACAGACCAATAGTCCAAGTTTCTGTAGTTTACCTGGCCATAATTAGTAAATGTTGCTTCATCACTATACAAAATACATGATGAATCTGGAGTATCATCTCTAAATACCCATGTATAAAAGTTAACACGATCCCCAAAATCGTTTCCATGCAGTTCTTGGTGGAGAGAGATATGATAGCGATGGAACCTACGTCAATGGAGAACGCGAAGTACGCTTGCCTGACTCATTCCACTTCCATGTGCGATTGTGCGGGAAGTAATTTGCGAATGTACTGCAACATCAGCCAAAACATTCTGCTACATCTCCAGTCACCTACTTGTTTCTGTTTCCTTTTCTTAGTGTTACACTACCACTTTCACGTAACTGGTTGAAGAGGTTGTTGAATAATTCCCGAGATGGTTGACATCTATTGGGATATCCTTTCCATATAAACCACACAGGAACGAACTGCGTTCTTCCTAGTCTCCATACACCATAAGCATGTCGGCTTTTTGTGCATTGGTAAATCCTATCTTCATTCACAGCTACTTGAGCTATTATTGACTAGGACAGAACACATAATTGTTGGTGTGTAAAAGTTTTAAAATAAGATATCCCGTGAACAACTGGTATTAGAATCCTGCAGTAAACACACTACCGTTCTAATTTAATGTAATTTTCAACTTTATGTAATTAGATATTGTTCCATTTAAGTGTTTATGTTTGCCCCAAAATAAACCTTCTAAGCTTTATTAGAATCAATCGATAGACTAAAATTATGAACTCCTAACTACCAAGCAATGCTGTGAAAACCGCACATCAATAGCACTTTTCATTTCGAAAATATTGCCGGTGCAAGTTTAGATGATTCACTCTATATTTTGTCGTTTCTATTTATCACCGCAAAACTGACTGAGAGGCTGTTTTCTCTGATTGCACCACCTATTGGTGAAAACTCTTGTTCTTGCATACTTTGTGATGAAAACCTTCTACGGAGAATCTCTTCACCAATGTGATGCAAGTCATACATATGAACTATCCATCCAGTCTTTTGGGAACATTGCATCAGTGATGTAAAGCTCCTCACAGATTTCGGACCTCTTCAATCTCATCACTTCGGTCAAAGACTTATAACTGAGTGTGGACGGCAACAGAAATTCTAGTCGAAGTTATTGTACTCAGGGGAATTCTCTTGTCATCAAATACACAAACCGTGAAGGCATGAATTTTGACAGGTTTAGGACTCGCTTCAGAAAAGTAGCGTTGACTGTTTCCATCTCAGTCAGTTTCCTGCGACTCAGGTGTGGTCAAATGAGCTCTATTCTATTTGTGACAATCGGAGCAATTGTTGCTTTAAAGAGTCCTGCAGCTGTCCTTAATAATAGTCTATAGAGGTGTTTAATGTAATCGTTGCCCTGGAGCATTCACTGTCTTTGATGAATATTGTGAAGACATTTCCTTATTACTAACTATTTAAAATGTGTTACATTGTGAGCGGTCTGTTCCTGTAGTAGTGCCTTTCCTTTTTCCTCCTTTCCTGAACGTCATCGTTACCATCTTAAACTCATTCAGACGTAGCTCGTTTTCTGCCCAGTCTGCCACCATGTTGAAGGCTGTCTGAAGATCTTCGTGGTTGGAAGATGCTAACTCCATATCGTCAGTGTACATGTAGATCAATTCTGAACTGATTCTTCATTTACAAGATACTTGAGAAATAATTGAAACCTCGGAAATTGGAAACTTCGCTCGGAACTAGCGAAATCGAGCTGATAATTCTGAAATTGCACCAATCGCCTAGCCTACTGTGTATGTGCAGATTATTCAGAATCCAGTGGGACGCATGCGTACTCAATGGGACCATATCAACTTCCTTCTTAACTCATTCCTTACTTAGGACCGATATGTAAGGCCTTATTCCGTTTTATCACCAGAACAAAGATGAAAATATAACCGGATATAACACGTCCTATTAGCATTGACACCATTGGAATTACAGCTTCCTGTATTTTCTGTAATGATCAGACGCAGTAGCTAACTGTTAGGCTGGCAGTAGCGTCTCAAAACAACATCCCAAAGCAAGAGAACTCTAGACTGGCTTGTATCCATAGTTACAGGTCAATAGCTAGTTTTGTTATTGAATGGCAGCATTTAAAACAAGACAAGTGTAGTGGTTTTACGAAAATTGAGGATTTGTAAAATCATGCACTGATTAAATACTACCGTTTGAAAGGCTTTACGCCTAAAGAAGTCAAGGAGGAAATGGGCAGCACGTTGAAAGATTCTACCCTTTCATATATAATGATTAATATGTGAGTTGCAGAGTTTGAAATGGGACATACGAGCACTAGTGATGAGCCTCACTCTGGACGTTCTGTGGGAGTCTCAACTTCAGAGATAATTTAACAAATTCATGGCTTAGTACTGGAAGACCGCTGATTAAAGCTGTTTGAGACAGCAGAACATATCAAAAGAACGTACAGGTAATATTTTAAGTAAAGTTTTGGACTCTGACGAAGTCTGTGCAAAATCAGTACCACGTTTGTTGACACCTCATCAAAAGTTGCAAAGAAAAACTGTTTCTGTTAATAATTTGGACTTCTACCGCAAAAATCTCAGTGAATTTTTGAGATGGCTTATTACCATGGATGAAACTTGGATACATCACTACACTCCAGAAAGTAAATCACAGTAAAAAAAAAGTCGATTGCGCCTGGTAAACCAACTCCAAAAAGGCAAAGTCAATTTTATTAGTTAACAAGGTTATGGCGAGTGTTTTATGGATTGCTCAGGGTACTATTTTTATTCCTTGGAAAAGGGTAAAAATATCACTGGTGACTACTACGCAAGCTTACTGCAACGTTTGAGTGATGAGGTGAAAAAAAGACCTAATTTAGGAAAGAAAAACATCTTGTTTCTTCACGACAATGCACTGATCCATCGTTCGTCATTCAATGGGAAAATTATGCGAATTAAAGCTCTTCACAGCAACGAGGAGGTCATTGATGCGGTAAACAGCTATTATGAGGACCATGATAAATCGAACTACAGAGATGGTTTAATTAAATTAGAACACCGGTATTACGACAAATGTATTAAACGTTCTGGAGATTATCTTGAGAAATAAAGTAAAACAAAAATTTTAAAGTGTTTCTTTTATTGTGAGGTCCAGGACTTACCAGCCGATCCTCGTAAATAATTGTTGAATGCCGAAAGCTTTTAATATTTATAAACTAGTCGAATGAATGTGAATGAATACACAGAAATGAGATACAATCTCTTAACCCAGAAATCCAGAAACGGTATAAGCAAGGAAGCCGCGAACCACAGCCGCGAATACTTGGAGTATTATTCCAACGGTGCATGCATAAAAGGGTTGGTATTCGGAGTACGTTCAGAACCACTTGTTGGTTAGATCAGTTCAGTTGGTTGCCTGGTGGTGCGTAGCTGGTGACGAATTTTAAGTTTAATAAACAAACTTTGAATGCGTAGCAAGAGCTTCTAGCGGTTATAAATACTTTATGTGTGTTTTAGAATTTATTGTGCTGTGTCAAAGCAACAAAAATGGTCTCTCGAAGAGGTAGGATGATTTATTATCTGATGTTTGCAATTGATACTGAAATACTCATTCCTAACCTTATTTACATAGAAGGTCTCAAGGAGCACATTGCGCTAGATATGGAGCGCCATTTACAAGTGAAATAGTAAGCAAATTAGAATTAATGCATTTATATAGAATTAATGCATTTAAGAGAGTACGGACTATAAAAGTAGTTTATGTTGCAAGGTTTCATCCATGCCTTTCTCTGATAGCTGCAGACAGTGCAGAGAGCCAGTTCGGCTGTCCTTGTGTGTGTGTAATGCTTGAAAGAAATTTCAGTGGCATTTGTCTTATTTTATTTGTCTATAGAGTAACAACTTTTTATGCTCCAAGGCAATGTAATAGAAAGTCAAAGCCTTGTTCGTGGCATTTCTTTTATAACACCAGTGTTTTTGGGAATTAATTGTTCTCTCACACTAGCTGTGTGTAGGACGAAGTATGGAAAGATAGAGTCAGACTGAAAAATTCAAAGCCATAGCCGGGATTGAACTGTGATTTTCAGTGTGACTTTATCTTTCCACCAATGTTTTTGTGTTCTAGTACAAAGACATTGTAAATTATTTTAGTGTTTTAAGCTTGGATTAAAATTAGATGTTTTGTAATCCATGTCTCTCTGAAAGAATCAGGCTTTTTTGGGGCAGGAGTGGGGGGGTGCGAAGTGGAGGATTGCCGTAACTACACACACTTATGTACACATTATATATATATGCAAATTTTCTCTCTATAATATTAATAAACATTAAGTTACACTTTTGTTGCAGAATTGGTTGGAGCATTGAACATTTTCTCCACAGAGGAGCTGCTGTCAAATATCATACCTGATACCCTACCACTTCTTGAGTGGGACAGAATCAAGAGAGAGATTGTAAGACTTAAGGAGTCAATGGGCAAGAAGAACATAGTGGATCATATATCACAAAAACTGTTGGTGAGTGTTCACATAAGTTTCTAAAAAATAAATGTAGGAGTAAAAATTGTGAATTAAGTACAACCTAGTACTCAGAAATTCCACTAAAAGTCAAATTGCAAGTCAAATTTTCACTTGAGTCTTTCACGGTCTACCATTGTAATTCACGGTTTACACTGTTTCACAATAATCTGAGAATGGGAATGCATGTCAGTAGCAAAGTAGAACATCATTTGTATGCAACTTAGTGATATTTTCCACCTGTTCCCAGTTCCAACAAAGTAATTCAGGTTAGCTAACCTCAAAATGTTAGTATCAACATTTTCTAAAGAGGATTCAGTATGATTTCTGATACTGTTAATTGTGCCAAGATTCATTCCTTTATTAATAGAGTACATTAAGGTTATTTGTTGCTTTTTACTAATTTAGATACCAGTTCTACTTTTTGTAGTTTTTGCTACTTTTTGAGGCAATAGCGAGTTTTGACTTGCATAAAAGCAAAGTATAGATGAACTTTCACTAGAAGAAGCAAGGTTCAGTAGTGAGATAGCTCTACTGACTGTTTCATGCCACAGCTGTCTTGAATAATTTCTACATAAAGAAATATGTATAATATGAATCTAATATGCTGTGCCTGAGAAAGTTAAAACTTAGGCAATTCTTCTTTTCTATTTTCAGGACCGCGGAAAACTTAATTGTGCATGCCTGGATTATAGGTAGAATTAAAATTACTTTAGGATCCCGAAAGCTGCCATGAAGCACATGGTGAAATTATGATAGGGAAAGCAATGTTGCCGTGTATGAACATCTTTGTGCATGCAATGGTTAGACAGAAGAGAGTGCTCAACCTACATAAATAACTTGTTGATTAATATAATTTTGAGTTGAACTGGTGCTCAATGCTCCACTTATTGCTAGTATTTACTTAGAACGCGTTTCATTAGGAGCTTCCTAACATCATCAGCTGTTGTCGACTAATGGATATTGGTTTGGTGAACTCCATGGTGAATTCAGACATCCATTAGTCGACAACAGCTGATGTTAGGAAGATCCTAACGAAATGCATTCTAGGTAAATACTGGCAATAAGTGGAGCATTGAGTACTAGTTCGACTAAAAATTATATTAATTTTGTGCTTCATTGTATCATAGTCCTTACACATTGGAATAACTTATTGATATTTATATTTCTAACACATGGGAGCAGTTTTGAATTATACACTGTTAAAGACAATATAGAGATGAAACTGAGGTAACGCTGAAAATATTCAGCAGAGTTTAAATTTGGTTTTTGTAATGCTCTGCCTTGGAGTCTTTCTTAGAAAGCAGGAATTAAAGCAAGAGAAACCTAATATAGTTTTTGCTTTAAGCATAATAGTTTACTGAACAAATTATCTGAACCCACAAATAATAGAAAAGCTTTTAGAATGCTTACTTTCTCTGTATGCCGTATTAGATTAGCAAGAACAAAACTGAAAGCCTTTTCAAAACTAACGAATTGAGAACATGCATTTTAACTTGAAGTGTACTTACTATAGGTTTAACACACAAGAAACATTTCTAAAAGCTTAAAATGTTCAGCTGCGCATTGCCTTAAGAAGGATAGCAGTACTAATTCTGCCCTCTATTTTTCAAAATATTTGTGCATCACACACAATTGCCTTGCTTGTTTGGTAGTGCAGATCTTTTCTTGGGGGAGTGAGTTCTGGTAGGTATATCTGGTTTTTTAGTATATTTTTAGATGAAATCAAAGATTTGAATATAGGTATTGTTTGTGTAAATGATCATTAGCTGGCTAAGGAAAAGGTAAATATTATAAATAGACTAAATGAATTTATTCTGGTAGACTCTTACTCATGGAAAACAGCAGGGCATAGGGGATCGTGCATATAGTGAATAAAAATATCAGTTCCTTTCTTAGAAGTGTTGAAAACAGTGTTGTTATGATAAATTAACTTTAAAGAGAGTCGATTAATGACACTAAACAACACTTACTTTTAAATTTTTCCGGAACATGTTTCAGAGGCTTTGACTCTATCCTCAGCCGGCCATTGACTGGTTCTCATTGGTGTAGTTGACGTTATTTTGTCACAGGTCTCCTCTGGTGGCGGTTCAAGGAACTTGTTGAACAAATCTTTCTGGGGGATGTCGAAATTGAATACTTTGTTCCTATTTTTTGAAATGAAGATTTGTTCCCATGTGGATAGTTCTTGTTTTCCTGATGTATGTTTTAGTAGTTTTGGTTCTGGATTTATGTTGTTTTTTTTCCAAAAATGTGTGGCAACTGCTGATTTTTCTAATTGTTCATATTTTATGTTTCTAAAGTGTTTCTTTGCTCTTGTTTCTAAATTTCTTTTGGTTTTTCCAATATAAATCTGACTACAGTCATTGCATTCAATTTGATATATACCAGATTTTTTGTTAGATGGAATGGTATCTTTGATGTTTGAGCAAATTAGGTTTTTTAAGGAGAAATGGTTGACTGGTGCTAGTTGAATGTTTTGTTTTTTGAAGACTTTTTTGAATTTATCATAGGCCCATGGATGGTAAGTGAATTTTTTGAAAATCATATTAGTTTCTGTAGCTGAGAGGGTTGTGGTTTCCTTTAGTAGCTTCTTCTTTTTTGCTAAGTTCACTTTTTTGTCCACTAATGATTTGGGAAAGTTATTTTTTTGTGCTATTTCAATTATTTTGTTGTATTTTGTTTTGTATTCTTCTGCTGTGAGAGGGATGTTTACCAGTCTGTGTGCTAAACTATTGAAGATTGCCTGTTTGTGGGATCTTGGGTTGTAGCCATTAGCTTTTATGTAGTTGTCTGTCTGTGTTAGTTTTCTGTAAATGCCAAAGTTTAGTCTGTTTTTATTCCTCATTATTTTTAGATCCGAAAATGGTAAATACTCATCTTTTTCTATTTCTACAGTGAACTTGATGTTTTTTTTCTTTGATATTTAAAAGTTTTAGTGCATCACTGATGTGTTTTTTTGGTGCTATTGCAAAGATGTCATCTACATATCGTTGCCAGAGTTTGAACATCCAAGGGAAACCTTTGTTGATCCTTATTTCTAATGCACTCATGGACAGATCGGCCAGGAAGGGTGATAGGGGGTTGCCCATTGCTAACCCTGAAGTTTGGTGGAAATATTTTGTTTGAAACTGGAAGAAATTTTGTTCTATGCATAATTTGTTTAGTTCGATGTAGTCTGAAATTTCAGGTGCTGGCATTCCAAGTGATTTGAGCCATTTTTCTATCAACGGTGGGAGTTGATTAACTGGTATGCTGGGAAACAGTGATTTCACAACAAACGAGACTAGTGTGTCCTCTTCTTTTAGTTCAGTACCCTTAATGTGTTCTATAAGTTCATAGGTGTTTTTGATGCTTAGGCTGTCGAATTTTGGAAATGAGTTGAATTTGTTTGTTAGCCACTTTGCAAGTTTGTATGTTGGTGTTATGGATGGTTTGTGTATTTTGAGTAAGCCATAAAGTCTAGGTAAGGTTGGGTTATCCGGTTTAACTGTATATTTGTTTGGTATTATGCTTGATTTTGCTATTGTTTTATCAAATGACTGTATGCAAGTTTTAGAGGATTTTTGTTAATGATTTCATATTCATTGTCAGTTAGCATTTTTTCCATTTTTTCAATATAATCTGATTTTTCCATTATGACAATCTTGTTGCCTTTGTCTGCCTTTGTGTAAATAACGTTTTTCTGTTTCAAAGAATGGATAGTATTAATTTTTCTCTTCTGAAAGGATCTGTTCTTTATTTCCTCCAAAATATTTTCACAATGGCTTTTTACTGAATTTTGTATGGATACTGGTAGAACTTGTGTCGAAATGTTGATATCTGCAATGTAGTCTTCAATTTTGTTTGAGAAACTGATGCATGTTTTTAATCCATTATTTAAAATACCCAATTCTTTTTTGGAGAAATTTTGATTGGATAGGTTAACGACGTTTTCAAAGATTTGCGTGCTCGATTTTGCGTTTACGCATCATATTTTACTATTGTATTTAGCGTGTGTGACGATTGCTGATCGACAAACGTTGATATTCCCGATGTTTTTAAACTTTTTCCGGGTATGATTTCAGTGTGAAGACATGTTGCACAGATTAGCCAGTTTGTATTTAAGTCGTACGATTTTTTCTCTCATTTTCTTGCTTAGGACTGCCAAATAATTATGTTCAAAGTTTTCCCACATCGCGTTTCCCAGCGCTTTCGTTAAAACTGAATAAAGTTCATAAAGTTTTAATTCTATATCATCCAAATTTTTGTATTGCTTATTAAGAAGTGAAAATCATACCACCTGATCGCACGAAGTAAATAAAACAGCTGACAATATGGCGGATGAGGTAACCTCTTTAAAATTTAAAACCCATGATGGATTCAATGAACATTTTGGAAATAAACAAGGCATAAAATTATTTTTAAAACTCCAAGAGAAGAAAGGAAGCATTTCTGCTAATATAAAGTTCCTAAAACTGGGTTTACGAAATAAAGTAACATCCCGATTTGTCCGGAAAATAGTAAAACAAGGCAACAGAAATCCACAACGAAGGTCTACGGAGAGAAAAGTTTTAAAATTCGAAATTAATAAGCAATACAAAAATTTGGATGATATAGAATTAAAACTTTACAAACTTTATTCAGTTTTAACGAAAGTGCTGGGAAACGTGATGTGGGAAAACTTTGAACATAATTATTTGGCAGTCCTAAGCAAGAAAATGAGAGAAAAAAACGTACGACTTAAATACAAACTGGCTAATCTGTGCAACATGTCTTCACACCGAAATCATACCGGGAAAAAGTTTAAAAACATCGGGAATATCAACGTATGTCGATCAGCAATCGTCACACACGCAAAATACAATAGTAAAATAAGTTGCGTAAACGCAAAATCGAGCACGCAAATCTTTGAAAACCTCGTAAACCTATCCAATTAAAATTTCTCCAGAAAAGAATTGGGTCTTTTAAATAATGGATTAAAAACTTGCGTCAGTTTCTCAAACAAAATTGAAGGCTACATTGCAGATATCAACATTTCGACACAAGTTCTACCAGTATCCATACAAAATTCAGTAAAAAGCCATTGTGAAAATATTTTGGAGGAAATAAAGAACAGATCCTATCAGAAGAGAAAAATTAATACTATCCATTCTTTGAAACAGAAAAACGTTATTTACACAAAGGCAGACAAAGGCAACAAGATTGTCATAATGGAAAAATCAGATTATATTGAAAAAAATGGAAAAAATGCTAACTGACAATGAATATGAAATCATTAACAAAATCCTCTAAAAACTTGCATACAGTCATTTGAAAAAACAATAGCAAAATCAAGCATAATACCAAACAAATATACAGTTAAACCGGATAACCCAACCTTACCTAGACTTTATGGCTTACCCAAAATACACAAACCATTCATAACAATGAGACCTATAGTTAGCAGTATAAATTCACCAACATACAAACTTGCAAAGTGGCTAACAAACAAATTCAACTTCATTTCCAAAATTCAACAGCCTAAGCATCAAAAACACCTATGAACTTATAGAACACATTAAGGGTACTGAACTAAAAGAAGAGGACACACTAGTCTCGTTTGATGTTAAATCACTGTTTCCCAGCATACCAGTTAATCAACTCCCACCGTTGATAGAAAAATGGCTCAAATCACTTGGAATGCCAGCACCTGAAATTTCAGACTACATCGAACTAAACAAATTATGCATAGAACAAAATTTCTTCCAGTTTCAAACAAAATATTTCCACCAAACTCCAGGGTTAGCAATGGGCAACCCCCTATCACCCTTCCTGGCCGATCTGTACATGAGTGCATTAGAAATAATGATCAACAAAGGTTTCCCTTGGATGTTCAAACTCTGGCAACGATATGTAGATGACATCTTTGCAATAGTAGCAAAAAAACACATCAGTGATGCACTAAAACTTTTAAATATCCAAGAAAAAAAAACATCAAGTTCACTGTAGAAATAGAAAAAGATGAGTATTTACCATTTTCGGATCTAAAAATAATGAGGAATAAAAACAGACTAAACTTTGGCATTTACAGAAAACCAACACAGACAGATAACTACATAAAAGCTAATGGCTACAACACAAGATCCCACAAACAGGCAATCTTCAATAGTTTAGCACACAGACTGGTAAACATCCCTCTCACAGCAGAAGAATACAAAACAGAATACAACAAAATAATTGAAATAGCACAAAAGAATAACTTTCCCAAATCATTAGTGGACAAAAAAGTGAACTTAGCAAAAAAGAAGAAGCTACTAAAGGAAACCACAACCCTCTCAGCTACAGAAACTAATATGATTTTCAAAAAATTCACTTACCATCCATGGGCCTATGATAAATTCAAAAAAGTCTTCAAAAAACAAAACATTCAACTAGCACCAGTCAACCATTTCTCCTTAAAAAACCTAATTTGCTCAAACATCAAAGATGCCATTCCATCTAACAAAAAATCTGGTATATATCAAATTGAGTGCAATACTGTAGTCAGATTTATATTGGAAAAACCAAAAGAAATTTAGAAACAAGAGCAAAGGAACACTTTAGAAACAAATCTTCATTTCAAAAAATAGGAACAAAGTATTCAATTTCGACATCCCCCAGAAAGATTTGTTCAGCAAGTTCCTTGAACCGCCACCAGAGGAGACCTGTGACAAAATATCGTCAACTACACCAATTAGAACCAGTCGATGGCCGGCTGAGGATAGAGGCAAAGCCTCTGAAACATGTTCCGGAAAATTTAAAAGTAAGTGTTGTTTAGTGTCATTAATCAACTCTCTTTAAAGTTAAAAATATCAGTGCTGAAAT
The DNA here is from genome assembly GCA_030765055.1 of Mantis religiosa. Taxonomy (NCBI): domain Eukaryota; kingdom Metazoa; phylum Arthropoda; class Insecta; order Mantodea; family Mantidae; genus Mantis; species Mantis religiosa. The sequence continues at coordinate 97,353,853 of CM060959.1, forward strand.
TAAAGTAAGAGATGATTAAAATTCATTTAAAGATGATTATTTTTTTTTAAGAATCTGCCATAGAGCTAACTAATTTCAGTACTATTGTGATTTCTGTCTACAGGGTACCATATCGAAATATACCAGGGATATTTCTGCACAAACTAGAGTGTTTAATTAACAAACTAGACAAAAAAGAAACATCATAATATCTCAATTCCTTTCTTGGAAGTGTTGAAAACAGTGTTATGATAAATTAAATTTAAAGGGAGTCGATTAATGAGTAAGTTTTGTTTAGTGTCATTAATCGACTCCCTTTAAATTTAATTAATCATAAGATCTACTGACTGGAATATAGACATACTCAGGGAAAATAGTTGTGAAACAAAAAATACAGTTTCCATACTCAAACAACATGGTTTCACCTGTAGCACTAGAGAACTAACACAAGCAACCAGTACATCATCCACATGTATAGACATTGTGATGGCCAATACACTCCTTAGTAGAAGAGAATGTTTTACCATAGACACAGCCTTATTTGATCCTAAAGCTTTGCTTACAAACCTTACAGAAACTAATGACACTAGGAATGGTAAAAATTATAAAACAATCCGTATATTTAGTGAGAAAAATATCTGTGAGCTCAAGGAGAAGATAGCAAACACAAACTGGCTATTAAGTAAGAAAAAACCGTAGATGAAAACTACAATGATTTTTTTAAGATAATTTCTTTTAGTGTATAACCATTCCTTTCCAAAGACAATATGTAAGCAAATATTAAAAACCTTTAATTTAAGCTGAGTACATGTGGAATATGGATTTCAAGTAAATGAAAGAGAATCCTACACAGAAACGTAAACACATCCAATAGTGTAGAGCAGTGTTTTCAACCTTTTTAATGACATGATCCCCCTAGTATCAAAAAAATTTTGCGACCCTCGACCCTTTTTTTCAGGTATATTAAAAATATATGGTCCATACAAAAATTTTAGGCTTTTGCATTATTAGGATTCAGATATGAATATAGTTAAGTATGTAAAACATATAATTTTAAATCAAATACGTGGCCAATTGATAACTAACAAACAAATACAAACATATTGTTAGGGCTGAGACGCCCAATGCCATCTGTTGGTAACATTTGGAACTAATACAGGTTCCGCGAAAGGTCCACAAGTTTTGAGACATTTCGTTTCGCTTCATGATGATTCTCACTAGAATGCGCTGGTCTAAAATAGGGCGGTCGACCGCAGCCATGGCAGTTGAGTGCAAAACCACATTATGTGGAAACGATTTGGAAGTGAAACTATAGTGTTATACGGACTGTGTGTAAGGTGCTTTGGAGTTGGAGTAATTCTAAAGTGATTTGTGAGCGTGAGACATGTGCAGTTGTGTCGTCTGCTGTTGTTTGAAGAGTGCGAATCACATGTTTTACATATTTATTTGAGTTGTGTGTTACAACTAAAAATGGATACATTTCTGAAGAGATCATCAGAACCATCAACGTCTTGCGGGAGTAGTGGATTAAAGAATAAACATCTTTATGATGACAATTATTTGAAGTATGAGTTTACTGTGATTGAGAATAAACCACATTGTGTAATTTGCTTGGAAATTTTGTCGAGAGAAAGCATAAAGCAATCGAAGTTGGTATGCCACCTAAACACGAAACATCCTAATGAAAAAAATAAATCTGTGGAATTTTTTGAGCAAAAATTAAGAGCTCTTGAAAATATAAAACTGCTATAGGACAAATGTCCAACCTAAATGAAAAAGCGTTGCTCGCTAGCTATCGGGTAGCTTTTTGTGTGGCTAAAGCAGGAAAACCTCACAGTATTGCCGAAAATTTGCAGCTTTAGATGTAGCAGAGATTATATTTGGCAAGCAAGAGGTCGAGAAGTTCAAAAGCATACCTCCAACGTAGGCTAAGCAATGTGAGAATAAGAATTTTATTATACCGTGATTTAACTGTATTGAAACACCACAGTGAAGCGAAAAATTATTAATTTTTAGATGAGTCGTATTTATTACACATCTGCTTCACTTTCGTACCTATTTTGAGGACATGTTTTGCAAATCATCGTTTGCATCTATGGCTCTTATGCGACTAAAGCTTTATCCAGCGGTGTGGGTAATTCTGGGGTTGCTGCTGCCATCTGTTGATTTAGTGATGAACTTAAATGTGGGATTCACTTCTGGCAGGATTTCAAAGTTCATAAGTTGGTTTTTATGTTTTTCTATGTATATCCTCCCCCATATGACGAGTTCACTATGTTTTTGTACGTATTTTAGTAATTCTGTGCTATCTTCAATTTCATGATTTTCAGACCAGAAATGAGCTGCTATTGCGGACTTATCAATATTTTTGTATAAGTGCCTGAAGTGTTCTTTCTTTCTAGTGCCTATGTTTCTTTTTGTCCCCCCTATGTAAATTTTTTCAGTCTTTACACTTAATCTTGTAAATGCCTGACTTTTCCTCTAGTTTTATCTTATCAGTATTATTACTGTGAAGTAGGTTTTTAATGTTGTAATTGTTTTTTGGTGCCAATGTTATATTTCTTGAATATTTTTTGGAACTTTTTTGTGGCCCAGGGGTGGTAAGTAAATTTAGCAAATCTAATTTCTTGTTTTATTGGTGTGAGCTGTGATCTGTTTTAATCTCTTTTGAAGTTTGAATGATTTTAGTTTTTTATCTACAAGGTTTTTTCCATATCCATTTTTAATTGCAGTTTTTAAGATTTGATGGTATTCGTTTTGATATTCTTGCTGGCTGAGAGGTAGATTTACTAATCTGTGTGTGAGACTGTTGATGGTTGCATGTTTGTGTGGAATTGGGTTGAAACTATTTGCTTTGATGAAATTATCTGTGTGAGTTGCTTTTCTATGGATACCAAATTCTAGTTTTTCATTGCTTTTTTTTATTTTAAGGTCTAAAAAAGGTAGAGTACAGTCCTCTTCAGTTTCCACTGTGAATTGTATGCTGGGTTCTTGCAGGTTGAGTAGTTTCAAAGCATCATCTATTTGTTTGTAGGGCACTATTTCAAAGATGTCGTCTACGTATCTGTACCATGTTTTAAACATATGAGGGAAGGCTTTAGTTATATGTGTTTCGAAAAAGCTCATGTATAGATTGGCCAAAAATGGTGATAGTGGGCTTCCCATAGCTAGTCCTGAAATTTGTTTATAATATTTTCCATCGAAGACAAAATAATTTTGATGTATACATATTTCAGTCATTGCCAAATATTCTTCTATTGCATTGGCATCTAGGTTTATAGAATTTAGCCATTTTTTCAGTTGAATCAAACGTTTGTCTAATGGAATGCTAGGGAAGAGGGAGCGGACATCAAAGGATACTAAAGTGTCATGAGGTTTTAGTTTAAGATTTTGAATTTTTTCTACCAGGTCTAAAGAGTTTTTTATGCTCAGAGTATGGAATTGTGGAAAGGACTGAAATTTTTTGGACAGCCATTTTGCCAGAAGGTAAGTAGGAGTGTTTATATTATTTACAATGGCTCTCATGGGTATGTTGGGTTTCTGTATTTTAGGCAAACCATATAGTCTTGCAAGGGTAGGGTTGTCCGGTTTGATAGTTTTTTATTCTGCAGTTGTTAAAATTTTACTATTAATGATGGTTTTTTGTACATCTTTTATGCATCAGTTGAGTGGATCAGAATCTATTTCCTGGAATTCTTTTTGTTGTAATAACTCTAACATTTTTTTTTTCTTTTTATGTAGCTGTATCTAAGATTACTATTTTGTTCCCTTTATCAGCCCTTGAGAAGATTACATCCTTTTTCCTTAAAGATTTAACTATCTGGATTTGTTTCAAATGTTTTCCTGGCTTTTTATTTATTAAGTTTTCCAAAATAGGAGCTGATTTTTTCCTAATTATATTTTTGTCCATGGTTTCCAAGCCTTCTACTGCTAATTTAGACCTGGTAGAAAAAATTCAAAATCTTAAACTAAAACCTCATGACACTTTAGTATCCTTTGATGTCCGCTCCCTCTTCCCTAGCATTCCATTAGACAAACTTTTGATTCAGCTGAAAAAATGGCTAAATTCTATAAACCTAGATGCCAATGCAATAGAAGAATATTTGCAATGACTGAAATATGTATACATCAAAATTATTTTGTCTTCGATGGAAAATATTATAAACAAATTTCAGGACTAGCTATGGGAAGCCCACTATCACCATTTTTGGCCAATCTATACATGAGCTTTTTCGAAACACATATAACTAAAGCCTTCCCTCATATGTTTAAAACATGGTACAGATACGTAGATGACATCTTTGCAATAGTGCCCTACAAACAAATAGATGATGCTTTGGAACTACTCAACCTGCAAGAACCCAGCATACAATTCACAGTGGAAACCGAAGAGGACCGTACTCTACCTTTTTTAGACCTTAAAATAAAAAAAAGCAATGAAAAACTAGAATTTGGTATCCATAGAAAAGCAACTCACACAGATAATTTCATCAAAGCAAATAGTTTCAACCCAATTCCACACAAACATGCAACCATCAACAGTCTCACACACAGATTAGTAAATCTGCCTCTCAGCCAGCAAGAATATCAAAACGAATACCATCAAATCTTAAAAACTGCAATTAAAAATGGATATGGAAAAAACCTTGTAGATAAAAAACTAAAATCATTCAAACTTCAAAAGAGATTAAAACAGATCACAGCTCTCACACCAATAAAACAAGAAATTAGATTTGCTAAATTTACTTACCACCCCTGGGCCACAAAAAAGTTCCAAAAAATATTCAAGAAATACAATATAACATTGGCACCAAAAACAATTACAACATTAAAAACCTACTTCACAGTAATAATACTGATAAGATAAAACCAGAGGAAAAGTCAGGCATTTACAAGATTAAGTGTAAAGACTGTGAAAAAATTTACATAGGGAGGACAAAAAGAAACATAGGCACTAGAAAGAAAGAACACTTCAAACACTTAAGATACAAAAATATTGATAAGTCCGAAATAGCAGCTCATTTCTGGTCTGAAAATCATGAAATTGAAAATAGCACAGAATTACTAAAATACATACAAAAACATAGTGAACTCGTCATATGGGAGAGGATATACATAGAAAAACATAAAAACCAACTTATGAACTTTGAAATCCCGCCAGAAGAGAATCCCACATTTAACTTCATCACTAAATCAACAGATGGCAGCAGCAACCCCAGATTTACCCATGCCGCTGGATCAAGCTTTAGTCGCATAAGAGCCGTAGATGCAAACGATGATTTGCGAAACATGTCCTCAAAATAGGTACGAAAGTGAAGCAGATGTGTAATAAATACGACTCATCTAAAAATTAAGAATTTTATTGTCGTTGAGCTCAACAGCAATTGATGTCAGAAGATAACATAAATATTACAATACAATACAATACAATCTTTCTAATCTATTTTACAGAATATATCGACTGACATTCGTGATCAAGTCATAGAAAAAGCAAAGAAAAGTTCTTTTATGTCCTTGCATTGTGAGGAATCAATGGATATTACGGGTTGTGCACAGTTTGTAGCTTTTGTGCATTTTGAATCCAATGAAATATTAATGGAAGAAATACTATTTTGCAAGGCATTTCCCATGAATACTACAGATCAGTGCTTGCATGACATGTTCCTTGAAGTTATGCAAGATATGAACATTGATTGGGCACAAAAATGCATTGCTATTTATAGTGAGGGAGCAAAAGCCATGACTCGTGCAAAGAGTGGATTTATTGCTAGACTGCAAGAGCAGATGCCAGACACTTGTTGGATGCATTGCTTTCTCCATCATTGCTTTGCTCTTGCAGCAAAAACCTTGCCACAAGAATTACAGTCAAGTTCTAAATATTATTAACATTGTAAATTTGATTAAAGGAAAAGCGTTGCAGACCCAATTGTTTTGAATCATTTGTGAAGATATGGGGACACTACATTGCAATTTGCTTTACCATACAGAGGTTAGGTGTTAATCAAAAGGCAAAGTACTGACCAGAGTTATGGAACTTCGCACTGAACTATTAGTGTATTTACAGCAAATGGATCCATGATGGGAGAAATTGATTGAACAAACTCAAGCGTAACCTTTACATTAAAATGAACGAGTACTCGAAGAACTTATTTTTTTGTTAATGTGTTTGTATAAGTGACATAACAAATATCATTTTGTTAACTTTTCTTAATATATCTACCTTTTAAGATTTGTTGAGTTTTTTGCTGAGTTCTCTCAACATCTCACGATCCTCCTACAGAGGCATTATGACCACCCAGGGGGTCACAACCCATAGGTTGAAAAACACTGGTGTAGAACTATGTCAGTATTACAGTAAGTACAATAAAATATACAAAAGTGTTACTAGAAGGGGCAAATACATGGCAGTAGAAAAATACATTAACAATTCTGAAAATAAAACAAAAGCAACCTTGAAAGTAATAAAAAAGAATGAGGTACAGATAAAAACGTAAACAAAATAAATTCAAGTAGCCACTTAACAAATAGAAACAGTAAGAAAAGTTTGGAAGAATTAAATAAATACTTCATTAAAGTACCATATATGATTCAGGATACTCCATCAGTCTCAAAAGCAGTGCAAGAAATGAACAAATGTATCTTACATGCATCACTTGAATTTGAACTAGGAATAGTCTCTCCTATGGAGGTTAAAAAAATATCTCCATTCAAACCAAAAATGTGTAAGTGATGGGATGAAATCCCAATACTAGTAAAAAAAGTACAAGATAATCTGTGTGTCCCCCTTGCTTATATATACAGCCAGTCACTGCATGGGAATCTTTCCTCAAAGAATGAAATATGCAGTAATCCATCCTATTCACAAGGGAGGTGAAGATGAACCAAAAAACTTTTTCACCTTTGGAGAACCAGTTTTCAGCCTTACAGATTGGACCATCAGAACACTTACAGAAACACCACTAGAGTAGGCTACATGATGCAAGAACGTAGTTAATCGCTGTTCAGTGTCACACTAGCAGGTGATTTGAGAGATATTTGAGGCATTAAATCTGGAGAACGTCAATAGCGAGCTGCTTAGAATTGATAGTTCTATACTCAGGAAGCAGTTTTAAAGACATTTCAATCCAGTAGTTTCACCCACTATATTTAAATACCAACGTATCAGCATTTGATTCCAATTAGGTTTAATGTGATTAACTGTGTTATGCTTAGCCATATAACACGTGTTGCCCTTCTCAACTTGCTTATATTAGTCACGTCTACAATTGCTGAAATTATTTTGTTATATCGAGATTTAACTGTATTGGAACACCACAGTGAAGCGAAATAATTATTAATTTTTAGATGAGTCGTATTTATTACACATCTGCTCCAGATGTGTAATAAATACGACTCATCTAAAAATTAATAATTATTTTGTTGTAGTTCATTAACACTCTGTATAATGTATGTATGTGCCAAAACATACAATTTGTTTCTTTTTTTGGAAGCAGCATATTTAGGATTTTTAGAGTAAATATGTTGTTGATTCAGATTTTTAAATAACATTATTATTATTATTATTATTATTATTATTATTATTATTATTATTATTATTATTATTATTATTATTATTATTATTATTATTATTATTATTATTATTATTATTGGTGGTTGTGGTGGTGGTGGTGGTGGGTTTTTTTTTTTTTGGTAGTTTTAAGTTATATTTGTTATTTTTATCTTGCGGTCATGCAAAGAGTGGAATTTCAAACCCACCACTGAGCAACCGACTTCCTAAAGATTGCTGAAGCCTCCCTCCTGTATGATTTGTACTTAAGACAAAATGGGTAGTTAAAGCATTCCTGCAAATATTTATCTTGATTAACAGAAGCAAATAAAATACAAGCTTTTGTAAAAATGGGCAAAGAAGAATGGTCAAAGTAAGTCACATTAATGTAATACATTATCGTTTTCTTTTTTCTGTTTTTCTTTTTTAATTAAGGGTTTATATAAGCTGCTGATACATAAGTCAGCAACAGTTTGATGTTGATAATTGATCAATCACATGGTATAGTTCACTTTAATATCTACTCTTCTGATATTGAATTGAGAATTTCTGTTAGATATTTTATTGCTCTTTCTCTGTGGTGTACTAAAACAACTATGGCACTGAATTTTTCATGTTGACTATATCCATACAAAACCTTAGCCTTTGTGCAGCTAGTGTGAAGAAATGATTCATTTCCACCAATTAACTTAAATAATAAAAGTTTAATGGTGAAGCCTGGGATTCAAGCACTTAGGATAGTAAGTTGCCACAAACGGTGTATCTCGGATACGAGAGCCTTAGTGGTTTACCAGGAATATATCAACTGGAGAATTTAATGTCAGGATGGCACATTGGCCATGGTAGCTCAATGGGTTAGAGCGACTGGACGGAAACCAGGAGATCTGTGGTTTAAATTCCGGCCATGGCATTGAATTTTTCATGCTGACTATTCATACAAAACCTTAGCCTATGTGAGGCTAGTGTGAAGAAATGATTCATTTCCACCAATTAACTTCAACTATTCAATGACTGCATCCTTCAGTATGAAATATCTAATACTAAGATTATTACTGTTTTTATTTCAGGAACTGAATGAAAGAGAGCAAATAGAAATAATAGATCATCTAAACATCACGGGTAAGTTGTAACAGTAAAATTGTGTATTCATTTTTTCATTGGTCCCAGAAAAAAAGAAAATGTATAAATGCAAAATTTATTAATAGAATTTGTGCATGTGAGAGAGAAACAGAAGCATAACTAAAAAATTTAAAGTTGGATATACTAGGTGAGTCACCTGCCCCTATTTATTTTTGAATTTATGCAATGTGCAAAGTGGCATCACTTATGCGTTTCTTAACCGCTTCACCGATGGTCATTTAAATCCTTCAGGGACTGGAAACGGATACCCAATAAACAGAACAAGACATTTAAATTGTTAAATGCTGTAAAAATGCATCATAAATACAATTCCATATCTTCCATATTTATTAAGTTATTTAAACGAAACAAAAACTGGTTTAAAACCCATTGAAGGCAGTATACATTTACAGTAACAAAAATTAGACACTACATTAATAAATCGTTGAAATTTCACTACTTTGTTTCACTGTAGCAAAAGCCATTCTTTGTGCCGAAAGCGCCTAATATTTGAATTATTTTGTTTTGTGTGTATACGAATGATTGTATGTATTTATGTATAGCTACGCAAGCGACTTCTCCAGTTCAAGGTTTTAGCTTTTAGTTTATTTATGCTATACCAAGTGATAATCATATGAGTGTATGTTGCGTTACACACACACACACACACACACACACACTCACTCACTCACGCACGCACTCACGCACACACGCACGCACTCACGCTCGCACGCACGCACTAACGCTCGCATTCACGCACGCACTCACGCTCGCACGCACGCACTCTGTCACGCACGCACGCACTCTGTCACGCACGAACGCACGCACTCTGTCACGCACGCACGCACTCTGTCACGCAAGGACGCACGCACGCACTCTGGCACGCACGCACTCACGCACGCACTCTGTCACGCACGCACGCACTCTGTCACGCACGCACGCACTCTGTCACGCACGCACGCACTCTATCACGCACGCACGCACTCTGTCACGCACTCACGCACGCACTCTGTCACGCACGCACTCTGTCACGCACGCACTCTGTAACGCACGCACCCTGTCACGCACGCACTCTGTCACGCACGCACTCTGTCACGCACGCACGCACACTGTCACGCACGCACGCACTCTGGCACGCACGCACGCACTCTGTCACGCACGCACTCTGTCACGCACGCACGCACGCACTCTGTCACGCACTCACGCACGCAATCTGTCACGCACGCACTCTGTCACATAAGCACGCACGCACGCACGCACTGTCACGCACGCACTCTGTCACGCACTCACGCACGCACTCTGTCACGCACGCACGCACTCTGTCACGCACTCACGCACTCTGTCACGCACTCACGCACGAACTCACTCACGCACGCACTCTGTCACGCACGCACTCTGTCACGCACGCACTCACGCACGCACTCTGTCACGCACTCACGCACGCACTCTGTCACGCACGCACTCACGCACGCACTCTGTCACGCACGCACTCACGCACGCACTCACGCACGCACTCTGTCACGCACGCACGCACTCTGTCACGCACGCACCTTGTCACGTTCTCACGCACGCACTCTGTCACGCTCTCACGCACGCACTCTGTCACGCTCTCACGCACGCACTCTGTCACGCTCTCACGCACGCACTCTGTCACGCTCTCACGCACGCACTCTGTCACGCTCTCACGCACGCACTCTGTCACGCTCTCACGCACGCACTCTGTCACGCTCTCACGCACGCACTCTGTCACGCTCTCACGCACGCACTCTGTCACGCTCTCACGCACGCACTCTGTCACGCTCTCACGCACGCACTCTGTCACGCTCTCACGCACGCACTCTCTCACGCTCTCACGCACGCACTCTCTCACGCTCTCACGCACGCACTCTCTCACGCTCTCACGCACGCGCTCACACGCTCTCACTCTCACACTCACACTCTCACACTCACACGAAAGAAAACTCCCTGTCAGCCTCTTTTATTACAGATCTGTTATTACAAAATTTCTGGTAGCCTTATGCAGCTGTTTTCGCTCAGTATTTTAGTTATTTATACTCTCTCTCTGTATTCAGAGTGACTTCTTATAGCTATCAAGAGCTAAATGAATGGTACATTTGAAATTGTTGAATTTCAATGTTAACCATGGCTTATCCCCGTAATGTAGCAAATAAATTAGTTTGCGTATGATGTATACAGGTTTCTGATATTACTGTAGAAAATCTGAAAGATTCTTTGTGCGATTATGAAGGAGGTGTTTAGGATATGGGTAGCAGTGATGTGTACTGGTCTACAGATGGCATGTTAGCTACTCCATTGTTTGGGGGAAATGGCGGGTCAAGTATGGGTGATATGGATCAGCTATTACTAGCTATCCCTCTTTACGAAAAACAGTTAAATGGTAAAAAAACATATTTTTATACCACTGGATGTAACCATGCACAATTGTTTAGTAATTTTCAGAGCTGTAAATTCATGCAAGACATTCATCTACCTGTACTTGCGTATATAAATAGCTTTAACCTAATTGAGTATTATAATACTCAGAGGCCTCTTTATACTGGGGGGTAAGAAATTCACCACGACATCACCCCTTATACTTGAGAGAAAACACTTTACTAAAAGGATACCACCCACAACCAAAAAAGTCGCAACCATTTCGAAAATGTCTAGTGTGTTGCGAAAAAGAAGTTCGCAAGGAAACCAATATTATTTGGTGTGACTCTGCAGGTGTGCCCTTGGGTGTTTATCCAGGTTTGGAGGTGTACAATTCAAAAAACGTTTACATCCCTTATAGAATTAATTTAAATTGATTGTAAAATAGGAAGATTAAAATAATTGGCGTTAAATGAGCATTAAATGCATATATGCACAGGACGTCTATTCACGTCCATATTGGTTTGAGGCATTTTAACTTGGACGTCATATGACGTCCATATCGGTGATAGGGTTACATGCCTTCTAATGAATGATTTGTAGAGCAGTTTACAGAGAAAGGGTACATAAATCAGTGCATAAGTGCTATATGGGACAGAAAGCAATCACAATGCATGTTGATTCCTAAAACAAACGTAGGCACAGAGCTGCAGTAATAATTTTAGACGAGTTAACAAACTTTTATTCATTAGCATACATTCACACACACACAATCTTTAAACATGCCCCTGAAGGGACAACCTACCACAGCATCAGTTGACAATAACATTGGAACACAAAATGGTAGATCTACTCAGTGGAGCCAGTTGGATTTAAATCTTCAACCAATACGTATTTTTGTTTTATAGCGATGTCAAAAAATGCTGTGAATTAGGTAGATTGTTTTCGCTTCTGTCACAAATTATGGAAGTTTTTAGCTCATACAGTAATTGTAATGGCAGATGCAGTTTTCTTTGTGTTAAAACTGCCAAAATAAGCTCAAAACACTATGAAGCTGTAAAAAGCGTGTAAAGATTGAGATTGGTTCTGAGGTCTGCGGTTACTTATTCATGTAGGAATCTTCCTTTGCAAGGCATGTCAAAAAATGCTGTGAATTAGGTAGATTGTTTTCGCTTCTGTCACAAATTATGGAAGTTTTTTGCTCATACAGTAATTGTAATGGCAGATGCAGTTTTCTTTATTTGTGTTGAAACTGCCAAAATAAGTTCAAAACACTATGAAGCTGTAAAAAGCGTCTAAAGATTGAGATTGGTTCTGAGGTCTGCGGTTACTTATTCGTTTAGGAATCTTCCTTTGCAAGGCAGTGTTGCCTAAATAGTATTATTCAGGTTATTTCACTACACTGCCACTTTAAGTTGGATTCAAATCCTTTGTGATCAGCTCAAAAATTTTATTACCCTTTGTTTTACCTCTTGAGGCCTATAATTTGATATTATAATACAAATAACATTTTTATAATATTATAGGTGTTTATAAAATATAATTAATTGTCATGTTTTCAACTGGCAGATAGTTATAAATGTGTAGTTTGTAGTAGATATTTCATTATGGTTGGTATTGTCACCCGAACGTTGGAACACCCTATAGAACCAGCTGACGGCAGCAGCAGGAGACAGAGGCGCTCGGACACGCCCCCTCGTTTGTCTTATAGCAGTGACGAGGGGTGGCTGGGGAGAAAAACATTACCGTGCCGTCCCTTTCCGCTGCCCTTGATTTCTCGAACTTACGGGATATTTCATCTAATCCAGAACATTCTCGATCGGCCAGCTGACCCTATATAAGCAACACGCCGGGTTGGAGGAGTGTCAGAGTTCTTGGCGAGCAGTGTAAGAGTGCAGTGCTAGTGTACGACGAGAAGACTGTGTACGTGCATCGGAGTATTGTACGTAATTACGTGTGCAAGTGAAATTATAACGGACGAACTGGTGAATCGTAATTGTGTGCATTACGTAATTCTGTGTAAATGGCAAGTGTTTAACCGTAAGTCGTTGGAAATAAAGAACATTTTTGAGTGGTGCAATTGGACTTTTCATTTCACGAACCCACAAAGTCACACTGGTGTCAGGAAGCGGGAAGATAACATCACCGAACATTACAACCATGGACGCGGCATTGGAAAAAATTTTGGAGATGATGGAAATAGAGAAGACGGAAGTGGCAAATAACAGCCTGGCCGCGAAGCTGGAGACTACAAATGACAACCTGGCCGCGGAACTGAAACAAATGAAGACGACCAACGACAACATCACCGAGAAGATGGAAGAAATGAAGGCCGAAATAACAGCGAAGACGGAAGAAATGTAGACCGAATTAACAGCGAAGACGGAAACCGCAAACAACAACTTGGCCACAACAATGACCGCAAAGATGGTCGAACTGACCGCGGAAATGAAGGTGACGAACGAAGCTCTCGCCAACAAATTTGAAGAACAGTTGGCCGGCGTGAGGGATGACGTGACGGAGCTGGGCAAGCGGATGGGCCAAGTGGACGAGCGCGTCGAGGACCTGGCGAACCGCTTCAATGACCTAGAGGAAAAGGCCGACAGTAACGCCAAGTCCCTGAACGCCATGGCGGAAAACGTCGAAGACCTTGCTAACCGCGTTAACAACCTGGAAGGAAAGGCCGACAGCAGCGTCAAGTCCCTGAGCGCCATGGTGGAGGACGTCGTCGGCAGGAGGTTGAAGGATTTGAAGGCCGACGCACCGGGACGCGACACAACATCGGCGCGCGTCAAACCTCCGAAATATGACGGCGCGTCAACATTTGAGGACTTCCGCCGCCAGTTCGACACAGTGGCCAAGCACAACAGATGGTCACCGGAGGAGGAGGCCACACAGTTATTAGCCAGCCTCCAGTGACGTGCCGCGGAAGTCCTAAACGCGGTGCAGACAACGGCGGCGCACAAGGACATCTGGGAGGCCCTGGAGAATCGTTTCGGGAACCACCGCTTAGCCGCAGCATACCGCAGCCAGCTAAAGGCAAGCTCACAGCAGCCGGGGGAGACGCTGCAGGAGTTCGCCATAGCGATTGAGCAGCTGGCTAGCAAGGCCTTGGTTGACCTGCCACTGGAGTTCGTATCCCGGGAAGCCGCCTACAACTTTGTCGACGGGGTACGGGACACGGAGATTCGTCAGCGCCTAATGCTCGGCGATTATAAAACCATCCACGAGGCGCTGACAGCGGCATTAAGGATGGAGGCGGCCAAGGTAACATCTATCCCGTCGTCGAGAACGAGGAGTGTCCGCTACGCCGGAGACAGAAGACCAGCTGAGGGACGCCGGCGAACACCTAGTGGCCTGTGTTGGGGGTGTGGACAGCCCGGACACCTGCAGAGAGACTGCCCACACCAGGAAGAGCAGCCGGAAAACGAGTAAGGGCCGTCGTGGAGAGGGGCACGTCGGCGCCATCACCACCATCCCCTCGAGTGACACTGCGCGCCGTCAGCCGGCGTATGGATGACAGCCTCATTGCAGACGGTTGGGTAAGAGGAAAGCCGTGCCGCGTGCTGGTGGACACCGGGGCGGCCGTGACCATCATCAGACCTGACGTGGCGAAGGGTTTGCCGACAAGGAAGCCGAGCCGACCATACCGGCTTGTCACGGCATCGGGCGACACCTTGCCTGTGGAGAAGGACGCCCTGCTGGAGCTGACCTTGGGACGGAGTGCCGTGCGTCTGTGGGTGTTCGTCGCGAAGGTGGCTGAGGAGGTGATTCTGGGACTGGATGCCCTCAGGAGCCATGAGGCGACGGTCGACGTCGGCAAGAAGGTCCTGCGGCTCAACGGAGAAGAGGTTATACTCCGTCAACCAGAAAAGCGCCTTGGAATCTGCAGGGTCGTCTTGAACAAAGACGTGGTTGTCCCCGCGAGGAGCGAGGTGGTGGTGACGGCGCGACTAGAAGGCCGGAGAACCAGGAACATGATGCTGGACCAGAAGACGCCTGTACACGGACTGTGTGTAGCCAGGGCATTGCTGCCGTGCCGAGAGGAGGTGCCAGTGAGACTGCTAAATCCAACGGACACCGATCACGACGTCCAGGCCGGGACGGAGTTGGGAACGTGCGAGCCCGTGGTGAGCGTAACAGTAATCGACAAGACACAGGAGCCGGTGCCGAAGCAACACCTGGGGCCCCGGCTAGAAGGCTTACTGTAGAGGGCGGCCGACCACCTGACACCAGAACAGCTGGAGAAAGTTCGACAACTACGGAGGCGATACGAGCGCGTCTTCAGCCAAGGCGATAGTGACTACGGCCGCACGGACAAAGTGCTTCACCGCATCGACACCGGAGACGCCCGGCATATTCGGCAACCACAGACGCGTTCCGCTGGGGAAGCAAGGGGCGGTACGAGACCTGCTGGAGGACATGAGATCCAGGGGAGAAATTGAAGAGTCTGACAGCCCTTGGTGTTCCCCTGTAGTCTTGGTGACGAAGAAGAACGGCGAGCTGCGCTTCTGCGTAGATTACAGAAAGCTGAATGCTGTCACACGGAAGGACTGTTTTCCCTTACCCCGGATTGACGACACCCTGGACACGCTAGCTGGTGCACAGTGGTTCTCGACCCTGGACCTGAAGTCGGGCTACTGGCAGGTAGCTCTAGACCCGAGGGACAAGGAGAAGACCATATTCTCGACGGGCCAAGGGCTCTGGCAGTTCACGGTTATGCCCTTTGGCCTCTGCAACGCACCAGCTACCTTCCAGCGCCTCATGGAGTCAATGATGAGAGGGCTGACTTACGATGCCTGCCTGCTATACCTGGACGACATCATCATCGTCGGGAAGACTTTTGAAGATCACCTTGAGAATCTGAGTAAGGTGCTACAGAGACTGCAGGCGACCAACTTGAAGCTGAACGCGAAGAAGTGCCAGCTCTTCCGCAAGGAAGTTAACTACTTGGGCCACATAGTCTCAGCAACCGGAGTGGCCACAGACTCGGAGAAGACAAAGGCTGTGAGAGATTGGCCTCGCCCAAGGGATAAGAAAGAGCTGCGCAGTTTCCTGAGGCTGTGCAGTTATTACCGCCGCTTCATAAAGGGGATCTCCAACATCGCCAAACCCCTCACCCGCCTGACAGGAACACCGGCCTTATGTGTGGACAGAGGACGCTGAAGACGCTTTCCAGCACCTAAAGGAAACCCTGTGCAGTGCTCCAATTTTGGGTTTCCCACAACTGGGTGGTGCCTTCATTGTGGACACCGACGCCAGCGACCATTGCATTGGAGGTGTCCTATCGCAGATCCAGGACGGCCATGAGCGGGTGATAGCCTACTACAGCAAGACGCTATCCAAGGCAGAGAAGAACTACTGCATCACCCGACGGGAGTTACTGGCGGTGGTAAAGACATTGGAGCACTTCCACAAGTACCTGTACGGTCAGCCATTCCACCTGAGGACTGACCATTCTGCCCTAACCTGGCTATTGAGCTTTAAGAACCTGGAAGGCCAGACAGCACGTTGGGTCCAGAGGCTGCGGGAGTACGACTTCACCTCGGAACATCGTAGAGGGAAGAGCCACGGTAACGCTGACACCATGTCCCGAAGATCCTGTCCAGAAGAGTGCGGCCAGTGTACAAGAGTGGAGGAGAAGGAGCGTGCCGCAGCAGTCCGAGTAGTCACGGCAGTGCCTGTGGATGGCTGGGATAGCGCAGGCCTGAGGAGGGAGCAGCTGGCGGACGCAGACTTGGGGCCACTCTTAAGGGAAATGGAGGCAGGGACGAGACCAACCTGGGAGGACATCGCACCGAGGAGCGCCACCTACAAGTCGTACTGGGCCCAATGGGACTCGTTGAAGACCAGAGAGGGCGTGCTTTTCCGGGTATGGGAATCACCCAATGGGAAGGCGCAGAGAGAACAGTTGGTACTTCGCCGGAGTAAGGAACCGGAAGTCTTGGAAGAAGTGCACGCCGGTACTTCAGGAGGACACCCGGGAGCGAACCGAACGATTGACAAACTACGGCAGCGCTACTACTGGCTGAGGCTCCGAGCAGACGCTGAGAGATGGTGCCGTCAGTGTCACGTGTGCGCGGCGAGTCGCGGCCCCCAGACTAGGAGCCGGGGTCGCATGCAGCAGTACAACGTCAGAGCGCCATTCGAACGGCTCGCCGTTGACATTGCTGGACCGTTCCCAGTTTCCGACCGAGGGAACAAGTACCTAATGGTGGTTGTGGACTACTTCACCAAGTGGCCGGAGGTGTATGCCATCCCAAACCAAGAGGCAAAGACAATCACAGACTGCCTCGTGGAGCAAGTGTTCTGTCGATTTGGGGTGCCGTTAGAGCTACACAGTGACCAGGGTACCAACTTTGAGTCCAGCCTAATGTAGGAGGCACTACAAAGGCTTGGGGTGAACAAGACTCGCACTACGCCTCTACATCCCCAATCGGATGGCATGGTCGAAAGGTACATCAAGACCTTAGAGGAACACGTGAGGAAGGTCGTGGCCAGCCATCAGCAAGACTGGGACGTCAAGGTGCCACTGTTCTTGCTGGCCTACCGCTCGTCTACACACGACACATCTGGGATGACGCCAGCCAGCTTAATGTTCGGCCGAGAGTTACGCCTCCCTTGTGACCTGGCTTTTGGAAGCCCTCCGGAAGGGAAACAGCCAGCGACCGAGTATGTGGAGAACTTGGTGGACCATCTCCACGACATGCACGAGATGGCTCGCCAGAACATCCAGAAGGCGAGCGACCGCATGAAGACCAGGTATGACAGGCAAGCCAACAGCCAAGGGTTCCAGCAAGGTGACCTGGTCTGGTTGTACCGTACTACCCGGACCAAGGGACGCTGCCCGAAGCTCCAGCAGCCATGGCAAGGACCGTACCGGGTGGTGAAGAGGATTAACGACATGGTCTACCACATCCAGAAGGTTCGCCGAGGGAAGATGTTGGTGGTACACCTGGATGGCCTGGCACGCTACGATGGTGCTGTTCGGGACGACCAGCTTTGAGGAGGGAGCAGTGTCACCCGAACGTTGGAACACCCTATAGAACCAGCTGACGGCAGCAGCAGGAGACAGAGGCGCTCGGACATGCCCCCTCGTTTGTCTTATAGCAGTGACGAGGGGTGGCTTGGGAGAAAAACATTACCGTGCCGTCCCTTTCCACTGCCCTTGATTTCTCGAACTTACGGGATATTTCATCTAATCCAGAACATTCTCGATCGGCCAGCTGACCCTATATAAGCAACACGCCGGGCTGGAGGAGTGTCAGTCAGAGTTCTTGGCAAGCAGTGTAAGAGTGCAGTGCTAGTGTACGATGAGAAGACTGTGTACGTGCATCGGAGTATTGTAGGTAATTACGTGTGCAAGTGAAATTGTAACAGATGAATTGGTGAATCATAATTGTGTGCAATACGTAATTCTGTGTAATTGGTGTAGGTTGGTTAATTGGTTAATTCTGTGTAAGTCGGTGGAAATAAAGAACATTTTTGAGTGGTGCAATTGGACTTTTCATTTCACGAACCCACAAAGTCACAGTATTGTGCTTGACCCATTCAACCAAGTTTCAAACATTTCACAGATGCAAAGTGAAACATAGATAAGATTTAAGCACGGAACAAAAACTATTAGATTTAATGTCGGCAACATGCTCCTAAGAAAGTGAAAGTCAACTACGTAACATGGTTTACAACAGCAGATGCAGTGTAGATTATAAGGGTCAGAAAGTTAAATATGAACTCTAATAAAAGGTAAAGATAGTCCGTAGTTATCCTTTAAAGGGCAAGGGCCTCTCCTACCTGCCAGTAGAGTGAGCTCAGCACAACTTATATGGTGAGCTAATCCCTGTAGAACTCTAATCAACAGATTTTAATTCTTGTCTTTGGCTCACAAGAGAATCAATAGTAACAATAAATACATTAGTAACTATTATCTGTTTCTAATGGGATGACATTTGTCCTTAAGTGCTACTAGGTGAGCAACCAATCGGAGTCCTGTGGTGTTGTCGTATGGCATTCTCCCTGTGGCAAGCGCCAGCCTAATCAATCTCTAATAAATACTATTTGCGCTAAAATAAAAGTTCAGATTTTGCAAAAACTGATCCATGAGGAAGGTATAGAGTATTGTATTTAACATAACCGTAAAAACACGATATTTTCAGCTCATATAGTTTTCCTAATACAAATAAAGTACTGTTATATTATAACAATGCATCGCATCATAAGCATTGTAATGAATAGCATTATTGGTGCACATGTATGCATGTACATATATTTGTAATTACTCTGAACTGAAATGTAAATGTTTTACATGACGTGATAAAAGAATTACTTTGAACAAGCCAATGTGTTTGTTAAATTCGAACTAGAGGAAACAATACACTTCCTACTGGCCTAGCAGAACGTATCTGGTTACATATCTTTGCTTATGAATGGTTTCTTAATATCTATTTACTCTAGAGAGTTCAAAGCAGCATTATTCAGTTGTTCTTCCATTTAAAAACCAGGGAAAGGGTATCAGCTGGATCAGCTTGCAATTGGAATGAGACACAAGGTATTATAAACCAGCTTCCCCCTTAACACTGCCAGAACAATCCAATTGAGTTAATGTGGGCTCAAATTATGTTGCAAACAGAAATAATACTCTGAAGTTGAACAACTTATTCATGAAGAAATTGACAAGGAACACAACAAGGCCAGGAAAAATGTGTGAGACATCAGATAAACTACAAGAAGATGACTTTTGGGAAGAAATTACACATGACGGGATTTCTGAGCCTATCATCATAAATTTGCAATACTCAGATGATGAAGACAATGATAATGTTACTTACGTTAAGTAAGCTATATGGATGCACCACTAGCATTTTTATTGGATTAGAAAAATAATTCATAAACTATAATTATTCTTGGAAATTAATTATTCTTTCACACTGGCCATGTGTAGGCTAAATTGTGGAAACGTTGAGTCAGACTGAAAAATTCAATGCCATAGCCGGGATTTGAACCACGGATCTTCTGGTTTCCGTCCATCCGCACTACCATTGTGCTACTATGGCCAACGTGCCGATATGACATTAAATTCTCCAACTGACTCGTATTTTCCCGGTAAACCACTTAGGAGTTCTCATAAACACATGAGACAACTACCTTAATGGCGACTTACTACATGTAAGTACTTTAAGGCCCGGGATTTATAGTTAACCACTATATAACTATTAACTATAAATCCCGGGCCTTAAAGTACTTACATGTAGTAAGTCGCCATTAAGGTAGTTGTCTCATGTGTTTATGAGAACTCCTAAGTGGTTTACCGGGAAAATACGAGTCAGTTGGAGAATTTAATGTCATATCGGCACGTTGGCCATAGTAGCACAATGGTAGTGCGGCTGGACGGAAACCAGAAGATCCGTGGTTCAAATCCCGGCTATGGCATTGAATTTTTCAGTCTGACTCAACGTTTCCACTATAATTATTCTTAAACTATATACTTAAAACATGTGCATAATATACGAATATCCATGTTGTAATTGTGATTTCAACAACTGTATTATTATAAATCTTTGGAAAATTCAGTTGGCATTCCCTTACGTTTAGCACCAAGAAAACTCGCAAGTGTGAGAGAGAGGGAAATATTAAAAGAGTGGGGGTAATGAGGTGGCAACGCTGAAAGGCTCTAACACATCTGATTCGCTACAGGCGAGAACTCTTCACATTTGAAACACATAATAAAATACAGACAAAAGACTAGGAGAAAGAAAATAAAACAGTGTGATGTTTTGAACCTAGCCTTCGCCTCACCATATTCCAGCAGCTAACCATGTCAACCAGCTGGCACGTATTTTCTGTCGCTCTTTGGGAAAGCATTCATTTATCACCTTGCTAGTATTATATGCATGTTACACATTTATTTAAGCTTTTCACAGCTTCTTGGTTCTCATTCAGGGCTGTAAGCATTAATGCTGGGTGCATATAGTACCGGATAGAAGAGCAGAGCTGCAATAATGGCTTTTATGATAAAAGGGTCAATGTTTTCACATTAGACTATAAACTGCAGATTGCATAGATAATAATAAATAGGAGCAGCTGACTCACTATTAAAAGGGGTGCTTAAGTTGAACAGGTTCCAAAAAGAAGTGGTAGAATGATTTCAATAAAATATCTTCATTTTTAATATTATTAATGGATAAGGACTATGAACAATGAAGCACAAAATTAATATAATTTTGAGTCAAACTATAGCTTGTCTCAACCTTAAATGACAGTACGGAAGTAAATAGGATATACCTCTCTCTATCTAACACACGGGAATTCACACTAGCTTCATCCTTTTTTACCCTTATGTTGTTGCCACTTGCTAATAACATGGTATAAATAATTAATTGTAACAATTTGCAGCTTTAAACACAGTCTTATGCAGAATATTTTCTCTTAGATTATGTCATTTTTACAGTTTTTTGTTTCTATGGGCCCAATTTTTCAAAAATGCTTGTTTTTCGGTGAAAGTGCAATATTTGCTATTTGTGTGTTCATCATGCGGTAACTATAAAGCCTACCACAATAATACTACAATTGTTTCTTATGTAGAGAAGACTACAGTGCTCCTACCTGCCAAGTTTGAATTTTCCATCTTAAATCAAACGAATCCTATAAATTTTTACATTAAGTAATTTTGAAAAATCTTTATATATACACTAGAAAATGTAGGCAGCGAGAAACTTTTTTGTTATGGGTTTACATCTCCAGACAAAGCAAGAGTAGTAAAGGAGGGTTGAAGGTAATTTTTAAAAGAAACTGCAATCCTCTAACTTCTTGTGTTCGTCTTATGTGTCAAACAAACAAAAGGAATCCATCTATTCAAAGAAAAAGCGACACGTGCAAGGCAAGGCAGGCACCACCTGTTTAACGTAAGCAGAGAGCAGCCAATATGATGCAGTAAAATTGAACTCAGTTTGCAAGAATGAGTATGTTTATAGCTTGTGAAAAATTGTGAAGTGTTACATGAAGCTATTTAACAGTTATGAGTATTACACAAACAAAAATAATTGCCACATAGGCTTCACTTATCTTAACAAATTGGTGTTGATACTTCTTTTCAAATGGAAATCGATTTCGCAAACAAATCGTTTGCATCCTCAGTTTGCAAAATTGATTTCCATTTGAACAGAAGTATCAACACCAATTTGTTAAGATAAGTGAAGCTTAAGTGGCAAATATTTTTATTTGTGTAATATTTATTGCTTCACTGTAGCTAGCTTCATTTTCTACATAATCAGTTATGAGTATGTTTATAGCTTGTGAAAGATTGTGAAGTGTTACGTGAAGCTATTTAATAGTTTTATAAATACTTATAGTTATGGAAGGGGAAGCTAAGAAGAAACAAAATATTCGTAAACTAAGAAGTGAGGACCACACGTTAGTATTCTCGCGAGGCATCGTTTGTGATGGGCTGAAGCCAGCTGGCAGGAAAAGGAGACAGCGTCCAAGCCATGCCCACACGTGTGACTGGTTGGCACCATCAGAGGGAGAGGCTGAGAGGGAGAGACAGAGTCATGTCTAGACAATTCTTTTCCTTCCCTCGCCACCGTGAAAGATTGTGTTTATTCGGTAACTTTCGAGAATGATGGTTCGGTTGTATATAAGTGGAGCGGAGCAGAGCTGGAGACAGTCAAGTTAGAGTGAATTAGTTAGTTGCAATTGTGCAGTGCAGACGATAGTTAGAGTCAGCAGGCTGTTTATGGTTCATGTGGACACATTTAAACTGTATCAAGTTGCGAGTTGAGAACTTATAAACATATAGTGATTTGAAAGTGAATTCTTTTGTTTCTTTACATGTACAGAAGCCACAAGAGACTGTGTTGGTGTGTGTTATGTCATTTTGATGATATCAGAGTCGTACAAGTGCCTTTCTACGAAAATAAAGAGCATTTTGGATTTCTGCAAATTGGACTTTTAATTTTACGAACCAGCAAAGTCACAGTAATGTCTTATGTTATTTTTCAAGTAAAATTAGTATCATTAAGGCAATGAAAGGAACAGCTAAGGCTACCGGGTGTTCAGAAACATTAGTATATAGAATAAAAAAAGGAACGAATGAAAGGTTCCCTATGTACTCCATCAAACAATGTGTGGGGAAACAAAAGAACACTAAATTAAATTTAAACGGAGTCGATTAATGACACTAAACAACACTTACTTTTAAATTTTTCCGGAACATGTTTCAGAGACTTTGCCTCTATCCTCAGCTGGCCATCGACTGGTTCTCATTGGTGTATTTGACAATATTTTGTCACAGGTCTCCTCTGGTGGCGGTTCAAGGAACTTGCTAAACAAATCTCTCTGTGGGATGTCGAAATTGAATACTTTGTTCCTATCTTTTGAAATGAAGATTTGTTCCCATGTGGATAGTTCTTGTTTTCCTGATGTATGTTTTAGTAGTTTTGGTTCTGGATTTATGTTGTGGTTTTTTTCCCAAAAATGTGTGGCAATTGCTGATTTTTCTAATTGTTTATATTTTATGTTTCTAAAGTGTTCCTTTGCTCTTGTTTCTAAATTTCTTTTGGTTTTTCCAATATAAAATTGACTACAGTCACTGCATTCAATTTGATCTATACCAGATTTTATGTTAGATGGAATGGCATCTTTGATATTTGAGCAAATTAGGTTTTTTAAGGAGAAATGGTTGACTGGTGCTAGTTGAATGTTTTGTTTTTTGAAGACTTTTTGAATTTATCATAGGCCCATGGATGGGAAGTGAATTTTTTGAAAATCATATTAGTTTCTGTAGCTGAGAGGGTTGTGTTTCCTTTAGTAGCTTCTTCTTTTTTGCTAAGTTCACTTTTTTGTCCACTAATGATTTGGGAAAGTTATTTTTTTGTGCTATTTCAATTATTTTGATGTATTCTGTTTTGTATTCTTCTGCTGTGAGAGGGATGAGAGGGTTGTGTTTCCTTTAGTAGCTTCTTCTTTTTTGCTAAGTTCACTTTTTTGTCCACTAATGATTTGGGAAAGTTATTTTTTTGTGCTATTTCAATTATTTTGATGTATTCTGTTTTGTATTCTTCTGCTGTGAGAGGGATGTTTACCAGTCTGTGTGATAAACTATTGAAGATTGCCTGTTTGTGGGATCTTAGGTTGTAGCCATTAGCTTTTATTTAGTTGTCTGTCTGTGTTAGTTTTCTGTAAATGCCAAAGTTTAGTCTGTTTTTATTCCTCATTATTTTTAGATCCAAAAATGGTAAATACTCGTCTTTTTCTATTTCTACAGCAAACTTGAAGCTTTTTTCTTGGATATTTAAAAGTTTTAGTGCATCACTGATGTGTTTTTTTGGTACTATTGCAAAGATGTCATCTATATATCGTTGCCAGAGTTTGAACATCCAAGGGAAACCTTTGTTGATCCTTATTTCTAATGCACTCGTGTACAGATCGGCCAGGAAGGGCGATAGGTGGTTGCCCATTGCCAACCCTGAAGTTTGGTGGAAATATTTTGTTTGAAACTGGAAGAAATTTTGTTCTATGCATAATTTGGTTAGTTTGATGTAGTCTGAAATTTCAGGTGCTGGCATTCCAAGTGATTTGAGCCATTTGATTTTTCTATCAACGGTGGGAGTTGATTAACTGGTATGCTGGGAAACAGTGATTTAACATCAAATGAGACTGGTGTGTCCTCTTCTTTTAGTTCAGTATCCTTAATGAGTTCTATAAGTTCATAGGTGTTTTTGATGCTTAGGCTGTCGAATTTTGGAAAAGAGTTGAATTTGTTTATTAGCCACTTTGCAAGTTTGTATGTTGGTGAATTTGTACTGCTAACTATAGGTCTCATTGTTATGGATGGTTTGTGTATTTTGGGTAAGCCATAAAGTCTAGGTAAGGTTGGGTTATCCGGTTTAACTGTATATTTGTTTGGTATTATGCTTGATTTTGCTATTGTTTTTTCAAATGACTGTATGCAAGTTTTTAGAGGATTTTTGTTAATGATTTCATATTCATTGTCAGTTAGCATTTCTTCCATTTTTTCAATATAATCACACAAACAGGTAATCTTCAATAGTTTAGCACACAGACTGGTAAACATCCCTCTCACAGCAGAAGAATACAAAACAGAATACATTAAAATAATTGAAATAGCACAAAAAATAACTTTCCCAAATCATTAGTAGACAAAAAGTGAATTTAGCAAAAAAGAAGAAGCTACTAAAGGAAAACACAACCCTCACAGCTACAGAAACTAATATGATTTTCAAAAAATTCACTTACCATCCGTGGGCCTATGATAAATTCAAAAAGTCTTCAAAAAACAAAACATTCAACTAGCACCAGTCAACCATTTCTCCTTAAAAAACCTAATTTGCTCAAACATCAAAGATGCCATTCCATCTAACAAAAAATCTGGTATATATCAAATTGAATGCAGTGACTGTAGTCAATTTTATATTGGAAAAACCAAAAGAAATTTAGAAACAAGAGCAAAGGAACACTTTAGACACATAAAATACAAACAATTAAAAAAATCAGCAATTGCCACACATTTTTGGGAAAAAAACCACAACATAAATCCAGAACCAAAACTACTAAAACATACAGCAGGAAAACAAGAACTATCCACATGGGAACAAATCTTCATTTCAAAAAATAGGAAAAAGTATTCAATTTCTACATCCCCCAGAAAGATTTGTTTAGCAAGTTCCTTGAACCGCCACCAGAGGAGACCTGTGACAAAATATCAACTACACCAATGAGAACCAGTCGATGGCCAGCTGAGGATAGAGGCAAAGTCTCTGAAACATGTTCTGGAAAAATTTAAAAGTAAGTGTTGTTTAGTGTCATTAATCGACTCTCTTTAAATTTAATTTATCATAACAATGTTTTCAACACTTCCAAGAAAGGAATTGAAAAAACGCTAGATTAACACAATATGATGGAATAGTGCAAAACAGAGTGCAGTGTATTGTTCATCCTTTGCTGCTTGAAAACATTCCACCCATGCTGAATCTAGTTTTGGCAAGGGTAAACAGTAATGGTGACACTCTACCTAATTTCTCAAGGGCCATTTTAAATGTGTAGTGTTTAACGCCCGCTTTTACTACATACGACACCGCAGGCGGTGACACTGATGATACATGAGTTGCAGATGGAGCACCGGTGGAATTAGATGGCAGGGGAAACCAGAGATACCGGAGAAAACCCACTCCAGCGCCGTGTTGTCCACCACAAATCTCACTTTGCGGTCACCTGGGATCAAACCCGGGCCACCTTGGTGAGAGCCAAGCGGTCTAACCACTGAGCCACGGCGTGGCCAAGGGCTACATTGAATCAGTTCCTACACAATTTGGGGTTCGAATATGAAAGAAAACAAGTGTATACTAATAGAAAGAGAAGATATCAGATTTGGATGATGAAATGGAAGGAATCGCAACCTTATCAGACGACATATTTAAAGCATATTTAAAGCTTTTATCATTGCATGCCTCCATTTGGTTTGTTGTAATATATATTTTTGTCTGCAAAATCATGTTTTAAACTACCAAAGTAACAAGTAAAAGTAGTAAAAATTTAATCTCTTATTACAGAATTTAATAGTAGTAGATAGTTCCGTGTTAAGATGTATCATTTATAATATAATATCAAGCTGGCAGACTGGTCGCTATGATGACCAAAGTTGCAATTGTACTATAGTATATGTGGCAGCAGGGCACCCCATAAGACCTGTACTGTCTTCTAAGCATGAGGCGCACTATAGTACTCCATTCTCTGTATATTGCTAGTGTTTACCTGGAACACATTTCATTAGGACCTCCTTAACATCTTCGTTAAAATATACAAAATAAATAAATATATATATATAGCTGAGGATGTTAGGAAGGTGCTAGCAAAATGCATTATAGGTAAACAGTAGCAATATATGGAGTATGGAGTACTAATTCAACTGATATCTCCATCCTATTGAAATGATTTTACTTTATAAACATAATTTTATTGTGTGTACCATACCTTAAGATGTTTGCATGACAATTAAAATCTATATGTTGAATTTTCTGCAGATAGCCATTAAAGTCCTCTTCAATCTGAATGAATCTGTTATAATTATGTATAAAATGAAGCTAGCTACAGTGAAGCAATAAGTATTACACAAATATAACTATTTGTAACAAAAAAACTTCACATAAGAAAATGATGTAAATTTTTCTTATTATTTGAGATCGATTTCACGAACCCTTGCTTGCATGATCAGTCAACACACTTTGTCGTCATAGATAAAGGTTACCATGTTACTATGTTTTTTTAGTATACCAAAATCTGAAAATGAAACAAACCTAAAAACAGAATCAACTGCCGGTATTTCAAATAAATATCTTTTCTCAAATTATTAAATCTATCGGACCGTTTAATTGTTTTAATAATTTAACTTCAGGATTTTTTCATGGTTAAATGACCAAAAGTTATCTTCTACGGCCGATCAGATTTTGGTAATACTAAAAAACATAGTAACAGGGTAACTTTTATCCATGATGACGAAGTGTGTTGACTAATGATGAGAGCAAGGGTTTGTGAAATCGATCTCAACAAATAAGAAAAACTGACATAATTTTCTTAAGATAAGTGAAGTCTTTTTGTTACAAATAGTTATATTTGTGTAATGAATCTGTTATAGTTTTATAGAACATGTAAATCATAACAGAAACTGTAGGAAATTAATTGTTCTTCTAGGTCACACATTAGGTGTGTGTAAGTCAAGGTTAGGATAGGTAGAGTCAGACTGAAAAATTCAGTGCCATGGCCGAGAATTGAACCATGGATCTCTCAGTTGGTTGCTCTTAACCATTGTGAGCTAACAAGGCCAACAATGCATTACATTAAATTTTTCAACTGACTCGTATTTTCTGGTAAACCACTATTATGTGTTTCAAATGGGAAGGGTTATGGAGTCCAGCTAATCAGATACCATATCACACTCAGCATTGCCAGCTTGTTACCCCACTCCTTTTATATTTCCCTCTCTCTCTCGCACACTCATACAACATGCAGGTCTGCTTGGCGCAGACGTAAGGGTAAATAAATTATATTTTACAAACCTTTACAATGATGCAGTTGCCAAAATCAAAATTGGAAAAAGCATTTTTGCAAATTATGTATATTTTAAAATACAATAACTATAATTATAGTTTATGAATTACCTGTTTTTCTAATCCAATGGAACTGCCAGTGGCTCACCCATATCGCTGTCAATGTCATTTACGTTAAGAGACAATTCGTCATTGTCACTGTCTTTTTTGTCCGAGTCTTGCGAATTTATGATTATAGGTACCAAAATCTCGTCATGTGCTATTTCTTTCTTAGAATCGTCTTCTTGAAGGATTTCTGCATGCCTCACACGGTTTTCCCAGTCCTGTTGTGTTATAATACCTTGTCAATTTCTTTGTGAACAAGTCGTTCAACGTTCGTCAGTTTAAAAGTATTTCTGATTGCAAGCCCCCTTTTTATTTGAGCCCACACCAACTCAATTGGATTATATTGGCAGTGGTAAGCTGGGAGGCGTATTACCTCATGTCCCATTTCGATTGCAAGTTGATCCAGCTGATACACCCGTGTTTTTAAACAGAAGTACTCTTTGCAGTAACTCATTTTTAGTTTCTGTTTCCGAAAAATTTTTGAAGAACGTGTACACCTTAAAAATAATACTTAGAGCCTGACTTCGCAATACCTGCCTTTTTGACTTGCCACTAAATTCACCGCAAGAAGCCATTGCACTATTTAACTCTTACTCTACGGTTGTGTAAAGAACAACTGAATGATATTGATCTGAACTCTCCAGAGTAAATACTTCTTATCCAGCATTCATTCATAAACATAAGCATTCAGCATTCCACAGGCTAGCAGGAAATGAAGTGTTTGCTCCTTCTCAAATTTAACACTTTGACTTATTCACAGTAATTCTTTTATCCGTCATGTCAGTAGTTTAAATTTCAGTTCTGAGTAATTAAAAGTATATGTACATACATACACACCAACCACTTTGAACTCTCTAGAGTAAATAGAGATTATGAACCACTCAACAAATATACGTACATGCAACATGCCAACCAATAATGCTGTTCATTACTGTGCTTACGTAGCAATTTGTTATAATACAGGTAATAGTGGTTTATTTATTTGTATTAGAAAAACTATTTGAGCTAAAAATATGGGGTTTTCCTGGTTATATTAGACAGATTACTCTCTACCTTCCACATGGATGTTTTGGCAAAATCTGAAATTTTGTCTTAGCACGAATAGTATTTCATACAGATTGATTAGGTTGGCGCTCGTCACACACCATTTAGGGGGAATGCAATATGACAACACCGCAGGACTCCGATTGGTTGCTTGCCTAGTAGCGCTCAAGGACAAACACCTTCCCATTTGAAACACATAATAGGAGTTCTCATATACAATGAGATACACACCGTTTGTGACGATATACATACTTTGTAGTAAGTACTTAAGTTTCAGGCTTCTAGTTAAACCCTGTTATGATTACTTTCTCCTTTTGTTAATGTGCCCCTTTATTTGATCACTCCATTTCCATCACTGGATAGTCAGATTCTTAGATAATTATTTTCTCTCGTTTATTAATGACAACTTTATGTTGCTTCAGGATTGATACTGCACAGCACCAAATATAAATGGAAAGCCTTCGAACTGATAGGAGACGGAGTGGAACACTTGTCATCTTATCAAGTGCAGCGCAACATTAAAAAAGAACTTCTTAAAGATGGAACAAGGGGTGTGAGTAGCTTCAGACATGCTGAAAAATTTAATATAATTTTGAGTTGAATTATTGATGCTCCACGTATTGCTAGTGTTTACCTAGAACATGTTTCTTTAAAACCTTCCTAACATCCTCCACATTAGCTGAGGATGTTAGGAAGGTTCTAATGAAACGCATTCTAGGTAAACACTACCAAAATGTGGAGCATCGAGTATTTATTTGACTCAAAATTATATTAATTTTATGCTTCTTTGTATCAATCCTTACTCATTATGAATAATTTAATTTGTATGATATTTGAATAAGCTAGTTATTGATGTTAATTTAAGTTTATGGAAAAATTAAAAGTTGAAGCACATCACTTATATAAAAATAAAAAACTGAAGCTATTAAAGGTGAAGCAAATATAATTCAATGAACAATAATTAGACTAACTTTCCCTTATATTTGATATTAACATATTTTGCAACAGGACAATTCCACAAATCCATTGTTTGCATGATAAGCTATAATCTATCTCAACCTAGTTTGATCCTGCTGTAAACATCTGGGTGGAAAGAGACAGGCAAAGATATTGGGACAGAAAATGGTTAAGCTGTTGATTGGCTTAGTGAAGTTAATGGGCATTTTCTTTTATTTGCATGCATACGACAAACCCCTCCTTTAAGTACAGGAGTACAGTACTGTAAGTAGTTTTCTGATCACTGCACTGCATGAGCTAATTTCGGAGAAAGAAAAGTATGCAAATGTTTCAATTCTTATAAACATAATAGCCCCACATTTTATCTTTCTGCTTCACGTAACATATAGATGTGCTCTGTATACTATATACAGATTAGTGGCCGCGCTGTGGCTCAGTGGTTAGACCACTTGGCTCTCACCAAGGAGGCCCGGGTTCGATCCCAGGCGACCGCAAAGTGAGATTTGTGGTGGACAACACGGCGCTGGGGCGGGTTTTCTCCAGGACCTCCGGTTTCCCCCGCCATCTCATTCCACCGGTGCTCCATCTTCATCTCATGTATCATCAGTGTCACCGCCTTCAGTGCCGTATGTAGTAAAAGTGGGCATTAAACACTACACATTTCATTATATACAGATTAGAAGACAGGTGAAATTATATACACTATTAACTTTTTATTTTAAATTAAGCTGCATTTTATTTAATAACTACTGAAGGACACTGCTATTATGTAATATTTTTGCATTCCTATACCAGGCAGCTCTCTGACAAGGTCTGTACCCAGTTGAATGCTGATTAAGATGTTATTGTTTATAGTGTGGAGTTGCTTCTGATATTTAACATTGTATTTCCTGTACATCTTGCATACCTCACAAGCCCAAGAACACTTATATATAGTGTTACCCAATCGGAAAACTTGCGGTCGGTTACGCGAGGGGAAGGCCGGTGGAGGGGGGCGTGTGGCATCGGTACCGCTTGCGGAGGCGTGACAGAGTGGAGGGAGGTGAAACCACAGGGGTGGCTGAATCTTCGTTTCCCCCTCCTACCGCCTGAAAGAACGCGAAACCTCCAGAATATTTTTTCCCCTCCATGGTAAAGAATTCTCTAGAAACATTTAGCCACCTATAAATAGAGGGACGTTGCGACCGGGAGTTGAGTGCAGTTCTTGGTGAGCAGCGTGAGGAGCGCCCAGTGAGGGAACGGACTGTGACAGACGAACTGGTGAATTGTAATTGTGTATGTAACGTAATTCTGTGTATTCGGCAAGTGTTCCGATTGTAATTCGGTGGAAATAAAGAACATTTTTGAGTGGTGCAATTGAACTTTTTATTTCACGAACCCACAAAGTCACAACTGGCATCAGGAGTGGGATAACGGCCATGGAATCAGCACTGGAAAATATTTTACACAAAATGGAAGAAATGAAGGTGGCCAACGACAACCTTACCGCCGAGTTGAAGGAAATGAAGACGGCAAATGAAAACCTTGCTGCAAAAACAGAAACGGCAAATAACAACCTGGCCGCAGAGTTGAAACAAATGAAGACGGCCAACGACAACATCGCCGAGAAGATGGAAGAAATAAAGACCGAATTAACCACAGAAACGAGGGCAGCGAACGACAGTCTGGCCACGGAAATGAAGGTGGTGAACGAGGTCCTCGCCGCCAAATTTGAGGAACAGTTGGCCGGCGTGAGGGATGACGTCGCGAAGCTGGGCAAGCGGATGGGTCAAGTAGACGACCGCCTTAATGATTTAGAGGAAAAGGCCAACAATAACGCCAAATCCCTTAACGCCGTGGTGGAAGACGTCGAAGACCTTGCGAACCGCGTAAGCAACCTGGAGGGAAAGGCCGACAGCAGCGTCAAGTCCCTGAGCGCCATGGTGGAGGACGTCGTCGGCAGGAGGCTGAAGGATTTGAAGGCTGACGTGCCGGGACGCGACACATCTGCGCGCGTCAAACCTCCCAAGTACGACGGCGCTTCAACTTTCGAGGTCTTCCGCCGCCAATTCGGCGCAGTGGCCAAGCACAACAAATGATCAACAGAGGAAGAGGCCACGCAGTTAATAGCCAGCCTCCAGGGACGGGCCGCGGAAGTCCTGAACGCGGTGCAGACAACGGCGGCGCCCAAAGACATCTGGGAGGCCCTGGAGAATCGTTTTGGAAACCACCGCTTAGCCGCAGCGTACCGCAGCCAGCTAAAGGCAAGGTCACAGCAGCCAGGGGAGACGCTTCAGGAGTTCGCCCTGGCAGTCGAACAACTGGCTAGCAAGCCCCTAGTCATCCTCCCACCAGAGTTCGTATCCCGGAAAGCTGCCTATACATTCGTTGACGGGGTACGAGACACGAAAATTCGTCAGCGCCTAATGCTCGGCGATTATAAAACCATCCACGAGGCGCTAACGGCAGCATTAAGGATGGAGGCGGCCAAGGTAACAGCTCTCCTGACGTCGAGAACGATGAGTGTCCGCTACATCGGAGACAGAAGACCAGCCGAGGGATGCCGGCGAAGACCTAGTGGCCTGTGTTGGGGGTGTGGACAGCCCGGACACCTGGAGAGAGACTGCCCACACCAGGAAGAGCAGCCGGAAAACGAGTAAGGGCCGTCGTGGAGAGGGGCACGTAGGCGCCATCACCACCATCCCCTCGAGTGACACTGCGCGCCGTCAGCCGGCGTATGGATGACCTCATCGCGGACGGTTGGGTGAGAGGGAAGCCGTGCCGCGTGCTGGTGGACACCGGGGCAGCCGTGACCATCATCAGACCTGACGTGGCGAAGGGTTTGCCGACAAGGAAGCGGAGCCAATCATACCAGCTTCTCACTGCATCGGGCGACACCTTGCCTGTGGAGAAGGAGGCCATGCTGGATCTGACCTTGGGACGGAGTGCCGTGCGTCTGTGGGTGTTCGTCGCGAAGGTGGCTGAGGTGGTGATTCTGGGACTGAATGCCCTCAGGAGTCACGAGGCAAAGGTCGACGTCGGCAGGAAGGTCCTGCGGCTCAACGGAGAAGAGGTTATACTCCGTCAACCCGAAGAGCGCCATGGAATCTGCAGGGTCGTCTTGAACGAAAACGTGCTTGTCCCCGCGAGGAGCGAGGTGGTGGTGACCGCGCAACTGGAAGGCCAGAGAACCAGGAACATGATGCTGGACCAGAAGACGCCTGTACACGGACTGTGTGTAGCCATGGCATTGCTGCCGTGCCGAGAGGAGATGCCAGTGAGACTGCTAAATCCAACGGACACCGATCACGACGTCCAGGCCGGGACGGAGTTGGGAACGTGCGAGCCCGTGATGAGCGTAACAGCAATCGACAAGACATAGGAGCCGGCGCCGACGCATCACCTGGAGCCCCGGCTAGAAGGCTTACTGGAGAGGGCGGCCGACCACCTGACCGCAGGACAGCTGGAGAAAGTTCGACAACTGCTGAAACGGTATCAGCGCGTCTTCAGCCAAGGTGATAGTTACTACGGCCGCACGGACAAAGTGCTTCACGGCATCGACACCAGAGACGCCCGGCCTATTCGGCAATCACCTAGACGCGTTCCGCGAAGCAAGGGGCGGTACGAGACATGCTGGAGGACATGAGATCCAGGGGAGTGATTGAAGAGTCTGACAGCCCTTGGTGTTCCCCTGTAGTCGTAGTGACGAAGAGGAACGGCGAGCTACGCTTCTGCGTGGACTACAGGAAGCTGAACGCTGTCACCCGGAAGGACTGCTTCCCCTTACCCCGGATTGACGACACCCTGGACACGCTAGCTGGTGCACAGTGGTTCTCGACCCTGGACCTGAAGTCGGGCTACTGGCAGGTAGCTCTAGATCCGAGAGACAAGGAGAAGAAGGCATTCTCGACAGGCCAAGGACTCTCGCAGTTCACAGTTATGCCCTTTGGCCTCTGCAACGCACCAGCTACCTTCCAACGTCTCATGGAGTCAGTGATGAGAGGACTGACTTACGACGCCTGCCTGCTATACCTGGACGACATCATCATCGTCGGTAAGACTTTTGAAGACCATCTTGAGAATCTGAGTAAGGTGCTATAGAGATTGCAGGCAACCAACTTGAAGCTGAACACGAAGAAGTGCCAGCTCTCCGCAAGGAAGTGAACTACTTGGGCCACATAATCTCAGCAACCGGAGTGGCCACAGACCTGAAGAAGACACAGGCTGTGAAAGATTGGCCTCGCCCAAAGGATAAGAAAGAGTTGCGCAGTTTCCTGGGACTGTGCAGTTATTACCGACGCTTCATAAAGGGGTTCTCTAACATCGCAAAACCCCTCACCCGCCTGACAGAGGAACACCGTCCTTATGTTTGGACGGAGGATGCCGAAGACTCTTTCCAGCACCTGAAGAAGACCCTGTGCAGTGCTCCAATTTTGGGTTTCCCACAACCTGGTGGCGCCTTCATTGTGGACACTGACGCCAGCGACCATTGCATTGGAGGTGTCCTATTGCAGATCCAGTATGGCCATGAGCGGGTGATAGCCTACTACAGCAAGACGCTATCCAAGGCAAAGAAGAACTACTGCATCACCCGACGAGAGTTACTGGCGGTAGTAAAGACCTTGGAGCACTTCCACAAGTACCTGTACGGTCAGCCATTCTACCTGAGGACTAACCATTCCGCCCTAACCTGGCTATTCAGCTTTAGGAACCTGGAAGGCCAGACAGCACGTTGGGTCCAGAGGCTGCAGGAGTACGACTTCACCTCGGAACATCGTAGAGGGAAGAGCCACGGTAACGCAGACGCTATGTCCCGAAGACCCTGCCCAGAAGAGTGCGGCCATTGCAGAAGAGTGGAAGAGAAGGAGCGTGCCGCAGCAGTCCAAGTTCCCCCCAGGGGCCTACTTCGGTAGGTACGGCTTTGGCGCACCTGGGGTCCCGAGCCAACAGTCTCCCTAGTGTGGGCTCCTCTTCGTGGTTGAGGGAGACGGTCAACAGGCCCACCCACGTGTAGGCCGTGTGTGGAGATCCGTGGAGAAGGTTTTTAGATTCTCGTCTAGTTTAGAGTTTAGGATTTAGTGAACGAAATTTTTAGTAGGTTTTGATTGATGTTTTTTATGTACATGTATTTGTAATAGGTTTTGTTACACTTGTATAGTTTTTAGAAAGTTTTATATCTGGCTTTTGCCGTGAGCAGTTGTTTTAAAGGGCACTAATGACCGCCGTAGTTGAGCGCCCTTATATATATATCATCATCACGCAGTCCGAGTAGTCACGGCAGTGCCTGCGGCTGGCTGGGATAGCGCAGGCCTGAGGAGGGAGCAGCTGGCGGATGCAGACTTTGGGCCACTCTTTAGGGAAGTGGAGGCAGGGACAAGACCAACCTGGGGGGATATCGCACCAAGGAGTGCCACCTACAAGTCGTACTGGGCCCAATGGAACTCGTTGAAGATCAGAGAGGGCGTGCTGTTCCGGGTATGGGAATCACCCGATGGGAAGACGCAGAGAGAACAGTTGGTACTTCCCCAGAGTAAGGTCCTGGAAGTCTTGGAGGAAGTGCACGACGGTACTTCAGGAGGACACCTGGGAGCAAATCGGATGATTGACAAACTACGGCAGCGCTACTACTGGCTGAGGTTCCGAGCAGACACTGAGAGATCGTGCCGTCAGTGTCATGTGTGCGCGGCGAGTCGCGGCCCCCAGACTAGGAGGCAGGGTCGCATGCAGCAATACAACGTCGGAGCGCCATTCGAACGGATCACCGTTGACATTGCTGGATCGTTCCCAATACCGACCGAGGCAACAAGTACCTGATGGTGGTCGTGGACTACTTCACTAAGTGGCCGGAGGTGTATTCTATCCCAAACCAAGAGACAAGGACAATCACAGACTGCCTCGTGGAGCAAGTGTTCTGCCGATTTGGGGTACCATTAGAGCTGCACAGTGACCAAGGCACCAATTTTGAGTCCAACCTGATGAAGGAGGCACTAGAGAGACTTGGGGTTAACAAGACCCACACCTCTATATCCCCAGTCGGATGGCATGGTCGAAAGGTACATCAAGACCTTAGAGGAACACTTGAGGAAGGTCGTGGCCAGCCATCAGCGAGACTGGGACGTCAAGGTGCCACTGTTCTTGCTGGCCTACCGCTCAACACACGACACCACGGGGATGACGCCAGCCAGCTTAATGTTCAGCCGAGAGTTACGCCTCCCTTGTGACCTGGCTTTTGGAAGCCCTCTGGGTGTAAAACAGCCAGCGACCGAGTATGTGGAGAACCTGGTGGACCATCTCCACGACAGGCACGTGATGGCTCGCCAGAACATCCAGAAGGCCAGCGACCGCATGAAAACCCGATACGACAGGCAAGCCAACAGCCAAGGATTCCAGCAGGGTGACCTGGTCTGGTTGTACCGCCCTACCCGGACCAAGGGACCCTGCCCGAAGCTTCAGCAGCCATGGCAAGGACTGTACCGTGTGGTGAAGAGGATTAATGCCGTGGTCTACCGCATCCAGAAGGTGCCCCAAGGAAAGATGTTGGTGGTACACCTGGATCGCCTGTCCCGCTACGATGGTGCTGTTCGGGACGACCAGCCTTGAGGAGGGAGCAGTGTTACCCAATCGGCAAACTTGCGTTCGGTTACACGAGGGGAAGGCCGGTGGAGGGGGGCGTGTGGCATCGGTACCGCCTGCAGAAGCGTGACAGAGTGGCGGGGGGAGGGGGGGGGAAACCACAGGGGTGGAAAACACAGGGGTGGCTGAATCTTCGTTTCCCCCTCCTCCTGCCGCCTGAAAGAATGCAAAACGTCCAGAATATTTTTTTCCCTCCATGGTAAAGAATTCTCTATACCTTGTTTCACGTAAGCTTGCCCGGTAATCTCTTAACGGTCACGTGACCTCATCTCCTCTCATTGGCTGCTGTTTGGTA
This sequence comes from Mantis religiosa, assembly GCA_030765055.1. Classification (NCBI taxonomy): domain Eukaryota; kingdom Metazoa; phylum Arthropoda; class Insecta; order Mantodea; family Mantidae; genus Mantis; species Mantis religiosa. The sequence goes on from CM060959.1 coordinate 97,390,943, forward strand.
GAGACTGTTTTGCGGTAAAAATTAGTTCGTTATTTAACATGGTGATATATCTTTATATGTTGAAAGAGAATTGTCAAATATTTACTTTCATAACTGTTTCAATTAAATATATTACGCAACAGAGTTAATTTATCTGAAATGCATGTTAATTCTTAAACAAAGTAAAGAGGAGGTTCCTTTGCATCTAGGCCTGCCTTTCTGATTACACAAGAGCACGTGCTTTAGCGGTAGTGAATTACATATATTTGTTTATATGAGTTTTATCACTGACCTTGTTCTGAACTGGATTAGTCATGTATTGTCATTAGAAGGTGTACTGTGCGCGTTCGAGAGATACGTTATTTTATCCATCGTTTATTGCGCATCTACTTATTATATGTATAATGGCAGAGTCTACCGCCAGTTTTTCGTTGAAGCATCGTAAGGGTAAGCCATTACAAAGCGGTGAAAAAAGAATTGTGTTGCATGTGTTTAATGCACTCACAGAGAAGAATCCGTCTTTGTTAGTGAGGGAAGTCGAACAGTTGTGCTCCGAATTTACAGGTGTGAGTGTTAGGTCCATAGGAACATCGCGACGTGAAGTTGAGAAAACAGGAAAACTTACCACTCCAGGCAAACGCAGGAATAAAGAAAAGTGCGTGCTCGGAGAATGCGATGAGTTCGTTAAAACTGCTGTACGTCGTCATGTGCATAGTTTTTTCTTTAGAAACGAACTCCCTAACATAAATAAAATTTTGTCTGCTGTAAATGAGGATGCAGATTTACCAAATTTTTAGCAGATCTAGTCTGTATAGATTGCTTATACAGCTGGGGTTTGTGAATGAAAAAAGGGGCAAGAAAAATGTACTGAGAGACAGAGGCGATATTGCTGTGTGGCAAAGACGTTATTTAAGGACAATCAGACAATACCGGGATACAAATCGCAAAATATACTACCTAGACGAGACTTGGGTGAATGAAGGGCTTACGACAAGTAAACTATGGCGTGACTCGACTATTAAGACTGAAAGACAAGCATTTTTGCAAGGTATGTCTTCTGGTTTAAAAAATCCCAGTGGAAAAGGCCGAAGACTGATTGTCACTCATATAGGAAGTGATAGTGGTTTTGTGGAAGATGGTCTACTACTGTTTGAGTCAAAGAAAACCAGTGATTACCATGAAGATATGAATGGACATGTGTTTCAGCAGTGGTTTGCAAGTGTGTTAGCAAAACTGGAACCAAGCAGCATAATTGTGATGGACAATGCTCCTTACCACAGCGTTCGTGTCGTAAAGAAACCAAATACATCCTGGAAGAAACAAGACATTATTGAGTGGCTGCGTGCAAAAAATGAAGTTGTAAATGAATCCCTTATTAAGGCAGAACTACTGGAACTTGTAGTAAAGCATGCCAGCGATTGTGATAAATACGTAATCGATGAAATGGCAAGGTCAGCTGGTCATGAGGTACTCAGGCTTCCACCATATCACTGGATTTTAAATCCAATTGAGCTTATTTGGAGCCAAATTAAAGGATTCGTAGCGAGAAACAATAGAACATTTAAGTTGAATGATATCAGGCCATTGCTTACCACAGCATTTTCGGAGATCAGCGACGAAACATGGAAAAAGGCTATTCATCATGTGCTCAAAGAAGAAAACAAAATGTGGGAGCTGAATGGCATCGTCGACAACATAATAGAGAGCATAATTATAAACCCTATGGAGAGTTCCGACAGCGAAACTGTTACTGCAGAATCAGAATCCGAATCCGAGATGGAGGGGATTACTCCATTACCAGATTCTCCATAACGCGTGAGTTCAGTTTCATTATAAACTTGTATTTTTGCATGCCTTCATATACTTATTTGCATGATTTTAGCTATCTCCTGGCATTTGATGTTTACTGCAGTTTTAAATGTGATGGGAAGGCATCGCCTATGGCCTATGGCGCGAAAGCATTAGCCAATTAGGGCGAGGGGGAGGGTTGTTGAACGCGGAGTGATACATTTCAGCCGGGCAAGGTTATATGAAACAGAGAATAGAAACATTTAGCCACCTATAAATAGAGGGACGATGCGACCGGGAGTTGAGTGCAGCTCTTGGCGAGCAGCGTGAGGAGCGCCCAGTGAGGGAACGGACTGTGACAGACGAACTGGTGAATTGTGATTGTGTATGTAACGTAATTCTGTGTATTCGGCAAGTGTTCCGATTGTAATTCGGTGGAAATAAAGAAAATTTTTGAGTGGTGCAATTGAACTTTCAATTTCACGAACCCACAAAGTCACAATATGAATTTAAAATCAGTAAGCTTTTCATTATGGAGCAGGCTGGTGCATCAGTTGAAATGAAACACAATTAAGGCAAACCTTTAAAAAGTGGCGAGAGGCAAATAATCACGCATTGTTTTGCTGTGCTTAAAGAAAGAAATCCGGAAGTGTCCATAAAAATCATATTTATTTAGTGTTTATAACATTTCTTATAAATATCCTGATGATGGGAGCGATGTATGCTCCTGAAATGTTGATTTGTAATCTTTTTTTTTCTGGCTTGTTTCCTGAGAATATCTTGAATATATTTGTCGCCAGGAAAGCTTCAGGTCTTGTTGAGAAAGAAACTGGCGATCTCCTTGGTGTTCCTTCAAGTAGTGTACATGGTGTTAGAATGGAACAGCAAGCATCCGGAACTCTAAGAACACTGGGAAAATTCTGTAAATGCTAACAATGCATGGAGAAATACGACAATTTTACGAAAAGTGCTATACATTCGTAATTAATTTTTCAGAAATTAACCAACTCATAGATTTAATAAGTTAGTGTGTAACCCAAATCTATTTATTTATTTATTTATTTATTTATTTATTTATTTATTTATTTATTTATTTATTTATTTATTTATTTATTTATTTATTTATTTATTTATTTATTTATTTATTTATTTATTTATTTATTTATTTATTTATTTATTTATTTATTTATTTATTTATTTATTTATTTATTTATTTATTTATTTATTTATTTATTTATTTATTTATTTATTTATTTATTTATTTATTTATTTATTTATTTATTTATTTATTTATTTATTTATTTATTTATTTATTTATTTATTTATTTATTTATTTATTTATTTATTTATTTATTTATTTATTTATTTATTTATTTATTTATTTATTTATTTATTTATTTATTTATTTATTTATTTATTTATTTATTTATTTATTTATTTATTTATTTATTTATTTATTTATTTATTTATTTATTTATTTATTTATTTATTTATTTATTTATTTATTTATTTATTTATTTATTTATTTATTTATTTATTTATTTATTTATTTTCTAGAAGTTAGTGTTGCTATATATACTGCTAGTGTTGCAAAACTTATGTGCGTGCATATAGCATCTAACACGTGGCAAGTTGAGTCAGTTCCGCCTTGTTTACAGCAGGATTGAGATAGAGTATACCTTGTTCATTAATGTTGTTATTGCTGCGGTTAGATGACAGATTGTTTTTTGTTTATTGCCAACCACTGAAAGTAAAAAAAATATTATTGACAGCATCGATTAGCAGTATTTCAAAATTCATTAAGGGATCCTTATTTTCAGAATAAATATTTTTCTAAAACCATCAGATCTTTGGCTTTTAATTCCTTCAATAATTTTGCCTCTGGATTTCTTTCATGATTAAGTGACCATAAATGATCTGGTACAGCTGATTTATTGATGTGTTTATATTTAATATTTCTAAAATACTCTTTCATTCTAGTTTCGAAGTGACATTTAATTTGATCAATGTAAACTGTATCGCAATACAAACAACTAAATTGAGAAATGTACCTTTTGGTTGTGTAGAGGTTGTTCACCTAATACTATTTTGGGAGTTGACATATTACAATGGAGAAACTAAGCCTCATTATTCCATATGACCATCTGTGACCATGTTCAACGTGTGGCAGAAATTTACATGTTTATCTCTATCATGCTTCAGTTGCATAACTATCATTCTATATGGTGATAATTTCAAAGGTTTCAACACACATCCACAAGTTTTTATACAAAACAGCTCTTTACATACAAATTATTGATCAATAAATCATCAGTCATTTGTAAGAAGTAACATCAACAACAATAAAACTAAATACTGGAGGAAGAGTGGCCAGGTAATTACAACAATGAAATTAAACTTCCTGAAGAAAAGATAGCAAACCTAATTTCTCTCCAATTCATATAAAATAAATGGGACCTTTTTTTTTTCCCAACCCTGTAGTATTCAAGAGAGAAGTGATGGGTTGGATCTATTACTGCCACTACATGAAGGCTGGTTCACAACATGAGAATGGAAATGAGAACAGGAAGCAAAGAGCATGCAGTCATGTTGCCATGGTAGCTCAGTAGTCAGAGAGCCACATGTACCATTATTTATGTTTGGCCCTGGACCAAGTATTGTTTATTTTCTTTTTTGTTTTTTTTTTGTTTTTCCCCCCATTTATACCCCTGCCTTTAACTGTAATGGTCATATCGGCGGCCGTTCTCCTTTGGAACATATCGAATGTGCTAACTCGTATTTGTTGGGTTCTAATCATTAGATAACGCACACATTCACATTCTCATTTATACTTCCAGACTCTGGGGAAGATGAGGAATAATTTTGGTTGGAGAAAAATCCCCACCCCCAGCTTGGAATTGAACCCGGGACCCCTAGCATGGTAGGCAGGTGCTCTACCAACTGACATATGTTATAGATTTTGTAGTGTTACTGGAAATTTAAAAATAAATGTTAAAATGTTTGTATATTGTATGAAAGTGTAGTGGTGATTGAAACGGAAGACAAATATAGTTAGCAATGAGAAATTAATGAATAGAGAAAGAGAATGATTACCAGGAAGGCAAGATTCAACAACCGTTAGATACTTGGTGGTGAAAGATTTGGTATTTGTACAAAGTTGATGAATTTGGTAGTAATTGTGTATTGTTGTATTGTTTCCATTATAATTTGTGTTTGTGGATTAAATAATCATCTGCAAAGAAACACCATTATTATTATTATTAATTTTTAGATGAGTCGTATTTATTACACATCTGCTTCACTTTCGTACCTATTTTGAGGACATGTTTCACAAATCGTTTGCATCTTCGGCTCTTATGCGACTAAATATAACATTGGCACCAAAGAACAATTACAACATTAAAAACCTACTTCACAGTAATAATACTAATAAGATAAAACCAGAGGAAAAGTCAGGCATTTATAAGATTAAGTGTAAAGACTGTGAAAAATTTTACATAGGGAGGACAAAAAGAAACATAGGCACTAGAAAGAAAGAACACTTCAGGCACTTATGATACAAAAATATTGATAAGTCCGCAATAGCAGCTCATTTCTGGTCTGAAAATCATGAAATTGAAGATAGCACCGAATTACTAAAATACGTACAAAACATAGTGAACTCGTCATATGGGAGAGAATATACATAGAAAAACATAAAAACCAACTAATGAACTTTGAAATCCCGCAAGAAGAGAATCCCACATTTAAGTTCATCACTAAATCAACAGATGGCAGCAACAACGCCAGAATTACCCACACCACTGGATCAAGCTTTAGTCGCATAAGAGCCGAAGATGCAAATGATGATTTGCGAAACATGTCCTCAAAATAGGTACGAAAGTGAAGCAGATGTGTAATAAATACGACTCATCTAAAAATTAATAATTATTTCGCTTCACTGTGGTGTTCCAATACAGTTAAATCTCGATACCATTATTATTGTTATTATTTCAATAACTTGGAAATAATAAAACCGATCTGAGACCATGTTCCATGATAAAGTTTCATGTTCACCGATTGAATTCAAGCCAGGGAAAGAAAGTCAAATTCTTTAATTAATTCATTATATCTTAAAAAATAATCATCATGCAGCATAACCGAAAGCAAAATTATTAAGTACAAAATTAAAATACAAAATAATTTTATTACAAATTGGCATCACATCACATGGTGAACAGTAACATGTAACAGCATACTTATTATTTTACTATAGAGTGGAAGATCAGTGGTTCAAATTCTGGCTATGGCATTGAATTTTTCAGTTTTGATACATTTTTCATCACAGCCTAGAAGCAAGAATGGGAATGCATATTATGAGTGTAACAATATCAAAGTAGATGTGGATGTCATTTGCTTGTCAATGTTCATTTTTTTTTTACCTGATTTCAGTTCATTCAACATAATGCGGGTTAACCAACATCAAAATTGTATAGGGAAATATTTTCTAAGTGCAAATTCATTCTTTCTATAGATAGAGTCTACATGAAAAATTCAATGCCATGGCCGGGATTTGAACCACGATTCTCCCGGTTTCCTTCCAGGCGCTCTTACCCCTTGATTTGTAATGGCCAACTTGCCATCATGACATTAAATTCTCCATTTGACCCATATATTTCCTCGGTAGACTATTAGGGGCTCTCACATTTGAAATACACTGCTTGTGGCGACTTACTAGTTGAGTACGTAAGTACTTGAGTCTCAGGCTTCATCATTTAACTCTTATTATTTTAGTTAATTGATGGAAATTAATAATTTCTTCACACTAGCTGTATATAGGCTAAGGTTTTTGATAGATAGGGTAGACTCTAAACTGTAGACTCTATCAAAAACCTTAGCCTATATACAGCTAGTGTGAAGAAATGATTAATTTCCATCAATTAACTAAAATCATACTTACTATTTTCAGTTCTTCTTTTACCAAGCATCATTCCTTTATGTTAATCTGCTTTAGAGTTATTTGTTGTTCATTATTGTTCTATGATAATTTATACTGTTTCACTATTGTTTTTGACTCAATGAGTATACTGGTTGCCAATCTAGAAAGTGATTGACATTTTGTATGGAGAGAGAGGCGACGTTGCTCCTTATTGCTACCATGCAGAGAGCGTGATAGGATTATGCATGCAAAGGTGATTCAGTTGCGACTGCAATTATTATTATTATTATTTATAATACTATACACAAAGACAATAGTAAAGTAAATAGTAAAGTATACATGCAAACGCTAGAACATGCAAAACCACATCAATGTAAAGATCATCGTAACAAAAGAGGCATACCTGTGACATTTTAATGCTTATTGGGTGGTATGCATAAAAACTAAGCAATTGTTTTGCTTTAAATCTATAGCAAAATCTAGTTAATGCTTCAATATATATACATACGTAACACTACCTAGCGATTGCTTTTGCTTTAGCAAAAGCTAGATCATGTAGGCCAGGTTAAGCAAAAGCTATGACGCATAGTAATTGCTGGAAATGGTATGCATAACACCTAGGAATTGCTTTTGTTTAATAGCAATAGCTATGAAAAACTGAAGTCTGCCTCAGTTCTGTCTTGGCTAGCTTAGCAAAAGGTTTATCGGAAGAAGAAATGGCTGCATTTATGAACATTTGCAAAAGAAAGGTCTACAAACAAAGGAGGAACCCCGAAGAACAGGATTTCTAAAGGTTATATAGATTTAGCAGTGATAATGTTATGTGGTTAAGTGATTTATTTTGTGGAAGAAAATCACGAATCGCATGACAGAGCTTTGAGTAGTCAGTAGATAATGAGAACTTTTTTAAGATATGTTGGAGACCCGGGTTTCCAGGTTGGAGTTAGAGAAGACGTGGATATACACCAGAGTACAGTGTCAAGAACTGTCACATACGTAGCAGCAAAATAGTTGAAAGAACTCATCTTTAGATGTCGTTTCCTTCGGATCAACAGAGTATGCATGATGCTAAACTTCAGTGGCAGAGGAAGTACCATTTTCCATCTGCAGTTGGTGTTCACCAAGATGAATATATTAACCGCAAAGGTTATGCTTCTATAAATGTGCAAGCTACATGTAATGACGAGGAATGTTTCATCATTGTTGATATTCAGTGGCAACACCATGTTGAGAGCAGATTAGGGCTGCGAAGTGGTACCTTGGTTAATTTTTCCTTATTGCAATCTGGTTACACCACAGGAAATTGCATTTAATAAATTCTGAAATGTAGAACACGGCATAATTGAGAGCTGTTTTGGACAGTTAAAGAAAATATTTCCAGCTCTTCATTACGGGGTAGGACTGGAATTAATACACACATCAACACTTATACAAAGTTGTTTCATCTTCATACTAGCTGTGTGTAGGCTAAGGTTTGGATGAGTAGAGCCAGACTGAAAAATTCAATGCCATAGCCAGGATTTGAACCACTCTCTGTACAGTTGCTCTAAACCACTGAGGTACTATGGCCAACTGAGGTACTATGAATTTTTTGCTTATTTCAATGTTTTGATGAGTAGTTGTAAATTGTTTAATAAATTAGAATTTAAGTTCGGAAAGAAAGTAATAAAAATTATTTATTTCTCCAACAAATCCATCGTGTTTTCAACACTTCTAAGAAAGGAATTGAAATCTGCCATTGCTTCTTATCCACGACCACAACCTAGTTAAGAGTTCATCATGTTGAGAATAGAGCAGCTCTAGAAATTTCTAGAATCCATCACAAATGGGAACATCGAGTCCAGAATCCAACATTGTGCAGAATCCTACATATGAAGTAATTTCCACTTCAGCTGTCTTGCCTTGAGTAATTTCTTCAATGAGTCTAATATATTCAAAATGGACTTAATCTCAAGGAATGGGATCGTGGTAAAGTTCCAATAAATCGTAAATGCTCAATTATAATACATACTATCTATATGCACAAAATTTAAGTTTGGGCCCTAAGTCCTCATTTGGTAGGTTTTGCCTAATTCCGTAAACACATGACAACTTTGAAATATGAAATGCGCTATACACTCTGACATCTAGTGGCTAATATGCTAAGCTTTCACACGTGTGTAGTTTCATTTTGAGCAATTTTGAGGTTAATTATTAGCTAACCAGTTTACAACAAATCTAAGAGCAAGACGTATGTTGTGGGTGTTATGGCTCTCGAAAGGGGACAAACTATTTCCTATTTGTCTGCCTCCGTATAACTGTGATTTGAATGCAATTGAGCTGGCATGGACAAAAATAAGCAATGTTTTCAGAGGACGCAATGTTAACTAGAGAGCCACAAATCTGCGGAAACTTGCTATAGAAGAGACAGATTGGGAAAGATACTGCAAGAAGGTCCAAGAGATGGAAATGCAATATTGGAGAAACAATGGTGTAATAGAAAAGGCAATAATAGCCTTTATCAATTATTGATAAAATAATAATTTACTCATCAGAGGATACCAGTGGTGAAATGACACAACAGACTCTCAAATCGAAGAATCACAAAGGGAGTGAGCAAGTGTTTATAGCTGTCGTAATATTTGTTTTCTACTTTCATATAACATAATATATAAGCATAAAGCTTATCAGATAGAGTTCAGTTTATTGTATGTCCACATATCTCACACCTTTGGCGCATATCTTCGCTTATCTTACTGCAATTTGACCGCACTGTGTTTTTCTAGGATGACCACACTACAGAAACAGAAGTATGTTAGCTCTCTCTTCTTCCCCTCTGCCCGCACCACACCATAAATCCAGTGCTCAAGAAAACTTGTGCATATAGTATGTCTAAATTTGTCGTATTCTCTCTCAAGTCCTCCAATGTAAGTCATAGCTGATGATGAATGAAATTGGTGAAATGATGTTCAAATGAGCCAGGGGTCCATAGAGCTTAGATGTATCCAACATTCATCTTTCAGGATCAGGGAAAATCCTGGAATGCAAACCTTATCCAGATAATTCATCCTAAACAAGATTCATACTGTGGACGTTTTGAATGCTGTAGTACTTTAAAAAATGTAAAGGGAGTCGAATAATGACACTAAACAACACTTACTTTTAAATTTTTCCAGAACATGTTTCAGAGACTTTGCCTCCATACTCAACTGGCCATCGATGGCCGGTTGAGGATGGAGGCAAAGTCTCTGAAACATGTTCTGGAAAAATTTAAAAGTGTTGTTTAGTGTCATTAATCGACTCCCTTTAAATTTAATTTATTATAACACTGTTTTCAACACTTCCAAGAAAGGAATTGTACTTGATATATATTTAATATATTTTACGGTTTGCGCCAGGTTGCATTGCTAATATGAGGCATAAATTTAATATTTTACAGTTTATGCTGCATTGTGTTGTGTTTTGACCAATTTATCATATACAACAATTTGACAATGAACTTTAACTTATTTCCCCATCCTAGCAGCAGTCAGCAAACACGAAAGATTAATCTCGTGGTTTTGGTCTCGGATCAATATTTTTGTTTCTCCTAAATTAGTGAAATAATAATACTTAAATTGCTTTAAAGGTTGTTATTTATTTCACAAACATAACTAATAAATTGAAAATACAATTTTGCACAACGTTCTCTGACACACATCTTCCTCGATGAGAGAGAGAATTTCCAGTAGCATATTCTGGAAGTTTATTCCATCCCTATAGTAACCACTCAATGATTAGTTATATATCAATTTTTGATTTCTTAATTCTGTCTTTTGTTTTTCTCTTATATTCATAGTTACTTTCAATTATACTACACAAGCATTTCATATTTTTCAAATTTTAAGCAACATTACAAAATTTATAAACAACTTTTGTTTGGGTCTGACCATAAATAATGGTTTCAGTGTGAGGCAGACACATCTCCATATGACAGAGGTGGGTCTGGTTATTATGAACCAATCTTCTTTTTGTTACTGAGTCCTGCATGTTAACATTTATTTAGGTTAGTAGAAAGTAGATAAAAAGTGAGGCTTATGTTTAACTGTTTGGAATAAATATTAAAATATACAGTTAAAGAAATTGCAGATGTCAGGTTTTAGGAAAGAGAATCTCTTGGCTGCAAATTAATCACTGATGGAAAATTCTGTCATTTTAGGAAGTAACAACGAAATTGGAAGCTGAAATGCAGTGGATCAGAATTGTGGAGAAGAAATTGGTTCGTGGTAGAGGCGTAGTCTCTCAAAGTCCAGTTTGTGTTGCAGTTTCTTCAGGATACTCTTACATGTTTGTTAAAGGTGCTGTGAAGAAGCTCATTTTGGCGGTAAGATGTGAATTCTAATAGTGATTATAATAATAAAAATAATAATAATAGTAATGATTCTTTAAGTTCCCTAATTATACCACTATCGTGGTGTTAGGGGATTCTTGTTCTTTTACCCCTTTTAAGGTCGGGCCTTAGGAACCGAAGCTTTGGATCCGATAGAGAACCAGGATAGGTGATCAGCCCAATGCCTCTTGTGAAGGTGAAGGAAGTGGATGATATATATGAGGGCAAGATGAATGATAGGAAAGAGAAATAATGGAGCAATTGGTGGAATGCTGATGGGGAAACCGGAGGACCTGGAGAAAATTGTCCCAGCTCCATTTTGTCCTCCACAAATCTCACTTTTCGGTCACCTGAGATTGAACCCGGGCCATTTTGGTGAGAGTCGAGCTATCTAACCACTCATCCATGGTGTGGCCATAATAATAATAATAATAATTAATAAAGAAATTTTTATAGTGTTTCCTTTTATTAAAACTTATTGTGCAAATAACAGTGTGTGTTATAGCTAATATTTAGTTAAAATGTTTAGTTGTAGACAGTGCAAGACAGGAAACAAGACGTATTAGTAATTTATATAGCTTACAAATATACACATAAATGCACAATATCCATATGCTTGGAATCCAAAGAGGTATCTGTAAATAATCTTTGAATAAATTGTTAGAACTTATGTAGATTTAATCATTTCTCAGGTTTGTAGGTCATAGTCTACGGTTTTTGAAAATTTCTGGCATTTTGGCAAGCACAGTCCTTGGTGAAATGTCTGGAATTCTCAAACCCATTATACTACAGCCTCCAAGCTTGGGAAATACGTTTAATCTATAGGATGCTGCCATGAAAGTCTGCTTGTACATATTAGAACTTAGATTCATTTTTTTGTTTCCTTAATTCAAACCTCTACGGAAATTGTACAAACACATCATCATGACATGAAGATATTTGTATCGTGTGCGCGCGCGTATGTATTTAATGCTCAGAATTTGATAATAAAATCATTTTTCTTCTTGCTTCCCAATATTTGGAGACTAGATCGTGATTTTGGAGAGTTTCACATATAGTTAGGTATGGTCCCTCGTTCGGATCTCCGGGTGGGGACTGTATTAGGAGATTTGAACGTACTACAATGGAATGCAACAGGATTAAGTCAAGATATTTGTATTCTAAACTACTGTATTTATTCAACTATATAAGACCTATTCTTAATGAGTAAGGTCTGATACAATGAAGCAAAAAAATTAATATAATTTTGAATTGAGCTAGTACTCCATGCTCCATATATTGCTAGTGTTTACCTAGAATGCGTTTCGTTAGGACCATCCTAACATCCTCAGCTAATGTCGTCTGTTAAATTTTGATTTGGTGAACTCCTTGAGCTGATAAGGGGCATTTCTGTTGGTGTCTTGTTGAACTTGAAGTTCAGGTTCTTTTCAAAGATGGTGTTGAAATTGTAGAATTTTCCTCATATTTCTTTATATCTTTTCCCATGTGGTTAATACAGTTGGAACCTAAACATTTTAAGAAATGGATTTCCTGTTTTATATTGTGATTCTCATTTCAAAAATGGTTTGCTCTTGCCCATTTGTCTATTTGTTCCTGATGTTCTTAAAATGCTCTTTAAGCCTAATGTTCAAATTTCTTTTTGTTTTGCCAATGTAAACGTTGTCACAGTATATACCAGATAAATTGCAACGGCTGACTGGCTGCCTATTGTATGGAATTGCAGACCTGGAGCATTGCTTGCTAAGCGAGTCATGCTGGTTTTGAATGCTTTAAAGGGACCTCTAGGTGCTGACGTAAAGAAGAAACTTGCTCTACAAGACAGGTCTTTTTGTAATATCTGGAGACATGACCTCAAAACTATAGGTGCTAGATGTTGCAGTAAACAAACCTTTCAAAGACTATCTCCGAAAACAGTATTCAGATTGGCTCCTGTAAGCAGATCATGCCTTTACATCATCTGGTAAGATAAAGAAGCCTTCAGTTACCCTTCTGTATGAGTGGATTCTTTCTTCTGGTCCACCATATCATCAGAGTCTATTATGTAGGGGTTCAAGAAATGCAGCACTTCACCGAGAATGACATATTGTGGGTGGAGGATGAACAAAATAGTGATATTGGTGAAGTGAATACTGGTAGTGGTGCAATAATAGTGTTTGTTACGTGACTGTATGCTATACTACAATACGGCTGCTGGATCTCCGGCTGTTGTTTTGCGGTTGCAGGAGGCGGAGGGGGAAGGTTAATAGTACCAACATACAGTAATGAGCAATTGAAAATATATCCACAAAATTATCCTTAGAATGAAAACATAGGACAGCTGAGGATGAGATCGAATGATCTTGAAAACGTTTCAATTATACAACAACATAGTAAGTGAAGTTGAGTGTAAACATAGTGACTCATAAATCAAACTCAAAAAATATTTATAGGACTATATATTAGCTTTAAAACATTGAAATCCAACTTGCAATTTCACTATCTTGCAAGATATTCATTACAGCGCCACTCTATTCAAATATTTCTTTCACACCTTTTACGCGCGCTGATTGCTTCTGTTGGTAGTACTGGGAGTCTGTACATCTGATGTCGTGGTCAGGAAGTTAAAACTGTCTGCTAGCACCAATCAGCATTGACGCTGCTAGGCGTGGCTGCCGAATCCAATACCGTGTTGCCACTTTAATTTTGTGTGGACCATGTGGCTACACTTGTTTTTGGTGCTTGTGCTGGTGAAGTTTGCTATTTTGTGCGTGCATGAATTCCAAGTTTTAGTGTTTGTAAATACTATTATTATCACTATTATAATAATATGACCATTAATGAAGAAAGGAAGGGGATAGCATGGCTGAGAGCAGGAGTGTGGAGGCTAAAAGGGCAGCGGAATGGGTTTGTGCAAGACAAGTGCCCATTGTGTGGGGGTAAGGAAGATGTGGAACATATACTTTTTGAATGCAGGGAAACAGAGATTTGGCAAAAAGAATACATCTGGAGAAAAATTAAGCGAAGTCCTGATATATGTAAAATTATAGATAAAAATCTCAAGAATGTAGGACAGTTCTTAGATAAAGTGAAAAATAAATGGAAGTGGGCTGTGAAAAAAGGAAATGAACAATAGTGTGTAAGCAATAGTAGTAATGGTAGTAATGTTAGTAGTAATAGAAATGTAAGTAGTGTATTACACTACACGTCGGCAATTTCGACCAAGATGACGCGGCCTTCACCGGAAGCCAAGATCACACATCAAGACACAGGCCGTGGAAGCCTACGCATCCAGTGTATTACACATTTTGTAGTTCAATGGGCTGCCCACCAATTAATGGCCTGGACCAAATACTGGCAAGCAGCTCAACAATTGTAATAGCTTAGTACACTAAATAAATACAATACAATAATATGACTACTGATTCATGAAATATGCAAATGTGTTTAAAATATGCATTGTTCCTTCTTGAAATTCCCGCTAAAGAACTGGCAACAGCCCGCTTCCCCTTCTCGAGAAATGTCAGAGCCGGAGAACGGCCGGCCGAACTGTACACATTAGGAAAATATGTTTACAGGATGGTAAGTACAAGAAAATAAATAAAATTTTTTCTGCTTAATCTTGATGAGGCCTATTTTCAGCATAAACATTTTTTTTCCATTTTCCCCTCTTGAATATAAGGTGTAGTTTATATGCGGGGGTGACTTATTTTCAGGCCAATACAGTGTTTAAATAATGAATATAATGCTTGACATTAGGCATCAGCCATTATTAAAAGGGGCTGTATGTCGTATTGTTTATGAACTCTTGATGTAGAAGTACATTCAAATATAGTGAAGATTACTAAATTAGGCAAGTGAGTCAACCTTGTATATACTTTTCTCCACTTGCAAGTTTTTTATGAAGACTAGTTTCTGGGGACTTCTCCCCTATCGTCAGTTCTGTGGTTGACTGATGATGCATCCGGTGTCTGCATCTGGCTTGGTGTCGTGCTGCCATCTAATGTCCTGGTAAGTTTGATGACGTCATCTACCGTGGGAATTTCAAAATTCATCAAAAGGTCCTGTTTTTTCGTAATAAATATGTTTTCCCAAATCTGTTTATTACGAAAAAACAGGACCTTTTGATGAATTTTGAAATTTTCGCGGTAGATGACGTCATCAAACTTACCAGGACATTAGATGGCAGCACGACACCAAGCCAGATGCAGACACCGGATGCATCATCAGTCAACCACAGAACTGACGATAGGGGAGAAGTCCCCAGAAACTAGTCTTCATAAAAAACTTGTAAGTGGAGAAAAGTATATACAAGGTTGACTCACTTGCCTAATTTAGTAACAATGGCACTCCACTTTCTGAAATACTTCTTTTTTTTTATTCTATAGTGAAGATTGTTAATGAGATAAACTATGATTACTCTTTCCCCAATCAGTAATAAAACTTCATACGTAAGTGAAGCCGATGTGTAATAAATACAACTCATCTATAAATTAATAATATTCATACAGAAAATTTACATATACCAGAGCTACATAATTTTTCCAAAAAGTGTTCAAAGAACACATTACTTTGGCCCCACAGAACAAATTCATTGTATAACATCTTTTGAAATTACATATTACGTATTTGAAATTACATTGTATAACACAAACAAAAATCTGATGTACGGGTAAATTGCAAAGGCTGTGACAACTTTTACACTGGCAAAACGAAAAGGAATTTGAACATTAGGCTTAAAGAGCATTTTAGAAACATCAAGAATAAAGAAAATAGACAAATTGGCATTAGCATACTGCATTAACCATGTGGACCATTACCAATGGTTAACCATGTTAACCATTAATGCACAACTACATTAACCATGTGGATAAAGATATTCATAAAGAAATATGAAAGAAAACTGTTCAATTTTAACACACCTTTGAAGAGAACCCAAACTTCAAGTTCATCAGGATACCAACAGAGGTGCCCTCAAGTAGTTCACCAAATCAAAATTCAGCAGTTGACATCAGCTGAGGATATTAGGAAGGTTGTAAAGAAACACATTCTAGATAAACACTAGCAATATAAGGAGCATGGAGTACTAGTTCGACTCAAAATTATGTTAATTGTGAAGAGTGATTCACTGAATTGAAACATTCAGCACTAAAAATTTTGTAAATAAAATGCTTCTTTTTTCTGTCATATTTTTTAGATTGCTGTGTTAATCTATATAAATTACTGTAGCACATTTGAATTAAGAAAGACCCATATAAATATAGTTGTAAGAATAAAAGCCATTAAGACCTAAAAAGATGGCCCTAAGAGGACCAATAAGAAAATAGTGCTGAAAAAAGGGAAACTACAAATAAACACCTCCATTTACTGGTTTTTGTGACTCAAAATGAACATATGTTGAGCCTTGTCTTTGAATGCTTTAAAAGGAAAATACTTTTTCCTCAACTTCTTTGCTTTGTTTATTAGTGATTGCATTTGATTTCTTGCAGTGTGTGGTTAAAGCACTGGGCAAAGAAAGTACGAGGGACTGTAAACTGGTAGGGAAGGATATAAAGTCCCTGTTGTCTATGCTGAAATCTAAAGAAACCCAAGCAAACAGCACAAAGGCAGTAATTAATCAACCTGGGTATCGAAAAGGTGACACTCTCATTAGCTGTCTCAGCATTTAGTTTTATAGTTGTCATTAATTTTGCATTGAGTAGTTGTTTAGAAGAATGGTTAAGAAATATCAACTCTTGAAATTTGAAGCTTCATGTGTAATTTTACCAATTTCTTGCATGCACGATTATTCAGACATTAACATTTTATTCAGAAAGAAATTGCATTAATAGCAATACATACTCACCATTCTTTTATATCATGCCCTGTTAAATAATTACAGTTACATTACTCTTCTATAGTTGTCATAAGCATATCAGTCCTCCAAAAACATAATTGCTTTTCCGTGCAGCTGTTCCTAACATGAGGTTAATGATGTATATTACAGGCAAGCCAAGCAGTTCTGCTGAAGGTGTGGATTTCATTCAGCGTAAAAACAGACACAATTATTGTACAGAAATCTTTACTAATGATGATAATGAAATGCCACAGTTGGAAGAAATGAATTTAAAGGTAAGCAGGCTGAAATGAATCATCATCATTATTATTTAATTCTTTTAACCTGATAGGCTGCATCTATACAATGTATAGGTGAAATTATACACAAATGAGCCCAGGATTCTTAGCTTGAGTTACCTAATATGCTAACATGCATCTTTGTAGGATAAGAGAAACCTGTAGAATGAACCTGTTTGAACTCAAGGTCCTTGAATGTATGGCAGATACTATCTTCTCCTCTTATTGTTAATAATAACTTGTGTTCTAACGGAAATGAATGCTGCTTTTATCCCTTTGATCATTTCCTTTCCAGTTTCACACATACCCAGTGTTTGTATTTTTGTCAGCATAATTGAAGTCTAAAGGCTGCGCCTTGGCTGAGTAGTTAGACCACTTGGCACTTACCAAGGTGTCCTGGGTTATATCCCGGGCGACTGCAAAGTGAGATTTGTAGTGGACAACATAGCACTGGGACAGGTTTTCTCCAGGTCCACCAGTTTCCCCCGTCAGCATTCCACCAAATGCTCCATCATCTTTCCTATCATTCATCTCGCCCTCATTCAGGCCTGACCTTAAAAGAGGAATAGAGGAACAAGAATCCCTTAACACCACGATAGTGGTATAACTAGGGAATGATTAAGAAAGAAAGTAATTGAAGTCTGCTTTATAGAGGGAATCTGTCATATTCAAAATTCAGTAGAATCCATTTTAATTAATTTCAGAGAGATTGAGAATTAATTCTTTATTTTGCAAAAGCAGAATTGCATGAAGTGGGCATTATATAGTGTGTCTACAAATTATTGGACGATGTCATAAGCCTGTATTTTTACCAATGCATAACATAAATAAATTGTTGTACCAACATTTGAAGGTTGGAAGCATTAAGTTTCGTGTTGTACATTTGATTATCATTTGTCAAGTGAGAAACGTGTATATTATTTTGGAGAAAATGACTGCATTACCAACTGATCATAGTTGGTGTGTTCTTAAATTTACACGAATAAACAGTGTTTTAGTAGTTTGCCGTGCATTTAGACAGCAATTTGGATGTCCTGCACCTCCTGCATTGTCAATTTGAAGGTGGTACGAACAATCTCATGACAGGGGATGTATCTGTTTTCAAGGGAAAGGATGCGTGGGATGGCCAAGCGCAAATGAAGAAACGAGTGACAGAGTCTGTGAAACATTTAAAAATGTTGTCCTAAAAGGTCAATACGGAGATCCAGTCAACATTTGCAGATATCAGCATCAACAGTTTGGAAGATTACATGGAAGCAAATGAGGTTATTTCTATACAAACCAGAGCTGGTATGAAAACTGCACCGTCAGGAAAGAGGCTATTATTTTGTGAGCAGATTATGACCATAGTTGAAGAGAATGAGGATTTGCCAGAGTGAATCATTGTGAGCAATGAAGCGAAATTTCATGTATCTAGAAATCAATGGAAACAGTGTTCGCATATGGGGATCTGAGAACTCCCATGCTGTGATTCAGATGGACTGTGACAGTCCAAAAGTAAACATGTTCTGTGCTGTTTCTAGAAGATGTGTGTTTGGACCATTTTTTTCGTTGAGAATGCTATCAATAGGAAAATGTACCTGGACATGTTACACAACTCATGAATGAAGAGGAACATGGATTCATTTTCCAACAAGATGGTGTCCCTCCACATTGGCATAGGAATGTCCGTGGATACCTCACTGGACACCTGTGAGGTAGATGGATTGGTTGTGCAGCAGTTGAAGCCAACACCTTCTGCACACGGCCATCCTGTTTACCTGACAATGTGTGATTTCTTCCTGGGGGTTACATCAAGGATAGCATTTACATCCCTCCACTTCAAACAACATTGGCAGAATTGAGAAACTGCATTACCGCAGCCGTCAAGAACATCATACAGACATGCTTGAGAGGGTGTGGCATTTCACTGGCTGAACAACTGCCTTGTTACACATGGTGCTCACATCGAGTGCATCTAAGGTGAAAACAATACTTTAGACTTCCCCCTTTCAAGTGATGGTATAATGGTTTATCTGTAATAAATATTAGTGAAACTATAGCCTTATGAAATCGTCCAATATTTGTAGACATCCTATATTGTTAGAAATTGTTTTACAGCGGTGCTGTGAAATTGTATTTATGTTTGCACTCTTGAGGGAAAACTAAATGGCAAACATTGACAAAATATGTTTCTTGACTTTTGTGTAGCCTTATAAATTTGAATTTTCTTTTTAATTTATTGCATATTTTAAATATAGTGTGTCCCAGATTACATTACAGTCTGCAGATTATCTTTGTGGTCCAGGAGTCAGTAAGCTGACCTATAAATCTAAGGTTGTAGGTTCATTCTTAATTGGGGCAATTTTTTCCCACCTCTCATTAAGATTAACGAGAGTATTGCTGTAAAATAAATCAAACTTGATGATAATCTTCTTTTCAGTGAATTACTATGATTTTAGAAACAAATTGCAATATGGTGTAAAGAGTTGAAACAGAAAATAAAATCTCTTCAGGTTTAATGTTTTTGTGTTCCAAGGAAGCAATAATAATGCTGATGAACATATTATTTCTGTAGAAATAATACATTTAAGCCATTCAAGGAGCAAACTATAACTTCTGGTGCAACATTCCGATTCAAGGCTAATTTCATGACCTGTACACTATTTGCCTCTATGTATACAGAATGCAGTAGTAGCTGTGATGCATGGCCACAATCGGATTTGCGAGCTACTGCACTTTTCTGTAAGTTGGACACTAGGAGCCTCATACCAAATCAAACAGCAAAAGGAAAATCTATACACAGTACTAGGAATTAAACACCAAGGCCCTTTGCATTGCAGGCAGCAATACCACCATAAGAAATTGAATTCTGAAAGTTCATTCTGATTTTGTTTCATACATGATTATTTAGTATACCTTTGGTATTTAAAGGTGTTGTTTCATAATTGTATTGATATTTTTCATAGTTGTAGTTATCAGATAAACAGAGAGGAACATCACATGTCATACAGCTATATTTTGTGCAATGACAATTGGATTCATGTTACAAAGGACACACTGGACTATTAGTAATTCACTCAAACTTGTGCAATGCCATTTTAATTCATTTTAGGCACATAGGAGCACAAAAAAAAAAAAAAAAGGCAATAGATGTTTGTATATGGAAGAAGCTAGAAACAGTGATGTGTTAAGATGTAATTTTCTTAAGATGAGTTGGTACTAGTAACACTAACATTACTGTTTTTATTCTCTGTTAGCATGTTTTGAGAACATGTGTTGCTATCCTCAGAGCATGCCTGAGTGACCCATGTTGTTGTTTCTGTTGTGGTGGTTGTCTATAATAGCGGCATCATGTGGCAGTGAAATGTACTTCCAGAGGGTATATTGTGGTGGTAAATAAAAATTAATTAACTGTTGTTTGTATTTCAAAATTAAGATCTTTCCCCAAATGTGCAATTCTGTTGCATGAGTGGTTGGTTTGATTAGTGTAATATGGATGGTGAAAAGGAAACTGTCTTGTTGCTTTCACATAGCTTTCACTACTCAGTATTGCACTTAATATTCTTACAAAAGCTTATTCTGATATCTACTACTAGTTATTAATTGATGGTTCTTTGATTTTATTCGACACTTTGGTAGGCTGTCTTCTATGAACAGTTTTGCAGTAACAGTTTTCTGAGTTTTGAGAAGAGTGGTTGTCATTTGACTGTGAAGAAGAAATAAGCAGCCATTTTCTTCCCTGCACTTTTTAGCCTCTTGCCTTATGGATCGTTGATCATTAGGGGAAAATTCTTAAAAGTTATTGAATCTTATCTGTCAAATCGTAAACAATGCACAGAAATCGATCATCAAGAGCAATGCATGACAAAAGTTACAAGGTCTAACTACGAATTAATAAGGATCAGTGTGCCTCAAGGAGCTGTACTTGGACCACTCCTGTTTTTATTATATGTAAATGATCTTCCTAAATCCTCAGATTATAAAATAATATCATATGCAGATGATACATCAGTTGTTTTTACAAATAAATATATACACTATTTGGAGAATTTAATAACCTTAAAAACACAGGATATATATGATTACTTAAAAAATAATAACTTAAAGGTGAATATACAAAAAACTAATATGATCAGGTTCCAGCATCAAAATAACAGGTATAATCAAAGAGTAAATGTAAAAATACATGATGAAACCATTGAGCAAATAGAGAAAATAAAATTTTTAGGAGTAATTATAATAGATGAAAATATGTCCTTCAAACATCACGTTGATCATGTATGTAATAAAATTAGTACTTATTTATATCTTTTAAGATGCCTAAAAGAGTTCCTAGATTTAGAGCATTTAAAGTTAGTATATGATGGATTAATATACACACATCTACAATATGGGATTGAAATCTGGGGTAGCACATGTATGGTAAACACGAACAGATTGTTAATAATACAAAAAAAGTGTATAAGATGTATTTATAATTTAAACAACAGAGAATCCTGTAGACAAACCTTTGTAGAAGCCAATATATTAACTGTCATATCGTTATATGTAAATAAAGTAATTATGTTTGTAGTAAGTAAGTTACACTCTGTACATATTAAAGATAGCCATATAAAATATATAGCCATATAAAATAAAAAATTAAATAAAAATATAATACCAGATTGTTAAATAATTACTATAGAGATAATATTAGTAAACGAGCCACAGAAAAGGATCCCCTTATTATGGGTAGAATACTCTATAACAGGTTACCAAGTGATATTAAAGCTCTAAGAGGCAATGAATTTCAAAAAAGTCTAAAAATGTACCTAATACAGAAGTGCCTATATAGAATAGATGAAATGTAAATATTTTATGATTCTTGACGATGCTTGAAAGATCATCATCATCATCATCATCATCATCATCATCATCATCATCATCATCATCATCATCATCATCATCATCATCATCATCATCATCATCATCATGTAGTATTACTATGTAATGGAGCATGCTGTAGATATCAGTAAAGCAAAAAAAAAAAAAAAAAAAAATCATCATCATCATCAAATGGAGAACTGGCATCTTATTTCTGGATGAAACTAATATATCCACATTTCATCGCCCATAACAACATCTGTTAAATTGCATGATTTTCCAGTTATATTTCTTGTTATTATTCCACCAGCAGAGAAGCTGTGTTTCAGACAAATTATAGGGCAGTCTTCTTGAATATATTTGTTTTACATAAAGGTGCTTTAGAAGTATATTTATTTGAAGCACTCAATGAGCAGCTAATGTGATCTCAATGAGCTTATGTTAGTCTTGGATTTTCATTTATATTGTCATCATTTATATTGAAGTTCATCTGCTTTTGGTTCTCTTCAGCTCTAAGAGATTGCAGCCCCTTCTGAAATTCTTTAAACCAGCAGAACACAATAGCATGTCAAGTGACCGTATTTCAATCAAGCACCACTTGAACTTGTACAAGATCATTACATAAATATGCTTTCCCTGAATTCCATTGCATTTGCAAGAATGTTCACATACTTAAAGCATAAAATAATCTGCATGCTGAGAAAGATAGAGTGTATAAAGATCTGCGAACGACAGTAGAGGATATGCAACATTGTATTACTGCGGCATGTGCAGCAATATCTGTAGAAACACTGCAATCCGTGCAACTCTCTTGTTATCAGATTCCAAAAGTGTATTGTTGCTAACAGAGAGCATTGCTTTGCCCCAAAGAAAGAAGTCTAATGGCATCAAATCTGGGGATCAAGCTGGCCATCGCACCTCCCCATCTTATCCACCTATTTGAAAACTTTGCATCTCCACTGTCTCTGGAAACTTGTGCATAATGTGCGGGACTTCCACCATGCTGGAATCACATTGACATACACTTCCTATCCCACATCCTCCATGAGGAGGGGTTGAGTGTGTTGCAGAAATGATGCATATCACTTTCCGTTTCATGTTTCCTGATAAAAATAGGTGATAACATATTACTTAGGAATGCTGGATTACCTTGCAACTGCTGAAGTGCAGAGTGACAGAATACAATGCAGCATTCAAAATTATTCCCATACAGCTCCTGGTACAGTGAAATATGGAACCGATGAAACCGATGCCTTTGCGAAATTCTGCTCACACCACTGCAGTGTATTCCAGGAGCTCGTGCAATTTGTCAGATACTCACCTCTCAGGATTGTGCACTACAGCAGCCAGAACAACAATTTTGTTTCCAGTGCCAATCACTCACTATCTTTGTATGTTGTCACTTGTGGGAGCCCAGCTTCCTGTTTCCCTGAGTTTCGTGCAGATGTTGGCATTGTTATGAGGAGAAGAACACTGTTGATCTGGGTAGCGTTCAGCATACAATGCCACAGCTGCGGTTTAATTTCTGCAGCATTCTCCATAAGTTAAAATAATATCCAGATTTTCTTCAATACTGAAGGCTGGCATATCGACTAGATGACGGCAGCTGTTAGAAGCCGCATGAAAACATGTTTTAATGTTGGATAGAGTCAACATGAAAAATTCAATGCCATGGCCGGTATTTGAACCACGGATCTCCTGGTTTCCGTCCAGTCGCTCTTAACCTTTGAGCTACCATGGCCAACGTGCCGTCCTGACATTAAATTCTCCAGTTGACTCATATATTTCCCCGGTAGACCACTAGGGGCTCTCGCATCCGAGATACACCATTTGTGGCAACTTACTATCGTAAGTACTTGAGTCCCAGGCTTCATCATTTAACTTTTATTAAATATAAAATAAATCATATCAAATCCTGGCCATGGCATTGAATTTTTCATGTTGACTCTATCCATCAAAAATCTTAGCATACGTATGGCTAGTATGGAGAAATCATTAATTTCCATCAATTAACTAAAATGTTTTGAAGTGTCAATATGGAAAGCAATATTCAAAATGTACGTGAAGTACGTTACAGTATGACAGCAGATCAGATCAGGAGACACTGGTACACTGAAGCTAGAACATGCCGAACTGATATAACAGACTACAGGCCAGTGCAAGCAATACAGGCTAAAGCAATGGACAGATTTTTAAAAGGCAGATTGCTATGTGTTAGCTTTGAAGTTCCATTCTGCTTGCATGGCCAAATTTGATATGTTGCACCAACATGACTTTCTCTACTCTTGTAAAAAGTATTTGTACACATGCTTACTCCTCTATCTACATTATGTTATCAAGATAAACATCTTACTGCTATTAAAATTAGCTTCCTTTTTAACAACACTTTTAATCATAACAATTTCAATCTTATAGGTGCAAAGGAGGCTTGTAGACAATTTAATGTTGTCCAATGTTTTAAGGGCTGCTCAATGTTATATCTATGAAATTCTGTTCTCTTTCCATGGCCAGGAGAAAAAAAAAAAAAGGTTCATTTCACACAAAAAAGGAGAGAGAGAGAGAGAGAGGG